>OU426914.1:26247500-27497500 GCA_911387795.2 Apamea monoglypha | reverse complement strand
CGACCAACTTTTGTGGGCTTAGCTACTGTCTCACTGGCTATTCAATGGCTTAAACTAAATAATGAACTAAAGCACTTTTGTTATCGCAACTTAGCAGTTGCAATGGAAATGCCAGGATAGTTCAAACTAGGTGAAACTTCTAGAATTTAATTTAGGTTACAAAGATTTCCATCTTGTCTCCAAACAAACGTTTGGTTATCTACTCCCCTTCATAAAAAGGTCTCTTAATAACTTACCCATCGTCTGCCAAGAGAGGCAGGAATTAAAGATAGTTAATTTTATCTAATTATTCAAGACGATACGTTAATATTGATTAATATTTTGACATGCTGAAGGGAAAAGTCAGAAAATCCAAAACGGGTATGTATCATACCTATAAAATAAAGACTGATCGATTTCGCCAGACAATGGGTTTGGCTGTATTCGACAAGCCGCAAACAGCAGAACTATAAACGGTGTAGCTTAAAACTTAAAAAAAAAACAAGTCTTCAAAGACGATGTAAAAAAATTGGAAAATAGCTTTAGTTTTGTTTTTTTTTTTTTTGTTTTGCCGACTATATCGACGAAAATCGAGCTTTCCCACTAAAAAGGTGATAAGAGATCACGTGACTATATTTTTGGTTTCTTATTGGTAATCGACATAAATGTAAATCCGAAAAAAGGGCAAGCCAATGGAACATAAAGTTACTGGAAATTTTAATTTTCCTAAACTTAAAATAATCGCTGAACATACAGTGGCGACTATTGTTATTTTTGCTAATCCGTGTTCCAGCTTCATATGTTAGAAAAAATTGTCTGCTCTACAACGTAAATAACCCAATTAAAGTTGTAAAACTGTCAACATGAAAGCCATTCCTACTGTTAGTGTATTACGCAATTACTCCGCTGTATAAATGCGTCGCACTTTGGCGGCCCTTATACATACGGTCCAGTTGGCATGTTCTGGGCCCTACGGTTTCATACAGCGGGTCGGATTAAACATTCTGACGTCTCTACAATAGTTGCCGTAATGTTACAATGTTAGTTCTTGATCTTTCAATAAACCGGCTGAGAGCGAGTCAGCCTCGCACAAAGAAAACGTTTATAAGTAATGTAAGCAACACATAATACTCCCCTGACATCCCTTTGTATTTAAGGTTAACAATTTTGAACTTGATACCTCATTCATGAGAAGTATGGAAGAAAAAGACATGTTGCGGCGACCCCAAATAAATTAGGATAAGGGCTGGAGAATGAGGATGACCTCTACTCGTTCATGACAAAAATGGTCTAGCATAACAAAGTATTCCTTTATGTGTTAAGTTTTTTTTTCTTTTGAAGTACGGAACCCCAAAAACTATAATAAAACTGCTAACACGTGGGACGTAATGACTTCGAAGTTTGAGTGAACTATACATGATATACAAACCCCCTGCCTACCAATTCCTGGCTCAGGCAGAAGCTTTTTCATGAAAACCAAAAATGCTGTTTTATTTTCTCCCAAATTCGAGGTCTCAATTCCTTTGACCAATTTGCTCTACTACCCATAGTTTTCAGTATTTCCCTTGAAAGTCCCATCTCAAAAATCACCCGGAAACTGATATAACCCACTTCAGAATAATAATTAAGTTTTTTTTTTTTAAATTAACTTTGTTATGTTATGTTATGAGAGACATATTATAAAGTTACGTTAATGCTTGTCGAAAAAATGGTATCAATTTTATGTATTGGATTTGAATGCAGACTGGAATTTAGTGAATTTTGGGGTGATAGGTATGTTGTTAAATATGGGCGAACGACCGCGACTTACGAGTTGTAGCTTGTAGTTTCGAACCCAGACAGGCGCTTTTCTTTGTGTAAATTATTTCACCACCACTTTTCTCAAAACAGTGACAGAAAACATCGTGAGGAAACCGGCATGTCCTAGAACGAAAACTTCGAAGACATGTGACACCTACCAACCCGCACTGGGCCCACGTGGTGGATTACGGCCCACTCCCTCTCGCTGAGAGGAGGTCTGTGTCCCAGCAGTGGGAACATTATAAACTATGTTGTGACGTAGCTAAGTGAAGACCAAAACTACGGTAATCACAGTCACAGAGGTCTCAGCTACGCAACGACGATGGTCCTCGATGCAATACAAGGACAGCCTACTTTTTCGTGACTCAAAGTAAAGGTAGGGGTTTTTTTTTTGTTGTGATCTGTCATTCACTATTAGATAAAAGCTAGTTGCATGTGATTTGTCGGCTTTCATGAATACTTATACAACAAGGATTTCTGGAACAGACCCTTATAAAACATACAGTCAGCACCGACTCGCTAAATAGATGCATAGCTTACTAAAGGCCTATTAATACCACACTAGACTCTAGAGCATTAATTATTTACAGAACATCGAGCTGCACTGTCGAATCGATAAAAAGGCTTGGCGATTTGTACTTGATATTTAAACCATCAAATCCATAAAGGTCTAGTAAAGAATGGAACATATTATTCATAAGAAAAACACAAAAGCACTTCACTTCTCACCCCACTCACTCTCTCTTCACTCCATCTTCACTTTTTTTTCATAAATACTTTTTTTTATAAAGGTGGAATGGAACGTTACAACAAAAGGACCTAGGAACTGAACACTGACAACGAAATACTCAGCAAAACAGATGAGAGACACGGATGTTATCACACGTGACATACTAATTAACCAAGAAAACTAGAAAAACGTCTAGTCGTGAAAAACTATTAACTAAGTACAGTAACAGTAACGAGCAACCTTAGACTTACACAAGATTGAAAAAGCGATTTTCTCCTAAAGCCATTATCAGGCCCTTATCAGAATTTATTTGGGGTCGACGCAACATGTCTTTTTCATCCATGCCTCTCTATTAGTCGTCATAGGTCGTATCATCTTTCACACAGACCATTCAACGTTTTTTTGGTCTTCCCCTACTCTTATAGACATCCACATTCAGAACTACCTCACTCAGAACTTCCCGATTTCCCCTGAAGTATTAATAGTTATCGTCATACGAACATAGTATTTTTGAAACAATACATACTACTATGAAATAGGTCTTTACTAAAGGTTGCAATCGTTATTTCGCAAGAAAATCACTTTTGAATATTGCGTAAATGTAAGTTATGCTTGTGACTGCACATGGAAATACTCTATTTTTTATGCACCCTATGTTTAAGTCAAGTTTGATACTAGAACAAAAGGCCTTTAATGACACTGAGACCTCACGGTTTCTTTATGATACGGCGTATAAACCGCGCCGTTAAGAAAACGTGTCCGTCAACAAGCTTCTATAGTGATTCATACACCACTTACGAACCGTGCCTAGACACGGCGTATAAGCCGCGCCGAAAAAACGTGTCTGCCGACAAGCTTCCATAGTGATCCCTATAACACTGACGACCGTGCCTACATGCGACAAATAAACCGTTGTTTTTCTAAGGCAAGAAAAACGGGGGTGTTCACAAGGCCTTAAAATGACATGTGTGATAGACAGCTGATGTTAAAACGTTGATTTTCAATACTATGTAGAGATATGTAGCTTGCATAAGCTACTTGATTTAGGTAATTACCTACTAACATCATTTCATAATTAAATGCTTGTTCTAATTCAATTATGAACAGAGAAGAATCGTATGTGATTCCAATGGGTTTCCTCATTCTAAACTTAACTATTACACACTAGGTGACTTGTTTTCTGTAAATCCGTGTTAGATTTTTTTAAATCTTATTATTGTACACCCTACACTCTCCCTACAGGTATGATGAAAGAGAAACTTTTTTTTAAATTTTGACCTTATTTGTAAACATCTGCAGCAACAATAAATAATAAATTCTTTTTCATTCTTTAAATTTTTTTTCACTTATTCACCTTAGCTAGAGGTATGTTGATAAGATATAGTTTTTATTTAATTTTGACCTTCGGTTATCTTGGTCACCAGCAACAACAAATAATATTAAATTCTATTCTTTTTAATAATACACTTTGTATCTGACATGTGCACTACACGAGCAAACACATTCACGTTTCTCGCCTTGTTGAGAGTTATGATTGATCTAAATGGCAGTCAAGGTAGTGTCACAGTGCAAGGGGGACAATGCATGGGATGGAATGATAATGAACTTCACTGCCAGTGATGGCCAACTCGCAATGATTACCACTTACTGATGACTGACACGTTCAATAAATATACATTATTAAACAACTGACTCTGGTATTTTTATTCTCATAACTAGCAACTATGATATTAAAGAGAACTCATGAAACTTGCTTACTCTTTCGGCGTCATGGTTTTTAAAAAACAAAATGGTACAGAAACAGATATGTATTTTTATTTTTTTGCATAAAGTATAACAAGAACCAAAGGTACAGGCAATCAAGTAAATCCAATTACTTCTGAGTTCTGAACTCCGAACAACTAGATAGAGAGACCATAAAAATGGGGGAAAAATCTAGTTTATTAAAATGCAAAGTTTAAATTGTATAAGGAACTTTACTCACTCACCTCGTTTACAGAAGCCTGATTCAGCAAGTCTTGTGCTGGTATGAGTATAATCATTTTTATGGATAAAGGTCATTTCTAAAAGTGATGAAAGAACATAAGATACTTCAGAATGCTCATATTAATTGCAATGAACGCAAATATCTTGCTGTCAAGACAGCTCTAATCACAGGCCAAGGTAAATCAAAAGTGCTAAACCCTGAGTTTTAATTTAATGGGCGAAAGTGACAACTGCGATCGTCATTTTTTTAGTCAAAAAAATCTGATTATAATAAATAATCATACTCATAAAAATTATTGAAAAGTCAGCATTTTTCAGTAATATCCTATTAAGAAGTGCCAATTAACAGCCTATCGTGTAAGTGTTTGTAAATTGTGGATGCAGAAGATAATTTGTCTTCAAATGTTATAGAATTATGTAAAAATAATGGTAGATTGTAAAGATATGTTGGAACAAAAGCACTATCAATAGTCATCCATTTACATACAAATTTTCATCCATACAGCTGTTGCTGATCAAAATGTGTTCAATAAGTTTAATTAGAATTGTGTTGAGACTGATGTGGTAGATAAGTAATAAGTGTTAAGAAGGAAGACTAGGTTTTTATTTCAAGTATTTCTTGTCTCTTCCACTTTGTAATTTGATGTTAATATTGCTATTAATGATGATCTTTGGGCAAAAATCATCACCTCATAATAATAAAATGCAGTTACCCTTTAAAAAAATTAAAAGTCCTCAGCTATTTTTTTAATTTATTTAAACTGTATAATTTATTTATGTTGTTTTTCGTTCACATTCTATCCTCACTCTACCATTTTGTTTAATGTAAACCGGAATATATCATTTTTTTGTTTGTCTCTGCATACTAAAATTTCAAGAGATATAATGCTTTATGTTTGTTTGGTTTACCATATTAAGTTTTTTATTATAATTCAAGTCTGATGTGTTGTAAACCATTGCAATTTTTCATTGAGATCAGTTCTTTTGTCAAACTCACAAAGAAACCATAACACAGCTGGAATATTCCCTGTGTTGGCTCACCAACGCCATCTAGTGGACATAACCTGAATCAATCCTAAGTGGATAGTGGAACTGTGTCATTTGTATAATACGGTATTATCTTGGTTTTGGTACCCTAACAACATCAACCAAGTTAAAATTTTGGCAGCAGATACACCATAATTAATGAGGTGTATGTATGATTGCAAGATGTAAGTCCGAGTCAATCAATTGCTATCAAGCATCTCAGTATTGATTGTCTCGGTCAGATTCAAGGTATTTGTTTCTAGGGTCATTTTCATCATTGATGACTTTATTGTGGATTGATTAATAATTAATTTGGCTTCTTGAGCTTCTATGAAACCTATGTGGACCCAAAGCTTAGACAAAAAGTGTTGTCTTAATGGCCTTGTTTCCTTAGCTTGTTACACAAAAATACAAGTTTTTTTCCAATTTAGTCCCAAATTGCTAAGTATTGAAAAGTTAATTACCTATTAATTTTATTGATTTTAAATAATCTAAAATATGAAGAGCCCAAATATAAAAGAGACGTGTGTAATCCAATTCATGATTATTTCCTAACTGATGCAAGAGAAAATGTACTAAATATTGGGCACACAAGCAAAAAAAGCCTCTATAGCTACTAACATTATGTAGTTGGTACCATGCACGTAGCAGTAAAATATGGAGGATGCATATCCGATACCATCGAAAATCTCTTCTAAAACGAAAAGGGCCGCTGTGATAAGCAAGGAATAGCTTTATTATGCTGTTTATCAACGAATCACGATAATTTTTATTGATAAAAAATGCTGTAAGACAAGAAATGCTGTCAATTGCCACACGATAGTACCGCCCTATCCACTGATGTTGATGTAGCTTAGAATTGGACTTACCTCATTCGAAAATGACATATTCCACGAAGAAAATAATAATAGATGAAGAGAGATAAAAACTAAACCGAAATTATTCACTGATTGTGTAGGATTTAGTTAAGTTTCACAATTTTTTCCACAAAACAATAACACTACGCGCAATCACTATCGAACCACCACACTGAAGTTGTTGACAACGACACAAAACAGCCAACATAAGAGACAAAATTAATCAATTTTTTGGACATTCTTCGTGGTAGAACTTGAGGTAGAGTATTTCAACCACGGCGTTACAAGTAAAAAAAATGAATTTATCATTTTTATTTTTAATTCTGAAATAATAAGTTAAATATGTCTACCTTACGTCTACATGTTTCACAAGGTATTCACTCACAAAACATTATTAAATCAATAATACCTCTTCTCTTTAACATGGCCCTTTTTTCTGCTTATTTTTCAGTGAGTAAATATTAAGTTAATTTGAAGAAAACTTTGCGTACTAAACCTGAAAAACGATTAGAAATCTAACTAGAATTCTACTACATCCACACACTATATTAGAAAAGAGCCAACAGAGTACAGCAAAGTCGGAAAATAGTAGAGGGAGTTACACAAAATTCTTCTAAAGGCGCAGTTGTAAAAATAATTTATCATGTGTCCCCAGACCACGGGAGCCTATTACACAACACACTATAGGCCAAATAAATAAAAATAAATAGGCCAAACTGCTTTATGTTCGGCGACGTCATTATTCATTGATAATTTTGACTCATAACTAAAAAAAATATAAAACATTTTACAGGAAATTCATACAAGTAATCATTTTGCAGTATAAGGAAATGCAATGATAAGGAAAATTCCATACTGAATACTGCTAATTATCAACGCTCTTTGTCTCTGTTTCTGAAATATCAATGAGACTGGGCAACTTTAGCGTCGCAATCGCAAGACGGAAAACGTCTACTAATGGTATGCCGACGGACTTTCTTGTGTCTTTTCCACAAACGCTACCTGCCCAAAGGGACGTCTCTGGAAATTTTCTAAAATTAAGTAAAATGGGATGACTGCAAACAGCAATTTGACATTATCTACACGGGCGCTTACGAAGCGACAGTCGTTTCCTATAGAGAAACACCAGCTAGAAACTCCACAGTTACTTTTATAAATAAGGGATCCAACGATACCCGACACACTTAGAGCTTTGAGCATTGAACAATTTTTTTGTTCATCTCTCGGCTACATCCAGGGCTCCCTGAACACTGAAAAGTTGAACTCTGTCAGTGGCGCCGATTCCCTTGTTCACCAACTAAATTTAAGTTCAGTGCATCTTTTTCTTTACATTTCATTAAGAAAAGGACAGAAGATAAATATTAGTTTAGCCTGTCAAATTAGTCAGCGCCTGACGGAAATTGACGTATTTTTAGTAGCCATGTTTTTAATCACGTCTAAACTGTCTGTATCGAGTGTCTTAATTTGACAGGACTAAACTAATATTTTATCTTCTATCCTTTTCTTAACGAAACAGAAAGAAAAAGATACACTGAAGTTAAATGTAGTTTAGTTTGTGAACAAGGGAATCGGCGCCAATGTAACTAATCTTTTGATATTTCAGCTTACGAAGGGCAAATCCTTTTACTACTTTTTATATAGGCATTCATAATGCTACGGCTACATTGTCGCGATAAAGCGAACTATGCGCACTCTATGTTTGCAGCGAGACGTCGAGGAGCGGTGTGCAAGAGAGAGCGTGCAGTGTAGTTTGCCTTATCGCAATAATGAGGCTAGCAGCATAACATACATCAACATACTTGAATATATTTAACATGGATAGATCAAGTAGATCTACACTAAGATAAATATTTTCAAGCACTCTAACGGAATAAGACAACACAGCTATAGGAGGGGCTCGTGGCTGGTGCATGGAGTTGCTTTATAACAGAATGGCGCCGATTCCCTTGTTCACAAACTAAACTAAATTTAAGTTCAGTGCATCTTTTTCTTTAGGTATATTTCATTAAGAAAAGGACAGAAGATAAATATTAGTTTAGTCCTGTCAAATTAGTCAGCGCCTGACGTCAATTGACGTATTTTTAGTAGCCATGTTTTTAATCACGTCTAAACTGTCCATGGAGTGTCTTAATTTATATATCCCTGTGCATTTGGTCAGTCAACGTCCCCCATCGGACTTAAGGATCAACACAGTGAAATTACTCATAGATCTACATCTAACTAAACTATTTATGAAGCCGACTAAACTATAATTAATACCAGAGGAAACATTGACTGAGGCTTATATCTATATATATATATATATTATTAGAGACCAGAAGCGGAATATATTAAAAAACAAATCAATAAATAACTTAAAAAGTTATATTTCTTACAAATGATATTTAATTAGCAACAAGCAATAAAAATAGGGTAGGTAAACAACAGTATTTTTGTTTGTGTTTCTTACCCAAGGTTTACCCACCAACATTCACAAACACAGCCATTCATCCTATGACGGTCATCTTAACAATTATGAATGATAAAATTATAATAAAAAGTGATAAAAATAATTCTGTGTTTTATATTATTAGTATGGATGGGTCTGAGTCTGTATGTAAAAGCCTGAAACCAATAAAGGTAGTTCAAGCATAAAAAATAAGTCATTGAATGGTCTGGATTATTTGAAACTAGCTTTTACCCGCGACTTCGTCCGCGTGAAATTTCGGCCCCGACCCACCGCGTTGCATGCATCGCATCACCCGCCCGCGCTTTTATTTCGTTTTCGCTTAGCGTTCCTTCTAGCATTTTTTATTTTTGCTCAGCTCCTAACGGTCGTAGCGTGATTTTAAATCTATAACCAAGAAGAGGCTATCAAATGCAAAAAGATTATTTGGATCCCGACTGGTAGCTCCAGAGATTAGCGCGTTCAAACAAACAGACAAACAAACTATAAAAAACAAACAACAACTACTCGTATAAATAACTATCTAAAGAAGGTTCATAAATCTGAGAGTCACAGACCATTTATAATAGATCTTGACGACTTGACGCTGTAGGTATATACAAAGCCCCACCGGCCACGCGGGTGTCGGAGCAATCAATAGCATCTTTCAAGCAATTTATTCATATTAAGTATGTAAGATGTCGTTTATACCTATATAGTGGGTACGCACGGCGACACATCAAGCTATAAATAGTATAAACTGACTTCTGGTTGTACGAAAAATCTATACAATGTGAGGTCAGCTAAACATGGAAATGTATAGCTTGATGTGTCGCCATGTTTACTAGGTACTCGTACAGTCACGAGAATATTTAAGTACCTTATAATTACGCAAAATTCAAAAGCGTTTTTCTAGTGAAATAACAATTATTGCAACTTTAGGAAAAAACCTATTTCATAACAGTATGGTTTCGATAATACTATGTTCTTTAGACATCAGACTCGTTCCCACACCTAGCAATAAATTACTTTTTTTTAAGGCATTGACCGCCACTGCGGTCACCGGGGACCGCCAACAACAGATTTTCTATTGTCTGTTGTCTGGCGATCAACGTGTTAAATATTCAATGTTTACTTTTACTTAGTTACTACACTTCTGGACACATCTATTGGCCCACCTTGTATTTTCACTTTCGTTTGGTCCTAGCTAAAATTTTATATTAGGTCGAGCAAAAAGTTTTTATGCAGTTTTGAACCTGGCACATTCACAATTTCATTCAATAGTCTTTTTTTGAATTTCGAACACAGAATTTAAAGAAACAAAAGACAATTTGGAGCCTGTTTGTTGATATCAAACAATCGAATACTAAGAAAACTTGGTTTTATTGGTTTACTTGGATTTAATTCTTGAAAAAGTGATTGATATCTTTGGTTTTGCAACAAACATTACTTATTCTTAACATTAAGGTGAGGTTCTATCAATAATCTATGGATACTTCACCTGAAGTCGCCGCCCAAGCTGTGGCACTTATTTAGGCCGGACACAGCCAAAGAAACGTGAGTGCTCAACTTAATTTAAGTCGATCTGCGGTCCGAAATGTTTATCGGAGGTACCTAGAGACTGGCGGCTTTGTTCGTCGCCAAGGGAGGCCACGATCTCGGGTCACAACTGAAAGGCAGGATCGATTCATCGTGACGACCAGCTTGAGAAATCGTCACCTTACCTCCATTGAGATACAAAACCAACTTCGCGACTTCCACGGAGTATCTGTGAGCGCTCGAACTGTTCGGAGAAGGTTAAAAGAACGCGATATGGTACCACACAAGCCAGCTAATGGGCCCAAACTAACGCGAGCCCATCGAACAGCGCGCCTTCATTTCGCACGCAGTCATTTAAATTGGACACAGCAAGATTGGAGCCGTGTACTCTTTTCTGATGAGTCTAAAATTGTGTTACATGGCAATGATGGAAGGAAGAAGGTCTACCGATGTAAGGGAGAGCGCTTCGCACAATGCTGCTTTGAAGAGAGGGTTGCTTATGGCGGTGGCTCATGGACTGTCTGGGGCGGTATATCCGCGAGCGGCAAAACTCAACTTGAGGTTGTTACAGGACCACGGCTGCCAACATTAAATGCTGAAAGGTACATTCGTGAGTGCTTAGAACCTCACGTGATACCATACGCGGAGTATGTGGGCCCAAATTTCCTTATTATGCATGATAATGCAAGAGCCCATGCGGCCGGCATCGTCAGGGAATATCTTCGGGATGTGAACATCACAGTTATGGACTGGCCAGCCAGAAGCCCAGACATGAACCCCATTGAGCACATGTGGGACGAACTAAAAAGACGTGTTAGGGCTCGTCAGCCAGTTGCCCAGACAATGCAGGAGTTGAAAACTGCCATAGAAGAGGAATGGGAGACGATCCCTCAAAATTTCATAGAGCGGTTGATAAACTCTATGCCTAATCGTATGAAAGCTGTGGTAGATGCCCATGGAGGCAACACGCGTTATTAAATTAAACCTTTATTTGATAAAACATGTTTTTTATTCAAAAATCAATTGCCTTTAACAAGGCGCATATCCGACTTGTTAGGCGTAGCTCCATGTCGTATGGTATTCTGAATTCAAATTTAAAACAATACGATCGAAAAAGATGGTAAAATGTATCAGGTTTAAAACTGCATCAACAGTTTTTGTTCAATCTGGCAATCATATTTCGGTAGAGAAACCTAAACTCTAAGGTGGGCCAATAGATGTGTCCAGGAGTGTATTTTAAAATTACATAAATCATGATAAAAAAAGGATTTTATTCAACCTCAAAGACAATAGGTAAGTACGGACGCCAGCACATCAAGTTACTACAATCTGTCAAATTTCTTTCATAGATTTTCAACTTTATCGATAAATTATTAAGGTTCAAGGTTGATTGGGAAAATTTGACAGTTTCGGGTAGCTTGACCTGCTGGCGTCTCTACATACTAAAACGCCTAATAGCTTCATCTATTCAGGCTGCTTTATCTTGAGCTTGAGAAATGAACCAGTATTACAAAAAATCATCATTTCCGTGAGACATCTCATGATATCACGATTTTAGGCGTTGTACCATTATGAAAAAATAAACAGTTGGGCAGTATCGACCCCACGGACCCTATTTCCCGGGAGAAGTCTTGTTCCTCTCATCTGGCTTCCTTTATTTGCCAGCTGGAGTGAACAATGACGAGGAACAGAGCTCCCACCATCATTCATTCATTCATCATTCATTTTTTTTCATTTCATTTTTCATTTTCATTTCATTTTCATTTCATTTCATTCACCTCATTCTTGCCTTTATTGGCCGGCTTGAGTGGAGATTCGCAAGAGTAAATCTGCTCGGAGGAAGGAAGTATTCCAGTAAGATCCTGGTAGGGATCTTGACCGTACTTCCAGGATTGTCCTGATAGCCGTGGAATACCTCCTCACTCCTCATAACCACCCCAGGACATGTTGCCCCCTTGTCGCTACGACACTATGTGCTAGCGGCCGTTTTCGGGGGCCCATTATTGAGTGTGCAAGTAACCCCCTGCCATTTTATCTGTGTAATTTATATAAAACATTGGTCAGGCAGGGTCTGTAGACTTTCCATAGTCCTCAATAACCAGGTCACTTTAGCCACTCAAACCCATGACCCAATATCTTTGTTTCCATGTACTGCAATAGTTCTACACCAACCGTGGGTTGTAACTTGCAAAGTGCGAACAGGGATAATCGTCGGTTGGTGCTTCCATTTCATTAAAAAGTTTAACGGGCCTCTGCGAGTTGGCTTCGGCTCTTCGTGTGTCTTCCAAAGGTCCGGGACCCCAGGGTCCCGAGAAATATCAAAAGAAAAAATATTAATAAATCCCGGGTGAAATCCCCATCGTGAAATCCATGGAGCCAACCCGCGTGACCACGCGCGTTGTCACGCGACGGGTCACGCAACGGGTGCTCGTCGCGGGTGCCCGCTTAACGCAGTTTCAGGCCTAAGATCAACAATAAGTCATCAAGGACTTTTACAATTTACAAATGGAAACACTCTTGACGATGGCGATTTTCATTTGATCAAGTTTTTTTTAAAATAATGTAGCTCCTTAAAATGTACCACTATAGCCTGGCATCTATGTTAGCGGAAAAGCGCTGCCACAAAGAGTCAAGTTACAAGTTACAGTAAGTTGGATGGTGCTGAACCTTTATGATGTATAAGTTGCCCCAGGAGCGTTGCAAATGCTGAAGGTAGTTTTACTTGTAGCACTGTAGCATATAGATGTACCCATTGCTAAGAAAGAGAAAGTTACCCAGTTATTTAAATAGCCTATTATTGAAATAGCCTAAGGAATGCGATGGACGACGTATTGCTAGATTTCGGTACAGTTCGACATAGATCTAAATAAGCGTGGCGAAATAGAGAACAGATTAGAATGTACTCAAACTCGTATTGTACGGACGCCAGCACACCAAGTTACTACAATCTGTCAAATTTCTTTAATATATTTTCAACTTTATCGCTAAAGCGTTAAGGTTCAAGGTTGATTGGGAAAATTTGACAGTTTCGGGTAGCTTGACCTGCTGGCGTCTGTACATACTAAAACGCCTAATAGCTTCATCTATTCAGGCTGCTTTATCTTGAGCTTGAGAAATGAACCAGTATTACAAAAAATCATCATTTCCGTGAGACATCTCATGATATCACGATTTTAGGCGTTGTACGCACGGCTACACATCAAGCTATACATAACCAGTATAAGCTGACTTCTGATTGTAAAAAAAAACCCATACAATGCGAGGTCAGGTAAAACTGGAAATGTATAGCTTGATGTGTAGCCGTGTGTACCATTATGAAAAAATAAACAAATATTGTAATAATTTAAAAATGTATTGATAGGGAAACAATAATAAATATTAAAAACACAGCGAAATACATACAGTGATTTCCTGGAATACTTACCACTTTCGACACCTTCTCTAATCAATACTTGCGAAAATAAACTGTCAGGAATTGAGAACAATGTTCAATATTATCTAACTGAGCATGTTTCATATTAGTTCTCTACTATAATCCATGTCGTACTGTAGTTTCATAATTTTTCAACACTTTTAGTTGGAACTATTACAATAATATAAATTACTGATTACTAAAAGACGTTTAATCCTTTACCGGTTTCATTAACCAATGATGTCAAGTTGGTCAACCAATGTGACATTGAACAAAGACGTTTAAAAATAGGTTTTCAATAAGATCATAGCCCTTCTTTGACTTTGCCGTAGTCGGGTACTTTTTTTGTTACTAAATCTCATGTTTTCTCACTATTAATTTTTCTGGCAAGTCTCAAGATTTCCTTAATATCACTTTTGCAACACTGTTCGGAAAAAAATATATTTGTCAATGTCATGTACTGTCAATTGTGTCATTTCTTTCAGAGAGCGTTTTTAGCAGAATTTACGTGCAGATGTTCTGAAAGATCATCAAAAATTTTAATTTAGCAAAATTCATAAATTGAATTGTTCTGAAACTGATGGTGGAAATAAATATATTATTGTGTTAAATTATTACCATAAATACTTTAAATTGTGACTGTTTCGTGCCTGTAATAATGAAATCAGTAAATGTATTTAGAAAAACATTTGTGATGGCTATCATTTTAAGTGCTATAGTTTTTGTTTTCTTCTGGGCAAATATGGAATTTGTAAGGTAATTTATTTATTTTTAATTATAACAATAGCCTGTCGATACATATGACTTTTATAGTCATGAAAATTAAACCTAAGCTAATCAACACATTGACTGCCAGACAACAGACAAAATAGAAAATCTATTGTTGGCGGTCACCGGTGACCGCCGTGGCAGTCAATGCCTTATGTATTTTTAAGAAACTATTTTTCTAATAAATTATTAGAACTGTGATGAAACTGGCCTTGCGGTCCTGTTTACCGTAGTATACCTATAGGTGTAAATTTCAATTTAAAGTACTTAACAGATTTTTATTAAATGTTTTTAAATATCTCAAGTATGATAATTTAATTTATGTTTATTTGCTATGTTGAACACTATTACCTAGTTATATTATCAATGAAAAAGAATAGTGTTCTATAACTTGATGTTCGCCACTTTCGGCATCATAAAACTCTATTCGTATTTTCTCAATAAATAGATGATTTCATAAGTATGAATAAATTTATTTTATTCTTAGTTGCAATTATGACCTCACAGCTATAAGATAACTGTTTTATCTGAAAAATCAGTTTGTAGTTAACTGTAGTTCCCACTGTATCCCAAATAATAAATTAAACTCTATATGGCTGAAGTTGTCATTGGCATACAGCCATTAATTTGGCTCCACTGTACTTTATGGACAGTGCATGAGAAACATCAATATGTTTTTTAAAAAAATCTAAGAAGAATCCCAAAATGTCCGAAAAGTTAGTGCTTTCACTGTTTGTGAGGTGTTCAGTTTCATTTATTTTGGATAAAAATTATTGAAATATATTCCTCAGTTCGCAATGACTTGATGTGGTAATAGTTTTCTCATTATCCAAGTTCTTGCAGGCCATATAATTATGTCAAAAATACTTTATGTACTATAAGCTTGGAATCCTTGAAGTTCTTTTATAAGTTAACATATAACTTCATAAACACCAAATAATGCCTGGTTTCCTGAAAGCGTTCGGTAGTGGTTTACATAGTACACCCACATTTATATTAAGTCCCATGTAATAGGGGGCGAACATATTGCCATCAACTGAAGAATTATGCGAGATAATAACTACAAGTTACTTCCACTTGCACTCAGCAAGGATCAAAGATAATTCAACTGATTACAGTCAGTGATATAAATCGAATTGAGATAAATGCTAGGAAAGTTTTGTTGCAAAACTTGTTGGACTTGATATGGGTTTTTCTGATCCGTTACAATAATTTGTGGTCAAGTAACACTGAGTCAAGTAGCGCTAATGATAAATGATATTTATTTCTGTAAATTTTTTGTTTTAAAAAAAACGTTGCCCAACACTAGGAATTTCTCCTGTACCGTGGGTGCGTTTACAAACATTTAAACTCACATACACAAACAGCCAGACCCGGAACAACTACTTGTAGGTCATACAAATATTTGTTCCGTGCGAAAATTGAACCCGCGACACGCAGCGCAGCAGCCAATCGCTTAACCACTGCGCCAATCGTGCCGTCGAATTCTTTTTTAAAAACACATTTAAAAACAAATTGTTTTTTAAAAACACATTTAATACATGTCAAATAGAAATCCTAATATTTTTAAACTAGATTTGGTTGGCTAATACTTCAACACAACATTACTAAGTGAGCTCAAGTAAATTTTGCTATAAAAGTATATTACTTAACATGCTATTAATTCAACTAACATGAGACAAATACAACCCGCAAGAGTTGAGACCCGAGCGGCAAGTTGACAAGTTGTTTAATAAAACATTCTGTCTGGTAATGTGTCTGTAAATGTTAATAGATAAATAGTAGCCTATGTCCTTCCCCAGGGCTCAAAGTATGCCCATATCAAATTTCATCAAAATTGATCCAGCTGTTTCTGAGATTAGGTGGAACAAACAGACAGACAATTTTTTTTTTTTTTTATTAAAGAAAAGAAATTTACATATTTATGCATTTAGTAAAAATCTGTAATTTTGACTTTACAAACACACACATCAATTTTATTTAGTGGTATGGATAGATGTTACTATTGGTAGCTTTAAATACCAGTTATCATTAACATTTCATTGGCATTTCTCGGGACCCTGGGGTCCTGGACCTTTGCAAGGCGTACGAGGGGCCAAAGCCAACTCACAGAGGCCCGTTAGACGTTTTTAATGAAATACATTGTCATAATTATTATCTCAACTGGTACTAGCACTGCTAACTGCTGAGCAGACATAAGTCCCACAAGCTTTGCTACATACTGGCCTTGTGCTGTCTCCTGCAAATGTTGCAATTTGAGAAATAACATCATATTACTGATAGCTGCTATTATTTCATAGAAGATTTGAAGAGGTGAGAATGGAGGAACCAATCAAAATTGACTTAATAACATAAATACATATAGAATCACGCCAGTAATCTGTAATGGGTTAGGCAGAGGTGTAGTTCACCCACATTTTACCAGGTAATATGTTGTAAGTCCCATGTAACTGGAAGCCGGGTAGTCAGAAGCCCAAAAGTCTGACAGCCAGTCTTACCAAGGGGTACCCTGTGGTGTTACCCTGTAACTGAGTTGAGGAGGTCAGATAGGCAGTCGCTCAATATCGAATACTGGTTTTCAGATGCATCCAGTTAGACTGGAAGGCGACCCCCAATACTCTTGGAAAAAGTCAGGCAGATTGATTTTAACTTTTTTTTATTATTTATTTTACATGTTCTGTGGAAATATCAACTGGCTATCATTAAAGGTTAAAAAGTATTGACCCAGAAAATTTGAGTCGCACACTTTGGGTACCGAAAACTGAAAAGATAAGGTAATAATAACAGAAAAATCATCTTTACAGATTGTTTGTGTTACTTTGTATGGTATTAAAATCATCTTTCCCTACATATTCATGCAAATTAGGACTAGTGCAAGCTTTGGTTGTTCGTCCATTCATCCATTGTTACAATACTTCATTAATCATTAGTCAAGTAAATCATAATCATATTTTCTGTAGGAGGTATTCCACTTAGAGCACTGTTTTGAACAGCACTTCCGCGAACCTCACTTGAGCACTTCCACTTCTTCTGCTTTTCGTGTCGATGGTACTCTTCTTCGAAATACTGGTATTCAGCTGCATCCGGTTAGACTGGAAGCCGACCCCAACATAGTTGGGAAAAGGCTAGGCAGATGATGATGATGACGATGATGATGATGGTACTCTTCTTCGAAATTTTATATTGTTTGAGCGTTAATTGCGGCGTTAATTACGTTAATTGCGGCGTTAGTTGTGCGAAGAACATCGGGTGCTGCTCCCCAGTTTGTGGAGATTAGGCGACGTAAAAGATCAATGCGTGTCCCGACCTTCTGCTTGGTTTTGTAGCAGTGTGACTTATACGTTAGAGCCCTATCTAACGTTACTCCTAGGTATTTCGGGTTTGAGAAATGTTCAACCTTAGTGCCTCGCCACGTGATGTTAAGGGCCCGATTTGAGTGTCTGTTGCGGAGATTGAATGCGCATGACTCTGTCTTTGACGGGTTCGGCCGGAGAGCATTGTTCTCGTAGTATTTTCCTAGTAGGTCGAGTGCCAGTGACAACATATAACTTCCACGCCACTGAAAGTCGCCGATTGAGCCGCCAGAGCTAGGTCGTCCGCGTACATGAAGCGCTCAGTGTGTTGGGTAAAAGACAGGTCGTTTGTGTAGATGTTAAAAAGCGTTGGCGCCAACACACTGCCCTGAGGAAGACCGTTCTTTTGCCTTCGCCATCTACTCTTACCAGACTGAAAACAAACTTGGAAGCGACGGTTGAGTAGAAGTTCGCTTAAAATGTTTACGAAACCCTGGTCGTTAGTAAGGGTGCTCACTTTGGTAAGTAGTTTTTTGATGTTAATGGTGTCGTAAGCTGCTGAGAGGTCAACAAATACAACACCAGTGACTCTGTTGCTCTCGTATCCATTCTCCAAATATTGATTCAATCGAAGGACTTGGCTGGAGCAGGATTTGCCTGGTCTAAAACCAGCCTGCTCAGGGATTAATTTTGGCTCAATTACTGCTGTGAGGCGGTTTAGTAGCAGTCTTTCGAATAACTTATATGTGTGGCATAACAGGAATAGGTCGGTAGCTTTTGGGATCATCCGAGGGTTTTCCAGGTTTTGGCAGCGCTACGATTTTGGTTTTTCTCCAATGTTAGGGAATTTTAGCGGTGGCAAGACATGTGTTGTAAAATTCCACTAACCGCACTGAAACAAAATTTCGTAACGTGCGGTTCGGAGGAATAGTTTGTCAATATTGTTTTCAGTTCCCGAACAGCACCTACGTAAAATATTTTTTTAGTGACGGGATGTACTTTTTTGTTCAAGGGATTATCAAACAAAACATATCGATACAAATTAGCAGGGGTTTAGTCTTGTACCGGATAATTCCACCTTGTTCATGTATCTTATGTATCTTTGTATTTATGACAATTAAATGTTAACAAAGTACTCTTTTTTTCTACAGTCTAGGATTTCTAACATCAGACAATAAAAAATATTATTGTATTTTCTTATTCTGTCACCCCCATTGTAGTATAGAGGTATGAGGAACAGGGTGTAAAGTTTACTCATCCTCTATTGAAAAAAGACGGGTGTCGTGTCTGGAGGGTAACTGCCCGACGATTGATGTCGGGGTGTTGTATAAATGCTAGTTGCGCAGTAAACTCTACTTGCGCGATACCGGATTTTCCTCGATGTCAGTGTGATTCGGTGTTCCACTCCAGAACCTTTCGGCCCCATCAGCCATCTGTTCTGCGAGAAATGTGCGCTGCCCACTGCCACTTAAGTTTGGCAATTCTGCGGGCTACGTCGGTTACCTTGGTTCTCATGCGGATCTCTCCATTGCCCTTTGGGTGACTTTGAGCCTTATAACAAAGCCCATTGTGACCGACCACATTTCAATGCCAAAGGCAACACGCACTGGTCAAAGACTTTCGTCTTGAGACACTGCGATATGTGGGACGAGAAGATATTGTGTAGCTTCCCGAACGCTGCCCAGCCGAGTCGGATTCGACGATTGACCTCTTTCTCAAAGTTGGAACTACCCAACTGGACAGTTTATCCTAGGTAAAAATACTCGACCACGACTTCAAGTGTAGCGTCTCCGATCTTCATGAGAGTGGGTGTTACATAGGCATTTGACATGACCTTCGTTTTGTCCATCTTAATTTTAGGACCCATTCTTTCGGAGGCTCTACTGAGGTCATCGAGCATTGTACTGAGTTCCTCCATTGTCTCAGCCATGACTACGATATCGTCGGCAAACCGAAGGTGAGTTATGTACTCGCCATTGATGTTATGCCAGTCCCGTTCCAGTCCAGATCCTTGAAGACATCCTCCAGTGCAGCGGTCAACAGTTTCGGAGAGATAATTTCTCCCTGTCTTACACCTCGCTGCAGAAGGATACGTTTTGAGGTCTGATCCTGGAGTCGGACTGACATAGTGTCGTTTTTGTTCAGACACTTCAGCACTTCAGCACCTTGATGTAGGTACCGATAGTCGAGACAGCAGTACAGCCCATGTCTCGATCAAATCAAAGGCTTTCTCGTAGTCCACAAACGCTAAGCCGAGAGGGAGGTTATACTCCTCGGTCTTCTGTATAACCTGTCGTAGCGTATGTATGTGGTCTACGGTGCTAAAGCCTTTGCGGACGCATGTTTCAGGTGACATTTACGCGATTTGAATCCAATGTTAATCAAATTATATTCGTAAACATTTAACCGCATTCATAACGACAACGGAGCCCTTTACTGTGCGCGGTTCTACACGCACTTGCCGTATCGATATGTTGGTAATGTCCTGAACAAAGAATACATACGTCCCATCACTACAAACTGTATGCAGGTGCTGTTCGGGAACTGAAAACAATATTGATAAACTATTCCTCCGAACCGCACGTTACGAAATTTTGTTTCAGTGCGGTTAGTGGAAGTGCGCAAGTGCGGTTCGCGGAAGTGCTGTTCAAATCAGTGCTCTAAGTGGAACACCTCTTCTGTAAATCATGGCACCATATTGTTTTGTTTTTACATTTTTTTTTTTGAGGCTTCGTTGTGCTCTGGATAATCATCACATTGTTTATTTTGTTTTACTTAGGGCTGATTTATGAAAGAACTGACAAAAATTCAAAATTATGCCTCCGATAAAGTTATCAGGCGTTGGTAACATCAGCCCTTACTAATGTGCGACTAACATCATCCATGCTCGGTTCCTAAGGAATTTTAACCGAACTTTATCTATTCGATAGTACTTACAAACGCGATGATGATAAACCAATAGCACTGTTGATTCGACATCGCATTTCTGAGCACGCAGTCAAGAGATAGTGCACCTGTAACTGCGCACACACTTGTGTACTATAAGATCTCCCGCGCGGCCCGCGCCTTAGGATGGTCTCCGCTGAAATTGGTCGAAATTCGGTCTGGACGACTTTTTCAAACATATGAATTGGATTGAAAGTCGTTCGGACTGTGTTAGCAAGTCTCACGCAATTTGGGTGCTGATTTGCTTCTAATCATAGAGCATAATTGGCACCGAATCCCTTGTTCACAAACTAAAACTAAATTTAATTTCAGTGCATCGTTTTCTTTCTATTTCATTAAGAAAAGGACAGAAGATAAATATTAGTTTAGTCCTGTCAAATTAAGATTCTCCCACATTTTAGACGTGATTAAAAACATGGCGACTAAAAATATGTCAGGCGCTGACTAATTTGACAGGACTAAACTAATATTTATCTTCTGTCCTTTTCTTAACGAAATAGAAAGAAAAAGATGCACTGAACTTAAATTTAGTTAAGTTTGTGAACAAGGGAATCGGCGCCACTCCGTATTGAGCTGATAAGCTCGTAATGAATAACTTTTTACGGATATTACAATTTTTTTTATTTCGGATTTCCCTAAATAAGAGTGATTAGCATTTATTTTTATATTAGCC
This sequence comes from Apamea monoglypha, assembly GCA_911387795.2. Lineage (NCBI taxonomy): Eukaryota > Metazoa > Arthropoda > Insecta > Lepidoptera > Noctuidae > Apamea > Apamea monoglypha. The sequence goes on along the minus strand of OU426914.1, from coordinate 27,476,066 downwards.
TATTCTGTCCCACTGCTGGCCAAAGGTCTTCCGCATAGTTCGCCATTCATCTTTGCTTGTTGCCTTTTCCGGACAATTAGTCAAGAAAGAGTTTAGGTCGGCCAGCGTTTCTTAGTCCTGACTCGGTGACGCCGCCCGTCTTCAGGCACCCACTGCGTGGCGACCTTGGCCCAGGACTAGATCCACAGGCTGAGCCACAACACCCTGTCCTCCGTCTTCCGTATCCAGTCTGTCCCAGCCACCTTCTTTAGATCGTCCGTCCATCTAGCTGGAACCTCCCACAGTAGGACGTAACGCTGTATCAACGTCAGTGTATTGTCTTACTTTCCTGACGGCGTGTATAGGCTGCCGAACTAAGCCTCCTCGCTAGGTTATATATATGTGGGCCCCACTGAAGTCTGGCATTTACTTTTATTCCCAGAATAACTACCGAGTTTCAAGCACCTCTTTATCTAAGACGATGTTGGGTCCTAGATTACTCACATTCGGTAAGGCGAATTTTACACATTTCCTCTTCTTGGCACTGAGAACTAGGTTATTTGACGTAAAACATTGAAAGTGTACTGTTTACGTCGTCTTCGTCGTCGTAACATTTGGTATCTGGGAAATGCCGACTTTTTTTATCTCGTAACTGTTTAATTAGTAAGATTAGAGATTGCGCGCTTTTATAATTTCTAACATGACGATATTATCGTGGACGTCCACGTCCACGTCACGGCATATCACGATAACATAGGGACGTACAATGTATGAAAATATATGAAGACGCTTTTAAATTTCCGTACACCGTCCACGATACCGTTATAACGTATTTGTATTTCCATACATTTTATGGACGTGAATAATACTAATCTAATTCAAGCATAAGCAAACATAGCATAATCAGCCTATAATGTTCCCATAGCTGGGACTCAGGCCTCCTCTTTTGGAGAGGAAGTGGGCTGTAATCTAACACGCGGGGCCCAATGCTGGATGGTAGATTTCACATGTCTTCGAATTTTTGGTTATAGGACATGACGGTTTCCTCACGATGTTTTCCTTCACCTTTTTGAGAGCAGTTGTGTTACACAAAGTAAACGGCCTGCCTGGGTTCGAACCCTCGACCGACTCGTAATTCGGGGCTACCGCTGCTTTCAATCTAATTAAAGAATGGGCTCTTATACGACGAAGGTGAGCACAAAGGATGGATTTTTGAAAATTGGTCCTTGAAAGGGGTTAAATATTCTCAGATTATTTCAATAATCGAATAAGCTTGGTTATATTACAATATTGAATATTTACACACATTAAAAGTGTCTTGAGATTAAGATAGAGATTCTATTTTTTCATCCTACTAAAATTAAGTAAATATGTCTACTATTAAAATTGATCAAGTACGTTTTCTTATCTTGTAGATGTATATCTACCACTGCTACGTGCAACTGCTTTTGCGTTAAAAAAGATTTAAAAAAATGGACCTGCTCTTGTCCTCCCTCACGCCTGATGGAAAACGATGGATGAGATCTATGGTGTTTTTATAAAACATGGCAACACACGTTCCATCTTAGTTAATGAAATAAAACATAGATTCATCCTAAAATACAGAAGCAGTGTGACATAACACCAACACAATTGATCGCAAGATAACGTAGTATGTATTCTGTTTGAGAATGGCCTAAATTGTAAGATTAGATACAATGCATTCGATATCGTATAGGCAGATACCGTTTGCATAACATCCGTAACAATGATTTTTGGTAACTGTATAAATAAATACATAATAGGAATGTACTAAAAACTCTGAATTTGGGGAAAAAATGCATCTGTTTCATACCTTTGCATTGGGTAAGTAGTAACTTACCTTTTCATTTTTGTATGAAATATCACATATTTTTTTCGATATTTCCGAGTTATCTAAATTAACAATTTAAAACGGTTTTGGCCTTAAAACGATGCAACATTGTTTCGGTCGTGGGTGGCTCTCGTACTACAAGGCTTTTAAGTTGAAAGTTAAAGATTTTTTTTTTGCAATTTTTCGTACATAATCGTAACAGTTTGAAAAAAAACCGATTACCCAACTTTAAATCATTCATCACTAAAACTTTCATAAAACTACGAACTGCCACAATGAGATGCTGTCGTAATTTTCAGAATGTTCACAGTTTGATCTGTCTCTAATTTCCCTACATTTTGACAAGTTTTTGACATTGATTGTCGCTGAGATGAGATTCCAACTTTTGAACGTTTTTAATTACAGGAATTGGCCTTCTGAGTTGTAGTTGAATTTAACTGTTACGTTATCTTTGACCACCTACTCGTATCACTGTGGAATTTGAGGTTAATCATTTTTGGAATTGGAAGTTGAGGTATTGTTATTGTCAAGTACCTAATTAAGCCTTTTGTCCACCTGGCATGTTCTAAGCTAAATACTGTGCCGCGGTTTCACTCGCATCCTAAGTAAACTACTGTAATGTTTCCTGAAAAAAAATAGTATCTTGTATATGGTCCCAGTACATACTTACTCGACTTGTGTGCCTAATTTTTTCCAAACCTGTACAGCCTGATGGGTAACAACCATCCAAACATTTTTTGTTTGCCTTGTAATTAATTCATGTATTTTTTGCAATAGATCAGTGGAGGTACCAGGTCAAGCTCTGAAAGTAAAGAACAAATTGTGCTATGTAAACTTAAAAGATGAGAGGAGCCATGTTAACAAGACGACTGATTTGAAGATGATATACTTTGTGACACCTACGTACCCCCGGCCAGAGCAAGTGCCGGAATTAACGCGCCTTGCACACACACTGATGCACGTCCCCCGCCTACACTGGATCATAGCTGATGACCAGCCGGCCTGCTCGGATATAGTTTATGATATACTAAGGTAAGATAGATAAAATACTCTATGAAGGCGCTTAGTAGACGATGGAAAATTTGGATGTCCTCTCTACCAGAGCTGCGACACTTATTTTTAAATGTCGCAGATTGTGCAGCTATGTCACAAACCATGCACCACCTCCTATCCTGCCTACAAACATGCAGTCAAAGTGAGAGCGAGTCCACACGGCGCGTTGCGTCAGCGTTGCGTCGACGCAGCGCTGCCGTTGCGTTGTTTTACATACAAAAAACCAAGGTGTTCACACGGCGCGCTGCGTCGTCGCAACGCACACATGACGGACAGCAGCCCCTGAGACGAAGCGGGAGGGGGTGTACTCATTGCGGCGACGGAGAGGCAGCGCTCAGTTGCTTGTGCGTTGATAGGGAGGATACACGCAAGCTCATTTCATTTTTTACCTACGTACTTTTGTATTCAGTTTTATTTGCAGGGTAAAATGAGTACCATTGAAGAAATGATGAAATGTGATTTTGCGTCGATTTCGGCGGTGACGTAGTAATAGGAGCAATGCTAGACGTCTTTTCCGATCCATGCTTTCCTATAGACTGACTGCGATGTTTTTACAAAAATGCTTGCCGCAACTGTGCGTCACCGCTGCGTCGACCGAACGTTAAGACTGCGTCGTAGTAACGCTGCGACGACGCAGCGCCTGTGTGGCCGGCTATGCGTCAAAATATTTGCGTTGCGACGACGCAACGCGCCGTGTGGACGTTCGCTGACCTTTGCGCTGCCACCCACAACGCCGTGGAAGTGGCAACATTTTGGGAAAATAAAATCTAAAATACAGTCGTGCCAGCGACACGAAGAGGAAGAAGAATGTCGCAGCATCTGAGTGGATTATTATTTAATTCGTTTCTATTTTTTCCGCTCAAGTAAAGATTTTCTGAATGATAAAAACAATAGATGGAATTGAAGGGAAAATTGTGAAAAATGAATCCGAGCAGATACCGCGGGTTTTCATGAGCTCAGCTGGCTTCAAGCATCTGCGAGCAACGTCGCGTCTCGCTGTGAACTGACCCTTATGGGCAATAATTACATACTAATTAGTAATTACCAGTAATCGGAATTAGGTTTGGGGGTTTACGAACTCGAAACAAAATCCCGGATTTTGTTACCTATTCTAAAATTATTTTTTTGATATAGACGAAGTTTATTGTTCTTTCACATTCCCGGTACAAAATGTCAAGTTTATATGAAAAAGGTTGAAAGACCGTCAAGACATAAACATACAAGTATTCACAGCCAACATATATTCACAGCCAACATACGTTCGTCACCTTACGGGCTATTTTTGCCTGTTCATTGCTCGATAGTATTTGCTTAATCGATTTAGCATTAGGTATACAATGCGCCTTATTTTCAATAGACCGCAAAATGACCTTGACCCAGTGATCAAAACGAATTAAAAAGTCACACTGAATGACTATAATGGTATGACATTAAATAAATAATAAATATATATTTCATGAAATGGCCACGCCATTTAAAGTTTTTAGGTTCATGCCAACACAACATTGCTCAGAGGTGTTCGATATTTTGATCTTTGTTATCAAGTAATTAAATAAATACAACATTCTATGCAACAATCTGTCCAGTGTCATAGTTTCAAAACGTAAGCATTAGGCGCCTGACTTGATAAAGGCAAGAATTAAAAAATTGACGAATTACTGTACATCCCGCAAGTGTTAACTTGAGACCAGAGCGGCCCTTTCCGACCCCCGCGCTGCTACCACTCTCGCCATCGACGCCTCAGTGCAGTGCCGTTACGTCATCCGAGCGAAGTCTCAAGTTAACTCTTGCTGTTAGTACATTAAACCCAGTATGATACCTACATAAAGTTTTATCTCATTCTAGGCGTTCGGGTCTACCCTACACTCACATATCAAGCCCAAAGCCGTATGCCTACAAAGAAAGTAATTTCCCGCGAGGAGTGTCGAACAGACGAGCATCACTGGCGTGGCTCAGAGAAAACGTACACGAAGGAGTCCTATACTTTGGCGATGATGACAACACCGTTGACCTGCAGCTCTTCGATGAGATAAGGAATACGAAGAAAGTGTCCATGTTCCCGGTTGGCCTCATCGGGAGCTATGGAGTGTCTACACCGATCGTCAAAGACGGAAAGGTATTCAAATATTTTTTTTTTGTGAAGGTGTGTAAGCTGTGCTCATATGTATCCTACTAATATTATAAACGCGAAAGTTTGTGAGGATGGAAGGATGGATAGATGTTTATTACTCTTTCACGCAAACACCACTGATCGGATTTGAATGAAATTTGGCACACAGATAGTTTATAGCCTGAAATAACACATAGGATACTTTTTATCCCGGCAGTACGTTCCCGTGGGATAATATTTTAGTTAATTTATTAGAAGAAACTGCTGAGCGTGGGGGTGTCGAGCAAGGAGTTGGAATGTTTTTAGTGTCATGCGAATTTTTAGGATTGACTCATCCTGTTTGCGAGAGGAAATCCGCAATGCGTAAATTAAAAACAGCATAAGCAGCAAAATATCTGATTGTATCTTGTTAACAGCTGCTTCGTAAAACCTCATGTCGAGTGGTATAGTATCAAACAAAACTCGGCAAATGGCTTTTACAAAACTTTCACTAAGTGATTGGAAATGATTAAATCTGCAACCCGGATTTTCATGACGACATTTAATTCTAATTGAATTGCATGTTCACTTTCAACAACTGGCGCAATGTGGGTTTTATACAGAGAAGCGATGAGGTTATCACATTAAATAGTACAGAGGTTAATACAAGTTTATACATATGTTTGATAAATGAAAATCATATAAATTATACTAAATATAAATAATTGTTCATCAAACGAAATAAATAGTGTGATAATTGTCACGCTAGCATAGGCCTCTCTTTTCTTGTGCCAATCTTAAACCTCCTGTACCAGCCTCATCCAGGTTCTACCCGCGATGGCAACAGTATCATCCGCATATCTCGCCGTCGGACGACCGACACTCCTCGGTCTATAAGTCTTATTCCGAGCATGGAACGCTCCATGGCTTTCTGTGCAAGTTTCACCCTATACACAGCCTCCTGCGTGAGCATCCACGTCTCAGCACCGTACGACATGGTGATAATTTAGTTTACTGACCTACTGGGCAGCCCTCTTTTACTAAAGCGGCTACGGTGCGCACGCGACTGCGATATGATGTAGGCAGGATAGGGACGCGCGGGGCGAAGGTGAACTTAAATGATGTTGATAAAAATTAAAATATAAAAGTTACCACGACTAGAGTGTTAATTGGTATATGTGTATTTATAATGAATTAATTCCATTTAATATGATAACCTAACGGCCACTGTATGCAATAAATACCATAGTACACTATATTCGCTGATGTCAAAAATGTTGTGCATTTTAAAGTATGTAATTAATTAATTATTCAGTGTATTTTAAATAAATAGGTTCATATCTACGCATTTAAAAAACTTTGTAATCATTTTCAAGGCTTGTGGATGCAAAGTGACACTATAGGTATATTAAGCCGAATTTACATTACGAAACATGATTTTTGATTCAAAAACTTGCTGCGTACGGCTTTGCTGGTACTCTTCTTAAGTGGCCGCACTCTTACCTAACGGATAGATCCTTTTATGTCGTGGCCAATGGCTATAAATCTGAAACTATGAACATACACAGATGAGATGAGAACAGATGGAAACTCTCCGCTGTTCCGCAGGGTTCCCATCTGGGCCCTGTATTATTTATTATCTTTGTGAACGACCTTCCTTATTGTTTTTTTAACTCTCGTCATTCTTATACGCCGATGATTTGAAAATAGCACGCGATATAGATTCTCTAGTCGTCGATTCAACATTACTTCAGGGAGACCTGAACAGACTTATAAACTGGTGTAACGATAATAGCATGCAACTTAATGTAGAAAAATGTTCCCAAATTACGTTTACTCGCAAGGCTTACTTTATGGATTTTAATTACAGTATGAATGGTTCGGACCTCAGTAAAGTTGATGTGATCAGAGAATTGGGAGTCCTTCTTGATCGTAAATTAACTTTCATTCCCCACATGGGCAACATTATTAAAGAAAGCTTCAAAGACACTCGGTTTTGTGTAACGTAATACTAAATGTTTTCGCAAGCCTAAAACTAAGATTTATCTTTTCAACTGTCTCGTACGTACTGTATTGAAATACTGCGCGGTTGTGTGGCGTCCCCACTATGCAACACATAGTCTTAGGTTAGAGAGGATCCAGAAAAGATTTTTATACCATCTTGCCTTTTCTGCTAGATTAGACAAAACAGTTCCGAGCTACGCAAAACGGCTTGAAATTTTTTTCATGACTGCACTCGAAAAACAAAGATATGGTATTGAACTAGTTTTTCTTTATAAAATACTTCAGAGTAAATTAGGCTGCCCCCAGTTGTTAAGTAAGTTAAGTTTTAACCTACCCCAGAATTATCCGCGTCACCCTATCAAACTATTACGTCCCCCATTCCGCAAAACTGTTTCAGGATCCAATTCCCCCATCCCCAGAATTTGCATGCTTCATAATAATTGCGATGAAAATAGATGTATTTTCCACATCACTTCAAAAATTCAAGCGCCAAGTCCATAAAAAGTAACCAACACAATTGACTGTTTTTTTCTTTCTTCATTTTGTATTATTTTTTATTTTTTTCTTGTCATGTTTTCTAAAACTACCCACTAGTGCTGTAAGCGTTATTTCTGCACAATTATTGCAATTTTATTGATTTTATAATTTTGTTTTTGCATGCTGTGTCTATCGCATCATATTGTACACTATGCTTGTATATTGCTTGTATTTTACGGATAAACAGTGTTGTAGATAGGCCAATAAATATATTTAAAAAAACCTGGTTGAGCAAACTAAGATATTCATTCATAGATTCACGTGTAAATAGATATGTTTATATATATTTGAGTAGGTAACTAAGGGCCGGTTTTTTTATCCGTAGTTAACTCAACCAATTGTTAAAAATAGTGACTAATGGTAAAATTTTAGCAAAATGTGTTTTTTGATCAATTGTTACTTTATCTAACGGTCACTAATGGCTATTTTTTAAACTAATAGTTAATTATTTGACCATAAGCAATGACATGTTTTTTTTTTTGCAAAATGTGTTTTTTGATATGATTAGATAAAAATTGATCAAAAAACACATTTAGCGAGCCTAAGCGATCTTACCCTCTGTTTGCACGGGTGCAAGTGTCATTTGTCAGTAAGCTGTCACTCAAACAGACACGTAAAATGTATTTGTTTTGCACTATGTATAGACAATGCGTTCGCGATCTAGTTTCCAAACATGTAAACAAATATGACTTTGCGCTACAACTTCTATCATTTTTATGACTTTTTCAATAGTACTTAATAGTCATTCTGAAATGACCATTATTTACAAAGGTATTCAGTTGATATTCGTTTAAGTGGAATTAACACCAGGATTCGAATAGACTAAAATGTTTGCTTCTAGGAAAATGCAATAGCTAATGCCCATTTCCTGAAATTCCAGGTGGTGGCATTCTTCGACTCCTGGCCGGGCTCTCGAACATTCCCCGTGGACATGGCTGGCTTCGCTGTCAACATTGAATTCTTGAAGCCCTCCGCCTCGATGCCGTACATCGCGGGACACGAAGAAGACAGGTTCCTAGTTAGCTTAGGATTAAAACTAGACGAAATAGAGCCTCTTGCTGACAATTGCTCAAAAGTGCTAGTCTGGCATACGAAAACTGCGAAATACAAGAAGCCATCTCTAAAAATTAATCTAGAGAAATTCGATAATTCCCCTAAGTACGGAAACTTCGTCAGTTTACTGAAAGAAACTTCTAGGTTAGGCATGGCGTACCTCAGCTCAAATAATGGAACAAAGACTTACGTAATACGGAATCGTAAGCAATATGAGACTTCGGGTGGTCTACTGTAGGTACTAATCTTGAGGGCAAATCTGTTTTCATAAGGTTTAGTTTTCCCCAACTTAGTGCGTATTTTTTTGAAGAAAGTCTCAATTTTTTTGTAACTTTTTATTTGACGTCAATTCCCAGTCATTTGAAGATTCATTAAGGTTGAAAGTATCTAACTGTGACATAGACAAATAGACCTTGTCGTTTTACGACGTGCAAGTGATATTCAACCTTAGGGTAACAAAGCAATATGACCACTACACGTGATTTTAATATTACGATCTTAATGAGTTAGTTATCCAAATTGCAAAAAAAAAAACGTACCGTAGCAGTTTAGAGAACGAGAAAGTAATAATAATATGTTCAGAGAAAGTGAAAGCCGAGAAAGATCTTGATAAAATCACGTATCTTGACTTGGCTGAGGTTGTCGACATGTGGCATGTGGACTGCAATCATTGTGCCGATAGTCTTGACAGCCAATGAGTTAATAGCCGAGAGCCTCGACCAACCTGAGGACTCAGCTGCCAGCGGTACTTCTGGACACGGCTCGCAATGTCAGAAGCTCTCTCTGGAGCCCTGACCGCCGTTAGCTTGGACCGGGTTCCCGTTACCGGTGGGCTACTATTTTTTATATTTTTAAATGTTTTTGTTTATAAAAATATTTAAAAATGTAATTTATTTATTTATATATATTTATAGTTGAAATAAAGGAAATATGTTCAGGATAAATTGTAATTTGTATTCTGTATTTTACCGAATCCAAACATATTTTATCTAAAGGGCAGAAAAGAAATTAAGAAATGATATTTACGTTTATCTCTTTAACTGTAGGTACATCCAAATGATATCAAAATAATATGTAGGTACATGCTCAATTTGTTGTAGTTAGCTAATTACTAGTTATTTATTTTGTTCTCGTTTAATGAGAAATCGACGGACAGACAGACATGAGGAAATTATAAGAGTTCCATTTTTGCTATTTAGCTACGGAACCCTAAAAGTATATTTTTTTATTGATAATGTCAGTTACGAATAGTACTTGCCCCGTGCCCTCTAATAGTCAGAGTATAGGGGAAAGTAATCATTTCAGTTTTATAGCACGAACTTATTTCATGATACTTGTACTGTGCCACCGGCCACAGACTCGGCAGAGGGCTCGAAATCGTTTTTATTTAATAATTACGTTAAGATGTCAAAGACATAGAAATTAACACCATGGATTGATTCCATCTTGGTCGGCCAAAACCATATAGTATTGCCATATTATCAATCTAAGACCTATTTATTTATTTTTAGGAACGCTTATACGTACTGATATACGTATAAAACGCGGCCAAGTGCGAGCCGGACTCGCACATGAATGGTTCCGAATCCGTACCACCAGGCAAAAACCGCCGAAAGAAATAAGTTTCTTGTATGGAGAACCCCGTTAATTTTTAAACTTTATTTTATTATTTGTTTTTATAGCGGCAATAGAATAAGGGACTGAAAATTTAAACTCTGTCTACTTATTACGGTTCATGAGATACAGACAGACGGATAGACGGACGGACGGAGGAAACTGCGGAGGCTTAATAATAGAGTCCCACTGGCACCCTTTGGGTATGAAACCCTAAAAAATAATAAACTGTTACTCAGTACTATAAACTAGTTTCCACAGAATACAAATGTCTGTGTACCTAAAGTAAACTAAACAAACGTTTACTCCGTATCGATCCATGACTGCTGCAGCTAAACTTAGCTCTGTCAAGTAAAGTTAATCGCCGTAACCTACTTTTCCCCTTCAGGCATACAGACACATGAATACTTAATCCTTTTACGTTACGTCGTATCGACTGAAACCTAGAACTATCATCGCAAAATTAACTTGATACTAGGAAAATAGGAACTGTATTTGGGCACAGTCCAAATTTCGTGTTACTTTCTAGTAGTTTCGCCGTTAATGAGACAGGTTTAATACACACTTTTAATACATGATGGCAGGGACATCGACGCGTCACACATGATTCTAGAGATTCTATCGTAAACAGTTCAAAACCTACGAGGTCAAAATGTAGTGAAAAGCATTTTTTTTAAACCAATGAGGAACTTCAACGCTGGAGGTTTCAGAATCATGTACTGAATCAGTAGTTATAGTTCACCCTGTCACCCTGACACACTGTGACGGGGTCGTTCAATGAGAGGTTTATTTAGTTATTAACTCGAATTATTTCATCAAATGAATATACTTACTTATAATTTTACATGATGATGCGCACAGCTAATTCTCTATTATAGTATTTTCTAATGGTTTGAATTCGTGTTAGTGCTTACCTGTTATTATTCTGCCATCAACTTAAAACTTACTGGCGGAGGTTGTACGGTAAAAACAAATACGCTAAAGTCCCTATGGATAAAAAAAATGCTAATGGGGAAGGTCGGTCAAAGCTAATTGCTGACTCGGTCCCCTACGGTTTACAAGAAATTTGTCATTTCGGTCAAAACTAATTGTTCAGTCGGTCCCTACGGCTTACAAGAAATTGGTCATTTCGTCCATTCATTCCATTTCGTTGTCATTCATTAGCTTGATTTTATTTTACTATTTCGTTTGTTTCGGTTATTTCTGTTTTAAGTCATTGACTGCCACCGCGGTCACCGGTGTCCGCCAAGAATAGATTTTATTGTGTTTGTTGTCTGGCAGTCAACATGTTAAATCAAGTTTTTGACATGGAAAGTTTCAGAATATAACCTTTCTTCAGAATGTTTCTGATATAACCTCGAGCTCTGTTTATTTAAAAAATCTCTACGAATAAGCCTTAAGCCACAATTTACTAATACGTATTTTAGGATCTTACGGAAAATGGTGGACTCCAATTAGGTACTATTTGAAAACAACATCGCGTCATATTCACAAAATAAAACAAAATCACCTCATGCATTTTTTTGGGAACTAGCTACGACAGAGACATTTTGACAGTTGTGTTCCCCATTATCAAGAACAAAATATCAAACAATCATAGCAGTAAGTAATTAAAAATTCCGCGTATGGGTTTGAAGGGCTATAAGACTCTGCAAGCAAGTAGCAAAAATAAAAAAAAATCCCAAGATTTCGGTTGTTATTTAAAGGCTTAAAGGAAAATCATACTTTACCACACATTCTGAGCCTAATCATGGTATACCAAAATAGTGTTCCAGTGCACAGCTTCTATATGCAATGGCGCGATGACATAAGTACATAACTGTTCCAAACGAATGGCACAGCCCAATTCAAACTTTATGGCGGTTCGGAACATGACGCGAGTCGCTGCGCAGTAACAAATTCACCTGTCAGCGGGGGTGAGGGGTGAGGTACTGCGCAGCAAGTAGCGCACTTCAGAGCCGCCATAAAGTTTCAATCGGGCTGTATCAGACACATAACGTATTACAAAATAAACAGGACAGACAGGCGGCTTATAGAAATTAATGTTGTGACTTCTACATTGATCTCATGAACATTTAAGAAAAATATACAATGTACGAAAATATCCCTTTTGGCTTTTATTATATTTTGTGTGTCGTGTATGTTTTTCCGCTATGGAAAGTTCCCTACATCCTAAAAGTGTACATAGATATCATTGGATAAAATATAGACATAAACTTACATGGTATTTCATTGATCATTGAATATTTCAAGGTTGTGTTCAAATAAAATAATGCAAACAAAATCCTGAATAAATGATTTTCCTGGGGGTAATTATAATGAGCATGTATAAATACCTATATACATTAAACAATAAAGTGGATCCGATTAATGATTTCTATACTTTTCTGCTCTTCTTTGCATAGTATTTATTTATTTATTAACACAACATGTATGTTTTCGAGGAAATCCTGAAATGTAGTAAACATTATTTTCTTCTCTATTCTAAACTGCTACGGTTTGTGAACGAAAAACGGATTCAAGTTATCGGAAATTGGTACAATAGGTACAAAATTTTTGTCGATCTCATGAAAATAGATGATGACTACAGTATGACTTTTTACGGCCTAGACAAAGTGACATTAAACATTACTGGGGAAAGTAAAAATTGTATGGAAATGACATAAGCTACCGAAAATCTTATGTCAAACCTGTGAAAATCGCTGTTGAAATAGGAAACTCATTGAAAGCGATTGCCACTTGTCTAGGCCCTCTGGGTAGCTTTATTTTTCAGTTCAGGAGATGGAAATCTCAAAGTAATTTATATGTATAGTCTGTTCGAAAACTATCTAATGAAAATGCAAACAAATAGATTAGAAAACGTACCTGTGGATGGCAATTTGCAGTGCCACTTACAAATTGAGGATTTTTGTTTTGGTTATTTGAATATTTAAACCCGAAACTCTAATTATAAACCACTATAAAGATTTGATAATTGAATTTAATTTTATAGCATCAATCATCGTCGATGATTTTTCAATTACAAATTAATGATATAATTCAAACAATAATTGTTGGAACAAGTGGTGAGAAATAAAATTGAAACCTTCTAAATACAGGTGAATGTGTTACAATAATTGTGTACTAATTCCCTTGTCTTTACTTTAATTGGGCTTGTTTGCACTTTCATCAAATATTTTGGTAACTAGACTTTAGTACGACTTACAAACGGTTAAAATTGGCCTAGATCTGAGACTAATTTATTATTTAAGAGATTTTGAGTTAAAAAAACTTACTTTTTATTGTAAGGTCCAGTAGAGAACCGGCGTCAGGCACGCTAGTGCCTGAAGCCGAAAAAAAGGCCCAGTTCAGCAAAAATGCCAGATAACTATATCTAGCAGTTTTGCTGAACTGGGCCTTTTTGGCGCAGCCGTGAGGCACACTGTCCTGCTACACTTTTATTTGTTTTTGTTGGTTGTTTGTTGTTGGCATCTGGTGTATTGGGTGTCTTTAGTCTGTGCTAAATAAATGTATTTTCTTTCTTTTTTCTTTCTTTCTAAGGTACAGTATTACTACGACCAATCTCGATAGGTATCTTATCTCGGGAAAGATTAATGTTATGATACTATAATCTGACCAATACACTGCACTTTTCTCATTGACATATTTAAATGGGAATGTAAATAACACTTTCTATACTGTTTGTTGCAAAGTAATTTAGTAGTGGGTTTTACATAATAATTCGTGAAAATACAAGAACAAAGTAAGAACTCCATACAAAAATAATTTAATATTAAGTATAGGGTTAAAATCCAGTGTGATCTTAGATAGAAAAAGAAATTATTCATAATTAGGTCATGCGAAAGATTTTCACTAAATATTTAGATTTTAATCCAGCAATAAAAAATACGGTGTTTTTCGTAGATTGGTTTTTCACTGTTGGTTTTTTCATGGGTGTGCAATAATATAATTTTACATTAAATATAAGTAATTATTCAATGGGTGTCAAAAACTATTTGTAATCCAGTCAATTGTTTAATTACATTAGCACGCCGTGCTTATAATGTTTATATTACATTTTTCGTGATACAAATACTTAAATCTTTACCTTGAATCGTATCGTATCGTCAAAATACGTAGGTATATTGTTAATTTTTTTTTTTATTAATGATATACATTATTGTAATTCTATTAATAATAATGAAACAAATTGTATTATTTACATTTGAACAAATCAAAGCAATATATTGTGTATAATTTAGGCTATTTTATAAGATGACACTCTTTGTTGTGTAAAGAGAAGAGAATGCTACTTTACTGTTTGAATTAATGCAAAACCATGGAGCACGGAGTCGCCTCGGCGGCCGCTGCATTTTCAACACTTACCATACAAACTAAAGGATGATTTCCATCAAACGGCTCGTATCGCATCGGATAGGAACGGATTTTACAATCTTTAAACGATATTAAATTGTGTACGCAGTATTTAAAGTCTATATTACGAAGCCGCGCACAGCAGCTTGAGCGCGGGCGTCTTCTGTGACACGCGATTGTAGCCGAAAGTATTCTGCGATGCGCGATCGGCTCCGTTCGCCTGCCGTCGTATTTGATCGAATCAAATTAAAAAAATAGAACACGTCAACACGGTTGCAATGAAACTATTTGACTTGGCGCAGAAACAGGTACGTTCGCAAGCGACGGTACGGAGCCGATCGTATGCGTCGACAACCTGCCGGACGTGATCGGCTGTCGCCGCATCCGTTCTTATCCTTTCCGATCCGATGTGATGCGAACCGCTTAGTGGAAATCAGCCTTAAACCTTTGCTCGCAACCAACTGTTTACTCGCACTTCGAAACAAATGACGTATACAAACTTGACGGCTTTGAAGTCAGTCCGTGGATAGGCCGCTGCAGTTCCTTTAGTTATTTTATCTCTGATTTTGTATCACTGTCAAAACTGGCCTTTATTGTCGTTGCAATAAGATTGCACAGACAGACTTTTGACTTGTACTACTTACTATACTCTGTCCACTTTTCTTTTTCATTTTTTTTATAGAATTATCTTATTTATGAATTCTTACAGACATTATAATATCGTACGTGTATCAGTTTTGACAAAAAACATATAATTGCTCACTAGTTCGATCTAAAAAACGGTTAACCTAGTGCACAGAATATAGCAGGTACTAGTAGACTGGCAAGTCTGTCAAAATCACAATAAACTTTATTTTCGTTACATCAAGGTTGCAATTGAGTGGCTGCTGTCAGAGATAAAATAACTCTGAAACTGTACAAATTTTATTTGTAGTTACTGCCGTCTCTAGTAGCTCCCGGCGCGACGATTTCATGTTCTGTGGCAAAAACGAAACCGAAATAGGTATCAGGCAAAAATGCAAGCTAAATACATATACATACGTAAGCTTTTTTAGTAATATTGACTTTCCTCGTTTCATATTTCGTTGTACTTTTGTAGTGAACTTTATTCTATTGGAATATTATTAACTTTACTGTTTCTTCACATGTTATGCGTTTCTTGCTTGCTTAATAGACTTGTGATAAATAGTGTTGCAATACATTAATCTATTTTAATTTTATGTTATGATTTTGTCAGTTGCTTCGTTTGCTGTGCATTATCAACGATAATGCTCTAATTGATAGTAAAACAACAACAAAAGTTACTAATAGTCTTAAGTTTAATGTAAAAGGGGTATTGGTCATAAGTGTCATATAATCAGAATAAGCTGCCTCTACACTTGAACCCTTCAAACGTGGATCCGCGCGAGACACAATGTCTTTTTAATTGTTTAAAGCCAAAGTCAAATAATTGATTTCAAGTAAATCATTAAACAGGAACTTTTGAACGTTAAGATTTCCAAGAAAATAACATTGACTCTAGTTGCCTTGCCCTTTCTAAAAGGTAGTTTCTTATGGAGAAGAATACTTACTCTTTTAAAATGAATAAGAACATGTGACTTTCTCAGTCGTTGTTTCATAGCAGCCAGATAAATCTTGCCATCGGAAAACTGACATATGTTGTTGTTATTCGAATAACATTATTTGATATATGCATAATAATTGGGTACTCATTATATTTTCTCACTAACCTTCCCAACCTTGAACTAACCTTAATATGCTGCTAAGCAATCATGGTTTCCTCAAGTAGGACAGACAATTGCTGAAATTCTGTTAAAATAATTATGTTCTACAATCATGCGTTTCTGTGAAAAATAACGCTTCTTGTAACTTGTTTGCGAAAATTCATAGACTTTATATGTATCCACAAGAGATGTCACGAATACCTAATATTCAGCTACGCTCTCGGCCGAAGCGCCGAATATTCGGCAGCTGAATGTTCGGCGTAGATACTTTTAAGATGTTTGTTTATAATTATTGCAACACATTGTGATTTACTAATACAAATTATATCAAGTTCTATAATTTAAAAAAAAATGTGCATAGTCGTAGATATCATCAGGTTTGTGAAATTACTGCAACTAATTAAAAAAAACGTTGTAAATTATATAGGCCTATATTTATTCCTTTTTAGGGTTATTAGTTGTATTGCAGCACAGTGTACTATTGTATTAAGCTGTTTAAAAAATATTTTATTTTTTTATTCTTAGTAATTACCACGTGTAAGCACATAGTGAGTACTTTGTGTTAGTTTTGGTCCGTGAATGTGAATTTACATTTTAGCTTTAAGGCGCTTACCATACCAAAAATGCAGACTAGTTTAATTTGAATTTAATATTTTATAAGTTCTTCTAAAGAAAAATGATCTTCAATGCTTCTAACATCCAAAACAAAAAACTGTTAATTAGTCAGTCAATGAATGGAATAAATTAAGTTATAAATATGTTATTTGAACATTTCACAACAGTTTTTGGGATTATTGCATTAGGATTGTTTAATAAATGTCATTCGTCCTTTATACATGTAACGCAATGTAAGTTAATCACTAGGTTGTCTAAGTTTGCAGCATCTGAATAAAATACAAACATGATAAAAAAGGCGTCAAGCATGACTCGCACTAGGCAACTCTTATCATCTTAGGTAATGTCAGGGAACTTAGTTGTTTATCAAATAGACTACCATTGTACCAACTTAAGTTGTTCGTAGGTATATTCAAATCACAACTATCATACTTTGACAGTTGTATGCAATTGCTATAAAACAGTAGATTGATTTAGTGTGTCTATTTCATAAATAATTCATTTTCCTAACTGTATTAGATGTTTTAAGACTTAGACATAGTCCATTTGAATTTCTTTTTGCCTCTGATTTTGCATCACTGTCAATATCACAGTGATCTTTAATCTCGTGACAATAAGGTTGCTGCAACTGTCAATTCTGTCAAAATCACAGTGATCTTTATTGTGACTGTTGGGTTGCAGCTGTCAGAGGTAAAATAATCGTGACCGGACTGTAGACGTCCGGATTCGCTCTAGTAACGATTGTTTCCGAGCGACTGAAAAGGATACAGTCACAGCCCGATTCAAACATTGTAGCGGCTTGGAACATGAGGCGAGTCACTGCGCAGTAACAAACTCACGTGTCGGTGGGAGTGAGAGGTGAGGTACTGCGCTGCGAGTATCGCACTTCAGAGCCGGCATAAAGTTTGCATCGGGCTGTACCTTAAGTTAGGTAAACGTGAAGTTGGTGAGAGTCAGCCTTAACTTGTGTATTATAAACAGATCATATGCTTATTTTATGAGAGGCATTTTTACACACCGATTTTTAGGGAGAGTCAGTGTAGTGCGGTAGGCTTGAAAAATATTGGCGAAAAGGCTTTATTTTTGTACTGACACGCTTTCAATGGAAACACATAACTTATACACTACTTATGACCTGTTAATTGATTAAATATTTACATATATTGTTCTGAAAACTTAAACTACATGTTACTGTTGTACTTACTACTACTGTTGTCTTGTGTAGGCTATTTAGCAATTTGAAAAGTGAATAATTATGTGTCCTCATAAGAAAGAAATAGGTTTATCGACAACGAATATTATCAGCATAATCTCTTAAATATTATTGTACAAATAAATGATAGATGTTAATATGTGCCATGATCTGGTGAAAATAAGAAATGTCGCAGTGAAAAGTTGTAGGTACAATGTGGAGACGACATTACAAAAATAAATGAAAACACGGAAAATACTGGTACAAAGGAGTATTTTGAAACTATTCGATAAATCTTAACGTCGAAAATAAAAAAAGTGATTCAAACAAACTAAATAGTTTGTAGTGATGGGTAGACTATGAGCTTTGACAATCTTTGACTAGTTATTGTGACCAAACTTGGATATATTTGGTTGAAATTTTGTATGCAGACGGGGAACGACATTCGATATAGGTACGCAGTTTAATTTATTGCCGTATTGTCGTCTTCACCTTGATAGATATAGTTCATATAGTATGCTCATAATAGCAATATGTCTACACAATATTAAATAACTTTGTAATAATTATGTAATACAAAATTCTAAATAAAACGCTTTACTCATACTAACTACCGATGAAAATAGGATTCTAAATGTCTAACATATTTAAGGTATCTAAATCTAACAGTTTTAATACTTTATGTAAGACTAGAGATTATTTCTTAGGATTCAAATTAAAAATTGTTAATCAAATAAGTATAATCTTCATCGTCTTTTGTGGTTATTGTGACGTGTTAAAAACAGTTTTATTAATATCTTTTATACTTGGAATAAAATGGACGTCAATACAAAACAGTCAGACGTTAATTTAATTCAAAATTAATAGACGGATATTTGACGTTGCAAATATCAGACCTCATTATCATGTTTGCATAATTGTTTTCTGCATAATAATTTTAATTGGTCTGCCCACAATAGGTAGGTAGGTGCTTGTTTTTTAAAACAGTAAAGCCTTTTTTGCTAATACTAGGAAACACCTAATCGAATGCCTAATTAAAAGAGCAGGCCGAGAATTAAAAATTCAACAGTGCAATAATGTGGTATGACCTAGTGTTAGTGAAAACGGGGATTAATAAGGTTTAATAATATTGTGATTATAATAAACGTGTTTCAATATTGTAGGGTTTCTAACACACATGCTGAAAATGTTGAACATATTTGGGATCTTGTAATAACTTTACCGATGTGGTATTTTTTCATCGGACTTATTTATTTCATAAATGATTCAAGACAAATTTTTGAAGTATCTAAAAGAAAAAATAGAATTGGCATTGGCATGGAAAAAAATATTGGCATTTATGGCGTTCATTTCATTGGTTTAAAATGTCAACTTGTCATAAATCGCAAGAAGAAAAAACGAATAGAATAATAATTGGATTTGGCAATGGTTAATACGATAGGATAGTGTTTAGTCAAAAAATACTCGGGTCTCGGGATTCAAGAATCTTTACGGTTGTGGTACGATGATATTAGTTTGTATTGTGCTCAAATGTGGTTCGAAATTAGTATGTATTCCTATTTACGCTATTCCAAACATGTTCGTTGATGTTCCACGTATAGCTAGTCGATGATAAGCAATATTGTGTTATCCTGTTGTACCATAAATAATCGTTAGTGGTGCATTTCAGTTTATCTCAAAATAAATAAAAATATCATAAAAAGTTTAAAGTAGTTTTATTTCATTCGTTTACGTAGATACAGGTTTTGGTGAATACATGATTTGTGTAACTACTTAGTATTATTATATTACACAACTCGGCAGTAAAATATTGTCTATAGAAGTATATAGTAAAAAATAAAAGAAAAAGGGAGGAGCTCATTGGGCATCAAAAAAGTCGTCCGCATCGCTGTGCTTGCAACCGCTTGGCGATGTCCCGAAGTATTCGATGAGCACTCGGACCCCAAAGCCCTAGTGTTTATACCTATACAATAATTACGTTATACATGAGAAACTATAGGTATGTTCCATCCTGCTCACTTGCGTTGAATTTTATTTAACTTGGCTATATACGCCGGCAACTCGACGTTATCCCAGTGCATTCCGACGTTTTCAAAGAATCTAGAAACAAATTAAAATCCTTTATCAAGTATGCCTAAAAATGGATTAACAATGAAGGGTAAATTATTTTTTTATGTAATAATACTGCAATCATGTAAAGTGGCGCCATCTCTGAATTTGCGTAGGAACTAAAATGAAGCCTAATGCATGTCGTAGTCCTACATCAGTGCCCAACCTAGATTTTCCGTGGTTCCCTAGTAGTCAACTCTTCCGAGTAGATGGCACTACTGGCTATGTAGCCTACAAATTGTACACTGTACGATGATATTCATCGCTTTAAATTGCAGTCTGGTCGCGAGATAGGGGATACTTTGATAATTAGCATAATATCAAAGCTAGTGGGTACTCGTAGGTAGACACGCCATGTAGACATGCCATGTCTTACAGGACTATTACGGCAAAGTGATTATTCATGTAGAAATTGCTGTTTGCTTCTCATTTGAATACTCAGTGATACCTTCCCAGTGGTAGGTAATGCGCCCCCCCAGCCCAGTGCTGAGTTTCGAGTGGTCGATCGTAGGTTCGGACCGCGGCGCTTTGACAAATGCTTGCACTGAGTGGACTGGTCCATTCAAATCTGTGAGGTTCTTTCCTCAAAAGACAGTTTCAGACACTTATCTACATGGTCCTCACATGATCTGACCAAGATTATGTCTGGACTTTAAAAGAGACTTTTGTCCCTGAGTTTGTTTCGCCATTTCTTCTCAAGAGATAGGAAATGTCAACTCCATCTAGCTGACATATTTTATATTTTTTTTAATATTTAATATGACGTGTAAAAAGAATAAAAAAATTAATTTCATTTTGTAAGTTATTTCATCACCACAGCTCTCAACACTGTGATTACCCGTGGTTGCCTGTAATTGAGCATGCATTGCAGGATAATTTGTACTACTTTTACAAGTTTTAATTATAGAAGATACGTGATTGTAATACCAACGAGAAATACCTCGTTGGTATTCCTAAAATAAATAAATAAGGAAATCATCATGAGGAAACTAAAACTCAATAAGTCGAAGACATGTGACATCCACCAACCCGCACTGGGCCCGCATGGTGAATTTCGGCCCATCCCTTCACTGAGAGGAGGTCTACAATCCCAGCAGTAGGAACGTAACATGATATCGAGCTGGTCCTGCCGTCCTGGTCATTTTGCCTGTTCATTATAAATTTTAATTTTCCTTCGGCTATTTCTCGGTAGCCTTAGATTTAGTTTCCAAAAAACGTAGATACAACTAACTTTTACTTAAAAACGGAAGTCTAAATTCCAACTTGCAAGTTTCTAACTACAAAAATGTCGAACTTTCATCCCTTATTTAACCCCTTTTGGGGGGAATTAAAAAAATCCCTACGTGGTGCTCATCTTAGTTGCAAAAGGATCTTCTCAAAAGCTGTGTTTTGATTTTCAAAAGCTGTGTGTTGTCCGTTAAGTAGAGATTATAGGTACCGTCACCAAAAGTGAGAAGTAACAAATGTCGTCGGATATAGTTGAAGTTTGGTGAAAAACGATGGACGTTTTCGAATAAAATTAATTTAATTTAGAGAAAATAAACAGTTATTTTATCAAATTAAATTAAATTCGAAACATCCATCGGTTTTGGTGACCGTACCTATAATCTCTCTCTACCTTCGGTGACTGTACATGGTAAGGTATGTAGGCAAGTGTACTCACCTTAATTGGATGTCATGCAGTACTTGTTGTTCGTGGTCAGTCAACCCGTTGTTCAGTACGTCAACAGTGTCCCTAAGCTGTTCAACGTTGTAGAAACCGCATATGTTTGTGTCAATACCTGGTTGATTGAGTGTGAACCAGGTCGCTAAACGAGCTAACTCGACGTTTTGTTCCTAGAATGAGATAAGTACGTAAAGATTTTTCGTCAACATGCATTTGTGACTACTTCATCAATTGGTTGTTAAGACATGTGATACGGAGGAATGAGGAAAGTTTTGGGTATGAATGTCGATGGCTTTAAGAGTAGGAGAAGACTGAAGAAACGATGGATCATATCATTGCTGCGGAGAGGTCTACATCCAGCAGTCGACGCGTTTCGGATAAATAATGATTCGTTACCTTGCAATAATCTGAAGCTCTTTTGCAAATAGCTTTGATGTCATCACTAGCGGGATGCCATGGCTGCGGACCGTGGTTCGAGAGGAGACCCATACCTGTGGCGGCTGCGTTGATCACACCCACTCCTTTGCTCTGGATTTATAATATATGATTATTATTATTATACTTTCAAAACAATTTAGTTCATATACACAAAAAAACTATTTTTTTTTTTCATGATGGCTAGCGACATAGAAAGAAAGAAAGAAAAATATTTTATTCTGCACAAACTAAACGCACAATTACAAATAAAAAATAATAATAATAAAAAAAGACATAACAAATTCTTATGTCTTTTTTTATTATTTTTTTTTTTTAAATAAAAATAGACAAGAAATTCTTATGCTTTTTTATAATTATTATTTTTTATTTGTAATTGTGCGTTTAGTTTTACATAATATACACATAGTCAAAAGACATCACAAAGACATTATTAATCAAGATAATACCTATTTACATAATATAAGCTAACATTTAAAATAATAATATGTGCATGGACTTATATGAAAAAATAAGCAAAACAATCATAGGCCATCAAAAAATTCGTCCGTATCGTTGTCAACAGGTACAGTGCCTAAAAGGCTGGCAGCATTGCTACGTTGTATGGCGATGCTAATTCTTTGGCCGAGAAATAGGCCAGCCCTCTGTGGTCACGGTAAGAGTCGACTAAACACCAATTTAAAGTCGTAAGTCAAAACTCAGCCGCACATAAAAGAAAACGGAGATCAAAGTTATTGTGGGTATCGCCCAGAGGACACGGTGGAGGTCTGCCCCGCTTGGGCGGAGCACCGCCGTGTCCTCGTAGAGGCGATCGGCAGCGGCGGCGGCCTCTCGCGCCCGGCCCTGGTGCAAGCCATGGTCCGGAGCGAGAGGGAGTGGGAGGCAGTCGCCTCCTTCTGCGAAGCAGTCATGCTAGCGAAGGAGGTGGCGGGACGGATGAGGGAGAGAGCCTCCCGTCCCAGCCGCCGCGGGAGACGCTCCGGGCGTCGGGAGTCGCGTGACGACTACCGGCCACCGTAGGCGCGGGCCTGCGGGCGGAGAGCAATGGGTAGCTCACCGCCCGATCAGGACCAGGCCCGTGCCGGACGGCGCGTAAGTGTTCCACGCGCGCCTCAAAGAGATGTCAGCATAATCCGAGGGGACCCTTAGGGCCGAAGCCTGCCGGGTCAGAGGGATTGTCCGAAAGGGTTACGGCTACCCCGGAACATAAAGGGCGAAGGAAGGAACATGGGTGGGTTTTAGTCAGTAAGAGTCTGACACTCCCTTCCGCTCCACCCAGAGCGGGAGGGGTCATTTGATGATTTCCCACCAGAAAAAAAAAAAATAAGTTATTGTGGGTGATACTAGTCCAGACCGATTTTAAATTAAGTGTCGCTTAGTGTTTGTGAAAACGGGTACCTACCGATATTATACATAGTTGCATAGGACTGCGCAGATGGGAAGTGCAAATGAATACTTAGGTAGGTAACTATATAACGACTGAAAACAGCCTTCTAAGTAGGCTGTAGGCTGACCTTTAAATTATTGGGAAAAGTGCTTTCTCATTATAATGGCATGGGTCAATAATAATTAACTAATTAGTTTCCGAGCCACCGGATCTAATACTAGCTTCTACCCGCGACTTCGTCCGCGTGAAATTTCTTGTTTCCCCGACCCACCCCGTTGCATCGCATCCCCCACCCGCGCTATTACATCGTTTTTGCATGGCGTTCTTTCTAACTTTTTCTTTTTGCTTGGCTCCTAAAATTCCTAGCGTGATGTTAAATAGCCTATATCCTTCCTCATAAACTGGGCTATCAAATCCGACCGGTAGTTCTAGAGATTAGCGCGTTCAAACAAACAAACTCTTCAGCTGTATGTATTATCAGTATAGATATAGATAGATGTACTTATATGATGAATAGATAGTAGGTATGTTTAGCTGCATGCTTGCAATATTGTGCAGGCCAAGGTATGCAGGCCTCGGGGCTGGCGTGCCAGGCCTTGTCGTAAGGAATGTGAGATTTCAACAAATATTTTTTATCGTAACATAAATGAATTTGAATATTATTACACATTATAACATAGATTTTCTCGCATTTCTTTTGCGGAAGATGTTATGTAGGAGCGATCTTATTAAAAATATCTTGCGGCTTGGTGTTTTTCCGAGTGTTGTGACGTAACATTTACCCAAGATTAAGGTCACCCAACATAGGCACTATGCTGTACGTGTAAGATAATAAAGGAAAGTAGAATTTTCCGATTTATTTCTAACACGCTTTTTCTAAAATTGATGTCTTTACGTATGTCGTTGATGCGAACCGCGAATAATCACTGTGGAGGAAAGGTAAGTTTTTAATTTTATATAAACAACTTCAAAATGAGTATATTATTATAGTATCAGATGCTGCAGCCAGGGTCGTCTCTTCATGACGGTACTCCTCGGCACTTGATAGCATCATGTTCAAAATTGGCATACGAATTAGGTTTATCTAGTAATACTAAAATAATTACCAGTTTGTGCTAATGCTGCAGCCAGAGTCGTTTCTTTATGGAGGAACTCCTCAATAGTTGGTAGCATCGTCTTCAAATTTAGCATACGAAAACAAAGTACAACTAGAATTTAGGTTTAAAGAGAGTAGAAAAATCAGAATTCAGAAACTTTAGTTTTATGATATTCAATACAATATCAAGTTATTATTTCGTTTCTTTCAGATCAGCCGGGATAAAGAAGAGAAAATGGGTCGGTTTGCTCTTTTTTTCATAAATCATGATGTAACTAATAGTGTTGATTATACCAAAGATCATTATTTCTTTAAGGTACATGTCAGCTCGCCTGCCTTATTTATTTTCTTGCGTTTTTCGCTACTTACAACTTTTAAATACGTTGATCAAAACTGATGATACAACAATTAATCCTTTTTATTATCAGTTTACATAATCCCACAATGTGTTAATTAGCGAAAAAAGTAATAACTTTTGAATTTGACAGACAGTTGACATGAATGATTTATCTTTAATCATTTTATAGCTCGTTATTAAGTTTTCATGCTTCCCAAATTATTTTGATCTCACTTGATAATATTTCTTTTTTGTTTTCTAACTAAGCATTGTGTTAAGTAATGTTATGTTAAATTTTTCTATAAGTCGTTTTGTTTGAATCGTTTTCTAATAACTGTTATGTAAGTTTTCTAATCATGCTTCTCAAAGATATTGCTGCAACTTGATGATTATTTCTATAGTAGTAGATCGTTGGTAAAGGTTTATTAAATAATTTGTTTCATTTTAAAATAAACCTACTTCTATTTCAGTAAAGTTTATGTTGATTTCTTTAGTGCGTTCTGCAGCATTGGCAAATGCTACATTATAATTTTATCACGAACGACCTTCTTTTGTAACAAATCCAACCTTATTTTTAATCAGGAAGGTATTTTTCTTCATATTGGTTTTGAATTTTGAATCAAAAAGTGTCATGTATTTTCTCTTACCGATATTTTCATTTGAAGGATTTTTGGACACAGGACGGAAGTCTAAATATTATTTTTTCCTGCTTTCATAATTAAATAATTTGCTAACGGTAATCTATAAAGGGTTGAAAGACCGAGTTCTGTGCGGTAATCCACTGGATCCAAGGGAAGTGTTCCCGAAAATAAACGTTCGATTTGTTCAAAGACTGTAGGGCGATCTAGAATTCGCCCTACCCGTCATCTTAGTACCAGACGTCTACAAACTTCCTGTTGGGAATCGAACCCAACATAACACGCATGCGCACGACCTGCACATGTAAGAGGATTCTGATTCCGGCCAGCGAGGTGCCTTCCGATTGTCAGCGTGGAGCCTAGGACCGGAGTTTCATATATTATGTACCTAGCTTAGTTTTCAGTGGCCTAATACTTGATGTACTACCAATTAGCCGTATATTATCATTCTTACAATTTTGATCAGGCGGTAATTTAAATTATTATCTTGCTTCCTAATAACGAACTGACTTGGTGCCAATTACCCATTAGGTCGTCCTCGTATTTATCTAGTTACGTAAGTTTAGGAACGTTTGCAAGCGTATATTAATCGACGCGTAACAAGAATACGTAAAATTTATTATAGGGCTCGGCTCGAACACCAAAAACGTCCGCGTCGGCGTCACGACGTGATCCTTTTTAATAATGTTCGTTCTGTGTCTTTTCTTATGTTTTTATTAATATTTTATTTTACTTAGACAAATTAAAACGTGTACAAGCGAAGAATGTTTTTAATTTCGCTACAGTTCATATTCTTTGTGTTTGTACTTTTTGTTTGCTTCAATTCAAATCTTGCTACCGACTGTTTCTCTTTACTAAAGGCTATTATGTAGCCTATCTAAGAGGACAGTACCCCAACCATTTATGTTGTATACCAGTGTTCATTTGTAAAGTGCAACTGTTTTTATTTTTTTTACTGCAACACCTTTTATGCAATAAAGTTTTTATTGTCGTGTAGCGACAAATAACTAACTTTAAAGTACGAGAATAAAGAAAGGGAAATTGAGGTTAATTAAAGATTTATTAATAAGTAAAAGTTATATAAAAAAAATGGAGATGAACTGGTCAGTGGTGTGTAGTGTGTGGGTGAGGAAGGATGAAGATGAGTGATAGGTGGGTTGAGGAGGCTGTGGAGGAGTTGCAGATGGAGACCGACGCGAGGCAGGTGCCGGTGACAGGTGCAGGTGCAGGTGCAGGTGAGGTCAGGTGTTGGTGCGTGTGCGGCACGGAGGGTACCCGTAGGGGGCCCACGGGGCAGGAGTAGGACGCAGCACGGTAGCAGGAGAGAGAGACACGGCGGGGACGCAGTCAGCCCGCCAGGTGGGGCGGCCCTCGGTTGGGGCGCGGCCCAGTAAATCAGGAGGGTCTTCTGAGGCGGCCCTCGGATGAGGCGCAGCCCTATAGATACACAGCAGGTTCAGTGCTTCAGAGTGCTCCGGCGAGGCGCGCCAGCGGTCCGACTGGTACGGAGGCCGGAGGACGGAGGTGTAGCGGGAGTCCGTCAGGTACCGGAGCCTTTTAAGGGAGGCACGCTGAGTGTTCCCAGGATAGGTGACTCTGGAGTACCAGGTCTATTTATAGTGTTCGCTTTAGAGGCGAAACTGGAACTGATCCTTGCATTGCTTGGATTCATAAGGTGAACTCGTAGAATAGCACCATGTAGAAATAAATATGAATTTGAAATTATGCTGATGGCCAGTATTAGTTTTGTAGAAGTATGAATATATTTTCAGCTAAAAGTTACAGGCTGGTAAGAATTTAAAAGCAAACTTGTCATGGCGACGTATTAAACCGTAAACGTCGTTGTCATAATAAAATATATTAATAAAATACAATTAAATCTATAGTTATTTCGTATTAAAAGTATAGTGTTTATAGGAAAAATGATATCAATCAATGTGGGCGAAATTCCCAGCCCTTGGATGTCACTAAATCGTCGTAGTGTTATGTTAAAGTTTGATGACTGATGTACTGATTTTGGATAAAACGTGGCCTGGTGTCTTGAGGAATAGTCAGATCAGCGCCTAACGGTAACGGAATGCTTGTCTGACCTGGAGAAATGAATGAAGATAACTGTGAGTATGTACATTATGTATTATTATGTTTATTTATTTACTTATCTTATTTTATTACATCGCGCCACTAGATGGACAGTTTACGCTCGATCCAGAAAAATATGTAAGTAAGGTCTATTCAAATGTATATTTCCAATTGTTGTTATTTCGAGTTAAAAAAATATCAATTTTATTTTAGTGGTCATTAAGTTGATCTCAGAGTGACTAACAGTATTTAAAAACTCATAGAAATGTTTAAAGTTGTAGCGTAAACTGAACTTTATTGTGTGGGCGTTAAAGTTATTTTTCCAAATACTCATATTTGTTTACATGTTCGGCAATTAAATCGCGAACGGTGATTAGGTATTATCATTTTAAGTGTCATCTTCAAGGAATTTCTCATTATCCATGTCTTAGAAACCATTACATTGTAAGCTACAAAGTACTTAATATTTAAGTTTAGATAAAGTATTACCTTGAAATAGCTTGTGTAGTTCTGCAGCCTGTTGTCACACAGCGTAGACTTCGCATAAGACAGTATGGTTGAAATCTTCACATCTGACTCTTCAATGACTTCCTTCATGAGTTCAACGTCGTAGTCTGCAAGACCGATGTGTCGTGCTTTGCCGTCTTTTACTGCCCTTTCTAAAGCAGGTAAGGTTTCTTTGATCACGACCGAAATGTCTGGCGCGAAAGTGCAGTCGTGGACCTGCATCAAAAAAATCATGAATGAGTCCTTGCGGGACGCTTGGCAGAGTTGCTGATGTGAAATTATCTTGAATAAGAGAATGCATAATATGGCATAATCTAAAACAAAATATTCTGTTTTTTTTTAAAGTAAAATGTACGCTTTATTAAAAAAAAAATTAAATTAATACCAAAATTAATTCAGTGTCGCAGAGTTACAAGCAGTGGCGAGAGCAGTGGTGGCTCAGTGGCATCGGCCGCGACCTATGAGTTATAGGTCGTAGGTTCGAACCTAGACAGGCGCTTTACTTTGTGTAAATTATTTCATCATCGTGAGGAAACCGGCATGTCCTAGAACCAAAAATTCGAAGACATGTGACATCTACCAACCCGCACTGGGCCCGCGTGGTAGATTATAGCCCACTCCCTCTCGAAGATAGGAGGTCTGTGTCCCAGCAGTGGGAACATTATAAGCTGATTATGAGAGTTACAAGTGCGAGACGACGCTGTCTGACCCGCCGCATGAGATGTTTCTCATCAAAAAATTAATTGATGCAAAAGTAGATAGGTATAGTCGACCTCGTAATTGCTTTGTCACCCTACGCTCAATGTCATTGGCATTTTATAAAATGACGTCTATTTGTCTATATGACAGTTAGATAGTTTCATTTCAACCTAAGGCCCGTATTACAGAACCTTACTTATAACTCAAGCAGTAAGTACTTAGAACTCGTTTAAAGCCATTTGATTGGTTGAAACTCGTTTTAAGTAATGCTTGAGTCTTGAGTAAGGTCCTATAATACGGCCCTAAGTGAAGAGTTGTCAAAAGTGTTAAAAAAATACTGTAAACGTAAGGAACTAATGGCTGCGTCGGCGAATGTTATCCCCGTTGCTGAATTTTGGGCCAAACAAAAAGAAAAAAACTATATTTTTGCCACCGACACGCTAAGAAGAAATATTTATTCTTGTATTTTATAGTCATTTATCCCGTATGTTGCACCTGCCATGTTTTGTCTCTGCATCACCCTAAGGTTGCCTTGTAGAAAATGCCTCAGGCATTAAGTCCGCCTTTGTACAGTATTTTTTTACTTGTGTATAAAGTTTTAATAAACAAAAAAAAAAAAATACACCTCTGCGTGCACGATTGTCTCTTCTGAGATAGTTGTGACTGTTTGCGGTAGAGCCGGACCACATACTGTACAGTGTTTAAGTTTTTAGGCCATTTTTCGAACCGAACCTATAAATGGTGAAAAGTAAAGGATCAATTAATTTTCAGACGAAAACTGTTTTTTTAAGCACTGAGAAAGGTCACTAGAGAATTAAAAAAATACTAACAATACCAGTGTTTATGTTAAAAATGAAAATCCAGTAAACTTTATCCTGTTAGTAAAAACTAAACATTTATTTTACCAGTCTTACTACTAATATTATAAACGTGAAAGTTTGTATGGATGGATGGATGGATGTTTGTTACTCTTTCACGCAAAAAACTACTGAACGAATTTGAATGAAATTTGGCACACGGTTAGTTTATAACCAGGATTAACACAGGATACTTTTTATCCCGATATCCCCACGGGATCGAAACTTATGCGGATGAAACCGCGGGGCGCAGCTAGTAAAAAATATATTAGTCCGATGCCGACGCGCGTAAGGATTAACTAGTTTTGTGAAGTAGTTTTTTTTAATCCCGTAAAATGCTGCAAAATTCTTTACGTTTTTTTTTCTTTTTAAAAAAACGTTGTCCCACACTAGGAATTACTCCTGTATCGTGGATGCGTTTACAAACATTTAAACTCACATACACAAACAGAAACAAACAAAAAAAAAAAAACAAACAAACCCGGAACAACTACCTGTAGGCAATTCGCCTGGTTATTGACTTTTTTTAACTAAGCAAACACGAAATATCAAGCGACTGACTAACGTAATTGAAACAAAACAAGCAAACTCGGGCTTGGCAAGCAAAGTAGCAGCATTTTATGGTCCCAAAATCGGCGCCCTAATTGCATAACACACTATCAATCTCAATCTGAATGATTTTGAAGGATATTGCTAATCCATTGCTTCATATGTTCGAAAAATGTGTCTGCTCTACAACGTAAATAACGCAATAAATGTTGTTGAACTGTCAAAATGAAACCTATTGCTACCGATAGTTGTCGTGTAGCGACAAGAAAATCCTAACTTTAAATTAAACTAAGGAATTAAAAGAAAGGAAAGTTGAAGTCAATTAAAGATTTATTTACAAAAATAAAAAGATGGAGATGGACTGGACAGTGGTGTGTAGTAAGTGTGGGTGAGGAAGGATGAGGATGCGTGATAACTGGGTTGAGAAGTTGGAATTGAAGAGGCAGGTAGACTCGACGGCCAAGCGCGGAGTAGAGCGCGTGTGCGGCACGGAGAGCACCCGTGGAGGGGCCCACGCAGCAGAACCAGGACCACGGCTGCAGTCAATCGTCGTCTAATGTCGAAGCATGCAGACGTAGAACAAGCAAAACAATAACAACAATGTACGAGATCAGTAGCAAACAAAGCAAAAAAGTAGGTAGTTACACAATATTATATGTATAAAACAAGTTGATACAGCTGGCCAATTTGACAGCAAGGTACGAGTACCCTGTTAAGTACTAATTACTCATTTTGTGAGCAACACAAATAATGTTTAGGCAGCGAACTATTGTGTGAATGTGTTTGTGTGTGCTAGCATAGTGCGTGCACGTGTTTGTTTACCTGTGTGCAACAAGTATAGACTCAGAGACAGCGGTCTCTCGTCAGCGCGAATCTATACTTATAATAAATCTGTAGAAGTGAATTCTGTACATTGAAAATATCAAAAAAATAAATGGCAGGGGGTGTTACTAGACTGACACCGAACCCAAAAATGTGATTAAAAAAATTTTAGTCTGTCTGTCTGTCTGTTTGTTCAGGCATCACGCAAAAACTACCGGTTCGATTACGATGAAACTTGGTATAATTATTCTTTAATATCCTGGTCACCACACTGGGTACTTTTTATCCCGGAAAAGTATATACAATAAAAAACAAACTTAATTTTGCGGTTCGATCCCTAGATCCGATTACGGTACCAACCGCAAATAATAAGTTTGTCGTAGGTTACGTCACCCGCAGTGGAGTTCATTAAGGGGCGCTGCACACGGCTAAGATACTATAATATGTATTTTATCTTAAGATACAATATCGCAAAATCCCTAAAAACTAATATCTTAGTTTTTAGGGATTTTGCTTATTTATTGAGTTTAGATTAGTTATCATCAGAAATAGGTTTATTTAGGTAGGTAGGTATTTGATTTTCTGTTATTGAGTTTTTTTTTTTATATGTAGTTACTTAGGTTTACTTTTATAAGGCGTAGATGTAAATAATAAATAATGATTAATGTTAAATAATCCTTAATCATTATTTTCAAAAACAACTATCTTTTGAAGAGTAAAGTGGGGTCTTAAAAAATAACAGATTTGACTAAATGCGTATGAAAATGAAAATATACACGCTAAGTACTTATATAAAAAACATTTTTTTTTTTTTTGTCTGTTTGTTGCGGCTAATCTTCGAAACGGCTGGACCGGTTTTGACGGGACTTTCACTGCAGATTGCTGATGTTATGGAGTAACATAGATTTAATTGTTTAAACTTTTCGCACACAAAAAAGGTACAAAGGCTTACTTAATGCCTTAATAGGCTGTATAGGCTACTTTTTGTGTCGGTAGCATGTTCCCGTGGGATAATTTCCGACATCCACGCGGGCGAAGCCCCGGGCAGAAGCTAGTAGTTTAAATAAAATAACAAAACCTAACAGATACTTAAACTATTTAAAATAACAAATTTTGTTAAACTTTAATAATTTAACTGATAAGTTCGTGTAGCCTTCTTCAAAGTGTTGTGGTTATAATATGCTCCTAATAACATTTTCTATCTCAACTCTTATCTCTTCTACAGTCTTATAAGACTTTGTAAATAACATTTTTACATGGCCCTCTCACCATACCACTGTAGAGCTAAATGGCAATTCTTGTTGTTAGAAAAGTAAGCTTCTAATAAATCTAATATTGTTCTTGAAACGCCAATATTAAACAATTACGAACTGGAAGCCAAACAAAACCAAATCGTTAAAAATGTCCAAAATGTTAGTTCGAATTTCAAAACTGCAGTTCCACACCGCACACAAAGTTCAACGTTCTATTTTTAAACGTTTCGCCAGAACGGCTCGTCTAAGAAGGAAATATGATCACCAATTAAACGATTTTCTTATCTAAGGGCTGATTTTTCAATCGACAGAATTCTCATTCGTGGAATAAAATTGACGTCTGACAGATTCCGTATGGAAGAAGTGCCAAAAATTCAAAATTATTCCTCGGATAAAGTTATCTGGCGATGGAGAAATCAGCCCTTAGTCTTCCACAAGGTATTTAGAGATAAATTAGCATGCTTGTACTTCATAGAATGTCTTTGGATGTTAGAGTTATAAGAAAATTATAACGTGTATTTTACTTGTTGAAAGTGAACAGTTCTATTCTAGGTAATGTTTAAAGCCCTCGAGTACTAAATATTAGATTTCATGGATATCACCTAATGTTAATGTTTCTTGCATCGATTAGTGAAATAAAATAACGAGTGTTTATTTTTTTTATTTTTTTTAGCGGGTTCGATTCCCGGTTTAGGTAAGCTTGTCGAGAAATGTGTGAAGGCAGATTTGTTTCTTTTTAAAAATAAAGGAATGTCTCCTTTAAGTAAAATAATCTATCTTAAGGATTTAAAGTGGTTTTCCTTCAGGGCCCATAGATTTTTTCCATTCTGTATATTAGTGGGACGTTAAAACGGTAAGGTTTTCTACCTCCAGTGCAGTATGACAAAACTAGTGATACATGTAATTGGGTTCGGCCGTACGTACATTTGTCAAGTGCATGTCCAACACAAACGACTTCCTGAGTGCCGCTGACACACGAAGCGTGATTGTTAATTTAGTTATAGGGTGTCCGTGCTATTTTAGCTTTATGAAATTAGTGACATGAAATGACATAAAAGTGTAGGGCGACTTTTTCGTTGGTGACAGTCCCATGGTTCACGCGGGCGAGCGACTACTCGCCAGGCGGTCTCCCCGCCCGCACACTTGTACGAAAAAGTCGCCCTATAATTGTACGTCACTCATTTCGTAATGTAATTTTGGCTTTAATTGACTGATGAAAATGGAGGCGACAATGAAACTGTTAAGTTCTGGAAAGTGACTTTCAATTAATGTTACAAATAATCTTAAAAATAATAAATACTTATCTGTGAACACCGTTTCTAATGCCCGTTTTCACTAACACGGAACGACATCTAAATAAAAGCGCCCTTTTGAAAAACGCTCCGCCCTGAGGGCCTAGGTACTCTCTAAGCCCGTAAGCGACGGGCAAAAACGCATCGGAAGTAAGGATAGCTAACTGTAAAATCATGATGTCCTTCGCTCTTAGTTCGGGCCCGAACAAATCCTATGTCAGTCCTATGGAGTAGGAAATTTATACCCGTAACCGTAATGCATTAACTAACAGACTTAATTCATTTAGGTTTCGTCTGTCGTACCAGTTTTAATGAAAAAAGGCATAAATCTAATATCCATATCTATATGTGTGTATATTATGTATACCTACAGAAGAATATCAATATAATTTTATGTTGTAGGTAGGTACTTAGAGATTTGTACTTACCTACAAAGAAACCTAATTTCACGCCAATCTTCCGTAGGCGCAAAATTCACGCGTTCACCTCGAAGGCAAATCATTGTCGTTGGTTAATCTGGCATGCATCTATGCATGAACATTGTTAGTGCTGCGAGGTGCTGAGACGGAGTGCAGTGTTTGTGAAAAATACCAGTGATTAACATCCCAGATGATTAGAGGAATGTCTTCTTTAGGTGGGTACAGCAACCAAATACCTACAGAGCACGGAAACGCCGCACGGCCTCTCAAGACAGCTGCTGCAGGCAGCAGCATTACAGTCCGGCCGTCGAGAGTAAGCGTCCTTGACACCGGTCAGTGCGATCATTCTAGTAGCTGATAAAAATCAAATTCGCAAAAACCTATATGTTCCTTTCTTTGAAACTGACAGGTGCACACAGGTGAAATTTACGTAATTTAGGTATGGCCAATATTGACAAAAACAAAGTTACTCTGATTCAAAAATAATAACCTGATTTAGAAACAAGACATATGACGCTATCTAAGTATTATTGATCTGTAAAACGTTTCACACTTAATATTTAGACACCCACAACACTCGATTTAAACAGTTTTTTTAATGGGATAATTTGGTACAATTTTGAACATTTGTTTTAACAACAACGTTTAAATTTTATTTAGTTGATATTAGGTGTAAAACATAATGGAGTCTATACCTTCAGGTAAGTATATTATTTCTAAATAACTAAAACGCTTACATTACTTACGATTTTATAAAGTTTTGAATAGAAGGCTATACTTTAGCAGTTTATTTTTATTATACACAGTGAAAAAGTTCATACTCAATTGCACTCAATCCGTTTTTTTTTTTACATATTTCGAACGAACGTTCATATGATGCTAAAATTAGCTGCGTCTACTTGCGTCACCTCAACAAAATAGAGCAAAACACAACAATGTTTATGTATTTAAAACATACTCATAACAATTTTTCAGGCAGTTCCCAGCATAGCATTCCAATGAGTCGAAGAGAACTATTGAGTTTTTACTAAAAACAACCAAAAGTAATATAATAACTTCTTTATTGTAATTGTATTTATTTTTACTTTCTCATTTTTAATATTATTAAGATTAAATATATCTATCAATAAACATAGTAGGTATCAATAAAATTTTATTTTTCTAAAGCACCTTCAAACTATTATTTTAGACAAACTACAGCAATATATAGGCGTAAACACACTTAATGTAATATTGGCCAACTTTTGAGTAAATTTCACCTGTGTGAGGTGTCAAAAACGCATTCCCTCGTCGCGTCGGCCGCGCTGTAATGAAATTCGTGGCATCGAAAGTGTTTTGAGCTCTCAGCTTCTTCTCACAGAACGCCTTCAGAGCCGTCAGTTTCTATACTAACGTCATTTGTATAGAAGTTCGAGTAAACGGTGACTCGGTCGGTTTGTAAGAAGTATTGGCTATGCCGCCTCTAGCAGCCAAAGCGTCTCCGTACTCTGTACACACACAATTTCACTAGCTAAATACATATAATTGATCCTGTATAAGTCTTGTTAAACAGAGAAAAAACGGAATATTAAAATAACTTAACGCTTTTAAAAGAATCATAAATAGATAAAAGAAATCATGAATAGATAAAAGTAAAACCATAATTAATTGAACGGTCTGTGTAATGTGGTAATAGTTTTAGAACGGCACACTGAATTGCAAATAAGTTCGCAAATTCGAACGTAGCGGATCGTGTAGCGAGAAGGCAACGCGAGCTATTTAGGGAAATATAAATGCAATAAGAGAAAACAGCTGAAAGCGACCCTTCACTTTCGTTGGCGGTTGCAATCCAATTCCATTTTTCGAGTATTTCATTCGTGTCTGTTTTAAACGAGTGGTGTTTCACTAATAAAAGCTTCCGGATTGTTAATGGCCAAATTGTTTTCACATTCTAAATAAAAAATAAAAATGAATTTTCCAACCTGCACACGGAACAGAACACAAACTCGAATAGAATCGCGAGGATAGTAATTTACGGGTAGCTTAGCCAATAAATTGATCATAGAAAAAAGCTTACTACTTTCTGTACCCACCTAATGCCTTGATCGCACTTACCTAGTAGATGGGGGAGACAGCAAAATGATACAAAGCGGGGAGAGTTGGGTGGACGAGTAGGTGTTGACACGTATTTTTAAACATGGGACCGAACTGTTTGACTACTACTATTCAGTCAGACAGTCCGTTCAAAAAAATCGCGAGAAGCGGTAGCGACTTCTTTCTTATAACTCTGGGTAGCGAGCTACGAGCGCCATGAGTCTGCCGAGTGTCGAGTACGCACCGAATGCAGGTTTATACCTGCCGAGTGGGCAAGCGAGTCAGTGCGGCGAACCGCGGGGTTGGGCACTGGGCACTCGGTCTAGGCACCAGACCTAGTGTATATTGTTTCGCCCTTTAACTCGGCCGAGCACTCGGTGATGTATTTATACGTGCATACCGAGCACAGACCAAGAGCACTGTCTCTTTCATCTACTCGGTACGGGTTTCATCTCTTCTCTCTATTCGTTGCATCAGATGGCCTTATTTTAGGGAATTGGGAACACCAGCCCGTATGTATATTACCTATGACCATAATACCATTAATGTAAAGACCGCAAATTACAACTGAACCTTTATTGCATAACACACTATCAATTACAATCTGAATATTTTTGAAGGATATTGCTGATCCGTTGCGCCATAATTATGTTCGTAAAATGTATTTACACAACAACGTAAATAACGCAATGCATGTTGTTGAACTGTAAAAATGAAAGCCATTGCTACTGATAGTGTGTTACGCAAGTACCCAGCAGCCCATATTACCTAAAATAAGACCATTGTATACACCTGGCGCGGTACAATACAACTACTCTTCTTGGGTTTTAAAAGCTGTGACTTACAAAGGGTTGTTCAGTTTCATTGTTTTTCTCGTACTTCTCGAGAACTACTCACTCAAGTCAAGTCCTACTTTAGTATACCTATTGGTAGTTTCTTTCAATCGTAGGTACTAGAATAACAACAGTAAACAACTGCCACTGACATTAAGAATAATAAAAATGTGAATCATAATAATTATTATGATCGAGGACCCAGATTCGAAGGGGTGTCTTGGAAAACTGAGCGGAACATGGCCCGCGCCCCGGGCATAAGTAATATGTATAAACAAAGTTAGCGCTTAGACTACAATCTTAATTACAAAAGATTGTAGTCTAGGCGCTAACTTTGTTAAAAAACTAATAACTAAGTAACTAAGTTAACTTTCAACTTTGTGAAAAATAAGGATTTGAAGAACATTTTATATACGGTGCAACCGCACATTCTGCAATTCAGCAGTTCACGCCACACATTCATTTCAACTCATAGTAATTAGTTCAGTTCGCGTTGGGCTTCCAAGTCAGCCAGGCGTTCTCGTTGCAGCCAACAAGGGCCGCGTCACTCACTTCATTTCCACACCATCAGTACAATAAGCTCATTTTACCTTTAAGTACCTTTGGGACAATACTTCTTTTATTCCATTCATCTCTCATCTAAAAGTAATGTATGGTCTAGCAAGGGATCATACATTTTACATTATAGTAAGAAGTAGCAGGCTCGAACACAAGCAGGCACTTTACTTTGTGTAAATTATTTCATTACTACTGCTCTCAAAACGGTGAAGAATAACATCGTGAGGAAACCATGGCAAACCATGGCATGTTCTACAGCCCAAAATTCAAAGACATATGACATCTACCAACACGCATTGGGCCCGCGTGGTAGATTACGGCCCACTCCCTCTCATAGAGAGGAGGCCTGTGTCCCAGCAGTGGGAACATTATAGGCTGATTATGTGTGTGTGTTTGTGTGTTACATCATAGTTTCGAGTAAATAATGAAAATTCAATATCCTGTATTAATAGAATTGATTGAGAAATTGAGATGTTATAAAAGATAATTGCTATCAGTTATATTTGAGCACTTTGCATGGTAGATCTACATTTCATTAATTGGACCCAGTGTATGGTTTTTCGTCAGTTTCCCAATAAAATAAGCAATTAATAATATTGGAAAACTGTCGAAAATCCTTTTTGTACTTAATTATAAAGAGTAATGTTTTCTCATATCAATCAACTCACGTTTCTCGAAACAATAACATACAAGTTGGGAATTTACCGAGTGGAATCGTCCATAGTCGCGACACAAACAGCTGTCAGTCTCAATTGGCAGTGCGCATAGACTAAATGCATCTTGCTAAGACAACCTAGTGCCGTGATTTACAGCGATCAAACGGGAGGTCAAGTTCGCGTGTGGATGCGCGGCGCCGTCGGCGACGATTACATCGCCCCCTCGGTTACGTAAGATTGATGGCCGGAAGAGCGTTAGTGTGAATGGGCAGAGCTCACATGATCTTGACCTGTATCAAGTCCACGTAGTCCAAGCCGAGGATTTGCAGTGTTCTGTCCACCCCAGCCTCCGTCTTCTCTTGGGAGAAGTCGAACATTTTCTCCGTAGCCTGCTCATATCTTCCCACTTTGCTTCCGATGAAGTAAGATGATCTCGGAACTCCGACTAGCGCCTGTTGATAAACAAAGTGTTCATACGTTATTGATACCAATTAAAGGTAGGTACAGATTTTTATGAGCGACTGACGTCATAAGACTTCTTTAAGTGCAAATTAATGTACCTAAATCACTTGAGGCAATATAGCAGAGACGTACACAGTATCTAAACTGTTGTATTACTTGCGGTTTATTTCATTGAAATATATCTTACTAGTTTCTGCTCGCGACTTCGTACGCGTAAAATTTCTTTAGCGCTTTAATTTCGTTTTTGCTTTTACTTAGTTTTTTTCCATTTTACTCGAGTCCTAACGTGATGTTAATTAATGCCTGTAAGCCTTAATCGAGGATTGGGCTACCAAATGCAAAAATATTTTTTGTAATCCGACTGGTAGTTCCAGAGTTTAGCGCGTTCAAACAAACAAAAAAACAAACAAACTCTTCAGCTGTACTATTAGTATAGATATACATAGTTTTAATAAACTTGAAATGGTACAGACTGGCGCTGCTCCCGCACTATGTCAAAGCCACTACAAAGTCGTTTCCACATGAATTCTTAAAACTCGTTTCAAAACAATCATAGGTTGGCTGTATGGTCCGGTTGTTACCACCGTCCGGCGATGTGCGGTCGTCTTTTACGTCCAGGCGTGACACATTTAATTGAATTTCAGTATCCGTTTCAGTAAAGGAAAAATGGCTAACCATAGCGCACTGGCCTGGCCACAGGTTTTAATATGTATTTTAAAGACACATAATTTTATCTACTCAGATACCCACATTTGGTGGGTGTACTCAAACACGAAGTACGAGTATTTTAAGAGCCACATCTATAGGTGGTAAAGAGGCCATAGCAATTAAAAAAAATCGTTTTATCGGCGAACTGAAAATCGTCTACCGAACACCGAATTTATCGAGGATATAAGATTTAATCTTTGTGAATCCCTAAAAATCAACACTAGCTAAAGACTGAAGTCACAAGTATTTTTAGAAAATTAAGAACAAGGCGGTTTCTAACAATTTAAGTGTCATCATATGGAGCGACGTTTCCAAATCTGTCTGCCATCTGTATCCAGCCAGGGGTCATGGGTTAAGTCAGTACAATTATAATGTATTAGTAGTCTGTAGCCATGTGTACAGATATAATTTTGTTCTTGTGTTATAACTATGTTAGCGTAATGTCTACAAAGTCGAAGATGATTCCTGAAAACCAGCGTTGGGGCTGTCTCGTATAGGGTCTTAGCATTATGCTGAACGATGGCCGTTTTGCGTGAATGTGCCGCATGTTTACCCCCAACTTGTTACTTTTTTATGTGTGATTATGTTCTTTTTTGCACGTCGTGAATGTTGCACGTTTATTATTTATGTATTTTTGTATTTTAGTACCTAATTTTGTATGGATTCCCTATAATATACAGGCATGCCTAAATTGGGAATCCAGTAATTCAATTGTTTTTTTTTTTTACTACGGACGGTTGAAGTAATGTTTCTAGTGAGGTGATGGAGCGGCCCTAGTGTCTGTAACACAGGTTAATTCCTAGCACGGAACTTGGTTTGCTACACTATCCACTATGATATTCCTGTCTGTCGCTCATGATGTAGTAATTAAATTACCTGTAGGTACTCAAAGTTGTTTGAAAATAAAGATTATTATTATTTTGTTTTTTTTTTTATTATTTATTTTCTCAGGTTCCTAGAACCTGGTATTTATTAAAATCTCACGGGTGTAAACCAAGGTGAGAATTTAAGTTTGAGCAGATTAGGTGTTTTGTACTGCATTGAAATTATTGTCTAAATCTAATTGTAGGAATTTCCAAACCATGCGACATGTGGTGTTTAATATAGGTGCTTTCTGTAGTGTAAGGTAGGTATAGGATATTTGGAAAGATTAATTGCATTTAAACTGATAAATAGTTGTTTCGGGACGATACCAGTCGTTGATACCACTATTGGGACTATTGTTACTCTATTCATTTTCCAGACTCTGGTAATTTCTTCTTGTAGTTCTGTATATTTCCTGATTTTTTCGGTGATAGTTTTTTGTATATTATTGGTGTTTGGGACTGCTATATCTATTATGTATGTGTATTTGTTTTCTTTATCAATAAGTGTTATATCGGACCTATTATTATATATTGTATGATCTGTAATTATAGTGCGGTCGTAATACAATTTGTAAGATTGGTTTTCTAATATAGCCCTAGGTGAGTATTTGTAGTATGGTGTGTATGGGTCTTTCATGAGATTGTGTTTTGTAGCGAGTTTCTGGTGTATAATATTAACAAGTTGATTGTGTCTGTGAGTGTAATCATTTTGGGTGAGTGTGCTACAAGCTCCTGTGATGTGCTGTATAGTTTCAGGTTTGCTGTGGCACTTTCTGCATAAATCGCTTCTTACTGTGTTATCTTTAATTATATATTTTCTATAATTCTTGGTATTTATTATTGATGGTGGATGGTGTGGTCTTGAATGGCCAGCATGAATCCTTCTGTTTCTGGAAATAGTCCG
Source organism: Apamea monoglypha (assembly GCA_911387795.2). Classification (NCBI taxonomy): domain Eukaryota; kingdom Metazoa; phylum Arthropoda; class Insecta; order Lepidoptera; family Noctuidae; genus Apamea; species Apamea monoglypha. Next base: position 27,434,796 of record OU426914.1, on the reverse strand, counting down.
CTTAATTCCAGCCATTTATTTGAAGCTTCTTTATCTACGTGTGTTTGGTATAAATCATTTGGATGCCTTCCGTGTAGTTCTTTCTGCCTCCATTTTTTATGTATCTCTTCTATATATCTTGCTTTGTCTATTGTTTCAATATTGTCTTCACTAAGGTTTAGTGGTGTATATTTTTTTATCTATCTCTATTATGGTTTTGTGCAATTGGCTGGTATACTATTTCCTATTGAAAAATTGTTTTAGGTCTTTTGTGTAGGTGTGATATTTCAATAAGCCCTCTGCCTCCCTCTTTCCTGGACATAATTACCCTTTCTATTGCTGATTTAAGGTGATGATATCTATGTTGTGTAAGAATTGTTCTAGTTTTAATTTCGAGTGCATGTAGTTCTGTGTTGGACCATTTTATCACGCTGAAAGAATTTGTTAGTATAGGTATAGCATAAGTATTTATTGATTTGAATAAATTTTTACTGGCTAGATACATTTTACATTTATCATTATTTTTATGCATCATGTTTGCCGGGAATAAACGTATTTTCTTTCTTTTTTTCTTTATTTCAGGGGTTTCGCCTGGTTACTTATTCCTAAGCAAAACGTTATGGCGGAAGCTGTTCAAACTGTTATGTAATTTGGACACGATCCACGACCTTAACAAAATTTGTTCGTCGTTAAGACAACTCTTGCTCTCTGTTATCGCACCTCCCTTAAAATCAAATGAAACTAGAAATAACTGCATTAGCCTAATTAAAATTACCTTTCCGAAAGTTCGCTCGGACGTTCCCGCGCCATACCAGGGACCAGTCTCCATGTAATTAACGCCGCATTTGAGAGTTTCTCTTATTAACTCCAAAGCATTTTCTTCGTCAAAGGCTCTAAAACAAGTTAAAAACACGAATAAGGAACTAGTTTTTTTTACAAACGAGTATAAGAAAGTAAGGGGTTCCATTCCATTCATCCATTAAGTATATATATCGAGACACCTCCGTGCCTAGGAAAGCTCTGATCCCAGCTGTCATTCGCAGATCTTTGATAGTCGTTACAGTCTGACAACCAGCTTTACCAAGGGGTAATATGCTGCCCATGCAGTAACTGGGGCAACCCAGTTGATGAAGTGAGTTGATTGTGAGTTTATTTGTGATGTGATTTTCTGTGTATTCCTAAGTCCGGGTAAGGCACAATCGTATTCTTCGCTGATATCTACATACGTGGAAGAGTTATAAAGTTGATTCTTTGTGTTCAGTCGTTACAGGTAGTCAGAAGCCCAAAAGTCGGACAACCAGTCTTACCAAGTGGTAACATGTTTTACCCAGTAACTGAGTTGTGGAGGTCAGATAGGCAGTCGCTCCATGTAAAATACTGGTATTGAGCTGCATTCGGTTAGACTGGAAGTCGACCCCAACATAGTTGGGAAGAGGCTGAATAGGCTTATTCTGGGCTTGCTCTTCCATCATAGACCTCACGCTTTCTGTGTGTGTCTTTGCTCAGCAGTGGGGAAATATAGTGCCTTAAGAATTGGAGACAGGAATGCTAAAGTGTAGGTAGTTTAGGAATGCTGTCTTGAAGTTCAGCACCTCAGTCGAAAGGCCGAATGCTTCAGGTAACATACATAGTTTAGGAGTAGCTTAGGCACAGGTATGTTCCGCAAACTTCAACAGAGCTATTAAATATCAATCCAAAGTTACTGTAAGCTAAGTTACCCTTAGCTAAGTTAGCCTACTTTTTATTGGGAGGGATATTTAAGAGAGTAACTTTATAAATAGTTGTGGTTATTTTTTTCCACAAAAATATTAACCCTCATTCAGAGATGTCACGAGAACTCTACAGTTCTACTGTAGTAGATCGGCGCCCTAATTGAGTAACACACTTTCAAACAAAATCTGAATTATTTGTCTGCTCAACAACGTAAATATAGCAATTAATGTTGTTGAACCGTCAAAATGAAAGTCATTGCTACTGTTAGTGTGTTACGCGATTATCACCCTGGCTCCATTTGAACTTTTTGAAAACGCAAGTCAGGTTGATACCAATTAAAGATATTTAACTGGACACTATTTAACGGAACATAAAATCAAGCCTTTGATTATGGCATTCACATTAGGCCCTTTGTACGGTTTATTCGCCGTGTGTAGGCACAGTCGTCACTCGTCAGTGTTGTATGGCTCACTATGGAAGTTTGATGACGACACGGCGGCACTACGGCACGGAGACGTCGCCGTATACGATAGAACCGTGTCATATAAAGGATTTTTCAATAGAGACGCTCGAACTTTGACAGCGTATAGCGGCCATCTTGGTAAAGCGATAGCTGTCAAATTTGGCGGGAATACAGATTTTGTCGTGACATTTCACCATGGAATGCTACACGCTTCAACAACGCGTAGAAATTGTTAAAATTTATCATCAAAATCAGTGCTCTGTTCGCCTAACGTTCTGCGCATTGCGTCCAATTTATGGCATTCATGGCCGTCCTACAGAGTCCACAATCCGTCGTTTAATGAATAAATTTAAGACAACCGGGTCGGTGATTGATGAAGCAGTGCATGTACGTCAAAGAAACGCAAGATCGTTGGAGAATATTGTTGCCGTTCGGGATAGTGTGCGAGAAAACCCCAGGCAGTCCATTCCGCGTCGTGCGCAAGAGCTGGGTCTTTCTGCGACATCACCTTGGCGGATTTTGCGTCGAAACTTGGGTTTTCTTCCATACAAAGTTCAATTAACTCAAGAAATAAAACCCAACTACAACAGACAGGACCCTGTATTCGCTGACTGGGCTTTAGAGCATTTGGCGACTTTCCCTGCTTTCGGAACAAAATCATCTTTAGTGATGTGCCTCATTTCTGGTTCCAATCCAGCAATGCCGCAATTTTGTTTGTTAACAAAACCACTCGGCTTTGTTAACAAACAAAATTGCTAGATTTGGGGCGACGAAAATCCGCGGGAGATTCATCAGGTGCCTCTACACTCCGAAAAAGTCACTGTTTGGTGTGAATTTTGGTCCGGCGGAATCATCGGCCTTTATTTCTTCGAAGATGCGCAAGGAGCCGCACTCACTGTCAATGGCGACCGATATCGGACGATGATAACAATTTTTTTGTGGTCTAGGATAGATGGTATGGATCTCACAAACATGTGGTTCTAACAGGACGGCGCCACTTGCCATACTGCACGGGAAACATTAAATTTATTGGATGAGAAGTTCGAGGGCTTCGCCATCTCGCGTGGTGGCGACATCAACTGGCCACCGAGATACATTGTGTGACTTAACACCGCTCGACTACTTTCATGGGCTACGTCAAATCTCTGGTCTATGTAGACAAACCACAGACAATTGCGCGCCTGAAGGCCAACGTAACTCGCGTTCTTCGTGAAATTGAGCCCCATTTATGCGAAGATGTCGTCCAAAATTGGTCCTCCAGAATACCTACAGAAGAGAAGAGTTGCAGCGGCCATTTGACTGAAATTATATTCTATAAATAATGTAATCGAATTTGCTTTAAAATAAAACAAAAATTGTGGCAATATCACTTAAACAGGTTGTTTTATTTCATTTCAAATTTCGAGGGCTCTTATTGAAAACCCCGTACAAGGTCACACTATATTTAAACTACCGTAAACAAAACGTGCCGTATACAAAGGGCCGTGTAGGTGATGTTAACCATGCGCCCATACCGTTTCGTAATAATTTTGTTTTGCCCGTTGCGAGTGCAGTGTCGTGTAACGAGGATGAAAGGGGAAGTTTGGGGTGAGCCAGTCGGCCCGCCGAATGCCACCGAACCGGGTAATCAAAGGAATACGAAAACAGAAGGATAAAATGCCGATGCCTTTTCAATATTGATATACGGAATGTCCGGTTATTAAGGGTGAAAGGGTTTATAGAAAATCGAATAGCCATTCAAGAAATAGGTATTATTTTTTTATGTGGTAGGTCGTAATAATTAGTAATGCAGCCTCTACAATAAAAAACCCGATGAAATTTATCAATTTGTGACTTTTATAAAAAATTTAAATAAAGCGAATAAATTGTCTATATTATATATTTTTTTAAAACATCTCATCACCATCATCATAATCTCATCCCGTCTTTCATCTACATCTTGACCTATATTTTTTTATACCGCCATTTATTCTCCATGATCCATTTCAAGGACACTATAATTATGTGAATTACATGGTCGATGCCTTGTCTAGCGAGACTCATTAAAACCGATGTATCTCTTGATCTATGATGCTGCGCGGTAATAACGTAACACACTAACATTAGCCATGACTTTCATTTTGACAGTTCAACAACATTCATTGCGTTATTTACGTTGTTGAGCTGACGAACGAACATAATATGAAGCAATGGATTAGCAATATCCTTCTAAATGATTCTGTGGTTGATAGACTCAATCAGGGTGCTGGTTGACAAAGTCAAAGGGATCATCAATCAGGAAGAAGCATAGGTAGGTAGATAAAGGTAGATACCGACTGTTTGTTATGGTTATCTAGGAGCCAGTCAGAAATATTGGCACCGATTCCCTTGTTCACAAACTAAACTAAATTTAAGTTCAGTGCATCTTTTTCTTTCTATGTCATTAAGAAAAGGACAGATGATAAATATTAGTTTAGTCCTGTCAAATTAAGGTACGCCATAGACAGTTTAGTCGTGATTAAAAACATGGCTACCAAAAATACGTCTATTTACGTCAGGTGCTGACTAATTTGACAGGACTAAATTAACATTTATATTTGGTCCTTTTCTTAATGAAATAGAAAGAAAAAGATGCACTGAACCTAAATTTAGTTTAGTTTGTGAACAAGGGAATCGGCGCCAGTATTAACTACCTTTAGCCTACGACTTCGCCCATGTGGATGTTGGAAAATATCCCACGGGCACGTACACACGACGACATATCAATCTATAAATTTCCAGTTTAAGCTGACCTCGCATTGTATAGACTTTTCATACTCGTACAATGATAAGTCAGCTTATACTGGAAATGTATAGCTTGATATGTACCTATGCGTTAATCCAGGTTACTGAATACGAGACCTAGCACCTATTTATTTCTCCTGCTTCAATTCCTCCTGACTGGCTATGTTAAAAAATCGAGAATTCAGGATGCAAGAGCGAGCACCCCTTATAGGCTTAGCACGCATTGCGATTGAATGCATTCTGCTGTGAGATAACTGAAAACGCCAAACCGCGTACAAACACGCACAGAGTTTGGCGTTTACTCGAAACTATTCAGTACAACCATGGGTTTCTAGCGAGCAGCGGGAATTGTGGATGTAAAAGAAAAAAAAATTCAAAACATGAACAACGCCGCCAGCATTAGGTACACACGGCAGCACATCAGAAGGCCAATTCTCGTCATTTAAAACGTTCAAAATACTAGATTTTCGCCGTCTCATCTCAGTGACAAACAAATGTCAAAAACTTATCAAAATGTAGGGAAATCAGAAGTATTTTTTGACAGACTGAGACTGAGATCAGACTGTGAACGGTCTTAAAATTACGAGAATTGCCCCTCAGAAGTCAGCTTATACTGGTTAGGTATGTATAGCTTGATGTGTAGCCGTGCGTAGGTACTGTACAGCACCCTAATTACTTAACGCATTATCAATCTCAATCTGAATCATTTTGAACGATATTGGTAATCCATTGCTTTATAATGTTCGAAAAATGTGTCTGCTAAACAACGTAAATAACGCAATGAATGTTGTTGAACTGTCAAAATTAAACACATTGCTATTGATAGTGAGTTACGCGTTACCCCGCTGGGTACAGACGCCAGCACATCAAACTACTACAATCTGTCAAATCTCTTTAATAGGTTTTCAACTTTATTGTTAAAGCATTAAGGTTCAAGGTTGATTGGGAAAATTTGACAGTTACGGGTAGCTTGACCTGCTGGCGTCCGTACATCCGCTAACCGGTCAAAGACATTTGAAATCGCAAAAACCGAGTGCGGTAAACCACTGTGCGTGCACCACCATACTATTACTATGAGACGAAAATATCATGCGTTTTCGAAGTGCTACTCAAATGTAGCAAATTCAGGGGGTCTACTCCGAAGTGGTATCGGCCGAATGTTCGGCCGTTTCCTGCTACGAAGTTACTATTTGGTTCGGTCGGTCCCGATCCTACACTGCTACACTCTTTCGAATATTGACTATGGTCCCGACCCGACTAAGCCGATCCGAACTTTTTTCGCATTTTTCAATAATATTCGGTTCGGCCACGTGTCGGTCCGATCCGAAAATTCGCACTTTGCACTTCGTAGTAGACCCCAAGGTTTTAAAATCAGTCACAAAAAAAATCGCATCGAAATTTTTCGCAATGCATGCAAAGCCTTGCATGATCAGCCTATAATGGTCCCACTGCTGGGGCACAGGGCTACAGCCCACTCTATCTCGAAGAGAGGAGGCCTGTGCCTGTACTACCACGCGGGGCCAGTGCGGGTTGGCAGATGTCACATGTCTTCGAAATTTTGGTTCTAGAACATTTTCAGTTTCCTCATGAAGCTTTCCTTCACCGTTTTGGGAGCAGTGGTGATGAAATTATTTACACAGTAGCCTTATAGGTCTTAAAACATAACTTGCGTAATTTGGGTGCTAAAGGTACACGGTACACGTCTGCCTCCAGGAAAAACGGTGTGACGTTGTGTTTATATGAATGTTCTGTGACTGTAAATACAATTTTAAGTAGGTATACTTATATCCAAGTAAGTCATCATCTGCCTAGCCTTTACCCAACTATGTTGGGGTCGGCTTCCAGTCTAACCGGATGTAGCTGAATACCAGTATTTTACATGGAGCTATCTGACCTCCACAACCTAGTTACTGTGTAATACGATACCCCTTGGCAAGACTGGTTGTCAGACTTTCGGGCCAAAGATCTACGAATGACAGCCGGGACCAACGGCTTAACGTGCTGTCCGAGACGCGGAGGGGTCTTGGTACGCACGGCTACACATCAAGCTATACAAAACCAGTATAAGCTGCCTTCTGATTGTACGAAAAACCTATACAATGCGAGGTCAGCTAAAACTGGAAATGCATAGCTTGATGTGTAGCCGTGTGTATGTAAAGATAGTCACCCATCCACAGACCAACCGCGGCAAGCGTATCTTACTTAACCTTACCCTAATTGCGTAACACACCATCAGTCTTAATCTGAATCATTTTGAAAGATATTGCTGATCCATTGCTTCATATGTTCGAAAAATGTGTCTGCTCAACACGTAAATAACGCAATGAATATTGTTGAACTGTCAAAATGAAACCCATTGCTAGTATTAATAGTGTGTTACGCAATTACCCCACTGATCGATCGACCTATCTGCCTGATCGATGCTGTTTGTTTTATGAAGTTTTATCACGCCAAAGAGAATAATCGAGGGTACTTATATAAAGCTTGTTCTACGTTATCTACTTAGGTACGTACATAAGTCGTTATAATTTGTTTATAGAGGTACCTAAACATATTTTACCTATCTCGATCAATTTATTACCAAAATAAATAATAGCGGGTATCTAACTGCTTTCTCAATGATAACAAGTAGTTTTGCAGTTATCATTATCGTGAGGATAAATAGTCGTCGATTGAATGCGAAGAACTATCAAAAACAGTTACACTTTTAATTGGTAGGTATGATGTGCCGAGGCGTTAAACAGTCATGTTTTTAAATTCTATACACGAGGCGCGTAGCAATCGTTCGTGACGTAGCAAATTTAATCAATGTCAACAATCTACATAAACCGACCTTGAACCTAGCAGAGCTGTTTGAGAAAATTGAATACAAAGTCACATTTAAATCCGTTCCAATAAAAAATAATTAAAAAGATATCCGTACGAGTTGCCACATCGAACGCTCGGTTGAGTTAAAAATAAATGCTATGAGGAAGAAAACAAACAATAACGCAGCAGGTCAAGCTACCCGAAACTGTCAAATTTTCCCAATCAACCTTGAACCTTAATGGTTCAGCAATAAAGTGGAAAATATATTAAAGACATTTGACAGATTGTAGTAGCTTGATGTGCTGGCGTCTGTACAACAGCCGGTCGAGATAATTCGTCATTGTTGAAACTGGGTATAAAAATGTACCTACAATATGCAGATGCTTCTTCTATTTACATTTGAATACACCTGACCCACCGCACACAAGCAAAGAAAACAAACTTGTTAGCTATTACTTAAACTTATAATTAAACGAGAATAATTACCCATAAAAGTTACTGAACGAAGCGCCTCCCAAGCTGACATGAGAGACTTTGATTCCGGTACTGCCGAGCTCGTTATATTTCATGTTGTGTTCAAACAAAGTAAACTGCTAATGACACGATACGCCGCCTTCCTTGCCAGCGACACATTGAGAGTCGCGTTACTACAACTGCACTGATAAGCAACCTACTAACTATAGATGACAACTTACCTACAATATTATTGTTCTGTTTGTTAATAGCTAGCTAATTTATTTATGTAGGTATCATTGTTATTTACTGAGTCCACTTATAATATTACGAGAAGGCCTTAGATTTCAGTTGCATAACTAACTTTAGTTTTATGGTCTTTTTCCTCTTATACGTAATAACAAAAAAAAACTCACAACCATTAAAATACTCATTAAATCTATTTACAGAGCCGTCATTCCTTACCAATAATAAAACTCCATAGCAAATAGCCAGAACAGTAAACTAACTTCGCAAACAATTGGAAACTGCTATACGTTTTTACAGTCACAAAACATTATACACTCATTGTTGTTTTTTAAAGGTCAGTGTATTAGCCAAAGATAGAAAGAAGAAACAATATTTTTAGCACTCAGCTTTGTAATAAGTCTAAGATTTCGTTAATGATTCCACTTCTTGAGATCCAAACTTTAATAACAACTTTTTTCTACCAATCGATATTTTTTTTTCTGGCTGGTATCCCAATAAGTTACTTAGCGTCAAACGTGTTCCGTTCAAAAGTTTATGCTAATACATAAAGTAAAATATAAATAATTAAATACAGTTTGACTCTGTTTATCCGCAATCATACTAAAAAAATACCACCTGCATTTAAGGCCAAAATATTCATTCAATGCAAAGCGCGTTATTAGCCGCGTGTGTAACCAATAAAGTTACTCTCCCCTGTTCGTGTTGTGGGTGGCGCCACTTTCCGAATTACCAACATCCGTAAGCAGTCAAACACGAGTTGACTAGTAAATGAATGAAAGACCACAAAAAATACCATCTAGAACATTGTTGTTATACTTTCGAATGGACTATATGTTGCTATTTGGCAACATATTTACAGAAAATAATATGAAGTAATGAATTTTATACAATGTAATAGTCAGTAACATTTTTATTGCATCACTGTCACTAAATGGAACAAAAATAATAAAAAATGATCTGCCAAAATTTTATAAAGTCGTAGCTTGGTAGCTTTTTGAACAAGGCTGGCAACTCAGTGGCGAGCAAGTTGCCAATGCCAATCGGTATCGTAGCCGTATCGCGGAGGGTTGAGAGCACGCAGTGCCGATTTAGCTGCCGCATGCAAGCGTAATTCGATAACTTACACTACAGTAAAATAAACGTGTTTATTACGAGAAAAATAAAATGTAAACATTGCTCTTTCTAACGTCGTGACTTATAAAATGTGAGTTAATTTATTTTAACTTGTTTGAAGTGTTTGCCGCATCTTAGCTGTTTACTGTTTACGCAAAGTCGATTGAAGACGAGCCAATATTTTTTTTTATGCTGTCACTTTTTTGCTGCAAAACTTTTGGTTTTAGTTTTAAAATTTCAGTTTTTATGGATTTGAGTTCCTTTTGTTGCTGGTAACGAGTGATTTAGGGTTTGGAATGCTTATGTTGACCGTGTAAAGAATGTACATTTTCTATAAGTTTGTTTAGATCCTGTACTGGTAAGATTATATTTTTGGTTAAAACTTTAGATTAATATTTTATTTAAGCGTAGTCGAATTTCGTAGATAAATTGTGAATTTCACTCGACTAGGCTACAAATTGCGTAAGTGTATAAACCACTAAGGCGTTATTTACGTATAGCTCTGCTCTTAGTTACTCGATCTACACACTACAGGGGTTGGGTGATTTAGGAATTTTATTTTGATTTTTAACTACAAGGTTTTTGACGTTTTTCTCGATCTCATAATATTTTATATAATAATTATTAATGATATTTTATTGTAACTAAATAAAATTCTCAAGTTTCTCAATAACATAATTCATTATGTACCCAAGCATCTATTTACCAGTAATATTACAATATGCTCTTGTAAGCAGTTTGTCTGTTAGACAGAGTTAAAAAGTTTAGTTAAAACTTTTCAAACTTTATTTCTGAGAAAAATAAATGAATATCTATTGCAGAATGTAGCCATAGGGTTTATTTGCACTTGATTACTATTATTTGCTGTTGTAAATTAAATTATTATGAGGTACACCTAAACTAATTATGTACATTATTTTAAAATAATGGTTTAATTGCAGTTTCCACGATGAGGACTCGGGCCCTGCGTTGCCGGCTCTGCTCCACCCGTATCCTGCTTCTCCTGCTAATTCTTCTGGCCTTTGGAATCTACTGCTACTTCTATAATACATCTCCCCAAAGCTACAACAAACCAAGTAAGTGCACTTATTCTAGGTGTCTGCTTATTATTTTTTTGTTTTATTTTCATTGATTTTTACTCATTTTTATTTGGATGTCATTTGTTTTTTTTTTTTTCCAGATTTTATTTAGTTTATTTTTCTACACCTCATTTATTAAATACTATTAATTTTAATTATGTTTTATTTAATATAATTACTTATATTTTATAGTATTTTGAATTTTGTTTGAATTTAAATTTACAGGGATTTTTTAACTACAGTCCACTACAGAGGATCTTCATCAATGTATTGTATTCATTAAGACAATCTTATCTGCCCAACAAAATACATACTATGTAGGGACCTACATAAAATAAATAAAAGGACTCTTGCTTACTAATCTTCAAGCAAGGCTGCACTACTTAATTTTTTTTACTTCTATCTTCAAACACCACAATATCATCTTATCCACAATGAGATATTAGGATAGTAAATAGAATACCCAACTATCCTGACATATTTTAAATAGTTAACTAAGTATTTGCTAGTGGAATTCAATTTACATTACTAGTTAGGCACTTAGATAATTGTGTACACAACTAAATATATTCATGAACACCAAAACACCAGAGTCTCGCAACCTTGTCCATTCTAGTCGAATTTTTGTTAGATCATAATAATGATATTTCATTTGCTTTAACCTTGACGAAATCCGTTTAAAGAAACTGTAAAGATTATTTCATTACAATGCATTAAAACTCCATTACGATGTCGGCACAGTGTTATTCAGGAAACTATCTAACAGTTGACCATTCGGTACGTAAACACACCTCAGCACTACTTGTAAATTGATGAGTCAGTTCCTAATTAGGAAGTATACAGATAATAGGTCACAGTTCGAAGCGGAAGGCCGCACGTTCGCAATAAACAGCTGCTATGTCTCACTACGGCTTTACGTTGCGGATTTCATCAATCCTTCCATATAACTGCGACTCCACCAGGATTCTTGGCCGTGCTCCAGTAAAAGATCCATTTACACCGGCCTCGCCGTCGACTATATATATATATATATATTTATATATACACATATAGTTGGGAAAAGGCTAGGCAGATGATGATGATATATATATATTATATTATTATCTCCTTTATTTCAATGTAAACATATAAATTATATTTTTAAATAGAATATAAAAGATATAAAAACATTTAAAAATATAAAAAAATGTAGCCCGCCGGTATCGGGAACAGGGTCCAAGCTACCGGCGGTCAGGGCTCCAGAGAGGAATCTCCTGACAATGCGAGCCGTGTCCAGAAGTACCGCTTTCTGAATCAAGCCCTTGATCCAGTTGCCCAAAGAGAGCCTCCTCAGGTGTTGGTCGAGGCTCTTGGCTATTAAGCCATTGGCTGTCACGACTATCGGCATAATGATCGCTGAGTCCACATCCCACATGTCGACAACCTCGCGAGCCAATTCAAGATACTTGATTTGTTTATCTTTCTCGGCTTTCACGAGGTTATGTCAACAATCATTGCGCGCCGCTCTAATCGATCCACCATCACTATATCAGGCTTATTGGCAACAATAGCCCTATGAGTGATGATGGAACGATCCCAGTACAATGTGATATTTCCATTTTCGAGAACTGGGTCGGGCACATACCTGTACTGTACCTCCGATTCCACAAGGTTGTATTTCAGAGCAAGTTGCTGATGGATTATCCTAGCTACAAGGTTGTGTCTGTGCAAATACTCTCCGTTAGCTAGACGAGAAAACCCGGAGATAATATGCCTGATTGATTCCCCCGGCCGATGGCATGCCCGAGAGATGTCAACCGTGCCGTCTTTCACTATAAATCTTCATAACTTCGTCCATAATTGCACAGACAAAACCTTCGGTTTCTCCAAAGAGGTCACCGAAACGCAGCCAGGCTACGGACGCTAGTAGATCTACATTGGGTGCATGTAGGGCCCGGTAAAAGCGTCCGTGAAGCTCTTTTCTTTGCCATACTTCCATACGATCATTGGTGTCAAGCACTACTGGCTTGCGCCAGTTCTCTTTAGCCAAGGAGAGCGGGGTGACCCTTGTCCACCGCGACTACATCTCGATGCATCCCCACGTCGGTTTCTAGAAAATATTCCCTAAGACTGCATATCTCGCGATTGTGGAGGGTCTTAGCGTTTAAAAAGCCTCAACCACCACACTTTCGCGGGATATATATATACTATATTATTATTATAATTGCACTATATATTCGAGTTAGCAATTTTCAATTATGATTCATATAAAAAATATTTACAACGATGAAAAGTTTTTTTTTCCTGTATCGTAACCATTATACGGAGGGGTCTGACAAGGACAAATAATGGGACATCACACGGCAAATAGAAGTAACACGCATGTACAGTCCTTGGATTAAAAATTAAAATATTGGTATATCCCGCGTCACCGTACGTAACGTGGTTGCCAGTTATAAATTTAATTTACAACGTCAAACTTTTTATTTTTATGCAGAATTAAAATGATCTGTACATAAATAACAACGTATACCCAATTAATATGTTTAAAATATATTTTTTATTTTTAAAAATAAATTGAACTCATAAGCACGTCTAAAAATAATAAATTTCGACGGCCTGGTTTACTTACCTAGTATAAAAAGGTGATATAAAGCAGATGAAAATGAATTGTATTCGGTATTTACTTACGTTCTCAGCCAGACGAACAGCAAACAACCAGCCTACAGTTTGACTACACAAGTTGACCTAGGTAAATATAACGATGGAGCAAACAAATTAATTGGTAGCTCTGTTGTTCAGCAAAACAAACGTTCGAACTCCTCAGTTAACGGGTGCGAAACACATTGCATTTAGTTCTCGGCCCGCGAGCGGCCTCACTGAGTTCGTATTCTAATGCTTCAAATGTACCTGAAAAAAGGTTTTAACGGAGACTATAAATATGCAAAAAAAAAAAGAAATTCGTAGTTTTTTTCTGATGCTCTTCTTAGCGCTAATAAGAAAGTTCAATATGATTTGCTGAACAAAATTCAGCCAAACGAACTCCCTTCGCTGACGCAGTTACAGGACAGAAACTCAAGTGCACAGGTGACAGCATGCGGCGCAAGATGGAAAGTTATTTAATATTCGCAATACCGTTCATGGATATGAACCTTATATATGAAAATTATTGAACCTCTATTAATAATAGCCTCCCTACCGATTTCGGTCACGGTGGCCAATCTCAACGGAGATTAGCCAGTTACGCAGGAGGTATTATAGTGCACAAGTGTGTGTGAAACACACGTGCACTCAGTATTCCTTTAGTCTCATAGTCCGATGGGACGGCAATCCGACACGACTGGAGAGAGATCGGACGCAGGACCAACTTACGGTTTTATGTGCATATTGTGCTATTACTAAGAAATTCCTAATAGTAAAACCCTATAACACTTTTACCCGACCTGGGAATCGAACCCCAGACCCCAGCAGTCGCGCTTGCAACCACGAGATCAACGAGGTAGTCAATAAAAAACTACGACAAACCCAACCTCAAGCAAAGAACCTCTACAAAAACCACCGTGGGTCGTGGCTTTTGTGCTAAATAAGTATTCATTTGCAGGTCGCTCTAAAAAAACTACCCACACAATTCAACTATTGAATTTCCACTGTGTAAGCAATTTATTCAAGTGCCTCATGAAATATAGAATAATGGGAATAAACCCACGGAAAAATTAACGATCGCATTTTATAAATCGGGAACCACAGGAAATATTTTCTCTCATTGCTCATTAAAAGTTAATCGAGCTTGAATTCTTAGCTCTAAAAGGTAGATCATAATTGCTAAATCATAAGTACACAAGTGCATCGTGAAATTGACAAGCGTAATTGCTGAAGTTAAACACAATATACCTAATTCAAGATATGTTGTTTCATTAGTGAAACCAATTGGCTCAATAGCTGTGACCAAATGAATCCAAATGTACCTGTAATTGGCAAACCATTAGGCATTTATAAAACAACCAGCCTCCCGCCCCTCCTTCGCAGGGTGGGACGACTTGACCATACATCCAGATTTCTTTATTTTATGTTAGTAGTGTTGGTATACTAATGGTGTCTATGTAGTCGTTGGTCCCGGCTGTCATTCGTAGATCTTTGACAATCGTTACGGGTCGTCAGAAGCCTGAAAGTGTGACAACCAGTCTTACCAAGGGGTACTGTATTACCCAGTAAGTGGGTTGTGGAGGTCAGATAGTAGCTTCACGTAAAATACTGGTATTCAGTTGCATTCGGTTAGACTGGAAGCCGACCCCAACATACTTGAAAAAAGGTTTCTTCTGAATAGGCATCTATGTAGGCTTGCTCGTTCCATCATAGACCTCATCCATCGCATTCCACCAGACGAGATCGAGGTCAAGAGCTGATTGATTAAAAAAAAAATTAGATAGAAGAAGAAGGAAAAGTACTTACTTTTTTTTGCTCAACAGTGGGAAAATATAGTGCCTTAAGAATTGGAGACAGGAATGCTAAAGTGTAGGTAGTTTAGGAATGCTGTCTTGAAGTTTATATCAGCAACTCAGTCTAAAAGCCGAATGCCATCGCTGTAGGTACAGGTAACATATATAGTTGAGGAGTAGCTTAGGTGAGGTTAAGGATGAGTGTTAGTATACTAATTTATTACAATAAATTAAAACTTTCCAGAATAAATTCTCTGAATTATGGTAAAATCCATTGTCTAGTATAGAAGCACAACGCGGTCTCACAGACTCACGAAAACTGACTTTAATTTGTTATATGGTGGCCAATTGTGGTGGATTATTTTTATTACAAACGAAAATTAACATATATTTTTCTATAATCATATTGTTTAGGCTTGGCAATTTTATGCGGTATATAAGATCTGCCTAATATCCTCCTTTTTAATACATACTTCCAAATACGATCGCTTTTCATCATATTTTTCATACCTGGATGATTGGTGGTTGCGTGTAGAATTAGATGGTTATGCATAATAATTAGGATGACCCAAGTACGTACGTATTCACTGAAAGTCAAACTTTCAAAACTCAATCAAGGAATTAAAGTCATACAAAAAAAACCCGTCATTCTATCACGAGGTCTCATGAACAAATACTCGTATAAGCAGGTAATTTAATAAAGGTAGACGCGAAATCAAAAGAGATTATATAAATGAGTCTGCAGTTCTGCACAGAAATGGAACACATATGAAGGTATTTCCCGGGACTTGGGACCGCAATCACGTCACTTACGACACCGGCCTAACCCTCAAGTCAATATGAAAGGACTCTAAGTTATGGCTCATATAATATTATTATACTAGTATTCAAATTACATTATGGTGATCGGAAACTGTACTGACGCTTCTCTCGTAACATATTTTAAGTGGATTCCTGGATTACATTTGAACAGTTAAGCTTCTCGTCTATCATTGTGATCATCATCCTCTTGCCTTTATCCAATTTATTTGGGGTCGGCGCAGCCCGTTTTCTTCTCTATTTTTGGGGTTCCGTGCCAAAGCAAGGAAAAGGAACCCTTTGTTTTCATTTATGCCGCATATTTTTTTACTATGACGAAAAATATTATGGAAATAAATAGTTTCTGCCCGCAACTTCGTCCGCGTGAAATTTTGGCCTTTTTAGCATGCGCTGTTTTTCGTTTTCTGCCTGTTTTTTTGCTTTACTCGTCTCCTAAGGTTCGCAGCGTGATGTTAAATAGCTTATTGCCTTCCTCAAGGTATAGATCAAAAATATTTTTTTCAAATCCGACTGGTATTTCCAGAGATTAGCGCGTTCAAACAAACTCTTCAGCTTTATTTTTTTATTAGTATAGATAGATTACAAAGTGTATGGAAATATTACAGGAAAAATAAAACGATGTCTCTAACTAGCACAATTTTTTTAAATCAGGAGAAATTCTTACATACAAACTTAGTTCATCCGTTAAAAGCTGTCATAATAGCCCAATGCAATCCCATAAATAGTGACTTTACGACTCGCATAAAATTTGAGAATTTATTTGCACCGAGTTTATGTGCGCCGTAACGTGTACATCCTCATATCTGTATTAATTTTATTCAGACTACACGAAAATGTTAAGATCCTCTTAACGTACTACCATGCGACCATTTGTCGAAAATTATGTCGTGAAAATGTTCGTGTGACCTTCCGACCACTTGCCGGTAAAACGGCAAGATTTGTGTGGCCATTCGTCCGTCTTGTCTGTATAGTGACGCACAAACTTGTTTGAGAAGTTTGAAACTGATAAAGAAATCGAAATTGTAGTTTGGAACTTTGTAATCTGTCATCGTGATGTTTGCTTTTGTCAATTACTAATTACGTATTCTCTGATATCCTCTCCGTGATATCCCCTTCGTATCCCCACATTCCAATTTTTTGGATATTGATAGCGTCTTGCGTTCTGCATTGTTTACTTTCGTAGTGTATGCCTCATTCGCAACCTATGTCGCGCGTCGGTCGTGGAAAAACGTCATACCTACACATAACCTTGCCTGTTCATGACATTCAACTTCATTCAAGTTCGGTGTGTAGACGGCTCACAAGTCTCACCCACCCATCCGTCACTCAAGGACAGTTGACCGCTGTGATGTGTACGGTCGCGGTTAGTTTGTCCATCGATCCACGTGCACGGTTGCAATACAATTACATACCACAATTACCGTCGCGCGTATAAAATATACAGCGAAACTTTTCTTTTGTTTTTCTTCAATCATTTTTGTGTTTCTGTCTGAATTAGACTTTCGTTCGAATATAGGTAGTAAAACTGTGTGCTCCAAGATTTAGAACTGTGAAGCACTGATATAAAAAAAATGAAAAGAAACGGGTTTAGAAATTAGATGTTTACATTATCGTTTTAAAGTTTATACCGGACTGACGACGGCAACAATTTGCCGTAGTTAATAATAAGCAGATAATACTTTCAGAATTTCAACGTTGCTTTTAAAACACACGTGAATGCATATTTTGTACACTTTTCCACCGCCACGCGCCACGGGCATGGATAAAAGAAAAAAATGACTTTGCTTTTATGTGGCCGCTGATATAACGTTGGTACTTGGTACAGTGTAACGCTTGCGCAAAATCGTTTCCTAGCACCAGCTTTTTCGGTTAAAGAGCTTAGAAGCCTCACACTTTCATTCGAACGGAGTGAACGGCTAGTCTCGGAGATACGGCACAGACAGATACATTTTTACCTACTTCATATAGCCAGAATAGTTATAGAGAAAGTTTGCAAAAGTAAAGCTCAAATGTGACTCTTGATGCCCCGCTCGGAATAATGCATATAACTTGATCAAAATACCATACCAGGCTGCCAGGTTATCTATCTATGTATATCTATGTCTTCTATAATGTATATACCTACCTACATTGTATAAAAATAAGTCGCTTTTCGTGCTGGTCTGTGTTATCGCTAGTTAGTTCTTCTAAAATAATCATTTTGTCACAAGTCTGTTACTATAAGTACATTTGCAGAGAACGAGGAAAACTGTTCCACCGAAATACAGTTTAAACTAGTACGGGGAACAGAGTGAATCTGTTCGTGTTAACAACCAAAATAAGTACCTACCGATACATACCATAAAAATATGTTACCTACCTTTACTGCTTATTTGTTAATTAGATGAATTGTGCAAGGTTGTTATGATTATGATGTTTTTTTGTACTACTCACTGGGTTTTGATGTGGTTTTTACCATTATTTAAAGCATTTAATCCTGAAGTGTATTATTTCTTTTATATTTAACTTAGAAATAGCGCAGAAATCGCGATGTTTGACATGTCGCCATTGCATCCGAGCGAAGCAGGAGTTGGTTTCTAGTAAGCTAATAAATGTAAGACGTAATTGCCGGCATTGTAAAACTGAATACGTAGATAAATCTCATGATACTTAATTAATACTAATTATATAAGAATTACTCATACATTTGAGGAAATTGTCTAAAGAATTCGAATCGCTAGGCAAACAGCCCGAACGCTAAGCTGCCACCAGCTACGACTTCTGACATAATATACTTAAATGTCAGTGGGTGGAGCAGGAAAACACGGTTTAATAATTATTACTTAACTGATTTACAATGAATATAAAAAGATATTGGGAAAAAACAATAGGACAGTACTGAGTTGTCCAAATTACGCTATATCAGCCTCGGGATAATATTATAAGTAAACATTATTATAATTTCTGTATCTACTTGTAAATATTGTTTGATTGCACTCAAGCTATTTTTGTATTTATTGCCACCGATACATATAGTACGGACGCCAGCACATCAAGTTACTACAATCTGTCAAATTTCTTTAATAGATTTTCAACTTTATCGCTAAAACATTAAGGTTCAAGGTTGATTGGGAAAATTTGACAGTTTCGGGTAGCTTGACCTGTTGGCGTCTGTACAAGTTCGAAAGATCGTTTATTTTAGCCTTTTATCTCATTGATGCCTAAGTAATTGCTTAGCTTGATTTGATGAGGACATTGGACATTTCCACCATCAAAGTGGGTAAATATTCATTTATGTGAAGGTAATTCTCGCTCTTTTTAACGGAATTCAAAAAGGAGGAGGTTGTCAATTCGACTGTTTCTTTGTTTTGTTTATTGGTTAGGCGATATCTCCGGCAATTGTGAATCGATTTCCGTTTCCGGGGTAGTCTTATACATATTATTAACTTTCCTTGGGTAGTTTTTGAGTTAGCTTCGATAATACGTTGTATTTTAATCCAGTTTTTGTATCTTGATGATGTTGTCGCTGTTGTTTACATATCAACTAGTGGTATACAAATTGGTGTTGGGTAGGTACTACCTACATGCGCAAAAAAAAAAATACAAAAAGAACAACTCTCAAAAAACACTACGAAATGAAAAATAGTTTTTTTTTTAACTAGAATCATAGACAGTTTATAGCTTACTGTACATTAAAAGTAAAATGTCAATCAACTATAAAGCTGGACAGGTACTATAAGTGAAAACGGGCATTAGTCGTCTGTACAGGCTTACTACATACGAACCACTATAAACGATAGAAAGACGATGTATTGAAAAATTCAAAGGTCGGGAGTAAGTGCAAGTCTCGTGAATTGCAGACGGCGACCGAACTCGGTCGGAATCCAAAGCCCGTTGAAAATTTTAGGAAAACTGTGCTGGCAATATTGTGGGATGCAAGGCAATGTTTAATAGTTGAGCTTTCACCAACTTTAAATGCTTTTCTGTTAAAGTGTATAAGCAAGTTTTTTCATGAATTTCTTAAGAAAATTCTGTTTTTTTTTCTGTATGTCTTCTAGATATGTTTCGAATAGGGTTAGGTACTAATGTTACTATATGAAATTTGAAGCTCGTTTAGCATTTTATTTTTTTTTTAAATCCCCTCAATACGTAAAGTCCGGACAAATGATAAGGCCGGACACAATGCGAACGAGGGACCAAAAAGACGGACAAGTCCTAACAAATCCGATGGTAACCCTATTAGATAGGATTATTCACTTTTCTCATTTGTACTAATTCATGCTCGAGGTGAAGCAACTTAAATTTATTTTTATTTCAGATGTTCATTTGCGCAGACTCGTAGATTGGTAAAAATTTCCTTTGGCATATATACTTGACCAATACGATCAAATAGGTTTTTACAACTCCTTTTTAAACATCATGGTTGTAAACAATACTGTGAGGAAAAAATATAAACATATTGGTGGAAAAATACAAGATGAAACATGACTGTCATAGCGTAATGAAACTGGTGAAGCAAATCTGTAATGCAAAAAAAACTTTCGGAAAAACACTAGAGGAAACATGACCTGTCATAGCATAATCAACCTATAACGTTCACACTGCTGGGACGCAGGCTTCTTTTCTGTGAGGAGGGAGTGAGTCATAGTCCATCACACCGGCCCAATGGGGGTTGGTGGATGTCTACGAAATTTTACTTCTAGGACATGCCGGTTTCCTCACGATGTTTTCCTTCACCGTTTTGAGAGCAGTGGTGATGAAATTAATAAAGTAAAGTGCCGGTCTGTGTTCGAATATTCACAAGTTGGGCCCGATACCACTGACCTGTCATGCTTAGGTGGAATGCTATATCGTGAATTACCTATCAACTGTCAGAGTATACAATTATCATCATGTATATGTACCTATTCTGCTTATTATTCTCACAACGTTATCATTTTTTAAATATTATTCTTTCCATGATAAAATATGTGCAATTATTGTGGGAACTTCGTGGACGCAAACAAGATAGTAGGTACCTGCTATACTTATTAATGTTAATTTTCTAATGTGGACCTATATCTAATAATAAATATAAAGTCGATGTTTTTGCGAAAATATTTATGTGAGAAATAATAATCTACACTAATAATTAAGCTGAAGAGTTTTTTTGGACACGCTAATATCCGGATTTTAAAAAATCTTTCTTTGTTTGATCTATTGATCCGTTTCCGAAAAAAATTTTCACTAAAGAGAAGCAATGGTATTGCCGTGTGTCATAGGATATATTTTAAGTCAACACGCGAACGAATTCGGGAGATGAAGCTAGTATTTTTATAAAGAAAAGTATGTAAAGTGGACTTTTGGTTAAGTATTTGATTATGAATATATGAACTCAACATTCGATATCAAATGTCGTGTGGGCGAGAATTAGGTCCCTGAAGTTGAGATAAAACATTGAAATTAACCTAAACGCCAAGATACCAGTAGAGTTAGAAACATTCTCCAATTTATTTACATACATACAAGCTGTGTGCCCGATGGGATTTCCGTCAGCAGAAATGACTTACTTCCTTAGTGCTCACTTTAGTAATACAAGGTGGAGACGACAATAAACTAAACTACGTATATCGAATGACTTTCCCAGTCTGCATACGAAAATTCAACCAAATATATCCAATAGTTGGTCACTATAGCCAGTCAAAGATTGGCAAAACCCATAGTCGGCCCATCACTACTATTTAATTTGTTTTAAAAAATCACTTGTTTAAATTCGATGTTAGGATTAATTTAAGTTCCAAAATACTATTATGCATTCGTGTTGTCAGTGGTTTAATTTACTGTCGTATTGTCGTCTCCACATTGTATAAGGAACTCGTGCATTTCACGATTTTAGACCTAGCGGAAGCAGTGCTTTGTCCCACAGTAGATTTTTATTATGTAGTTTCCACGAGACCGCAATGTAAGTTGCACCGCGCCGCCAGTCGGTTAGTCAGGAAACAGAAATATAATTAAAACTGGAGGTGGAGAAAGAAAAAAGCAATAGGTTTTCCATTTTATGAGAACCTAACAATAATAGAGTTTATTTATTAACGATGATTAAAGTTGAGTGACGTTTAAACAGTCGCTAATCACTACTTAACTCTAATCAACGTTTATGAATTAAGGGGATTAATTCTTGCTGTTGCGACATGCCGATATACTCGTATGTTAACCAACTAAAACAAAACACCTTTAGAACTAACTCCGAGTCAAAGTGTTATATTTACTTAGTTGCACTTCGAAGTGCATGTTTTTACAGCTCAACAAAAAGCAAACAACGCTGTGAATATACATATAGTGTCGAATTCTGTTGATTCCGTATTTAATTTATTTATATCCTACACTAGCTTGCTATCACAATAAGCCGTACGTGCAGGGCTAGTTCACTACAATTCAACATTTCCCCGCCATTCGTGGTGACTGACAGATGACATGAGTGACAGTAGCTACACTCCGAACACAGTTATTTTACCTCCGATTTTGCATCGCTGTCCAAATCACACTACAATGAGCTTTATTCTCATTCTAATAAAGTTGCTGTTGGATTGCTGCTCACTCCTTGTGTGAATGAGACTGTGTTTACTTAATTATTAAAAAGATACACTACACACATAGTATATCCTGTATATCTGAAACAACAAGAAGATTATAACGTTAGTGCTTTTCATTTGGGAACTTCGCGTCTTCGTATCTTTTACTGTGTGCGTTAAGTTTAAAAGGTTCCTCATAAAACATTTATTGTCAACGTCAAAGCTCCGTAAGTACAGCAACCCGTGTCGTGTAGGTTTTATCTCCGCTATTCAATCAATCTGCCTGTTTTGCCCAACTATGATACGATCGGCTTTCAGCCTAACCGAATGCAGCAGCATATTAGTATTTTACATGAACTGACTGCTTATCTGACTTCCAGAACCCAGTTACTGAAAAAAAAAAAAAAAAATATTTCCTTCAATTGTACAAAAACACTTATAACAACACTATGCAGCTTTACAACTAGGGAAACAGAGTGTTTTCGATGAGCTCTGGCACCCAATGTAAGATTTAACTTGTGTTTAGGGTGCCAGCGTCCTCGCCTAAGATTTCAACATGTAGCAGTAGTTGTAAGACGAGCACAGTACGTCATCTGGGTAACATATTACCCCTCAGTAAGACTGGTTTTCACTTTTGGGCTTCTGACTACCCGTTACGACTGTCAAAGATTACGAATGACAGCCAGGACTAACGGCATAACGCGCTTTCCGAGACACGGAGGGGTAATATTTAATGTATGGTCACTCGTCCCAGAACCGACCGCAGTAAACGTAATTTAGCCATCAATCGACCCGCGCACCAATATCGTTTAAACACGAGCCTCGCTTTTAACTTCGCTATTTTGATTAGATAAATAGATACAAACTCCACGATGTTCCTATTTTTCCTCTTTCAAGTATACTTGCTCCTGCAAATTGAAAACTCTTAGCTTTGTTAGGGTTCTGTACATCCGAAAGATAAATTTGCAGTTGAAATGTATGGGAGAACATGTTTTTCAACTACAATGTGAAGTTTGTTCTTAGGATAAATTTATCCGGAACCCTCCATTTCGCATGTTCCGACACTCACTGGGCCGGTTTTTGTGCTATTTTTCATTTGAGAATTCCTTTTTAACTGACTGAACGTTTTATTAGTAATCGAATCAAGACATTCTTGGTTCGATGATCTGAAATTCTAAATATAGGTAATTGTGTTCATATAAAAAAACCCGTTGGAACCAAAGTTTGGTTTCTACCTAACGCGTGAGCTAAGCGTGAGCTTGTGTATAGATACAAGCTCACACCTTCTTTCCGTGGGGAATCCTATGATGCGAAAACTTCACATTTAAACAGGTGCTTACCTGGTTATTTTTTTTAGTTTTAGTCTTCGCAACTAAAAAATCTATGAAATCGTTTCCTTTAAATGCTATTTTATTTCTGGATCACTAGAAATTCTCTTGAAAGCTATTTCAGTTTACTACTCTGAATAATTCTTTTTGTGTGGGTATAATATAATTTGTCACAACTTTATGAATTTTACCGTAACAAAAATACAAGCCACTACTTATTAAAATACTGTACGTAGTGTTATTTCGTTAATTGGCGTCTAGTCACACAGTCAGCTTTATTGATTTTTGAAGCTTTTTTGTGGTGTTCCAGACGTTACTTTATTTTATTACAAGCCTAATGGCTGTAATCAACACGAGGAAACCGGTATCTCATAGAACCAAAAATTCGAAGATTTGTGTCACCCACCAACCCGAAATATTGACGCGCGCATTCCCGTCCCGCATCGCAATGATCGGCATGATGCCGCAAATGCCTCACTGCGATACCTCGCGGTCGCGGTTTAGCTAATTCGATGCGACCTCTATGTAAAACATATGCATGCTAATAGACACGCCGAAGCAAGCCGATGCACATGCCGAAGGTTGCCTTGTGATACATCGCGGGCTGCTTCAATTATTTTATCAAGTTTTGTATCGAAAATGAAGTTTATTAAGTACGGACGCCAGCACATCAAGTTACTACAATCTGTCTTTCTTTAATAGATTTTCAACTTTATCGCTAAAGCAATGAGGTTCAAGGTTGATTGGGAAAATTTGACAGTTTCGGGTAACTTAACCTGCTGGCGTCTGTACAATGTAAATCTGAAATTTCCTTTCAAGCCAGTTGGAAATATAGCATTAAGTATTTTACTAATACCACTTTTCTAAACAAGAAAGCTTAATATTGTTTTTAAGTGAAATTTAACTTATATCCACTTAACTCCACAGACTCTTAAGTATGTAGTCTTGAAGTCTTGAAGTCTTGATATAGTCTATGAGATTAAGTTTTACGTCCCATATGAGTGTACAATTTAGTAAGTTTAAATAAGATCGTTTATACTGGTGAGTTAAATAAATAACATTTATATTTAAATACTATTTAATATTAATAGTAACTTCTTAGTCGCTGCAAGGCTCATTCGCTTTGTTTCGCACCCGCGCGAACGGGAAGAAAAGTTACAAAGTTGTCAATGCAAAAAAAAGTGCTTCCTTACTAAGTACCGCATCGTAGCTTTTCTTTTATTTATTTTCCATTTCTACTGTGGTTTTATGTTGTAGATTTAAGGAAAGTGTTTGTTCGGGGGACGTTGCGAAACCTATCGTATTGTGTCAAGCCAACGAAAGAAGTTCGACGAAGACACACCGGTGTCTTACACAAACAATTTCTAGCTACTTTTAACCACCCTCTATATCAAAATCTGGCAGACCTACGAATTTGCAATGCCTTACTTTTGTTTGTTTTTAACTTTTTGGTCTTGTCTGATAGTCTGATTCCCAACATACTTCTTTCCATTTTGCGTTGACTTATTGCTAACTTGTCTTCCTTTTTTAGCGACCAACTTTGACACCCGTACGTCAGTCACGGTAGGATTGCTATTTCAAAGAGCTATATCTTTATACTAATAACAGTTATTAACCCAGCGAATTCTCGATATATTGCCCTTTGCTTATTTGTACTTATTCTGAACTTTAACTTTTTGGTTAAACGGATGGAACCCTGCTGAGTACGGATTTAACATTTTCCATTTGCTACAAATTCTGATACAAGTTGTGGAGGGAATTGTTCGATACATTCAATCATTTACTTGCTTTGTAGTTTAAGACAGGCGAATAGATGGGCGGTTAACGGTGAAGGAAAACATCGCGAGGAAACCGGCAAGTCCTAGAACCAAAAATTTGAAGACGTGACATCTACCAAACCGCACTGGGCCCGCGTGGTAGATTACAGCCCACTCCCTCTGGAAGAGAGCAGGCCTGTGTCCCAGCAGTGGGAAAATTATAGGCTGATAATGCTGAATAGATTGGCGAACAGACTGCGGGCCTGATATGATAGATACGAAAGTGGAACCGTGGTCAATTGCCAATTTCGTGACAATGCCAACCTTAGTGACAAAGTGGAAATGTCATGTACCAGTAATATCGCAACCAGAGCTGCAAAGCGTAACAAAGCATTAACATACTGATTGGCGGCAGACTGACAGATCAATGTCACAGTATAATAAAGTAAGCAGTATTAAACCCAAATCGACTGAAATGACGCGCTTGGAAATCTCGGTGTACAACGGTATTCAAAAGTCTCGTGTGCCCAGTTACGTAAGGACGCGGACGGTGCGAGACGTTCCCGAACATTTATTTACGTAAGATATTCCCATAACTTTTTCTCATAATTAAATTTGTCGTTTACAAAGTACAGTTACAACCCAAGAGATACAGTCAGTTAGCAAGCCTTGTGTGTTTTTCTACCGAGCGACCGTAAGCAATTATTTCAAGGACACTGCCGATACTTAATACTGCTCACTTTATTATATTGTGTCTGTAGCTATTGTGGACGGATCGGGAAATTGTCAATCAGGCAATTGTTTTCCGATAAATTTTCCGCATGGAATCATATAACTTATGGCCGAACCCAATAACCAATTTTCAGTTAAAGACAGATTGCCACTGATGGTAGTTAGTATAATCATAACTGCCAGTATAATATAATCATACAGATCGGTACGGATATAGATTATTGGGCCGTTATAACCAGAGATACATAGGTTTTTCTACCTCCAGTATGCCAAAACTGGTGATTGGGTTCGGCCGTTAACCGCATCAAACGGCGCTTTCCAATTCTGTCTGAATTAATAACGGGTGGCTTACCATACCCGTTATTAATTTATGATTTAATCATGTTACATGTATTGCATACTAAAATAAAATATTAGCAACAAAATAAATATTATTTATTTTTAATCCGCGCCAGACGTAACCTCATTACTTGTCTATGTATGCCCTGAGTGTCAGAAGCACTCTGTGGTATTGTTGTGACAAGTGAACGGTCACAACGGGTACGATTTTCTCTATTTTTCACCTTTTGGGAACGTTTTATTCGCGGACTTAGGTTTTCACATGCTTTTGACGTTTTTATTTCGGTGCGCAGTCAATATTTGTCGAAAGTCAGCGGAACCGCCCTCGGCACAGGAAATTGATTTTACAAATAGTTACCATGTTACTGTGTTGCGAAAATAAAAATCACTTCACTGCATTCAATAAAAACGTATGTAAACCTTTTTTTTATATAAAATGTATAAAAAAAATCTAAATACAAAACACGGTTATTAGTTACAAGACATTATTTTGCTGCTGCAAAAATATTAGGAAAACGAGAAATTAGGAGAGTTTATCAAATTCAGGGTATCTTAAAGGATAAAATTTTTACAACGAATATTACGGACTATCCACAATGCAATCGGTTTTAGGCACGTTAGAACTAGTTTGCTGATATTAAAAGGAATTCAATATAAAATACATTACCTAGCTAAGGTGTTCTGAGATAAAAAAGGAGCAAGGAGCTTAAGTGTTATAAAAATAGTTTTGGATCGTAGCTTCCTGGACACAGGCCACGAAGTTCAGCAGCCAGTGACGTAGAATAATGCCGCGCGGGACTCGTAGTACGGACGCCAGCACATCAAGTTACTACAATCTGTCAAATTTCTTTAATAGATTTTCAACTTTATCGCTAAAGCATTAAGGTTCAAGGTTGATTGGGAAAATTTGACAGTTTCGGGTAGCTTGACCTGCTGGCGTCTGTACAACGATACTCTGCAGCTAGGTTGGTGAATGCAACAACTACTAGCTACTCGCAAGCCCGTTAGATGATCGCTATCCGCGAAAAAGGCAAAGCGCCCTTTTTGACTGGCTCTATACCAACGACGATTAAATCCGTGTCAGAACAAAGAAAAAGGGAAAAGGTTCGGTATGCCGATTGCCGATATTGTTCGTACATGCACGAACAATATCGGCAATTTGGGAACAGATTACCAGGAATATTCAAATTATTTCAGGTGAAACCAGGTCAACAAATATCCAAAGTCCTTAACTAAAGAATATTTTGATTAATCATAAATGCTTGCTTGAGAGCAGTGGTGATGAAATAAGTTACACAAAGTAAAGCGCCTGTTTGGGTTCGAACCTACGACCTACAACTCGTAAGTCGCGGCCGATACCACTGGGCCACCACTGCTCATTGCTTTCAAAACGGTGAAGGAAAACATCGTGAGGAAACCGGCATGTCATAGAAGCAAAAATTCGAAGACAATTCCAACCCGCACTGGGCCCGCGTGGTGGGTTACGGCCCGCTCCCTCTCACCGAGAGGAGGCCTGTGTCCCAGCAGTGGGAACATTATAGGCTGATTATGTGCTTGCTTGCTTGCTTGTCTTGTCAAAAATACGAATTCCGTAAAAAAACTGCAGTTGATATATAAAATACGTAGAGGGACTTTAATCAGGGCTATTGCTTAAATATGCAGGCGGGAAACGGAACGATGTTAATTTGACGTATTGCTGAAAAATAATTCTAATATTTGCAACATGCGAACAGTGTAACGTACGCACCACTGTTGGACAAAGGCCTCCCCCAAGTACCCAGAAACTCTTTTCCCGCGCCACCTCAAGGGATATACGTTAAAAAACTACACGTTATCTATACATACAAATAAATAAAATTGAAATGTCTGTTTGAAATGTCAATTTTTTTAAATTTTTGTGTCTATATGTTTGGTTGTTCCGGTTAAACTCAGAAACGGCTACTTGAGCCGATTTTGACGGGAGTTTCACTGCCAAATAGCTGATATATATTACAAGGAGTAACTTATGGGACTTACAGTATAGAGACACATTATTGTTTTCCGAAATCCACACGAACGAAGTCGCGAGCAAAGGTATAGATAGATAATAAGTAATATAATTTTATTTAAATAATTTACTGCATACATTATTTGCACGTTGCAAATAATATGACAAATATAATTGTGCAGCGTAGTTCCGTCCGCCTGCATTAATTAACAATAGCTCTGTTTACAGTCCCGCAATCAAACACCCCTTGTAATTTAGCCATGACGATCTGCCTTTTTACTCGCAGAATAATTTATAATTTGTATGGTAAACTAGCTCTATTAATTCACTCCATAAGGAATCGAAAGCACAACACTTGGTCAAGACGGGTTGACGACTTCAGACTTATATTAACTGTAATTCCAGGTTTCATCACCACGTCTGTGGTATGCAAGGTAAACTTTAGGACGTCCATAATATGAACTGAAAAAGTCATATGAAGGGGAAAAAGTTAGGATTTTCCATAATTCTGTTACGATCCATTTGCCGCCGATGTAAGTGAAGTGAAGTGCAGTCGCGATGCTCAAATTAAAACCCTTTATGAGGACGTTGAGTGGCGTGAATTAAAATGGCAGCAGTTAGCATTCCGTAATAGTTTTGTTCGGTTTTAGAAGTTTTCATAAATAGACAGTCACAAAATCCGTAAATATCCGATAGGAGTAATAAATTAGTTACCAAGTGGTATCAACATTTTAATGGAGGAAATCAAATTAGAGTTTTTAAAGTGAGACCACGGCATTATGAGATTATTGCAAATATTTGGTCTGGCTTATGCTACTACGACTAGATAGGAATCTGCCTAAAAAGGTAAAAGCCAATATTGAAAATAAGAAAATAAGTTGGGCTTACGACTTGACAGTTGGCGCTTTACTTTATGTAAATTAAATCATCACCACTGCTCTTAAAACGGTGAAGGAAAACATCGTGAGGAAACTGGCATGTATTAGAATAAAAAATAAGAAGACACGTGACATCTTCCAACCCGCACTGGGCCCGCGTGATGGATCACGGCCCATTCCCTCTCACTGACAGGAGGCCTGTGTCCCAGCTGTGGGATCAATATGGGCTGATTATGCAAAATTAAAAATTCCTCTTTGCGGCGATGTATCGGAAACGAATCAAACTCATCGTCTGCCTAGCCTTTTCCCAACTATGTTGGGGTCGGCTTCCAGTCTAACCGGATTCAGCTGAATACCAGTATTTTACATGGAGCGACTGCCTACCTGACCCCCACAACCCAATTATATTAATACGATACCCCTTGGTAAGACTGGTTGTCAGACTTTCGGGCTTCTGACTACCCGTAACGACTGTCAAAGATCTACGAATGACAGCCGGGACCAACGGCTTAACGTGCTTTCCGAGGCACGGAGGGTCTCGGTATGTAAAGATGGTCACCCATCCACAGACCAACCGCGGCAAGCTTAGCTTAACCTGATCGATCGATCTGTGCGGCTGTTATTATCCACGGGCCCGTCCCCTTCATTTCCGTTCGTTCGGAAACGAATCTAACTATAGTTCGCAAATTGTTGTTGCTGAGTGCAATCTATAGAAAGTCTTAGTATTTCCTGTTACGCTTGCGTGAATGTCTGAGATTGCGATGAAGTGCAGTATGCGTAAGGTTTGCGTATACGGAGGTCGGAGATAGCATGGATTAAGCCCCGTATGCAAGTCAAACAAATGATGGACAACAGTTGATAACCAGTTGAAGGCTACTTTAGTAATCTTTGACCATTCTTTGGTTCTACTAAAGTTAGGGACAAGTGATGCTCAAGGCAGGTCAAAGTGACAATTAACAGTTGGTGGCGATTTGTGCACCAACTGTTTATAATAATAAAACCCTTTATTCGACAATCTTATAAAACATGAATGAGTAATTTTAGTATAAATTAACTAATTAAACTAAAAATAATCATTATTTGACACCGGTATCGCGATTGTCCTTCGTTTCCGCAAAGGCCTCCCCTGAAGCTTGCCACCCTCTCCGATTATGGGTCATCCTCCTCCAAGCATCAACATCTATTTTCTTAATATCGTCCTCCCATCTAAGACGTAGCCTCCCTTTCTTTTTTTTTCATCTTGGTCACCATTACGTCCTTAGCCCATTTATATTTGTTACTTCTCATTATATGACCTGCCCACCTCCATTTTAGTTTTCTTATGCAGTATGTTACATCTTAGTGGCGAACACACCACAAATACGTGGCTACCCTTTGCATCGCTCCTTGTAGTTCAGTGTGGATGTGGATTACTTGTCAAGAGACGTCGTGTTGAACAGGATCTGAGAGCGACATATGCAGGAACGCTCCTTTCATTTGTGTGTTTTGCCTATTGTACAAAGCCTACCGCTAAAAGGTAACGGGAGACGTGAGATATCACTAGCACAGACTACCTATAGATAAAGGGACTTGTAGTCACAGTGTACTAGTCATCAATTGTAGGTCTGTATTCACATTCACAGAATTCTCACGTCACACGAGTGAATCCGGAACTCAGCCACAAATTCTCGGGCAGTAACAAATGAATTATTGGAAAATGTGAACCGAATTCTGCATTCAATAATGTCGATCGAAATCATGTCTGTACTGATGAAAGTTGGCGTAAATCCAGTAATTTCACTAAACGAGGTTTATAGTTTACGACAAAGCTATTTTTATACTTTATTGTACACATAGTTACAGTTGTATGTTTCATAATCAGGCACGCTTTTCCAGCTAATTTAGAAAATTATAATGTTTAGTCGTCGAAGATCATAATAATTTTCAAGTACGAGTAGTTCTTTATCTGATGTCATATGTGATATTTAGTATTCTGAATTTCTGACCGGCCACTCCGTTCAAATCCCAGTGTGTCATGTAGCGTTATTTTGCAGTACCTAAGGAACTTCATCAGTTTGCGTTAAGGTTCTCGCACACAGGCGCGACGCGACGGTGCAACGCGATTAGGGTTTAGGTCCCGGGGCGTCTAGTTTTGAACAGTTTTGAAGTCTCGGGACTTTTGGTAAATTTTGTTGTCTCGGGTCCCGAGATTCAGTGTCTCGAATCTCGGGACCCGAGTACACAAAATACAAATAAAACTGCTCTGATTTTGAGGAAGAACCGTATTTTTTAAAATATCCCTCGTATCCAAACTTCAGATTTGGAAATAATGGACGCCGAACCAGTAGCATTACAGTACACAACGAAAAAAAAAATCAAAGAAAAAATACCTTAATTCTTGCAAAAAAATCAAGAGCACCTTTAAAAAAAGAAGTTCTGTATCTTTGAAGCAACCGGAAAACTTACTGAAAGTTTGGGACTACTTAACAAAGCTTTAAACACTTCACAATTAAACCGACATCTGTTGAGAACGAGAATGTTCTCCTTGACCGGTGGCACTATTACAAAAATCACAAACAAACTTTTTTTACTGCTACATCTGGCCGAAAATTAACTAGATTCTAATTTTATTCGAGAAGTTTCGAAACCCCGGGACGTCTCGGGACTTTGATCGTGGGTTCTCTGGTGTCCCGAGACTTTGAGACTGTCGAGACTTCTATTAACGCTAGACGCGATTCTAATTGAAAAAATAGAGTTGCGTTGTGATTGTCTGCGGGTGCCTTTACAATAGTCATGACTTTTTAATGAATGCGTAATATTAATATCATGATCGTAACGCACCATAAACTCGTCGCCTATCTAACTAAACCAATTATATTTTATGATGCCGTTTCGAAAGAAACAATGGAAAAGCATACTGCAGCCCGTATATACAAAGCGTTTCTGTAAATAATTATTTCAGAACAAGGTAGTTTGAAGTTTTGTATTGTCTTTGACTAGCCTGTAGTTTTTTGATTATATTTCCGACTCCCAGATCCCTTTGTAGTAAACACACGCTGTGCCGCCGCTCTGTACCTATTTTTTCTGTTCTGTTTTTCTTGTCTGTTTATTTAAGTGTGTACCTACATAAATGATAATTAATTAATTATACTTTCGAAATAAAAAGGACTTGAAAAAGAGTTTAATTTTGTATACATATAAAAACTTCATAGTCGAGTACCTTCTTCAAAAACCTCCAGGTTCTCAATTCGTCTGTATTTTTTTTTTTTTTTTATATCTGGGTTTTGGTTTAACTTTTTTCTAACGGATGTTTGTTAAGTTCGACAAAAAAAGAAAAACAACCCACTTCCGAAAAAAACACGACAAAGTGCAAAATAAAGTACGATGTTTTCTTTTTGGGAAAAAGTTACTGAAAATAAATCAGAACTAAAACAAAGACAATGCGTCTTTGTTTCACCTACGACTCATTTAAAATCGATGCTACAAACAGTACCCGTCACTGGAGGTGTTCAAGACAGAAAATAATGATAAACCTGCCTCGTTCGATGACTATACAAGTAAAAAGAGCCACTGCTCAAATGTTAACAAATGGGTACTATTATTATACGTACTTGAGAGCATATCAAAAACAATATTTACTTATAAAGCTCACGGTCCGTTACCGTCGGCCTTGTATATTTTTCGTTCTCAATTAGCAATTCAAAATCTTAGTTACATAATTATTTTTACCGAATAAAATAGTTTATGTTACTATACAACGATATACAACGATAACAACGATATCTATTTCACGTCCATAACATATTCATAGAAACCTACAGTCGTAAGCTCAAACCGAACGTGTATGCCAGGATCTCTTTGTAGTAAAAACACGCTGAAATAATTAATCAAATTCGCCTACACCTCAGTCACGAGCTGCAATGTGAAACCGACCGATACATACCTACACTGACCTGCAAAACTAAATATCACACTTTTAAAATTGGTATAACTTTTTTTTTAGGTACACAAGATATACTTTCGAAATAAAAAGGTCTTGAAAAAGAGTTTAATTTTGTATATAAAAACTTCATAGTCGAGTACCTTCTTTTAAAAAATGACTGAAAAGAGCTTTAAAAACAAAAATCGAATTATAATTTCGTTGTTCGTTTCGTTTTATAATTTCGTTGTTTTCCAATTATAATTTTACCATACATTTTTTTGTTTCTGTTTTTGTTGTCAAATTTTTTTCTTGATCGATGAGTCTTGTTACAAAAGCTAAGTTAGACACACACACTTTATTTATCATGCCTCTTTCACCTGAAGAATGTGCTAGGATCATGACTTTTCTGGAACTAGGCATCAGTATGCGTCGTACTGAAAGAATGGTGGGTGTGACGTTACGAACGGTCCAGAAGGTGAAGCGAAGGTACGAAGAGACTGGAAACCATGTGAGGAGACCTTGTAATGGCAGACCCAGGTGTACTAGTGCCCGAGAAGACCGTTATATTTTTTCCACTGTGTTGAGAAATCACCACCTTAATGCAGTTGAAGTTCAGCAACAGCTTCTTCAGACCCGAAGGGACTACATTAGTAACAGTATGGTGAGAAGAAGACTTGCTGAAGCAAATCTGAAACCCCGAAGACCAGCGAGTGGCCCCAAACTCGAAAGAGAGCATCCATTACGCCCGTGAACACATACAGTGAGATGAAGAAGAGTGGTCAAGAATTTTGTTCATAGATGAGTCTCGATTCTCACTTTACACTTCTGATGGAAGGCGAAGTGTCTACAGGCGGCCTGGTGAGCGATACCTTCAAGACTGCTTCTCAGAAAGAATCCAGTAGGGTGGAGGCAGTATACATATATGGGCTCGCATATCTTCAGAAGGTGGCACAGAGTTAGTGACCATAGAAAATGGCACTGACTGGGGAAAGATATGCCCAAGAGATTTTTAACGAGTATGCAGGGCCGTATTTAGCAAATATGGGTGATGGATCGATACTGATGTCCGGCCACACACGGCTCAGGTCGTGCAAGAGTATATTCAGGAGGTAGGTATCAGCGTGGCTTGGCCATCAAGAAGTCCTGATCTCAACCCGATTGAGCACGCCTGGGATGAGCTAGGGAGGCTAGTCAGAAGCCGCAGACTACCATCTACCACCCTCAGGGCACTAAAACAGGTCCTGATTGTAGAATGGGAGAATATTCCCCAACATCGGCTCCGAAACCTCGTGTTCAGTATGCCAAACCGGCTCGAAGCTGTAGTCAGAGCCCGAGGTGGCAATACCAGTTATTAAAAATTAAATAACATGTAAAACATACTTATAAATGTTAATTGAGTTTTTTGACACTAAGCAAAAAATGGCTATTTTTATTGTTTCATTTTTTTGTTTTTCAAGTTATAAATGTTACCAATCTATGTATAGTTTACTAGTTTCAAAGAAAGCTAATAAAATTTGCTATAAAACGTTTTTTATTTTAAATCTGTAATTAAATTTTAAAAGTGTACCTACTTAGTTTTGCAGGCCAGTGTAGTCGTTGGCGATTAGAAATAATCTGCTCGAAGTACTAGAGTATTGGATCTAACTGTGGTATTGTAAAGTCCGATAAGTACCAAAAGATTACTTCCGAATTTCTGTGAAAAATCTTTCCATTTCAAACTGTTAAAGATCTTAATACAAAGGAGACGAAGAAAGAAAAAGGAAAGTATGATCCGACTACAAAATACGGCAATAAACTGCATAGGGAAAATAACAATAAACTGCATATGGAAAATAACAATAAACCGCATAGGGAAAATAACAATCAGAGCGCCGCTGCCGGCAGTGTTGATTATGCAAATAATAGCTACCTATATGTGTACACTGCGGTGTTGCGAACTAGACCAAATTTACATTAAAAACGTTCTACGTTCCCCTGTCCTATCGTACGTCCGCCCGCTGCGGGACAGCGGGCGCGCCGGCCGCTCAAAATGCCCGTCGAATTTAAAATCGAATCGGAATCATCGACGCCAGTGCACGGTGATATTATTTATTTATTTATTTCAGGCGACGAAGCCATAGATAAATACCTTAACCTAAACATACATAATCTTATTTAAAATATATATATTTATTGTAGCTTCCTATACTAGCTTGTTCTTGTGCTGGTCTATAGTACTTGTCCGCGGAAGTGACGGAACACGACGTCCTGCGGCTAGAAGTCTTCTTCCATGACGATGGGCAGATAACAATTCGGTACGCGCACCACGAACGCCTTGAAGTTGACGTTGCGGTGCGACTCCAGTGACTGCACCCTCAGCGTATTATCAACGTACTCTGGCTTCAATCACCCCGAAGGTGGCGGCTACTTCCGAAAGGGCAATTAATGGGGACCTAGCTTTACAGACTGTAAAGCTAGGTCCCCATTCAGTGTAGGTATGTAGGTATATTGCGAATTTCGCCGCTGCGCTGTCGGACGTGTCAGAATGTCACGTATAGGATATTTACTTTAGCGCTCCACTGCACCATTGCTGTGAGTAGTAGGTATTATTATATTTTCGAATGTACTTGTAACGACAGATTTAATTTTAACTGTAAAAGCATGTGCTTTTGAAAGGTTTATTTATTTCTGTTAAGTTTTGGTTCATTTTTATTTAGAAATACAAAAAATGGGTCTATCTAATTGGGTTAATTTTAAATAAGTTGGTGCAAAAGGATCGTGCTAAAGCTACTTCATTGACTTGCAACTCTTACACTACTACGTCAATTAAGCAGCTTATCCTAAGCTGTGGACCAAACGACGGTAGCTACTCAAAAAAACGATTAAATATTATGAGGATATCACGCGAGCTATTCAGTGCGAGTGAGCTGAGCTATTCAGCCATACTACCAATGGGTAGCATGCTAAATAGCTGAATAGCGTCCGTAGCGTGATATCCGCGATGAATGCAAGAAGAGATGGAGAGACCACTATAGCCAATTTGCTTTGACATGGTTTTGTATCATTTTAAGTAAACGTAGAGCCGGTTTGTTTGTATGCGATTTCTAGAAAAAATCACATCGTGTGCTTTTTTCTAGAAATCGCATACAAACAAACCGGCTCTGCTCTGCTCCAGCTTTAACTTTTATTCGAAAAATTCTGCGAAATACGCCTCAGAGCACCCCCCGCTCTATCGTATGACAGCATTTATCCTCTCGGCGAGTATTGCCTTTTATTTTTAAAAAGGAGCAGCTTTCAGGAAACCCATTTTACTTTGTGGGACGCGGTTCATGGCCATTGGGCCATGAACTGCGCACCGAAAATGCCTGGAAGAGCTATTGAGCTCTTCCAGGCATTTTCAGTGCGTCTTGAAACCTCTTTGTTTTGTCTTGAAGAGACTATTTGAACAAGATAGAGATACTCATCGACGTATTCAACCTCCCCACCCGCCAATGTGATCCCGTGATGCGGGCGTTGCAGAAAATTTCTCAGATAAGTAGTATTTAATAAGAAGGACCTTTACATTAAACCTGACGTTCTTATGGCTTTCTGCTGAAGTATAGGCAGGAAATGCAGAAAAGCGCGTCTCGGCTTTTATTCTGAATTAGATTTTTCAGACATCTTGACTTTATTTATTTGCGGTTTTATTTTTTGCTCTATTGAAATGCGAATGGCATTTTTGAGAAATTGAGATAGGTTAGGTAATGATTCGAGTCATTACTGATTAAGGCTTTAAAAGAGGCTGTCTGATTTGATTCATCATTGTGTCCAGACAGCGCAATAGACATTTTGACAGTTCAACAATATTCATTGCGTTAATTACGTTGTTGAGCAGACATTTTTTTCGAACATAAATGAAGATACAAACACAACATATGATTAGCAACATCGGTTTGACTGAACAGATTGATTGCGTCCAGCCAACCCCGTATCGGCGATGGCGTCGCTTGTTGATTGAATTACAAACCCACCCCACGCGTGTATATATGTAGGATAGGTACGGCAAATGATTGAGTATACTTTGATCTCCGCCACTAGCAAGCAGGACGCTCCACCTTGCTAAGTCTAATTAGGAACTGCTTCCGTATCCGGCGCTGGTCGCTGATTTGGATGCGTTCACTGACCAAGTGGACCTAATCTAATGATTTTACTAAGAAAACCTAGATTGCAGGAGTGAGCGAAACTTTTGATTGTTCATACATCCCATTCGAGTTAGGTTTTGTAAATTCGTTTATAGAGCAATACAAGTAAAGACGTAAGCTCCAACTCTTATTATGGATATTATGTTTTTAATTCGAAGTGTTTGTTCCAAAACTTTTAAAAATTTGGCGGTTTCAACACATCACATTTATTAATACAGCTTCTGCTCGCGACTTCGTCCGCGTGAAATTTCTTGTTCCCCCACCGACCTACCCGCACTATTACTTACTTCGCGTTTTTTCAGACTTTTTTCTTTTTGAAAATATGTTTTCAAATCCGTCGTGTAGTTCCCGCGAAACAAACTCTTCAGCTTTATTATATATACAATTATACATACATTATTACTATTGATATATACATCGCATTTATCCAGGAACCGGCCACCATTAATTAATATTTCAATGGAATGTGAACACCGATACGTTTGCGAAGCAAGATTATCATTCCCTCCCTAACGTCGATCTTAATATGAATAATTAATTAAATCATTTCATTTCGGACAGCTTCAGATCCTTAAATTGTTAGAAAAAAGTTTACACTGTTAGCTAAATAATAACAGCCGCACGGGTCGATCGATCAGGTTAAGTTACGCTTGCCGCGGTCGCTCCGTGGTTGGGTGACCATCTGTACATACCGAGACCTCTTCGTGCCTCGGAAAGCATGTTGGTCCCGGCTATCATTCCTGGATCTTTGATCGTCGTTACGGGTAGTCAGATTAAGCCCGAAAGTCTGTCACCCCGTCTTACCAAGAGGTATCGTGTTACCCAGTAACTGGGTTGTCAAGATCTGATAGGCAGTCAGTCCATGTAAAATACTGGTATTCAGCTGCATCCGGTTAGACTGGAAGCGGACCTCAACATAGTTGGGAAAAGCTTAGGCAGATTGATATTTTTGTTAGTAACTTCAACTAAAGACGAATTCATGAGAGGAACACCCAACAACTAGACACAACGAGATATGGAAACTAGGGAAACTAGAAACTAGTCTTCGCACAAATTGCCTTATTATGGCGAAGGATCCAGCAGCACTATGTTGTCCGCAGAACTGATGTTGTTACAACTAACACTATTTACCCTGCATACGATACTAAAGCTATTGCAGCGGCCGATTAATTAAGGCTCATGTTTTTCAGACGGCACAAACTAACTGATATCTACCGATCTACACATACATACATAAACTCACGACTTCTTCCCATGGGGGTAAGCAGAAACTACAGAACGCCACCTTACATACGCCGTCACTCCACTCTTTAAAAAAAAGCTGACCGTGATAACTTAGGTGAAGTAAGCTTGAAGTGAGGTGTCGATAGTGTCAATCAATTCCTAGCAGATCACTTCACCTAAATTTTTATGGTGAGATTTTTACAGAATAGGCCGGCTTGTTTTGATTGCATAAAACAATGGCGATGTTTGAAAATCCTACACCAGATCTAGCTTTTGTTCACAATTTACATACAAAAGTTAAAAAAATTAACCTTCAATTGGAATATCAAACGCGCTGCGTCAATAGTGGATGAAATTCCTTTAAAACAAAACGTTATAAAATTATTCAACGTGAGTGCCATTTATTTGTTTCGAACACACAAAAATAACGCTGCTGCTATAAAATAAAATGCTCATTTTGTTCGAACTTCATTCGCAGCGGGAAGTGGTTTTTGTGCACTTCAATAATTTTCACAAACCGTTTTTTCGACCGGGTATTTTATACTCAAGTATCTGTAGGTATTTTATCTGTAGATACAAGGGGAGGTTTATAAACTTATACTAACGAACATTTCCGCTACCGATTAGTGCATTTATTACCCGGGTACGGCAAAGCCAAAATAAGGTTATGAATTTAACAGGCTGTAGTATGTTTATCTGTTCCCTCATAACTCCTAAACTCCTAGTCATATTTTGATAAACGAGGTGTCGTGGGAAGCGTCATGTTGTTCCGCGGGTTATATGCTATATGACATCGTATAAAATCCAACATGGCGGCTAACAGCGGATGTAATGATACTGGAAGAAATAATTTAAGATTAATATATCGTCTTTGGTATCCAATAAAAGGTCTTAAGGAGTACTTTCTGAAAATACATTCGTTATATATAATTATACAACCCCAAATAAGAATAAAACAATGTGTATGTTTCACTCTGACTGTTTTCAATAACACTAATTACTTTTATAAAATATCTTTTGAATTTTACTACATACCCTCCCGAAAAAAATTCCGAAAAAACTGAACCAAAATCGACATTGATGTCTGGGCTTTACTTGTTTAGTAAGCAATTTACCATCGTGTTTTTTCACAAATTGGTTCACGCATGCATGCACGTTATGTCCTAATATGGTTATGGTAGGATACGGTATTCGCTTAGTTAAAATCCCATACATGTAGTGCATAGGTACAAGGGTTACTAGTTTGGAACTGCGAGAAACAGCCAACAAAAACAAAAAACCTCAGGTTCCTGAAACCCTGCCGTTTTTTTGCAATATAAACTGTTTTCAAATCTCATGTGAAGTTATTAGACTGACTGTTGTTATTTCCGACCACCAATTACAACTACTAAAGTGAGAATTCACATGACAGTAACATATCTGAGGGGCAATTCTCGGAATTTTAATAACATACTCAGTCTCAATCTGTCAAAAATACCTCTAATTTCCCTACACTTTAAAAACGTTTTTGACATTGATTGTCGCTGAGATGAGACTGCGACTAGATTTTGAACGTTTTTAATTAGGGGAATTGGCCTTCAGAGGTTTGATCAGGCTTTCAGAACCCGGGTGTCAATTTTGGAACTTCTTTAAACCCACAGGCGATTTTTCATTGAAAATCCAACAGTGTATTTTTTGACGCGCTGGGAATGCTGGCATACACTGTTTGATTCTCAATGCTCAGAAAACTTCCGTAGTTAAGACGGTGTCGATGGCAATAAAAAAATTGAGTTAGCCCAGAATTTGTCTACCGGCTTCATTAGCGTCCATCTGTTTGATCCAAAACATCAAAGCCATTCGTACACAAGTAGGCCGCAGCAAGGACAACCTCCACAAGTGGGGGTTCTCATGGAAGGCTCGTACCTCCGGTATGTATGCAGTGTCTCTCCACAGACAATCGCCACCTCCCATCTTGCACCGCATGCCCTGTCACTTGCACACGTGAGGCCCTAACGGCTGCGTCAGCGAATGATATCCGCGTTGCTGATTTTTGGACTTAACAAATTAAAAAAGGGTATTTATTTTTTCGTGCAGTTTTGCTAAGAAGAAAGTCATTTATAATAGTAAATTCACAAATACTGCTAATATTTTTTTCTGCAACTCCATCAAAATATAGACTTTACTCAAATAAAAAATCGTAATTAGGAATCTTATCGCGTATGCACGTTAGTTAATGGTTATTGCATTTTAACGAGTAAAATACTATGTAGGTACATGCAGTACATAGTATAGGCTTAGCACAATTAGGAAGATTAGCTCTCGTCATATTAACATCAGGTTCTATTCACAGCTTACCGCACTGATGAAACCACACTTGCATTGATTAGGTGCGACCTGACCCTAATAGATCCATTCATACCAAATTGATGTTTGATGATTAAATCTACAATTCGGCAACGCCATCCATTACCTAAATGTAGATTTAATCATCATCCTTTCATTGTCTACTCAGTGATTTAGCCTGGAGTCAGGACAGGTACTTGGGTTTTATCCGACATGGCTTTCGTAACCAACTTCTAAAAACTTTATAAGTTTTAACGCCAGATAATTTTATCCGAGGAATAATTTTGAATTTCTGACAATTCTTCCATGCAAAACCTGTCAGACGACAATTTTATTCCACGAATACAAATTATCTGTCGATTGAAAAATCATCCCTATGATATAAACACTATTCCATACGTTGCAAAATGGACAAAGCAGAAGATAGCTTTGAGAACTGACAGCAGCCGTCAATACCTGTAAAGGCAACAGACAGACAGGCTTCCTTTACAGTTAGCCGTCCTCAAGAGTTCTGGCTATCAAATGCAAAAAGATTTTTTTTTAAATACTGCTTGTAAAGGGTTTTTCATTAAGGACGCTCGAACTTTGACAGCGTATAGCGGCCATCTTGGTAAAGCGATAGCTGTCAAATTTGGCGAGAATACAGATTTTGTCGTGACCTTTTTTTTTTTTATTATTATTATTTATTTCACCATGAAACGCTACACGCTTCAACAATGCGTGGAAATTGTTAAAATTTATCATCAAAATCAGTGCTCTGTTCGCCCGTTAACGTTAACGTTCCGTGCATTGAGGCCAATTTATGGCATTCATGGCCGTCCTACAGAGTCCACAATCCGTCGTTTAATGAATGATTTTGAGACAACCGGGTCGGTGATCGATAAAGCAGTGCCTGTACGTCAAAGAAACACAAGATCGTTGGAGAATATTGTTGCCGTTCGGGATAGTGTGCGAGAAAACCCCAGGCAGTCCATTCCGCGTCGTGCGCAAGAGCTGGGTCTTTCTGCTACATCAACTTGGCGGATTTTGCGTCAAGACTTGGGTTTTCATCCATACAAAGCTCAATTAACTCAAGAGCTAAAACCCAACAACCACAGACAGCGCCGTGTATTCGCTGATTGGGCTTGAGAGCATTTGGCGGCTGACCCTGCTTTCGGAAAAAAAATCAATTGATGACGCTCATTTCTGGTTGAGTGGCTAGAGTTAACAAACAAAATTCCTAGATTTGGAGTGACGAAAATCCACGGGAGATTCATCAGGTTCCTCTACACTCCGAAAAAGTCACTGTTTGGTGTGGATTTTGGTCCGGCAGAATCATCGGCCTTTATTTCTTCAAAGATGCGCAAGGAGCCGCTCTCACTGTCTATGGCGACCGATATCGGACGATGGTAACAATTTTTTTGTGGCTTAGGATAGATGGTATCGATCTCACAAACATGTGGTTCTAACAGGACGGCGCCACTTGCCATACTGCACGGGAAACATTAAATTTATTAATAAGAATAAAGATAAGATAAGAAGTTCGAGGGCTTCGTCATTTCGCGTGGTGGCGACATCAACTGGCCACCGAGATCGTGTGACTTAACACCGCTCGACTACTTTTTGTGGGGCTACGTAAAACCTCTGGTCTATGTAGACAAACCATAGACAATTGCCGGCCTGAATTTCACGAATTCAATTCAAATTCACAATTTCACGAATAACTCGCGTTCTTCGTGAAATTGAGCCCCATTTATGCGAAGATGTCGTCCAAAATTGGTCCGCCAGAATACACTACCTCCAGCAGAGTCGCGGCAGCCACTTGACTGAAATTATATTCCATAAATAATGTCATCGAATTTCCTTTAAAATAAAACCAAAATTGTGGCAATATCACTTAAACAGGTTGTTTTATTTCATTTCAAAGTTCGAGCGCTCTTAATGAAAAACCCTGTAGTTACAGAGATAAGCGCGTTCAAACAAACAAACTAACTCTTCAACTTTATTATTAGTATACATACTCGTATAAGAATATAGACAGTTAAGAAAGTAATATAAAATTCTTCAGTCATGTTGTTTGTGTTAATAGTCGCTATCGAGCATCCGATGTCTGTTCACCGGTACCTATAGTGAAGTTTGTTCTCCGTGCGTCGGTATTATCTCATCTCAGGAAGTCAATGTTTGCCTATACAAGAACTTATCTCCTGGATAAATGTTTAATGCAGTTTCCAATAGGAGCTATACGATTTGTTACAATTAAGCTTGTACTAATAGCGGGATTGATATGTTTGTGATGATGCTGATGTTATAACACCCTCACCTTCACAGAGTCCTTTCTGTGAGGGTGAGGGTTCCCACTGTTGGGACACAGGCCTCCTGGCCTGTGTCCTAGCAGTGGGAACATTATAGGCTGATTTGTGTTGTTTGTGTGATGTTATAAAATATTTCAACCGAAGGTCGTGTATCACGTGTATGTACCGAAGTCCTAGAACCAACAATTCGAAGACATGTGACATCTACCAACCCGCACTGGCCCGCGTGGTGGATTAATTATGGCCCACTCCCTCTCACAGAGAGGAGGCCTGTGTTGATTATACTTCTTCTGGCGGTAAAAAGGTGAACTCGGCTGAGTTTTTATGTAGTTCAGATACTGTGAGATAATCAAGTACTCGCTAAATTACAATAATCTACTGGCTTCGCTCGTGTTTAATTTTATTTTTCCACGGGGATAAGTAGTAAGTATTAAACAGGGT
This sequence comes from Apamea monoglypha, assembly GCA_911387795.2. Lineage (NCBI taxonomy): Eukaryota > Metazoa > Arthropoda > Insecta > Lepidoptera > Noctuidae > Apamea > Apamea monoglypha. Next base: position 27,391,052 of record OU426914.1, on the reverse strand, counting down.
GTTAGCAATTCATTCAATCCGGGAGGTTTAAAACTAATTGTAGATGAACTCAAACTCCAAGTATTTATTTCAATTAAACCAATTTTCAAACAGGAACTTTTGAATTGTCAAGGGGTCGGTCAGTCAGGAAAATCAAGCCAGTCGCCCATTCCAAAGCGTAGTAGGGTACCTATGGAGAAGAACGGACAAGAAACTCCATTGACACTCTTTTAAATCAAAATAATATGGTTAAGTATACATCATTCATGTTAAAAATTATGCATGTGAGAACTATGCAGAACGTTAAAAGCGTCCGTAATGAAAAGTTAAAAAAAATATAAAAAAATCAATTCAAATATTAAATTAAAATAAGCCATGGAAGCAAAGAGATGACCAGTCCCTACTGACGGCGCCCGTTCACGAACATGACGCATTGATTAGCACCATTCAGCTCAACCATTTTGAAGGGAGCTAAATGATCCAACACATGCGCCACCATCAGCGAGACATTTGGGTGAGCATGACATACTCTCAGCCGCCAGGGCACATTCATGTCAATGAAAGACATACCCAGTAGCGATGGTATGACCATGGCTTGCTAAGTCCCTATGGCCATAATAATGATATTAATTCCTTTATTCATTCCATATCGTGTTAATTCATGAGTTTGATTTTATTCCACTATATCGTTATTTTGGCTGATTTCAATATTTTAAATCAGTATTTATTCGATATGGAAAGTGTTAGAATTAAAAAACCCAAAATTTTGCTTATTTTCTCGAATAACTTTTTGCAAAACATATCCGATATAACCTCGAACTCTGTTTAATTAAAATAATTCTATAAGCATAGCTTTAATCCAAAGTGTACGGTCTTTCAGAAAATTATAGACCCAATCCACAATCACGTCAGCGGGATTGTCCAAAAGGGTTACCGCTACCCCGGAACATAAAGGGCGAAGGAAGGAACATGGGTGGGTTTTAGTCAGTAAGAGTCTGACACTCCCTTCCGCTCCACCCAGAGCGGGAAGGGTCATTTGATGATTTCCCACCAGAAAAAAAAATAATTAACAATCACGAGTATTTTTTGCAAAAATGAATAAAGACTACCCTCATGCCTTGCATTGTTAGCTTATTTTGCGATCTCGCTACGACAGCGACATTTTGACAGTTGCCTTCCATACTTACATCTGTACAATAAAAACCTACCTAGTGGCATGAAGCAAGCTGTAATACAATTAACTGTAAAACAGAAAAAAGGGGTAAAAGTAGTCTTCATTTTACCATAAAACAAACCCCGGAATCGCGAACGTCTATTTAATTATGGAGCAGCTGAATATGTTTTGCCGATTTCCGGGTTAGTGTTTAGTAAAAGCTGTTGATAGAAATGAGTACAGTGACCCCTTTTCAAGTTTTCTGTTATATAAATTACTCATTGTACGTACGTATTGTACTTTCGAACATTAGAATCAATCTGCCTTGCTTTCCCAACTATGTTGGGGTCGGATTCCACTCTTACAGGATGCAGCTGAATCTGCATTTTACATGGAGCGTCAGATAGGCAGATCTGGCCTCCACATTCCACAACCCAGTTACTGAGTTACACGATACTATTTTGTAAGACACGTTGTCACAGTTTTGGGTTTCTGTCTACACGTAACGACTATCAAGGATCTATGCAAATGACGCATTACAATTATAGGATATTCGTGGTTTTCTATAAAAGAAAGTGAAATCCATACATCCAACAATGTATAAACACTGAGCTTGTTATTACTTCAACAGTTGGCACAATATTTATAAACAGATGTGAACTTTGAAATTACTAAAATAGATTTGCCTATAAATATCTCAAGTGCGAGGCACTATTGGGTCAAGTTCCAAAGAAAGTTCTTCATAGGATAGTGAGGTAAAGTACAGCTCACTCAAATAACTCAAAAATATTTTTAGTGATAATCCACATAGTTAGGAATGTAGACAAGATGCGTCATGGAAATAATGAGGTCATTTCTGGATGAACCAACCAATTTTTTTTTACCAGTACTTCCTTTGTATCGTTGATATGTTCGTTAAAATTAATTCTTATCTATAGAAACTCCATGTTCCCGCCAGATAAAATACTTTTCGAGCTAAAATCAAACCCGTAGGCAATTGGATAGAAGCCATAGGATCACGCGCATTTCATATTGAACAAATACATATATACTCGTATGTATAGTATATAAAGACATTAATTTCGTCTAGGAAAAGAATCCATAGGTACAACCGTACAACCTATAGTAGACCCATAAAGGAACCTATAGGGTAATTCCGAAACACACTTGCAATGCCAGTGTAATTAATTTTGACAATTCAACAATATTCATTGCGTTATTGATGCTATCGAGCAGACAATTTTTCCAAACATATGAAGCAATGGGTTAGGAAATTCCTTAAGATTGTGACTATTGAACTTAGTACGCAATTATGGTACTGACTGCTGACCTTTGATTATTTTTAATATCATCACCACTTTATTTTGAAATACGATTAAGATTAGACGAGAACAATCTTTTTAATTACTTACCCATCCAATACCTAGTGTGAGCCCGGTGCCTCTAATTAGACCATGCCCCACTTGCTGGAGTGCTCTAAGTGCACCTCACCTGCACCTTGGATGACACTGATTCCGGAAACAACGTGCCACCTACTGGGATCAAACAATATAAAATATCGAAGAAGAATACCATTGACACGAAATGAAGAAGAACTTACAATAAACAGTTAAAACAATATACTGATTGAAATATTTCAACCAGCTTCTGCGTCTAACCGTGTGGAGCAATTAAGCGTTCTCTGACGTACATTAATCTTGTTTATTACTCTCCGTACTTCCATCTACGGATGTATTCTTACATTATTAAAATCGTATTAAATATTCATGATCATGAGGTCCTTAGTTTTTACAAAGTCTAAGTTTATTGGATTTGATTTACTTACTACATAACTTTTACAACATTTAACACAACTAACTATTTACACTAAATTAAATGAAAAACTAACTAACTATACAAATAAATACAAAAACAAAAGGACAATATTATGCTAAGTCCCGATAAACAGAAATCAATCGTTTTACTTACCAATGGTAGCATTTTTTATTGCGAAACTGGGCATATAAAAAGATTCGCAAGCTAATTTTATCTGTGATAGTTACTTCCATATGTCTGACTGTCTGAAGGTGGGCGTTAATGACTGCGACACAGTATTAAACTAATGTAGTTGTTATCGAAAACAGTTTCTGTAAACTGAGTTTTGGTTTCAATAAATTATTACTATTATATGGGAGAGTCTACTATGCAAAGCTATTAAGTCTTTGCTTCGTTACTGGTAAAGATACAAGAGTCTTAATTTTAACCAATAACCGTCAGTAAAATATAGGAATCGGCCATTAGAAATCGAAGTACTCGTTCGCATCGCTGTCATACGGAAACGTGCCCAGGAGACTGGTTTTATTTATTACTTATTCATCTATTACTCATACTATCCAGAACCAAAAGGAAGAAAAGCTTCTTGCTCATCGGACGGAACATGAACTCAAACTCAAACTTAAAGTATTTATTTCAATTAAACCAATTACAGGCACTTTTGAATTGTCAAGGTGTCGGTCAGTCAGAAAAATGAAGCTAGTTGCCCATTTCAAAGCGTAGTAGGTACCTATGGAGAAGAACGGGCAAGGAACTCCATGGACACTCTTTTAAATCAAAATAATATGGTTACAAAGTATTGGTTACATCATTCATGTGAGAACGATGCAGAACGTTAAAAGCGTCCGTACGTAAAAAAGTTTAAAACAATTCAAATATTAAATGTATAATTACATGTTAATATAGAATTCAGTAACATACCTCTACAATTTTATTTAACCCAACATCATCTGACTGTGTCATCTTTCAGTAATAGCTGTTCGGTTATAGTACACCCGGATAAAAATAAAACGTTTCGGTGAAAATACAGTTAAGGTAAAAGCGCCACGGTAGCAGCGACGGCGCGGTTTAAATATTTTTACGTTTTTCTGCAATTGGAGGTCAGTGTCAGGTTGTATGTTGATCAAAATTTGATTCATAATACCACAAATATGTATTTACAGAATTATAATGATTAAAATAATCATTACAACTCTGTAAGTTTAAATAGCCCTATTGAATGACAATGTAACTCAGAGAGTTTTATTGATGATTCTAATTCTGTAAATATTTGTTACAATCGCGAATCATATATATTTTGATCAACATACAACCTGACACTGACCTGCAAATAGTTAAAAACGTTAGAAAGTTTGAATTTCGCGGGCGACCTTAGCGCATCCTCGTATGCAGCCATACTCTCGTCTGATATATTTTAACCAATATCAGTGTTCATAATCTCAAATAATTCACATTCTATCGCTACTTAATCAGTTATCTACTTTAGTGAAATCTATTCTAAGTTGATTTTAGAGTGATCATTTGTAACAAAAAGTTGTTGGTTGCAATGGAATTTGAACTTTGTTCTGTATGAAATTCAGTTTGTTGTTCCATAACTTGAAAAATGTCTCAAATTCCTGGCTATAGCACACTTCTTATCTGCAGCAATTCCTCTGTTTCGTTTTTTTCAGTTCAATCGGACCTGCATTATTTCTTACTTTTTAATCCCCGCCAGCAGCGTTAATCACTAGGAGTGTGTTTGAGCACTTCGCTGCATTCTCTTTCTGGCATTTTTTATAACTGTTATTGTGTGCTTTTGTTACGCTTCTTTGATTCTTTTCTGAACATGAGCTATGCGTTCAATTATTATAAAATAATAAAATCCATATTACATCATATCAAATTAAACGATTCTTCTACCTATTATTTTATATGTAATTATCATCTTTATGATTTCTATGCATCTTATATAGCAAAATATATGATTGCGTAACAGCTGTGTCAGTACGCTATAATGCTCATTGTTTTATTTCTTTTAGTTCCATGCGAATGTTTTATTGTGTATTGATGTTTTGGCTTTTATTCAGTGTGGCCGGCAAAATGCTATGCGATACTTATTTAGGGTTCCGTTCCAAACTAGTACAAAACGAACCCTTAGGGTGCGACTTCGTCTGGTTGTCAGTCTTTCTGTCTGTCATAGCTGCTTATTTCTAGAACTGCTAATGCTATCGTCTTGAAATTTTGAATAGTTATAAATAAGTAATGCTTGTCCAGATTTATGTCAAACTCTTTAATATGATAACCACATCATATAAAAAGGCTTCATTTGCACATTACAGAACATTGTATCATGTATGCCTATGCCTCATAGTTTTTGACTCATAATGAACAAAACACATAAAAATATCATTCCCCCTAATCTCCGAAGTTTGCAAAGCGAAAAATCTTAAAGAAATCTCATTGCTGGAGGAGTATATAAAAATTACAGGATAAATAAAAGTATTTTTATTTTTTTATTTTTAATCAAGAGGAACAACAAACAGCTAGTACAATATAAAACATAGAAACAAGAAAAACACAAAACATATAGACAATATTGCAGCTCACAACGCTGTTCACAGATTAACAATAGAAAATAATCGCTAAGGTTAAAAATACAATTTTTAAGTTATTAAATTAACTCTCGTGTTTAAGATGTATATAATACATATAATATAAATGAATATATGAATTTATAATGTAATAATGTATATAAAATATATTCTAGCGAAATAAATAACAAACTTCACTTTTGCACGTTTTAATTTGACTGTATAAAATAAAATAATAATAAAAACATAAGAAAAGACACAAAGAATATTATTAAAAAAGATTACGTCGTGACACCAACGCGGACGTTTTTGGTGTTCAATGGGTAGCTCACCGCCCGATCAGGACCAGGCCCGTGCCGGACGGCGCGTAAGTGTTCCACGCGCGCCTCAAAGAGATGTCAGCATAACCCAGAAGCCTGCCGGGGCAGCGGGATTGTCCGAAAGGGTTACCGCTACCCCGGAACATAAAGGGCGAAGGAAGGAACATGGGTGGGTTTTAGTCAGTAAGAGTCTGACACTCCCTTCCGCTCCACCCAGAGCGGGAGGGGTCATTTGATGATTTCCCATCCAGAAAAAAAAAAAAAAAAGCCCTATAATAATTTTTTTCGTATTCTTGGTTCGCGTCGATTAAGATACGTTTGCAAACGTTCCTAAACTTACTTAACTAGATAAATACGAGGACGACCTAATGGCTAATTGGCACCAAGTCAGTTCGTTATTAAGAAGCAAGATAATAATTTAAATTACCGCCTGATCAAAATTGTAACAATGATAATATACGGCTAGTACATCAAGTAGGTAATAGGCTCAACTGAAAACTAAGCTACATAAAATACTCGTATGAAACTCCGGTCTTAGGCTCCACGCTGACAATCAGAAGGCACCTCGCTGGCCGGAATCAGAATCCTCTTAAAAGTGCTGGTCGTGCGCAAGATGTTGTTGGGTTCGATTCCCAACAGAAAGCTTGTAGACGTCTGGTACTAGGGTGGCGGGTAGGGCGAATTCTAGATCGCCCTACAGTCTTCGGACAAATCTACAGAGAATAGCAAAAATGACAATCCGAGACGCAGGCAGAATCTTTTATAACCAAAGAACTGAAGAAAAGTAAAATACATACCCGAGTCTTCACGCTTCGCCTCGAGACCACTTTCTAGTGACGTACTAGTGACGTACTAGTACATAAAATACGTGTATTTTCGGGAACAATGCCTATTACAAAGAAAAGAATGGAATAACATTTAGGAAACGATAAGAACTTTTGAATAATCAATAGGAAAGCAAACATACCCTTGGATCCAGTGGATGACCGCACAGAACTCGGTCGTTCAATCTTTTATAGATTACCGTTAGCAAATTATTTAATTGTGAAGGCAGGAAACAATAATATTTAGACTTCCGTCCTGTGTCCAAAAAAATCCTTCCAATGAAAAATCTCGGTAAGAGAAAAGACATGATACTTTTTGATTCAAAATTCAAAACCAATATGAAGAAGTAAACCTTCCTGATTAAAAATAAGGTTGGATTTGTTATAAAAGAAGGTCGTTCGTGATAAACTTTCGATTTCGTCACGTTTCGATTCTAAAATTCTAAATTCTAAAAACCAATATGAAGAAAAAGGCCTTTCTGTGTCGGACTCGCTCTTCGTCGGTTTTTTTTTAAATTTTTGTTTTGCTAAACTGAAATGCCAATCTTATAACTCCTCTATTTTTTATGGTATCGACATTGGAATTAAACTGTTGTTACGCTATGTTGCTTTACATGGAAAACTCAACAAAACAAAAGGCACGTAGCATTCCTACCGTCCATCAACACCACACGGACTATTGCCGTTCAATTTGATCGGTAAACCTTTACGCAGAACGAAATAACAACGAAAAATACAATCGGAAGTTTTTGATTGTATCGTTTATTGAATGCATATCGGGTATGCCGTTAACATTTTTTTTTTGTTGTGAAGTATCAGTGCACTGTCAACAGACAGAGGGTGTGCACTAGTGAGTGAACGACAGTCATAGACAAAGCAGAATTTGAAAAACATCTCTCAATTTATTTTCTGTGATGAATTCGAAACCGTTTGCTACTTTTATTTATTTTACTTTTTCTGCATGAAGAGTTGGAGTTATTGGGGTTGGCTGGCGAAATGTGTCCTGTGCCGAACCTTTGAACAGGCTCGGTGTTATTTTATGTGTTAGATATACCTAGTACACACAAAACACAGAAAAGTAGAAAAATATGGGGGAGACCTTTGTTGCAGAGCAGTGGGTAACGGAAAATAATATACCTAGTCATGAGTTATGCCCGTCAAGAGCGAATGCATTCAGTGAATCGATATTCGTTCATCTACCACTTCGTAGTTTTCCTCCGTTCTCTCTGAAATTTGTCACGTATCTATGGAAAAGCACGCGCCACTGGGTGCCCGGTTGCTTTGTTTAAATTATTAACTTTTGCATTTTTTATCTTCATTGTGTAAATTGTAAACTTTATATCCCTTCCGCAGCTTTCTAGTAACAACAACCTGAAACAAAATTCACTATTCAGATATAAAGAAATAATTTTCACATAACTTTTAAGAGTTTTATCTGAGCAACTTCCAGTGTATGTGCAGTTGATTTTACGAGATAAAACTGACTTACACGACGTCGTTATGTCTGTAAATGCTGTTTCCACTTATAGATTAAAATCGTACATAGTTGCTGGTTGAAAGGAAATTACAAAATAACACTGCAGCCGTGAGCTACGCCACCGAAACAATGATGTGCCCGCATCATAAGAGTCATTATAAAAGTGTCAGCAAATGCTATCAAACTTTATCGTCACCAAACGAGCTGCTGCATGACTTTTGCTAAATTAATAATTATTTGCTCGAAAGTAAGAAAATACAGACTGGAAGTTCAAAAGTCCTTTTAAGCTCATTTGGGAGCGCCGAAAATCAAGAGTTTTCATGTAATTCAATCGCTGAATAACGTAGGGCAATTTTACCTGTCACTGTATTCGGTAGCTGGATAGTGACCAGCTTTAACTGCACGTTAATTTTGGTAATGCGGTTTCAATTAAATATATCCAAACTGCGCAACAATATGCCATCGCATCGTAATTAAATTCTTCCATTTCAGCATTAAACCGCAAAGTACTCGTAGGTAATGAGACCATCATTCGTGACACAGTAAACCTTTTTGTGCCGAAAAAAAAAATTAACGAAAATCGGTTTACATTTTTCCGATTTTCACATGTTAATGTGCTAATTTAATTGAATCATGTTATTGTGCGCTTCCGTCATTTCAGAAATATATGAGTATTGATCGGCTCACAAAGTCACTACACTCGTTTTGTCCTGAGGTATTCTTACCAAGTTTATTTATTCGTTAAGGTCCATTGGTCTGGACAGTCCTAACTAGAACTTCGCTTAAACTTAAATGCTATTGAGAGATAATTTGAGGACCTCTTAACCGGCCATAAATCTGTCTATGATATTTATCAGCCAAACACTCGCCGCCCGAACTTAAAAATGTAACGCAGTTTAAGTACTTATCGATCTCATTATAACCTATGTCTGACCGAAACAATACAAATCATTATACGGAATTAAACTAACGTTATAAAAGCAACGTAGGTAGGTACCTACGTTGCTTTTATAACGTTAGTTTAGTTAGTTTTATAACGTAGGTACGTTACTTGGTGACGTTGGTTTAGTCCTGAAAAACAATAAAAGATTATGATTTAAAAGACTAGAATTTTAGGTAAAATAGCTAGCTTTGCAATCAATTATAGCTAGCTTTGCAATCAATTAAAAATAGCTAGCTTTGCAATCAATTAAACTTTCTCAACAATATTTCGTTACACTGAGATGAAGATTTTACTAGTTTGCAACTCGACAGACAAACCGTCGTTATTAATACCTCAGTCCTCAGTGGGGGCTTCCGTGATACTAATTGAAAGGCATGACTGTGCTAACGGGATAACATTTTCTTACTGAAATGCTACGTGCAAATCAACAAGATATTTTGCAAATACCGTTGAGACGCAGCTTCATTTGAACACTCTACAAAGGTCAGACGATGAGCTAAAATAATACGAATAGTTTACGAAGTGAAAATGAAAGGAAAGTGGAAATGTTAAAACTTTCAGAGCAAATATTTCTTGCATCCGAGAATTTAATTACATCGATTAAACATTGAAGCCAACTTCTATCTCTATCAATTATCCTACATTATTATTATATATTTCTGCAGGGTTTCTGCAAAAAATCGTGTAATTGGCGACGTATAACTTGTTTAACTGACGAAGTGTCGGTTTGTAACTAGACGTGATATAATGAATTAATTACACACCTACGGCAATTAGTACTAAGTAGTCGTACCAGTGTTCCACTCAAGAAAATGATCTTAACAATTTAGCTAACTTTACGTTTAGTTGCTTTACTTTTTTTTAGCTGTAACAAGCTGCTGGAGCGGCGCTTGTTTATACATAACAAGTAAACGTCAAGTACCTACGATACCAGCAACGACAGAGTTTTCTTTAGATACTCAAGTGAAGGTAATTAGTGATAACACCTACCACAATGCGCTAGTTACCACACAAAGCATAGCTGTTCAAAGTTCATTGAAAAGTCCACATCATTTCAGCCGATAGACGTCCACTGCTGGACATAGGCCTCCCCCAAGTGTCGCCACATTGACCGGTCCCGTGCGACTCGCATCCAGCGGACTCCCGCAACCTTCACCAGGTCATCGGTCCACCTAGTGGGAGGCCTTCCAACGCAACGTCTTCCGGTTCGCGGTCGCCACTCCAGAACTTTTCGGCCCCATCGGCCATCCATTCTGCGAGCAATGTGCCCTGCCCACTGCCACTTAAGTTTGGCAATTCTTCGGGCTACGTCGGTAACCTTGGTTCTCTTGCGGATGTCCTCATTTCTGATTCGATCACGCAAGGAAACTCCGAGCATAGCCCTCTCCATTGCCCTTTGAGTGACTTTAAGCCTTCTGATGAGGCCCATTGTGAGCGACCACGTTTGACCACGTCCACATGATGATGATGATGTATTTTATTTTATAAAATGCATTAAACACGAGTGCCGTGTTTGTTATAATTTTACTTTTTGCTTCGCAAATACGTTCAACTACAGCACAGCAAAAAAGATAAAAATGATTTTAGCAGCCATAGAGTTGCAAAAACAGCAAACTATATCATTTACTTTTGTAAAATCAAATGAAAGCATCCCATGTCAAAATATTTAGCTCAATATTTGGTGTAAAAACTTGTAGCAGACCGTTAAAATGTACACCGGCGTAAAATTCAAGCCCGATTCGTATACATACATTGTATAGGTATTTGAATGTAACTAAGTAACAATAAGGCAATGTTTGATGATTAGGTCGCTAGGTTATCAACTTGAACTTGCTGATAAGGCGGTCTTGAGTAAATCTGCGTGTGACCTCGTCTGAGACTGACTATGTACGTGTACAAAACGCGTGCTGCATTGCACAGCATTGGAAAACCGATTGAGTAAACACGTTAAAACATTGAGGCGATCGTCTATTTCATGTGTGCAATGCTGTCTCCAATATTCCTATATAGGTGGTATAGGTCTTCAGATATAGGACAAGTCTCTCGAAATAGTTGTTACGCTCGACGAACGGACCACCACCCCTGATTGCAGTAGTCACTTGAGCAGCTTCATCGGCAGAAGTAATTGGTTATTAGATTAAATAATAGTTTTTTTTTTTAGGTTCTTTTGGATTTCTTCACAGAAAAGTCGGTTAAAAATAGGATTTATTTAAAAAATCAGGATAACCGATAAAACGAAATAAACACCGAAAACGCTGTATTACCCCTAGCGATAGCATCTGTAATTAATCCTTCGTGGTGTACTTCACAGCTTCCAACTTTGTTTTTATTGATTAGCGTTAGTTTTATATTCATTTATATTTGTTTCCTAAAATGTTATAATGCCCAAGTTCGAGTTTGCGGGATCGATCATTTATTTACAAACTTTTTTCAAGGAAAATGTCGTGAGTAAATCTAGAACACGCAGAAAGCAGTGTTGTTGGATCGTTCTTTATCTGTAGTATGTATAACAGTTACAGTATAAATATAATATTTTATTGCTTTGAAGTACCAGGATAAAATCAATAATAATTGGCGTCAAAACAATGACCTCTAATACAGGAAAATAAGAAAAAAACAATGTTACAAAAAGATTCATTTATGTTATGGAACTAGCTTGCAATATTATTGTACTAAGGGCTGATTTTTGAATAGTCAGATATCTCTTAACTGAACAGTAAATATTTCCGTTACGTCCAGATACCCATACATGTGACTATTGTAAAATCAGGCCTAAGGGCTGATAACTTTTATTTGTGGAATAAAATTAACGTCTGTCAGTTTTTGTATAGAAGAACTGTCAAAAATTCAAAATTATTCCTCCGATAAAGTTATTTGGCGTTGGAAAAATCAGCCCTAAGTGGCATTAAAATAAATAATATTGGCATTATTAATAAGTGAAATTGTAGTAATTTCAACAGTCAAAATAACAGAAAAGTACCAGATAATCCTAGGAAAAAACGCTTACTAAATAACGGTACAAAAATAAAACAAATAGGTATTGTTAGCTGAGCTACGTCATCACAGCACTCCGAACTCCGAATGTATCAGAACCATTTTCACACCTCTAGATCTGCAACCACTCGATATAATATTGTGATTTTAATTGGATTGCCGGCTGGTATTTCCTCTACGTTTGCAGCAGTACCTTATAATGGTTTTGGTTAGTTTTGATACCTGGAAACCAATATGCAATTGATTTGATAGAGAATTTCTGAGTTTTAATCTATACATCAATGCAAATAAATAAAATTGAAGTGTCTGTTTGTAATGTCAAAATAACAGCTTTTACTAAATGCTTATGAAAGAAATGCGAAGTTTACAAAAAAACACAATTTAAAAAAAAAATGTCTTCCTGTCTCTCTGTGTCTGTCTGTCTATCTGTTTGTTCCGGCTGATCTCCGAAACGGCGGGACCGATTTTGACGGGACTTCACTAGCAGATAACTAATGTTGTAAGAAGTAACTTAGGCTACTTTTGGAAAAATAATTATGGTTCCGCGTAAAAAAATTAAAATCCATGAAACTCAATTTGTTTTCAGTTAATGTTTATAAAAAGCAAAACTGGGATCTTTGAAGTCCATGGTCAGTACCACGGGTAGGTAACCAAGCAACAATTTTCTTTAATCATCAGTAAGAGCCAAGTCACAATGCGTATGCGTTATCGCGGAATTCCATTGTCTATCTCCGAAGATCTTTATCACAACCGCACCAAATAATTATAGAAGGTGAAATTCAAATAATTGAAAACCTTAAAATGGGCCATTGAACTCATTATTATGAACAACTTTCGCTATAGGACCAACCCTGAAATCGTGAAAAGAACGCCTTTAGAGGTATTAATTTTTTTCATATTATAGCTCGTGTAAATGGGATCAGCGCGGGAGAAAACACTTTCAAATAAAATAAAATAAATCTCAAATCTATGCGTCTATAAATGTCGGGCTCATGCAAAAACAAACATGAAATACGAATTAGAAAACTCCTCGTTTTGGTAGGAGCCGGTTAATAAAAGCGCAGTACGGATAAAAAGAAACCACCCTTTGGCAGGACTTTGACTTTTAGATTCCACGTAAAATATTCGTAAATGGTATTTCGGCCACTCCCGCGCCGTCGCGTCACGGCTATGCTTTTGTCGATATTTTTCTGTTCGTTTTATACATGCAGGAAGGGGATTTTGTAGAATGAAATATCGGAGTATTTCATGTTTGTATTTTCTATGCTAGTATTTTCTAATTATATCTCTCAATATTCTTATTGTACGCGGAATTTGGACGATATTGCACCTTTACGACAGATTAATTTGATTGCTGAAAAGTCATGTTAATACTCATAATTTATTTACAATTAGCTGTTGCCAGCGGTTTTACTCGTAAGTATTTAAAGAACGCTAACTGTCTACATATATTATGTTCTTTGATGAAAAGTGTGTGTTAATATAGGATGTGGTCTGTCTACCAAGTTTGGTCTAAATCGATTGAAAAACAAACATTTTCAAAAACTTTTATTTTGAAAATATGTATATAGGTGTAGGGAACGATAATACATACTAAGTTAATTAGTTCAACTCAGTTTTCCCCGGTCACCCTCTATTGTCACGTCTCACTTGGCCCACCTTGACCTTCATCGAGTCCTGCCGATCTATTGTGTAAAAATCACAGAGACAACTTAGGTGAAGTGAGCTGTCAATAGTGTCCATCCCGTGGAATGACAACCCATTTCACCTAAGTTTTCACGGTGAGATTTTTACAGAATAGACCGCCTGTAGTACCTACGTACGTACAGAGCTAATAGATTCCATATCCCAGGGTTTATTCTGAGTACAATGCACTCAACTGAGACCAAGCCAATGGGAAGGTATGAATTGTTTATAATCCGGATCAGTATGCTGAAAACCGATACCAACATGAGAGCAACATTCCACTACCATAATCGAATACTATCACTTAAAATTATACGGAACTAAACTACAGAGTAAACAGCTATGCTTAATTGCTAGTTTCAATTGAATTCAGAGCATTGTTGTCTTCCTTTGATCAATTACCGAATAAATATTTACGTACTGCAGGAAGATAATATATAGTCCTAACTCAATCAAATTAATTGCGATTGTCTTGGTATAATGAAGCATATGGTGTAACGGAGCACACTTGAACGACTGCATTTGTATGTTGTCTTCTTTAAATGACCATCTTATGATTTTGAATAGACTTTTAGGCCAGATAGATAGATACCAGTAGTGTAAAATCAAGTTTGCAGCTTCGAAAGACCTCGAAAAACCTCCGAAAAACCACGAAATTTTCGGACTTCTTGCAGTATTTTCTTATAACTTCTATAAAGTGCATCCTACGTATTACACTACACTTTTAAAGTACACAGCTAATATTTTAGCGCAGCCGTAGCGTACCTCAGCGTGTAGGTTTAATAAAACCTGAGATACCGCTCTTCACACATACGCTATTTTTTCAAAAATTCTAACAACGTCAAATTCATACAGTGCAGTTTTTTGCGACCTTACGTAATTTTTATGTCTACGGATAAAGTTGTAAAATGTTTTAGACGAAATTGAATAGACGTAACATTGTAACATTTTTCACACTAATGCGCCGACTTAGTTTTTCATGTGAGCTTTCTGAAATGTCATTAGTCCTATGCCTCCGGCTAAATACGCTTATAAGCTGAGAAAATTCATCAAAATATCCTTTATTCCAATAACGCTCTATATATTGAATCAGTTTGTTAGCTTCAACACCACTTTCTTCTTTTATGTAATCCCAGCCTTCTACAAATTTATCACTCTGCAATAGTAGAAAAACTGAGCATAATGAAATAGCTCTCTTTTGACTCTTTTTGATTTAGTTTTTGAGATAGCTATTTTTTTTGCTTTTCTCCAAATACATTGTGACCAATGATAAGGATAGGACAATTATTTAATGCTGTTCAGAATAGACATTTCAAAGTCACAATATTTTTGGATCCCAATTTAACTGTGACCTTAGAGTTTCAAATAACGCAAATTAAGTGGATTGCTTTTTGTCACTTAGAAAAGCAAAAACCAAGCGCGCAACATTTTTTGACTGATTTGTGCTTCCCGTATCGCCAAATATAGTAAATAATTGTACGAAAGGTCTAGGGCAACATTTAAAGGTTCCGTCCGCAAAATACTCATTTAACTTTTTCATTAACTTTCTTGCTTTTAATGAAGAAAAAACTATTATACGCGTTCCTTCATAATAATAATCAGTAAATAGAACATCTTTAAATTTTAGTGGTACTTCTATTACTTCCTTAATAGAAAATATCGTTTTCACCCAATGATTGGTTTCTAGCATTATAAAGGCTATGCTTCAAATTAGAATATGATGGAAATGTAGGTATAGTATCATATGTTGTATTTTTTATATTTAGTTAAAGTATCGTTATACAGTTTTGGAATAGGTTCATCGGAAACCTTTACTTGTTTTTTCAAGCTGTCTATTGATAGCGATATTTCATTTTGTACTTCATTTGGAATACAATTATCACAATGTGGCGTCGTGTTTACAACTTCATCCTTTGCCTAAAATTAAAGCAAAACTTCCATTACTTAGGATTCACACTTCAAGGATACATAGAATCACCTATTAATACGTACATTAACGGTCACCGATCCTTTGCAACTCATTTTCCTTTTATTTACGCATCTCCAATATGCATTTCCACTTTTGTAAACATGAACTTTATAGTATTGACGACAATTCCATAGCATCACCGTTCAACCTTTTCTTTCCACATAAACACATGCAACCTCTTCATCCATTACTTTTTAAATATTATATTTGTACTAGTTGTACAGAACAGTTGGCCCTCTGCCCCGGAATGGTAAATACTATATAATTTTCTGTACGAATTTATTTCAATCAAAGCCTGTGTCAAAGTATAACAAACTTTACTGACACAAATTGACACAATTATGACAAATGCATTGTACTATAATTGATAACAACCAGCCAGTAGGTACCTACCTATTTACTACAAAGGGGTTCAATATAACCGTAAACCAATAGGTACCATACACATAAAGATGCAGTTAAGTTTTTTAGACTTGGCAAGTTATTTTTCAAATGAATTGGACCACGGAACTCTCAAAAGGTGCTGTGGTCCAACTGTTTTTAAAGTTGGAAAACTGCCCCTGTTGGAAAATTGACCCATGGTCCAACTAGTTGGACAGAGCAGTTGGACCACTGCCCCGGACTGAATTATTTCAATGTTGCTGAAATGTTTCTCATCAACTTTTCACAAAAAGTTCGACTGGGTAGAGATCGTCTCTTTCATTTATACTCTTTATTCAAGCTCGATACTTTCTGTCGTTCCGAATTACGCTTTAAAAAACTTGAATCCTACAGTTAACGGTTTTTTTTTTCCGGTCGGAAATCATCAAATGACCCCTCCCGCTCTGGGTGGAGCGGAAGGGAGTTTAACTGATAGTTTGATGCGCAGATTGATCATTCTATAAGGATTGATGAAATTTGAAACTATTTTACGAATGAAGAATTTTTTATACAGTTAATGGCATGCCGGCCAAGCCTTTATTTTATAGTTTTCAGCTTATATATATTTTTCCCGTTGAAAGCTATGTGGATTTATTTTTGATGACCTGTAAGCTTTTAGTTTTTTGTACATCTGTAGCTACATATTGTTACAAAAATCGTGTTTGGTACAGGTATATAATTTATGATTACTTTCAAAATTAGTCTTTGTCCTGCTTGGCAATGGTTTCCCCCATATTTTTCGTTTTTATTTTTCTGAAAACCAATTTTTTGAGCCCTAATTGACGACTACTCGATTCCATTAGCTCTAATTTGATAGTGTTAACTCCGAAACAGGACTGAACTGATTCAGCAGACTAATTGAATAGACACGCGTCATGAAATTTAGCTAAGCATATTAGGTGATGGGCCAATGGGAAATACGGGCTGTTGTCCGCAATTCCACGCCAAAGCGCGTATTTAGTAGTGTTATCGCGATCCTTAAATAGAAGCAGCTGACAAAAGAGCCAATTATAATATAGGTTCTTAGCGAGAAGAATCCAGCCAATGAAGGGCCGTGAAATTAGGGTCATCTTTGTACATCGGCAAATAAGTGTCACGGAGAATTATTGATTGCATCTGCTTACTGAAGTTTCCCGTCGATCACCTAATACATACTCATAAAATGTTACATTATTTTATAAGCATAAAAGTTTAGCTCAGTTTACCCTAAATTGAATACGAAATAGATGTATGTAAAGTCAACAAAGGAGGTAAATAACCAGGGTCGTCGGATATAGTTGAAGTTTAGTAAGAAACCGATTGATGTTTTCGAATGAAATTTAGTTTGATAAAATTAACTGTTTGTTTTTTATTAATTAAATTAAATTTTATTCGAAAACATCCTTCGGTTTTTACTAAACTTCAGCTATATCCGAAGACCCTGGTTACTTATTTCCTTTGGTGACTGTACATAATAATATGTGTCTTACTTCATAATAATAAAAAATCAATCGTATTGAGAACCTCCTCCTTTTTATGAAGTCGTTTAAAAAGGGAAGCAATAAAAACGTAAAGTTTGAATAATATAATCAGCTGTCTGTGTACTTTTTATTTAAATAAATATTTCGAATTACTGCATCGGAAATTCGGAACGTAAAGCTGGCGTTTGATGTCCATTTCAGTTATGACATTTAATCTTTGTACTGTTCTGTAACAAAGCAATTAAAAACTGAAAACGTGAATTGCCCGTGCAGAATTCCGTATGAATTTCTATCATGCTTCATTTCCGCAGCGAAAAGTCAGAAGTTATTTTGAAATGGAAATACCATTTTATATGGTTTCGTTGAAATATGCTACAAAGCCTTTTGTGGTCCTTTTGTAACTGTTCGGAATTTTTCTATAAAAGGTAAATACACAATTGCTCGCCGTCAAAGAGTTTGTTTCTAGGCTCGTTTTGAAATCTTTACATATGTACACATATAATAAAATCGTAGCGAAATCAATACTATATGTCTGTCTGTTTGTTTGAATGTATGTTCCAGCATTATCACGCAAATACTACCGGATAGATTTGGGGCTCCGGCTGTTTGTGAATGTGAGTTTAAATGTTTGTAAACGCACCCACGATACAGGAGAAATTCCTAGTGTGGGACAACGTTTTTTTATTAAAAAAAAAAAAGATTGTATTAAAATTTTGCATCTGGCTATTCCCTATAAGTCAGATCAGTCTGTAGGTTACAAGTTATCTATTGCTATGGGGGCTGAGCAATATTGCAATTTGTTCGTATTCTTCTATAGTTTACCGCAAATTGTGAAAAGACGAGCTAAAAGGCTAGAATATTGCAGATTGTTACAGATTTAACCTTTTAAATGATTATCATCATGCTATACCTTTATCGAGCTAAGCAGTCATCCATGACACGGGGTGCATTTTTGAGATGGGGCAATAAGGCTTAGCCGTAGTCGCTACAAGAAAATGGTCTTAGGAGACTGTCCTTAACTTTTTTAAACATCTTGATCTGCATTTAAAGATTTGCGTCTCACACGGACAATTGTACGTGGCTTGGTCCCGCGTCAACAGTCCTGACTCTTCATACTTTGGCTGATGAGACCAAAACTCACTCATAAACGTAGTATAACATAACATAATCAGCTTATAATGTTCCCACTGCTGGGACACAGGCCTCCTCTCTTCGAGAGGCAGAAACGTAGTACACCAACAAGGAAATTTTAGAAAAATTGGCTGTTATTTTAGTATATTGTGGTGTCTCAGACTTATTCTAGCCATCAATCAAATTAGGCTGAGAATCGGCACTTTTCGAACGTCAAAATTACAAAAGACAGTCCCCCAAAATGCCCTTCACACAGTGCATCCATCGTTTCCCATCCACATTCATACTCAAAATTTTTCCCATCCACATTCATACTCATAATTTTTCCCGATTCCTTCGGATCGACTTCATCTGATATTACGCGACGCGTGAGTATTAATATCTCGGGGCCTACTAGGTATTATCGGTCCTAGGCACTGATATTATAGTAGTAGCAGTAGATATTAAAAATACTCACATAGGAAATTTCTAATATTCACATAATCCGTCTAGAATCCGAGTATTTCACTCGGATTTATCTCGCACCTTTTATGTGGTGTTAAGTCGGCTACTTCAAAATGTTGAAAATGTTGGAATTACGTAGTGTCTTTGCTAAACACCTGAACCCCACGCTTGTTTGCTACACTACATAGGCACCTATGTTCGTAAAATGCTAAGATTTATTTTCTTTATTTATTAAAAATAAATCTTAGCATTTTTAAATCTCAAACAAAATTTCAAACCAGCTTTGTGCTTGCATGTTTTAGTAACTTAATCATGAAGTACTTAATGAGGACTTTTTGTTTCTATTCGGGTAGAGATTTGACTATGTAGATGTGTATGGCATGTATTTATGAATAATATATTTTTGTAACATACATTACATTTCACAGCATCCTAAATAATAGATTACGAGAAAATAAATTACAATAAAATAAATAATAGTTTACTAGAAAATAAATTACAATAAAACTGCCCCTTTGTGTCGCTATCGATGCTTACTCAAAAGACTGGCAGATTTTATAAGAAAAACGTTAATGGATCCTTTTAAGCTAAGCGCACACTAAAACCACGGCGAGTCGCAGCGCGCCGCTTTGCAAAAATGCGCCATAGCACACTAGGATCCGAAGCGGGCTGCGCCGCAAAACAATCAACCTATGACATCCCAGTGCTGGAACACAGGCCTCCTCTCCGTGATAAGGAGTGGGCCCATCCACCACGCAGGCCCAGTGCGGATTGGTGATGTCATATGTCTTCGAATTTTTGGTTTTATGAATTAAATTACACTGGCTGGGTCCCAACCCAAGACATACAACTCCTGAATTCTACTCAATATTAAATAATTGGTCTAGGTTTAGTAAAATACGAAGACGAGGGGATGAAATCACCGCACCGGAAGTACCGCAACGCAAGCTAGTAATTGTTTCAAACAGATTCAAATTTCAAATTGAATTGTTTCCGAATGAGGCTCGCGCACATTTGGACGGGCCACACCGCATTACAACGCATTGCAAAATCTTCCTACATTATTTTAGTACATTTTACATGAACATACACACAGGCGGGCCGCATTGCAACGCAAAACAGTAGCCGCAAAAATGCGCTTGGTGAGCAGTACGTTGCGCTGCGGCTCAGTGCACCTCGCCGAAATATCCGCGAGCCTTTAGTGTAACTAAATACCTTACTCGACAACAACAACAAAGTACTGAAATACATTTTTGGTGTCACTAACGGATGAATGACAACTCCATTATGGCTTTCAGACACGTTGTTTGTAATATGGAAACTGTAACTAAATACAACTGTATTGTTTATTATTTTCGTATTTAATATTCTTTTTAAATAAAGCAAAGTTAATTAAGCTGTTAATCCGTCAATACACATGCCTGTTAACTTGCACAAACGTATTAGGAAAAGTACACAAAGTTGCACAAAGTTCTAAGTTATTTAGGAAACAATAAAGACGGCAAAACCTCTTTTATTAATATGATTTCTTCCCCTCGTCTTCCTGTTTTTCTAGATCTAAACCAATTATTTATTTTGTAGTAAAATTTAGGTATATATAACATTTTCCGCACTTCAGTGTAGCGAGATATTTGTTTTCTATAACAGGTACATGTATAGAAAAAAAAAATTGGAGTGTCTGTTTTTAATGTCAAAATATCAGCTTTTTACTAAATATATGAAAGTATATACGGTACGGTAATTTTATTTTCGAAAAAGAATCCAATGAAATTGGCTTGGTAGAATTTGTAACACACAAAGCAAACACACAACTGTCACTTGCACTATATCGTGCATATAGTGCAAGTGACCGTCAGGGCTTTAGTAACACCTTGGTTATGACAAATTGCTTTGACTTCAAAGGGCGTAGGGCGCGATCCTAAACGGCCTCACTGGTCTGTAATGGGATTAGGGTGACGTCTGAACGTTCCCTCTAGTAGCAGTAGTTCGGTTGTTAGTCCGGTTGACCGAACTACTGAAACTTTCAGTTGCGATAGTGTTAATTGTACTTGTGCTTCTCTAATAAAATCGTCTCTTTCAACGTACTTCTTGCTTCTTTTTGGCAATGTCTTCTTTCCAAATGTTTTGTACTGGTTGACTTTGAAATTTGCAAGAGTAATATCATCCTTCAAAATATGTAAAATTTGTAGCAAGGTTGGATTTTTTTTAATTAGCCCATTAATTTTGAAATTCCAACCTTCCACAATATTTGTTGTCCGATGGCGTTCGGAAAAGACTGACCATACATTAATAAAGTCCGGCCTCATCCAAAACTTTTCAAAATATTTTATAAATTTTTTTTTTTTGTTTCATCAGAAGATACTTCATTCGATTTTATATATTGCCAACCATCATTTATTGCTTGCACAGGCAACAAAGCTAACACAGAACATAAATTAACTATGTATTTGTGTTTAGTTGTTGTTAGTTTATATTCCGCTGCTTTTCAAAGTTTTGGATGATTTGGAAAGAAGACATTGCCAAAAAGAAGCAAGAAGTACGTTGAAAGAGACGATTTTATTAGAGAAGCACAAGTACAATTAACTTGTGGGGAAATTTCTACACAGATATTTTTATATAAAGTCGCTCTTTTTACGTGTACTTTTTAAAATGTAAATAGTTTGTACATACGAGTATTATATAGTTTATTTGCCGAACTGTTGCTATAGGTACAGGTATTGATACACAAACTCGCTCTTTTTACGTGTTAAAAATAAAATTAAAATATAGTTTCTTTACATTATATGCCTCGTTTATTTGCCGAACTAAAGGGAGGGTACATATTTAAGTTTCAGTAGTTCGGTCAACCGGACTAACAACCGAACCACTGCTACTAGAAGGTTTCAGTAGTTCGGTGCTTTGTTAGAACCGAACTATCGCAACTGAAAATTTCAGTAGTTCGGTCAACCGGACTAACAACCGAACCACTGCTACTAGAGGGTTTCAGTAGTTCGGTGCTTTGTTAGAACCGAACTATCGCAACTGAAAGTTTCAGTAGTTCGGTCAACCGGACTAACAACCGAACTACTGCTACTAGAGGGAACGTTCGTGTATGGAGTGAGTCCTGTCCTATTTGTAAGTGGCTAGCAGTACTGACAATCCAATTTTGACTTGACGGTAGATGGTATGCACGGCGACACATCAAGCTATACATTTCCAGTATAAGCTGACTTCTCATTTTACAAAAAACCTATACAATGCGAAGTCAGCTAAAATGGGAAATGTGTAACAATCGATGTGTCACCGTATGTACTACGTAAAACAAATAAATGCTTTTTTCTATTTACTCTGTTAGATATCTACACATTTTATAATATTTTTTATATATATATTTAAAGTTAGACAAAAAAAAAACAAAATAAATCTTAATAAAAGCGAAATAGGTTTATAACTTATATACCTATATAAGTAAAGTTGCTTATTGCAAGTTATTAGGTATGCCTTACGAATTCTTCCAAGCAAAGTTTATTGGATATGACAAATATCTCTCGATACTGAAGTACGAAACATGTTATAATCCAAAGAATGAGAAAATTTTCTTAGAACTGCGTACCTAATTTCTACCATAATCTGCCTCTACTGGTCCCACTGCTGGGACACGGGCCCCTCTCGGTGAGAGGGAGTGGGCCGTCATCTGCCACGCGACCCTAGTGCGGCTTGGTAGATGTCACATGTCTTTGAATTTTTGGTTCTTGGACATGCCGGCTTCCTCACAATGTTTTTCTTCACCGTTTTGAGAGCAGTGGTAATGAAATAATTTACACAAAGTAAAGCGCCTGTCTGGGTTCGTACCTACGACCTGCAACTCGTATCACGTGGCCACCACAGCTCTGAAATCAGAATCCTACTCAATATTAAATAATTGGTCTAGGTCTTTAAAAGTCTTCCTAAGACGGCGGGAGGAATCATATTAATAAAAGAGGTTTTGCCATCCGTTAGTGTTTCCTCAGAAATCCTTTTTCCACGTCTGTAAAGAAATTCTGCGGGATCATTAAAATATAATGCGAGTAGGTACGTAGCTTTACCTTTCAAAACTTTCTGCAGCATATTATTTTTTATTGCATGTATTGCTACTCTTTAACGATTTATTGTAAAGATTTACAGATTTCTCTTATGCGTTTCTAAGTACGGTTTTTTTTTCATATGAATGAGACTAAAAAATACAGACTTTTTTTGAGTTTTGTTAAATTTTCGTATAGGTATATCAAATTATCGTACAGGCTGCACGACTATGAAAAATAGTTCGATATACGATACCTACTTATTGTATGTTTTTATAATGATCTTAGTGTCCGACAATTATTTTTCCAGTAATATGTGCATGTTAATAAACTCTTCCAAAGATTTATTAATAATTAATTGACGATATTTACATTATATAAGCTAACATTTAAAATAATTATATGTACATGTGAAAAAATAAGCAAACTAATCATAGGGCATCAAAAAATTCGTCCGCATCGCTGTCAACACGAACAGTGCCCAAAAGGCTGGCAGTATTGCCACGTTATATGGCGATGTTAATTCTTTGGCCAAGAAACAGGCCAGCCCTCTGGCCGCCCTCACACAGCCCTCCTCCTCAACAGCCCTCCTCCTCTCTCAACAACATACAACCTCTGAGTTAGAGTTTGAGTTCCTCCTTCCTTCTCAGAGCATTCAGATAGGAAACGCCGACCCCATCTAGTTTTTAAAAATATGATAACGTGTAAAAGTGTTTGTACAAACCTACTTACAGAAATAAAATCAATTTATAACAACTTTGACATTTTTCTTTACAAACGCTGCCAAACCACACATTTTAATGCTCGACAGTATCACAGAAAATCGGATAGATTGTAAAACTGCGTTGGTTGGTTCCTAGTTCATGTTCCTTCACAATCTAGCGACAAGACACGGCTAGATTCTTACTTACGAGAACTACCTATAAATTTTTAATGTCTTTTATTGTAATCGAAATATCCGCTGATAAATTCTGCAAAACTGCTCGAAAACTTATTTATTTATCTGTCCCTTAAAACTATCATAACAGTTTTATCGCCTAATATCCGTGCCTAATGCGATAGTGCGGTCTCTTATAATTATACTGTCTTACTTATTATACGCCGATATCGACCGGCCGATGGGATCGGAAGGTTCTGGAGTGGAGTGGCGAGCGCGTACCAGAAGACGTAGCGTTGGAAGGCCTCCCACAAGGTAGACCTATGACCTTGTGAAGTCTGCAGCAATCCGCTGGATGCGGGAAGCACAGAAGCAGTTTAAGTTGTGGTGCTTGGGGGAGGCCCATGTCCAGCAGTGGACGTCTTTCGGCTGAAATTATGATGTTGATGACTTATTATAAAACATTATAAATTCACGAAAAATTGTCTTTTCTTTACAATTTTTCGTGAATTTATAAGATGAGATTCTACAGTGTTAGTAATCATTCAGCTGCTTTTCTAACATAAATATTCAAAAAGAAGACACTTAAAATGCTTACAATATTGTCTATTAAGTTTTCTACCATGGCTTGCCAACAGCATAAAGGAGACTGAAACGATTACATACAATCTTGGGCCTGGGTGTAAAAAGATGAAAGTCAATTAATACCTTATATATTATCAACCTTTCACTGAAAATTCTGCGGATTTTATCAATTCAGATTGAGAAAATCCGCAGAATCTCTTAATCTCTGTTCTCAGGTTCAACAGAGATTAAGAGATTAAGTAAAAGTGAGGTTATGTTACAATCTTTAACTAACAGCTGATTCCTGAAGTGCAAAATATGTTCTTTTGCACTAATAGTTATTATATTTTGTAGAAAATGTTTGAAATCATATGAATGAACGTCAATGACTTCAAATCATAGGTAGGTAACAGGTTTGGAGTTATGGAAAAAATGTCTAAAAAAAATCATTTAATATAGTGTTATTCGTCTTCTATTATAATGAAAATGTAATCTAGGATTTGTGCAGGTGCTATATGATCTTGATACCTAGCCCAGCTAAAAGTAACATATAATGCACATTATATGAGCGCAGCAGCCTACAGTTCGTCTCCCTACAATACAATTACAGTAATACGTTACTATAGCCTTTCCTGTACGAGAGCGGTCGACTAAAATATAAATAAAATAAGTTTTTCGACTTATATGTCCGGATTGTATGCGACCCCTAAGCGACCAGGAGGTATTGGATCATCGTGTAAGGGTCGTCGGCCCAGTGTAATGCAGTGACCAGTTGTTATCCCACAATTCACACAGCGATCCATAGTTGAACAATATCCAATCCACAAGCCGGCGGTAAAATCCAAAATAACAATTCCAAGTCAAACGTGTGAGCGATCTTCGGTGTCCATTGTGAAAGCAACGGTCGTACAAGGTAGGTAGGGTCGGAATCCGTAAAATACAAAGCAGTGGTCGTGAAAAATGAAGAATAATCGGGAAAGAATTCAAAACGCGAAACGAGTGAGCAAACAAAAGCAGTCGGCAACTGTCTAGTGTCAATGTCAGACAGCTGTCATGCCAGTGACATAAATAGACTAAAAATAGAAGACTGTTTTTTTTATCGATATGAAATCGATAATCATTAATATTGGTTTTTCAGTAATAAATTGATATTTTATTTATTAATATGACTGTAATTATATGCACTATATTGCATATAAGTATATATAGTTCATTTAATTACATAGTGTACTTAGTGAGTTAATTATTTAGTGCAGAGGTTTTATTTTCTTAACTGTGTAATCGATTATTCCATCGATAATCTCACGAAAACTATCTTTCTCATATTTCTCCGCTTCCAGATTCAGAATTGAGGTGATTTTTCATATTGTAAGATAAAAAAATATGACTAATTTTTTGGATCATATCTCAACTTATTACATTTGAGCCCACCGTTTTCCATCTCCCTACGTATTAACTAAAATAATCGGTTATTAAGGACGTACCGCCGGTTCTTCACAAGACCAGCCGATCGATTCAGTAAAAATATCACCGTGAAAAGTTAGGTGAAGTGAGCTTAGAGTGAGCTGTCAATAGTGTCAATCCCTTTAGCATTAGTTGGAATGACAGCTCACTTCTCGCTCACTTCACCTAAGTTTTCATCGTGAGATCGTTACAGAATCGCACTGCAGGTCAAAGCTATTATATGAAAGCTGTATTTTGGTGTACTCAGTTTATACAATATTATTGTTAATGTGGCTCCGTTTCTCTGCGGCTGCTGACTAGATATTATTTAGAGTTTGGACGAGGTAATATACAGAGTAATAATTTAGTAAGTATACTAAATAGATGCGGGAATCCGCTGGATGCGAGTCGCACGGGACCGGTCAATGTGGCGACACTTGAGGGAGGCCTATGTCCAGCAGTGGACGTCTATCGGTTGAAATGATGATGATGATGATGACTAAATAGACATTACCAATTTTAAACTGAACAAAATATGTTCTGTAAAAGAGATATCGGAAGCACTTTTACACGTAAGTAATACGAAATACGGAAAAGTAGGGTGGCAGGGACTCGACGCGCAAACTACTTATAACCATGAATTCAGCACATGATTTCGTGGGTCATTTAAAATTGCTGTTCCATACATAAAGTCCAAACTACAGTTATAGAATTGTTATCACTCCTAAATCACGTAGCGTCAGCTCTAGAAAAAATATATTTGTAAATAAAGAAGAGCTAATTTCTTTATTTACAAATATATTTTTTCTAGAGCTGAAACGTGTACGTCATAAAAATCAGCATTATCTAGTTCAAAATGTAACAAAAATCGGGTAAGCGGTATCAGAGACGCAGACGCAGTGGAGCACGTGAAACGTCTTTTGCTTGCTGAAGAGATTGTAATAAGCACTAGTGCTTGTACTCAATGATGCTGAAACTTAATCCGATGAAAGAGTTCCAACACGCGGTACCGTCCGGACGGATTATAGGTTCGATCGCTCCTCAAAATAGTGAGCAGACAAGTCACAAGTTTGTACAAATACGTGTGTATTTGTACAAGCAAGCAAGCAAGCAAGACTGCATCCTTGGCCAATAAGTAATATCGGATATACGAGTATTATACACGCATATTCTCAATAATAACGATATCTGAACCATAGTGGGCATGCCACACTGGGGTCCATTTATGGAAGATGCAAATTAGGCCAATGTGCTTCGTTCGCGATTAAAGTCATAAAGGCCGTTGGTTTGTCCAACTGACGAATCATGGTGAAGACGTTGCGCTTGCGACCCACACAGTACAGATTTGGGGATCGTCTTCAAGAAGGCTGTGTACATCTCACGAGCTGTTCGACGAAATTGCGATTCTCTATCTGTCTACGAGTGATGTTTTTGGTTTCCTAACAGAACCGAAATGTGTTAAAAAGACCCTCCGTCACCCGCCGGCCTAAGATCACTATTGTCATCATCACATATAATGCATACAGCGGAGTAATTGCGTCTAATCTCTGACATACTCAATATGGTATACAGGGTGTCCTTCCGCTATTTGCCTTGCTTCGCCAAGATATATGGTAGGGAAACTTAATTCTTCAGCGTGACGATCATAGATGATGTTAAGTGGACTCACACACTGTCCCGGAGCGATTTCTACACATTTCGACTCATTCCACACCATCGTATAGGTATTGTTGAACGTTGCTGATCTCTGACTCTGGCACTCACGTGTTTTAAGTGGTTCGATGGCTGCCTCTTCCATCTTAGAAGAGGTTGTTTGTTTGAACGCGTTAATCTCTGGAACTACCAGTTGTATTTAAAAAAAAACTTTGATATCCCAATTCTTGATAGCCTGTAAGCATAGGCTATTTAACACCACGCTGCGTCCCTTAGGAAGTTAGGAGCCCAGCCGAAAGATAAAATGCACGGGCGATGGTCTCCTGCGCGGTGGGTCTGGGGCCTAAATTTCACGCGGACGAAGTTGCACTAAATAAACACAGCGCGCGATGATAAATTTAGTTCCGAATGCGTCGTGCTGCGCGCCATTTGGGCCAGCGACATATGGCTTCTGTCCTCAAAATAGTAATTAAAAAAAATACAGGTAGCGGTGCTATACTTCCAAAGTATTAGGCGATCTTGCCGTAATATATTTCGTTATATTATGCTTCTAGCAAGTGACCCCTACTGACCGAAGTGAAGGACGTCTCCCGTTAAAAAAACCGTTAATTTTATAGGGTGACCGATACTTAAAGCACATTATTGTATCATCAATCACCGCTATAGAATATTCAATACCTAACAAGAATAATACACCATCAGCTGCTGTAATTTAGTTTAATTACTAATCCCCTTTACAAACTAAACTATTCCACTTTCTGCTTTTTCTTGCTGTATACCGAGATACAGGACTCGTCCTAGTTCGGCTACAGATGCTCCCATGTATATACTACCAAGTTAGTACTTGGTAGTATATATGTAAGTATTTGTAACCCGTTGTATTTTTGGTGAAATAAATAATTGTTGGGTGTAATGTAGGGCAAAATGTTTTAAGACTGCTTTTAATGTTATAATATAATGTTTAAGCAATACATAGATATAGATGTAATGTTGGTGGTTTAATCTAAAAGCCCGCACTGGGCCCTCTTGGTAGATTATAGCTCACTCCCTCTCGAAGAGAGGTGGCCTGTGTCCTACCGTACATTTTGACCACGCGCACGGTTCGAGGGGGCGATTGGGGTCATGTCCTTGGAAAATTTCAAAAAATCGATTCTTTAGGAAATTTGTTTGTTATGATGAGTACAATCATGTGTTTAAGTATCGGTCACTAATTACCAGTTACCCTATATATGCCGACCGTTTCTAAAACTATCATGTAACAAATAATCTTCGGTCTCAGAACGATTAAAAGCTTAGTTACTAACACGATCACTAATAGATACCACGAATTAGTAAGAGTGCTGGAACGATTAGTTTGTTAAGTGTTTTAAAGTGTGCTGTTGTCATGTCCCTATTATTTACAAGCTCCATCATATGGACATACTTATGAAGTCTTTTCAACATTTGATATGGCTAATGCTAACTGTTTATAAGAAGAAGAGGGACGACTTAGCGCTGGATGTCCTCCCACAAGGTGGACCGATAACCCTGTGAAGGCCGCAAGAATCCGCTGGATGCGGGAAGTACAGAATCGGTCGATGTGGAGTGCTTGAGGGAGAGGCTTATGTCCAGCTGTAGACGTCGAACGATTTTAGAACAGCGGCAAAACAAACAATTTTCGCAACTATCGAAAATTGTTAATTCGGTTCTGGATACGGAAAAAAGAAATGACAGTATCTCTTTCACGTTTCATATCATATTAACATTTTAAACGCCAGAGCATAAACGCAGAGGCGTTCCCTCCACGCCAAGCCATAAATTCAGTAAAATAACCTACAAAAAGAATAGGGATTCCAAATGTTTATCGATAATATTTTTTTTTAAATTCCATAATTTTCAACACTACTCATGGACATTACATTTTTATTAACCTCGGACGACGTGGGAAGTATGTTAAATAATTTTTTAATGTCGTAGTCTACTAATAATATAACTTAGAAAATTAATTCATTGGACTTCAGTAAAAGTGATCGCCTGCGCTTATGACGTAAGCGTTTTAGGGCCATCCATAAATTACGTCACAGCCAACCCCCCAATTGTTACAGCTGGTCACATTTGTGAGACCCCCCCTCTCTAGTGTGACGTCACATGTTTTGCAATTTTACATCTAGAAATTATGGAATTAAAACAGCAGTTCCGAAATTAGTTTTATTTCCATTTAAATTATTTTTAAATAAAATTAACATCAAATCACACATTTCGAGAAATTAACAAAACAAAAAACGATTAATTAAAGATACAAAACTTAATCATCTTGAGTCCATGGACTTTGAACCTACTCCTTTAAATTATTTATAACTGGCATAGCAGCCACTTCGTTCTCGTTTGGTTTGTTAATGTCAGGAACATTCGTTGTGTCAACATCTTTTACAGCATCAGACGCAAAATATAGACCATAGACGCCACATGATCGCTTAAACAAGTATGCCTCGACATTGGGGCAATAGCTGTCATACGGAACTTGCTTCAAATGTGATGACGCTCGGAGATCCAAAGCTAGTTGAAGTAACAGTGGAGCGAATTTACCTTCGGAGTCATCTTTTTCTATGGTTACATACCTGCGCTAAAGGACGCTTAGGTGATCGGCGCGTAAACTAGTAGAGCGAGTGGCCGACAAAAAAAATTGAACCTTATGTTTATAGAGATAGAGTTGCAAATGTTTTTGAGTTTTTCGTTAATAGTTCAAAGTTCATGTTTTAACACTTAGATTATAATAGATTTTGAAATGTGACGTCTCGAAATTTAGGACCCCTCCCACCCCCTTGTCACACAATGTCACACTTCGTCGACCCCCTCCCTCCCCCTTAACGTGTGACGTAATTTATGGATGGCCCCTTTGTCGTCTAGTTATGAGTATGACGTAAAAGGGACAATTAGTGTTTGCGCTAGGGATGAGATTAGGGAATCACAAATAGACCTGACTAGATATTGTTTGTGTAGCTGCTGGTATGATTTTATAATTGACTTTAATAAAAATCGTTTGCTTTATCCAGATACTAACTGATGAAAAAATAACATACCTACTCTAGATGAAAGTTGCACACTAATCTTCGTATGTTTTAAGGTATTATCTATCATGTCACAACACTAGCGGTCACATATAGAAGACAGGCGTGTGAAAACACTCCTTTTTAAGCATTTAATTTCTCCTTTTTTGTCATCAAATTTCTCAGTATCCGTGATATAATTTAATTCGTTTCATGCAATTAAATGCGGACACAAGCTTAAATTTTTAAGATGTATAAATAAACACACGCAAAAGTAATGATTTAATTTTTTATTTCGTGTTCTGGTGTACCGTATATTTTAACCTGTCGTTTACCTATCACAGGTATATGTGAAAATGGCGTCCAAAAGGTTAACTTAAGATCATCATAACATGAACAGATTCAGTACATCAGTAAGTACCTACTCCCGGCTGACATGAGATTAGATGAGTAGGTATGTGTGTATAAATTGGTAACTTTTCTTTTTCTTTGTTGATTCACAAGGATTTTCTATTATAAAAATTTCAGTCCGATTATTGAATACATAACACGTATGTAATAAACTAACCTGCCTGGAATCTTGTACCTATTATACTTGTACTTATTATATGATAAACCACACGAAGACAAATATTTAAAGAACAACGGTTAAAGAGAAAAACGGTAACACAGATCTACATTAGGTAAAGGCTTAAACATGGAATAAGATATATCTTGGGATCCAGGAGATGTATCCTTAGATTTGATACAAATATTTATCTCCTGAAGTTAGATCTGTAATGTAACACTCTCATATAGGGTTACTGTGATGAACCGCATAGGGGTCAATATGACACTCACATACTTTCACACCTTCCCATAGGGGTAGGCCGTAGGTAGAAACTAGAGAACGCCACCTGCCTACGCCTTTTCCTTCGTTAACGTTCACGTCATAGCGAGTACTACCGTGGATACATAATCTGGTGTTTAAAAGGTTTATTGGACGTCCACAAAATGTCTAATCGAACGGTAGCCTTTCAGCCATATCATTTTGCGCCACATTTTACTGGACGAGGTAGTGGGACACGGTTGTTTTATAAAACTTAGCTATGGGCTAAAAGAACCACTGATTGGGTCCCATTTAACGTGGCAGACCAAGACGAAGATAGAGAGACGAACTTGACTCCAACCAATGGCACTGGCCCACAATGGGACATCACGGGCTAAATAGATAGAAAGAAACACTCAGTAGATACATATTAATTCTGCGTAGCTCGTAAGTAGCACAGTTTATAATCTTATTCCGTGGCCCCAATACGCTATGCTTAATGCAATTACAGGCCACCAATAGCCGCTTCACAAACTGTATGAAGCTATCTTTTAGGGACGGGCATTCCTACCAAAGCCCTATCAAAGGGATGACGACCCGTCCTTGTTGACCTCCGCTCATAATTTTGTTATGCGTTCCCTGAACCTTTGTGACCTCTAAAAACGGTAACGTAAGAAATTGATACGGTCGTTATCGTTTTAGACTAGCCAGAACTCGATAGAATCGCTATGACTAGTTTAGTACCTGCATATGACAAAAAACAAAGGTAAGAACAGCATTGATAACAAACGTTAATCAGGAGGTTAAATAAATAAATAAAATACGACAAACAAATAGATTAGATTTTCATGTTTTTATTTTTTTGGTTTTGATTTCCATTCTTTTTGTTTTCCTTTTTTTCCTATTTTTTTTTTTAAAAAAAACGTTGTCCCACACTAGGAATTACTCCTGAATCGTCGTCATCAGTTGCAAGTTACTCATACGTTCCATAAAGTATTCACATTTTAAAAACATCACACACAACTTCGTATATGGTTAAATACAAATACAAAAATACAAAAATATTTATTTCAACTTAAACAACTTAACATTGTGTCATACATGTTGTTTATTTTATCCAGTCAAGTATTGAAGCCTGTAGCTAGTAGGTTCCTGTTCAGGATAAGGCGGGAGGAAACGCCAGGGTTTCACTACTGCATGGATCGCCCGGAGGACAAGGTGGAGCATACGGTGGAGGTTTGCCCGGCTTGGGTGAATCACCGCCGCGTCCTCGTGGCGGTGATCGGCGGCGGCGATCTCTCGCGGTAGGCCATGGTACGGAGCGAGAGTGCATGGGAAGCCGTCACCTCCTTCTGCGAAGCAGTAATGCTCGTAAAGGAGGAGGCGGAGCGCGTGAGGGAGAGGCAATCTCTACGCCCCTAGTCGTCGCAGGAGACGCCCTGGACGTCGGGAGTCAACAGCCGACTCCTGGCCACCGTAAGCGCGGGCTTGCGGGCGGCGAGCAATGAGCAGCTTGCCGCCCGGTAAGGACCAGGCCCGGGTAAATGGCGCGTAGTGTTCCGCGCGCGCCTCAAAGAGATATCAGCACGAACTGACGGGGTCCGCTGGGGCCGATGCTTTGCAGGGCCGCGGGTTGTTCGAAAGAGATACCGTGGCTCCTGGCATAGGCAACTGAAGTAACACGGGTGGGTTTTAGTCAGTAAAAGTCTGACACGCCCTCCCGCTCCGCCCAGAGCGGGAGACGTCATTTGATGAATTCCCACCCAAAATAAAAAGTATTGAAGCAAACATTACTCGAATTACTTCTCGATGCAACGGGTGTTCGAGCAAAACACAGTAGATAAACATTTCAGTGGGAAGTTACGAATACTCGCACAATTAATCCGAGATTGTCTAGAAACTATCGATTCTTAACTACAAATGCGATTAATTTTATACGTAAAATTGAGACAGGTACATTTTGCATGGAAATATATTTAATACGATTCCTAATGATTGATATCGTTGTGCTTCTTATTTTTTGACATTTGGTTTTAAAAAAAAAATATTCTTATAAATAAAATTCTTGAATATTCAGCTACAAAAATTTAAAGCAAATTACCCACTTCTATATTCAATAATAAACTTTTACTATTAATGATTCTTATCAAGTGTCAGAGTTGGCACTCTTTTTACGACAGAGCCAATATTTTTTTTGGCATGTATTTAATTAATCCCAAAACAATTCCCATTTTGATTACTTAGATATACTAATCAATACGCTAAGAAGATCATTGAGTAAAAAGGCGATCATCATTTTTTTTATTAACCTTTTTTCTCCTTCCACATCTCTCAGAGGGGCAATTCTCGTAATTTTAAGAACATTCATAGTCTGATCTCAGTCTCAATCTGTCAAAAATTCCTCTAATTTCCCTACATTTTGACAAGTTTTTGACATTTGTTTGTCGCGGAGATGAGACTGCGACTAGATTTTGATCGATTTAAATTACGAGAAATAGCCTTCAGATCATCATTAGAAGATAAAGAAAACCTTATTTTTTCACGCATTTCTTCTATAAGTACAGGGATTCACTGTAATGTTCTAAGAGTAAAACCATCTTGGATATGGATTAATTAAATGGCATTATCTCATTACAAGCGTATAATCAGGAATATTTAAGGGGGAATCGCCAGGGCATCGATATTTTATGAAATAGTCATTCTATTGGGTTATATGAACTTAAAGTACCCTGTTAGAGTACGTATTGATGATTTTAATGATTATAACAACAAATGCCTCCAAAATTAATTAATTCTGTAAAAACATGCTTATTCCGGTCGCGAAACAAATTTTGCTGAAAAATAAAACTGACCTGCAAATTGGAAAAAGGCAAGAAAATTTGAAATTCACGGGCTTAGTGGCTTAAGGTTTTTTTACAAACATCAAAATAGGTAATGTAAAGTCTGATGTATCTGATGAATTCTACCTAGATATTAATTAAAAGTTTTAGAACTTCCCATAAAATCATTCTCAAACTGTATCCGGTCCATTACGATACATTATGAAGACAGTTTCCAAAGGCAAGCCTAAGTAGGTACGCTACGTTACTTAAGCAAGCATAATAAATGACTACTTAAACTACAAAATTCTAGTATGCTTTACGGAACTTTTCTCATAGAATGCACCGATCTGCTTCAGGAACAAGTTACTAATTGTTCCTATTCACTTGTTAAATCCTCATCTAGCTCCTGCCCTCAACGTTCCCTCTAATCGTTCCAAGAGTTCCCTCCCAACTTCTGATCAGCTAACAATTTCTGGAACTAACTCAACACAATTTTGCTAACAAATTTTCTAGCTGCACCCGTAAACTGTTATGATTGCCTGAGTGAACTATCAACCGCAAATCGGATCACTTGACGTGCGTTAATTTTTGATGCTTCGATCATTTTCATTGTAGACGTCTTGAATTGCTACGGTGGTCTAGCTTCAATATTTCAGGAGTTACGAACATTCCGGATGAATCTGGTTATTGTTCTGTGCATACGCCTCTTGCCCGGAACTCCAGATAGACCATACTAAATAGTTTCTCTTCGGTGGTCTAGTGGTCGCAAGCTCTACCTACTGCTGAGCATAAAGTCCTGGGTTCGATTCCCAGGTCGGGCAATGTGTTATTGGGTTATTTCATCTAGAGTTTCTCAGTAGCAGTCTGGACTAGTGCCCGGTTTATGGCAATAGGCTCGCCCCCTGTTACATGGGACTTGAACATAACTGGCGAAATGTGGGTGTACTACAGTCTACAGTGAGTATTGGTAGCATTACTAAAACATAACACACACTAAAACAGAGCACACAAAATAACTTTTTCGCTGGCAATAAAATATTTAAAACTGGTTTCTAAATTATTTCTGCTTAAAAGTTTAAAGATATAACTATTAAAATGGATACTCTACTAAACTGCACATTTACTCACTAACCTGTCCAGAATATTGCTGGAACTATTCAACTACTAAGCTTTTACTTTGAAGCCGGTATTAATTTCCAACTTTTTTAATATCCGAATTATCTCTCGTCCATTGGCGTTGTAATGAGCATCTTTTCTATCGAAGCTCAAAAGTTCATCTTTTATCAAACTTTGACCTACAACTCGTAAGTTGCGGCAGTTACCACTGGGCCACCACTGCTCTCAAAACGGTGAAGGAAAACATCGTGAGGAAACCGGCAGGTTCTAGAACCAAAAATTCATAGACGTGTGACATCTAGCAAACCGCACTGGGCCCACGTGGTGGATTACGGCCTCCTGAGGAAGCCTGTGTCCTAGCAGTGGAAACATTATAGCCTGATTATCCTATGCTTGTTGAGCATCTTTTAACACTTATCTGCTTATGATAGATTTTTCTTTAAAGTAGGTAAGTACTGAATCTTTAGTGTTGTGATCGCTCATTTTAATTACTTGAGTGACTTATCGATAATAAAGATCTATATTTCCATACATACATAGGTTAAAACCACAGATACAGATAGACAGGTCTATCTGTATCTGTGGTTAAAACGAAGTCGTTTATCGTGTCTCTCTGCGGGATCGCTTGGTTCATCACAATGTATTTTGATGCGGTTTTCGACAGCATTTAGTGAGTTTACACCGGGTGGTTTATTTGATTGTTCCATTAATATTGAACTCAAATATAGCACCAAAACATCCGTGTTTTGCGTTGTCGCCACATCAGTACATTGCACCCGTGCGGAGCAGGGCCGCTTTAGTTTAAAATAAATTAATAATTCATAATTTATATTTAAATTAATGATTATAATTAAGCTATAAGGCCGCTCATTATATATTTTATAGTGTTTAATGTATTTTTGTGGTGTACAATAAATAATTTAATAATAATAATACCTACACCAAAATCCATAGCCAGTATATTTTGTTTCCATGTTCTGCAATACTTCTGCACCAAGGGGGGGTTGTCCTTGGGTGAATCGTCAGTTGGTGCCTCCTCATTATTTAAAATTATCTAAAGGGCCTTTCGGCCCCTAGTACGCCTTTCAAAGGTCCGGGATCCCAGGATCCCGAGATATGTCGAAGACAAATAAAATTTTTAAAATTTTTATAAACAAATAATTTATACATTTAATAAAGAGAAGAAACGGACGTAGGAAACTTTTTAAATTCCTTCCCTTGCAATTGCCTTCTTCTGCAATTGTCTTTTCTAATTAATTTCGTCGCGGGTTCCAAAGCAGTTAGTAATTTCCGTAGCGTTCCCTACTTCCAATTTTGTTGGTTGGTTGGTTCCAGGTTTTTAGCTTGCAGAAGATGCAGTAGGAAAAGTATGCAAGAATAAAACTTTCTAAAATGTGTTTCCTGTTTTCAATCTGGTTTAATTC
Organism: Apamea monoglypha; assembly: GCA_911387795.2. Classification (NCBI taxonomy): domain Eukaryota; kingdom Metazoa; phylum Arthropoda; class Insecta; order Lepidoptera; family Noctuidae; genus Apamea; species Apamea monoglypha. The sequence continues at coordinate 27,354,097 of OU426914.1, read as the reverse complement.
TCCTGTGTATTTTATGTTCCGACGTTATTAAACAATGTTGCGTTAATAAAATATATGCATGAAGCCGAAAGCGCCAGGACTGCGGTAATCATATTTTGTAACAATTTTAGCAATTTGCAGGCCAGTGTCAGGATGTATGTTGATCAAAATCAAAATGATTCACTACCGTAACAAATATGTACTTACAAAACAAAATACAAAACTACCTAATTTAGAATTGGCCTCAATTTACATGATTTGCATGATTTAGTCATTCAATAGAGCAGAGAGTTGTATATATGATCCTGTTGATTATATTCATACTCGTTACGGTCGCGAATCGTAACTGCTACCTACCTTAGCGCTTCACCTTTTATTATTTCTAGGACCGAATGCCGGATCTCGACCGATTGTGCAGCATAGCGCTATCCCCGGAGGACAAACCTTACTCACATATCCGCGACATTATCGACACGTGCTACTCTCAATATATCAAACTTAATTAACATTATTTTCTAGTGGTAATAAAAGTTCCCTGCGTGTTTTTAAATATTCACAGGAAAATCCCAATTTTTTTTCCATATTTTAATTATCACTTATTCCGGACAAAGTTCTTGTCGACAGAAAAATCTAAAGTATTCTTTTGTGAAATACTTACCATTTAGAAAATCAACTTTCTGAAAATGTTATGAAACTTTACACAATTAAGTGAAGGAACTTGAGGTACTTAGTGTTTAAAGTCTACAGTAGCTGGTACGAATATCTTGTAAATTCGTACCAGCTACTGTAGATTTATTTATTTTTACTTTTAGGGTGGCTATACACTATAAATATCATTTACTAGCTGTTGCCCTTGCCCGCGACTTTGCCTGTTATCTATGAAAAGAAGCCTATGTATGTCCTTCTCCAGGTTTTAGCGTGAAAGCGTAAACACCAAACAAACTCACGCATTTATAATATTACTATATAGTTGATTAGGATATAAGATGTAATTGAAAGGAAATATGTACAGACGCCAGCACACCAAGCTACTACAATTTGTCAAATTTCTTTAATAGATTTTCAAGTTTATCGCTAAAGCATTAAGGTTCAAGGTTGATTGGGAAAATTTGACAGTTTCGGGTAGCTTGACCTGCTGGCGTCTGTACATTATGTATCTACTTCTTAAGCAGCAATACCTACTCTAGTAATAAAAAAAGCCTTTTCGTCATCATCATCATTTCAGCCGAAAGACGTCCACTGCTGGACATAGGCCTCCCCCAAGCACCACTTCGACAAGTTCTGTGCTTCCCGCATCCTTAATTACAAAAAAAAATAAAGTTCTTATTAAAGTTAGTAATATTAATTAAATACCTCGCGATGGGTATTCCTCCTCATGTAATTTTCAGTTTTGCCTGTTTTTGTAAGCTAGCCAACCAATTCCTCCATCTCGTCGTGCCAACGTTCCCATCACCACCTACCTATGTGTTAACTGTTTAATAATCTACATACGTACCAAGCTAAGCGAAATAATCTTGAAGATTGATGGGAACTCTGACGGAACTAAGTTCGAGGTTCGATCACACTCCGAGGAAATCAAAACCACATTCATTAGTATGTACAAGTTTCTTAGAAAAGGCAATTACTGCAAATAGCGCAATCATATGTAGGTAAGAGTCGTGTCTCCACGTGGTGTGCGTACAGTCGACCGCATGTCCGTGCTAACACTGATCTCGAGCTAGCTTAGCATAGTCTATGTCTAATATGTATGTATTATAAAGAGGTAAAATCTCTGGACCTATCAGTCAGATTTGAAAAATTATTTTTGCATTTGCTAACTCAATTCTATAGGCGGCAACACATTACATCACGCTAAGGTCCTTAGGAGCCGAGCAGAAACAAAAAAAGAGCGAAAGAACGCTAAGCGAAAACGAAGCGATAGCGCGGGCAGGCCGATGCGATTGGGAGGGTCGGGGGAACAAGAAATTTCACGCGGACGAAGTCGAGGGCAGAAACTACTGAATAAACTTACGTTTCCTAGAAAAAACCTATATCTTTACACGTTATGTTATGTGTATCATTAAAAAAATACTAGAAAATGTATACATCTCTAAGAACGAGTTGAATGCATGAGTTGGAGACAATGATATCGATTGACAATGCAAGCACTAGTTCTCACGCTATCTTTTATTGCTTTTACTTTCACTTTGAAGTAAAAGTGTGTTCCGATGAACTAACACAAATCACTTTCCTATACAAGGTGGAGACGACAATACGACAATAAATTAAACTACGTATATCGAATGAAGTTCCCAGTCTGCATACGAAAATTCAACCAAATATATCCAATAGTTAGTCAGTATAGCTAGTCAAATATTGGCAAAACCCATAGTCGGCCCAACACTACTATTTAGTTTGTTTGAAAAAATCACTTTTATAATTTCAATGCTACGATTTATGTGTTAGTTCTAAAATACTCTTATTCATTAGTATTGTCAGTGTTTTCATTTTTTGTCGTATTGTTGTCTCCACATTGTATGTTACTATTTTCAATCATTTGTAAAGTAAGGTCGTTAATTGACACACAGTTATAGAAAAAGCTCCACTTTTTACAGCATTTACCAAACTTCTATACCTAGAATAAGTGTGTCATCCTTAGAATAAATTTTGAATTTTTGACAGTTATTCCATACGATGATTTTGATAAAATCAGCCCTAAGTGAGTTCGGTTTTGCAGTTTTTTGTCTGTCACCTTTAACTCGAAATAGGTAGAGTCAACCTCGTAAAATCTTTACCACTTTTGACAACTTTCACAGTAAATTGAAACTTTACTAAGTTTTCGTTTTATAACGTGCAAGTGACATTCAATTCAACCTTAACGTGATAAAGCAATTACGAGGACGACTATAGCTACATGCCATATTAACTCCCGGGTACCGTATCTGTAGCAAACAAAGAGAATTCCCTAAAATATAGGTACTTGAAACAGAATGTGGTTTGCAAACTCAAATTGGGACACTGAAACACGGTTCGCATCGTACTTAGCTCCCGTCCACTGTATTTCTGTGTTCTACCCTCCACGTACCATGGCGGTTGACCACTTTTTAACCGTATGCCCTTAGTAATAAGGTTGAAAAGTCTACCGCCAGTGTCCCCGATGGTACACAGGCCCCTAGTACACATATGCGCCAATTTTACGTTGAAGCGAACATTTAATCATTTTGCGAATGTTCACCCACATGTGCTTCGAAATCTTAATCAGCTGATGAAAGAACTGTTCCCCGATTTCAGTCATAAACATGTGTTTAGCTCGTGGAATTAACAGAGATAAATGAATTGTATAGTGCTGGTAAAATGACAACCTTAACCAAGTCTTGGTTAAGGTTGACTAAGAGTCGATTTTTTAAACTTCAGATAAGACAGATGGTCTGTCTAAATTTCAATCTTGAGTTCATACAAAAAAGGCACTTTCAGTTTTTTCCGAGTTTTACAATTTTCCGGGCAATTTTTCTTTCCATGAAAACATTATTCGAACTATTACTGTTACTGTTAGCCTGCATCATCCCACTGCTGGGCAAAGGCCTCTCCCCATGAATTCCAGCTCTTTCGATCCAGGACTAAAGTAGACCACTGGTCGTTTGTTTTTCCAGCTCGTCCCGCCATCTTCTACGGGGTCTGCCGCGACGCCTTCTAGCCGTGTCAGGGCTCCAAGTGGTGCTTATTTTGACCCGCAGCTTATTGGGCATACGGCAGACGAGGCCAGCCCAGTCCCACTTCACCTTAGCGGCTTTCGAACATTTAAAATAAAAAATAGCCAAATAGTTCTAGCCGTTTTCAAGTGCTGCCGTTTTCAAGTACTAACGAACAGCATTTCATTTTATGTAAATATATAGAATAGATATGTAAAACTGCCATATTTATTCTACAGGCCAAAATATCTGACGGTTGAAAAATCGGTTCTAAATTATCTTATGGTGAACACTTGAGTAATAGGTTTTTTAGACATACTGTCACATCCAGAGCTCTTCGCTTCAAGGAATTAGTATTTATTCATATTAATGTTATAAATTGAAGTGGTAATAATTTAACCGTGTGAAACGGGGACGGGTCGCTAGTTACTAATAAAATATTTTACTAAATTGACGTGGTTTTCTTGACTAAATGAAGAATGTTCATATAATTTGAATTTTACCAAGTTCAATAAAATCTTGTAAAAAAAGCATAAATTGTTAGTGCCTTTGGAAGTGCAACGTCTCTTGGTGTCCGACCGGTTCTCTAATTGTGTAACACACTTTGCATCATACTCCGAAGGATTTTGAAAATACATAATCAAATTCAAATTCAAATAATTTATTTCAGAAATAATATCCATATAGTGTTAGTAGTAGTATAACTTAGCCTAAATGTTAGTATTAAATTAAATTTACAATAATTAACAACTAGTGTACCATGGAGCTGTTCGTTCCGTGGTACACCAGTCTATTTGGGTAAGTGTGTCTGAACGCTTACCCACCTACGTATGAGGGGAGAGTCCCACCGATCCATGAACACATTCAGGATGCTATTGGAGGAGTAGCGCAAGCGCGCCATCATGGAAACGCATCGCTTTCGCATGATCGCGGCAAACCCGTCGACACATGCTTCTGCGAACATCCCAGACGCGCTACATCGCCACGGCAACCCCAGAAGCACCCTAAATGCATTATTGTACTGCACGCGCAGGTCGCTGTATGCCCGTTGGGTAAACTTAGTCCACAGGCTGCACGTGTAAAACGACTGGCAGAAGGACTTAAAAAGCGTAACTTTTACTGATTCAGAACAGCGTGCAAACCTGCGGGCCAGCATGTTGCAACGGACAGCCAGCGACCTACGCTCCCTATCTATGTCCACTGCTAATCCACTGCTTCTTGACGTCACTTTTCCTGTCGACAGCGATGTGGACGAGTTTTCTGATGCTCTATGATTCTTGTCCTTCTTTTTATATATATGTACATGTACATATTATTAATATTATTTTAAGTCTGTCAGCTTATATTATGTAAATATTACCGCGTGTCTAGATCTAGTTTGAAAATTAAAAAAAAAAACGATATCAGTAGGAAATGCATACTTAATCCACTGCTTCTTAAAAAATCGTCTATTCGACAAAGAAACCAACGCAATGAATATTGTTGATTTTCAAAATTAATGAGATGGGAATAATAATAATAAACTTGTCGACTCTGAGGTACCATATTACAAGTATGTGCCCGACCCAGTTCTCGAAAATGACATTGTCACGTTATACTGGGATCGGTCTATCACCACTGACAGGACTGTTGTCGCCAACAAACCTGATATTGTGGTGATAGATCGATTAGCGCACCGCGCAATGATTGTCGATGTTACCATTCCACATGACGGGAACCTCGTGAAAGCTGAGAAAGATAAACAAATCAAATATCTTGACTTAGCACACTAGGTTGTTGACATGTGGTATGTGAGCTCGACTGTCATTGTGCCGATTGTCGTATCGGCCCATTGGCCGATACGTCAATCGGATCGAGGCTCTGGTTAGGCGGTTGGATCAAGGGCCTGATTCAGAAAGCAGTACTCCTCGGTACGGCTCGCATTGTGAGGAGTTTTCTGTCTCTGGAGCCCTAACCACCGGTAGCTTGGACCCTGCTCCCAACACCGGTGGATGAATATTTTTTTTTATTTTTAAATGTTTTTTTTTATACTGATATTAAAAAAAATAATAAAATAAGACAACTAAATAAATAAACGACATAATAATGAACGTTTATTTGGAACAAGCAGTTAAAACTGGCGCAGCTATCAACGCCCAGGTCAAAAATATGGTAGGTACATTTGATCCAGACTAGTAATTAAAAAGAAAGAAAATTATTAAAATAAAAGGTACTAACTATGTGTGTGTGTGTGCATGTGTGTGTGTGTGTGTTGTAGAGTATGCGAGTATTGAGCGTGAGAATACGAACGTGTTACGCAAATAACCCCTCAGGGTGGGAGTGTATGACGAAATGCAATGTCGTGTACACGAGACTAGAACCATAACAATGACTATGACCAGTGGGGTAATTGCGTAACACACGTTAAATGACAACAGATCGCATTTACTTTCATTTTGACAGTTGAACCGCGTTGTTGAGCACACGAATTTATTAAATGTAGGAAGCAATGGATTAGAAATATCCTTCAAAACTCTCGGATTGTGATTGAAACTGTGCTACGCAATTAGGGTGCTGTTAGGCACCACAGTTGTAATAGACATCTCTGCCAGTACCTTCATTTACTATAAAAAAACTTCGTGAAATATCTAACTTCGACATAGAAATACATCAATGCAATTAGCATAGACCACTGAGTTTGTTTCAGCCTTTCTTCTCAGAGTAGTCAGATAGGAAACGCCGAACTCATCTAGTTTAAAAAAAATATGATTGACGTGTAAAAGTACAAACCTACTTACAGAAAATAAATCATTTATCGTTACAACTTATAACATATTCAACGAAGCAAGAAAAATTGCGTGTAAAATGAATGTATCAAAATTAAGATTTCCCACCACTTAGTATTCGTCGAGAAACAAGAACGGTTTGCCTCAAGTACTTCTGCGCCTGTTGGAGAATTCAACTCTTAAGTATTTCACGAAGAGAACAAAAAGAAATGAACGATGCACTTTAAAAGGAATGGAGTGATTTCTCAATGCTTGCCTCCGGGGTGATTTTGTTCTACAAATACATTTTTATTTCAAGTGTAAATAAGATGTTGAATAAAAAAACAATTACCTCCGTGAACGACATAGTGCCTTTAAAAGATATTGTTTTAAAACAAAATTATACTTTATGAGACTCTTACTTCCGGCTTCTGAATTAAGAATTTGAAGTTAAAAACTTGTTAAGGTGACTCCTTCAACGAAGGAATCTCCTTTAAAAGTTTTTTGCAAGTAAATTGAGTTTCTCAATTCACATACCCGGTGTTATTTACTATTCCGATTTTACTTTGAGAAATTCAATGAATTCAATGTCTATTTAATTTGAATACGCGCGTGATTTTGTATCAAAAATACTGCTCCGTATCAATTGTGCGAATTTCTATAATACCTACTACACTGTAGAAAGTATTACCGCTGTACACTTGATAATTATTCGTATTTAAATATGAGTAGATGTACCTATACTTACCACATATGGGGTGTCATGTAGGCTATGTAACTGGACTTGGCCCGTAGGGAATCTAGTTGTCATGGTACACTTAGATGCCTATGTTCTTGCTACCTTGTTGTGAAGGTATGTTTACTTTTTTATCTCAACAGACAGTCTTAGTTCCTAGTTTTGTGCCCAGCACTTAGTGCTGCGAGCAGTGTAAAGATGGTCGGAAAACCGTACCTGCCAAACACAAACATCTTGGAACTAACTATTCTTCGTTTCATCTTCACTTCTTTAAGTTTACCGTGCACTTTGCCATTTGAAAATTAATTAAAAGTTTTTAATTTATAAAAACTGAGATGCCTTTATTTGACAACTGAATCCAGTCAAAACGAAAGCAAATTCATTTAACACCGCGAATCCAAACTAGAATATTTTCCTTTAATTATAAAGATAGTTGATCAAAGTGCAAAGGTTTTCAGGAGTCTTTGTGCTATCATTTTCAAATAATTTTCCTTGAAAAATTCAAGTCTTGCTCATTATTTCATGGTTGAAAATATGGAGGAAGCAATTAATTACACGGAAATCCTAGGAATCAATGATTTATTTATGTACTAGCTTTCAGACTATATCCTGTCATCATCATCGGTCGGTTTCCAGTCTAACCGGATGCAGCTAAATACCAATATTTTACATGGAGCGACTGCTAGACTATATCCTGTATAAAAAAAACTTTACTCATAGAAAAAATGTCGTTCAGTTTGCCTCGAATTTTCTAATTTTCCGGGCAACTTTTCCAATTTTACTCTAGCTAAAATCCTAATTTGGACTACGAGTATTACGAACATTTTAAAACAAAATATCCAAATCGGTCCAGCAGTTCCCGTCGAAAAGCATTTAGATAGATAGATAGATAGATAGATAGATAACTCGTTTATTCAGTGCAACAAAAGACACAATACAAGTAATAAAAAAAACATCAAAAAAAGGTGAAGCAAAAAAAAACAGATAAAAAAAAAATAGATTGAAAAAATTTCATTTTTATTTGTATAGATCTAATACTTCAAGCACAGAAATGTACAGAGGTGGACTGATTGACTGGCGGATGATGAATCCCCGGCCATCACTTTCAAGTAGAAGCCATTTCGGTTAGCCGTATGAAGGCTTAGACGATACACGGCACGGTTTCTTTACGGTACGTTATAAACCGCGCCGTAGAAAAAATGTGTCTGTCAACAAGCTTCCATAGTGATCCATACAACACATTCGACCGTGCCTGCACACACGGCGAATAAACCGTAGTTTTTTATGACAAGAAAAACGTGTGTATACCTTACGATATATGTGGCTCTATGAATGACTTATCTTGTGCGAATCGGTTACCCCTTGAAATTAATCATACATTGTGAACGGGTTAGTAAACCCCTTCAAACAAAATATTTATTGCAAAAGGGTAACCCGTATTCTATGAACGGTTTAGTAAACCTATTTAAAAAACCATTACATACCCATACCCAAACCATTCATATTTATGTGTGTGAGTATATGGGTTTTGAAGGGATTTTACTAACCCATTTATTAGATAAAGATTTCCTCGTAAAGGTTTTGTGGGTTAGCCGTTAAATCGATCACCAGAATAATTAGGCTAACCCATTCAAAGTGTGAACTTGAACTGCGGGATAAATGTACACTTTTATAATTTCTGAAGTCTATTATCGTGGAAGTCCACGTCCATTACATGTATGGAAATACGTGCACGTTATAACGTAATCGTGAACAGAAATTTAAAAGCGTGTTCACATATTTTCACGCATTTTACTTCCCAGTGTTATCGCAATGCCGTGACGTGGACGTCCTTCGTCCTTGCGACGTCATATCATAACAGCACGCCATGCACACCCACATTTGGCTCCGGCTTTATCCCTTAGAGAGAATCCAAGCATAGCCCGCTACAGAGTTCTCTGAGCGACCTGGAAATTATGGACCTGCCGTACCGTGAGTTTGCACATTTCAGCTTCGTAAGTCATAATAGGCAGGACGCACTGTTTGAAGACTTTAGTCTTAAGGCTCTGTGAAATAATTATAATTCATATTTATTATAATTCTCTATATCTAACTAAATTGAAGGGATTGAATCTAATCAAAGTAGAAAACAGGAATCTGAAAGATATCGATTATAAAGTTATTAAAACCAATTAAATAGTATGCGATATTCTCAGCAATATTTCCGTAGCGATTCCGAGCGATTTCCGTAGGTATGGTGTGATTATATACACTGGACAGCAAATAAACCGAGCCATCCGCTACCTAGGCACTCTAATTCGATTTTCTCAAAAACTAAAAAACCTACAATTATCAAAGTTGTACCTACAGAAAGTGCGTTTCATGGTGATTAAAATGAAAGGAAACTCATTGGGTTTAATCAACATTTCAGTGTTTATTAAGGATTTTACAAAGAAGAGTCGTTTTCCAGTCGTGACAATCGTTAGTAATGATAAAGTGAAAAAAAAATTAAAGCCAAAAACAAAGATAAAGTCAAAAAAAAGTTTTTAATCAATATTCCGTATTCCCTCCCCTTGCTCGGATAACTGCCAGCATCCTTGTATTCATCGACCTTACGAGCCTGACGATAAAATCTTGAGGAATTGTATTCCACTCCTCTTCAATTGCGATTCGCAGCTCTGGAAGCCTTGTTGGAGCAGGTACCCGGGCTCGAACCCGACGTTTCAGCTCATCCCATAAGTGTTCTATCGGATTCAAGTCCGGGCTTCGAGCTGGCCAGTCCATCGTACGAATGCTGACGTCGCGTAGATACTGGGTCACCACATGAGCAACACGAGGCCGTGCATTATCATGCATCAATTGCATATCCTGTCCGATATATCCTGCGTAAGGTACCACATGGTCTGCGAGGATTTCAGTAATGTAGCGATGAGAAGTCAGTCCACGTGTACGGCCCGTCGGTTCGATGAAAACTAACGCTGTATGTGCTGTTAACGAGATGCCGCCCCAGACCATTACAGATCCTCCTCCATAAGCAACAGTTTCCTTGATGCAACACTGAGAATAACGTTCTCCAGGGCGACGATATACTCTCTGACGTCGATCACTTCCATGTAGACTCACCCTGGTCTCATCAGTGAAGAGTACATTACTCCACTGCTCTAATGTCCAATCCCTATGCTCTCGAACAAATTCAAGTCGTGCTCGACGGTGTGCTACCGTTAATGCTGGGCCTGTTGCAGCTCTTTTTGGGGTCAGGTTCCGTTCAGCAAGTCTCCTTCTGACGGTATCTGAACTTAGGACCACTTGGCGTTCGTCACGCAGACTTTGTTGGACTTGAACTGCGTTGAGGTGGCGATTTCGCAGAACAGTAAGGTGGATATAACGATCATCTGCTGCTGATGTAGCCCTAGGTCTGCCCGTACCTGGACGGCGATCGAATGCTCCAGTCTCTAGGTATCGTCTGTAAACTCGTTGCACCGAAGATCTGCTGATTCGAAGCCTTCGAGCGACTTCACGTTGCGCAATGCCTGCTTGAAGTAATGCTACAGCTTCAGCTGCTTCCTGAGGTGTTGTATCCATTATTAATCGAAAAAAGTAGCAAAAACACACGCGTCTGAGCAAACGATGGACAAAAACTAAAGAAATGATAAGAAAGAAAAAGAACGCTAATTTCAAACTCTGGTGAAAACAGAGCAAATCGTTAGCATTGTGTTTGTTGCTTGATTACAATGTGAGTTGACGGTACTTTCGAATTAATTTGTAGTCATTTTAATCACCATGAAACGCACTTTTTGTAGGTATAACTTTGATAGTTGTAAGTTTTATACTTTTTGAGAAAATCGAATCAGAGTTCCTAGGTAGTGGGTGGCTCGGTTTATTTGCTGACCAGTGTAAATAAAGATAAATGTTCTGCTTTTTAATTTAATCAGCGCAATTTCTCCCTTTATTAGTGAAGAGAGAAATACAGAAAGTAGTAAAAAGATTTTGCATCTCGCATTTCCACGAACGAACCGAATATGTTTGTGTTGTCTATCCGAAAAGTGTCCCGGGCTTTGGCTTGTTTGTGCAGCTGAATGGGAACGTCGACCCCAGCACAGACCTAGCGGGGGCCCTATTAGTCAGCGGAAGACACCAACTCAACTATCGAGGGCCCATTAGAACTTCTTCTTCTTCTATTATGTTGTTCCTGAATTCAATTCACGTTGTCAATTTTATATAGCTTTATAAATCGATAAACGATATGAAAACCTCATGTTGTTTAAAAGTAAATTGGATGCTTGTGGTTTTTGATTTTAACCAAAAAAAATGGGTCAAACATAGCGAAGTAGTACGAGTACCTACATGTCCTGAACTACAACATATATCAAAGGGAAAACCGAATCTTTTACATCATACATAATCAATATTGAAAAATGTACGAGTATGTCCTTGATTTTCCCCGAACTAAACGTCCTGGTTTAATTAATTTATAGTTGCAGCTGAATGTACGCTGATTTTCCATATTTCAGCTTTGCTCACGTATTTAATAATCGCCCGGACTATAATTACTGTAAGAGCGTGTTGATGATGTGACATGCCACATCCTCATTAATTAGCGATGATATAATTATCAATTAAATGAAAAATAGTTTTCATCCACATCAGCCGCCAATCATGGTGCTGTGAGTTTCGAATAAGATTTAATAAGAGATTATTATGTATTTATTATCATGGGTACGTCGCGATGTGTTAGACTGGAAGCCGACTCCAACGTAGTTGGGAAAAGGCTAGGCAGATGAGATGATGAGACTTCAATTTTATTTTTGATTAAAACTTAAGGGTGAGATTGGATAAGAGGTAGGTAGGAGAACTAACTAACACAACTCTCTTAGGGCTTGAGTTATTTTAAGCCCTTCATAACATAATTATCTACGAAGACGCTAACGTTAACATAAAGGCACTTCTGAACCCAGAAGTGGTACAGTCGCGTCGGGTAGTCAGAAGCCCGAAGGTCTGACAACCAGTCTTGCCAAGGGGTATCATATTACCCAGTAACTGGGTAGTAGAGATCAGATAGGCAGTCGCTCCATGTAAAATACCGGTATGCAGCAGCTTCTAAGTACATATAGTCGGGAAAAGGCTAGGCAGATGATGATGTATGTGGCACCCTATGCAATTACCAAAAAGGTGTAGTCTACACACACACTAATATCAAACGTTTTGGCTCAATTATACCTAGAATTTATGAGGCATGAGTAAATAGTAAATAGCTATTTTTGCTTAATGTTTAAAAAGAGTAGGAATGTAAGGATCGTAGCGTTCTTTAGTTTCTGCCTAACCCCATAGGGAAAAGGCGACAGTTTACGAATATTTCCATCAACTCTTACAAAATGAGCGTCGGTTGAAGGCACCTTCGTTCCCTTTGAAATAAACACGATTGGTATTATTTGAACACCGTTTTCCAAAATACCGTTATAATATGCTGCTTGACGATTTTAAAGCTGACTTTATATCATAAGCGTTTCAGTGCATTACATCAAGTTGCTTTATGCTTTTGTCAGAATAGAATAGAATACTCTTTATTGTACACCATACAAATTATAAAACATAAATATAAATATATAAAATTTTACAAAGGGTGACACAATGGGCGGTCTTGTCGCTACGAGCGATCTTTTAAAGACAACCTTTAGTCAGAATTAATTTTATATTCTGTACTTTACATTTTTTTTCCGTCTGCGGGCTACTAGATGCTTTTATTGATTGAGCGAGCTTAAGATTTTCCGCCAAGTATAGATTGGAATTAAGTATTTATCTTCTATAGCTTTTAAAGCTTCAGATGCACTGTAAGTTTCGCAGAACTGAAAGCAGTGGGGCGTGGACACGATCATCTGAAAACGGTGCAGGAAAAATGCAAAAATTCGAAGACGAGGTTGATTACGGTCCAGCAGTTGAAATTGCAACCTTATATTCTGTTTATATATTTACATGAAATGCCGGGTACAGATTGGTGAAACATGAAGTGTAACACACGTGGAAGTGTTACACGTGGTAGTTGTTGTGTTATATTTCATGTTCCGTTTCACCAATCTGTACCTGGCTAAGCTTCATAATGGAGGTGCCTACGGCTTGTCTCAGACAGATTATAGGTAATTCGTACGGTTCCGCTTTCCATCGTAAATTCGCCCATCACCGGGTCTGCGTGCTCGCCGGCGACCTAACTCTCCTCCCACGCATGCTGTTTAGTACTGTGATTGTATTGTCTCATGTCTGTATCACAATTGCGACACGCTACACCGCTCATATGCCTTTTTAGTTGAGAAATAAATGGGAAAATTGGAATTCGTTTTGGTCATCGACTTTGCATCCGACCCTATATATAAGCGATCGTAAATATCGAAGCAAAATGGAGAGACCTTACCAATTAGGTACAGAAGCAATTAATATTTGACATTAGTAGAATTCTCTCGCGTATTGAACTTATGTCCCGATCCCAACTACAGTCGACAGAACTTTTAATTAATACCATTCATCCTGCCCGCATGCAGGGATCGATTGATTGCGTGAATTTACAACATTTCAAGGCACTTATATATTAAATTATAATCCTACTAATAATATTATAAATGTGAAAGTTTATTTGTATGGATGGATGGATGGATGGGTGGATGGATGGATGTTTGTTACTCTTTCACGCAAAAACTACTGAACGGATTTGGATCGGCACACAGATGGTTTATAACCAGGATTAACATATATGATACTTTTTATCCCGATATTCCCACGGGATCTAAACTTATGTGGGTGAAACCGCGGGGCGCAGCTAGTTCTAAATGAATTTACGTCTTTTGATCCTTAAAACCCTTATTATATAGGTTTTCCTAATTTTATTGTTTTCAGTTTAAAACTTTCCAGAAACATTACAAGCAACAAATTGCAACTCGAAAGTCCAGCTTTATGATCGTATTAATAGGTTCCCGTGCATGTGCGGCGATCGTTGAAATATGAGTGTAGAGAGCTGTCTACCGATTAAATCCGCTGTTACCAATTTTGTAATTGGTAACCAGACTAATGGAGTTAACACGCGCACACGCGCTTAACACTGATATTTCAATGACACACTGATACTGCAATAATGTCGTCACTTTTTCCATGTAAGTACAGACACAGATAATTTTCTAACGTGGAACGAAAAAGAATATTACATAAATGTTACACCGCTAGACATAAATAACGTTGAAAACAAACATTTGCATAGATCCCACAAATAATTTACTCAACTTAAGGGACGTGTGCTTGCTGTTAAATAATGTACACACTAACGGAAACTATGCGACGTTATAACTGTGACGTTGTTAGAATTTGCAGCCTGCAGCTTAAATATTGAAACTGTGAAAACGGAGATTATATACGTTCTAACTTGGCGCACCAAACAGTGGAACTTTGTTTAATGCTGCCGGGATGTCTACCAACTGAGCTACCTAAATTCTCATATGGAACAATTAAAACATGTGTAAACTAAGCTCCTCACTGTTTAACAGACTGCGGGACAGTGACAACAGTATTCTGAGGACAGTGGTGGATAGCATCTACTTTCCTATTCTGAGACGTTTTGTGGTGGTGATGAACGAGTGAAGTACTTTACTTTCGCTTGTGCGTCGTCCACATGAAGCGATCTCAGATAAACAAGTGTTTTAAGTGTTAATATGGTAGTAACATTAATTATATTAATTTACTAACACAGTGGATCTTACGTTGTCCGAAATAAAGAATTTATTTATTTAACAGTATCTATCACCTTCCATATTTAGGATTGTTTGTTTGTCCTTAACCTCCTAAGAGAATTTTCATACAATTAAGCCCGCATACCGATATATCCTTAATAGAATATAATGCTTTACCTATGTATCGGTATACATTTATTTCTAATCGTGTGTTCCTTTGTGATAAAACAGGTGTATCGATTATTTGTAACATGCGCAGTGCCACAATTATTTTGTACTAGATCCGCTTTAATTCTTTTATGGGACGGCCATATCTTTTTTTCTATTTGCGGCAGGTAGCCGTACGACCTAAAATAATTGACATGCCTGGGAAACAACAGGCGGCCATACTCGATTTGCAGCTCCCTTCACTTGTAGGCCTCTTGTCGAAACATGTAATGAACAGCGACACGCTTTTTTAAAAGGAATTTATATATAAGCTGCGATAGCTCAGCGACATATAACGGTTGCATATGTGGAAAAACCTTTATAAAACTTTGAGAGGCGATCGAAAAGATATTATGGAAATAATGTATTTAAAACTACATACATATATTGCCGTCCCGCTATACTTAAACTACACTAGGTACAGCAGTGCGATTCTGTAACCATCTCACCGTTAAAACTTAGCTGAAGTGAGCGTGGAGTGAGCTGTCATTCCAGCGAATGCTAGGCCAGCTCACTATAAGATCACTTCACCTAACTTTTCACGGTGAGATTTTTACAGAATCGATCAGCAGAAGGTCCTGTTCGTAACTTCTCTCTTTCATCATTCGCTAAGAAATACTGCAAGTTTCCAGACATTCGGAGCGTATTTCCCACCATCAGTTTGCGTCCAACTGCACTACAACCAAACTAAATAATCGAATAAAAAAATCAATTACGTTTACATGAATTTCACTTAAAACGATCATTGGAGAAGTTGCAATCGTGGTCGCGTGACGCAACCTTGACGCGAGCGTATCTGACGCCGATTGCCGAAGATACAAATGGAACACGGAAACTGCTGTTTTGATCGAAACTTAACTGCAACCGAACTTTATTAGTTACGTAAATTAGCCCTTTGAAAATAAACGCTTTAAATGGGACCTATTGCAATTAACAAGTCAAACAGACCGTTTAAATGATTTGAGCGCAATATTTAGCGATAGCGACATCAAAGAGGAAAATATTTAACGTTGTTGAAAGGTGTGACAAATTCAAATTAAACGTATTTGGATGGTTGTGCCTGTTAAAGAACATTATTAACGTTTTGGTCATTCAAGCGCCAGGCTGCGAGCAAACAGCATAGTTCTGGGGTTTCCAAACTACGTGTGTGTTACGAAAGTATTTATTCAATTTAACGTCCAAGGCGAGCTTCGTTATGAATTAGTCTTCTCTAAAAGGCTGGTCACACATTGGCTACTTACACGTTTGCAAGTAGTCGCTTTGTATCTTGCATTTCACGACCAGATTATGTCCCTGCTGAGTGCTGAGACACAGGCCTCCTCTCAGTAATAGGGAGTAGGCCGTAATCCACGCGGGCCCAGTGCGGTTTAGTAGATGTCACATATCTTCGAATTTTTGCTTCTAGGACATGCCTAGTTTTGGTAGGTTTCCTCACGATGTTTTCTTCGCCGTTTTGAGAGCAGTGGTGATGAAATAATTTACACAAAGTAAAGCGCCTCTCTAGGTTTGAGCGACTCGGTAAGTCACGGCCATTACCATTAGGCCACCACTGCTCTATCTTGCATTGGCTTCTTACAAAACATTGCTCTGCGTACGCGGTCTGTCCGTCGTATGCAGTAGCCGTTGCGTAAGTACAGACGCATTTCCAATTCGGCTGGTCGCTAAACTACTGTTTTTCCAAGGGAATCGAGCTGTTGCGCGATAGGACAGTAGCCTGAGCCATTCGGTTGCTATAGCAACTAGACTTTAAAACAAAAATCAAGTGTGATCGTCCGTCAAACGTTAGTTATCGATGTGCGGCCAGCCTAACCTATCTTATATGCAAATGCGAGTGACTAGTATCGATCCTGAAGAAAGAACTAGGTTATTATGTTACTGAATCTATACCTGATTGTGTTTCGTAATGAAGCCCGTATTACCTACCTACTTACCTCGTTATACAGGGTCAAATGAAATTAGCTAACGAAACTACGCAGACGTGATGGGTACCGATATTTAAACAAGATAAAACAAATAGTAAACTAATTTGATGGTTTTTTTTTTGTGGTGTCTATGACCGCAGTTAGTCTAAACTTCAGTCAGTTTTGTTATGTAAACTTCACAGTCGTGATGGGTTTCGATAACTAAACATGATGAAACAAAATAAAACAGATTTTCTCAACTCAAACTTCAAGTAACAAAACTACCAGCGGTCGTTGACCCCCAAAAAAACAACAATTGCTTTTTTTATTTTGTCGTGTTTCGATATCGATTCGACATCCATCACGTCTGTGGAGTTTTGCTAGCTAATTTAATTAGACCCGGTATACGTTTGTAGACGGAACGTAGATTGTTTATGAAATGTCGAAGGGAAAAGAAGTGCATTAGGAACTACGAAAGGCGAATTTCTTGTGTTAAGTATAAGAAATTCACCTTTCGTGATCATGAACGATTGTTGATTGGCCTAGCTCAAAAAGGGATATTAGTGGTGAACTCTACCTGACAAGGGTATGGGTTGCACTCGTATTACATGAAGGACAAGGACCCGACACAGGTAGTTTGTAGACACTGCAGCTGGCGAGAATCCGAGATACAATCTCTTTATGCAGAAGGTGGTCTATTCACAGTCGTGTTACGGTATTGTGATGTCATGACACCATTACGCTATTGTTCAAACTATCGTTATTTACTAAATAGCTTAAAGGGTTTGATCTATGTTGTGGAGAAGAAAATCCATTTGGTTTGGGCTTAATTAATATTATAAATGCGAAAGTGAGTTAGTTTCATTTTTACGCCTTCACGCTAAAATGACAGAACGGGTAGACCATCATGACCTGGGTTAGGACATAGGATACTTTTCTTACCGGTATAGTACGTTACATGCATACATAAGGTCAGATAGGCAGTCGCTCCATGTAAAATACTGATATTCAGCTGCATTCGGTTAGACTGGAAGCCGACCCCAACATAGTTGGGAAAAGGCCAAGCAGATGATGACGTTACATGCATACAAGACCAAACAAAAAGTACTAGGCTCACATGAATTCACGATAGCATTATCCTTAAAGGGACTTGGATGAAATTTGGCACAAAGATAATAACATGGATTAACACAAAGGATACTTTTTATCCCAGTAGCAGTTCCCGTTGGATAATTTCCAACAACCACGAGGGCGAAGCCGCGGGCAAAAGCGTTCATAAAAATAACAACAAAGTCGATGCGAAAAAATAAATGATAAAAGCAAACAAATGAAACTAAACATTATTTTCTAAGTAATTCAGAACTCAACGATTGAGATATGTATTTTTTAGTAACATAACATCATCATTCTCCTCCCTTATCCCATTTATTTGGGGTCGGCGCAACATGTATTTTTCTTCCATAATCCTCTGTTAGCCGCCATCTCGACAGTCATATATTCTGATTTTGAAAATAAAATTTTAAAAGCTCATCTCGATCAGGATCAATAAACTAAATATATCCAAATATCAATAAATGATAGCTGGCTGGCTGTGATATAACAGGCTTTGTTACATGGGACGCTGAACTGCCGACTCTGTCAAACTTGAAGGACACTAATGGAAATGCATTATGCATCAGAAAATTTATGAGGCAATCGACGTTAATCATACTAACAAGCGCTATGTTTTGGCGGGAATACCGAAATAGATAAATCTGGTGAGTTTTATTCAGTAGCTGAATAATTCCTTCACATATATCTTTACATATTATAACTTAAAGTCGCTTCTCGTGTCCGCGTCACCGCGTTACGCAACGGATTTCGATACGGTTTTCATTATCATTTAGAGAATGTATTCCGGAATGTTACATATAACACAGTAACATCATGCTTTATTTCCGAAAAGGGTTGGGCAGAGACCAGTAGTACAGCCACATTTCGCCAGTTCTGTTTAATATTAACTTGCATATAATGAAGAAATCTCAATGTTTTGTCAAGTCGTAAAAACCGTGCGAAGCAGGGGCGGATCGCTAGTATAACAACAAAAAGACCCAAGAGTAAAACAATATATATTGACACGTTTTGCGTACTTTGTAAAATTTGCAAGATCGTTGAAATAATCGGGTTATCCTATTCTGTACAAAATTTTGTTAAAACTGCAGACTGCACCCCTGTGGATACTTCTCCTGTGGAAAGCGTATTCACCCTCCGCCGATCGATCATACATTAGATAGTGGGTGTATCAGCATAAATGAAAAAAAAAACCTTTTTTAAACCCGGAGAGGGACCGACGTGCGGCAAATTATCCGTCGAATGAGTTTAGGAGTTATTAAAAGTCCCTAAGTTGCGAGATGCGATATAGAAATCAGCGATACACAAATGATGGTTAGTTGGTAGCTAGCAGATAAACTTTAATCTGTAGAGCATTTGAATAGTGTGCCGCTCAAAGTACGCACTCTAATTCAAATAAAACAATTTCGCGTAGCGCTCGCGGTGAGTACGGTCCTTAATAGAAATACGGTGGAATAATGTAAAATAACGGAAATGGGTCACGTCTGCCGCATGCACGGAGACTCCTGGTCAACAAAAAAAAATGAAAAGGTTTATTGTGAAACTTGTACAACTTTTACAGTAAATCTTACATAGGGACCTCCTTTTAAGTAAACAGTCTCCACATTGTGGGTGCCTGAGGATGGAAGCGCTGAGACCGACCCAGAAAGAGGGTGGCGAGACGACGGGGACTAATACCGCAAAGGCTGGCTTGGGATGGTTCTGGAAATGAATACTTGTTGGAAGAATTTTGCGGGGAGGCGTTTGACAACAGTCCCATTGAGAACCGATAAACCTTGTCGAATATAAGCAACTAGTTAGCTTCTGCCCGCGCTTAGCGTTCTTTCTGACTATTTTACTTTTTGTGTCCTAAGGGACATAGTGTGATGTTGTTGAAAAGCCTTCCTAAAGAATTGGGCTATCGAATGCAAAAAGATTTTTTCAAATCCGACCTGCAGATCCAGAGATTACCCCCTACATACAAACAAACAAATTTTACCTCTTTATAATATAATTATATTAATATAGGTATAGACAACGCTAAGCCAGCTCGAGGTCAAAGTGTTACCGCAGACATGCGGTCGACTATACACGAACCACGTGGAGACTAAACGACTCTCACACACAGCGCGTTGAAACAAACAAACTGTTCAACTTTATTATTAGTATAGAAAACTGTATGACCACTACGGCAGCGGTGAATTCAGGGCTGTATCTTAATAATAGTATTAATACTGAAAGCCGACGTGGTTACCTTAACATTATTTTAGTTTAACTAATTATATAAAAGCACCAGAAGCGGTGACTCGAATTCTGGTGCTTTTAGAGAGATTACACAAAATTCTATATTCGATGCAGTGAAGGCACCGCCTCGAATTTACAATTTTGTGCAAACCCGCACAGTCCATTAACATTTGAATTTAGCCAGACGCTCGGTACATTGCATCTGTCTGTGATTAAATGGATTGGTTATAGTGATGTATCACACAAAGAGAGTGGATGACAATCATTTACGTATCCGTCATCTACAGCATGGAGATTGATTCGCTAGTCCACCTGTCGCTATTGTTGTTAGTCTGAGTACTGACGAAGTACTTACGGTGATTGAGCCGTCTGGCTGGGCGGCAGCACTATGAAACTTAGAATAGAACAGTATCGCTTCCGACACACGTCAGTAATGTGCTATGCCAGCTTCCCGATACTTTGAAATAGATCGAGGACGTCAGATATCTTCGCTGTAGTAATGAAATGCACATTTTTATTAACTATGCTACCTTTTCTCTATCAAATATCTCATTTGCGTGGGTTGTTAAAATAGATTTAACTGGATTTCTTTTTCTTTTTTTGTTTTTTTAAAACTTCATTCTGGAATGGAATATTATCGTGCTGTCTTACAATTTGACATGATGATGGAAACTTTTGAAATTAATGAACCTCTAATAAGTTTTTGGCCATTTAAATAAAATGATTAAGGGCTGATTTTTCAATCGACAGACAATTTCTATTAGTGGAATAAAATTGACGTCTGACAGATTTTGTATGGAAGATCTGTCAAAAATTCAAAATTATTCCCCGGATAATATTATCTGGCGTTGGAAAAATCAGCCCTTAAGTACATATTATAAATTAGCAGATACAATTTTTTTTTTTCAAATATATTTTTGGATTTCATACCAAAATACACAAACTCACGCCTTCTTCGGTCTTCCCATGGTGTAGGCAGAAACTACAGAACGCCCCCTGCTACAATACTTACATACTCCATTTACCTCATTTACCTTCATACATCAAAGGGGCAATTCTCGTAATTTTAAAAAAGAACGTTCACAGTCTGACCTCAGTCTCAATCTGTCGAAAAATACTTCAAATTTCCCTACATTTTGACAAGTTTTTGACATTTGTTTGTCGCTGAGATGAGACTGCGACTAGATTTTGAACGTTTTAAATTACGAGAATTGGCCTTCTCGTCATACACGCACGCCGGTTGCGACTACTACGCGCCTGACTTGTCTGAAGAACATCACCAATAAACTATATTTGTATTTCAGACGATGTATTTTAAATGTTTCATCTCTGGATGCATACAACCGCCGGAACCTATCTACATAACTATGTGTCATACATGTGCTGCCGATTGTTCGTGTTAGCTGGCCGGATACGTAGTTGACATTTTCCATTTGAAGTTCTATAGTGTTCGTGTGGGAAATGAAACTACTATCGGCTACTAGTTGCCGTGCGTGTTACATTACATAAATAAATAACAGGGCAATTTCATCAATAGGGTCCACATAATAATAGACTATAATTTTCTATGCAATACATGTCATAAAGAGATAAACATAAATATTTTTACATGAAAGACATCAATCAATTTCACTACTGGGTTTCCATTTCGTCTTTAGTACTAAGGATCTGCGGGGTAATTGGGCAATACGCTAACAGAAGCAACGGTTTTCATATTGGCGCCGATTCCCTTGTTCACAAACTAATCTAAATTTAAGTTCTGTGCATCTTTTTCTTTCTATTTCGTTAAGAAAAGGACAGAAGATAAATTAGTTTAGTCCTGTCAAATTAAGAAACTCCATAGACAGTTTAGAAATGATAAAAAAAAAATTGGCAACAAAAAATACGTCAATTTACGTCAGGCGCTGACTAATTTGACAGGACTAAACTAATATTTATCTTCTGTCATTTTCTTAATGAAATAGAGAGAAAAAGATGCATTGAACTTAAATTTAGTTTAGTTTGTGAACAAGAGAATCGGCGCCATTGACAATTTAACAACCTTCATTGCGTTATTTACGTTGTTGAGCAGATTTTTTTTTCGAATAGGTATAATATGAAGCAATGGATTAACAATATACTGCAAAATGATACAGATGGAGATTAATAGTGTGTTACGCAATTAGGATGCTGAGTGACAAAAAAAAAGCCGATTATTGTGGCGATTTAATCTTAGAAAGAAGATGATATTGCATCGCACTTCCTTAACATTGTTTTCCATTTGTTACAGGTCTCACTTACCCCAACGGCTTAGATGTTCGTGTGAAATCTCCACTGAGTTACAAAGGAAAGAGTCGCGAAGAGGCAAGTAGCTTAGAAATTAAAAATAGCTTTATTACTGCACCACACTTTTATAAATAAGGGTAATTTTCTTTCCGACTTGCAGTTTAATAATACAACGCTTTATGTAGCTAAAGCTACTGTTTCCTAGAGAAGCGTTTCCGTCATGTTTATAATAGACGTCATAGAAATCTGTCATTATCACCAGTGTGTTGTCAAAAATGCGCTTTATTTGAACATTACGGACACATATGGCGGTCAGGTCAGAAGGCCAATTCCCGCAATTAAAAATGTTCAAAATGTAATCGAAATGTCATCTCAGCGACAATCAATGTCAAAAACTTGTCAAAATTGTAGGGAGATTAGAGGTATTTTTTACAGATTGAGACTGAGATCAAACTGTGAACGTTCTTAAAATTACAAGAATTGTCCCTCTGGTTGCATTATAAAGACAGCTGCAGCGCAGGGTAAAAGCGATTTTTTAAATGTTCTTAGATTATTTTCCAAAATAATCTATAGTGAGAAACCTCTACTACTGATATTTATAATGAGGTCCCGACACTTTTGTATTGAAATACTTCTGTTACTTATAATTGAGAATGTTTTTTGAGTGTGTTTACCTCTATAATTGGGACTTAGGGCCGGTTTTTTGATCCGTAGAAACTCAACGAATTGTTAAAAATAGTAAGTAATCGTTAATTTTTTGCAAAATGTGTTTTATGATCAATTTTTAGTTTTTGGTGTATAGTTATGTTTGTTGGGTTATAAGTTTAAAGGCACACACCAGTATGACACTCCAGTATGAAAGTGACACTCAGCGAAGTCAATAAAAGAGGTAACGCGGGTCCTAGGCGAACTGACTATTTAATTTTGAACCGTGCCGCTCTACCTTATTAAAGTGTACCAAGTGCTGGCCTAATTGAAACTTTATTAGATTTTTTTATGTTTATAGCACAATTCTGATGAATAAACCAGTTTGCCTACGTAAATTTGTTATGAGCAGAAATAGCTTGAATCTATACAGCCTGTACGTATCTAGTATAGCCTGAAATATCTTGTATTATTTATTGATGCAGAGTTACAAGCAGCTGGTGGCACAAACGGCCTGTATCTCTGTATTGGAGGCAAATATTGAGCGAGCATACCTACTGACACATTGCTAATTTCAGAGCATACAGTTGCAAGGCGGCCGTTACGCTTCGTGTATGTGCACATGCGGCAGTAATGCCCAAATACAGAGCGTTTCTTGACACCTTCATGACAAATACTGTTGGAAATGACAGATTTTCATGACGTCTGTTATAAATATGACTGAAACCAGTCTACTTCACAGTTATTTTACCTCTGACAGAAGCAACATTTTTTTCTTTTTGCTTACCACGGCTTCTCTGGGCCTCGGAAAGCACGTTAAGCCTTTGGTTCCGACTGTCATTCGTGGACAGTTGTTACGGGTCGTCAGAAGCCCGAAAGTCTGACAACCAGTCATAGTAAGGATTATCGTATTACCCAATAACTAGGTTGTGGAGGTCAGATAGGCAGTCGCTCCATGTAAAATACTGGTATTCAGCTGCATCCTGTTAAGTCTGGAAGCCGACCCCAAAATAGTAGGGAAAGGTTAGGCAGATGATGACAGAAGCAACCGAATAGCAACCTTATAGCAAAGATTATAAAGAACATTGTGGTTTTGACAGACTTGGTATTGGCAGCAACCCAATAGCAACCTTATTGACAGAATAAAGAATAAAAAAATCATAGGTTATATCAGTTATATAACCTATGATTTTATAATTCTTTGAACGGATTTGTAGGAAGAAAACCGAAACTTTACCGTAGGGAAATCTGACGGTTTGTCTTGTGAGTATAAAATTATATTAAAGACGAGTATCCTACTAACATTATAAACGCGAAAGTTGGTGAGGATGGATGGATGAATGTTTGTTTCTCTTTCACGGAAAAACTACTGAACGGATTTTGATACACTTTACTAATATAACCACAGAACAGATACTGTTCTGTGAATATAACATATAATGATGTATAAACTACATTACTTTTTTAGTAATATAGCTTAGAATAACACATAGGATACGTTTTATCTCCATATTCCCACGGGATCAACATTTATGCGAGTGAGAAACCGCGGGGCACTGCTAGTAGTCTCATACAGACATTCTAAAAAAATATCTGGACAATGATAAAAGTTTTTAAGGCAGGACTCGGTAAAGTATTGATCAATACCTGCTAAGATAATAATAATAATCTTTATTATACAAGAAAGTGGTTACAAAAAACATAGAGTGAAGTCCCTGACTCCTGTGCTAGGTGATAGACCTGTGTTACAAGAGCCAGTGCCCTCTCCCAGTAGGAGATAATACAGAATCGTATGCAAAAAGATAAAAAGAATATGGTAAACAACAAAAGAAATTAAATTAAACTAACTGTGGTTAAAAGAAGCCTGTATTGAGTTTGTGTGTATGTGTGATGTGTTTATGTGAGTGTGTGTGTGTGTGTGTGGGTGAGTGTATATGAGTATTTGTCAGTGGTTGATCACGAGAAACATGTACATAGGTTCTTAATTATAAATTGAACATAAATGATATAACTAATATTATGTAACAATATCATTTAAAAGAGTGTCCATGGAGTTTCTTGCCCATTCTTCTCCACAGGTACGTCCTACGCTTTGGAATGGGCAACTAGCTTCATCTTACTGAATGACCGACTCCTTTGACAATTCAAAAGTGCCTGTAAATAGTCTAATTAATATAAATGCTTTAGTTATACGCTATACTTATACTATGCATATGAAAAGAACAGCAGAAACCGTACAATATTTTCAGCACTTCGTTCGCACTTCAGCAGTTTTTCTGAATTCTATTTTACAATTCTGAAAGTTGGCGACTGAGACCTGACATAGTGATATTTTTACACAAATGCAATTGATATGAGCAGTGGGGGGGCAGTGAGCAGTAGTGGCCCAGTGGTACCAGTGGTACCGTGGTAAACAGGCAACAGCCACAACTTACGAGATGTACTTTGTGTAAATTAGTTCATGACCACTGCTCTCAAAACGGTGAAGGAAAACACCGTGAGGAAACCAGCATGTCCTAGAATCAAAAATTTGAAGCTATGTGACATCTACCAACCCACACTGGGGTCCACTATCATGTAATAGCAACAGCTGTTGGTTTGAAACGCTAAAGAGTGAACGATATGTGCTTAAGAAATCGTAAAATGAAACAAAAAGCGATCGAAACGAAACCAATTAATCTCAATCATTTGCCGAAAATGGTTACGCAATTAGGCTGCTGTGTCCCAGCAGTGGGAACATTATAGGCTGATTATTCTATGCTATGCTTATGCGATTGATATTTAAAAGTATGACGTTTACGATAAAATTTTAATTTTCGTAAAAATGTCCCTTTGTATTCGTTGTTGACTCGTTGTGAAATAGTATTTAGAAAATCACTGCCATTATAAAAGTTTTGTCGTCGATTTTACCTATTGTTTATTGTTTGACAGCCAAGCCCGGATCAATGCCCAGTGTTGAAGGAAAGCGTAGCGGACATCGACACCGTCGCCATATACCCCACTTTTGAGTTTCAGGTACGTATCAATTATTTATTAATTATTATTAGTTTATTACACAGGGCATTTTATAAATTAGGTAATTGGTGAAACTTTATTATGATAATGATACAGCATGAGTGGTAGAAAATGGATATACTTTATGAAGGACATGATCATTTATGCTAACATGAGACGATCGAAAATATCCCAAAAGTCTGACAGTCATAGGGCTAGGGTCTTAGGACGTAATACAATTTCATTTATAAATTCTTCCACGTTTATATCATCCATTTTAAGCAAATAATAAACATGAAAATTCTATGAAATTAGCTCTCACGTCTAGTCACCGCACTATTTAACAGCGAAATGAACACGTGGAGCTTGCGACGTTGCCGTACCGTTGTCGTGCGTTCTCGGTACCGACACCGCACTGTTGCCGCACCGCGCGCTTTGTATGAAAACAAATGACCGTCCGTGCACCATACGACAAACGCACCGCTTCGGCACTGCAGCGGTCCGACACGAAACGTCTAAATTGAAAGAGCCCTTACCAAGGGGTATTGTGTTACCCAGTAACTGGGTCGCCTAGGTTAGACAGGCAGACGCTCCATGTAAGATACTGGTATTCAGCTGCATCTTGTTAGAACGGAAGCCGACTCCAACACAGTTGGGAAAAGGCTAGCAGATTGATAGATTGAGGCGATTCAAAATAAAAAAAAACGTAACCTTAAAGTAAATATAATAATTTATTTCATAAAAATCCGTAAAGTTTCTTTCTTGCATGGACGACTACACTGGACTAAATGAATGGGAATGAACTTTAAAATCAGGGAACATCATAAAAATAAAATATTAAGGTCAGATTTTTTATATCTTTCACGATAATCGAATACTGAATCCTTCAATATGGCCCTATGTTTTACAAGCCATACTGTATAATTTATCAATTCGGCATTAATAATTTAGTCCGGTTTTTTGGTCGCCACGAATCAAGTGAGATTTCGAAGCTTTCAACGGAGTGTTGATAAGTATACTACCTGAAACGGCTGAAACCCGACCTTATTACGTTTTGAGCTCACAGAGGTCCATCATGCATATTCATAAGCGAAACAACTTCATTATTCACTTTAAAAGTTTCCTATTGTTGGCGAAAAATTGCTAAGAGTTCAGCTTCAGCTTTCCATTGAGAATGAGATTACCTATTCTGAAGTAAATATAATATGGAAATTGTTATTCCTTATATTTTTATTTTCACTTATAAAACCTATTTTCCCAGTGATAATGGGAAATCCAGCTTTTCCAAGAAACTGAAAAACTGTTTTCCTATCTCTGAAATCTTACTTACTCATGGTTCTTGAGTACATGATAGCTTTGATAAATGATATATCAAAATATTTTTACACCATCTGCTCGCTAATGTCAAATTATATGTCATGCTAACCTAACCTATATATATATAAATATTGTACTGAATTTCATTATGACCCGCTAGTACTTACATGATTTGAATTTATACCCTCAACTAAAAAATTCGTATGAAAACTTTTACCAAAAATAAACCCTTTTTCACATACGAAACATTCATATATTCATGTACGAAAGAGTTCTCACTTCATAGGTTTTAATTGCTGTCGACGAGCAAAATGATCAGTTGCGGTGGCGCGTGTCCCCTATATTAGAATGTTGGATTTGGGGGTCATAATACATTTACGATATCCGGCAGGCCTATTCCAGCAGTGGACTGTGATAGGCCGAGTTGCTTTTTTTTTTGTTTTCAATTTATTTCTTATTGTTCTTATGAAATGAGTGAGTACAAAACCACCTGACTTTTCAAGCAGTTTGATTTTGTCATTTTTATTGAAATATTTTTAGTGTGTTATATTTTTGGAATCGTCTCCTCAAGCTGTTATTTTGATACCCCACATGGCTATGGCACTAAACGTTTTTTTTAAGACCTTACATAAATTGACGTCTAAAATCCACCATTTTTATTTATAAAAACAAAACCTAACCTATACCTTTACGCGACACTGACGAATCGATAGGGACCACATGTATCCATCCAGCCGTTAGGATGCTTGAGAGTATAAAGAATCCCACATACATACGTGCGATTTGTACGCATGAAAAACATAACCCTGTCTGTGCTGTCACGTAGTCGAGTAAATACTGCACATAACTAGGTATTCCTTGGTTATTTAACAGTTTCATGAACTACTAACTCGAAAATCGAATTGGTTTTCATTACCTCGCAGTAGACGCGAAAAGTTTTCCTCGGGGATAATGGTGTCTTCTACTTGGGTGAGCTTGAATCACTCCCTGTGTTCAGGATTGTAGTCTTAAAATCTCGCTGCGCTCGGGAGCGCTAGGATCCTTCGTTATGTTCGGGATTCAAAATGAAAAGGGTGAATAATGTACTATTATTTCAGTAAATTGGTTAAAAAAAACTTGAACAAGTCAAAATGATATTATGTTTTTAGACGAGTTCGGTGTTTCCTAACTGACTACTCTGAGAAGAAAGGCCTAAACAAAGTCAGAGGTCACAGGGCTCTTTTAGAGTCCAGACGTAATCTTCATCAGGCCATATGAGGACCATGCAGATTAATGTCTTTGTTCTACTTATCATAATTTCATCGTTCGCCCTGAAGATTCATCTGAATTCGCCCTATATTAAATATTGACGCCGATTCCCTTGTTCACAAACTAAACTAAATTTTAGTTCAGTGCATCTTTTTCTTTCTATTTCATTAAGAAAAGGACAGAAGATAAATATTAGTTTAGTCCTGTCAAATTAGTCAGCGCCTGACGTAAACTAACTTATTTTTAGTAGCCGTGTTTTTAATCACGTCTAATTTGTCTATGGAGTACCTATCTTAATTTAACAGGACTAAACTAATATTTGTCTTCTGTCCTTTTCATAATGAAATAGAAAGAAAAAGATGCACTGACTTAAATTTAGCTTAGTTTGTGAACAAGGGAATCGGCACCATTATCGGTTAAATGATAGCTTGACGACCTTAATACGCAAGATATCAATATACGATATATACGATACTTGCTCGTCAATACATGTGTCGTATTTTCGTAGCACGCCCGTCGGGTTCCACGCAACGTAAAAGTACACTAGTTTAGACTACGCGGGTACGCGTCCTACTTACAACAATCTCACGCATTGCCTACAAATTTAACGTCACCTACCTACTATAGATTTGTAATTACATAACAATGTTTGTTTTTATTAGTTCGGTGTAAGCAAGTGTTAGTGTTTGTAGGTCGGGTCGTGTTTTGAGGTGTAAACACGCTCCGTCTAGGTACGTTTTGACGTAGAATTATAAATGTAGGAATTCACGTAACAAAACATAATATCACGCCTGTCTTCCCCGAAGGGCTAGGCAGAGGTGCATCTATAGGTGAAGGAATTCAGTAGCTTCTAAATAGTGAGATAGTGAGGTGTGCTAGATTTACTTCTTTTATAGGTTTTGTTTTTGGATCCTTCAATCTAACATCAGAATTAGATAATCGTGTTAGTAGATCACTAAGAGTGTGTATTTAGAAAGTTCGCTATGTCGCAGATAGCTGTCAAATATTCCGTTATTTTGATTAATTTGTCAATATTACACAATTACGTGCAATTACGCGCAACCTGTTACATTTCTCAACGCAGGGGGTTCAGGATCATGTACTGAATCCACGGTAACAGGATGCGCATCGATGTCCCTGCCACCCTATAAAAAAAGACCAGTTTAACAAACTATTGATTTTACATGTTCTAGGCGTTAGATGGGCAGAATATACCTAAATTATTGTTCAGTCAACGTACATATCATGTTTACGTACGTAAACACTACAACTACAAAAACCTGCTACAAAATTTACAAAGGCGCTGTATATGTCAAATTATTACCTCTGAGGTTGCTTGTACACAAAAATTGTAACTCCGACAGTCAGACAAGTGGATCAATAGGTATAAGGGTAAAATGCACTAACACTAAGACCGTTTATATCAATGGCTGCCGACCGATAATTTGCTTATATCGATCTAGAGCCTAATATGTACATATATTATTCACATATCGTGTCTGTAGGCGTTTCGTATTATCCAGTTACTGTGATGTGTTGAGATTTAGTTTAAATAAAGGAGCTTAACTGTGACTGGATTATTTTCTTATCAATATACCATAGAATAAGAAAATAATATAATACACTTGAAGTCATGACTTCAAGTCACCATGCCATAAGCAAACACAGTACCGTAAGCGAAGCCGCAGGCAGAGCTGATGCTTATACAATATTAAGTCCTATGCTATAAAGCCCTGTCCTATGCGTGGGGGAGGCCTATGTCCAGCAACGGACGACATTCCGCTGGAATGACGACGATGATTGTCAAAGCGGTGTTGTCCTGACAATACCCTTTACATACCTTCCCACATGTTTCCCATGTGCCATCGCGTTGTGGTCGATTCTTCTGAAGGGTTACAATAATATTATTTGCCATACCTTGTTCAAAAGAAAAACATCGCTTGGTTGTGAAATTCACATAACATCAACGTTTTTAATACACTCACCTTAATACACGATTCCAACAAATTGATTCGCATTGATTGGAAAGCACAATACTGAAAGGTATGGATGGATAGCCAACACTGAACCATGAATATTTTGTCATTTATTTAATTTAATTGCCTTGAATCGTGTGACATTTGCATCATGCGTAGCATTGATGTGTATTGTTGCGAGTCGGTGGATTATTTTATGTTCGACAAGCTTCTGCCCGCGACTTCGTCCGCGTGAAATTTCGGCCATACCTGAGGCCCGACCCATCGCGTCGCATCCCATCGCTTGGCCGTGCTGCTACATCGTTTTCGCTTAGCATTCTTTCTGACTTTTTTTCCTTTTGCTCGGCTCCTAAGGGTCGTAGCGTGATAATAAATAGCCTGTAACCTTCCTCAAGAATTGGGCTATCAATGCAAAAAGATTTTTTTCAAGTAAGACTGGTAGTTCCGGATATAACACCCTACATACTAATGTATCAACAACAAAAAAAATTGCTCTTTATAATATTAGTATAGATATATCACCCTAATAAGGTAACGTCAAGGCAAAGAGGCTTATTCGGGAGTTTTGATTAAGTTATTAATGAATGTGGCACATCGGCCCACGTTCCCCGAATTCGATTCGTCATCAAAGTGCACTCTCCGAAAAATTTCTCGCTGGGAAGTCGAACTAAAACTTGGAGGTTTATTAAGGTCTTCTTTCCCGTTTCTTCTAGTTGACGAAGTTTGTTCTCAGACTGGGTCAGCACTTCGTTGTCTCTTATTTGTTGCTTGATCGATGTGAGGTTCATCATCAATCATACTTTCAGTTTCGTTGCTCCAGATTTCATCTTGGTAGTTAACTGGTTTAGCTAAAAGCAACCAACTCGTTCATGCCCCACCTGGCGTACATGTTGATGCATAGTTACTTATGCAAATACTAATCTTTTGATGCATCAGAAGCATAGATAAGTTTGTTGCTTCAGGATAGTACTAGATGTTGTTAATTTATAAGTGAAGCAATTGCTGTGGAAAATTGTTAACGAGAAAATAATGAAAACTGATGCGGAACGCTTCACTTGTACAGATGTAGATACTTATAGAAATGTGGTGTGAGAGCGTACTGCTAAACACGCAACATTTACCGAACACAATGTGGTTAAACTAAATAATAACAATGAATTTTGGAGCCATGCAATTTTTAGAATCGAACAAAAATCCTTTTTGTTGCCAGTTCCAGTACAAAGTTTTTCACAAAAAGGATTCGTTCAACTCGAAATTCCGGCGAGTTATTTGTTGGTTACTCCGCTAATTTGTACGGAATTTACTGAATCGAATATTCATTTGAGTCACGTGATCGAGCAGGCAGTCGGACGAGACTTTACTGCGATAAAAAGTTCGCGGAGCCAACTCTGCTGTCACCATTTAGCTGTTACGTTTTTTTTAACTTTAGACGTTCGCTCCCGAATGTGTGTATAGAACAAAGTATTTCATATTTGATATGAGCAGCATAGTCACCGGGCCTACATATTATAAGCATTGTTTGTTTCCCCCATCCAGTTTATGGATGAGTACCTAACTAAAGCTTGAATCAATACAATTGGAAATTCAAACTCCAGACCTATTTTCTTGTCTGCAAGTTCTGCAACAGTTCGATTTGGAACATCACAGCCAATGACAGCGACGACATGGAAAATACGACGATTCTATTTGCGACTGTTTATAATCGACTGTTAGGGACGCTCCTTTCCTTTCCTTGTTGGTTCGTTTGTATTTTGTCTTTCGTCGCTTTGTTAAATATTTAAGTCTGACAACCGTAGAACAGGTATGGTAGTAAGCGGGACTCCATTATCTTTTTCTTTAAGTTCATGGGGAGTTTTTGATTTTAATATTTCTTTTCGACTCCAAAATTTCTTCCAACTCATATTTATCCTGGCACTACCGTGCCTTCAGATTCTCCTTTCGATCTTACTTGTGTGACTCGACTTTGTGAAGGACAATTGCTTATCTAGATATTGGCAGCTCGATCCACATACTCTTTAGTTTACTACGCTTTGGAATGGGCAACTAGCTTCATTTCTCTGACTGACCGACCCCTTGACAATTCAAAAGTGCCTGTAATTGGTTTAATTGAAATAAATACTTTGAGTTTGAGTTTGAGTACCATTATAGGCTGTGAGAACTTTTCGTTGCAACTTTAGTTTTTTGACGTACATATTTGTATTTAATCCTATGCTTTCGCTAACGTTGCATAACTCTGTATCTTGCATAACTGACTGTCATTTCTTTCAATTCTATGGGTTTTTTTTAAACGACCGATATCGTCGGCAAACCTTAGGTTGCTCAGAAAGTGTTCGCTTATGCAGATTCCTTTCCGTTTCCAGCTTAGGCCTTTCAATATAAACTCCACGATAGAGATGAAGAGTTAGGGAGATACAGGGTCTTTCTGTTTTACCAATCTACATATTTTAATTTCTGCACGTAATAGGTGTAGCTTCACTCTGCTTACACTATTGTTGTATATGTCTTTAATTTTTTTTTTGCCTTTAATGTCCCACTGCTGGGCAAAGGCCTCCCTACTCTCTGTCCAGAGCTGCCAAACACCAATCTTCATCAAAGGAGTCCAGCTCATCCCGCCATCTCCGTCTGGGCCTGCCGCGATGTCGTTTGACATTAAGCGTCTGACATGCGGCAGATGTGATCTCTAAAAATAATTAATATAGTTCTAGCCATATGCTTTCATGTGATATAGACTACAAAGTCAAAAGCCTTCGCAGAATCAACCTAGCCGTTCACCGCAGAGTTACAAACTAAAGGGTATTTCTCCGTAAAATGTATATATGAATAAAACATGTAGTCTATTTAATAATGGAAGGCATACTATTGTATCAACGCCTACTCATACGATAAGAATAGTTGGTCACTGTGACTAACTGAAGACAATGTTTATGTTCTTTCTCCAGAATTAGCTTACCTACTGACAGGTTATATCTAGACTAAAAATAAGAACTAAAGAGTTTGTTTGTTTGAATTCGCTAATCTGTAAAACTACCAGTCGGATTTGAAATATTCTTTTTGTATTTGATAGTTCAGTTCTTGAGGAGGTCTATAGGCTAAAGAAACAACACGCTAGAAACCGAGCATTTAAAAAAAAACAGTCAGAAATTCTTGCTCGTGTCGCTGGCACGACTGAATTTCATATCTTGTTGGCCCAAAACTTTGCCACTTCCACGGCGTCGACAGTGGCAGCGCAGAGGTCACTTTGACTGCATGTTTTGGGACACAGAGGGCAGGATAGGAGGTGGAGCATGGTTTGCGACATAGCTCCACAATCACACCCTACTGCCGTTCCGTCAAGGTAACTCCACTTTACAGTCAGAAATATCGCTAATCGTAAACGAAGTAATACCGCTGGCAGGCGATGTGATACGACGGCGTGTGTCGGGGGCACCTGTAATGTCATCACATCTCCCGTTCGCGCTATTACTTCATTAATGTTCTGCCTTTCTTCCCTTTGCTCGGCTCCTAAGGGTCATAGCATGATGTTAAATAGCCTTCCTCAAGAATTGGGCTTACAAATGCTAAAAGATTTTTTCAAATCCGACCGAACAAACTCTTTATCTTTATTAAGTATAGAAGATAGATAGAAGACTGTATATGGAAAATAACTTCGTCTGGTGGTCTAGCTCAAACGGTCTATTCTGTAAGAATCTTACCGTGAAAACTTAGGTGAGGTAAGATTGACCTGTCATTCCACCTCACGCTACTGGAAATGACAGCTCTCTTCGTCTAAGTTTTTCACGGTGAGATTTTTACCATTACGAACTTGGCAATTCTGTATCATCAAAGTATTGAACACCGAAAAATTTAAATCCATCGAATCGATTGTAAGTTTTCTGTAATTCTCCTTATTTGGTCTCAATCAATCTGCCTAGAAAGGCTAGGTCAGTAAAAGACAAAGTCAAATCCTTTTAATTTTCTACCGGAGTCTATTTGTAGTAAAAATTCTAATCGCAGAATAAGGTTCATTCCTCGATCATCGAGGCACCAGTTTCCATGATTGGTCCTTTGTAATCAAGCTAAATGAATTGAAGGGATAAATAAATAATGTATGTGGCATCAATGAAACAATTTGCTCAGATACGCGGCTACACGTTGGGTTCATTTTAGTATAAGTAAGGTTCAAAAGTGACGTCACTTTCAATAGTCGTCATTCTTTTCGTGTTAGGTACCTAATTCTTATGAGGTTTAGGCAAAGTGCGGTATGTGTACGGGCGTTTGGTGGTACTAAAAAGGACTAAACAAGCCCTCCGAGGTACCGGGAGGTATAAAATCAAACTTCGGTTTATCTCGTAATGTTCAATAATTATTCCTATAAAATATATTACGTATATTACATAATAACACTTTTGCTTGTCAGCCTAATCTCTTCTAAACTTAAATCTTTAAGTACGAGTATGTCTAGTCTTTTATACCAAATAGGCTACAGTCTCTATCATAGAAATGTAAAAAACAGTTCTTATATCTATGTTCTCTATAGTACAGTAAAGAAACGTGATGTGGTCGGAAGCATCACACACGAACTGGTGTAAACTGTGTGATGAGTCTATAGAGCCATCTCTTGCTCCTCTTAAAACCCAACCTATTCAATTAGGGTCTGTAACTTTATCAAAAGTATCATGGAAAAGTATCAAAATACATGCCTACAACACGGACAATACTTCATTTTCCGACGAGCACGTAACTCAATTTTAAATATGAGAATATCAGAAAATTGTCCAGT
Organism: Apamea monoglypha; assembly: GCA_911387795.2. Lineage (NCBI taxonomy): Eukaryota > Metazoa > Arthropoda > Insecta > Lepidoptera > Noctuidae > Apamea > Apamea monoglypha. Next base: position 27,318,640 of record OU426914.1, on the reverse strand, counting down.
GATTTTTCTCATAGAATTGAAATATTCATAACAATTTCTCGAATTGAATAGTACGAGATGCACGCTGGAAAAAAATGAGCGTTCCCATTCGCGATGTTCACGTCGTATTAATCCTCTTATCTGTTGACGTGCATCATACGCATAAACGCTTCACAATTTCACGTTCGCTTTCTGAAATGTAAACCAATGAAAGTTACAACCGTGCGACCGCAACGCTTCTATCTCGTACCAGTGTTTATAAGTACTTAACGCTACGTCAATCAATCGTGTATGAAATTGTAGCGGAAGTTACCATCGATGTTATGTTGTTTTGTTACGTAGAAATATATCTAGATAATTCTACGAAGTAACACACTAAAATAAATTTTGTTTAACAAGAATTTTTATTTATATTTAGCTACTTTAGGCATTCAAACATAAAGGAAAACTTTCTGAAAGGGCCAATTAATTACAATATTTTTTACTTTCAGCCGAGCTGGTTGCGCTCAAAGGAATTTTGGGACAAGTCCTTTGAGGACCGTTATGAAAAGATACATAACGATACCACACGGCCCAGATTGAAGGTAAGTTCGACGACTATACAATATCTATCAAATTCAGCTCCGAATTCCCAAACGGCTTTTAACATAAAGACGTCCTTTCTCCTTATAGAAGTATTTCTGTCGCCGAACTTTAAACTTGAAGTGACCCAAACATAAGACTTATCAGCAACTCAAAATTGAGTTTGTTTGAGAATTGGGCTGAGTCTTCGACTAATAATGTTTATTAAACTTGATCTTGTAAGTTTGGCGTCGTAATGCCTACCCAGTACCCACTTACCATAAGATCGACCGGCCTGGTTCCTATAAATAGTGTCATTAGGTATATGATGGCTAGCTTCTATTATATTATTTAGAAAAGAATGTAAAATTGTTTCTTCTTACCGGTACCGGTAACAAGGTTATCAATAGATATCGGAATTTAAAGATGCATTACTGTATATTAGAAACTCATTGGAAATCGTAACAAGGGACCAGCGGGATGTTTGCGTAACGGAATAACAGGAATGACAGTTCTATCTATATCAGCCGTCATCTCAGTACCACCCGGAGGGTATTGCATAACACACTAACAGTAGGAATGGCTTTCATTTGACAGTTAAACAACATTCATTGCGATATTTACGTTGTTGAGCAGACAATTTTTTAAACATAATAATAAAGCAATGAATTAGCAATATTTCACGTTACGCTTGCAATTACTTAACGTACTATATATCTCAATCTGAATCATTTTGAAGGATAGTACTAATCCAATGCTTTATATGTTCGAAAAAAATTGTCTGTTCAACAACAAAAATAACGCAATGAATGTTGTTGAACTGTCAAAATGAAAGCCATTGCTACTGTTAGAGTGTTACGTGATTACCCCGCAGTACACGCTGGCCTCATAGTCTATTGACACTACGAACTACGGTGGGCTAGTTCCAGATCAGTGTTACCACAGCTGTACAATATTAAGCAAATACAATAATAAACTTTTCTACTCAACAACAGGTTATTGTGGTCCCTCACTCCCACAACGACCCAGGATGGCTGAAGACTTTCGAGCAGTATTTCGAATGGAAGACAAAGAACATTATCAACAACATTGTGACAAAACTGACTCAGTACCCGAACATGACCTTCATTTGGACAGAGATATCTTTTCTGAACGCCTGGTGGGAAAGGTCACACCCCGTCAAACAAAAGGTACATTGTATTGGTAAAAAACACACCTACCGTTGCCGGTCACCTATTATTTCAAGGTCACTTAATTCTCGCGGTTGCGTTTTTGGTCTCGTTGTACAAAGTCTAGCCTTTACATGTGTCCACATACATAGCAGTAACTAATCGGATGACAATATGTTCAGCTTTGTACTTTGCATACGAGGGTGACACTGAAAGTTCTTACTTTGCCCACTCGTCCTTAGGGGTCTCTTCGACGGCATTTTGAAACGCAGCCACTGCTTCCTCGGCGTCCATAAAATGTTTTCCTCGAAGTTTTTCTTTTATTTTCGAAAATAAATAAAAATCGCAAGGTGCGAGGTCGCGGCTATAGGGCGGGTGACCCAGTAATTCCACGTCTCACGTCGCCAAGTAGTCGACTGTTTGCTTGGCGGTGTGCGACGAGGCGTTGTCGTGGTGAAGGAGGATCCTACTGCGAGGTCGTTTCTCCCGAACTTTTTCCAAGACAAGTGACAAACAATTGTTAGTGTACCACTCTGCAGTAACTGTTTTTCGATCCTCTAAAACAATTGTTGCGTAATGACCTGTCCTTCCGAAGAACGAGGCTACCGTCTTTTTTCCCACGATTCGACTTCTCATCCACCCAGACAGCAGACTGTCTCTTAGTTTCAGGATCATAACAATAAATCCAGCTTTCGTCACCCGTAAGTATGTCGAACACAGGATTTGAGTCACCTCCGTTAAATCTTTGAACCATTTCACGACACCAGTCAACACGACGGAGCTTTTGAGCCTCTATCAAATTATGAGGTATCCACCGGGCACAAAGCTTCCTGACCGCTAAATGTTCATGGAGGATTTTGTGCACTTGACTCATGCCGTTGCCTAAGCTTGTCCGAATCTCTTTTGTCAGTCTCTATCATACGCCGCACAACACCGATGTTTATCTTCAGTTGTCGCCGTAGAAGGCCGTCTCTCACGCAGATCATCGGTGAGATTAGTGCGACCACGTTTAAACTCATTAAACCGTTGTAAACAGTGGCACGAGATGGGGCTTCATCGTGAAAGGCCAATCGAAGTCTATCCTAATTTTCTTGTTGACTTAAATGACATCGAAAGTCATAAAATATCATTGTACGAAAATTTTCTCGCGTTAAATTCATGCTGACGTGACGCAAACAATTTTCAATTTGCCGCCAAATCGTAAATAAATTACAAATGAATAAAATACATACACAATAATATTGGCAAGGAGTCCAATTTTCAAAATTTGAACTTATTTTTTTATATATTATCGTTTACAAGTGGCCAGTTCTAAAAAATTCAGTGTCGCCCTCGTAATATAATACATTCATTAAATATTTACACAGCGACAAGTAAGCCCCTTGACAGGCTTGCAATCTATCCCACGTACGTAATAAGTATAATACATTCATTAAATATTTACACAGCGACAAGTAAGCCCCTTGACAGGCTTGCAATCTGTCCCGCGTACGTAATATAATACATTCATTAAATATTTACACAGCGACAAGTAAGCCCCTTGACAGGCTTGCAATCTGTCCCGCGTACGTAATATAATACATTCATTAAATATTTACACAGCGACAAGTAAGCCCCTTGGCAGGCTTGCAATCTGTCCCGCGTACGTAATATAATACATTCATTAAATATTTACACAGCGACAAGTAAGCCCCTTGACAGGCTTGCAATCTGTCCCACGTACGTAATCATCGAACACTATATATACCTAAGTTTGTGGTATCTGTTCGATTATGAAAGGGTACTTAGGCGTACTACTTTTCATTCTTCGCATATTATAAAGCGTTCAATGCAGTCCACAATAGGATTACAGGTTTACTTTACAATAGGCAACGCAGTCATCGGTGCGGTAATTACATTATAACGCGATAAATTATCCGTTGACTTAGCGAACATGGTGGTTATATTTTGACCGCGACGACGAACAATGTAGGAAACTTGTTTGACTCAAATGAAACTTTTGTAATTATTGTTCTAACATTTGACGAGCTAGTTAACGAAGTAACAGGACAATTTATAAACAGGCAATAGGTAATTAATAATAATTGATCTCATTACAGTTATTGAAAAAGTTGATCAAAGAAGGTCGTCTCGAGATCACCACGGGCGGCTGGGTGATGCCCGACGAAGCGTGCACGCATATCTATGCGTTAATTGACCAGTTCATTGAAGGTAATATACACTTATTTTGATTTTGATTGAGAAACTCACGTTTTGGGTATTATATTTTGATCTATTCTTTAGGCCATCACTGGGTGAAAACCAACCTCGGCGTCATCCCGAAGACAGGATGGTCCATCGATCCCTTCGGTCACGGAGCAACTGTCCCTTACCTGCTAGATAAAAGTGGCCTTGAAGGAACCATCATACAAAGGATCCATTACGCGTGGAAACAATGGCTGGCCGAGCGACAGATCGAAGAGTTCTACTGGATCGCGGGCTGGGCTACCACGAAACCCTCCATGGTAGTTCACAACCAACCTTTCGACATCTACTCCATAAAAAGCACATGCGGTCCACATCCTTCGATTTGTCTCAGCTTTGACTTCCGGAAAATCCCTGGCGAATATTCTGAATATACCGCTAAACACGAAGATATAACTGAACATAATTTGCACAGCAAGGCGAAGACTTTGATTGAAGAGTACGATCGTATTGGATCCCTTACTCCACACAATGTGGTGCTGGTGCCGCTGGGAGACGACTTCAGATACGAGTACAGTATGGAGTTTGATGCTCAATACGTTAATTACATGAAGATGTTCAATTATATCAATGCGCACAAGGAGATTTTCAACGCTGATGTGCAGTTCGGGACGCCACTTGATTACTTCAACGCCATGAAGGAGAGGCATCACACTATACCGACATTAAAAGGAGATTTCTTCGTTTATTCAGACATCTTTAGCGAGGGCAAACCGGCTTATTGGTCAGGCTACTACACGACAAGACCTTATCTGAAAATTCTCGCTCGCCAATTCGAGCATCAACTCCGCTCTGCAGAAATATTATTCACTCTTGTGTCGAACTACATAAAACAGGTCGGTAATCAAAGGTTCGGGACGTCTGAGAAGAAATTAGAAAAATCCTATGAACAGCTCATCTATGCAAGAAGGAACTTGGGACTATTCCAACATCACGACGCGATAACTGGGACATCAAAATCTAGCGTGATGCAAGATTACGGAACTAAATTGTTCACAAGCTTGTACCACTGCATCCGGTTGCAGGAGGCTGCGCTCACCACTATAATGATCGCTGATCACTCGTTGCACTCGCAGAGTATTCTACAAAGCGAAGTGGAGTGGGAAACATACGGCCAACCAGCTAAGAAACTGCTAGTGTCTTACATCGACAAGAAGAAAATTGTACTTTTCAACCCTTTAGCAGAAATCCGAACCGAAGTTATCACTGTGAGGGCCAACACCTCAAACATCCGCGTGTTTGATACTCACAAGAAGAAACACGTCATGTACCAGATCACACCTAGCATCGAAGTGCAGGACAACGGCAAGCGAGTCGTTAGCGACATCGTCTACGACGTGATGTTCGTGGCGACCATACCACCTCTCACGTCGATCTCTTACAAGCTGCAAGAGCACACCAATACCTCTCATCACAGCGTTATATTCTGCAACAATTGTGAAGACTCGCAAAAAAGCAATGTATTTTCTATCAAGAAAATGATGCCTGGTGATATACAATTAGAAAATGCGGTGCTGAAACTTCTTGTCAATAGGAACACTGGATTCTTGCGACAGGTTTATAGAAAAGATATTAGGAAGAGGACTGTTGTTGATGTGCAATTCGGGGCATACCAAAGTGCGCAACGTCATTCGGGAGCTTATCTTTTCATGCCGGATTACGATTCACCAGAAAAAAATGTACTGCATCCTTATGCTAATCCGAATAATATGCAAGATGATAACATAATCATAGTTTCCGGTCCGATCTGTACTGAAATTACGACAATGTACATGCCGTTTTTAGTTCACACCGTGAGAATATATAACATAGAAGACCCAGTGCTGTCGCGTGCCATTCTCATCGAGAACTTGGTAGATTTCGAGAGTCCTCCCAAAAATAGAGAAACTGAGTTGTTTATGAGAATACAGACTGATATACAGAACGGAGACATTCCGGAATTCTATACCGACCAGAACGGATTCCAGTATCAGAAGAGAGTAAAGGTGAACAAATTGGGCATCGAGGCGAACTACTATCCCATTACGACTATGGCGTGGCTGCAGGATGAGGAGACCAGGTTGACCCTGTTAACTAACCACGCTCAAGGTGCGTCAGCTTATGAACCCGGACGCTTGGAGGTGATGCTTGACCGACGGACTCTCTATGATGACTTTAGAGGAATCGGTGAAGGAGTTGTGGATAACAGACCAACAACTTTCCAAAATTGGCTTTTAATCGAATCAATGCCCGGCGTCACGCGAGCTAAGAGAGATACAAGCGAGCAGGGATTCAAGTTTGTGAACGAACGTCGCTTTGGGCCCGACCAGAAGGACAGCCCTTACCAACTACCGTCCCAAACCGCGGAATATCTGAGCCGATCGTTCAATTACCCCGTCAACGTGTATCTGTTGGACACCAGCGAAGTGGGCGAAATCGAAGTCAAAGCATATCAGTCGTTCCTACAGAACTTCCCGGCCGGCATACACTTGGTGACCCTACGAACCATCACTGACGACGTACTTGAACTTTTCCCGAGTTCTGAAAGCTATATGGTGCTGCATAGACCAGGGTACAGCTGCGCCGTCGGAGAGAAACCAATCAGCAAGTCCCCAAAGTTTACGTCCAAAACCAGATTCAATGGTCTGACCGTTCAGAATATAACAGCAGTCAGTCTGACAGGCCTGAAGACGTTCAAAGCTCTGTCCGGTTTGAGCGATATCCATCTGGATTCGATGGAGATAAAAACATATAAGATCAGGTTGTAAAGACTGTTAGAAGTAATAGGTAGGTGTAACACATTTGTAATTTTATATTAATTTACAACTTTATTGTGAACTTGCCAGAACATGCTTCGGCAAAGCTTAAGATATGTAGGAGATGTAACTAGGAAAATAAAATTTTGAAGGTTTTTAGTAAGTATAGCTGCATTCGACCTAACGGTGTAATAATATACTCGTATTAGTTGAATTATTTTCGATTCATATTTTATGCACTCTCACTAAGTCATGGTAATTTGCCCTGTATCTTGATATTATTTTAAATTGTATAATTTATTGTCGACCCAATGGCTGTTTTAGTTCAACGGTAATTTCGACTACTAGATAAATCTACCTCAGGACCAAATGTTATACCTGTTCATCTATTGATTCTATTGCAAATGATTAATTATACTAGTTCAATTAATTATTATAGTCTATTTGAATCTCCTATTATTAATCTTCTTAACTTTTATCACTGACTTTTGTAAAATTGTTTTTTCTATTTTGTAATGTATTACAACACCCTAAAGTTTATGTTATGTTAGCACCCTAAAGTTTATGTTATGTTTGGGCAGACGCATAATAACTTCTTACATTCATAATAGGTTGCTGTGATAGCATTCATTACAATACAAATATACATATTTTATATTATTTTAGTTACCGATAGTTTTGGGTTTCATAATTTTCATAAAATATAAATTTCGTATCCTATCATATTGATCCAATGACGAGATTACTCGTACAGTTGGATTCAATCGTTCCTTATTAAAATGTACCAATAAAAAACTATATTTGTGACAAAAGCTTTTAGGTTGTGTTTCTTATGTTCTGAAATGATTTAAGTATTTTTAAGTTTGAAAGTGATATTTGAGTTACATTTAATATAATAAGTTATAATTTAATCCATATGCTAGGCATACATTTTAAATAAAGGGGAGGGTGATAAAGTCTACATATATAACATAATGAATTTCGACGTTTATCTTCACCCTTGCCTTAGTTATTATGCCTTATTAATAAAAATTATGCAGTTCTAAAAGAACAAATAAGTAAAAATAATAAAAACTGAATTCTCTCAATATTTTTACAGATCTGTGTTGGGGTTTTTTTTAATAAGGCTTATCTTTTAATTGCATTTGATGGACCAAACATATATTTTTCTTTAGTTTTTATAACGTCTTAACTTGTTCTTGTAACTAGGTAGTTAATTTAATCTTGCAATTTCCAGTTTGTTAATATTTTTTGTATATAATTGTGAATGTGTATATTTTTAAGATATTATTTTTTTTTTAATATTTTGAAACGGCCACTATTAATTTAGACTTGGTAGGTACAATTAATTAAATCAACATATTTTTATTATTTAAGGCTTGATGTATTGTCACCTCGAAACTAGATATGTTTTGGATTCTCATATACCTAATGATTATAGTAATTTGTACAATATTATTATATACCGAAATCAATTTTATAAATATATTAATGTGATAAGGTATGTGTAACTTGAAATCATTACCATCGATAATGTTTAGTCAATGAAAATTAGGTCTTAAATGAATGTAAGTAAAGATGATAATCACACTACTTTGTAAGCTGGCCATGTTTAGTTTACACAATCTGTATCTCAATTAGTAGAACCGTAATATTTCGTTGTATAATTTGGTTGTACTTGTAAATTTAATCATAGACATAAACTAGCAACTTAAATATTGTGTACAATTTTTGTCTGGAAACTTGTAGTAGATGAAATAAAAATAAATAAAATATACAAGAACATGTTTATTTATAATAATATACCCCATTCATGCAAAACAACGGACAATGATCCTGATAGGTTTCTCTTTAGAATATATTTATTTAGTAAAGTTATTAAACAAACAGTTAGGGATTAGAATTTTATGTAACTTTAACAATAGTACGTGTACCTATATATTTATTTATAAAATTACTAATCAAGGGGAGCGTCGTGTCATTTCTTCCTTATTCTACTCGCGATCCACTCTAGTCCTAAGTGTAATCTGAAAAGAGAGAAAAGTTAAATAAATAACATTTCCTTATTTAAAGTTCAACCTAATTCTTAAAATAAAAATAAAAAACAAGTTTTTGCACACGATTAGGAAACAAATGTGTAACTTAGCAGTTAGAATTGAGATATGTAAAGAAACAATTTCCGATTCTATGCAAATATATAGCAAAATGCGCTAGACGACCACAAATGAGTGTATAAAGGATGAATTTCTATCTAGCCTACAAACAAAACAAAATGTTTTACCTAATCTTCAAATAAAACTAAAATATATAATATTAGCAACAAAACTGCATAGTCAAAACCCGAAAAACCTTCAAAGTATAACTTTAACGATAGGTACTTGAGAGTTACGAAATAAGTTTCACAACACAAAACTTTGTTAGACTGATTTATGACTCGTAGATACACCTAGAGCCACCTAGTGCACTTGCATTGAACTAACTGAAGCATGACGTTTGCAAAAGGGCGCGAAATGCAAACGCATTCATGACAAGACTTTATTCACGAAACCCTCGTGATATCTCTAAGTAAGGATATAGGATCACAGGGTAATCTTATCATTAGGTAGACAGGTTAGAAATTAAAGTGCATTCGTACCTAGACAATAAAAACTTTAATTAAAACAACAGATAACGATAAAAGAATGGTAACAATTTTTGGTAACAAGCACAACGGAACGATATCGCAAAAAAACCATTTATTCGTAACAGAATTTACCTATCTTATTATTTATTTGTTGTTTGGTTAGGTACGTACGAGTAACTTTATCTTTTTACATACCTACAATGTTAGTAGTTACAGACGAGGTAGGTATTTTTTCGTAAATAAATTAATCGTTACTGTACCTGTAACATTTCACAATTAACTTTTATTTATTACAATTAAAAACTTAACACATTTGTGCAACTAAGTAATTACCAAAAAACAACCTACATACAGATACAAAAATTTTAGAAAACAAACTCAGTGTAACAATTTGGAAAACCACTTTAAATACAGTGTCAATTTACTCTAGGGACTTACATTTAAAGAAAGTAGGCACATCCTTTATGGCCACTAATACTAGTAACTAAAGAGGATTTATAGCCCATACCTGAAATTAGGCATACCCACCTCTCCTACTATCTCTTAAAATTATGACTAGAATTAAGCATAATCAGCTATTATGTTCCTACTGCTGGGACACAGGCCTCCACTCGGGTTCTAGGATATGTAGCTTTCATAACTGTCTCCCTTCACCGTTTTGAGAGCAGTGGTGATGAAATAATTTACACAAAGTAAAGCGCCTGTCTGGGTTCGAACCCAGGACCCTTATGCCGCTCCCGTTACTACTGTGCTACCACTGCTCTGACTGGAATTAGTTGGAGCATTTTCTGTATACACTTGGGAAAGTTAAGAATCAGTATAAAAATATTATTTGTTTACCTAATCTTAAAATATAATCAGTGTCACCCTGACTTCACGTGACCTGAGGGTTTGAGATAGTGAATATAAAATACAATAAAATTATTATTGGCTGAGGTAAAGACCGACTTTTAATATAGCTAACTTGGATGACAGCCAATTTGAAAAGTACTCTTCAGATCTTTACACAGGTCAGATCAATGATGTGCAGAAAATAAATGATTCATAGTTAAAAGAAGAGCACACTGGAAGAATTTGGGAGAGACCTTTATCCTTTACTGTGGGACAGTCTGGGCTTAGAAACAACAGACAAGAACTTATATCGCTATGAACTGTCACTGAGCCACCGGGGTAATGGAAGTTTCTGCACAGAAAAGGTGTCAATACATAATACATATGTTATGTAACGTAAATAACGCAATGAATGTTGTTGAACTGTCAAAATGAAAGCCATTACTACTGTTAGTGTGTTACGCAATTCCCCCGCCGCACTGACTAAGCGTGTTGATCAATGCTCATTATTTCTCTGTTAGAGAATTGGCTTTTGTCCGCTACCCGGGACATTAAAAGCAAAATTAAAAAAAAACCTAGGCAAGCGTGTATATGCCACTGGTGACCGCAACCTAGCTACATTGCGGTTTAACTATCAGTTGATTTAGTGGTAAAACGCGAGCAGATATCTACACTAATATTACAAAGAGGTATGTATGTAGGGGGTAATCTCCGGAACTACCAGTCAGATAAAAAAAAATCGTATTGCATTCGATAGCCCAATTCTTGAGGAAGGTTATAGGCTATGTAACATCACGCTACGACCCATAGGAACCGAGTAAAATGAAAAAAAGTCAGATATAACACTAAACGAAAACGAAGTAGTAGCACGGGGGGGGCGACGGGATGCGACGCGATGGGTCGTGGACCGAAATTCACGCGGACGAAGTCGCGGGCAGAAGCTAGTACATAATATTACGAGGCTAGTGGTGGATTCCGGTTCACTCCCTCTCACCGAGAGGAGGCCTGTGTCCCAGCAGTGGGAACATTATAGGCTGGTTACGAGCCTAGTATAGCACAATATAGATTCGACGCTCCCACATAATTATGTTGGCCATAGTGAAATAAATGTTATGACTATTAACGCATTTATCTCAATCCCGGTCTGCGTCTGTAACGAATCTGGGGCCGAATTGGCCGATCTGTGCCTTCAGAGCTAATCAGAAGCAGATATCAAAGACCGCGGATTGAGATACATTATTAGTTTCGAGAGCAGTGGAGACCCTGAGCGTCCGTCCATCGCCAATTAGGTTGGCCACGTCAGATGCGCGGTTCGTTTGTTTCCTAACCACGCCTCCGTATCTTCTTACATGCTGTATCTTCTTTCTGCTAGCGGTCTGCAGGCCATAACAGCTGCTTCATTCCAGTAATGATCTTGCTTCTCCCGAAAAACTTGTCTTGTAGAAATCACCTGGAAAAAGAAATGAGAAACATTATTCTTTCATATTTCGTAGCATACAATATCGACTACATAGTCGATACATAAACCCCGTGTTTTATGTCATAAAATAAATAAGCACTACTTCTTAAAATAAGGGAAACAGAAAAAGGACACAACAAAAAATTAAACATTATACTTACGTTAGCGCTAAGTGAATGAAGTAGGTACTGTCTCAGCCACACAAATTGCTCTTGAGAAAGACATTTCACATTTCAAGGGTGCAAGGGAATAAAGCGTTGGTCTCTTCTTCACACTACATAACATTCGACATCTCCGTTTTACTACGTACATGAAAAATGCTCAAGCATAGTCAGTCTATAACGTTCCCACTGCTGGGACACAGGCCTCCTCTCGGTGAGAGGGAGTGGGCCATCACGCGGGCCCAGTGCGCTTTGGTAAATGTCACGTCTTAAAATTTTTGGGTCTAGGACATGCCGGTTTCCTCACGATGTTTTCCTTCACCGTTTTGAGAGCAGTGGTGATCAAAAAATTTACACAAAGTAAAGCGCCTGCCTGGGTTGGAACCTACGACCTACTACTTGTAAGTAGCGGCCGTTACCACTGGGCCACCACTGTCCTTACAATGGCAAAAACAATTGCAAACAAATTCAAATATATGATACGATTTTTAATGGCAAATCTGATTTAATACTAATCAAAATTATATTATGCATTGAGGCTTGACAATGAACGCATTCACGAGTCTCTTAGCTTATTTAAATCCATGAGATACTAACAACATCAAAAGAAAAATAGCAAACATGTCGGGATTTGAGATTTGTCAAATATGATTTTATGTCAAGAAGAGACAAATATTTTATACTCGCATAAAAGAGTATTTTTAATATAGGGACATAGACGCGCCAACTGAAACCATGAATTCGCACATGACTCTAGACCCCTAGCGTTAAATTTTTTATCGGTTATCAATAAAAGAATAAGCTGTTTCATGGAAAAGTGCAATAACTACGCGGTCAAAATTTTGTTAAACAACCGGCGAAAAACTTCAACTCAGTGATGTTTAGAATCATATACTGAATCCATGGTAACAGATTGTGCGTCCCTGCCACCCTGTAGGTATACTACAGGCAAGAAACTTGGATAGTGTAAATAAAGCCTTAGGCTAAGCGCGCACTGCGATGCGATTTTTTTTAATCGCATGTACATGCGAAATAAAATCGCAAACGCTCATATATTTTTTCAAGCGATTATTTATCGCAGTGCGCGGACTCTAGTATATTGGTATTGTTCACAGATTGGGAATTATTTTCCGCAACGATTTTTTTTCGTGGTGCGCGCTTAGCCTTAGGAGTAAGTAAAATACAAGAAAAATATTCGGACATAACAAAAATAAATTAAAATAGAATATAAAACACTCATCATGCCACCACATTTTTATAGATAAAGCAATATTTAATACAGGTTTGTTGCTGGGTTAAATAAATAAAATTAATGATAATATATTTTAAAGACACGTAAAATGAAGATTATAGTAATTTACTACACTCAGATAGTAATTACTGCAAGTATCTAAATTTATTCTGTAGTTTTATGCTTGTAATAATGCGAGACGGCATCAACATATTTTTTTAACTTAATTCAAGATACCTCACTGCGATACCTCGCGGTCGCGGTTTGGCTCGCTACCTCGATGTCACCTCCATGTAAAACAAATGAATGCTAATAGACACGCAAGCACTTGCCGAAAGATACATTGCGGGCTGCTTTGTTTACCTCTATGCCTACGTGAAAACAAAACATTTTCGAAAGCAAGCATCGATGTGATCTAGCTCGTAATTGGTCAAATCGGTTTAACTTGTTCTTTAGGAATAGGTGGAGTACTGCACAGACAGGACTAAGCAACTGAGCTTTCAGGTGCTACTGAACCGACGTGTTCGCACCTCCATCCGTGTAGAATAGAGAGTATCGACATGTGGAACGTTACCATTTTGTGTGTTTTACATGGAGGTGACATCGAGGTAGCGAGGTAAACCGAGATTGCGTGATATCGCAGTGACGCATCTTCAGCATTTACTCGTAACTATAAACCCTTAGAATTAAGTTAAACAACTATGTTGATGCCGTCTCACGTTTTTACAAGCTAGCAGCATATCTATTTCACTAATTGCTTCACGGGCGAAAATACTGGTGATACATTTTCTCTTGCTCTTATCTTGTGTGGAAGAATGTATACAACGCCTGCGCTTTGAAAAAGGAACCCGTGTTATTGTGCCCGCTTGTGGCGCCATCTTTTTTATTCTACTTCTCTAGTTTTTAGCTGTCATTGTGGTTACTTGCACTTTTTCAATAAATTGTTATACTCTTTAAGTCGTATTATTTCTACAGGTTGAGATCAGAGCAGGAGAAAACGTATCACTAATATTTTCGTCAGTTTGGAATAGCCGCACCGTGTCATTTTCTTCCATCATCTGCCTAGCCTTTTCCCAACTATGTTGGGGTCGGCTTCCAGTCTAACCGGATGCAGCTGAATACCAGTACTTTACATGGAGCGACTAACTATCTGACCTCCACAACCCAGTTTAACTGGGTAATACAATATGATACCCCTTGGTAAGACTGGTTGTCAGACTTTCGGGCTACTGACGACCCGTAACGACTGTCAAAGATCCACGAATGACAGCCGGGACCAACGGCTTAACGTGCTTTCTGAGGGGTCTTGGTATGTGAAGATGGTCACCTGCTGTTATTACTTAGCCACAAGCACCTCCGTGTCATTTTATTCTATACTTCTCTATTAGTCGTCATCTCGGTAGTCATCTTCTTTCCAGCATATCATCTTTCACAGCTATCCACATTCATACTCAAAAGTCTCCTGTGGAAATTTTTCTCATTCCATTGGTCATAACTAGGTCTATTCGAATTACTACAGTTGTCGTATCTATTTTATCGAGTAATTTTGCATAATAAAATAAACGATTGTTAGGTTAGTTTTATCGGTACAAGTAAATCGTAACTCTAAATAAACCCTTATATAATGTTAATTTAGTATTCCCCCTAGTGATGTCCCCTGCCTGTTGGAGCCTCCGGGTCTGTGCAGGACTGATGGCAAGAGGCCGGATGGACTGACCCTGGAGCCTTGGAGGGACGGCAAGTGCCTAATTTGGGACGCAACTTGAGTCAGCACTGTTGCTGCCAGCAACCAAGGTGTGGTCGCACCGTCCACTCACCGTCAGCAGCAGCGGAAGACGCCGCTGAGAGGAAGAGGGTGAAGTACGCACCTTTGGTGGAACGTTACCATTTTGTGCCCATTGCCGTGGAGACCATGGGTGCTTGGAGCGCTGAGGCCAGGAACCTCATTAGTGAGATAGGGCACAAGCTCCGTGACAAAACGGGTGAATCCCGCTCCGGCTCGTTCTTGGTGCAAAGGTTAGCCATTGCCATCCAACGTGGCAATGCAGCAAGCGTTTTGGGAACTTTTACGCCGGGTACAGTTAGGGGCGGGTTATTTGACTAGGCTGACGTGTTGTTCTTGTCCTTATGTTTTTGTATGTAATGTCTGATTATAATATATTTAGTGTTCTACATTAATTGTATTTAAGAGGAACTTTACCATGCAATGATTATACAAATTGCTTGCTTATAACATCTATTTAACTATGGGAAGAAGTAATAAGTAGATAACATAGTATAGTAGTAACATAACAAGCTTCTATCTAAACACATTCCATTGCAACTGACTTACAAGTTTCCATGTAGTGAGTAGTCGCTAGTTTAAACTTTCTCTCCTTTCCTTGCTAGCCTGTCTGGTTATCATAAAGTAATACGACCATTAGCATAAAGTTATGTGGCTTTAGCAGTAACTTTATTAAACGGAGAAATCTAGGGTTTTGCCAAGCTATTTATTTACATAAGTATTAGACTGAAAATGTATCATCATTCTCTTGCCACTATCTCAATTAATTTGGTCGGTGTAGCATGTATTTTTAATCCATACTTTTCTATTAGACATCACTTCAGTAGTCAATCCCTTAGAAAATGTATATACTTAATGAGAATATCGTTTCTTGACCTAAATTAGGTAGAACATTATGACGTCCATACAAAGTTATTTTATCTTATTCATTTTTGTCGTTAGTAGAAATATGATATTGAACATACGTCATAATTCAATTAGGTAAAGCCAATTATGTATATCATATTTTGACAAATCGATTTAACACTCCTAACGACTTGTTTTGCTCATACTAGTACGACACTGCTATACGGCTGCAAATGTCATTTAACTAATCCGTCATCGGCGGAACACAGCCGATCGAACCAAACATAGTTAAAGAAAGTAAGTGGATACACTTAGTTATCGGACGTCATCGGACGATGTCCGTTGAAAAAAGAGACCTGTGCGAGGCCAAACAGGCTCCTATCTCAGCATTATGCTCCAATATTTATTAAAAAATAAATACCGCAGCGCTGGTATTCTGATGGTAAATATATGTGTTTACTTGCAAATTACTATCGGACAGTCCGTTAAATATTTCTCGCAGAAAATTTCTTGCATTTGGAAATGCGCATTATAACTGTCAAAATAACACAAGTTTATGAAGGTCGTTTGACAATAGTACTTATTTTCTTCGTGCTCTTCCTAATTTCATGTGCCAGTGAAACACAGCAATTAATTGAAGTTGGTTCAACTCATTTAGGGTCATTTGCATTGGTCAAAAATCTTATTACACACAGTTACACTACTCTGAATTTAGGCGACCTTATCATAATTAACCATTCGAACGTGGATCCACGCGAGACCCAATGACTTTTTAATTGCTTCTGTAATTACGGCTACCGGCTAAGAAAAACTGAGTCGAGTTGATGAGTTCAGTGGTTTAGTTGCTAAGTGCCCAGCCAGGATAATTATCACGGTTCCTAAGGCCCAATTGCACCACAGATCACTAATACGTTTATCCCTACACAATTTTAAAACATCGTTCGGTTTCTGTAAACCGTTTGAAGATGACAGGGGCAGAATAAATGATGATTAAAATATGTTTAGTGTTAAACGTTACAACGAGGATGCGCTAAGGTAGCCTGCGAAATTCAAATATTCTTTCGTTTTTTTACAATTTTCAGGTCAGTGTCAGGTTGTATGTCAAATAACTATTCAGAATTTTATCATTAGAATCAGTAATACAACTCCTTCAAATGTCATGATTTCATGAAATAGTCATTCAATAGGATAATATGAACTTAGAGAGTTGTATTGATGATTTTAATTAATAAAATTCTATTAATAAATATTTGTTACGGCCGTGAATTATATTTAGATCAACATACAAACTGATACCGAGCTGCAAATTGCAAAAAACGTAAGAAAATTTGAATTACGCGAGATATCCTGACGCTTTCGTCTTAAATAATTTGTGGTGCAAGTGCGCCTAAGTCATTTAGCTTACTAGTTCCTAAAAATATAGTAGTATAATATAGACTTAATTAATTTTCAGTAGTGGACCGTACCCTTCGCCAGTGAGCGCACAACAGGCCTGTATGTGCCAAGGGTGCTGCTTTATCGACGTCAGGTCCAACTGTTCTGATATCTCCGCCGCCGTCATCGAGCCTTTCACGTCCTGGAAGCAAGGAAATGGACTGGTTTTAATCACTGACATACATTACATCTCACCTGGTGAGGTGAGAGGTGTATTTTTGGTAAACGTAATATGTGGGGCGAGTACATTGCCAAAAGCATAATCAGCCTATAAATGTTCCTACTGCTGGGTCACAGATCTCGGGCCATTGCGGGTTGGCGAATGGCACATGTCTTCGAATTTTTGGTTCTAGGACATGCCGGTTTCCTCACGATGTTTCCTTCTCCGTTTTGAGAGCAGTGGCGATGAAATAATTTACACTAAATAAAGCGCCTGTCTGGATTCGAACCTACGACCTTCAACTCGTAAGTCGCGGCCGAATCAAACTACTTTTACTAATACTAGATACTTAAACTACTACTTAAATATATATACTACTTACTATGCTACTTAAAGCAAGACTGCCTACAAAACATTTAACACGGTGCATTTTAGTAGCTACATATACAGCATGTGTTTGTTTTCCCAGACTTACACGTGTTGCAAATTGCTAATGCGACACACTCTATCAGAGATAACGACCAAATTGGGCCCTTGTGCAGCGCGGCCTTCCTGCCAGGACCATTAGGTCTGACGTCTGACGACCGGCAGCCGGCATCCTTGTCTTATATTAGATAAACATCGCTCGCTAGTGGGTTAGTAGAGTAACATGAAACATGTAGGTATACTCAGTTTGAACTACTGACGATATGAAATTTGGAAGGTATAATCCT
Organism: Apamea monoglypha; assembly: GCA_911387795.2. Classification (NCBI taxonomy): domain Eukaryota; kingdom Metazoa; phylum Arthropoda; class Insecta; order Lepidoptera; family Noctuidae; genus Apamea; species Apamea monoglypha. The sequence goes on along the minus strand of OU426914.1, from coordinate 27,300,711 downwards.
GGGGCCAAGTCTGCTAAAGCAGTGCCGTGCCAGTATTAACACTGTACTTGTTGATTTTGACCGTTTTGGTAATATCCTAATTGAAAGGCGTCAGTAAGATTTTCCTATGGAGTACCACAGACACTCCATTTAAAAGAAAAAAAAAAAATATTTTTGTCTCTGATATTTTGGTAATCTCGTACATAATTACAAGTCAATAGTGTCTCGACAAATTTTCAAGAAAGGATGTTTTATTCAAAACTCCGTTAAAAGGAGATTTTATAACGGCCAATATTTTTTATAGTAATTTTTCAAAGATTACTTTGTACCATAATTCCAACAACACTATCAAGCGACCTTTATGAATTTAGGAGATAAGACAATCTTTTGGCACTATAGTAAGACGGTTGTCTGTTGTCAACCATACTGGTTGACCTAAAGATCAATCGTTAAAAGAGCAGACTCGGCCCCGTGGACCAGCAGAGGTCGAAGTTTCTTTGGGAACAAATTTGCGGGCAACAGCTTTCATTCATCTCTCGTATCGGCATTAACAATACATATAATTTAAAAAATATGAGTCAGCCAGCAAGGTCAATGCAGGGCCGACTGCCAAAGGTAGGAATGACGAACCTGCCTTAAATTTTTATAAGACGCAATATCTCACTCTTTGTCTGTCCGTAAATGTAACTTGTGAACCACAAACAGTAGGTGCATTTGGTGTTTTTATAAACTCTTAGTTATGTTCTCTAGGCTAGCCTGGTTTTGGTAGATATTTTATTACTCTAGAGTCTAGGTAACCCCACTCCCACCCAGGATTATATTAAACCTGTACCTATCAAGTATCATACTGACTCATTTCATGTTAACTACCAATTTGTTTTCATTTTTTAATTATTTAGAAGGTAATTGCTGTTATTATTATTGTTATGTAGGGATTACCAAAAAAATATTGCTTAACTATAATTGTAAATATCCTTTTTGGCTTTGAAACAAGTAAAACCATTAATTGTGCATGTTGTGTTAGCCTGTAAGTAATTGTTGCACTTATAAAAACACCTACGCATGTGGAACTATCCGAAGTAATAGAAAAGGACTGGCCGGAAATATGCTTGCTGATTCTCAAATGAAAAGGGGCGACAGTGATCATCGATTTTCAAATTTAGACATTGGATATTGGAAATGGAAGGATAACAAAGTGGTTCATATATTGTCTAATTTTCATGGATGTATTAGGAAATGATTTGTTAAATGTATTGTGTAAACAATTGTTGGGTAACCTAAATAAATAAATCTCCGTAACTTAACAAAACCAAAGACAAAAAACCTTGACATCTATTTAATAACTGACCAAACCAGCACCCTAATTGCGTAACACACTATCAATCACAATCTGAATCATTTTGAAGGATATTGCTAATCCATGGCTTCATATGTTTCAAAATGTATCTGTTCAACAACGTAAATAACGCAATGAATGTTGTTGAACTGTCAAAATTAAACCCATTGCTACTGATGGTGTGTTACGCAATTACCCCGCTGGTCTGGAAGCACACAATTATGCACAAGAGTTGCTTATAAAAAAAGGGAGTACTAAGAAGGGTTTTTTGAAAATTCGCCCCATAGACGGGTTAAATAGAGGATGAAAGTCTATATTAGGAGTTCGTCATTTACTGCCGATGGAAAATTCCTTCGTCTTGTATCTATATATATAAGAATCGGATTTCCCTCCATATAGAAGTAACACAGGATTTAAAAACTTTCACTTTTATCACAAATTGCGTTTACGCAGTCATTTTACTTAACACGTTTGACTGCCTCCATTTATGTAGTTTGCATGAATATTGTATTTATCTCGGAGAATAAACACGCGTTCAAGGATACCAAACAGTTTGCTTAACACATTGTTTCGAATATAAATAATGATGACGCGATAAGATTGACACAGGTGTCTACACGAGACATGTGATGGCTGTTTTTATTATATCTTGTAAAATATGTACTACACAAAAAGGATTACATAGTTATTGATGTTTTATTGTGGTGTTAATAATTTGTTTTGTTGTATAGTTGTAATATGTTAGCTTAAATGTTTGCCACACTTTAGTGTTTTCTTTCAACGTAACTGGATGACCTTTGTTTTTGTTACCGAGTTAATTACGTCTTAAGAAATTATTTAATTAATTACCTACCCAAGTAAATAAGTAATGTTTCGAATTACATAATACGAAGAATAAAACGTCTATTTACCTTCTTATTAAGTATGTCGTTGTGCTTTGAAACATTATCTGAGTACTTTCACATTCCACAGTCAGATTTGAAGGTTTTATGATATGACAACGACGACAGCTACTGCTATTGAATATATTGTTACATTAACATAAGTAGCAGTTCCCGGCTTTGCTCGCGTGGCCTAATATAACATAACATAACGCCTGTAATCCCCCAAGAGCTAGGCAGAGGTGCACATATAGTACATCCAACATGTTAAGGTCGGCTTCCAGTCTAACCGGACGCAGCTGAATACCAGTATTTTACATGGAGCGACTGGCTATCTGACCTCCATAATGAATGTATAATACCCCCCGCCCCCTTGGTAAGACTGGTTGTCAGACTTTCGGGGTTCTGACTACCCACAGAGAGACCTTATTTATGAATTTATAAAATTTATAAATGCTTCTCTAGTTATTTACACGTTTCTAGTCATGATCTGCTGAAGTCGTCTCTAACAGTGGCCGCAAAGGGCTCTCCGTGCTCTGTGCATGTAAGGAAAGGAAGAATAATAATTACCTGTTTATTCGCATAGACCAGGAGGCAGGCTCTGGTCAGTTCCTCGTGTTTCAGCATCTGATGCAGCTCCTCACGACTTATACTCAGCCGATGGCGATCCGTCGAGTCAATTACCATTATCACGAACTGAATAGACGGAAAAAATTACATTTGAAGGTTAATCACGCTCCACAATATAGTATTCTTATCTCACGAAGCGACGCGCGGTTTGCTTGTGGTTACAAAGTGTACAAACACGTTTTGAATGTGTGTGTAACCGCAGGAGCTCTCGGTGCCGTCCGAGACAATGGCGAAGTTGGACGTGTTTGTGTGTGCGTGTTATGTGCTGACGCTATTCTTTTTCAGGCACACATTCACAGCGTGTTTGTACACTTGGTTACCACAAGTAAAGTGCGCGTCGCTTCGCGAGTTAAAAATACTGTAACATAGCATAGCTTCCTTGTAGAATTAATAGAATTTGTAATAATATTAAGAGATATTGTACTTGTTGTCACTTATTAAAACGAAATATGTAAATTGTTTATTAAAAAAGTTTGTACACCATTATTCAAAATCAATAAGATTTTACAAGAGCAGTTTGGACAGTGACCCCAAATTAGGCGCTTGCCTGTATCTTGGGGTTCGGAATTGCGATATTTTCATAGTTAGGGATAGAGAGTGACGTAAATGTTGTGGTAGAATATACAGTTTTCACAAAACTATTAACATCATACGCACAATGAAAAATTACAATCTTACAAATGAATAATTTTTGATGGTACTTGAAATAGGTAATCGCAAGCATTTAATTTGACTTTAAAAGATACCTCAGAGTTTGTGTCGGTGTTTCTTATCAGAGATGTACATACTGACAAGACCTAGTTTAAGAAAGACCTATTAATTTTAACTAATTTTCAAACGATACGAGGCAGGCAATATTGTATCATACATATTATAACAACAATTTACAATTTAAGTTCTGTTCGGGTATGGCTGTTTGTGTATGTGAGTTTAAATGTTTGTAAACGCACCCACGATACAGGAGTAATTCCTCAAGTGGGGCAAAGTTTTTTTTTTTTTTTTAAAGTTAAAATTAGCCCGGCAAAAACAATTAACAAACCGTCGCAATATATACAAATTATACATAGTCTAGTCTAGGCTATTCATAGAAAAGTCGCTTTTCGAGTCTGTGTGTCCTCTCAGTTCTACTAAACTACGCAACGCATTTGGAAGCGGTTTTCACAATAATCTACAGAATTTGTTCCGGAAGGTTTGTGTATAACACATTAATATTTAACTTAGATGAAAGAATGGAAGAATATGGGGGAGGCCTTTGCCCAGCAGTGAGATATACAGGCTAAGGAAAAAAAATAGTAGACATGTCGCCACAATAGTAGATTGCCCCTCTCGCGAAGCAAGGCCGGGCGGGTCACTAGTATTGAGAATAAAACGCTAGCAGATATTATTTAAAAAGGCAGTGGCGTATTGCTAAGTGGATACACAACAGACATGGCTTCGCTAATTGGCTAAAATAAAGCTTTTCATAAAACTGTACAACCCGCAAGAGTTTGGTATCAACGCGGGGGTCGGGAGAGGGCCGCTCAGCAGCCTAATTGCGTAACACATTTTCGGCAAATGATTGAGATTAATTGGTTTCGTTTCGATCATTTTTCGATTTTCGTATTGCGTAACTCCACTATCATGTAATAGCAACAGCTGTTGGTTTGAAACGATAAAGAGTGAACGATATGTGCTTAAGAAAATCGTAAAATGAAACAAAAAGCGATCGAAACGAAACCAATTAATCTCAATCATTTGCCGAAAATGGTTACGCAATCAGGCTGCCGGTCTCAAGTTAATTCTTGCGAGTCGTCATTTTAGACGGATGCAATGAAGTCGCTTTCGAGCGAAAGTTTATGAATATATAAAATACTATTCGCGAATTACATTATTTACTAGATCAACATATTTTGCTGCTGGTGATAGATTATCTCTAAGCACTGCAATGCTTACCAGCCCATTAACATTACTGATTACCTTTTTTTTTCCGGATGGGAAATCATCAAATGACCCCTCCCGCTCTGGGTGGAGCGGAAGGGAGTGTCAGACTCTTACTGGCTAAAACCCACCCATATTCCTTCCTTTGCCCTTTATGTTCCGGGGTAGCGGTAACCCTTTCGGACAATCCCGCTGAATTACTGATTACCTTACTAGCCATTAATGTGTCACTGCTGAGCAATGGGCTCCCTACTTTCTTTCCACGTCTCTCTGTCCGGAGCTACCGAGGACCAATCTTTATTAGAGTCCAGCTTATCCCGATTACCTACTTTTTTAAATATAAACATTTTAACTTGATGATGTTAACATAATGCCAGTATTATAATATGGTTGGCAGTAGTGTAATATAAACTTTATATTTTCGCAGTGAGGTTACTTAGTTCCATGTATTTGAAAATGACCCTATTTTCACTAACCAGACACGAACCAGGGGGTCTACTCCGAAGTGGTATCGGCCGAATGTTCGGCCGTTTCCTGCTACGAAGTTACTATTTGGTTCGGTCGGTCCTGTTCCTACACTCCTACACTCTTTCGAATATTGACTATGGGCCCGACCCAACTGAGCGAATCCGAACTTTTTTCGCATTTTTCAATAATATTCGGTTCGGCCATGTGTCGGTCCGATCCGATCATTCGCACTTTGCACTTCGTAGTAGACCCCCTGATCCCAGGCTAAGACGGCCTAATAGAAAAACCCAATAACACTTTGTTCTGCCCGGGAATCGAACCCGGGATCTAACGCTCAGCGACTACGAGACAGTATTTATTAGGTACTCTGTTATCTTTTGACTTGTCCTCGCAGATTTGACACGATGCATTGCAGTTATCATTCGCCATGTAGTCATTAAAACCATAGATAATACAACACATCCCAATATTCATTTTCAAATCATTAATATGATTTACAAGACAAATAAATAAAACTGTGACTGTAAGCATGCATCATCGCACTGCTGAAGAGATGCTCTCCCCATTACCTCCACCTTTCTTGATCCGGGGCTAATGTGGACCCCTGGTCGTTTGTTTTGTCCAGCAAAACTTTACAGATACAATATTTTACTAAGATTTATCCTGTTAACGCTTAATTTAGACGATTCCATTTAATTACAAGTATTTCTCGTAACTCATAAAGCATAGCCACAATGTATTGTGATTGGTAATTAACAACAAATGGAAGCAAACAAACTAACATTTCCTTATCACTTGTTTATTATGGTCATAATATTGAAACTACAACAGGTATATTAGACAATGTGTACCTACATACACAGGTAGTACAGGTACTCATTCACATAAGGAAGGACTTTGTTCCCCAGATAGGTATGTGTATTTGGGAATTTTAGGTCGGCGAAATATGGACAAGAATTTTGTTGGTATATACAAATTGATAATGCAAATGATGCGAATTTTTTAAAGGAAAATTGTGTTGTCGAGTGTATTTATTTGTTACTTCAATGTGTGAACCGTATAGCTCCATCTTATTCCCACCTGAAGTAACTTTAAGAGTTGGTGGTCACCCCCCAGATGCCGTAGAGTCTGTCACTTTGACATCTCTTGGGATCTTGAATTTCTGCTCTCACGCAACACAATAATGAAAGTGAGATTACTGTAGTACTAGTGAGCTCCATAAGTTCTGAGTTGAGCTGCATGGTTACTGACAAATACGTGCACTGACTGAACAGGTTCAGTCAATCTCTACGGTTCTTTCCTCAAAAGACCGTTTCAGACACCAATCTACATGGTCTTCGCATGATCTGACCAAGATTACATCTAGACTAAAAAACAGCTGTTATAATTACCATATTCACAATACTTTGTACATATAATCATTTTGGAAAATTATAATTCCACAAATTCTATTATCCATATTAGCTGAAGGCGTACAAGATCGCAAAAATTCGTTTACAAGGCCGAATCGTCGCCGAGCTGAGGTAACAGTTAAAGAAGAATTATGAACGACATAGCAAGAACAGCTGGCATTGTTTTTGAGACATTATGAGTAACTATAGTAGATCTATCTATATTTACATTAATTTAAGAACTACATTTCCTATGTATATAATCTTGCATAGCTTCACGTCGCCCTGAGCAAAGTCAACTAAATATTAAACCAGTTGTGTCCCAGATTGAGGATCCCATTAGTGGAGTAGAAGCATTAAATATTAAGACTGCACACAGCAAATGCATACTAATACATAGTTAGTGCATTATATTCTGATGTCAATAAAAGATTGTGATAAAAGTTTTGTTGTGAGTGAGAAAGTTTATAGGCTATTTAAATAGCCAATAAACTTTCTACTACTAGCTAGCTATCTAGTAAGGAATGCTACGCGAAAACGAAGTTTCGGGGCACAGGTACAGGATATATTTTATGTTAAAACAAGAAATTTCATGTGAAGTCGCAGACAGGACCTAGTTATTATTATACATAGAGCGCAACAATAGTTAAGAATTGTGGTTTGTTCAAACACCTCTACAACAATACTCTGTGTTATTTATGATCTTGTTATGCATATTACTTTATGATTGTTTTCTAGTTATTGAATAGTATGCGGTTTACCTTCTTCTTTTCATATTGACAGTACCTTATTAACTGCATTATTTATAGCCAAGTCAATTAGGTTTACCTTGTTAAATGCATGATTCACCCCTTTATTCATAAACGTTGCTTTAAGTTAAGTAGTGATTAGTGACTGTTTAACCATACATTTTTGATATTTAAATGTCACTTTACTTTTATCATCGTTTATAAATAAACCTCTTGCAACCTCCAACCTCCTTCAAATAAAGATTGATTGATTATGGTTTAAGCCCAACTCTGTGTCCAGTCTGCGTATTTGGCACAGTATTTTTAATTGTTAGAATAAGTATCAGTGAATTATATTATTAACTACAGACCTACCGTTTAACACAGACAGTGTCTGAGTTAGCTGCACGGTGCGGGAGGCACTCTGGCGACAAGTCAGCCCCCCAAACCGCACCTCACCTATCTCAGACACTGTCTCAATTAAGCAATGGACCTATCCTTTCAATCTTAAAGTAATCAGTTACCTCACTGTTAGTGTAGTATGTATTCCATGCTGATCTCAGGCTCTGCTGGCCGCCAAGGTCCCACATAACAAAGCGAAGGTTCCGCCACACAACCTCCTCTACATTAGAGCCTATGGTCGGCCTGGTGTGGACAGCTTCACCCAGGAGCAGCTGATATAGTATTGTGGTCTTGCCAGCATTGTCCAGGCCAACGAGGACCAGTTTGTGTTCTGTGGATGGGTGATGAAGAAGAAATATAAGATTCAAGAATCACAGTACATGCTTGAAATTCAGTATGATTTGAACTATGAAGTCAATGTAGAAATGAAGTAAATAAACAATCATGCATGGTTGGAAGAACAACTGACGGCCCCCATGTCCCACGCGCTTGATTGGTTGAAACCAGTTTTAAGCATTCATTGAGTCTTGAGTCAGGTTCTGTAATACATGCCCTTAGTGCGGAAATCAACTCTCTAACATAGACAGTCATGCATTTTAGATTACAGAATTAGTTTCAGCAGTATCATTTTCAATTTAATTTCTAATTAGTAATTACTTATAAACCAATATCTATCTTAATCAATCTAGAACTGATAATTAAGAAAATGTATTTCCAAGCATTACATTGTTTCAATGAAATATTACAAAACAATCATAATATTGTAATAATATTGATATCAACAGCATTACTGGTGTACTGTTACAATATTATGATGACAAAGTGACAAGCGAAGGTAAAAAGACCTCACTTGCAATGAGTTGCTTTTTATCACTTTATTTAAATTGCTTTTTTTTTATTGTTTTAAAAAGCAATAAAGACCATATTTTATGGGTTTTTTGTAGATAGGCTGGGGGCTTACCACTAGCTCTTACAGCAGAGCAGAAGTTGAACTGCACTGCATTTTTGTATTAAGTCATAGAACAAAAAAGCAGTGCAGTTCAACTTCTGCCCTGCTATAAGAGCTGGTGGTAAGCCCACTGATGTGATGTTATGTTATACACTCACCGGCACGGAATCTTGGCCAAGCGCGTATTTCGCGATAACAAGAGCTTTAAGTGTTTCCTATGATTATTTATTATGAAGGTTGGTCTAAAAAATGTTTACCTTTAGTTCAAGAGGGTAATTTATCATGTTTGAGTGCAATATGACGTTATTTTTAAGTTTTAGTTGAACCCGGTCATCTGAGCGACTAAGTTGCTGTTTTAAATTTGTGTTTTGTGAAAGTTTATTGTTAGGTTATTCAATTATTGTGATATCGTACTGTTACTTCAATAACTAAAGGTGATTTAATTCCAATAAAAATGCCATTAACACCATCACAGGTTGCACAAGCTGTAGCATTGATCGAACAAGGGCTGACACAGCGAGAAGTTGCTGTTATACTGAATGTACCACGTTCATCGATGCATTATGCGCTGAAACGATACCAGGAGACAGGCCGCTACTCCCGCAGACCAGGCAGCGGAGGCGTCAGATGCACATCAGCCCGGGATGACCGCTTTATTGTCCTGGAAATTTTGAGAAACCGCTACCTCACCGCTGTTGAGATACGCCAGCGACTCCAGTTCACAAGAGGTGTCAATGTTAGTGAACGTACAGTGAGAAGACGAATGGAGGAAGTGAATTTACAAGCTCGTAGACCAGCACGCGGCCCAGAACTTCTCAGAAGTCACCGAGTAGCTCGACTTCGATTCGCACGAGAACACGTCAACTGGACCCATGAGCAGTGGGCTCGAGTACTGTTCACAGATGAGTGTCGAATCGCTTTACGAGCTCCAGATGGTCGGGAGCGAGTGTGGAGAAGAAGAGGAGAGCGGTTTTTACCCATTACCACCACACAAACTGTTAGTTTTCATGGAGGCTCTATAATGGATTGGGGAGGAATAAGTTCCGATGCACGTACGGAGTTAGTTATCGTCGATAACCGATTAACGGCAACACGATACATCGAGGAGATTCTTCAGGAACACGTGTTACCATATTCAGGGTTTATTGGATTTGACGAATTCCTCCTAATGCACGATAACGCGCGCCCACACGTTGCACATTGCGTGGAGGAATACCTTACAGAGGTTGGTATTCAAAAATTGCAGTGGCCAGCTCGTAGTCCAGACTTAAATCCAATAGAGCATATCTGGGACAAGCTTAAAAGAAAAATAAAGTCCTCCTCCAACCCGCCTGAAACTCTGAATCAGCTTCGAAATGCAGCACTGACCGCTTGGGAAAGCATACCACAAGTTGAGATCAGAAACATCATCCAAAGTATGCCAGAACGAATGCAAGCTGTTATCGGGGCTAGGGGAGGAAACACCCGATATTAAAATGCAAACACAACGAAGACTTTTTGGTTATTTTTCATTTTGTGTTCTTTTTAAATTGACAGTGTTAAAAACAATATTTTTGTGAAACTGCTTATTTTTTTAAAGATTACTGCTGGTGCACCATTTTTTCAATAACTGAGTTACAAAACCATAAAAAAGCCCTAATTTAGTGCATAAACCCATAATATAGTGAAAATTAAATATTTAAATAGAAATTATCGGCAAGTTATTGGTGGCCAAGTTTCCGTGCCGGTGAGTGTATTATAAAATTTCTTTAATATAAATGTAGATAAGAATTTTGCATAGTCCGTGGGTGAACTATTTTTGGAGCTCTGCACAGCCTTTTAATAAAAGTGTACTTGTAATATTTGTGAATGTAAATGCAGCTATATTGAAACCTTCTAATCATTAATGAACATAGTTTCTTATTCAAATAATTGACTACATAGCAGCTATGTAGTCAATTATTATAGCTGCTATAGGGTACACTCATCGGACTCCATATAAGGCTTTAAGGAAATTGTCTGCATTTTTTTCCTAAATGTAGCTGTTTACAGCTTCATGTCACGTCCCTGTTTCCATGAAGGTATAGGCAATATTAGAAAATAAACAAATAGGAAACATGAGAAATCAAGTAAACAAAACTGTTAGATATCTTTGTAAATTAACAAGTTTGTATTGTTACAAAAAGCATGCAAGGAACTGATAACGTACTAGTTTATGATTCCTAACACAATTCCTGAATTCTGTCCTAAAAATATGTTTAAAGGCAAACAAACATCTTCGAATTTCATTTTAAATGCTCTGTGTATTTACATCTCACAAATAAATTGGGTCACACTACTAAACAAAGACTCTGCGATATCAGTAGGAATTCTTACTGTAAACACGAAATTAGGGGGCCTCAAAAGACATCTTACAATTATCTTATCGCAAACTTCAGACTTTTAATAATTGTACAGTAACTCACCCTCGTTCCCGAATAAGCTCCAGATCTTTGATATAAGTAAACCCATCTCGGCAAACTTTGTGGCAGTTTGCACTACAGGATCAAGGAGACAATGACTGTAAGGTAAACTACTTCTTTATTCTCATTGTCGAACGCGTTTATACTCGTACACGCAGTGTTATGACTTAAAATTCCACTGCATAGTACCTAAGGAACTCTTTCCACGCTCTAGTTCACTTTAAAATTTCACTAAATCGCATTTTTATTAATATTTGTAGCAAAAATATGTTTGGTAAGCGTTTCTGTACACTTCTTGCGACGTTACGCGAACACTGTAAGACAAGACAGAAACACACAATCTCCGAATCTCCCACTGTGACCAAATGTGACAAGTTGTGACACTACACGCTACACACAGGCATATAGAAAGAAGGAAAAGGGTTGCCATGGCAATATTTCAAACATCCACTGCTGTTGGTTATACCCAAAAGTCAAAGTCGTCGTTAAACTATCAAAATTTAAAGCGATTGTAGAAAATGATTAGACTAAAACCTCAGAATTCAATAAAAAATATTCTTGGTAAAAACTCGAAACAACCAGCATAACTCTTCTCAATCGTTTTTAAAATATACCTACATATCATAATTTTCATGGATCGTTTTTCAACATTTACCATATAAATGTCGTGCTCCGTATTGTCCTATTAGTACTGCCAGAATGGTGTAATGACTTTTCTCGGCATTAATTCCAAATGGGTCGTCTAAGGTCCCCCAAGACAAAAGCAAGACCCGTAGAAAAAATAGGGTGCGCAGACGCCATGGCGGACGGCGGTTAGACATATTTTCTGCCCAAAAACGTCAAATCAATTCTTCAGATAAATGTTACCTGACGATCCCACAGTCACAACCTCATCTATTTTCTCTACGGTGTTATTTCCTGCTATATTGCTAATGCTATTTGAGATAGCAACACTATCCGGGGGGCGGTTATTATCATAGTTAAATTATTTTACGTTGTCATGCATTGATCATTTAGCATATTTTTTTATGTTGAAAAGTGGTAAGGTTGTTTGATACTTGTTGCATGTTTAATCTACAATAGTTTTGGGTAAAAATATAAAAGTCAAATCAAAATCTTCGTTATTTTGGTACGTACAACCTAAGTATTTCCACATAGAAAAACATGTTAGAATAGTCTCCTTTACGTTTCGTTCTACGTGTTATTTATAATATAAATACAACATGAAACCTTTTTTTCTGGACAGTAATAATAATAAAATCATACTGGTTATTAGAATCGTACGTGAAAATTTTATGCATTGCAGAAATTATGCGGGAAGAACATCAGCATAATCGGCCTATAATATGTCCACTGCTGGACACAGGTCTCCTCTCTGTGAGACCAAGTGAGCGGTAACGTAATCCATTACTTGGGCCCAATGTGGGTTGGTGGATGTCAATGTCTTCGAACTTTTGGTTCTAGGTTTCCTCAGGAAGTTTCCTTTTACCGTTTTGAGAGCAGTGGTGATGAAATAATGTATAGGTACAAAATAAATTGCCCGTAAGTCGCTGCCGTTTCCATTCTATATTATTATACATATATGTGTGAGAGGTCTGCGCAGCTCGCCCATCATCAGTATGGTCTTGAGGTAGAGATTCCATGGCGTAGGTCTCAAGTAACACGGTAACAATACCGAATACTTGCACTAAGGTTTATTTGAATAATAGCACAGCACAGTTTAAATAATAACGGTTATAATAGTTAGAGACAATATTAATAAGGTATCTGTGAACCAACGATCCCGATTGGCGGTCCGATCTGAAGTATCGTTCTGAGCCAAGTTCTCTTGCGACTCGCGCTTTTAAAACTCTAAAATCGACAACCGAACATTTGATTTGTTCACGTGACATGTGACGTCACTGCGTTCACCGGTATTACAAAAATCAATTGAGCGTCTAAACCAATAAATAGTCAAAGATGCGACATATACATAAAAGTGATGTATTTTGTTATCTGTTTTTATATAATATTCATGCTGTGGTAGATAGTGTTACAACACTCCAAACTAGATTTTACAATCTACCGGGCATTATTTTCAACAAGTTAATTCGCTTAGGTACTGTTAGTTGTCATAAACCATTTAACCATACAAAATTCATCATCTGACTAGCCTTTGTAACTATGTTGGGGTTGGCTTCCAGTCTAACCAAAATACAGCTGAATACAAGCATTTACCAGCTGCATCCGGTTAGACTGGGTTATAAACATTATAAAGTAACTCTGTCTGTCTATTACCTTTTCACGGCTGAACGGGTTAAAATTTGACACACAGGTAGACCACGACCTGGGTTAGGATTTAGGATACCTAGCTTCATCCCGGTAGTATATTCCTGTGGGATAATATCTAACCACGCAGGCGAAGCCGCGAGCAAAAGCCAGCGTGATAATATTCTGAAACCATTGACGATTTTGGATTGTCTTTACTTGTTAGCCATCTGTGTCCAAACCTTCTATTATTTATTTTCTGAAATTCATCATCTGCCTAGCGTTTTTCCCAACTATGTTGGGGTTGGTTTCCACTTGTGTAACCAGATAGAGGTATAGCTATTTTACATGGAGCGAGTGCCTATCTAACCTCCATAACCAAGTACAGACGCCAGCAGGTCAAGTTACCCGAAACTGTCAAATTTTCCCAATCAACCTTGAACCTTAATGATTTAACGATAAAGTTGAAAATCTATTAAATAAATTTGACAGATTGTAGTAACTTGATGTGCTGGCGACCGTACATAAGTAACACGATACCCCTTGGTAAGACTGGTCGGCAGATTTTCTGGTTTTTGAGTATCTGTAACATACCCATAAGGTTTGTCAAAGGTGAAAAATGACAGCCGGACCAACGGCTTTTAAGGAGCTACTCCACAGCAGCCCAGACTAAGCAGCCCTCGAGTACTTAACTACTTAATTTCGCATTAAAAGAAAATGTAGGCGGGATCATCCACTACGACTTACGGGTGCGGAGTTGGCAAACAAATGACCCGCATAGCTGAAGTTTTGGTTTCCTAGGAAAGTGGTTCCGTCATATTATTATAACGGCCGTTATGAAAATCTGTCTATTAGCCCCAGTATCTGACATTAAATCAAACCTCGCTGCCCAAGGATTTAAATCGCTAGATTTGCTCTCCGTACCTACTTAGTCACGAGAAAAACTGTTCATACTGAGTAAAGTGAGCTCACACACTATTAAATAGCATTTCCATGACAATTAAGTCAAGTCACGGCGTCGTTGTGTTAGAGAGGTGTCAAAACTTAATGGAAACGCGGTACGGCGAATCTAACGATATAAATCTTTGCCGCTGTCATCATGACGGCACGGTTGGCGCAGTGGTTAAACGATTGTCTGCTGCGCTGCGTGTCGCGGGTTCGATTCCCACACGGAACAAATATTTGTATGACCTACAAGTACTTGTACCGGGTCTGGCTGTTTGTGTATGTGACTTTAAATGTTTGTAAACGCACCCACGATACAGGAGAAATTCCTAGTGAGAGCCGTCACTGCGGCTGCTAAGTGCGGTCACCGCTTTTCTAGGAAATCGTAGCTTTACGTAGCGATCCACGTTACAAAGCTACGTACGACACGATTACGTACGTAGTACTACGTGTGTACGACACGATTGTCGTATCGTGATTTCCGACAAACCCAGGGGGTCTACTACGAAGTGCAAAGTTTTAATGATCGGATCGGACCGACACATGGCCGAACCGAATATTATTGAAAAATGCGAAAAAAGTTCGGATCGGCTCAGTTGGGTCGGGACCATACTTAGTCAATATTTGAAAGAGTGTAGGAGTGTAGGCTCGCGACCGACCGAACCAAATAGTAACTTCGTAGCAGGACACAGCCGAACATTCGACCGATACCACTTCGGAGTATACCCCCAAGTGTCTGTCGGTATGTAATGAATGATCACCAATCCACGGTAGCTTAACCTTTGACCGTGCGGCTGTTATTACAACTTACAAGACTTAACGTGAAGGTGGAATTGATTGAACTGCATTGGAATTCCCACCGTTGTGCTCCAAACTCCCGCTTTTGTCCGACGTGGGACAGAATAACTCACAGAATTGATATATTGTAACATCACGGCTTTATTTTGTTAACCTTTTAGTCACCTACGGAGACTACGGATAGGTATTGTGAAATTCCTAGTGAAAAAACACTGCCTGACCTGCATATCGGACCTGCAGAACTTCTCGCTTAGTAGTCGCGCTAGCGACCACTGAACAACGAGGCAGATGCTTGTTTTTTTACGTAGATTGGTGGGAAGTAGGATCGGTAGGGTAATTGCGTAAAACACTTAAAACACTAACAATAGCAATGGCTTTCATTTTGACAGTTCAATAACATTCATTGTGTTATTTACGTTGTTGAGCAGACACATTTTTCGAATATATGAAGCAATGGATTACCAATATCCTTCAAAATCATTCTGATGTGATTGCCGTATCTTACGCAATAAGGGTGCGGGTTTTTTTTTAAATATTAATTTACCTTAGGATAACAATTAAAACAAAGAAGTACTTCCTTATTATGTTTATTTTCAATTTCTCACATTTCATACAAATAGAATTGTTTTCAGTCTACAAGCATATTTTTAACTTAAGTATACACTATCCATCTACTTATTGATGTGAAACATCTATAGGCGAACCTTAGGAGTAGAACCAGTGCGATTCTGTAACCATCTCACCGTGAAAACTTAGGTGAAGTGAGCGTGGAGTGAGCTGTCATTCCAACTAATGCTAGGGATTGACACTATTGACAGCTCACTCTAAGCTCACTTCACCTAACTTTTCACGGTGAGATTTTTACAGAATCGATCGGCTGCATCCTATTTGCGTAGCACACTGTCAATTACAATCTAAGTATATCATTTTGAAGCATATTGCTAATCCATTGCTTCATGTTTGAAAAATGTGTCTGCTCAACAACGTAAATAAGGCAATGAATGTTGTTGAACTGTCAAAATGAAACCCATTCCTACTGTTAGTGTGTTACGCAATTAACCCGCACACTCCTGTGCCGTGACGGCAGACGGCTTGACGCTCTCTCATGCCCCGTCATGTCAGAAAAATTATATTTCTTTTTTTTTTATTGATTTTATTTAATTATAGATTATTTTTCGATGTTACACATCTGCAGGACGTCGACCTGACGGACAACTTTTTATTTTATAGATTCCTATCAGAAACTGTGGCACCACTCTCACCTTCTTCAGTTTGAGTTTGCTATTACGACAATGCGTAGTGGATACCAGCGTTAAAAGAATCACAAAATTGACCTAAAGAAGCAGGTATACAGTTTCCACTCGCAGCCGTCAATTAATGTAAATTTATAGCTACTTGATAAAAATAACTTTGTAGAGTTTCTGGGATATCCAAAATTTTCGTTATTTGTTCTGATTTGTGACCAAAGCTTGAGCATTGGGTACAGGCAACCCCGTACATCAGTGATTACTCTGGCACTACGAAAAACACCCTTTCTGCTATGGCATAACAGCAGCGCTGTCAATGTCGAATTGTTACCACTGATGTGCGGTGACTGTACCACATTAAACATACCTAAACGTAACATTAGGGCAATTATTCGACGTTAGTTTGCGTAGCAGTAAGAAATTACAATAGTTGGAGCTAGAAAGAAAAGACTCACAAATTTTTAGGTACCCTTGCATTTTCATTGCATCTATTGTTGGTCAAACCATTGGATTGATATAGCATTGCACTGACTATAGATAAAGCAATCAAGTAAGTCTTTTCTGTCGTGATATGTGTACCACGTGATATGCCTACCGCGTGTTACATCAAGACTGAAATGTTATCAAAAGACGCAGTTTGTTCCCACGATACAAGGAAAACAACTTTAGTTACCCAAGTCCATAGTGCACACTGGTGTTTTCATGTACGCGTTTTATACAGCAGTCCATCGATGTAAGATTTTTCTTACACACATTTAAAATTGTATCCGCAAGGTTGTCAGCTCCATTGGAGGAAAATTGCCATGATTCAATTCAAATGATTCAGTACCTTCGTCGGTACCAGGCAAATTTGTTTGATGCACTGATATCGCAGTACGTAGTATCTTCTTTAAAGAGAAATTTGGGTCTCCACTACAGTGGAGATTTTCAGAATTAATTTGACACGAAAAACTTTGCCGATGCAGTGTCATAAGAGCAGTATTTGGAGTCGCATGTAGTAACGTACTCCTGTGTAAAACCACTCTGAAATTCACTAGGGCAACATCACATGGAAACGAAGTCTTGACTAACGGTAGAAACGTATAGTAGCAAAGGTTAGTGCGATTCTTGTCGATATAAAATATATCTAAGAAGTAGTCCAGGGTGTTGGCGAGATAAAATGCAGATAAACTAGGCAACTTTAATTCATCATGCTGCTGATACCGAGTAAAAGTTTTATCACCGTCCCCGAAGTTTTCTAGCAATAAGAAATTTCTATGACACGTGTTTCTACTATCTGCTAATCCTTCATGAGTTCCTCGGCCGTCGTTAAATAGGACCCGTCGGTCTAGCATAACCAGTATCTGACCTTCTTGTAGAGCAGTGATACCTTGAGCATGATCTGTAATAAAAGTTAGTCGATTTCTTTTGTCTTGTATATATGCCATACTTGTAATCGGGTACATATTAGATTCAATACGTCTACTAATATTTAAAACTCGCGATGTATATTGGAACCCATTATTATCAATAAAAATCTGTGGAGGATTACCGTTTCCTATATCTGTCTGTACGGAAAGAAAAAGTTCTAATTCCCTGTTCTTAGGAGATATCTCATAATCTACTTTACTTTCAATATAAATAGCACTTGACAAAGGGCTTCTTAGAAGATTGAATATTTTTGTTGTATGTTGTAATAGTTGACCGTAGGCGCAAGTCAATTCCGTTGTTACTAGTCCTGATACTATGAATACTACTTTCTTCTTGGTTCCTAATCTATATCCCGACAAAATGTCTAGCAGAGGTTTGGTGACATTTGTGTTGAATAAAAACATTCCTGAATTAACATCAGAGACCCTGAATGCGCCGTAGTCAATAGAAACGCTTTTCTCGATATTTGTTTCTTTCTCAATAACAGTTTTCATGAGGCCGGTAAATTCGTCGAACAAGATTCGATGTTTGTAACTTTCAAGTTGTATATCTCCTGATTGAATTGGTTGAATTGTAAACGGAAATATTGAGTCGTTTTTCACAATATCGTCGACACGACATGATAAACAATATAGCGCAGCAGCGTTTTGCGAAGCATCATATGTTTCTCTGATATTAAATAACTCAAGCGCCATAGGAGGTATCATTACAGCAAATATAATTTTGAAGAACCTCCTGGATAACTTGATCATATTTTCCGAACTATATTTCCACACTGGATTTATCTGAACTGTTACGTCTTTTTTCCTATGATCCAATATTCTAATGTTGGGATGTCTAGATGTGAGTTCCACAATTTCAGTCCGCTCATGACTTAGGGAGTTGAAGATATAAACTTGATCTCCTGGAGAAACTGTTCTAAATACAGAGATGAATTCACCATCTCTGTATACATACTTTTGCAGGTATGGTTCGTGTTGTTCAGGCTTTAGACTCAAGAAACTCGCTGCTAGCTCTTGTATATACCAGCAGTCTTTGACGGTTGTCAGAATCTCGTTATGAACATATTTCAAGACATTGGCTGTAACTGTTCCACTTACAACATTGCGATCAACTAACCGCGCTACTGTTTCCCTAGCTTTAATTAAGAGATCATAAATTTGAGATATATTCGTGTTTCGAAAAACGTTATGATTTAAAGCAAAAGAAAATAATATCTCTGTCGTTCGTAGAGTTGATTGTAGACGCCTAAGTAAAATTTTACTGAACGGTCTAGATGTATAAAAACCAGTCCAATATGCGGGGCTTCCAGAGCTTATATCAGCGAAATTAAGAAAGTCACCTTTTAAACTATGTAAGCGTTTAAATTTGTCTTTTAGAGTATTGAAATAATCTTTTGCTGTTCCGAATTCTATTGTAGCTTTATAAATATCTTTGTTAGTTGTTACAAAATCCACAATTTTCTGATAATTATTGTACTGGAAGTCAAATTCAGATTGCATTTCATAATTATATGGACCACCTATAGGTGCAATTATATTGTTGTGAGGCGATATAGTTCCTGTTTTAGAATACTGTTCTAGAAGCAGCTCTGATTTTTGTTTTACATTATAAGCGCTGACATCGAGGTTTTTATGGTTTGTGGCAAAATTATATTCTGCAGCACAAAGAGAGCCATTCGGTCCGCACGCATTAAATCCAGCTGAATTGAATTGAAGAAAGTGTGTTAAAACCGCGTGTCTTGGATACCGATCATTACCTATTCTGTTTAGTGCTTCATTTAGATGTGTTGGAAATGATCTATCATCGTCCCAATTTTGTATCCAAATAAAGTCACTGTATTGATACTCCGCGAAAAATTGTTCCCAAGCGTAATGAATATTAGTGATAACCAGTTCATTTATATCGGATGCAGAGAGGAGGTATACCATTGTAGGGCTATGAGTAACGCTGCTAGTTAGCCAACCTACTTTTGGCACATAATTTAGATGTTGCTTCAGCCACTGATGTCCTGAAAATGATTATTAGACTTATTTCATGGAACTTTTTATCAAAGAAACCTCGAAAATTTAAAACGAATGTTCTTAGAAAACACAGCAGAACTAATTAATTTACCTTCTGTGAGTTGATGAACGAGTCCAAATAAATGCGTAGTTGCTTCGTCTGGTTCAACCCAACCTCCTGTAGTTATTTCAAGTCTGCCAGATTTTAGTAACTTTCGGAACGCCTAAATCACACAAATAAAAAATATTCATTTGAATGTTCTTGTCTATACAGCAGCTAAGATATTGAATATATATAATTATCTTTCTTACCGATCGATTTCTGTGTGTAGTTGTTTTCCACCAAGAACTCAAATGTGAAACTTCATTCCAGCTAAACGTTAATTTATTGTAGAATTGCAATTTCTTCACGATATTCGATAAAATTTTAGCAACGCTATCTTTGTGATATTTTTCGAATGTTCGTTTCCATATTGTATCCACGTGCGTACGGGGTACTAATATCACCTGGAAAATATTAAAGAAGCCTTCAGGCTCGTCTTTTTTGTACGAATTGATATGATAGCTATATACAATGCAAAAAATACCTTGAGCGGGGGCCATTTCGAATTCATCATCAAAGATTCGTAACGGCTATCAAAAATATGATTCCAAAAATGCTGCTTACTTATCCAGAAGGGCTGTAAAATTAAAATGAATTCGCTGTGTAATATTTCTAATGTTTCTACATTGTTTATACCTACTGCAGATCTTACCTCTATATTTAATTGCGAAAATTTCTCTTGAGCGTCTATGTCGGCTATCGCTACTTTAATTACTGAGCAAGTGAAAGGATCTGAAGTCAGATTATAGCTGAACATTGTACTATCCATTGGCAAACCTTCAATTAGAAAATCGGCCTTTTCATTGTCAGGATCGATGTCTATAATACTATGTACTGTTCCTTTACGGACAGCCGGAGCTTCAGTCTGGGGTTTTAATTTAGATTTTGGTATTAAAATACCTTTCACTTTTAAACTTTCCTTTCCTTTATGTGTATTTTGAAAATCAGGAATGACTACAGTGTTTTCTTTGCTACTTCCTCGAAAGCCGTTTTGTGCGTCGTGTTCTTCTACGGGTGGGAAAAACCTGGATGATGTTGGTATTTGATAGTAGTTTTTAATAGCTAATTTTACATTATCTGGGTTGCCGATGTTGTTTGATACGTCTTTTAGTGGTGGCAATGTCGCATACACGTCTTTACTCATATTTCTACTAGTCATTTTAAGTTCATTTGCAGTCTCTGGTTTCGAAATTTTCATATTCGAGTACGATGTTTTTCCTTTACCCGTATCAATTGAAGCCAACATGGGTGATAGCTTCGGCTTCTGTAGATTATGGAAAACTGTCTTTGATAGAGTGATGCTTGGGAAATTAAATGTATCATCATCACGTACGGAATGATGTTTGGTGTTATTTTTCCACTTTGGTTTTGGACCATTTATTTCACTGAATGGCCTTTGTACCATTTTCGATTGGTTTCGAACGATTTTGCGCAAAGCTGGAAGTTAAAGTATTGTTAGCATTGAAATAATTTTTATATACCTAATTAAAATATTTTTAAACACCTTTGAATATATTCATGATAAATGAACAAATGATAATGTTTCTTACTCTTCTCATGGCACGTTACGGGCGACGTCAGGAGGATTACAAGTAGGACGGCTGCACACGAGACGCGGAGTGCACTGGCCATCGCCGATTACCGACTAATTGAGGCATCATGCGTGTTATTTTAAAAATATGCTTCGACCCGTTGTTTGGACACAGTGTCATGTTATGTTCCGTATGGACTTCTTGTTTGCAAACATTTTTGCATTGAACATTACCTACTGGTTCATGTTTTGAAAGAGGGCGAGGTTAACTTGATTCTCTGTAGGTGCATTGCAGGAACATTGTTAGTGTGTTCTTGATTACACAATTGTCATGAACGTCTGGATGGACACTTGGATAGACACACAGATCTGTTCTGTGGATATAATGATCAACCGAAACAGTTGCGTTCCTTGAATGTATCAAGTTCGACATATAGTAGGTAGTTAAGTTAATTAATTATGGGCTGATTTTTCAATCGACAGATCATTTTTATTCGTAGAATAAAATTAACGTTTGACAGTTATTGTATGGAAGAATTGTCAAAAATTCAAAATTATTCCTCGAATAAAAGTTATCTGGCGATGGAGAAATCAGCCCTAAGTCTAGTTAGTTCATTCTATCCTTACATAATCAGCCTATAATGTTCCCACTGCTAGGACACAGACATTCTCTCTTCGAGCGGCAGTAGGCTGTAATCTACCGCGCGGGCCCAGTGCGGGTTGGTAGATCGATGTCACATGTCTTCGAATTTTTGGTTCTAGGTAGGACATACTGGTTTTAACACGATGTTTTCGTTCACCGCTCTTTACACAAAGAATGGAATTATTTACACAAAGTAAATCGCCTATCTGAGTTCGAACCCACAACTCTTCAGTCAGGGCCATTACCACTGGGCCACCACTGCTCTACTGCCTCTTCTCCTCTCTCTAATTCTACTTATCCTTATTAAGGCGGTGATGAAAGATTATATGAGTAATCAGGAACTTCTAAAACGAGAAGAATGCAACTAACTAAATAAGCTTCTAGCTTCTGGCTTCTAGTTAGTAATTTACGTTCGTAAACGTGTTTGACAGTTTTATGAAAATTCTACCCCTAAGGGGGAGAAATAAGGTATGGATGTTATTATATGGAAATCAGATGCCTAATTTTTAAAGTGGTGTTTTGAATATTAGTATATACCTAACTGGATATTTACCACCAATAAAGAAATACCTAAGAGTGTTTTAAATACTTTTTTGACCCTGAAGGGAGAGAGAAAAGGAATGGGATTATGAACGGTAACATTTTTATGGTAGAGGTTTTTTTAGAGATACACCTGAGTACCTAAAATGTGTAGAACAGTAGATGATACAACTCCTACGCGGATGGAAAGTAACTCGTTATGTAATCTGCGGTTTTAATTTACATAATTTTAATAGGGATTTATGTAAGTGGGTCAGCAGTCGGTGGGGCAGGAACGCAAATGGAATATTGATGGTACCACTACCGTCGAAGAATTTTAAGTTTTATAAGACATGTATGAAGATTGTGGCATTCTTATGAATAATAAGGCTTATTTTATGGTGTACACAAATATTTAACTACACTGTGCTATCAATTTTCGGGTATAGGTACTTCAGGTACACACGACTACATATCAAGCTATACATTCCCAGTAAAAAACTGACTTCTCATTGTACGACAAACTTATTCCTCCGATAAACTTATAAGGGCTGATTTTTCAATCATCTGATAACTTTATTCGAGGAATATTTTTGAAATTTTGACAGTTATTCCATACAAAAACTATCAAACATCAATTTTATTCCTCGAATAAAACTTATCTGGCGATGGAAAAATCAGCCCTTACTACATATGTGTCATTTATCGATCGCGTTTTGAAACGTCTGTTTATGAAATTCTGTCAAAATGGGTTCCTCCTGAAACGTTTTGGTCTGTAACTATGTCCAATTAAGAAAGTAGGCATTAAGTAAGATTGAAATTAAGCTAACTTGTTAAATTTAGTGAGATCAATTAAAAATCTACCTAGACATAACGAAGCCTGACTAGGTATGTACAACTACACGTTCAACTTTATTGAAACTACTAGCTACTAACCGGAAGACGTTGCGTTGGAAGGCCTCCCACTAGGTGGACCGATGACCTGGTGAAGGTTGCGGGAATCCGCTTGATGCGAGTCGCACGGGACCGGTCAATGTGGCGACACTTGGGGGAGGCCTATGTCCAGCAGTGGACGTCTATCGGCTGAAATGATGATGATGATGACTAGCTTCTGCCTGAGCCTTCGTCCGCATGAAATTTCTTGTTCCCCCGAACCACCTCGTCGCATCGCACCATCTGTCCGCGCTCTTCGTTTTCGCTTTGCGTTCTTTCTGATTTTTTTTCCTTTTGCTCGGCCTCTAAGGGTCATGGCGTGATTTTACATAGCCTTCCTCAAGAGTTTGGCTATCGAATGCAGAAATAATTTTTCATATCCGGCCGGTAGTTTCAGAGATTAGCACCTCCAAACAAACAAACTCTTCAGCTTTACTAGGTATTAGTACAGAAAGATGCAGGTAAGTAGGTACCTACTTTCATGTTAATCATTGCGTTGTTAACGTGAACCGGGAGGCAGATGCGGCAAATTTTTTAATTTTACACGATATTATTTGCGTTTATCGTTGGTCTAATGGTCTCAAGCGTTGCTGCTGAGCGTGACGTCCTGGATTCGATCCCTGAACCAAATTACTATTGAGAGTTCTTATGTATGCCCAACTTGCCCCTTAAAACATGAAACTTGTAAAAAATGTGGGTGCATGGTATTCAATGAACCCACATTTTTTTATTATTCATTTCATTAATTATATTTCTTCTATTTTTTTTTTTACTTTTTCACCCATTTTTCCATTTACCTAACAAGTTTCCTAGATCCTGTCTAACCCTTCGGGGAACACAGTCGTGATGTGTATCTACTTGTCTATGCGGCCCTTTCACGCGGCCAAATTCAAACGCGGAAACTAAGTTGTCCTACTCTCTCTCTCTCTTACACCCTAAAATGTTAAAGCGTGATGTTTCGAAAGCATCCTCATCATTTACAAGAACATTTATTTTATTACCATCAGGCAACTACTGGTAAAGCAAGGAATATTACTACAACAACAAAAGTTTCATAAAAAATATTCTAAAAAAAAAAACTCTTTCTCACGATTGTAGAGAAAGAGTATTTTTTTAGAATATCTTTTATGAAACTTTTGTTTTGTTTTTATGAAACAAATTTTTGGGTAGACCCAAAAATTTGGTAACTCAGAACGCATGCGCGACTGTGAAACACGAAGTTAGCGGCCATTTAACTACCAACCTACGGTTAAAAATGGGCGGGTTGTTTTATCGATCGTCTCTCCTCTCGACCCCTCAATCAGGGGTGGAACTGCCGGCTCGCCACGAGTGTCGATCACTGCCAAATATAAATGCAGTTTAGCATTTTTTCTATGAAGTGACAAAAAGAAATGGTAAGTAAAACATTGTGTGCGATCGTACTTTTGTCTTTTATTTGTTTATTTTTATGCCATAGAAGATTATTTACACTGATTTTATTGTGTTGTGTCGTTGTTGACATTAGATTACGCGAAATACTTGTATTGCTAGCGCTTCCTACTGCTTGCCTACACCCAAATAGTATAGTTATCTACTCGGTTTTATGGGTTAACTAAGGTAAATTAAATAAAACAAATTATTATTAATTGTATTAGATACCATATCCATTAGTATTGTGCAATGTTGTTGATGAATGTAAGTAGATACCTTGGAAGACATTTGGCGGAAAACAATATTAGCTCAGTTATCGAGAACCTGCAATTGTGTTCTAAGAAACCGCCCCATTCCGTGGAGCTAGTTAATTTCATACAATACATATATTAATATGTATGAAATATACATGTATGTGTGTGTGTGTGTTGTATGTATGTTATGTATGTATGTATTAATATGTATGTATGTATGTGTGTGTTGTGTGTATTGATATGTGTGTATGAGTAATCTCTACTACTATTAATCTCTTAGCAGACTATTCGAATTCTTAGCTACTTATTTGAATGAGAAGTCCGTGATGTTTTTAATGGGAATCGTTTTATTAACAAAGTGTCCCTTATTTTTTTTATAATATATTTTTTTGTTATTAATTAGGCACAAAGGCAAAATGCGATCATTTTTCTTTTTTTATTTAATTTTTATTTTCTTCACTTCTTCAATTTTTTTTCTTTATAATTCTAAATGGTGTAATCGATGTTATTTCTCGTTTTCCAGGATCCGAATGTTATGACAGCGTCTGGTCTGCTGGAATGGGAGTTTTCCTTACCGTCAGATCAGATCATCTCCCACGGCTGGTACCACGGAGCTCTCAGCAGGACAACGGCCGAGAACCTGCTCCAACAGGACCGGGAATTCCTTGTGAGGGACTCATCTTCACAACCAGATAACTACGTGCTCAGCTGCCGATCCAATGGACAACATTTACATTTCGTTATACAACGGGTAAGTAATTACAGCGGCTGCGATCTCTTTCAAATTTGTAACTAGAATATGACTTAAGAATGCTGCATTTCAGATCATCGTCCACCCTGACACAGTGTACGAAAGACACCAATATCAGTTTGAGGATGAAGCCTACGACACAGTCGCCGATCTCATCACCTCCTACGTGGGATCTGGTAAACCTATATCAGCTGCATCTGGAGCCAGGATCCAATATCCGGCCAACCGGGTGACGCCTCTGACGAATTATATTCAGAACGATGATATTAATCATGTCATTTCACCGGTTGGAGACGGCTCCTACGGCAACCCATATAGCCTATACAGCCATTTTGCAGCAAAGCCAGGATTGCAACTTAGAGTGCCTTTCAAAAAACAACGATCTCACTCACTGACCCCTATCGACATAGGACAACATGTCACTCACGGTAAAAGCGCCAGCGCTGATGGAGTCATTCAGAGTCAAACACACGTGCATGGGAAAAACTTCTGCAGCGAATCTAACTCCGGTTCGAACACCTGGGATGCCAATCTACCAACTAGTCCTCCAGCAAAACCAGCCAGATACGATGGACCAAAAGCAGATGAAAGACGATTAGAACTCCAGCGTCTCTACCAAGTTTCGGGATCAGATTCAGGCAATGGATCTGGAGATTCCACTCAAAGTTCGGCGCACAGTGATCCAAATAAGTCGAGAATAGAATCTGATTATAATTTGGTGACACCGACCATAAAACAGCAATTTGATTACGAACTCACTGAGGCGAAACTTTTGCAGTCAGAGAATTTGGATTACGTGGTGGATTCAAGAATTAATCTAGAAAACTTTCAGTCGCAAATTATACCGACTGGATTATCAAAACCGCTTGAATCTGAAACGCTACACACGATCAAGCTATTATTGCGTACGTCTGGGCCAAGGATTCTGGCGAATCACATGACGAAAGTAGATTTGTATTTCTTTTTTGACGATGCCATTCAAATTGAAGGTCTTGAGAAAACCGCATCGGGATTAGAGCTATTATTTTTACCTCAAGGGCGACCCCTGCGCTTAGATGTTATAGAAAGGTACAAATAGATAAGTAAGATTGATAGAAATTCATAATTTTGAAGAGAAATAGACGAGAATTTGTAATTTCTATTTTCAGGCTCGAGACATTTCGTCTGCTGATAGCGGTGACGATATTGACTTGTCAGACAGACAGGCAGCGAGCGGACACCATCAACGATTGGATCCTGTTAGCAGTTGAAACAAAGACTGCTTTGGGAAATCTGTACGGGTTTTCAGCCATTATGTTTGGGTTGTGTATGCCTCAGGTATTGTCATTTTCGATAAAAAAATAACTTATCCAACTTCCTTTTTATCTTCTTCTTGAGAAATGATTAAGTTTTGTCTGTATATTTGAAGGTGGAGTGCCTGGAGAATGCATGGAACATTTTGAGAAGGGTTTACACTGACAACGCGTTTATGTTCGAGGCTAAATTGAGACCTTGCTTTAAGAGTATGAACGAAGGCACGAATCCTTTGCCTCCCAACACAACGACGCCGTACATCCTGCCACCAGTACTGTGCTTCCATTTATTTGGTGAGTACCACAGCCTTCATGTTGGCAGTTGTATTCATGTTGCTAGAAAGTAGAAA
Source organism: Apamea monoglypha (assembly GCA_911387795.2). Lineage (NCBI taxonomy): Eukaryota > Metazoa > Arthropoda > Insecta > Lepidoptera > Noctuidae > Apamea > Apamea monoglypha. The sequence continues at coordinate 27,273,153 of OU426914.1, read as the reverse complement.
AAGTTTCATGCGGAGGGACAATTCAAGTCGATGAAATTATACTTTTGCTTTTACAGACGGCGAAGGCGGAGGTCTAATGCAGCCAGACGACACGTTCCCTGGTAGCCTGATGAACAGCCTGGAGTTTGACTTCAACGCGACGGCAGCCCATTTGGACGCAGCCCGGCATTTCCCCAATCAAATCGAAATGTTCAAACGAAACGCTAGAACTGTAGTGCAGGAGATGTCTTCCTTAGGACCAGTTTTAGACCCCACTCTCCTCGAACTGTTCAGAGCAGAGTTCCACATAAACTTCCTATGGGGAGAAAGGGGAGCTCTAACCACGCCAAGTCAAAGATTCGCTCGACTAACGGATATTTTAACTGCAATGGCAAACAAGTTAGCCAGTCAACCGCCTGATACTGATGATAATGTTTAAGTATATTTTTAGAACCATTTACCATATCACCAAGTAATCGAAACGCTAATTTTATAGAATTATATCTCTTGTTTGAAAATAGACTCGATGCTAATTAAATAGGTACCTCAGTACCTGTGTATTATATTGCGCGTTTTTCTAAGCAATATTAAAACGTGACCAGTGTACCTACTTTTTACTGGCTTGTTAAAAATAATTTATGCACACCGGTTTATGATTTTTTTGTAGCCAATACGAAGACGATATGAGTATTTATTTCCCAGGAAGGTATGTATATTATGTGAAGTCTAGTTCTAGATGCTATGAAGATGCAATGGCGAGTAACTTAAGCCCTAATTTTATAAAGCCGTGTACCTTATTGATCTCAAATTAATTGTACCAATTACGATGTTTATTATACATTTGTAAAACGTGAACATTATACCAATATAAACTGGACATCAGCAACGTTTTATTTTGCCTAAAATAACCTTAGGACTTTATCAACGGACACAGCAGAAAGCTATGGATGACATAGGTTAAAGTTTAACATCATGAATATATGAGTGGATTCGCGTGGTGGAAATCGGCCCATACCCTCCCTCAGAGAGGAGGTCTGTGTCCCAGCATTGGGAACATTAAAAGCTGATTATGTTATGAATATATGAGCCGGCAATCCACTAATGGACATAGGTTTTCCCGTTAGCATCACCACAACGGCAGCTACTGGCTCGAGAAATGCCCGCATCCGGCAGAATCCCGCGACTATCAATAAACCATCGGCCCACCTTGTGGGCCTACATGTCCACGCTGAGCTTTCCGTTACGTATAATCATGCTTACAGGCGCAATGTCATAAGTGTAAGATTATAGATGCTGGCTAGCTTTGAATATATTGGCTATCTTTGAGATAGAAACAATCCGCCGAGTCATACAAAAATACCCTGTCACCTGTGCACTTGATAATCGTAATACTGCGTCAGCGAGCGGAGTTCGCGCGGGTAAATTTTGGGCCAAAGATTTTTGAACTTTTTGCCATGGAGACGCTAAGAAGAAGAATGCCAAAATGAAGTACTTTCCTAATGAAAGAGTGTGAAAAAGGTACCTCTTTATTTGGCTAATGAGCAATTTACCAAATTCTCAATTCACCAGATCCTTAACCCACCAGATTATCAATTAACCTGTTTCTCAACTTGCCCGATTCTCTACTCACCAGATTCTCAATTCACCAAATGTAAATGTTGCAATAGGTACGTACAGAAATGCCGCAATGTGAGAGAACGGTTAGTCTATTAGTTACCTACCTACATATATATTTTTTTTGATTGATTGTTAAATAATCTTAAGTAGGTATTGTTGAATTTAACGATGTCAATAATGCTAACAATTAAAATAAAGTTCATTACACAAATACGAATACATGGTATAAATAATATAGGTAAGTGTATAAGTACAATTATTATTTCAATTAAATTGTATTTATATTTTGTACTTAGGTATATATAATTATTGCTCGGAGAGCCAAGAGATTTGAAAACCAGACTAATCATAATTTCAATATACAAATTATGAAATTTGAATTATTCATACTATATTAGATCATTAAAACACACAGTTATTCCAAAGTTTTAAGTTTTCCCTGCTGAAGAAAAGAAAGAAAGGAAAATACTTTTCTTCTGTCGGCAGTGACTGCCTATTCTTTTTTTATATTTTGACCATTTATCATTGTGCATGTTCATCAAAATCATTAGAAAACCAGTGGTGTCAGACAGCATATGTCTGGCACTAATGCTGAAATGAACCTTTTTGGAGCAGCCGTGAGGCACACACTATTGTTGTTAAAACATTATTTTCATTTTTTATTTTGTTATTTGTATTTTGTGTCTCACGAACTGTGTCCAAATAAACAATAATCTTTTTTTTAAAATAAAAGTACCTGCATATCTACTAATTATTTTTCATTGAATAATTTTATTGATAGAAAATTTAGATTTGCGTTACATTTTAGAATTTCGTTTCTCATTGTACTTTTGAAGAATTGAGAATATGGTGAGTTGAGAATCGAGTGTGTAGAGAATCTGGTCAATTCAGAATGTGGTAAAACGAGAACCAGGTAAATTACGAATCTGGTGAACTGCTCATGAGCCCTTTATTTCTGCTTCAGACTTGATCCCAGGGTTAAAAAGTGCTCATGTTGATGAATACTTTCACCTCCTGAAAGATAAGCTATGGTTTCAAAACCATCCTACAGGCATAATGGATAAATAAAGCAGAAGAGTATGTAGGAACAGCATTATAAAACGTTTTGCAATTTTACCTTGCTCAGCACGGAAAAAGGCATACATACAAAGCAGGCCTTGCACACCTGATTTCTGAATTGAGAATTTGAAGTCGAGAACTTGTCAGAGAGAAATTCTCAATTCAAAAACTACATATTTTTATCTGACGAAGCGACGCGTGCTTTATTTGTGGTGAGTGTACAAACACGGTGTTAATGTGTGCGTGACGACGAATAGCGTCAGCACGTAATACACAAAGACATACTTCCGACTTTTCCATTGTCACAGACGCTACAGAGAGCTCCTGCGCTTACGCATACATTTACAGCGTGTTTGTACATTTGGTACCTACAAATAAAGAGCGCGTTGCTTCGAAGATAAAAATACTCTAGTAGGTACAACGGACAATACATATCTGTACCTACCATAAATGATCTAAGTATCCGGCTGTTTATACGGTACATGGATTTGAGGATACGCTCGGGTTTGTAGTGTCTCTCTGTCACTGGTTCATAGAAATTGAATGGGAATGTCACAAACAGTCCCAAAATTCTATAAATGATTTTATTTCTGTAAGTAGGTTTGTAAAAACACTTTTACTCGTCATCATATTTCAAAAACTAGATGAGGTCGGCATTTCCTGACTACTCTGGGAAGAAAAGCCGAAACAAACTCAAGACGTCACAATCTCTTTTAAAGTCCAGACATGATTTAAAGACCATGTAGACCATGTGTGTGTCGTAGATTCGTGTCCAAAATGATCTTTTGAGGAAATAACCACATAGATTGAGTGCAGGTCCACTCAACCTGTGTGGTTCTCCAGTCAGAGTCAGTGCAATCATGCAGCTTGACTAAGAACTCAACGATTCTAAAACTTCATAAACCTAAGCAAACAGCTGCAAATTGTATTCATTGCAGGTGAAATAATTGAAACAACATTGAATAATAAACTAACTTTATTCACGAAAACATATAAAATATCAACTTAAGTTAGATACAAAATTATCTCATACATTTTTTTATATGTATGTATTTATCGATAAATTACATTTCCTATAAAACCATTGGTTACCCAGAAAAGAAAGAAGGAAATAAAAGTTACGAAGAAACCAGCCTAAAAAAATAGTGTTTGTCCCACAAAAAAGGAGAATCTGGCAGAGATATCATCATCAGCGCACAAACTGCCGGGACTAGGAAAATGAAATTTTTCACAAGGGTTCCTTCTTTAATGTAGGCAAGCACTAAGACGAGGTTTGGTAGGTAGGTAGGAAATGCGGTGTGAAAAGACCATGACTTGCAGAAAATATCTTTTAAACTACCTCTCAGAAAGGTGGAGGATGTGTTGAATTTTGTAGGGGACCATACAAAATCCACACGGAAGAAGTCGCGGGCAAAGTCAATCTGCCTAGTCTTTTCCTTTTCTGTCAGATACTAGTAGTGAAGGCAGGCACATGTTTCAAACTTAAATACACTTATTATTATAGTATAATATAAATTATATTCAGTAATAGCAAGCTCACTTCATATTAAATGTTTTTCGTGACTTACAAAATATCGTCCAGCGAATAGGATGGCTGCACGTTTCCTATGTATTCCAAGTCTGAGGTAATTTTTTATATTAAACGCCATTAAAACTAGCATTGTGATCAATACAATCATTTCATGTCAATAAAAATTACACCACCGTTTATCAGGTGTAAGTCTCCGATTCTTAAAGTAGGCACGACTAAGCTTGCAGTCGGCTTCAACCTATGCCCAATATTCTGCGTGACTTCTTAAGCAAGTCTTTTTAAACCCCAGCATAAGCAGTAATATTTAGCATCAGTCCGTATACAAAACATTTAAGTCAACGCATAATGTGATGATCCAAGAAAAGTTTTTAAACACCAGTAGGTGTCGATGTCGCACTATCGATAATATTATTCATAAATTACAATAATCAAAAATACAATTTTGAAACGATCTAAAATACAATTATGAAACAAAGTAAGATAAAATTATGGGACCATAAAATCTGGTTGTTTACTGTTTTTGAAATGATATATAATTAACATTTCATCATGATAATGGTTGTTTCAAAATTTTCAAATTATCTAAAATTAAAATGTAAAATAATTAATAGTTATTGTTTTTGTTAACCAGTCAAAATGTATTTATATGAAATTTGTGTCTTAATTAGATTACAGGTCGTCAATGTGTTTGACAACAGGTCGACAGTCTGTCTGGGGCTTAGTAGCCACTCGTGGTTCATCAGAACTTGAGAGACTTGGCGAATAGCGCCATCGTGGCCTGAGTCTTATCGCCGTTGAAGCGCCGCAGCTCCACGATAGCCTGAAACGAAAACGGGTAAATTGAGTAAATGTACCACAAGTCGCACTACTTCGTCGGTAGATTAATAACCGGTAAATAGGGGTGTTTACTTGTGTTGTACTTCGTAGCACGACCATGAACGCATTCATTATAACTTTAGATGGTAATAAAATCCTTTTAATTTGTACTATTTTATACCACTAATTAAACATTTTATACCTCTCAATTATCGTAGATATACAGGTCGTGCTGGCAAGATTCCTTCCCAGCACGACCACGCTAAAATTCTTCCAGTTGGCATAGAAGTTGATGAAACGAAACGGGAGCACGCCTAAAAATTTTCACTCATTATGTACTCCTATTTCATTACTGGTAAATTGTCGTAAATTGTTAGAAAAGCAAAAAAACATTTTCTGCCTATAAGAATGTGATTTGTATACCTAACACTAGATGGCGTTAAATGTAAAAATTAAGAATATATGTATATGCTTTTTTTTTACAAATTTTTAGACATGCTCCCGTTTCGTTTCATCAACTTCTATGCCAACTGGAAGAATTTTAGCGTGATCGTGCTGGGAAGGAATCTTGCCAGCACGACCTGTATATCTACGATAATTGAGAGGTATAAAATGTTTAATTAGTGGTATAAAATAGTACAAATTAAAAGGATTTTATTACCATCTAAAGTTATAATGAATACGTTCATGGTCGTGCTACGAAGTACAACACGTTTACTTTGAAACAATTTTTGCTGTGGTTTCAATCAATCTTAAGGGAATTATTTCATGTACCCAGTTATGTTAATCTAGGGCAGGATCCATCTGTGTGCCTATTATCCAGAACTGTTCAGCTGTGTACGTGTGACTGGGCTACAAACATCTTCGCATACTACACATAACATTCATACCATGAGTAAGGCAGGACCATATGATAAACAGCACTTTACCTGTTCCCTAGTGAATCCAAGGTTCATAATTTCTTCTACTTCAACTTCCCCGAAGTTGTCATTCGGCATGATGGTCTGGCCAGGATCACCCAGAACTGTAAAGATATTAGAAAAAACCATCTTTAAAAGTTTATTTAAAATATTACCGGCTGAATACATGGTTCGTTGAGGAGGGATATATTTTTGCCCGATACCATACTAATTCTGTGCCTGGATAAATAATGTGCCCATCTACCTATACTATACTTACCCATTCTCTGGTTACTGGCCTGGTTATTGATTTGCATTGGCACTGGTGTTGATTGGCCGCTAGTTGTCGGTCTAAGTAGGTTGCCGCCGGATTCTGTTCAATGTCAAATATATTACATAACTGTCATAAACATTAACAACCCAGTCGTATCCAAATGTACTTATAAGTTTATTGGGACGTTTTATACGCTATACAATGCAGGACCACCGTACCCGGGCCACTTAGCCCAAACTCAATTTAATGATGCAAGTGTACAATCAATGTATTATACTCTGACCTTCAATATGTCAGTATTGTTGCATGCACCTTTTGTTATTTAAAATCTGGACGTAACAGGTCTGTTTATGGTCGGGAAACTACGCGGATACAGAGGTCCTGTAGTTGTGTCTATAATATAGATATAGAATAATTTATAATTGATGGAAAATATACAGAATATTATGAACACTCAAAGATATCAAGCAGTCTACCACTACTTTTAAAAATGATTTCTCCATTGTGAGTTTTTGACAATTTGCCATAGAAAATCATTCAAAAACTCAAAATGGAGAGACCATTGCAACGTTTGTAAATTAGTATAATACAGAAGAGACACTATATTTTAGGTTAGTCCCAAATAGTCTTCTAGTGCAAACACCCACAAGCAGCGGCAGTTTGTTTTGAAAAACTTTTCTAATTATAAAAGATAGAGATTGCTAAATAATTGTCTGAAGAGTTTGACAATATCATCAACTAAATATTGTTTCATTAAATGCCTGCTGTTGAATAAGTCAGAAGCCATCAATTTAAAGTCAATATGTTACCAACCCAGTTTGCCATGATGATCTCTACTCTACTTACTCGAAAAAGTACAGTCAATGAAGTTATGACATAATAAAATAACGAATAACAGCAACATACCGGAAATAAGTCACACATCCTTAGCTTATTAACGCAGTTAAACTCTTCTACAAGGTGAACATTAACGAAATTATCAAAATAGTAAAAGCCCCATGCATTGTCGAGTTGTCCCATTGTTTCATTCATTTCTCAACTTGGCTTCATTATCGTTTCCATTCACTGACCCAACTTTCCCGACAAAAATGCACGCGTTACCGACAAGCCGTTAGCTACTCCGCACATGCAATCAACTACACAGAAACAAGAGATTAGTTTTACGATTTTTATTGTTTTGTAAATATTATTACGTTACTGTTTGTTTACGGTGCAAGAACAAATGACATCTCCACGACTGTTCATATTTAATCGTACTTGTTATTTCTTTTTGCCACGCCCACCTTGCTTTGACTTCTCCATTGCTTCTTTGACTTGTCGCTCTTCGTGGTCCCTCATGGACTGGCTGACGATCTCGTCTTCAGAGTAGCCGGACAGCCGGGCGCATTCCGGCAGCTCCGATTCGGGCAAGAAGGGTGTCTCGGTGCCGGTCGTGCCGATCCGAAGAACGTTCCGTTTCAAATCTATGTTGCACTATGTAAAAAGTCGTGAATGTATAAGTGAAGTTGAATTCCTATAGAAAAATAATCTACTACCAACTAAATTACAATTAAATTCGTTGTTACCTGATGTCTTTTGAGCATGTCTAAACCGAGCAGCATGTCCATGGGCTGCTCCTCAAGCACGGAGAAAGATGTTGTGAGGAAGTCTTTTTCAATTCTCATCTGCACCATATGGATTCTGCCTATGATTCTCTGCACTCCGACGCCTTTCGCGATACCTGCCCATCTAGGGACAAATGAATAATGTATATCGCCATGTGTATTTATAGAATGATAGACAGTGCAAGCACAAAGTGACCAGCGTTTCAATGAGCTGGCTTTGTGGGAGTCAATGAAAACGTTGGGTACACTTCGCTGGACACAAAAACGCATCCTTTATTTTATGCCATAAAGGATGAGTTTTTGTGTCTGTTTTTGTGACGTTTCAAATTATAAGCTTGCGTTATCGCATTTAGTTTATGCGATAACGCGAGCTTATAATTTTCAGATACTCTTTCTATGGAAGAGAAATAAATATTTGTTCTTATTGATTTTTATAAATTCTACCCGTCTACATATATTTATGTCAATGATAGGGCAAGAGGGTTAAACACCAATTTTGTACAGAGTGTTTATAAGTTAGGAATATAAGTTTTCTCGTCGACATTATTTGAGGTAGATCCAGTTTCAAGCTATACCTTACAAAAAGCATAATAAGTCAAGTTTTTATGAGTGGTATTAAAAATGTGGATGTGTGGGAAGCCCGCTATTATGAGAGCTCGGGACTGATAGTGCTACATTTGATAACATAATATTTAAGTGAGTATCTCTTTTTGATAAAACAGTAGCCAAGTGTGAGTAGCTTCGTTATCAGTGTGAATTAAACAAATGATTGAGGACTTAATCAGTCATACTCGTAAACAAAATAACCTCATCGAGCAGAAAACAAGAGCAAAGTGAAAAAAAAAACAATGAAAGTTCCCAGTGTTTTTGTTTTGGTAGGTAATACAAAGATACTATCGAAAACTACGTTCATACTCTGCATAAATGAGTAATTAAGTAGATGGTCTAGTGCGATCTTTTATTGTTGATTAAATATTTATGTTTTTACATTAAATTTTATATATATGGACTCCATAGCAAAATGACGTTTCAATTAAGTTATGACACACAGTGAAATTCTTCACGAGAATTATTTAAATGAATGAAAATTGAACTGTCTGTTTGTAATGTCAAAATAACAGCTTTTCGATAAATGCTATGAAAGTATATAAATAACCGTACTCATAACAAAAAAACCAATTAACAAAAGCTGTCGGTCAGTTTGTTCTGGCTAATCTCCAAAAGAGTTGGACCTTTTTGACGGGACTTCCACTAATGTTATAAGGAGTAACTTATGCTACTTTTATTATAAAAAAAGAATTACGGTTCTACACAAATAAATGAAATTGAAAACCCATGAAATCTGAAACAAAAAATCGCAGGCACAGCTAGTCCTAAATAAAAAATTGTTCCTATCAAACGAATTATTAACAATATACGACACTTGCTCTTATGTATTATATTTATAAAAAAAATCAAGCTATTGTTATAGAGCTATCGACTCCTATATGAAAAGTACAATACGTCGGGACACGGGTAGGGGAACAAAGAAGAATATAATATTATTTTACTATGGGTAAGGTGAAACTAATGGTACTCCTACAAGGATTAAGTGTCGCTAATGCAAACAATGTCAATAACATGTCTAGCAGACAAATGTTCTTAAATAAAGTACATACGGTAAGGTGTATGTTTAAGGAGTTAATTAACCGCTGACGCAGGCCGAGAAAGTGCCGGAAAAACCCATACGCCGAGAAAGGCAATAGAAAAAAAAAGTGGGAACTACAGCAGCAGGACTTCGTAGGGTAAAAACTTCGTTAACATTCTAAAATAGCCCAAAGAAACTGTTACAACAAGTTTTCGTATAGCTTTGTAGCGGTATATACAACGCCACATGCGAACAACAAGTCATACTGACGTCACGCAAATCCTGCAGCTCAGAAGCAGAGTTTACCGCGCAATTAGCATGGATATAAACTCCCTTTTCTATGGAGTATGAGTGAACTTTACACCCTGTTCCTCATACCTCTAAACTGGTGAACCCGACGTGATGAACGTCACCGCAGCCTTCGTGCAAATACTTCAGCGTGACGTCATCATAATCACTCCCGCAAGCTTTAGAGCGGCGAGTCACCCACCCAGCCAGCCAGCACCCACGGCTTCAACGGGTATCCTGACCGTGGATGCAGCGTCCGCGCATACCTGGTCATCACCCTCAGCACAGCACACTGCACTTTCAGCCGGTCAACAAGCAGAGCATCCTCCCCTGGTCGACGCAGCAGCCAGCCTCAACCCGGCGCTGTACGACATCCGACGCACTGGAGTATAACGCAGCCACCCCGACTCACTGGGGAAAACTCCACAGACAGTTCCGACTCACCGTGAACTATGCGGCAACCGATTCCGACTCACTGGAACCTCAGCTGGCCTGGCAAGCATCGCAAGATACAAGACTCAGCCCACTATCGACCTCCGGTCTCAGGAGGGGAGTGATGTAGCGGTGGTATCTACAACGCCACATGCGAGCAACGCGTCATACTGACGTCACGCAAATCCTGCATCTCGCAAGCAGAGTTTACCGCGCAATTAGCATGGATACAATTTCCCAACATCAGTCGTTGGGTAATTGCCCGCCAGACACAACACCCGTCTGGTCGGAGGATCCTCCCTTTTCACCCTGTTCCTCATACCTCTAAAGCTTCACTAACTTTAGTTGAATTGTGAAATATGTGTAGATGTAAAATGTGCTATATTTCTTTCTGTTTCTGTAAACAATATTGGAGGCAAGTCAGCGAGGCTGAAGTAGGTCTGGGCGGGTCACACTTACACGATGCATCCAGACAGATGATTCCTAACCGATTAGACGGAGAAGGCACAGCACAAGGAAAGATGGAAGAATATGGGCAAAGCCTTTGCCCAACAGTGGGACAATATAGAATGACGGACAAAAAAGAACTGGCTAGTTTTTTTTACTGTTGCAATTCTCGTGATATGAATCATTTTATGTACGTAAGAGATGAGGATGAGAGATGATGCACTTATCTGAAATGAAAACATTGTTTCTGTAGTGAATGTGGAATGAGGGTCAACCACTGTGAGTGTCATTATAATATTGACGTATATCAACTTGGGTATACGTCCAAAACACTACTATTGCTATAATGACACTTTCATTTACAAATATCCAAAAATGTGGTGTAAAAATCATTTTGCTGGACTAAGAAACACACAGTACATTTTGAGTTCTCAGACAATTTATTTAAAAAACAAAAAAATACGAGAAAATTACATTTTTGAATAGTTAAATATAGGAGATTGAGTGAAGGCTTTTGTAACATACATTTCTTATAACTTCTTAACATTTTGAGATGTTCATATTGTCCATGTTATAAAACATACTCTTTGTTAATGTTCCTGACATTTTGTTATACTTACGTAGCCGTTGTCAACAAATTCTAATACTGACTCATTATTCTAAGATATCGAAAGAATCGTCCGCTCCTTCTAGAATCTAAATATACTAATAATAAAACTGAAGAATTTGTTTGTTTGTACGCGCTAATCTTTGGAACTACCAGTCGGATTCTTGACCTTTGATAGTCCCATTCTTGAGGAAGGTTAGAAGCTATTTAACATCACGCTACGACCCGTAGGAGTCAAATGAAAAATAGTCTGAAAACACGCTAATCGAAAACGAAACAATAGCGCGGGCGGGCGATGCGACACGACGCGATGGGTCAAGGGCCGAGAAGCTAGTAATAGATAATTGAATTTAAACAAATATAATTTACTTCTATTTGTTTAATATGAACGTTTAAAACCGCTACTGTATTGCGGCGCACGGACACGCTCAGCACGTGTAGCTTAGGTGGGATCGCCATCGTCCACCAGCATCACACAAAGGCGCTAGGTGACACGTGTCTGTCAATAAACATCCATAGTGATCCATACCACATTGACGATCGTGCCTACATTCGGCGAATAAACCGTAGATTTTCACGGCAAGAAAAACGTGTGTGAACAACGGGCCTAACGTTGGGATCAAACAGTAACATCCGCTATTCATCTTCCACAGCCCAACTTTACTCAGCAATGTGGTAAAGTTGGGATGCCACCTCTACGCTCCAGTTGATAAACTTATCACTGAATGCTGTCGAAAAAGTGCCATGTGATCCCAGCATCATTTAAAAAAAAACGTGTAGTACAATGTCGTGTAAATGACCGGTCATTGACAGCTGCCTGGCCTCCTGCCAGGTGTAGCTCCATAACATCTTTTGCTACGGAGTCTACAGAGAGGGATAAACGTAAACCGTTGTACTATCCATTGCCTCGAAATCTGCGCGCTCTTTGTGCCATAGTGAAATGGTCGCAGCTAACGTGCTTAGCATCAAGTCAATCTGACTTCCTTTACTGATAATGTACTTATTTACTTACATTATCTATAAGTATAAATATACAAATAAATAAATTATGAAGCGTCTGTTTGTTTATAATGTCAACAGCTTTTTACTAGAAATTATATACGGTAGGTAATTATAACAAATATATTTACAAATGTATGTGTATTTTTTTTTGTATGTCTGTCTGTTTGTTCCCGTTAATCTCCGAAACGGCTGACCCGATTTTGACGAGACTTTCACTGACAGCTAGTTGATGTTTTATGGTAGAAGTAACTTGGGCTTTTTGTCCCGGTACCACGTTCCAGTGGGATGATTTCCAACACACGCGGACGAGCCCAGTGGCGCCGATTTCCTTGTTCACAAACTAAACTAAATTTAAGTTCAGTGCATCTTTTTCTTTCTATTTCATTAAGAAAAGGACAGAAGATAGATATTAGTTTAGTCCTGTCAAATTAGTCAGCGCCTGACGTAAATTGACGTATTTTTAGTAGCCATGTTTGTAATCATGTCTAATTTGTCAATGGCGTATTTTAATTTGACAGGACTAAACTAATATTGTTTTTCTGATTAAGACTAATTGATGCCCGAATCCACGCCTGTGGGCCATCCTGTCAACCATTAAATTACGTATTTAGTACGAGATAGATCATTACGTTCCTTAGAATATGTACGAAAGCATATTTTTTTTTATTTATTGAAATGCGACTTTTACGGGAATTAAGTTAATTTTTAGCATATATGCCTCTATACAGGCCCTGTATTACAGGGTGACTTCTAATTTGTCGTGTTCCTTCCTCCAGGAAGGAATACGACAAATTATAGTTACGTACGTAGTTATAGTTAATGATAGTGATAGTTAGTTAATTGTTGCAAATGAGGGACCCATTTGCAACAATTAGCTAATTAGCTAAACCTATTTGCAACAATTAGCTAATTAGTAAAACCCATTTGCAACAATGAACTAACTATATGCCATTGCAAATTTTATTTTCTCCGACATTCATAAAGTTTTAGGGAATGAATTCATCATGGCCGTCATTAAAGAGTGCTCTACAACTGTACTCTACAAAACATGTCTAGCACAAACTTGTTGAAAGTAAACGTCTGTTATTGACAAAAGTGGATATAGAACATCTGAGATCCTATCAAAAGCAATGCAGCTAAAAGTTTTTGATAAATTTTTCGCTTTGCTCCTCATATCTATAATAAAGCTGAAGACTGTTTGGACGCGCTAATCTTTGTAACTACCAGTCGGCTTTCAATACATATTTTGCATTTGATAGCCCAGTTCTGGAGAAATGTTATAGGCTAGGGAATTAGCATCACGCTACGATCGTTAGGGAGCCGAACAAAATGAAAAAAGTTATATAGATCGCTAAGCTAAAACGAAGTAACGGCGCGGGCAGGCGACGCGACGCGGTAATTCTGGGGTCGAACATTAGTATAAAATAAAAGGAAGGCCAAAAAAAAAAGAAACCAAAAGTCTGGCTATCATGGTAGTTAGCTAAGTAAACACACTAAAACAATGGCATTGTGGCAATATTACACAGTTCAAACAAATACTTACATTAACTTTGATTGAAAGACCTAGAATTTAAGGGTAAAGTGGCTGACATTAAATGATTCACTTTTGCTGCGCTACAAGGTCATTTTAGTGCGAGGACAAAATCCGTACTAACGCCCATATCTTGTTTTTTAATATATTCCACAAATCTTTATCAACAGCATCCCTCTGTCAACGTCATTCAATCACCAAAAGATCCTTGCATAATTGTATGTTATGTTTACATGGATCTATAAGCACATAGAATCGTTTCATTCAAATGGAAAAGCATAAATGAAACGAGATACATACCTCGTGTCCACCAGCCGCATGATGTTGCAGCGCTCAGCGCACGCTGCTGACATGATTGTTGTCTGAGCACCAGAGTCGATAAATGCTTTCACTGGAAATCTAAAACAAACCAACAGTGTGAATAAATTATTGTCATCCTTGACCTTGAACATAATGAACATAAAATCAATACGTGCACCTTAGGCAGTATTGCCTACGATACAAGGTGTTGATTTTAAGTTTCAAGGTCTTTATTCACAAAAGAATAAAGTGTTACACGTGATACACTTTTACAGACCACACTTTTGTTGCATTCAAACCTACTTTATTATAAGGTTTGCATGCAACAAAAGTGTGTTCTATTGACTATTTATGTTATAGTAGTGAAGACATACTTAATTATAACTGCATACCACAAAAAATGAGACAGAAGAATGAAAACAGAGTTACAAATACTACTGATCAAAATGAAGCAATGAAAAACTAGTGTATAAAATGATAGCCTTACCCATTCACATGGCAATTGATGTACAGCATCACCACAGTGCCGAATGTTTCAGGGTTGTACTCCATGGCCGCCTCCATGTTCGCTTCTATGTTCTTCTGGCGAATCTCCTCAGCAATCATACGCTGCGCTTCTGTATCAAACGGATCTGAATTCATCATCCTGAAATAAGTCTAGCTTTAAGTCATGACTCCCTATTTACACCTATCTCACGAAACCAATCTGTAATGTTTTTCACCTTATACGCTGTTGCTGACGTTCCGTTCTAGCTAAGATTTGTTCGCGAAGCACGGAAGCAAATGTATCTATGAAACAAGGTTTAAATTTTCAACATTAAGTTTTTGTTACGGTTAATATTATTGGTTAAAAATCATCAATAATTCCTTGTCATTATTAAGAGAACCCACTTTTATTATCAAAGTAGGTTTTCTCAATATTAACTGATAATATTATTCCAATCACCGTTATTATAAATAATTTCTGCATATCCTATAGAGATTCAATGAATTTGGTAAGAAAAGTGGTTGCCCCACCGTCAATCTTTTCCTGTTTAATTTGGTTTTAGAGCTGCGGTAACTAGCCTTATCTATCTAAGCATAATTTTGTGCTGCTTTCAGAAGATGACTTTAGTTTTGCTAGACTATTTAGTATCACATATGTTTTTGCTAGGTTTTATTATTAAATTGATAAAAACCTTGAATTAATACTAGACTTATTTCAGACATTATTTGCATAATTATTTACAAAAAAAAAAAAAACTAATGTAATAATAAAGGAAATTACTAGATAGTGAAAATGGCAAAAAAAAAATAGGAATTTAACCTTTTAAGAAACAGCAGGAAATATACCCTTCCCAAAAATAAAATAAAAGCCATAATAATATCTTACAAAAAATAATAACCAAATCACTAACCTACTACATATATCAAACCTATGCACAGGAAATTAAGAACATGCACAGAAACTACCTTTTTTACATAGACTAAGAAGGTTTATAATAGTAACCTTCATATTTTTCTTAAAGTAAATATGCACATACCTAAGTTTCCACTGAGAAGTGCATCGGCTAATCTTGGGTTATTTTGCTTTAGAAGAGCGAGTTGATCTGGATTAGCCAAGAACATTTCCCTGATGATACGTGGGTCCTCTTCAACCGGTGGGTTTCTAGCTGCCATTGAAGTGCTCGCACTGGCTGGTGGGACTCTGATGCCGCTGAAGTCTAAGCTGGCCAAGCCAGTTGGCAAAGCTGCAAGGATGATGAGGTTTTTAATTTATTTACAAAAAAGTTACTGAACCTCTAAATATAAAAAATATTTATTGACATTAACTGTCACTGTCTTTTTTAAATGACTTGTTACATTAGCTCTCTTTGTTTGTATCTTGGCTGCCAGTAATAAATTTGACGAAAATATACTCTGTCATCAATGACAATAGGCATGACAATGCAATTTTTTAATGCACAGTGAAATGAAGTAAATTGTGATATCAACATATACCTTGACTGGAATCACTTTGGTTGAGGTTGGAAGCTGACTGCATCATGTGGAGAAGCACGATGACGTCGCCGTCGTGAACACCGTGCTCTTTTAAGGATTTCTTATCGTCCAAAAGCGGCATTCCATTGTAATTGAGGATGATATCTTTCGCAGGGAACCCGGATTCAATTTCACAAAATGCTTTAAAATTTTCCAACTCCAAATCTTCGGATACGTCCAAGACGAAGATTTCATCGTTCAGTGTTGTAATTGTGACTTTCATTGTGAAATTTGGGTGATGCGGCTACTGCAAAGGAACTGTGTTCACTGAGGTAAATACGTGTTGTTTAATTTAAACTCTGGGGATGACTGGCCAAAACATTTTAAATCTCGTATACGCCCCTTGAATACACTCGTTTTGTGTACACTAACACAAGCACAACTAACTATTACTCTTGGAAATGTTCCCTGCGTTAAATAAATAAAATTACAAAAGTTAAGCTAGCTATTCACAAAGGTGGACTTGGTGCGGCTTACGGCTAGGGCTGGCTTCATTGTTCCTCCTCCCTATGCTTTGCGCTTGGTTAACGGTATTTTTATTGTAACACTCATGGTAGTGAATTATATTTTTAAAAGATAAATTAAAAAATTTCAAGATTTTCGTAGTTTAACTCAGGCATTTGACATATCATTATTTTTAAATAATTACTAAAATTATCGGTTTTGCGAATAGATTCCGATGTCAAACTGAAATGTCGATTCGGTTTACTATATCTGTGGCAGTTGGCACGCAGCGGACAACAACACTATTTTAGGTTTATGTAGTCGAAGAGAAAACTCGGTGGAATTCAGTGGAAACGTCTCCTTTGTTACATATATTTTTATTTTTACGTAGGTAGTCGCGAGTCGCGAGTGTTGGCTTTGGTGGATATTTACATATTATAAAAACATGCGTTTGTTTTAGAAGCGGGGTTAAATCGTGATCCTTGAGTTACAAGAGTGTTCTGGATTTTTTAATTTACAATGTGAAATCGACGACACATGACGTAGATTGGTGAGATATTTTTTGTTACATACTATTTATTTTTCTTGTAAGAACTTTAACAAAATACTGGTTTTAATGGATTGTATTCTTTGTACGTTATTTATATTTGTCATTGATTTTTTCATTTGCGAATGCTTGTTCTCAATACAAAGCGAAGCAGTCGATGTCGACGTAGGATCATGTTTTTGTTATTTGGCTCATTTGGGCTATTAGCTCACGTTTTCTTAATGGTTGCGTCTGAGACTATGCACTCACTAGTGTCTCATACGATTACTAATGCAAGATAATAGTAATAGCCTGAAGCATTATTTAAAAACTAGTGTACAGATACCTACATTATTTTCAATTTACCATTTTTATTTCCACGATAATAAAATATTCTAATACGACTTTCGAAAATAGTACCTACCTAATTATTGTGGAAAAATGATTCAATCAATGGATTAATGATAAAGGACAGGTCTGAAGCAATAGCATAATAATATCTAAAATTTAATTTAATCTGCTTGAGGATTCAATTCATCCGAAAAAAAAAATCCATTGGTTAAAGTGAGTGATAACAAAGCATAAATGTATAAAGAAGAAGAAGGAATAATTTATAAAGGCTCCAGGGTTCTTTTTAAGTGTCCTCCAGAAATTTATGAAAGACTCATTCATCATTTTATTTAATAGAATATTTTGCTCCATTATCAATATACACCAGGCATAATATTTTCCTCAAATTTTAAAATTTCTGGAAGAATTATTGCTCTAATATAACAAGTGTCATCATCTGCCTAGCCTTTTCCCAACTATCTTGAGATCGGCATCCAGTCTAACCGGATTCAGCTGAATACCACTATTTTACATGGAGCGATTGCCTATCTAACCCCTACAACCCAGTTTCTGGATTATTACCCAGTAACTGATTCGATACCCCTTGGTAAGACGGTTTGTCAGACTTTCGGGCTTCTGACTACCTGTATCAACTGTCAAACATCTACGAATGACAGCCGGGACCAACGGCTTAACGTACTTTACGAATCATGGAGGGGTCTGAGTATGTAAAGATGGTCACCCTTCCACACACTAACCGCGGGAAGCGTAGCTTAACCTGATCGTTCGACCTGTGTGGCTGTTATTATTTAGCCATGCATATTCAATTTATAACACCATTTTGGTAGACACATCCTGTTAGTCACTTCTTGAAGCTATGTACTAAGAGTTAGCAGAACTGGACATACCTACAATACAATTACATCTTGTATGTATTGTATTTAATACAATTACATCTAAATTATTAAAATCTTGTCTTCAGTCCTGGTATAATACAGGGTTACTGGTAACTCAACGAATTCCTTGCAGGACGTCATAGTAGGGTGAAAATGCAACAAATTAAGCCACCAAATGTTCTACCGAAGTTCAGTAGTTTTTGAGTTAGTAAGATTTTTTGTTTTTTTATGAAAAATCCCAGATAAATTATTTGAAGCTAATTTGAAAATTATCTATGGAGCGACTGTACTCAAATTTATGTTATTATCATAGTTGCTGCCGTAGCCAATCTTTGTTAGTAATTAAAAGTTCAAAAATGCCTAAAACCTTGGCAAATATCACTAATCAAACATTTAATTTTTTGTAATTTTTACCATTACTTCATATAAAATGTTGTCTAGTGCAAAAAAAAGGAGTTTTGAGAGCAGTGGTGATGAAATAATTTGCACAAACTAAAGCGCCTGCCTGGGTTCGAACCTACGACCTATAAATTGTAAGTCGCGGCCGTTACCACTGGGCCACCGCTACTCTTCTAATACTCGTATAACACTCAAACAAAATGTTAAGTATAGAGCTTGAATTTTAGTTTTAAATTAACTTAGTCTCTAGATTTCAAGCATGCTGTGGTCTCCTGTAATTGAAGGAGTGCACTAGACTGTTTTGACATGTGTACATTTTTTTTTTGGAAGTCTTCAATAAACAAATGGTTAACAATCAGAGTGAGACTTGATGCCATTATGATGGCCATGTTGAAAAGAGTATCCGTGAAGTTTCTTGTCTGTTCTTCTCCATAGGAACCTACTACGCATTGGAATGAGCAACTAGCTTCATCTTTGTGACTGACCAACCCCTTTACAATTCGAAAGCCTGTAATTGGCTTCATTGAAATAAATGGTTTGAGTTTGTCAAGAAAGAAAGAAAATAAAGTAGGCAAGTGCACATTTCAGTGTTTGGTATTGGTGGGGCCGAAACTGTTAACCCCGATGGTATAGCATAATCAGCCTATATTTTCCCACTGCTTGGACACAGGCCTCCTCGCTGTTGCCATAATACACCAATCGGGCCTAGTTTGGGACCAACCCACACACGATCTTGCAATACCTCTTATTCT
Source organism: Apamea monoglypha (assembly GCA_911387795.2). Taxonomy (NCBI): domain Eukaryota; kingdom Metazoa; phylum Arthropoda; class Insecta; order Lepidoptera; family Noctuidae; genus Apamea; species Apamea monoglypha. The sequence goes on along the minus strand of OU426914.1, from coordinate 27,253,774 downwards.
TCGTCTTAGCATGTCAATGACAATCTAAATAAAGTCAGCCCAGAATCTCCTATTGACTCCTACTAAAAGGACTGGTCCCTTTTGAAACGAGTAGTGTGTGGGAAGCGAAATTGCCCTGCAGTGGGATACAGTACAGACTGAATTATCTGTTAATAATAAAATCTGTGTGTCCATGACATTATTAACATTTTGAGTTCCTATCGGACTATGACAGCTAAGGAACAGAGTGAACCTACTTCGCGCACACATTTTTGTGCACTAAAATATCTCCTGAGTACTTGACGCATCTCTGCTGAGATTGGCCACCGAGACCGAAATCGGTTGAGAGGATATTAATATTATTTTAACATTTTGAGTTGTTATTATAATAGTATTTTGTTTATCTAAAGTTGTGTATATTTTTTAATCTAATATACTTTGGATATAGCAAAGATTCAATACTAATCAATATAAATAAATCAAATTCGGGCTAGTTACACCATTTATAACTCAAGAACGGCTGTACTGATTTTTATGATCTTTGACAAACGTAACAAGTTTTGTCTCAAAACGTGGGCAAAATTCATAAAAAAAGATGTAAGAAAATGAATTATGAAGTTAATTAATTTTCTCATACATTTTGTATGGAACGGGTTTTATTGAATCTCGGGCGGTATGAAATTCGCCAGGTTAGCTAGTATTTTATATTGATAAATGATAAGTAAGTAAATATTTATTTACAGCATTCACATAAACCTGTTTATAACTAAAAGTGACGCTACACAGACTTTTACATAGATCTTTAAATTTTTTGAGAGGACTTGTTGTTTCTCAGAATAAATACAGCACTACTTCAGTTTAGAATCATTATTTCATTATGTATTGGCCTGCCTGCTTTTTCTATATTCTTTTTCCCTTAGTACCTAACTATTACCTGACTGCGCGACAGCAAAGGAAGTCTTTTTACCCCCAGAACGCTGCGTTCCATCGCTCTTTGACAAACTCCTAGGCGGAACTTTTACGACTCGGTGATCGATCTGAGGGGCATTTCTCGTAATTTTAAGAACGTTCACAGTCTGATCTCAGTCTCAATCTGTCAAAAATGCCTCTAATTTCCCTACATTTTGACAACTTTTTGACATTTGTTTGTCGCCGAGATGAGACTACGACTGATTTTGAATGTTTTAAATTACGGCAGTTGGCCTTCTGGTCTGAACACCGTAGGTTAGGACGGGAAAGATACACATGTCTATGAGTTTGCGCTTCAAGGAGATCGGCAGATCACCCTTCATCATTCAAAAGCATTTTCATGGACCGGCAGCTTTTCCAGGCGTTCTCAATTCGGGGATCGATTTCTCTTTCCTACCTGTTTTAGAAAGAAATTGAATAACTGTCCCATCGACATAATATTTCCGGCCCATCTACCTTGATGCTGCGCTTAGTGCTGTTGGTCAGCTGGGTTTTAGACCGATTCATCGCAAGTCCCACCCTGTGACGAGCGGTGCTCATTTCTTGGAGTATGAAGTCCAGACTTCTGGTGCTAGAGTTTTAGGGGCAAAAAGCACTATATCGTCGGCAAATCGGTTTGTCAGTCTATTCTGGCCGACGTCAATACCCTTAGTTTTCCACGAGGCTGCTATAGTAGACTTAAATATCTCCCCAAGTCAGCTCGTAAACAATTTAGGAGAGAGCGGGACACCTTGAATGAAGGTCCAGCAGTATATTTAGGTATTGTTGTAAATGTTTAAATGTTTATTAGAGGTCAAGTATTGTTTTTTAACTTCTTGGTGTTCTATGGATGTGAAAATTATGAATGTTTAATGCTATAAAAAACTTCGTATAATCTATAAAGGCTAGATATATTGTAAAAACCATCAACTTGTATTCGATCCCGAGGGCTTAACCATCGTCAGTTCAAGGCGTTTTTGGACGAAATATCAGCTGAATATAACGACGTAACATATTATTGTTAAGTCAGATGGCTGAGCAAAGGAAAAATGTTGAAACGGTTTTACAAGCTTAGAAATGAGATAGCAGACTTTATGAAAATAAAAGATAAACCACTATCTGAATTAAGTGACCCAAAATTGATATGTGATTTAGCATTTCTGGTCGATCTTACAGGCTATTTGAATGATTTAAATTTGAAACTTCAAAAACAAGGACAGTTGTAACAGATCAAACTACGCTTGTGGGAGTCACAGATGCTGTCTGGTAATAGTTACAATTTCACGCTCTCTGCGTATGAAAATATTGCTTATGCTCAATAGGCTGAAGAACTCAAGTTACTGTCGGAACAATTTTCGAACAGATTTAGCGACTTCAAAAACATGGAAGACTGTTTCAGTTTATTTGCTATTCCTACAAAATGTAATGTACAAAATGCTCCAATACACTTACAAATGGAGTTGATCGAGATTCAAGAAAACTCAATCCTAAAATCCAAATTAGAAGACGTAGAGTTGTGCGATTTCTACAAAAAATACCTAGAAGAAGACAATTTTCCGCAGCTTGAATAATTCGCAAGAAGATTGATTTGTGCGTTTGGCAGTACTACTTATAAATGCGAACAGTTCTTTTCATTGATGAAAGTTAATAAATCAACACATCGTACAAGACTGACTGACGATAATTTGGAAAATTCTTTACGTCTTTGTATCAGTGGAATTAATCCAAATATCGATGGATTAGTTTCCCAAATTCAAGCTCAAGTGTCTCATTGATTTCGGTGTATTTAGCTTTCGTAGTTTGTAACAATGGCAAATTTAACGATTTAATTATAATGTACCATTTTTTTTTAAATTTCATTTTATTATTATAATAAATTGTACTATAATAACATTGTCCTATACATACATAACATATTTCATGTCTAATATCTATCGCAAAAAATATTATCACTACTTTAAAATGCACAGTTTTAAACGCGGCCCGCGAACGTATTTGCACGCTAAAGTTTGGCCCTCAACATGTCAAAGGTTTCCCATACCTGATCTATATATATAATTAACATAATTTGCGAAATAGTTTGCAATATGTTGTTGCAAACTATGCAAAATTACAAACTATTTCGCAAACTGAGCCACAGCCAAGCAACGGCAAGGTATGGGATCTGTTTAGCATCGCTACTATTTCCAATACTATTTACTTCAACTTCGACACTATGTAAAACAAACAAGATTCGGAACTATTTCGTAAAGTACAAGAATGCAATCCATTGATATAAACCAGTCTTGTTTTCTGAAGTATACTTGGTATCGCTATTTTCCTGTAACCTGGTAAGTACTTAGCTTCTGCATTGTTTAAGACGTTCTTACAAGTCTTTTTGTCGCTACAGTACACCTTTAAGTGACAAAGACAGCATGACATTTAGCGGGGCTTTTGAGAATTCGGCGAAGAAACTGATAATACCTTCTTTTCTTACAGAACTTCACTCATTCCAGTCAATTAGAATTATTTACCTACCAGTGAGTTAACATGTCATCAGTGGGTCAGTTAGTCCCCCAGGTGACGAGAAGCCCCCCAAACATGACGGTCAAATTTAACGGCCCCCACGTCGAGGGGTCTTTCTGTACGTCAATAGATTACAATTATGACCCTGTAATAAGCGTGCTATGCGCCATGTACATAGCATTCGGCATAGTTTACACATTGTTTGGTAAGTAATGTATAGCTATATGATTTTTTCTCTTATGGGATGAAATGGCGGAAAATTTCAGACAGCAACTATGACTTGCCATCGCTTTCCATCAGGCGAGATCGAGGTCAAGCCTTGAGTAACACACTTTCAATCACAAACTGAATCATTTTGAAGGATATTGGTAATCCATTGCTTCATATATTGGAAAAATTTGCTCAACAACGTAAATAACGCAATCAATGTTGTTGAACTGTCAAAATGAAAGCCATTGCTACTGATAGTGTGTTACGCAATTACCCCGCAGGCCCATCTGGCAATGAAAATGCAGCTTTAAGTCGGTTCTTTTTCTTAATTAATCTAATTAAGTACCTAGTTCTAATTACAACGATACACGGTATTTAAATCATTAACTTTCGCGATATGATAAGCTACGCTGATATTCTTATCATGTGGCTATTCAAATATATATATATATTTTTGACCATTTGCATATTAATATCCCTACCGTTTTGTATTTTAAGTTATCTCGATACAAATACATACATACAAATAAATAAAATTGAAGTTGCTGTGAATTGTAATGTCAATGTAACAGCTTTTTACTATTATGCATAATATGAAAGTATATAATACGGTGCTTATAACAAAAAAAAAACATTTATAAAAATACTGTCTGTCTGTTTGTTCCGGCTCTCCAAAACGACTGGACCGATTGGACAGGACTTTCACTGGCAGATAGCTGATGTTATAAGGAGTAACATAGGCTACTTTTGTTTTAGAAAAATAATTATGGTTCTGCGCAACCAAATAAAAAACACAAATTTCGGACATCCAGGCGTGCGAAGCCGCGGGCTAGTTAATTATAATTATAGACAGATCTTCAAAATAATTCCACGAAACCTTCGAGTAGTTATTTTTAAAAGAACGCTTGTTTATTCCATTTGCGAACGAATAAATTAAGTTATTTTGAACTTAAACTTGTAGAATTAATTGTAAATCCGACAACAACATTTTTAGACGCGAAAATAAACTAATCCTTAATTTATTCAAATCGCACATAAATTATTTACTTGACTCATAATTACCTAGTTGTATGAGTATAGAAATTAAACATAATGAAGTTCTTTATTCATGTAGAATTTTAAATGCTTCTAAGGTTAGGTATAGTCGACCTCGTAATTGCTTTATCACCTTAAGGTTGAATGTCACTTGCACGTCATAAAACGACAAGAATAGAATACTCTTTATTATGTAGCATAATCAGCCTATAATGTTCCCACTGCCGGGACACAGACCTCTCTGTGAGAGGGAGTGGGCCGTAATGCATCCCGAGGGCACCGTGGGCCTTGGCAGATGTTACATACATGTCTTGGATTGTTTTTGTTTCTAGGACGTTCAGTTTCCTCACGTTGTTTTCCTTCACCGTTTTGAAAACAGTGGTCATGCAATAATTTACGCAAAGTGCTTACTTGGGTTCGAACCCATGTACTACAATTCGTAAGTCGGCCGTTACCACTGGGGCACCACTGCTCTCTTTATTATGTACACCATACAAATTACAGATATGAACGTAGAAATTTTTGTGACATTGGGCGGCCTTATCGCTAAAAGCGATCTTTTTAAAGACAACCTTTGGTCTATTCTGTCTTTATACCAGTTAGATAATTTCAACCTTTGGTAAGTTAAAATTTACTAGGAGTTGTAATCAAAAGTGGTAAAGCGTTTACGAAGTCGAATATACCTAAATGATCTCGTTCTTTTTTTTTGTAATACCTAAAATGTACTCGAGATACTCAATTACAAGAATTATATAAAGCACCGTTTTTGCGTGCTATGTACACAGTTAGTTACGTTATAAAAACATCGCAACATAAAGTAGGATCCCGCAAACGTACGCGCACATAACTCACATCCTATTGTTATTTATGAGATGAATCTGCGGGGATAGTCGGTGTGCTAATTAATATTGCTTCAATAGGATAGACAGAATTGAATAGAATATTTATTCGTGAAACATACAAAGATCATTAATAATTAGGTAGTGAGTGCGCTATGTTTTGCCAATAATGACATTCAATCAATGATTGATTATTAAAAACTATTGAACACGATAACTTGTTCGTAAAATACTGTTTACTCTTGTAAATCCTCCGATAAAAGCAGTGTGAATTTTTATGATAGAACTTTAGGGGAAAACCGTTGGTAACTGCAGAAATGATAGAAAAGAGCAAAGTGGTCAAAAAAATTAACAACGACGTCGCTCTTCGGGAAAACTAAAACTGCATTTTAAATTCTTTTCATCCTTTAAAAGAAAAGACAGCTTCAACTGTTATTGCTGAAATGAAGTAAAATTATTTTGTTCTTGTAGTCTGTGTATTAATCAGAATATTGTATTTCAGGCTATCGATGTTTCAAAGCTAGCATGTTCCTCACGGGCTTCACTTTTGGCTCCGCCATTGTTTATCTAATTTGCCTCCAGGAATACCTGATGCCTCCGTACGGCAACGTCGGTAAGCCAATTTCCTTCTCAATTTACCTACTCATGGCAGCTGAATCTAAACAGACGACCAGCAGTGTGCATGTGTATACCCAGTAATTCAAGCTGAAAGATCGTATATGAAAAGCCGAACCTTATAGAATAAAATATTCATCATTTCCAGGATGCATTTAATAGCAAGTTTCCAGTATCTAATAACTTATTCAGTGTTTTCGTATCGTACTAACCGTGTCTGGCGGTGCATTCACGTCGGTCGTGCCGTATTAGGTACCTTTGTCTTTACATAACTACTTAACTACAGTCTTAGGTGCATTGCACTAAAGAGAGGGCTTTCTATTTTTATAAAATCAATGCACTTAGCTTAACGAAAAATATGTTGGTGTCGATTCGATTAGACGTCGGGTAATGAAATGGATTTTTACTTTGTTTGTTTGATTTTAGGTGTGGCTTTGTGTGCCGGGCTTCTGTTCGGTCTCATCACTATGCTGATCCAGTACGTGGGGCTGTTCATGACGGGTTTCCACACCGGCGTGCTGCTCGCTATCGCCGGCCTGGCCATCTATGACCATTTCCTGGAGGCCCGACCGACCACAGTAAGTATTTGCATATGCTCACACTTGAATGTGTATTCTATCATGCTTTGTGCGTGATCATATCGTAACTATGCTTATGTAGGTCGTAATCGCGGAGAATACCAATTCGACGGACGCAGTATCTTTCCGATTGACGAAAAATATCGTTGTTTCTTACATTGTCGCCAGATAGAACAGTTATTGCAAAATGATACTTCACCTAAAAGAAATAATATTAAAATAAAATAGAGGATACTGAAGAATAGGTACCAATGATCCTTGTTGTAGTAAAATGTAATTATAATATTTATATTGTTGTAGTTTACTTAACTTTATGACGAATGACGAGGAAGGATGTTTTCGACTATTTTGAGAATGTTGGTTAGTCGTCTTACTCGTCATATGTAGCGCGTCATCGAACTCATCGATTCGATGTAAAGTGATTCATTGTTATCTCGTGTCAGTAGGTGCGAACTCGGCCGTAGCTTGACTGACATACATTTTGTGACTTAATACGAAAAAAAGATACAAAATAAATTAGTCATACAGAACACCAGCCCTGCAACTCGCAATATTTGATTTTAGGTCATGCCTGGTTGACATAGTTATAAAATCGATCCTTCCAGAATTCCAATAACTAGAGTTGAGAGCTATTCCATAGAATACCTACAAGGAGCGAAAACGAACCGCTCGCTTTAAAAATCAAATCCTGTATCACAGTTCTGCGAAACGAAAGAATATTGCTCCGTAATAACTGCATATATTTTTCCTTACTTGTAAAACGATTTCTGTATGTGCCGCAGACGACTGCTCAGAAATAACGATGCTGCTTTGTTATTGAAGTGTCAGCTTAACGCTTTCGGAACCACCCGTACGTTTCTTGTGCTTTGAGTATGACACGATTTAATAGTCAAAGGTCTTATGAAAGTATCCTTGGCCTCAGTAAACATATTGAGCAAGTAAGATCATTTACACTGTATTAAACTCGATGAGCTTCGAAAATAAAAATATAATTTTCTTCGTCTTAGCGTGTCCATGGCAATCTAAATGGTTTCGGCCCAGAATCCGGATTCAAGTTTGGTCCCATCAGTAGCGTCCATCACCATCCTTGCAGCAACTTGCAGACAACAGTACACGCAGGGTACGATATGAAGTGCTGGTGATGATCGTTTGTGAAGAATTTCCTGAACCTGAACTGGTTATTTTTTCTTCAGCCCACTTTGTTCCGGAGTTTGTTTAAAGACCCAGGTAAGCTAAGGTGACTCCTATCCAGGTGTGATTTTCAGCAGCATTTTTTTTTAAATGTTGCTAATTCGCAATTAGGCCTTGAACAGGAAGGCGTGGGTGGTGCCATAGGATTATTTCTTTTAAGATATTTTCTTCCATACTTAGCGCAGAGTGTACCTAATTTCCGGGTCACCCACACAATGTAGATTCTTTCAAACATCCCACTCCACAACACGTGAATTGGCTGAGTCCTAGGGTAGTTTCATAATACGCGCCCCTAACGTGTGTTTTATAGATGTCGCAATGAAACTGCTTTGATTTCCTGAACGATACTGACTTGCGACAAAACGTGTCTCGCGGGAAATATCTATTCCCTATGACTAACCTGTTGCAATATTCTATCTGCTCAAATACTCGTAAATGCAACAATGCATTTCTTTCTCTCTCTTTATAGCTGAGAAATAACTCCTCGTTTTTTTTTTTGTCGTGCAGCTGACACATTTAGTATTAAATGATAGGAACTGCATCCCGGTGAATGTAATAGCCGTTAAATCGATAGGATGCGACGGATCTGTACTTGCATCTAACAATATAATGTGTATGTGACCTCAATTGCATGCTCGGATGTGTTTTACTCTCAGACGCACAACGCACATCACCGCTAGCTATGCGCTCTCCAACTATGTATATACAAATACGCGCTGCTATTCTGTAAAAATATCACCGTGATAACTTAGGTGAAATGAGCTGTCATTTCACCTAATCCTAGGGATTGACACTATTGACAGCTCACTTCACCTAAGTTTTCACGGTGAAATTTTTACAGAATAGGTCGGCTGGTTATCTGTGTAATGCAATCGTAGACGGATTTCTTGTAAGTTCCGAACAAAAGCTTCGATGAAAGTGTAATGTGCTAGACCTATAGAAAAGTTTAAAATGCGCCACTTGATTTTGGCAGTTGATACTTTCCCGGGTATATTATTATGTGGAGAGATTCAAATTGCATGTTGAGTGATTCTGTACTGATGAATAACACAACGGAAATGGACAGTATTTAATAGTCCCCATAGTAATAACGTGCCCTTTTATACTCATTTCAAAAGGCATATTATTAAATACATTTGTATAGGTACCAGCTACGTACGGCTGACCCACTGGTCATTGTGGTCAGTTAGCGGTTCTCTTAAGAACTACCCTTCACAAAGTTGGCCGTCTAGACTTGATTTCAATAGAATCTGATGAATATAATAAAAAATAAATTAAACTGTGTTACAGCATCGCACATAAACGGCCATTGATATTGAAAAATTGAATGAAAATACACAGCCGGTATCAGTATGCAAGAGTTCCTTTTCAATTAGACGAAGCACTACAAAACGTTTCTGTGCAATCTTTTTGTAGGTAACTGTTGAAACTAGTTTCAATAACTGAGATGGATCTTTATTTGATAAAAATGAAATAAAACTTGTTCTTTTTTGTATGCGGTCGCCCAATTCCGTAACGGATTCTCCGATATTGTACACATGCCGATATAAAATACGTAATTGATTCATATACACGTAGTTACTAATTAGCGAAAGTATTGTAGCTACCTATAGTTTTTGTAGAAACAATCGATTGTCAGTCACAATAGCGTATAGAATACAGTTGTTTGTAACAACAGTTTTTCATTGTACGCCTTTTGAACAAAAGCAATTTATAAGGGATTATTAACATAACAATGTTGATAGCTACGATCGGAAATACAAACGTGGTCCGATAAAAATAAAGCAGTAGACAATGCCATAATCGACCTCGTAATTCCTTTACCGCTTTTGACAAAAACTCTCAGTTAACTAAAACTTCACTTTGGTTAAAACTATTTTTCATATTTCCATTCAACTAAAGCAAAAACAGACCTTGACGTTAATGACGTACATCCGCCAGCACATCAAGCTACTATAATCTGTTAAATTTATTTAATGTATTTTGAACTTTATCGCTAAAGCATTAAGGTTTAAGGTTGATTGGGAAAATTTTTACAGTTTCGGATAGCTTGACCTGTTGGCGTCTGTACATGTGTCATTCAACCTAAAAAAAAACAATTCACTAAAGGTATTTCTTTACCAAATACGACAAATAAAGAAAAACATACCTTATTTATCGTCTCCTCTCAAGCCTAAAACAGAATAATCTACGGGTACATGACACGAGAGGTGACTAAAGCGTTACGACATGTTTATAAAAAGCAAGTGACCGCATCACATCACCAATTATTACGATAATGATATACAACTAACCTGCAGAAAACGCTGAGTATATTCAACAGGCGACAGGCTTTTAATCTAGTTTGCTAACCTTCCAAATAGGGTTAAGCTCGTGGGTCGGTCCGACCTATAAAATATAATAATACATTTTGATCCTGGTCTTTAGCTGGATTTTAAATTGAACAGTGAACATAGCAGGTTTACGGTTGACAATATAGTTTATTATTATTATTAAACTTACACACAGTATCTTTACAGGATGACCCCAATACAACAGTGGATTGCAAACACACACCAGATAAATTCAAAATCAACTTACGGCTAATACTTAAAAACTAAACTTTAAAAATATTTAGAAAGCAACACTAAACCTTATTAAAACACAATCTAAAGTCAGACTACGGAATTATATTATTATGTAATAATTATCAAACGAAACTTTTTTTTATGCTATAAAATCTTAACCTAAAATACAAAATCAGACTTAACACAGAATATTAATATGTATTTAAATAATTATACCTAACTGACAAAATTCAACAAAACTCTTGCAAATTCACTCAGCTAAGTAAGAAAGTCAAGTTAAAGAGTAAAGTAGAACAACAAGTAACGAGAAAATGCATTTAACTGTAAATGGATTTTAAAAATTCCTAGTTAAATGGACTAAATGGGCAGTCATTCAGTCGGCCTGACGGTTCCAAATGAAGCCATGAATAATTAGTATGAATAGTACCAGTCATGTACGTACCTATGTATTCGTACGGCGCCTAAGGGCGATGCCCGAGCCCTGAAGACATTAGCGGTAAGTGACCAATATTCTACGTAGTCTGTTTACCTATGAAGACTTGCATGTTCTATACAGACATACATAATATACAATGGGTGATGTTCTTTTCAATAGTTGCCTGTATTATTTAGAAATGCACTGTAGGGCACTTCAAAGAATTTTTAATATCGACTTTCAATTTTAAAATCAATAACGTGGTTCCTTTTTTTTTAGTCGTTACGTTTTTATAAGAAAGAAAGAAAAAGTATTTATTGCGACTCGTACAGGATTATAAACTAAACTAAACTAATTAGGTGCGGTCAAGGGGGAAGCGCTGTGGTAGTCCACGGAATTCAAAATTTCTTACGTTTTTTGTAATTGGCAGGTCAGGGTCACGTTGTATGTTGATCAAAATATGATTTGCGATGGTAACAAATGTGTATTTCCAGAATTATAATCATCAATACAACAAAGTCAGAATTGGGTAGTTGCATGATATTGAATACTACATATTCTAGTAGATAATATATTCACATACGCGTGATACGATAACAGAATTCGAAATCAAATTTGAAATCGGTCGAAAAATAAAAAACTTATGACTTATAAAAGCTTTTTGTCTATCTCTTTCTCGCAAAACGAAGTTTTGCATGTAATTTATATGACGATACTGATCTATGATGTCACAATTCAGTATTTCCCTCTCTGTCTAATTGAGAGTTTTGAACGCTTATATCTTTTTAATTTCCGAAGATATTAAAAAACTGGTTATACCAAGCTATTGGTGAGGTAAAAAAGCTTCAATTTAAATAATAATAAAAAAAATTAGTCAACTAGCCAATTAACCTCAAATGTCATGATTTCACAGGTTATTTGAACTGATTATAATTCTGTAAATGCATATTTGTAACGGTGGATCATATTTTAATCAACATACAACCTGATAAAAATATTTTCCCACATAGCGGGCGCATATAACATTTTTGAACTGTAATTTTCATTCAAAATATTAGTACTTAATGACTGACGCAGTCGGAAAAATGCTTATATTAGTGCTTAATATATTTATTCCTTGACTGTGTACGTTTCGAGTCCTTGTTGCTACGTTCTCAACAAGGTGGTTTAAAGTGGCTCGCTTATAGACAATTTAAAGTCTATATTATTCACGAGTCCGTCTTCGTAAGTGCACGTGAGTCGTTGAACTGGCCCGAGACTGTCACATTGGTTATTTATGATTTATGCCCTGAAAAAAGCAACCAAGTGCGACTTGGACTCCCAAACGCAGAGTTCCGTTCCACCGTGCAATATTTAACACTACATATATTTATTAAAAACTGAAGTAAAAAAAAAACACGTTTCTTGTAGGTATCCCATTTAATTTATAACTTTATTTTATTTTTATTATTTATTGATATAGCGGTCATAATCGTACACACTCTGTGAAAATTTCAAGTGTCTATCACGGTTTAAAAGATACAGCCCTGTGACAGACAGACGGACGGACGAACAGACAGCGGAGCCTTAGTAATAGGTTCCCTTTGGCACGCTTTAGGTACAGAACCCTGAAAAGGAACTCCAGTATTATATTTAGAAACCGTGTAGATAGTCGTACCACTATAAAAAACGCAACAAAAATAAAAATCGGTTTTTACAAAATACCTAATAAAAAAAACAAAGCACTTACAAAAAGCTAAACGAAGTGAAAACTACAATAAATCGACTTAAAGTAAAAAATCTGACAAAGGCACCAGGTTTTTAATTTTTTTTTTCATTGGTTCACCTGGGTAGGCTTCCACTGGCCCATGGTGGCAGACGCATTCAATCACAAGTCTTTTTTACTTATTGCGACGTCGCGTCGCCGTGTCGGCGCGTCGGCACGAGGACAGGACCCCCTGTTTTGTTTCCCCGGCAGCCCGAGCATCTCTGCTGTTACGCTTTACCGTTTACATACTCGGGAACATTTTAATTTACTTACTATCGGTAAAAGCACGTACGGGCTTTATTAAAATCCGTTCATTTCCAGGTTTACACACACAGACACTACAAGGCAAATACACTCCTGTTGCGAATTCTATGAAAACTGTTTCCTTTCAAAAGCTTAGCGAACGACAGCGGACTGAAATGTTTCTTACCAAAATAGTTTTTGGTAAAACCAGCTAAGTATACTTACATTTCCTAGATTGATTTTAGTGTACATTCATATACATGAGTTTTGTTTGAATATTTAAGACTAGCTCCTGCCCGCGATTTCGTCCGCGAGAGAATTTCTTGTTCCCCGACCCACCCCGCATCGCATCACCTGCTCCCGTTTTTATTTTTTGCTTAGCGTTCTTTTTTTACTGTTCTTTTTGATCGGCTCCTAAAAGTCATAGCGTAATGTTAAATAGCCCATAGCCTTCCTCAAGAGTTGGGCTATCGAATGCAAAAATAACTTGTCAAAGCCGACTTCAGCTTTATTATTAGTAGAGAGATATCGATAAACGTCCTGGGTAAGCATCACGATAAAGTTTCCGAGCATTCCGGATTCAACACAAGGCAAACAATACGTATTGCAACGAATTAGATTTTCTAGAAATCTACATAAAAAATCTAGTATCAAAGAACTCACCACTGTTCAAATCAATTGATGCGCTAGGTATCTTCACTAAAGACCCACACATAATTACATGGATTTCTACTACGTAATATGTTATGCACAAATATCAAACAAGTTATTTAGAAAGAAAAATACTCGTATCTTCATCGTAGACGGCCTTGATAAAGGTTTATCAAGCAAGTTAGGTGAAAGTGAAGCTAGCGATAGTGAAATCCAAATGATGATTAATTAATGAACACGTTTTAGCGACGCGAGTTGCCGGATACACTAATGCTGGCGAAAGTATTCAATGCTACAGCGGTTGCACTTAGAAGATTAACTAAATCCGAGTTAATCGTTCATCATTCTCCTGCCCTTATCCCAATTTATTTGGGGTCGGCGCAACATGTCTTTTTCTTCCATACTTCTCTATTAGTCGTCATCTCGGTAGTCACCCCCTTTCTAACCATATCATCATTCATACATTCCATCTATCGTTTCTTTGGTCTTCCCCTACTCTTATACCCATCGACATTCATACTCAAAACTCTCCTCACGACATTTTCCTCATTTCTCCGTAACACATGCCCATACCATGACAACCGATTTCCACACAACTTTTCAGTTATCGGTGCGACTTTCAGACTTCCTCATATAAAGCTAATGGATTAGACGCAACCCAATCAAGTGATGTATTCTAAGTAGTGAGCAGTATGTTATCGGGAGAGAGTAGAATTGAATGATGGTTCCATATTCAGCTCCCTAATTGCGTAAAACACTATCAATCACAATTTGATAATCAATCACAATTTGATAATCCATTACTTCATATGTTAGAAAAATTTGTCTAGTCAACAACGTAAATAACGCAATGAATAAAATGAAAGTCGTTCCTATTGTTATGGCTATCGCTAAATTTCAGTCCCAGAGGATCGATTGGCCAGCTACTCTTTAAAACTGATTGGCTTTACAACAATTAGGTACGTCACTTGCTCAATGCAGCGAATTATGTGTCATCAAGATTGGTGGGTAGCAATCAAATGCAATTTTACAACTCAAATGTCATGTCCCAGTCCAGAGGACTGTTAATCGCATTTAGTAACTGATCCACATAGTCTTCGAATTTTTTGATTCTAGGACATGCCGGTTTGCTCGCGATGTTTTCCTTCACCGTTTAGAAAGCAGTGGTGATGAAATAATTTACAGAAAGTAAAGCGCCTGTCTGGGTTCGAACCAAATCAAATCAAATCATTTATTATTATACAAACATGGACCTACGAGGCTACGACCTATAACACGTAAGTCGCGGCTGTTACCACTCGGCCACCACTGCTCCATATTATCCGCTCCATATTTTGACCATAACTACGAGTATTACCTCGGGTCTCCTCACTCATTGATGTAATGTTCGAATTTGAACTGGCACATTGCAGGCGAATGCTCCGAGGTTGAGGAACGAGGGAGCGCACGACTCTTTGAGGATCAAATACATAGGTGCACCTAAAGTGTATTCAAATTTTTCTTTCCAATTGATGTTATTTCAACTTTATGATAGTACAAATTAAGCTCATTTCAGAATGACTAGTATTAGTGAAAAACTCTTAAAAATTTTCACAGTATTAGCGCAAACTAAACTTTGTGTTCGCGTTAAATTTCTTTTTCCAAAAACACATATTTGTTTACATTTTTGGAAACTATTCCGCAAACGCAGCGTATGTAATTCACCCTCAAAACACTGCGAGCATGGACTGCAATGATACCATAATTCTCAGAAAAGGGGATGAATCATAACTCGTTAATATTACCAGGAAAATTGATTTGTACAACGTCGTAGATGTAGAAGTATTTTAAATGCGAAAATATTTGCAATATGTGTAATGATAACAATCATTGTCATATTTGTATTTATAAAATTCCTATTTTTTTAAAAAAAAAAAAAAACGTGTATAGTTTTCCCATAAAACGGATGCAACAACGCGTGCGGAAATTGCATTGAATCGTTCACAATTTGGTAGTCAACGCGACATTAACGCCACAATAACAAAGTCACGAACCGATGGATCATTTGTATCACTCAGAAAACAAAAGTAGTAAAAAGTCATTATAGTTCACCGGTGTGGGCGATTATTGTTGCATGCAGTGTACGGCTATTTGTAGGCTCAAAACAATAATATATAAGTAATGTAGGTACTTACATTATATCTTCATTGTATGCCTGCGCAGCGAATACACATGCTATTTTAAATGGTATTATAACCACATTATTTCGATAAATCTGTTTATTTATTTAATTCTGTTTAACGGAATTGAGTCTGTAAGATTACCGATTCCACTAGAAAACTAATTAAATTAACCGCGTCGCATCTATTAGCTTTCATAATAATTATTTATTTTGTTATTAAGGGTGATGCGATCTGCAACTTGCAAAAAACGTAAGAATTTTTTTATTTCGCGGGCTTCCCTGGCGTTTTCCCCTTAATCACTTGGCTATGCAAGCACTTGTTATCAGTCAATGATCGTAGGTATAGGTGGCTGGTGTCCATACCCTGTTTCAAACTGTGTAGTCTATCAAGCAACAGCGCGCTGTAAAAAGGTATTGTTCTATTTTAGCCCCAGTTGTGGCGTGGGTAAGGTTTTACCTCTGCCTCGCGAATTAAAAATAAATCTTTTTTCCTGTTTCTCGGTTCACAAAATGTCTTCTAAGAGGCATTTTACTTAACTGATTACTTAATAGCGTTGGATTCTATGCAGTACTGCTTTAATTTAACACCATGTTGTAATTGCCTACCTCCCACGTAACACTATGCGTTGTTCAGAGCTCTTCTTTCATTCAACACCTGAAAGTAGGCCTGTTGAATTCGATACGTTAAAAGGGTAAACAGATATAGGATATGTAGAATATTATGTATTAATGAATCTCATCTGAACCGTGGTTGATCGATCTGACAAAATGGCATGTTTAATGCCATCGCTTGTTCTAGAAAAGTCTGTTAAGGGCCCGCATAACGCCACTCAAAAGTATTTTTGAGTTTAATCAATTATTTTTGCAATAGTAGTTACAGTGAAAATTGGTTTGTCGGCTTAATTAAGCCGGTTAGTTTAACCTGACCTGACATTTCTGTGTCTGTAGCCTATTAAGGGCAGGTTGTTTCACGTCCACTTGACGCACGCGTATACGTCAAAAATGGCGCTAACTATCCTCAAACCAAAAAAGAGTTGATTCAAATTACAATTACAAAATTATGGCCTTGACTTATGTCAAATAATTACGATTACTCGCTATTATTTTACGTACATATGTTACGTTAACCAAACGTTTGAAACAACCGGCCCAACACTAAACGTTAGGTAAAATTGTTACTAACCCTGTCTGAAATAAAAGTTTTCTATTCTATTAGGTAAATATAAAATGTTGTTGAGTATTGTTAAATCAGCTGCTGCTTGCTCATGCTAGTTCCCGCGAATGCTTAATTGGGTCAAATAATGATCGTGTATACATTGGCACTAATTGGTTTAATCCGTTGCGATTGAGGCCTGAAGCGAATTATGTTTTTTTTTTACATAATATATAAATATATAATAATAATTATTATTTATTTATTTCTTACCACAAATTACAGAGATAGTAACTAATAGTCTACAGACACAATTTCATAATTAATTTGTGGAAGACTGGTGCCTAAACTAAGTTTTTTCCAAAACTTGTATGTCTTGCCCCCCTAATCAAAGTTCTACATTATTTTTGTTGCACTGGCGACGATCTGGTTCGTATATCATATTGAAATAAAAATCTCACACATTATAATACTGCAATATAACCAATATAAACTTGATTCATAAAAATCGTGAAAATAAAGTTATTTATTAAGAATACATGCAAGGGAGGATGTATGTGAATGTATGTGACAGCGTGTGGGGTGAGTGTGTGTGATGTGGAGTGAGTGTGTGTGTGGTTTTCGGTACTTGTATGTGCGTTGCAAAGGGAAATTTTATGTCAAGACACAGTTTTGAAAAGATCTTCAATATTTTCCTTTTAAAGGCCGTTTTGTTTAGGTTATGAACAGAGAGTAAATCATTTAGTTTGTTGTATAGAAAAGGGCCAAGAAAAGAAAAGAAATTTCGGGCAAATTTGGATTTTACTGATTTCGGTTGGCATATATTCCTTCTTCAGCTTCTCATGTCAGAATTATGGTAGGTATTTTTAAAAGGACAAGAGATCGTTGTTTCAAAGCAACATGGAGAATAAAAAGCTGCCGAATTGAGAGGACTTTAGCAGACTTATAAAGTTCTACAGTGGGTGTATGTTGCTGCGATGTTTTTCTTTATGTTCCAGTTCCTAAGAAATTCTTGTTAACGAATGGGTTCGATGTCGAGATTCCTTCATGTTAAACTCACGTTTCTAATTGCCCTCCCACTTGACACTGTAATTTGAAAACATTGTAAAAGCCATTTTTTTTAAAAGAGTGACTGTGGAGTTTCTTGCCGGCTCTTCTCCATAGGAAATTGGAACCGTGCACCTAGCTTCTGACGTTTTATAAATGCCCATGTAGGTTTATGTGAAATAAAATATTTTGATGTTGATCTTAATTAATATTATTTCATTTGTTTCAGTACTGG
This sequence comes from Apamea monoglypha, assembly GCA_911387795.2. Classification (NCBI taxonomy): domain Eukaryota; kingdom Metazoa; phylum Arthropoda; class Insecta; order Lepidoptera; family Noctuidae; genus Apamea; species Apamea monoglypha. Next base: position 27,235,655 of record OU426914.1, on the reverse strand, counting down.
CTCTGTGTAGTAGTGTTGCTCTGTTCAGGAATATTCTTCGCTGTCATCAACCTGTATTGGAAGAAAGGTAAGGCCGCTATCTTATCTCAACAGATAACATTGTGATATTACTGACACTTGATTATTATACCTATTTATTTTGTACATATAACTTGTGTAAGAAGGAAGTAATATGCAGGTTATGCTATCATGACGTAAAATATGATCGTGGTTAGTGGTCGATGGAGAGCGACGTACGTACTTACCTAGTGTACCAACCCAGCGGGGTAATTGCGTAACACTATCTATCTTTCACTGTCATTAGCAATGGCTCTCATTTTGACAGTCCAACGACATTTATTGCGTTATTTACGTTGTTGAGCAGTATTATTTTTCGAATGAGGAAGGGTAGCAATATCCTTTAAAATTATTCAAATTGAGATTGATAGTGTGTTACGAAATGAGGGTACTGTTGGAGTGGTTGGTAATTATATTAGTTCACATCTTGTGGAGTAATCCACAAGATGTGAACTAATATGATTACTTAACTGACCACCGTATTAATGGAACACGCTTTATTACTGAGAACCTAGTACCAAGTAAGTAAATTAATTAGGAGGATTTGCAACGCCGTATGGGACTGAGTTTTAATAGTTTCGACAAAAAAAAGGTTTTGTTTGGTTAAGATCGACTGTTGAAAAAAACGATCAGAGGCTAATTTCCTATCGTAAAGTTGTGTTGACAGTGTCATATTCATAATGGGCTTTGCTCTCATTGCATCTCACCAATGCTGTCATTTTTTGCTTGGGCTATCAAATTGGCCCGCGAAATTAAAAAAATTGTTAGGTTTTTGGGCAATTGCGGCGCCATTTGACGGTTTGACATGAATAGATTTTAAATTATCGTTCACAATTTATCGACCCTTTATAACCTCGCGAGATAGATTATAAACTAACGCTCACAATCATACGGTGACATAATTATGCATATTATAAATTAAAGTCCTTTTTCGTGGCTGTCTTTGTGATCGCGTCCTTCTAAACTGCGCAACGGATTTTGATGCGGTTTTCATCATTATGTTGAGAATCTATTCCGAAAGATTTATAACAAATTATTTTATGCCAACTGGACAACGAATTTGCACGACAAAATATAATAGGTTTTTATATTTTATTTATCCTTCTGATAGATTCTTTTATATTTTTTAAATGTGAGGACTTTGTAGGTCTTATAGACTTTAAATCTGTAGGCCATTTTTTATTTTATCAAGTACCTGCAGCCTAATTGCGTAACACATTTTCGGCAAATGATTGAGATTAATTGGTTTCGTTTCGATCGCTTTTTGTTTCATTTTACGATTTTCGTATTGCGTAACTCCACTATCATGTAATAGCAACAGCTGTTGGTTTGAAACGCTAAAGAGTGAACGATATGTGCTTAAGAAAATCGTAAAATGAAACAAATAGCGATCGAAAACGAAACCAATTAATCTCAATCATTTGCCGAAAATGGTTACGCAATTAGGCTGCTAGTACTTGTTGACAAACCTACGCTGTCCTCCCATACCTACTGTAATTTGAAAACATTGTAAAAGCCAATTATTTTTAAAAGAGTAATCGTGGAGGCTTGCCGGCTCTTCACCATAAGAAACGACCAATTGGAACCATGCACCTAGCTTCTGACCTTTCATAAGTGCCCATGTAGGTTTATTTGAAATGAAATATTTAGATTTTGGTAGATATTGCACTTTTCTATGAAACATATGCTGAATTCATGGTTTCAGATTGTGCTTCGATGTCCCTACTACCTTGTAAAAATAGAAGACAATAGACATCCGGTATTCATGGAGATTTGATTCGATTTTTTTATTAGGTACGTTAAGGCAGATGTGAAACGCTAGAATGGGACGCCCTAGAAGGACATGTAGACTTTATTAAGCGCTATTATTATTCCTAACGGTTGCGGTACCACGATAACACACGGACGTAAATGAAAGGAAATAAATGAAGACGCTTTAAACTGTCCACGATAACGTATATGCACGTATTTCCATACATTTTACTCCCCTGCCGTGGATTTCCTCTGCACTTACACGGTAAAAATCAACTGCAACATACTAAATTAGCGAAGATACATAGATGCTGAATGGAGTTTGCCGGTGGGCAGAAGCCGAATCAAAGCCGAATAATGTGTTTTAGTTGCTACGAGTCCGCTTTGTTATTTAATAAATACTTCTGAATCGAATGTGCTGATCTGGACAAGGGTGTAGCCCTTCGGAGCTGCGGCAAGCTTTAGATAAATCATCATAATCAGCCTATAAAATGTTGTAATGTTCCCACTGCTGGGACACAGGCCTCCTCTCTGTGACAGGGAGTGGGCCTTAATCCACCACGCGGGCCCAGTGCGGGTAGGTAGATGTCACATGTATTTTTTGGTTCTAGGACATGCCGGTTTCCTCACGATGTTTTCCTTCGCCGTTTAGAGAACAGTGGTGATCAAATAATAAACAGAAAGTAAAGCGCCTGTCTGGGTTCGAACCTACGACCTACAACACGTAAGTCACGGCTGTTACCACTGGGCCACCACTGCTCTGCTCCTGGTACTGTGTATTGATAATAATTGACGCAATATTAGCCCTTCGGAGCCACGGGCAAGCTTTAGATATACAGGGTGGCCGGAACATTGACGTCCAAAAATAAAATTTAGGTCCCTCGTATCGTGGGGTATCCGAATCACCCCCATGTATGTTCCGCGACTTTTCATAGTTTTCGAGTTACGAATTTTTTTCTGATTTTTTGAGAATGATCGACCTGACCAATCTAAAAAATGGCTTTGTCGAGATTTTTTTTTTTGCAACTGAATCTTCGTGAGTAGTACTTTTATGCATAAAATAATCAGCTTCGTAACTGTGATGAAAGTTATGAAAAAGTTGGTCTAAAGTGAAAAAATTACGTTCGGTAAATTATGGCTTAGCATTTTAACTTTAAATAAAAAATTTAAACAGGAAACTTCATGGTTCCTAAGTAGGCTTCAAGAATGCGCCAGACTCTCAGCTTTCATAATCATAAAAAAAATAGCACTTTAGACCAACTTTTTCATAACTTTCATCACAGTTACGAAGCTGATTATTTTATGCATAAAAGCACTACTCACGAAGAATCAGTTGCAAAAAAAAATCTCGACAAAGCCATTTTTTAGATTGGTCAGGTCGATCATTCTCAAAAATCAGAAAAAAATTCGTAACTCGAAAACTATGAAAAGTCGCGGAACATACATGGGGGTGATTCGGATACCCCACGATACGAGGGACCTAAATTTTATTTTTGGACGTCAATGTTCCGGCCACCCTGTATGTGTTTACTGATAATTAACTCCTTCATCGATCCAATTAATAGGACTAGTTACATTGGGAATGGATACCCTGAAATGCTGCAGTAATTATTTGCGCAGAAACTCGACTAAGTTACTGCTACTGGGAAACGGAAAGGGGTTAACCACAATTGGGATTGCTATCCATACTATAAATTCTATCGATTCTAGGAAATATGCTATTGCAGCTTTGTTGCTATGTCGAACATTGTGAGCGAAGGCAGTTAGTTTTCGCTAGAATCAAAATTGTGTTAAAGGAAATAATTTCATTGTACTTATCATTATGAATAACTATGGGACGAACACTAGAATCGCGAAAAAAAACCACCCTAATTTCGTAACACACTAACGATCACAATTTGAATCGTTGTTGCTGAAATGTTCTAAAAATTTGTCTGCTAAACAACGTAAATAACGCAATGAATGTTGTTGAACTGTCAAAATGAAAGCCATTGCTACTGTTAGTATGTTACGCAATTACCCCGCAGATGTTACATTCTTGTAGTTATTTTATGTTCGCAAAACTATGGAGCAGCTGATTTTTTTCGCAATTCTTGTGTTTAACCTATAGTAAAATGTGTTCATAATGATGAGTACAATGCGATATTTGGTAATAGTACTCCATAATGATGAGTATAATTTAGTCTTAAGGGTTTTATGTTATCGAACTGAGATGTAGCACAGAAAACTCAGTGTTGATAACATGTTTCAAATTCCACACTACCACCACCGGTACCACACCCGTACGAATAGAATAGAATAGAATAGATCATTTATTTGTTCAAAACATAAGTATGCACACACATGGCATGCAAGATGTTATATAAAATTATAGCACAGTCGCGTTTTGCCTTAACGGCGTACAAATATAAACAGGTAGGTTATTTTTATTAATAGGTTTGTCCATTATTCAAAGCAATTAACATAATATCCAAATTAAAACTCAATCAATCAAATTATAATAAATGTGCAACAGAATAGTGTCAAAAACTCGTCTTCGAAATGTTTAATAAAATTTGCAAATCAAAAAAAGCAGGAGACCTACTCTCTAAATCTTTCAACGAAGATATGGGCCCGTCCGAAAGCAATTTGAAACTTCCAATGGAATGCTATTCCCGTTTGTAAAACTTTTTCGGGCGGACAAAAACACATTGGGAGTAAAGACACCTGTAAAATCGTGTTGTCATTTTTCTTAGTTTGGGCCCCGAACAAAATTTACGTCCGATGGTGATACAGAGTATGAAACGTCCGCGTTACCTCGGCCGAAACTACGGATTTTGTGCTTAGATAGTAGGGTCGCTACTATCTAAGCACAAAATCCGGCTAAATACTAACTGGCTATTTCTCAAATTTATTTTTCAATAAAAATAGTTTTCATTATTTTTGAAGAATATTACGTATTGGAAATTCGTAGAAGAGGAGAGTCTAGTTTAGGTACAGGTAAATTAAATTGTGCGCAATATTGGGGTTAATTGGTTTTCTAGGAACAAAGCTAGTAATTTAAAACGGGAAATGTCTAATTACGCGTCAAACAAATTTTTGATTTCCAACGATGATTGAACCCTTTTGTGGTTTTTAAACAATCTGAACTTTTTTTATTCCGCGGTGCTATTAAACTAATTGATCCTTCTGATTTTCAATTGATTGATATTCTAATAAACTGTGTACGCTTCTTTAAACTGTTTTTACCTCTTTCTGTACTCGTAGATCTGCTAATAATTACCATTGGATGGCAATGTATGGTTTATAAAAATATTTAGTATCTAATTACAGATTGCTTCTCAATTTATAAAAGTTCACCTGTTATTTAGACGATCGGTCATTTTTTCGGACTCACAAGTCTTTTAAATAAATTATCAAAAGTGATTAAAATAAAGATTTTTTGGATTTTTTTTGACGTTCACAAAAAGAGGTGCATAATGCACCTCTTTTTGGAGAAAAAGAAAGAAATCAGAAGGGTCAATAATATTTAAATTTTTCGGTCAAAAAGGTGGATAGGTAATTGGGAATTGGTATGAAGATATTTCATTTACGGCTGTTCTTGTGGAGCGTTTTAGCATGGGACTACCTATGAAGGTTAAATATGAAGTATCAAGTAGGTACCCTTTTTCATAAGGCTGAGTGGCCTTCTTGTCACAGTCATGACGTGCAGCCGTCGACTATTTCTGCTTTGTGCTCGTGATTATAGATATATTTTGTTTTTATTTTTCCTTAATATTAGAATAAGGGCGGATTTTTCTATCGACAGATAATTTTTATTCGTGGAATAAATTGACGTCTGACAGTTTTTATATGGAAGAACTGTCAAAAATTCAAAATTACTCTTCGGATAAAATTATCTGACGTTGGACAAATCAGCCCCTAATTATCATATGTATGCACGTGTTTCTGTGACGTGTGATGACCTACTTTTTTCTTCTTCGTTTTTGGCGCAGCCGTGAGACACACTTTCCTTGTTTTTATCTGATGTATGTATCTAGAGGGTGTCACTCTCATAAGCTCGCTCGTAATTAAAATATCTTACTTGTGATATCAATTTCGATTGGTTAACAGATCGGTGTAGTTACTTATATTGACTTACCTGTTCACATCTGCTTGCCAGGTACCATGCACAGAAATAAGTAGGCAAGCCTACCTAGGCATATTCTGTGTGTTAAAAACTATCAGTTGAGATTAAATTCATTCGGTTATGAAAAGGGTGAAGCTGTTGAAATAAAAATGATTAAAATTAATTCAATTAAAAATAGGCAAGTTAACGTGTTTGTTAATAAATTATATTTGATAATAAATATGTCTCATCAAGTTATCTGATGGGTGAAGGTCCATCTCCACCGGCTCTTAGGCTATAAATATATGTATATATATATATATATATATATATATATATTTCCGTTTTCCTAATACTAAATTTTGTGCCGAAACCATACCCAGTTACATACAGACCTCAAAGGAAAGTATGCGCTTCGGCAATCATCGTCTTTCATCGGAAATATGAACGTGAGATGATGAAATCTAATATGTTAGGAAGTTAAAGATTACGTTATTGTATAGTTTGTCAAAACCTGTGCAATTTCAAAAAACTTTTCAAAACCATTGGTTGACAGACACGAGATGCAACCAGAGTAGGTAACTCGACAGAGTGAAAACAACAAATTCACTATGAAAGGTGCACTATAACAAAGCGCGGCTGTTCAAAACATAGAACCTTTGCCTCAGTGTGAGGTTACTTTGCGGCATACTTTTTCTGGTTTAACTGTGCGCTCATACAACATACATATCGCATAATAATAATAATTAAAAAAAAATGCAGTATGACTAAAGCGCACCATAATTGGGTGCATCACGCACTTGTAATGGGAAAAGTAAATAAACAAACAGAAGGTATGTGCTGTGTCGTAGCGCAATCGATAAACACATACTAACAGTTTTGATAAACAATATTATTTGCATACCTACAATTTTTATCTAGGGGCCCGTGGCTAAATATTAACAGCCGCACAGGTTGATCGATCAGGTTAAGTTACGCTTGTCGCGGTTGGTCTGTGGATGGGTGACCATCTTTACCTACTGAAAACCCTCCGTGCCTCGGGAAGCACGTTAAGCCCTTTGTCCCGGCTGTCATTCGCAGATTTTTGACAGTCGTTACGGGTAGTCAGGAGAACGAAAGTCTGAAAACCAGTCTTATTAAGGAGTATTACCCAGCAACTGGGTTGTGGTCGTCAGACAGACAGTCCATGTAAAATCCTGGTATTCAGCTGCATCCGGTTAGACTGGAAGCCGACCTCAACATAGTTGGGAAAAACCTAGGCAAATGATGATGACCTACAATTTTATCATATTATACATCCAACTAGCGATTCGCCCCTACTTGGCACAGATGCAAACTACCGACGCACAATGATCAATTTCAAAAATTTAAGGGGACGAAATTATTAAATACTGAAATCGTGAATTAAAGGTATATTTATAACGCGTGACGACTACCGGCCACCGTAGGCGCGGGCCTGCGGGCGGAGAGCAATGGGTAGCTCACCGCCAGATCAGGACCAGGCCCGTGCCGGACGGCGCGTAAGTGTTCCACGCGCGCCTCAAAGAGATGTCAGCATAATTCGAGGGGCCTTAGGGCCGAAGCCTGCCGGGTCAGCGGGATTGTCCGAAAGGGTTACCGCTACCCCGGAACATAAAAGGCGAAGGAAGGAACATGGGTGGGTTTTAGTCAGTAAGAGTCTGACACTCCCTTCCGCGCCACCCAGAGCGGGAGGGGTCATTTGATGATTTCCCACTAGAAAAAAAAAAAAAAAGGTATATTTATAACATTAAATAGTATCGAAAAATCTTTTTCACATAATTTAACTTGGTAATTAAAATTGTATGTACTTTGTTACATCACTCCTCGTCTAACACAACTTCTGGTTCTTGTAAAAGATTAAGTACCTCAATTGGCAATAAATGTTTTTGTTTTACAGGTAATATTCTGATGTTAGATATTACAGGATCTGAAGATATAAATAATCTTGTAGTAATGAGGAAACAAGTTTCTTAAGTTTTTACGGATTGCAGATTTATTATTTTTTATTTCCATTTTTATTGATTAAAGCAGTACCTAAATTGATGGCGGGTTAATTTCAAATCAGTAAATAACGATAAAGCTTCTTGACATGAATAAGATATACAGTTGTCCTGCGTTTTACCAGCTTCTTTTGCAATCTGGCCTTTATCGGGTGAGGTAGAAGATATGTCTAGGACAACTGAAGCTGCACTGCGATATCCTTCTGAGTGTAAATTCATAGAAGCAGCGAGACAGAGTTCTTCTTGACTTTTTGATTTCACCTCTATATTTAACCTTCTACGTTTAGTTTTAGCGGATAGGTCACAAAAGCTCTTTTTTGGACGTCCTGCTTCTCTAGACGTAGACGTAGAGGGTGCACTTTCTTGCCTGCCAGAGTTGATTACTATTTGATCAAGCCATTTTTCATTTTGATTCCGGAATCTAATAATATTAAACGAACATTTTTTCCAAAATCTTGAAGTTGCTACAGTAAAAGTTATAATAACATTTTGAAGACTGTCCATGCTTGTAGTGGGCAGTTCCGATACTTCTAATGTCTCCAAAATATAGTTAAGTAGTTTATCTTTATTGTCCTTTGTTAACGGCTTCGACCAGTGTCGATGTAATGACAAAATATCGAATAAATCAATATTTTTTATTGAGGCACCATTACTTAAAAAAAAAACACTTTTTACTATAGAAACCGGCAATCACCGGGAAGAAAATGTTTATTATTATATAGCTAATAAGCCCTGCTATATAATGGAATCGAAATGATAATGTACTAATTTGTACTTTTAAACGTAACACAGTTCAAACTTAGAAAAGTTTGTAAATATCAAGTACATTATTAAATATATTTTTTTATCATATAAATTGATCTATTTTATTTTTTGTTTATACACCAATAAAAAGTACAGACCTTCCTCATTTTTTTCAATTTACAGTTTACACTGATAACTTAGCCAACTTAACTTGAAGAGCGCAAAACAACTTCAGTCTGGTTATAATAGTTTAGCTTTCGAGATAACTTTGAAATGGCATATCTATTAAACTACTGTCTGCATAACGGTGATGTTTTAGTATAATGTAAACAACTTACCATCGAGTCTTAATAAAATGATTTTTCGAACTACCGACACATTGACCAAAAATAATTATGGGACGCTAACTTTAATAATTCAGTGTGCGACGTTTGTAACATGTGGTCAAAACATCGAGATTTTCTGTTATGTCTAAGTTAAACACCTACCGGAATAAATACTCTAAATGATAATGACAACCGCATCAAAATCCTTGGTTCGATTTAGAAGAACTAAGGAGACGGACGCACGACCCAAAGCTACTTTGTTTGATACTAGTTATAGATGCAGAAAATAGTGACGTCAGAAATGGCGCGTGAGCGTTCACAAGTGATCAACATTATTGTAAATTAAGATAATCGTACTTAGCACTAACTCAAATATACTCGTAATGTCTACTGTGTCTGTGTCCATATCCACAAAGTGTTCCTCATGTTTCAGTTCTAACTATCTTCGGCACCAGCGTGTACGGCGGCGCTGTGATCGCGACGTCTCTCGACTACTTCTTCGAAAGAATGATGATGCTTAAATGGGTTAGTAACTTTATATTTTATTTGTGTTCGTTACTGTTTTGAATTGCATCAATCAACTCAGCCTATCGCTGTCCACTGCTGATCATAGGCCTTTCCCATGCTGCGCCACAACACCCTGTCCTCCGCCTTCCACATCCAGTTTGACACAGCCACCTTTTTGAGGTCGTCGGTCCATCTAGTTGGGAGCGTCCTACACTACGCTTGCCGATATGCAGTGTTCACTCAAGCAGTGCGATTCTGTAACCATCTCACCGTGAAAACGTAGGTGAAGTGAGCGTAGAGTGAGCTGTCATTTCAACTAATGCTAGGGTTTCCCAATATTGATAGCTCCCTCTAAGCTCACTTCACCTAACGTTTCACGGTGATATTTTACCAGAATCGATCGGCAAGACTCGTCTGCTCCACCGCCATTGGTCCTTCGACAAACATGGCCAGCCCACTGCCACTTCAGCTTGCTTACTCTGCTTCTACTTTACGTCAACTGCATAACATAGTTTAGTTATCAGAAGCGTTCATAATCGTCCATCGGTCAAAAATCATTATTCCAGTCAAAAAACGTTCACCCCTGGACATAGGCCTTTTCCAGTCTTCGCTACATCGACCGGTCCCGTGCTTCTCGCATCCAGCGGTTTTACGCGCCCTTTACCAGGTCATCTGTCAACCTTGTTGAAGTCCTACCAACACTGCGCCTTCTGGTACGCAGTCGCCAATCCTCGAGAGCCGTTCGGCTCCATGGGCCATCCATTCCGCGAGCTGTGTGCCTTGCCCACAGCCACTATAAGTTTGGTAATTGCTGTGGTTCTTTATTCTAGCCATTAAATTTTTTACAGAGTACATCCTGATCCATCGTTTCTTTAGCCTTCCCGTACTCTTATAGCCATCCCCAATCATATTCAAAACTTTCCTCATATCTTCCTCATAACTGCATCACATGCCCATACCACGGCGACCACGTTTCGGGTAGTCACCGGCAGTATGCACTGGTCAGAGACTTTCGTCTTGAGACATTGCGGAATGTGAGAAGAGAAGATATTGCTCAGCTTTAGGACGCTGCCGACGTACTGGCTTTTTAATGATGGAAAGCCGTCGTCACAAGCGAAAAGAAAGAGTTAAGTTAACTTTAACATAAGCTTCATCATACTTAGCAGTAAACGATCGTGATAAGTTCGCTCATCACATGAAAGAAAGAAAGAAAAATAGTTTATTCTGAAAAATAAAACGCATTTTATAAACGCTCTCATATTAATAAAACAAAAAGACAAATTGAAGTCACGTGGGACATATACCATAACTAGCGAAATGTAAGTTTACTCATACTACCTAAACCTCCGGCAAATACAGGCAAGGCAAGGTGGCTGCTTTATGCCTATGTCTTCTTCTTAGCGTATGGCAAAGAGTTCAAACATCTTTGGCCCAAAATTTACCCGCGCGAACTCCTCTCACTGACGCAGTCATAAGATCATCAAGTGCACAGGTGACATTTGGCGCATTTGTCGCCGAGATCTGTTTAACTATGTTGTTGTTCTATTGTCGTAGTACAATCAACAAATAAATGACCGAGTTATGTCGCAATGTTCTAGTTGTGGGAGCGTGCGAAACTGGAACCGGCTGTGGCACCACCCTGCCGACTGTCATGGCTGACGCTGGCTGCCTGGCCAGCTGCGGCCATCGTGGGCCTCACCGCGCAATGTGCTCTGACCGCCACCGGTATCTACCACGAGCAGAGTGAGTATTAAGTCCACACACTACACGGGGTGTAAAAAGACCATCATATCATCTATCAGTTATCTACGCATGAGGGTTTCAAGGTATAGTCCAGTGAAAAAACATGCTCACAATGACGGGGAACTTCGTTAAGCGTCTTTTTACACCCGAAATAAAGTTGAAAAGTCATTAACGACATTCAATAATACTGATGGCTATAAAAGGCTAGAGAACAAAATAGCTAAGTTTAGGAGACTAACTCCTTTGCACGAACGGAAACAAGAGGCGCACGCACTGAGCAGTTCCTAGGCTACAAGGCAGACAAAAACAAAACAAAGGCGTTTGTGTCTCGTTTATAAGTGCATACTCATCATAACAGATCCGATAATGTACTGACTGACAAAGTACATATCTCCCGCGCTGATGGATGGTTTCCGCTGAGGTTGGTCGCCATGGCCGAAATTCGGTCTGGAGGACTTTACCACAGCAAGAGACATGCCAGATCGAATGCGCCTCATTCTTCTTATCTCATCACTATATTAAGAAAGACTTTGTTCTAAAGGTATAAGCGCACAGAAGCGTCACATGAAAGCCCAACAGACTCGACCGATCACCCGCGAGCAACGAACTGAGATGAAACAACGCAAATACAGATACCTGTACCAGGTCCGCACCGCACATGGGGATGTGATTTCACAGGTATGTATTCATGTTGATAAGACCACAGTAGGACAATATTATCGTGTCCTGCGTGTCCTGTCAGCTGCACGTTACAGTAACTGATGGACGCTGGTGATGGCGCCAAACAAGTGGCCGAATTCTGGGCCGAGTCCATTTAGATTGCTATCTGCACGCTAAGAAGAAGTAGGACAATAGATCAGAGGGGCAATTCTCGTAATTTTAAGAACGTTCACTGTCTGATCTCATTCTCATTCAGTCAATACCTCTAATTTTTTTGACATTTGTTTGTCGTCAAGATGAGACTGCGACTAGATTTTGAACGTTTTAAATTACGAGAATAAATTGGCGTTCAGGTTTGCTCAGTTGGCGATTTCGTTTTCATGCATTGTTACTTAAGGTACACCAGCAAATTTGTGCGCTTCAATAACCTTTGTGATTCTCAGTGGGGTAATACTCGCTGTTCTGTGGTCGCGCCTCATTACCTGTCACTCATAAATTTTCCTGAAGTGAATAAAGTTATTCCCCTGGCTATTTATTTATTTTTATTTCCCGAACCATTATCTAAAAAACAACATTTTCATTAGAAGCTCCATGATTTTAACCGTTGTAACACAGCTATACAACATGTCCCGGAGTTGAAACACACCTCCAAACACCCCAATTAAAATTGTATATTATAAACATTGTTATGTTATGTTATGTTATGTTGCGGAGGCTATATACGGTTCTGATGGCTCTTTTTTGCAGAATAAAAATAGACTCGATGTCTGCAGCCCATCCCCATAGTAAAATACCGTACGACATAATACTATAAAAGTATCTAAAATAGACTAGTCTCGCGGTATCAACATCAGAAAATTGACGGATTTTTCTCACAGCATACCCTGCTGAACTTAGTCGTCCTGCAAGGGATGTTAAATGAGGACCACATTGAGGCCTTGAGTCGAGCGTGATCCCTGGAAAACAGTTTTATTGACGAATTCTAGTTTCTCTTGATTCCATTCTATCTCACAATAACTACTTTTGACAAGGGACAAGGACAAGAAAATCTAAAAAATCTAATCTTGTAAAGAAAATCTTATGCACTTCGTTTTTTTTCCATTTAATACTAAATTATTAGCAGTGAACCAATTTTGGATCTGCAGTAGGGCGTTACTACGTACGTCATCAAGATTTAATGCAAATCTATTAATTTTAAAAATTAAGGAAGTATCGTCAGCAAATTACACCATCTGGGGTTGGGTTTTTAACAAATGGGCTCGATAATTATTATATACATTAAAAAGAGTATTAATATATAACTGACGAAATGACGAAAACAAATTACTAAAAACGATCACTTATACGAAAATTTGTTAATTAAAGGTAGTTACGAAACTGTACGAAGTTTTGACGGTTATGGGCTGATTTTTCCAACACCAGGTAATTTTATCGGAGCAATAATTTTGAATTTTTGACAGTTCTTCCATACAAAAACAGTCAGGCGTCATTTTTGTTCCTTGAATAAAAATTATCTGTCGATCGAAAAATCAGCCCTAAATACTGCTTTTTGTATCCGAATGTAGTAATTAAAGTTATAAACAAATTATGCAAAAAAAATATAAATACTATTACTATTTCGACAGTCGTACGTACAAGCGCTGCAGAAGAAGGCACAATGCGGGAACTGGAGTGGCGAGTGCAGCACTCTTCAGAGTGACTCGACCCACCTTACCGTCCTAGCTGGCTCCGAGGCCGCCCCACCTACCGACAGCGACGATGACTTGAACCAGATCCGAGCGGCTCATTAAATACGGGTATGTAATTATTATTTTAGAAATATTCATTGACATATCTCGGGACCCTTTAGTCCCGAACCTTTGGAAGGCGTTCGAGGCCAACTCGCAGATGACCTTTAGATGCTTATAATGAAATGAGGCACCAATCGACGATCCCTGTATATGTACTATGCAAGTGCCCCAAGGACAAGCCCCGGTTGGTGCAGGACTATTGCAGCATATAGAAACAAATATATTGAACTATGGGCTGGGTGTCTTAAGTGAATTGCTTAAGAACTTTGGAAAGATTATGGCCCCTGCATGACTAACGTTAAAATTGCATAACATAACATTTCACCTGTATTCCCCGAAGGGTTGCGTAGAGATGTATAGTACATTTCGACAGTTATGGTTAAATACCATGTAATCCTAATGCCATCAACAGGGCACAGATCCAGACCGGGTTGCTGCCGCTTATTATAAACCTATATATTCCTACTGCAGGGTAAATGCCTTTCGTATCTCATTCCTCTTCTCTCTGGCTATAGCTACTAGGTACCATTAGTTATCAAAACAGTGCAACTCATCCGTCTTCTCCGGCTAGGCCTGCCGCGATGTCGCTTGCCATTTAAAGGGACCGGTTGTGTCCCGAGTTTGGACCGTAGTTCGGAAAATGTTATAAATATAACGTAGTATTTTTAGAAAAGCGCAATACATCGAAGCTCTCAAATACCAAGTCCGGGACCCAAAGAATGCTGTAGCTGTGACCAAAATCGATGACATCATTAGCAATTATAATTATATTACGGTTGTGTCCTACTGGGCTAAGCCTCAAATCCATCCATCTAATGTATCGCCATCGCTTCTGCTTTCCAATTTCTAAGGTAGACAATCCTAAGTCGGTCCGTCATTTCCTTCAATCTGGTGAAGTTAGTACAGGGTGGGTCAATGTCATAAGGTGAATGTGCCATAATTTTACTAATGATAAATGATTTATTTTCTGTATGTAGGTTTGTACAAACACTTTTACACGTCTCACATATTTTTTTTTAAACTAGATGAGTTCGGCGTTTCCTATCTGACTACTCTGAGAAGAAAGGCCGAAACAAACTGATATCACGGTCTCTTTTAAAGTCCAGATATAATCTTGGTCAGATCATGTGAAGACCATGTAGATTGGTGTCTGAAATGGTCTTTTGAGGAAAGAACCACACACATTGAGTGGCGGCAACTCAGAAATGGCGTTATAATGTCATTGTGATTTGATACATAATGTTGTAGACAGATAGAGAATTCGTTGAAAATGCAGTGGAGCGATACACACAGTCACACAGCTCATGGAACGATGGAGATTTTGAAACACCAATTTCGGGGCCGTATGATCTCCCGTTTTGGCTATTTGAACTGATCAGCCACATCGCCAGACCTGACGGCACCGGACTCCTTTCTTCGGGAATTTTTAAATCTCGCGTTTACCGCAACAAATATGAAGTACAATATTTATTTGATTAAGGGCTGATTTTTCCAACGCCAGATAAGTTTATCCGAGGAATAATTTTGAATTTTTGACAGTTTTTCCATACAAATTCCGTCAAACGTCAATTTTATTCCTCGAATAAAAGTTAAATGGCGGTGGAAAAATCAGCCCTGACTTTTCTTCTGTCAAATTTCAAAATGATTCCTTGAATAAAGTTATCAGATATTTAAAAAAATAAGCCCTTAATTTACACTGTCTAATAAGGTGACAAAAATATCGTTTTGATGAATCATTGTTTTCTTTTCAGAATGTAACATCGGAGCAAGTCATGTAAAGCGGATCGCAGTTTATTTTAATTTTATATTCTTTTATTCTACAAATATGTTTTTCCAGTATTATTGTAAAAGGATTCCACTCATATAATTATTACAAGAAGTTATCATTACTTGTAATCGTATTTTAATTGTATTTAATGTGAATTTATTGTTGTATTATGATTATAATTGAATGAGTCAGTGACGGAGTTCAAGGCCTACATTAATTATTAATTGCCAAATATATGTTAGTTTTAAGTATACTTTTATGTCAATTTTTGGCTGAATTTTTGATGAATTTATCATAGAAAACAAAACCGTCTCTTTCTATCAGATTTTATACTAAAGTATTTATTGCTGAACATTCCAAAGTTAGCTGGTTACATAAGTTAGTACTAAGATTTAATTATACGTTATTTTGACGCGAATTGCGAGATGTTTCTATATACTGTATAATCAACACTGCCATCGGTACAATAAATTCTGTCCTAATTATAATATTATGGTCTTGAACTCCTTGCGATATGATTGTATTATGTTTAAAAAATTATTTTATAAATTTCTAATCAAGTACTGATTACGACGGCTTCGTATGTTGGTACCAATATTGGCCTTAATGACCAACATAGTTGGCGCACAAATGCTGGCACAATGATTGGTTGAAGCCTGTAAGATAAGGAAGAAATTCCAATAGGCTATCTATAGGTCGGTTAGGATGCTTGTAATTTAAATGCGATATAGATGTCGAGGTAAGAGATTTTTGCAGAAATAGATAGGTTATTGGCATTTGTGTGTAATACTTCAAAGCGGCTAATTTACAATGGCTATCTAAACGTGCAAAAGATCCTTCGCCGGGCTTGCGACAGTAAAACAAACGAAGTATTTACATACTTAGCTACAGGAACCAAAAACTAATAGTCTAAGAGCCCGTAAACCCCAGTCCTTCGTTATTTTATAAAAGCTGAAACTTTGTCAGCGCGTGCTCCCAACACAGGTAAGAACGATGGACCATTATGAAGTTTGGGTTACCGTGGCTTTGGCAGGTAAACGGTACTAAAGCTGTGTAAAATACCGATCTAAATTCATCAAAGAATAAAGTGGTGATTTTCTGAATATTGTGCTAATTCAAATCCGACGAAACATCTTGGTTAGTTTGTAGTCCAAATTCGTCATGGTTTCGAGCTCACCGTTGACGGGCTAAAATTGAATTAGTAAAGTGTATAACACTTGTAAGTCTACATGCAGCATCTGCATTGATAGTCTGCTCTAAAACCAGATCGATTAAATTGCTTAGTTGTCCTTTTAATACCGAAGTAACTCTGTTGAAATCCTTCAAATAAATCAGGATTGTAAATCTTGTCTGGCAAGGGGTTGGAACTATCAAAAATGTCTGGCTAATGAGGAAACATCATCTAATAATTACCCAAGTATTATATATAAAAATCAGGGTTTATACTATAACTTAAGTAGAATTATAATTTCATGAACATCGAGGGTGTCTGGCGAGAGGTTGTCACGATGTTAAGTGTCTATCAATGAATGACGTGATTTTTAATAATATTCTGAAGGTAATACCAAAAAATCACACTTTATTCTTTGATGAATTTAGATTGGTATTTTACACACCTTTAGTACCGTTTACCTGCCAAAGCCACGGTAACCCAAACTTCATAATGGTCCATCGTTCTTACCTGTGTTGGGAGCAAGCGCTGACAAAGTTTCAGCTTTTATAAAATAACGAAGGTCTGGGGTTCACGGGCTCTTGCTCTATAACCATAAAATAATAGTCATCACAATATAAAACAGTTGAACATCACATAACGTAAACAACATAACAAATATAATAAACATAAAATACAACATAAATAACATAAAATAACGTTACTTTAATTTGGACGAAGTCGTCGGCACACTAAAGGCGTTCTTCCGAAGGCGACGGCAACCGCAATTACATAGAACCAGTCGTGTCGCTGCGGTCTGTCGTTGCTGGCGACGTTGCCGCTTGGTTTGGGTTTGCGGTCGCCTTCAGACGAGCCCCTTTCACAACAGTTTGTGATAACCAGTCAGATTTTATATATCACCAAGATCTAATCCGCGGGAATATGAAAATTGCTCCCAAGTGCCCAATTCTTAAAGTCGTATTTATATAATTTGTACGTGATTATTACTGCTGAGCACAATGAGATTTGGATGTGATGAACGGGTATACTCTTGTGAAGAGTCTAGACATAAGTTAGATTACTGATTATTACTAAAAGTGTATAAGTAGAGATCGAATTTCTTATAAAATATCTTGTACTAGGTTTATTTTGCTCATTTGTTGAACGGCTTTAGACGCCAATGCAAAGCATTCATTTTTGTAATGTAACGCTAAACTTTAATGTTTTATTTTTATTTAGAACTATATATCTATTTGATCGTTTGAGCGTAAGCAGTGTGTATAACTCCAGCACACACGCGTAAGCAGAAGCAAATGCTGAAAAATGTGATAATTTTAACAACACGTACTGTTTTGTTCAATATATTTACGGGAATATCCAGTTTGCTCAAAGCATAAGCGCAAAATATTAGATCTGCTCAGATGGTCAGTAATATCGTACATTCTATGCACAGTGTGATAATTTATTTTTTTGGCCAAAGTTTATTTTAGTTGTTACATGGCTTAAAGCGCAAGTTTATTATTTATGTTGTATGTTATTATTTTGTCATTATATGCGCATATTATTGTTAAAACAGGTATTTAAGATATTAATTGTCAATATTTAAACTTTGTAACATGTAACGGTAATCATCGTTGTACTGAAGGGAATGTGAATGTTTTGTAATTTATGTGATCAGGTTTCAATGCCTGAAGTGTATATTTTGGTGAATAGCCTTGAGGTTGGGGAACTTAGTGGACATTATTATTTTTCGATTTACTTTGAACGGACTTTACAAATAATCCTGGAGGATTGAAGTTGAATGAATAATGAATGCACGCGGGAAAAAACAAAACACGATCACTGGTACCTAAGATAGGTAATGTTCGAGTCAGAAAAATCACCAAGTCATTGGTCTTAGATCACAACTGTGACGGTTTTAAATAAAAGCTTTATGAGAAACTCAAGCAGCTAATAATATAGTATTGTACGTTAAATTACCATTTTGCATGCAGCATTGTAAAAATTTGTAATTTTGTCATGGTTACAATGCAGTGATTAAAACATTGATTTCTCGACTCGAGGTTATAGCTGTATAAGTCTGTTTGGAAAATATTGATGTATTATATTGTAGGCATAAAGTAGGATTTATATTATTAGCTTAGGATATGTGGCGCGTTTAAGAGATGACTATTATTCTTTGTCCCTCTCCGTCTCTAAACATAGTCTACTTCAACGCTCAATTTCTAGTCTCTTTATATTTTATTCCAAAATTGTGTTACATCCTCGTTTAAAATTTTTTACATAATATATATTTTGTTCGTTTAGTTGCTAGTTTAAATATTCATATAATAATTATTTATGGACTATTTAGGTTTAATATCTAAAGACTCCTAATTTATTCGACTTGATTTATTTTCATTGATACAAATTATTTTATTTCTGTTATGTTTTCTAATATAATTTTGTAATCGAAATTCTATCATTGATTTATGTTGTTTTTGTTTTATACCCAACCCCGTACAACACATACATTATATATTTACACTTAGGTACTCGCTATAATATCCTGTAAGCCATTTCTATAACTCAACACAATTGAGTGCCTTGCCCTTCACTCCCTTTAATCTTTTGACCCCCACAGTCATCCAATGATGATCTAGAACTATTCCGTCGTCATGCGGTGACGAATATGTTTAATTACACATTATGTAAACAATAAGTCAGTGGTAAATGTAAATGGTGTACTCAATAGATTATGAATTTTGAAACATTCCGCTTTGTGCAGTAGTAGTAGTAGTCAGCCGATATTTTTATCAGACTTTCATTATTAGTAGCGGTCAAAAGGTTAAATATAATATACATATGTTAGACACACTTTGAAATAATTACGTCGGTACATAAGATAAACAATAAGACATACCTACTTGCCTTCTGTGTGTACGCCCGCACTCTGCGGCGCAAATTAAGCTATACTTGTAGAAAACTATCTTTTTAATTTTATGGAAGTAATTTCTATACAATAATCTATTACTGAATCGCTCTAGTCTTACCCAGTAGTTTCAGACTCATGAACAGAGGCCTCTCAAACTATCATCTCATCAATATTTATAAGAAACCGTGACATTACGAACACTGCCGAATATCTACTGAACAATAAAAACTAATTACAAACGAGGCTCGATCTAGACTGAATTAGCCACGCACATAGTTATAAAAGATCCAGTTTTATTAATTAATTTAGTTCATAATTATTCAGGAATCGTTAAGTCTATAACTTAAGATACACATAATCGTGCCTAGCCTTAAAAAAAAAAAATCAATCTGAGACATCCGTTCTTCTATATACAAGTCCGATATACAAGTTCGCACTATTTTTTTTGGAGGTATTCTCAGCTAGGACGCTAGGTTAGGTTATGTCGGTAAGTTACCTCATAGGTGGGTTTGGTGTCCCTAGTTTCAAGTAGAATATCTCACGATAAAGGTTAGTATACAATGCTAGGGTCGGTACGATAGGGTCCACTACACGGCGTTGCTTCACTGGACACCAAACTCATAGGAAATAGGATCGGTGGTACCTCGGACGTCTCTCGACTTTTTTCACCATCTAGTCAGTTTGAAGACTTTGTTTGAGGAGAACTTTTTGGATGAATCGGCCTGCCGTAATATTCGTATTAAATTATTAATAATATTATAATTGTAATCCCTTATATACTCTTCACTTAGATATTTTGAGTAAGTATATTTAAGATGTATATTTTGCATTAACCTAACCTACGTATAATATCATAAGTAGGTATATTAATTTGGTCGTGATTGATTGTTTGCTTTGAGGTGTCCGAGAGGGCCTATCGCTCACACTGAGCTCATCGCAGGACTTAATGATAGAAATTAACACTTAATGCTATTTTTGTACATAGGGAAGGTAACGAACCAAAAAATTATATTTTCGAAAAAATTCGGGCAAAAGTTGCGAATTAGGTCCAAACAAATCAAATTGTGAATTTTTTTTTTAATGGTGTATCGTGTTTATCATACATATTTAGTTTTGATGACATCTTTACCGGACTTATTTGACAAAAACTAAGGAGGTATTCGCGTTATTAGGTTTGAGACAATACTCTTCAGCAATAATGCGCGCCGTTTTAATTTTAAATGTGTTTTGTTTGACACATTAAGCACCGAGCGGAAACAACGGCTTGGTTTCATCGTATAGGTACAGACGCCAGCAGGTCAAGCTACCCGAAACTGTCAAATTTTCCCAATCAACCTTGAACCTTAATGCTTTAGCGATAAAGTTGAAAATCTATTAAAGAAATGTGACAGATTGTAGTAACTTGATGTGCTGGCGTCTGTACAATTAATGTTGACGAATGTAGCTCAACCCTTACTTTGTGATGTCCAAATCCAGTGTCATTGATGGAGAGACCCTGCGTGGGTCACAAAAACAAATCTTCGTAGTTTTCTCACCCAATAGCTACTCCTTTCAACATCTCAGCATACTCAACTCTTTTCGCTCAAATGTTATTCTAAAGACTTTGTAGACGTTTTTTGCAAAATATAATTGTGGTATAAAATTATTCACATTATTGTTGTGTAGCTTATACAAACCAGTCCGGTCCAATATACGTCTGGTTTCATTTCTAAATTGGTGTTTAAGTAGTAGATTACATAGATAGGTGTCGTACCTAGTATTCAAATGTTTGTATAAAATACGATATTCGGCTCAAGCCGCTCTAAAGGTAAGCAGAAGTAGTTATTAACAAAATTGTGTCTCAAACGGAATTGTGGTTTATGTTTTGGTTAACCTTTGTCCCTTTGGTTTGTCTGTTGGTGTAACTTTGGTCCAGGTTTGGTATAATTCGATCTGCCTTCACCTGTTATTTGAATGAGCGAGGTTTTCTGAGAGCACGTGTCGTTTGGTGGATTCGGTCTACCCACATCGTAAGAAAGGAGATTTTGTTAGCACAACCCGCAAGAGTTAACTTGTTACCCGAGCGGCCCCTCCCCACTCCCGCGCTGATACCGCTCTCGCCATCGACGCCTCAGTACCGCGCGCTTACGTCATTCGAGTGAAGTCTCAAGTTAACTCTTACTGGTTTGTACGTATACCTAGTTACTAGAAGAGGAGGAGAGTTGTCTGACGAAGATATGATAAGGCAACTTAGCGCGATTAGTCAGTTTTTAAAGGTGTTTTTTTTATAAATCATGTCTCATTTAAATAACAGATAAGCGTAGGTCAATGTAAGACTAGATCTTCGACTATATCTGTGCAGGATTTGATAGATATAAATAGAAAATAGTGTATTTTGTTGTAGTTTAACGGCCGGTTTCTTCATCAACAGCAAAGGTAATCGGGAAAATATCATGTTTGGTCTGATATTATAAGTAAAAGACGAAGCTAAGTTACTTATCCAACATTCGATCTTCAAAAATGCAAAATGTCACGCTATTACATGACGCGTTGAAGTAGGACGGCATGTCGTAATTATTGGGAGCCAAAAAGAGACAAGACGAAGAAACGTTGACTAATTAGCCAAGTTTTGTCGTGCCACTGGCGGAGCATGTTCTATCTCCCTCTATTTATATTAATTGTGAAAACTCTTCTAACTTCAGTAATACTAGTCTTCTGTCTTGTGTAGTTCTCGAACGAACTAGGTTGTAACAGGGCAAGAGCGCTCCCACAGACGACTACGCCGCCCGAGTTACAGTCAGAGAGTCAATTCTAGTAGCTAATAAAGATCAAATTCGCAAGACACGTTTTCGTTCGTACGAAACTGACTGGTGCCAAGACGCATTCTCTCGCAGTCACATCACTACTAGCGCTCACTCATCGTTAGCTTAATACCTACGAGTAGTTTAGCTAAATAGCCTTTGACTAACAAAAGAAGCATGAAGCATGCAGGAGCAGCAGCAAAGTGAGCTATCGATCTGCCTTTCTATGGCTCGACATGGGAGCTGACGAACTAAAAGAACGACCTAGTTCGCGCAAGAAATAAATATACCACGATGCGACTTCGTATCGTATGTGTTTTTGGCTCCCACTTTTGATGAAGAAACTGGCTGTAAAACGTGTTCAGGGCTGAAATTGACGGCTGGAAGTGACGAATTTTTAAGGCCATTAAATCCATACGTTTGGTCCAATAACATTAGAAAAATTATACCACCTTACTACCCGGTACTTACTTGTTTTGTCAACCAACGCTCGCCCGTAGTTGAGAATGGGGAACGTCCTAGCATTCAGAAAAAGTATTCATACATTCAGAAGAAGTTTGTATCTATCAAATCCTCATTTTAGACTTCAAAGACTTTTAATTTCAAGGCAAGAATGTCTCGTGGAGCAATATATTCGGAACAAAATTAGGAATGTATAGTGTGTCCATACACATTTAGTAGGGTAAGATAAAGAATTTGTGGTGCATTTATTAGCCGAATAACTTTATGAGTGTTTTAAAATATTGTGTTTGTGATGGGGAGATTTTAATAACTTAGGGAATATAGTACCTATCCTTCATATCGAAATCATTTCTAAAGTTTCAAAGTTGCCTCCCCTAAATCCTTGTATTCGAAAGTAAACCTTATGTGTCGGGTAAAAGGTATATTTTCAAGACTCAATAAAGTTATTCTGTTAACGTGATTATGAATGAAAGTATGGTCTATTTGGTCTCTTAGAAAATGTCTGAAGACGATAATAAAGGTAAGCATAACGTGGATGATGTAAGTAATAGATATTTTTGGACTAAACGTCCCTTCTTGCCAAAACTGTAATGTAAGAACGTTATTTTGAATAAATAATTTGTTGTCATCTCACAAAAATTGGTTTTATTTATTTCATTAATGTATCACTGTTATATTATCCCTAAAAATAGGTACCTACTTAATATTTTTAAAGAAAAAATGTTCTTAAACAATTTATTTATATACACAGTCTGGCCATACTGTTACAATTAAAAATAAGAAAGATATTACATTTGAATTTGGAATCTGTCATTTTTATACGATTGTTCATTGTGTTTTCTAATTTTGGCGCCAATACATTGTACAATATTTTACGATAGGAGTGGGGTATTAAAGAGAACCGAATCGCTGTGATTGCATTACACAAAGTTGGTATGGACCAAATGCAATTTTTAAAACTCTCCATACGCTTGGTATTAGTCAAATGTTTGTGAACCGGGCTATTAATGGGTACAATGAGACCTCCTCTGTTCGTGACAGAAAAAGATCTAGCCGTCCACGTAGAGTTCGTACGAAAAAGGTGGTCAAAGCAGTAAGGGAAAGAATTCGAAGAAATCCTGTCCGAAAGCAAAAGATTTTATCTCGGGAGATGAAGATAGCACCCAGAACCATGTCGCGTATTTTAAAAGATGACTTAGGACTTGCAGCCTGTAAGAGACGCACTGGTCATTTTTTTACTGATAATTTAAAAAAGAATAGGGTGGTAAAATCGAAACAACTACTGAAACGATACGCAAAGGGAGGTCACAGAAAAATTTTATTTACGGATGAGAAAATCTTTACAATTGAGCAACGTTTTAACAAACAAAATGACCGTATTTATGCTCAAAGCTCTAAGGAAGCTTCCCAATTAGTCGACAGAGTGCAATTTGGGCATTATCTGACTTCAGTGATGGTTTGGTGGGGTGTTAGCTATGAAGGAGTGACTGAGCCATATTTTTGTGAAAAAGGTATCAAAACATCGGCACAAGTGTACCAAGATACCATTCTTGAGAAGGTAGTTAAGCCCCTTAACAACACCATGTTCGATAACCAAGTATGGTCCTTCCAACAAGACTCGGCGCCGGGTTATAAAGCTCGGTCCACGCAGTCTTGGTTGGAAGTGAACGTTTCGGACTTCATCAGAGCTGAAGACTGGCCGTCGTCTAGTCCCGATCTTAATCCGCTGGATTATGATTTATAGTCAGTTTTAGAGAGTACGGCTTGCTCTAAACGCCATGATAATTTGTAGTCCCTAAAACGATTCATACGATTGGCAGTGAAGAATTTTCCCATGGAAAGAGTGCGTGCTTCTATTGATAACTGGCCTCAACGTTTAAAGGACTGTATTGCAGCCAATGGAGAACACTTCGAATAAGCTTTTTATATTTTAAATTGTTTTATATTTATGTATTAAACTAACACACTGTAAAAGTAATAAAAATTATTTGCAATAAAAAAACATTTTTTTTCTTCCTGACAATATATGTATATAGCAAGACTAGGTAGGTAACAACACTGTTTTAATTTGATTTATCGTATAATTTACATTTTCAGTGTATCATCATCTGCCTAGCCTTTTCCCAACTATGTTGGGGTCGGCTTCCAGTCTTACCAGATGCAGCTGAATACCAGTATTTTTTACATGAAGCGACTGCCTATCTGACTTCCACAACCCACTTATTGTACTAGGTATATTCTACCTACCTACAACGATGCCATACATTCGAACCACGATGCGTCGCATGTCGTCGATCGCGTAACGCCAGAATGGACAAGTAGGTAAATAAAACATTTAGCCTTACACACTCAACCGATGATGCGCTAGTGCGTTGAGCATACTAACGATACGCCTGACGCATCTTCTATCAGATGTGCGACCACCCTAACATCGGAATTTTAATTAGCTGCAGCAAAAAAAAAACCTCATAGTAGTCAAATGGTTACAGAAGTAAAGAACTTATTATTTGATAGTTTCCAAAACGGCTTGGACATTGTGGTGGCTCGGATCCCTGGTCACTCCGGTATTGTTGGCCATGAATGCTCTGATTAGATTGCAAATCCCGCTGATCCAAAGCACTACGTAGTCAACTACAATTTGCGAAATGGTGCCATATCCAAGTTATTCGGCCCCTGCGCAAAAACAAAGACGAAGACTTCAAAACCAAGGGCGTCTACTACGCAGCTATAAAGTTCCCTATACAAGTGCTGTCTTGCAGAGGGCACTTTGGATCATTCATTTTTCTCCTGCTCCTTGACCACCAAATCCTTCGCCCTCCAAATTAACTTACTTCCATTCTCTTTTATCCCACTTCTCTAAAATTCATAAAAAAATAGCTACATTATTAAATACAAATAATTTGAAAATTTAACTGGTTTGTAATACTTTACATTTTATTTTATATAATTTTACAAATTAGAGTACATGATTTTACATTAAAATTTATCTACAATAAAATATAAAGTTCGACGTGACGTTGGCAGAATAGTCAAATTACCAATACCGACCGCTGAGCCAAACAAAAAAAGTTTGTTATACTGGTCTGTGGTTTGACCATTGACACGGTGACATGATACCTGACGTCTGACAAGTGACAAGTCTTGATTGAGTCGAGTCTGTTGTTCATTGTGACCTGTATTTTCAAATTCAAGCTTTAAAAGTTACCTACAGACCATCATGCTTGGCTATTCTAATGCTGGTATTCCTGATAAATCATGGCAACCGCCAGTGGCTGTGATAGAAACAACGTAAGTAATTAGTTATTTCATAATTTAATCATACTAGTTTCACTATAGGTTACCTTTTTATACTATGGACTGTGCCTTTAACTCTGTTCGCGTGGAAATAGGAAACCTACATTCGATTGTGCACCTACCCAATCGAAAAATGCATAAAATTACCTCACATAAACGAGTAGGTAGTGGTAACTAGTCGAATTTTGTTTGTTTATCTGGATAAACACAAACAAAATTCGACTGGGGTGTTGATTTTTCGTAAATTTCTTATAAATCATTCTAATGTATGTTTCCACTTTTTAAAAGCATATTTTTAATTTACTGTTTTCAGAATGGGTTCTATGGTTGTGGAGATGTATTGGAAACATTCACCAATAACATGCAGAAATTTCATGGAATTAGTTCGCCGAGGTTACTACAACAACACAAGGTTCCACAGAGTTATCAGAGATTTTATGATCCAGGGCGGTGATCCCACTGGCACAGGCAAGGGTGGGCAATCAATTTATGGGCCAGAGTTTGACGATGAAATAACCTTGGACTTAAAACATACTGGAGCTGGAGTGTTGTCTATGGCAAACGCTGGACCTAACACAAACGGATCTCAATTCTTCGTCTCCCTGGCTCCAACACAGTGGTTGGATGGAAAGCATACAATCTTTGGAAGAGTTCAATCTGGAATGGCTGTTGTGAAAAGAATAGGTTTAGTTGAATGTGACAAAAATGATTGTCCAGTTGATGATATTAGAATAGAAAAGGCATATATCCCCAAATAGATCATAAATCTTTGTAATATTTTGTAATACGGAAAGGTAACTGACATATTTTCAATGATTATTATTTGGATAGACACACTGGCAGCTAATTAGCTGATGTGTGTGTATCAAATAGCTTGGAGATATCAAATGATGCCAATGTGTTTGTCAAGTAACATAGAAATACCAAACATGTGAAGATGCATGTTTTGCAGAACCATTAACAAACAAGTAAACTTCTAAATACATGAATAAGAATTGATAGAATTTGGCACTGTATTTAACAGCTACCCATACTTATACACATTGTCCTTACTAACAAAAAACAGGGTTATCTGGCTTCCAAGTTCGATGTTGATCAACTGTTGACCATGACTATTGAGTTTTGCAATGTCTTGTCTTCATCTCATTTTAGTAGCATAATCAGTCTATAATATTCCCACTGCTGGGAAACAGGCCTCCTCTCAGTGAGAGGGGAGTGCGCAGTGCGGGTTTGTAAATGTCCCTTGTCTTAGAATATTTGGTTGTAGGACATGCCGGTTTCCTCACGATGTTTTCCTTCATCCTTTTGAAAGCAGTGATGAAATAATTTACACAAAGGAGAGTCTAGCAGTGGACTGCTATAAGCTGATGATGAAAAGTGCCTGTCTATAATGTCGGGGCCCAGTATTGAGTGTGCAAGTCACCCTCTGCCATTTTATCTGTGGATATTTTATTATCATTGGTCAGGCAGGGGACTGTCCTTCCATAGAATGCCTGTCTATAATGTCGGGGGCCCAGTATTAAGTATGCAAGTCACCCTCTGCCATTTTATCTGTGGATATTTTATTATCATTAGTCATGCAGGGGACATAGTCCTTCCATAGGTCAAGGAACCGATCTACTATAGCCACCCAAAGCCCAATATATTTTGTTTTTCCATGTTCTGCAATAGTCCTGCATCAACCGGAGGTTGTCCTTTTTTTTTTTTTTTTTTTGGGATGGGAAATCATCAAATGACTCCTCCCGCTCTGGGTGGAGCGGAAGGGAGTGTCAGACTCTTACTGACTAAAACCCACCCATGTTCCTTCCTTCGCCCTTTATGTTCCGGGGTAGCGGTAACCCTTTCGGACAATCCCGCTGCCCCGGCAGGCTTCGGCCCTGAGGGCCCCTCTTTATGCTGACATCTCTTTGAGGCGCGCGTGGAACACTTACGCGCCGTCCGGCACGGGCCTGGTCCTGATCGGGCGGTGAGCTACCCATTGCTCTCCGCCCGCAGGCCCGCGCCTACGGTGGCCGGTAGTCTTCACTTGACTCCCGACGCCCGGGGCGTCTCCCGCGGCGGCTGGGACGGGAGGCTCTCTCCCTCATCCGTCCCGCCACCTCCTTCGCTAGCATGACTGCTTCGCAGAAGGAGGCGACTGCCTCCCACTCCCTCTCGCTCCGGACCATGGCTTGCACCAGGTCCGGGCGCGAGAGGCCACCGCCGCTGCCGATCGCCTCCACGAGGACACGGCGGTGCTCCGCCCAAGCGGGGCAGACCTCCACTGTGTGCTCCACCGTGTCCTCTGGGCGATCCTGGCAATGGTGACACCCGGGCGTTTCCTCCCGCCTGATCATGTGCAGGAACCTCCCGAAACTTCCGTGTCCGGTGAGGACCTGCGTCAGGCGGTAGGTGAGGGCGCCGTGGCGCCTCTCTAGCCACTCCTCAAAGAGGGGTCTTATCGCCGCTATCGCGGCGTGCCCTGCGCTGGGTTGCGACAGTCGCTCTTTCCATGTCGCCATGAGATCGAGCCGGAGGTCCGTCCGCTCCGCAGCAATTTGCCGCGGGAGCGGACTTTCCCCCCGGCGTAGTGCCTCCGCGCGCCACTCATACAGGCGCGCGAGGACTATCGCCTCCAGATCCCATGGCGGCAGTCCGGCAAGGAGGCTTGCCGCCTCGCGCGAGATCGTGCGGTAGCCCCGGATTAGCCTTACGGCTACCACCTTCTGGGGCGCGTTCAGGTAGTGGGCGGCTCGCCGCCGCAGTGAACGCGCCCACACCGGGGCCCCGTATATGGCCATGGACCGCACGACCCCCGCGTAAAGCCTCCGGCAGGAGGCGTTTGGCCCCCCCAGGTTGGGCAAGAGCCGCTTGAAGGCGGCCCCAGCCCGTTCCAGTTTGGGGGCCAAACGTCGGAAGTGCTCGAGGTTGTCCTTAGGTGCACTTGCATAGTGCATACGGGGATAATCGTCGGTCGGTGCCTCATTTCATTGAAAACGTCTAACGGGCATCTGCGAGTTGGGTTCGGCCCCTCGTCCGCCTTTAAAAGTGGTTAAAAATGGTCTTAATAATAGGGTTATGATCTACATGTCTTGCCATGGACTGACATACAAATATTTTATAGAAAATAAGGTATAATTATGTACTTAGCATCAATAATAACAGTGTACTTAAACAGTCAATGTGTCTACTGTTATTACAACATGTTTACAACCATTTTACAACACTTACAAAATTATAATTCTGAAACATTTACTACCACTTTTTTACTTGTATTCTAACTAGTTTTACTTAAATCTAAGCAGTAACTAATTAAATATCAGTAAAACAATAACAATATTTATCATTTATCAAAAAACTCCTTTAAACCATAATAAGTATTGCCTATGACCCATAAATGCAATTTAGATTTAAAATATTTCAGAGGGAGTTCCCTAATATTTTTTAGAATCTCTGTAAGAAATTGAATGCTGTGACAAAACTATTTTTATGTCTAACTAGCGGACCCGGCAGACGTCATCCTGCCCGAAAAAGCAGCGTCACCTACCGGGTCCAATTGTGCATACAAACTTTGTCCTGACAATAACAAAAAAAAAAAAAGAATTATCCAATTCGGTTGCAGTCGATCGAAAGTTATGCGCGTACATACATTTGGTGATTCATTTTTATTTATATGGATGTACTTTGGTGTGTTGTGTGGGTATTCCTAATTATTGGGTCTCTGGGTATATTTTGAATTTATGTTGCATACCATGAAAAAATGAGAATGTTTTTCCACAAAAACACTACCTAGCACTAAAATAAAGTCCTGTTAGATCTATAAAAATAACATGGCTATAAGTTAATATTATACTAATACTTGCAGCGCCATAACAGGGTCATGTACTCAAGACTAGTCATAGCCTGTAACTGTGTGTATATTGTACAGACGCCAGCAGGTCAAGCTACCCGAAACTGTCAAATTTTCCCAACCAACCTTGAACCTTAATACTTTATGAATAAGGTTGAAGATCCATTAAAGAAATTTGACAGATTGTAGCAGCTTGTGCTGGCGTCTGTACAACGACCCTTTCGTTTGCTATGTAGATTACAAAATAAAGGATCTCCGTATTTTTCGGATAAAATATGCGTTGATAGAATGCGAAATAAAACGATAATATTTAATTACAAAGTCAATTTTATTTTTTACGAAAAAATTACTTACTAGGGTCATTTCTCAGACTATAAATACGTATATAGTAAATAGATTACTAACGAGGGTGTAGTTTGAGGCCCGAGGCTCAGCCGAGAACATTAATACACACGAGTTGGGAATCGCACTTTCTTCCGAGTGATACATAGTGCGTACATACCTACGACGAAAATAAATAGTACCTATAAAGTTAAGAGACTCTTGAGATATCAGAAGGTTGATGTACAGACGCCAGCAGGTCAAGCTACCCCAAACTGTCAAATTTTCCCAATCAACCTTGAACCCTAATGATTTAGCAATAAATTTGAAAATCTATTAATGAAATTTGACAGATTGTAGTAGCTTGATGTGCTGGTGTCTGTACCTATGAATGTGAAAGATATATATTTGGTAAAATAAAGCGACTTATATACTATTTTCAATATATGACCTAACCAATAAAAACGTGTACATTAAATTAATCCAGCATTTACAAAAAATATAACGAATAAAAATAACGCATTTTTAACCAATCACACGACAGCGGACTGTTGTCAAATGGTTTCCGCACGGTGTCGCCTGTGTGTCCGTGAGCGCGGCGCGGCGCGCGCGCCGAAGGCATATGGGTGCCTAGTAATCCGCGCTTCCACCACCACATCAAAGATATCGCACCTTGGCACGCGCGACCACCAGACTACAAGCGCTTCCCGCGCGACCTCGTCGCAGACGTCGCGAAAACACCGGACTCGACGCCTGAGTAGGTCGCACTCACTTTACACGCGGCTTACTTAACCAATAGAACTCCACACTCGCCACACGACACCCGCCGCGCACAAAGCGGGCTAAGTTAATATAAGCGCTACGTGCGCGGCACACACACACCCACTACTAGGAGCGCCAACCAAAACCGGCCTCCTTGTTGCTAGATCGGCTCTTGCCGGGCCTTCCCTAGGGAACTAGGGAACCTCCTCACCCAGCAGGAGCCTGGTCGCAGCACTTCGGGCGCTCCTACAGCCACTAGCCAGTTACACACTAACGACTGCCAGGGGGAGGCAAACCCCCTGGGTTTCTAGGTGTATGCGAAGAGTTCCCATCCCTCCCACTGGAGCTTCGGTCAAGGGGCCGAAAGGAGCCCCAATACCGACTCCTCGTGCCGAGACGACCACGACCGCGCTTCCTTTCCGAGGCGGCCACAGTCGTGTGAAGATATCGGGCGCGGCGATAGAAGATAGGAAAACGCCGCGAACCGAAGTTAGACAACCCTGGTGTTCCTGGAGAACACGATGTCGGCGTGTGGCATCTGCAGTCCTCATTCTCCCGTTTCTTTAATGGCTTGTCAAAGCGTGGCGTCAGCTCTTCTCAGGGTTGTTCGCTTCCGTGTTTCTTTATCTTTTGACTAGAACGTGGTAGTGTGCCATGATGATTATTGTGGCTACAATAACATAGAATACAAAGACAAGGTACTTGGCTAATATTTTTACGCTTTCTCACTAAAATTAGACAGTAAAACAAGTCAGGCTGACTCACATTCATGATTATATAATGTAATATATAACTACTAGAAATGGGAACTTATTTGGTATAAATTTGGTCGCAAAAATCGGGCAGTACATACCCTACTAGTAGGGTCAACATACAACTTGATACTGAGCTGCAAATTGCGAAGACGATACTTAAACTTAAACAAGACATATTTAAACACTTTTTAATCCTAAAAATGACTGAATGAAACGCACGTAAACAAAGAACTTTAAGATAAGCCTCAGCCTACCGCCGAAGCGATTACTAGCTATCGACAATTTTCTCTCTCATGAAACATCTAAAAGTTTGTAGAAGTAAATACATATTATAATAGTTGGTCGCTGACTGTTCATCGTTCACTGTGTTGCCGAGGGCGGTCAAAAACCAAATTTTAAAGTTCAAGGTAGATGATAAATAATTGCCGGACTTAGAATATTCAATTCAATTCAAATTCAAATTCTTTATTTCAGGCCTGGGTCCATAGTGTTAGTAACAACAAAATAACAATAATATGTATGTTATAGGAAACCAAAAAATGGAGGGTAGTTTTCTAATAAAAATGACAAGATATCACTTGTCGAGGTACGCTGTCGACAACTATGGTTTCAAGAAGCGAAAACTCAACGTACTTAATTCAAGCAAATACAGTTTTGATATTTATTGTTATTTGCATAATCAACAACATGGATTCTGAAGTTCCAAGGTATTGTCTTTTCGATATAATATTAACGTTCTTGAAATATAAACAATGTATTATATAGACAGTCACAATTAATGACCATTATTTTAGTCGTAGTTTTGGTCGTTAGGACAGCGACCCCAGAGAAGACGGTGGCACAGTGTTCACGTGCTGCCGTGCATAGCGAGACTTAGGGGAGGCCCCTTTAGTGTCCCCAGGGATGTGCCTTACAGGCGTTGCGCAGGGGTGGTTCCGGAATTGGTCTTTTAAGATGAACCGGGACCACCCCTATGTGCGGATGGTGATCACCGGGGTGGTTTTAGTGAGGTAAAAATCCCACACTCCCCGGAGTTCCGGGGGCCTTATGAAGGTGTCCCCCCGAAAAAAAAAAAATGGCAGTTACAGTTTGTCGGTCGACAGTTACGGGAAACACTAATAGCATTGTGAATTTTTTTTCACAAGGATATTAGTAGGTAAGTGTTCCCGTAACTGTCTATAACAATTTATTAACACAAATAATGTCTGCACTCTGGATTGATGCTACCTCGGTTATTATTAATTGTTTCTTGTAGGAAATGTACCTATCTCAAAGATTGTGTGTGTGTAACTATTGTTATTTTATTAGAGGATTCGGATGAAACTTAATAGTTTAGAACCTGAAATTGGCTACTTTTTATCCAGTTTAACGCGAGTAAAGCCGCGGGACACAGCTAGTGCATAGTCAATTATGGTTATTCTATTAATTACATATATGTATATTCTATACAATACTGACGATAGATAGGTATTAAATTCACATCATAAATAATTTTGCAACACTGCGCCGGCGAGTGAGTACCTATTCGTTTATGGCAGCGACAAGAGCTGTCAAAGAGAGTACTCGCTCGCTTGGCGGGCAGAACACTTGCTGAGAGACTCGCGTTTGGT
Source organism: Apamea monoglypha (assembly GCA_911387795.2). Lineage (NCBI taxonomy): Eukaryota > Metazoa > Arthropoda > Insecta > Lepidoptera > Noctuidae > Apamea > Apamea monoglypha. The sequence goes on along the minus strand of OU426914.1, from coordinate 27,202,323 downwards.
GCATACCAGCAAGTAATAGCTCGTCGCCGTCGCGCACTCGCTGCTAGTTGCTCGTGAACTCGTTTTTAGTTGCTAGCTCAACTCGTTTGTCTTTAATCGCCGGCGGTGGGATATGCCTCAAGCTTTTAAGAAAATATTAAAGTTCTTTGTTTTCGTAAGTTAATAGCATTAATGAGTAAATTGAGATCAATGTTATGTGTACTTATATTATTTGAATGATTTTAAGTCCAGTCCTAATAGTATCCGTCATCGTTTGCGTCTTCCGGACCGCGCGGCGCCTCCCACTCCGGCGCGGCGGGTAGCAGCATCTTCGGCGGCGCCTCCCCGCCGCGGATGTGCAGAGCGTACATTGCTAACTCCACCTTATTCACGTTGGCGCGAGGTGTTTGCACCTTGCGTTGTAGGACACGGTTGTCGGTTGTTATGCCTGGAATGAAGGTTGGAGATGTTGAAGTTGTATCTTTGATTAGGTTGCTGGATTCCAGATGGGGGCCATCATTGATCGAAAACGTATTGTCTGCCAAACAGTCACTATTGAGGACATAGCTGAAAGAAAGCTGTCCAGAGCGATCCAATTTGGAAAAAGTTTGTCCTACAACTCCTACAGGGAACAGAAGCGACTACATGTTTTACAGTTGGAGAACTAGAGTCATCCTTTTGTAAAGTAGCACATATTTAAGTTTTTCATGACACCAGTGCCCCAAGTCAGTCTGTCTGTGTTTGGAAATAGCGAGGATCAATAAATATAATTCATGTCAAATCTTACCCAAAAAACCAGTGTACAAGTGCCTGATAACATCGCAGGTCTGGTTACACACCTCAATATCTCCAGCAGATATACTGTTGATGGCCTTCCTCATTAGTTCTCCTGTCAGGTCAGCTAAACCCAGAATGTAGTCAGCATGTGGCAACATTGTCACCACAGCTCGTTCCATACCATCATCCTCTGTGATACTATACACAAATTCCTTTTGAACTTCTGGATAAGTGATGACCCGTTTCTCAGTGATAAGAGACAGAAAGGTTCTGGCTTCAACATACTGCTGGAAACCATTTGTGACGGCCCTGGAGTGCAGGTGTGCTGGGCTGTTTTCTAACTCTAAACCAATGCTTTTGATTGGCTCATTGATTAGCTTCAGAATTTGTTCTTTGGCTTCAGTGATGGTATTCTCTGATTCATCTGTTCTGTAAATGTAAAAATTATGTTGATTAAATGTAATACTATAAAGCTACTGAAAAACGTATGTATTTTGTAAGAAGTTACTTCATATAATATGCAGCAATGAGTGGCTTATGCTATCTATACATGATAGGGAAAGTAATATTATTTTTTTTATTTTTACATATCTCGGGACCATGGGGTCCCGGTCCTTTGGAAGGCGTACGAGGGGCCGAAGCCAACTCGCAGAGGGCCCTGAGGAAATTTTAATGAAATGCGGCACCAACCGACGATTATCCCTGTATGCACTATGCAAGTGCACCCAAGGACAACCGTTGGTGTAGGACTATTGCAAGACATGGAAAAATAAAAAGTTAGACTATGGGTTTGGGTGGTTATAATGGATTGGGAATCTCCACTCAAGCCGGCCAATAAAGGCAAGAAAGAGGTGGGAGGTCTGTTTCTCGTCAGTTCTCACTCCAGCCGGCCAATTAAGGCACGCCAGAGGTGAGGAACAAGACTACTCCCAGGAGATAGGGTCCGTGGGGTCGCTACTGCCCAACAGCTTGCCACACGCTGCCCTGATTATTATTTGGTTAGACACACTAGCAGCTAATTAGCTGATGCATGTGTATTGTATAGTTTGAAGATATTTAATCTGTCCAGTCGATTATTGAAGCAACTGCTTCCACACTGAACTCAGTGTGGGAGCCGTCACAACATTTTCCGGGAGTTTATTCCATGCTGTTACCAATCCGGATAGACAAGAATTGGTTCAATAGAAATAGTTATAGAAAATTGTTTATTATTCAGGTAATACAGTAAGTAGGGACCTAGGTAAAACACAGTATAAGGCAATGTAACTTGAACTATTACCTAGAGCTATTATTTGTCAGTGAGCTTCAAACTAGACAGTTAGTATGTATTTCAAGAGTGGAGACTAGTAAGGTGATTTTGGGTTTGGAGCGTATTTGTTGTGTAAGTGTGCATGTTAGTTCCCATTACTTTGATTAATTTGGTGGTAGGTCAAGTCTTTATAGTCTGTTGTTCTGAGTAATTTTTTTTTTTGATGTAGTTTTTTTTATTTCACAGAGTTTGCTAACTTTATTGTATGTGTAAATGACAGTAGGCCTGGGACTGTATAGCTAGCAATGAGGTGCTGTTAGGTGTTAGAATTCTATAGTGATGATATGATGTGTAGTTAGGTTGCTCAATTTTGAGAATTTTAGTGCAGGCCGAAAGAATAAACAGCTGGTGCACTCTGAATACTTCCGTTTCACGCTAGAGTAAATCAGTTTAGAATGGGAAGAGTTTTCTAAAAGTTATATCATCGCAGTGGCGTGCATTGGTTTTCAGAATAGGTAGGCACACTTTTTTGTTAGGTGTACGTACGCACTTTAAGTAAAAGTTATTGATTTACTGGGTATATAAACGAGTGTAGTCGGAGTACCCCCGAGCGATGTTCAAAATGAAAATCCAAGATGGCAGTTGTAAAAAAATTAAAATGATAACATTTTAAAATTTTCGCAGCCTTTATTTTCCTTTACTTTATTTTCTTGAATTTTCATTTTTACCTCACTATTAGCTTTAGCACCCTCGAAAACCATGAAAACGACACCCATGATGAAAAATTTGAAAATTTTCGCATTCGCCATCTTGGATTTTTATTTTGACCTCACTATCGGCGACGTCATTAACCCTTTCTTCCATCGCACGGCCAATTAACGAAGTATATTTTTAATTTTAACATTCATACTGGGTTGGTTATGAGTAGGCATGCCTACATAAGGGTGATAAATTGCGAAGATCGAACATCGTCAGCAAAACACAAATGTACTATTGCCAAAACCTATTTCTGACCATTTTGAAAACAAAATCATGTGCATGGGGCACATGATGACCACAGCAGCGTCCGTAAGTAAAACAAAAGAGGATTCTTTTTAGGTCCATTAATAATATGCGCTGCAAGCAGGAATAGTCATTACGGTGGTCAGCTAAAGATTTTGCCGATAGTAAAAGATATATTCGTGTAACATAAGTTCTCATAAGTTAAGTAGCCTTTAATACTGTTAGGGGCTACTTATCTTACGAGTACACGACCTGATAGGACTTGCATAAGGCATGCGAGCACTTCTACGGGTACTTTATATACTCACGTTAAAGGCGAATGTAACAAGAAAATGATCCTCTTGCACCCAATAGTGATATCACGCGACAATTTGACGAGCCGCTCGTGCCTCTCCTGACGCGCAGTCAGTTGCATAGCAACATTTTTAAATATAGCCAACACGGGGCTGTCTCCTGCCAAGGAAGTCGCAGTCTCTGGGGCAACGGAAGCCAGCGTGTGCTCAGAGTTGTTCGGACGTCTGCGTTTACGTTTTCCTGAAACATTATTAAGGTTTTGGTATTTATATACCTACCTTTAGAGCTCAAGAGACTGAAAATATTGAGTAAAATGGTTATTGCGAATTTTGTCTGTGCAAAAAACGTAACGTTTTGTATAACAACAATTTGGTACAACACAACTATTTTGTTATTATCATATTATTTTTCCATTTCGATTTTTATTATTGATTATACAAGTGCTGTGCACACCTATAAGTGACGAATTCACCGCAAAGCTGTTGAATTAGAATATATTTATTGTAATGTTTTAGCGAATAAGTCGTTGGTGTGTCAATAAATAAATAAATAAATAAACTATCCTCGCAAAAGTTTGTTAAAAACTTACTTGGGACAGGCATAGTTATTTTTGAAGTAGTTACAGAATCTCAATTCTCAACTTTTTCTATAGAAAAGAAGTTTTTTTGTAATATTTTCGTTGAACCGCAGAAGGCGCTTTGTATAATTTTTAGCGTTTACTTATTGTATTGGCTGCTGTCACTGTCAGTGTCGATATGTTTGACTTTTTTTCATATCATTTTTCTACATGGCAACTGGCGAAAATAAACAAATCATTCGTTCAAAATCCTTCGAAATAGAATCGCAATAAACATGGCACGAATACATTTTCTGTCTTTTAAAATATTGTGTTTTTGATAGTGAGATTTTTGAATAACTTAGGGAATTTAATATCCTTCAAAATAATTTCTTAAGTTTTAAAGTTGCCTCTCCTAAATCCTGGTATTCGAAGGCATAACGTGGATGATGAAGTAATAGATATTTTTGAACTAAACGTAAAATAGAACTAATCCCTTTTTGCGAAAACTGTAATGTAAGAACTTTATTTTGAATAAATATTTTTTTGTCATCTCACAAAAATTGGGTTTTATTCAGGAATTTATTACTGTGTTATTTTATCCCCAAAAATAAAACAAAGAAATAATATTCTTAAACAATTTATTTATATAACAACACTTTGGTTTAATTTTATATATCATATAATTTACATTTTCAGTGTATATGTTATATTAACTTTAACTTATACATACATTATTTTATAGGTACATTTTATAAACTCCAACATTACATTTATGATACCTAAGAGTCTAGATATTCTTTTGTGTCTTGTGAATAGATAAATAATGACTTATTTAAATATTCAGTGTGAACTGCATATACGCTGTGCTTCCTACATTTACATTAATAAGAAAACATTTCATAAGTTCAATTTCCGTAATTAAAAACGTTCAAAATTAAGTCGCAATCTCACCTTAGTGACAATCAATGTCAAAAATGTAGGGAAATTAGAGGTATTTTTGACAGATTGAGACAGAGCAGACTGAACGTTCTTAAAATTACGAGAATTACGCCTCAGGTTGAAGACAGCAATTGCCTTTACTATTCTGGGTATAATTATAATTCTTTTGGTCTGACACGGGACCTATAATTTGACTGAAATATTTAGTTTAACTGTTAATTAGTTTAATTACACATAGTGTCCAATACACATTTAGGTGTACTAAGACACGAACTTTTCAAATAATAATAAATCAGACATAACAATTGGTTTGCGCGAAATTACTACATCTAAACCTTTGATAGTCTTGTTTACAATTTTATTGAATCTGTTGATTTTTGTAGGGTTCTATTACCTATAACGTTTAATCATTCTTCACCCGCGAAGAGAGAACGAATAGTTATTTCATCGAATCTTTGCATCAATATGAATAGTCCTTCCAATTCAGCATGTGCGCACGCGCGTCATGTGAAACATGTAATTGTATAAATAGGTATAAATTGTAATGATTAACACACTTTCGTGAAATGCAACATCTACAGGGTTACAATAAATTAGTAAGCGAAACTCCACAGACGCGTTCGGTCGATCGATACCCAAACATGATGATACGGCAGATACTTGAAGTGTAAGTTTAGATAATCAATTTTTTTGTTTGTTATATCAATACCGATCACGGCTGTGAAGTTTAAGTAAAAAAAACAGGTTTTTCAAGAAACCACACTATCCGCGGTCGTTGGCCCCCAAAACAATCACCAAATCATTTTCGTTTTGTTTTATTATGAATAGATATCCCCATCCCAACTGAGGAGTTTCACTAGCTAGCTTAATTTGACCCTATATGGCTGTCTTGTATTTTTTTTTGTTGTTTTTAAGGTTTAATTTCCTTTGCTCAAAACTGTTTGTTTTCTGTCTTTCTTTACGTCTTGTTTCTTATTCCCTGGTGCTATATGCAGGTGGTGATTTCTTCCACGTAGGACGACGGGAAGATGCCGTAGATTCCGTTCAGATCGCCGCTCCACCAGCCGTCGTCCTGCTTCTCGTGAATGTTTATAACGTCGCCTGCAAATTACCATAAATTCAGCTTCAGGGATGAAAGGTTTTATAGTATAACATACAGGTGATTTACTATAGTTAAATAGTTGAGCGCCTGTTTTTTTGCTAAGCGCTGTTGGATTTTCAACTCTCGGCTCAGCGACGTAAGTTGAAAATCCAACAGCGCAATTTTATTCAGGTGTCGCCCAGTATTTGTGATAACAGGCTAATAGGTACCCTCTGCCCCAAAGGTCTTCACAGTAGTCAGTTCCTATCTAGCTAAGCTAAATCTAACAAATAAAGAATTGATCAGGGTTCATGTCAATTTATCTGCCAGATAAGTAAAGCGACACTCGACAGCTATCTGATATCGGTGTCCCACAGTTGCTTAGTAGATTTGCTTACTTTGTCATGGATTCCTTAAAAAAACAAATTTTACATAGGTGCATCTGTACCAGTACGTAACAACAAAAAAAAAATCTGGTCAGGAATCGAACCCGCAGCGCATAGTGGAATAGGGAAGAAATCTTTATTCAGTCCAAATTCCAACCATATCTAAAATTAAGATCTTGTACCTGTAAAAAAACAGTTACAGTAGATAACTTCTTGTTTTCATATTATATAAAAAGTGGACAGAAATTGTGTCAGATTAAGCTTTGAAACACTTTTTATAAATGTACAAAAATTCGCTAAGCAATTTATGCGCACAATGAAGATATTCACAAAAACTTGACAGTGTTAAGGCTTCGCAGACAGGCATGATGCGACGGTGCGACGCCAGTCTGGTAGAACAATTAAGTAAGTACTATGAATTTGTCAAGTTTTCCTTTAAACATATGAATAAAATTCAACAAAAGAGTTTGATAACAGTAGATTCTTTGAGAAATACTTATGATGACAATACAGAGTGTATCAGAAAGGTATATACCATTAAACTGAACCAATTTCTTTATGTCCCATAAAGAAAGTCCACATCGTAATCGAGAAAAAATCGTCACACGTCAACCAAACTTCAATACGTACTCGTCCTAAATGTTTGGGTATTTGGGTCGAGTACGTATTGAAGTTTGGTACGGGACATCTGATTATTTTTTACATAGCTACCGCAACCAGCACTATAGAAAGGATAAACGCCACTTAAGGATACCTTAGAAACCGGGGTCCATAAGGGCTTAATTCATTCCAGGCTACCCCAGCCTTAAGCCGAGGTCCGTACCCCAAAAGGAATGCCCTCAACGTGCAGTCGTTTAGTTTTTAAGTTTTGTAACTCCTGGCCCTAATTTATTGAGGCAACCACTGGAGAGCACGGTTAATCAGCCGACAACATTTTAGGTTGACCTGCGAGATGCCATATATAAAAAAGGCCATAATTGCAGTTTTATAATAAGAAGGAAGGTGTTATAAAGTTACCTGGTGCTAAATTAAGTTCATCGTTCAGTCTAGCTTCGTAGGTGTATAAGGCTCGGCACTTCCCCAACGACGGCGTCTGAGGCACCGCGTCCCCGCTCTCATTCTTTATAATATCAGTCAAATCCGTCGAACTATCACTTTGCGATGAAAATTCATCTAAAAAGAAACAAAAAGTTAGATAAGTTGAAATGTTCGATAATCGTTTTCTGAAAATCATATCTTTATCAAAGTTTTTCATGGCTACAACTGATTGCTACAATGCTCTCAGAATACGTCAATAAAATAACAAAAGAATGAACTCTTTGTTGTTGAATTATATAAATATTTTGTTCTACACGACTGAACAGGGGTTTTTGACCGGTCGTTCATACATGCCACATTCCCCCCTTTTCATATTGTCCTCCTCTTTCATGGATGAGTACATCGTATGCTAATTTCCATACGTTAGTTTCGCAGCTCCTAAACAAGAAACCGTTAGTGTTGTGTTACGCACAGTCAGTCTCAAACAGATGTATAGGTAGGTACGCCGACTAGAATTAATTTAATCTTTGTTCCATAATATTGTGTCCAAAGTAGCCACCCACTGTATTACACATTGGGTACTTAATTGTAGCTACACAATACTACAGTATTCATCATCTGCCTAGCCTTTTCCCAACTATGTTGGGGTCGGCTTCCAGTCTAACCGGATGCAGCTGAATATCAGTATTTTAGTACTGGTATGTAAAGATGGTCACTCATCCACGGACCAACCGTGCCAAGCGTAGCTTAACCTGATCGATCGACCCTGAGGCTGACTGTACGTTAATTTATTAAATTCTTTGTTGTTATTTAGATTGAGAACTGATCGCAAAATCACAACATCATGTTTCCAGTAACATAGGATGAAACAACCCTTCCCACACATTGACCGCTTTATTCATAAACTTTGCTTAAAGTTAAGTAGTGATTAGCGACTGTCTAACCATACATTTTTGACATTTCAACGTCACTTTACTAATTGTTTATAAATAAACTCCCTTGTGACTGAAAAACCTTACCAAAATCACTATCCTGTTGGTTGGACAGTCCATCTCCCGCTCCACGTTCGCTCCAGTCCAAAGGGCTCTCCGGTGGATGAGGAGTGTCAGTCGACGGCGTCAGCGTGGGCGGCGGAGGAAGGTCGACCACGGGCGTGACCGGCGCGCTTTTGTGCTCAGTATTCCTCCTGAACGAGAGGTGCTCTATCCTCAGCTTGCTGGATGCTCTACTCATGATGGAGTCCCTTCGCTCCCTCTCCTCGCCCCCGTTCACGCTTTTGGTTAAGGCCGTGTAGTTCGGTGTGAGGTTCTTGTTCACCTCGTTTTGGTAGTCAGCTTGCAGCCATGGTGGTACCTGGGTGCAGAGAATTCTTAGATGAATTATTTGTAGTTTCTAATAACGTGCTTGCCGAGTTATTATCGGTTTTATAAACTGTTCAGGGTTATAACCTAAGGCTCAATTTACATTGCCGCAGAACGGAGTGGAAGAGAGTTTTCGTAGCGATATTATACATAGCAAAATTAACTTTTTGTCAATTGTCTAACGTACAAACTAGATAAGAGCTTGTTACTGCGATAAATCTCCAGAAGATGCACGACCTGTCCGTATGTGCGAATCTAATTTGTGCGTTACCCTAGTGACATAAAGTTCATAAACTTTGTACAAATAAAAATCGCTTCCATTCGGTTCCACGGCAATATAAATTTCGCCTAAGCCTAAGTCTATCTCTTCACTTCAGAAGTCCAACAACGAAACTACTTTTTAAAATACTTACTTTAAGTATGCTCTGTTGCAGTCCCTGCTTATCCCTAATGACCTGTATGTGCGCCGCGAGAGGATGCTGCACCGGTGGCCTGGTGTCCAGTTCGTTCAGACTCGCCGTTATCTTGTATCTCACTGCTTCCAAATACGTCAGCATACTTCTCATCTGAGAAAACCGAATTCAAGTTAGGACTCGAAGATTCAATAAATTCACAGGTCGTTGCAGCTGTTATTATTATTCGATTCAATTTTTCCTTGGTACTCGCAAAACAAAAGGATTTGAGCCTCCTTTACTCATAGGAATAAGTAAAGGAGGCTACTGTCATTCGTTGATAGTAGCGGTCTGGTTTCTAGCATTGAGGAAGACGCTCCGACTGCTGGCGAAATTTACCGAGGATCTTATTCGGGTGTGGTCGTCTACGCACTGATTAGGTAAACTTTTATTAAATTTTTCATGTCCCTCGATAGTCGAAGGTCCTTACAAATGAATGTAAAGTCTGGGCTTCCCTGAGTTTGTTAAAGATTTAATTGATTATCAAATTGACACACTACGTCAACTGGCTGTGCTATAAGCATTTTATACAACTGTCAAAGACGTACTCAATTTGTTAACAATATGTGTGCATACTGCATACACACGCGAGGCACGCGACAACGGCAGAAGCAACTGCAGCCGTCGACAACGCGCCGCTCATGTATTTGAGTACGGTGCTCTAGTACACGAGCTGACGAGTGCCATGTTATCAACGGCTGCAGTTGCCGTTGACGCATGTCGCTCGTGTGTACACACTTATTTTCCTTGAGTTCGTGTATTGTTTTGAATGAATATATTCGAGCTGGACACCATACAGGACCACTGTCCACTGACCATTGTTCTGACTAAGCTATATAGCGTCCAGCTCATTAAAATTTACGTACATGGTACAGTTTGTCGGCCACATTCTGCTGTGAATCGTCGTTGCCAAACGTAGGGGTCTGTTTGATGGCCATCGACAGCTTTTCAAGTCCCTGCTTGGATTTTCGTTCTCTGTCGATGTCCTGTTTCACTAGCTGAAGTATTTTTAGCAGCGCCTGAAACATAATGAGTAAAACTAATGTTTAGTACTCTGTGTAATGTGGAAGGACTGTGTAAGGTTCTGTCAAGTCTGGTAAGCATTATCTATCATGAGTGATATTAACAACATTCCGACCATTCAAGCGAATAACTAATATATGACAGAGAACCAAAGTTGTCGTCATAGCTCACAGAATAAGCAAGCTGAAGTGGTGATGGGTCGGCTATATTAGCTGTAGAACTGTTGACCGTTGAGGTAGACGTGATCTTGAGTCGAGAACGTGAATCGGCAAACGTAAGGTCTAGGAACAAGCCAGGTGGTGCGACGCTCTTCATAGGGTGGCTGGTAGTAGCTTGGATCGAGCTAAATGGAGTGCAATTGGAGAGGCTTATATCCAGCGATGGACTGCTGTAGGCTGATGACGCTGATGACCTAATATATATATTAAAAATAACTCACAACCGCTGTGTGTCTTGCAGTCAAGAAGCGGTTAGGTATGGTGGGTATACCTACAGGTATATTTCCGACTAATGATTTCGTAAAGCTTGTGTTAGATAATCCAGTAAGTTATCTTAGTCTGCTGTTTTTGCTTTAAGCAAGATCGAGATATTAGTTAGAGCATGCACGAGCTGATCCCGCACTCTCGACGTGGTATCTGGAAGAACACTATCAGGTTTCAGTCGGTAAGGTGTCCGACAAAACCATAATCTCCGTCCATTCTCTCCAGGCGAAGGTTATCTATAAAGAGGATGTCCTTAATAATAGTCCTCCATACCGTGTTTCGGCCATGGTGGCCTATCTCATTGGAGACTAGATTCAAGACTTCAGCGCGCGAGATATTATAGTGCAGAAGTGTGTACGAAGACATAGGAGCACTCATAATCGTAGTATGATAGGACAACACGTAATCCAACACGACCCGAGCGGCATCTGGCACAGGGCCAACGGCACCCAAAGGCAATGGTACCCTTGAGAAGTCAATAAAGAAATAAATCGGTGTAGCGATACATACCTGTTTACGTCGTTCCCTGTTCATAGCCAGAGTGGTGTGCTCGCAGTAGAAGTCCGGCAGCAGCTGCTCGCTGGCGCCGGTCTGCGCAGACCGCACGCCGCGGACCACCCGCATGTCCGTGTTGGCATTCGCGTTCTTTATCGGATTCACTAACACGTTTGTGGCCTGAAAACAATAACACTAGGTTAGAAGAAGAGAAGCAGATTAATGTTGCCTTAGGGTTTTCTAGGTCTTGGAGCCAGTTTAGGAAATTGCTCCTGTCTGAAAGAAATAAAGATCCCGAATACACCGGTTTTCTGGTCTTCGATACAATATCTCCTAAGCTGCGTTCGTAAACTAAGTTTCCAAACATCTAAACGGATATGAGTTTTCAAAGTATAATTACTTTAAGTAAGTGATATCCAATTTGTTTTCCGACATGCACGCGAACGAAGTTGCGGGCACAGCTAGTCATAAGTAAAAGACATTGTTACCTCATAGGATATTTACAAAAGTAGACTCATAAACATCAAACAAAAAACGTTGTTTACCTACTAAACAATGATTAGATCATGAATACAAAAACTTGTTAATCACCTCTGCTAATTGAGCGGGCACGGCGGAAGTCAGCCTGAGATAGCAGTCGGCTGCAGTCTTGAGCTGGGCCAGTCGCTCCTCTTCTAAAGACTCCAGCATACCAGCTCCTTTCACCACGCTGGTCTCCCATTCCAACCTGGAAAAAACAATTATAAAAGTTCAATCAGAAAGCTGAAGGAGTCGAAGAATATACAGAGTATATTTACGGCGGAAAAATAAAAACATTAAAAACTATTTTCATCATCGATTGGGTCCACCTATAAATAGAATTCAATCGAAGTGGTTTGTTTACCTTGAGCGTTCCGCGTGCACGCAGACATTGTAATATTCAACTTCAGTTTTCTTCACAGCATCTTCCGTCTTCCTCTTCTTGACTTGAAGCTTAGCTGCGTCCTTCTCGCTCGTCGCGTTAGGTAGCCGCTCTGCGCGTGCGGCGCTCAGGATGCTGTGCGCGTGTGGTATATGTCCCACGCTCGAACTACGCGACAGACGGCTGGAAACAAACATAGGAAGCTCGTGACTCATTCTAAACGCAGGGAGCGTTTAGTAACATTCGCAAAACAAACAATCGCTAGGCCGTTCGCATCTGCAAAAAACGAAGGATCCTTCCGTAATGACTTGCCGATGTAATGTCCCGACAGACTACTATCACAAACAAAAAACAGGACATTAGCATCGTCAAGTGTGTAGTGTAGTAGGCAGACCTAATCTCCAACGTGGCGTCCTGTAGCTTCTCGTTCTCCCGCGCCGCCGTGTGAGAATGTTTCTTCGACTTTGCCTCCGCTGTTCTCCACTCTCCGAGAGATCGCGTAGTCTTGTCAACGTTACCTTCGATCTGCAATTATAATCAGATTAACAATGGATTTCTTTTTGTTAAGTTGTTCGTTTTTAGTGTCCGCCGCTCCGATTGTCTTGAGTAACTCACCTTCTTCCTAAGCTTCAACTGATTGTCGATTACATGTTTCATTGGTTTCACTAGTTCGTCGGATAAGGCACTTGAGTAATTTCTGAAATAGAGCAATTGCAGCGTTACTAACGTTCAAAATCTTTGTGAAATAACTAGTTGTTCAAACATTCTGCATGTTTGCCAATTACCTGTGGATTTCCGAGCGTTTCTCCATCTCCAGCGCGACATGTTTCCACGCCTCGGCGCACGAGCCGACGCTCTCCTTGCAAGCTTTCGTCAACTTCGTCCCAAGCTTCGCTAAGCATTTTGAGTAGTATATTTCTGCTTCAATTCTACAAAGAACCGATATAGTACATGAGTGTCTGCTATCTGCGGAGTTTCACAATCTGTGACGGAAGCGAACGTTCGTAGGAAATAATCGCGGTGGCGTAATGATTTGTTTTTACGTCTGCTCGTCTTTGTGGTTGTGTAAAAGCAGTGATAATGCATTCTCAGCCAATAGGAGGATTTCAATTTCTAGAGCGCGAGATATTTGTGTCTCGCGTCTTGGCCCACTTGGCGGAACCTCGCGACGCGCTATTTTTGATTTTGTGGCCATTGCCGTGCCCTTACTTTCGTATGCAACATTATTTTACGACGTGCTCGATATCTGTATATCGCGGGGAAAGCTATAAGCGTGCGTGTGAACAATATAATATCAATTATACAGCATGACGAGAACTTTCGTATTGTCCCTGCGCTTGCGCCGACTGTTGTCTCGGACCGTCCGCGGAACAGGATCGCTCGAGCGATTTGCTCGTAAACAATAACGTATTGTTTTATAGTAATGTCTGGAAAGTAAACGTTACGAAGAAATGTCGATAAGATTGCTAATCTGGTGCGTGCACGACTTGCGCTGAGGCTGCGCGCACGCCGAGCGCGGCCGGCCGAATGATGCGTAACAATTTTACCAGTTATTAGAAAAAGTAATAGTACCGTTATTATGAACATTGTTATGCTGTTGTTATGTTGTTTATTTTGTGATTGAAGGTCGCGAACATATCTACTACCTAGCTTTATCTCAATTAGCAAAACCCATGATTCAACTTTATATGGCGATATATTAACTACAAAGGTAAAACAATGTTACAAAACTGATGATAGAGTTACATAACGCTAGAACATAAAACGAAGGTGATTCATTGAAATTAATTTCTTGGCCAGAAGACCTTGGCGGTTTTTCAATCAGTAAGTGCATTAAAGTTTATATTATATACTCTTACCTCTCTTGTAATATAGATGATAGTTCTTTACTGAAGTCGCTGCCCTGCTTCACGTAACGGCGGAGCTCATCGAAACCATTTTGGGCCTAAAAAGAAGAAAACCATTATTATTGATATGTCTAGGATTATAATACTTACATATTTAGGCACAACATAAATAATAGTTTCTTAGTTATTGAGTTACTTCATAATGGAGGGCGCCCACGAGCAACTTAGTAGCCCAGCAACTTTTTTGTCTCTGTCGCTGTCTCCTCGCCGAGATTTGGACGATACGCTCAAGGGAGCGACAACAACGCTACTTTTTTAAATTTTCGGTTAAGCGGCAACTGGCTGGCCGGCAATTTTTTGTTGCCGTGCACGCACTTGCATTGCAACTAATAGACGGGCCACAGTTGCGTCCAAATCCGCGGACAAATTATGTCTCCCAGTTGCCGCGTCGCTACATGCCCGCACTTACAAATTATTTGCGGAAACAAAAGTTGCTCGTTAGCGCCTTCCCTAATTGCTATAACCAAAGTAACTTGTTAAAATGGAAATTGATCCCTAAAAGTCAAGTTTCGAATAAGCTAGGTGGTTTAATGATGGCAGTTTAACGATCCCAGTTGCCTAACACTGTTATTCGGCCTTACCTGAATTGACTGGTACGGACGCCAGCACATCAAGTTACTACAATCTGTCAAATTACTTTAATAGATTTTCAACTTTATCGCTAAAGCATTAAGGTTCAAGGTTGATTGGGAAAATTTGACAGTTTCGGGTAGCTTGACCTGCTGGCGTCTGTACCAACACTGTCTAGAGTCCTCTTTTACAACAACAAGTACACTAGTTACTGCACCCTAAATACGTAACACACTTTCAATCACAACGTGAATCATTTTAAAAGATATTGCTAATCCATTGCTTTATAAGTTCAAAAAATTGTCTGCTCAACAACTTAAATAAATATTGTTGAACTGTCAAAATGTAAGCCATTGTTACTGTTTAACACACAAACAGAAACAATGGCTTACATTTTTTCAGCAGTAAAAGTCACGCATCGTACATCATAGCACCGCAAACAAACAGTTAGATATATTTCACCTAAACAGAATAAACTGCAAAATGAAGGTAAAGGATTGGCTTACTTCCTTCACCTATCGGGAAACTGAGGATTTGCTGGTTAGCAGAACTGGCTAAGTTTTACATCACACGCACCTAAAAGCACGCATCCGCAACTTACCAACACACACACACACACATACACACTCACACTACACTCACCCATACACTACACACACTACTCCACACATATTATAGCAGAGATAAAATAGGGTGCCTATTTTCTTCTATATTGTATTTGTAAATAACTAAACTTAGTTTCATACAACGTGCATACACTTAGCCTATTAATTGGATATGTTATTTTAGTAATGCATTGTTAACCCTTTTTTCTTTCCTTATTGTATTACGCTTATGAAAATAAAATTCTTATTATAAAAAAGATATTATTATCACGCCGAAGGGTTTGGCAGAGGTACATCCACTTTTCACCAGTTATGTTCAAGTCCTATGTAGCGCGCGGCACAAATCCAGGCTCCTGCTACTAAGAAATTACAGATGGAAATACTCAAAAACACTCGAAACACACTCATGCCCAGCAGCAGAGCTTGCGACCACTAGACCGCTGAATCCTCTAGTTACTTACGACGCATCAAATTATCCTTCATTACGAATTACGATGTCAAAGAGCATCAAAAAAATCATCTAATCACAGCGAGGTGCTGTTTTCCTCGAAGATAACATGTATTTTTTTATTACGACTACGACATAACAATGTTCTTTTATAGTCGTTTTTTCCCATCATTAAAGCGATGTAGTATTAGATATTATGTAGAATGTGTGGAGTAAATGATGTGTGCAACTGAGCCATGCATGGAAACTATGGAAAGTGTTTGCTAGTAGGTACCTACGAATGCTATCTTAATTTCTTTGCATAATATGCTAAGTGCAGCAAATATTTGGCATAGACTATAAATGTACGAGCTCTACCGTCGTCGTCGTCAATGTTTACTTAAATTTTTAGCGTTTTCAAGAAAGACAATTTTGTTATACACATAGGTTCGAATTGAAAATTCCAGTAATTATTGATTGATCCCAAGTAATCTGTTGTAACTTGCAACTAACGTGGCACTATTCTGACCTGCGGGGTAACAGTACACTAACAGTAGCAATGGTTTTTATTTTGACAGTTCAACAACATTCATTGCTTTATTTACATTGTTGAGCAGACCAATTTTTCGAACATATGAAGCAATGGATTAGAAATATGTTTCAAAACTATTCAGTTTTTGATTTAAAGTGTGTTAGGCAGTTAGGGAATGAACGAAAATGAACCTTGCATGGTAATTTTCACCGGTCAGACAGCGTTATTTTAAGTAGAACATTTGTAATACCAAGCAATGGTGACAATGACAAGCCTGTTTGCAATCTCAAATGATAATAATGAAAGTAAGTCAGATCACAAACACGAGCTAGAAATGATGAATGATGATGACTTTAGGACATTGAGGCAAACATCTTCGGTTAGCTGGCCAAGTAAGAAGAAATACAGTCCGTTCACAGTTATTTTACCTCTGATTTTGCGTCACTGTCCAAATCACAGTGATCTTTATTTTCATTTAAATAAGGTTGCCGTTGGGTTGCCGCCACTGACAAGGCTGTCAAAATCATTGTGATCTTTATTCTTGTTACAATAAAGTTGCTGTTATGTTGCTGCTGTCAGGGGTAAAATAACTGAACGGACTGTACATCAGCGACAGCACAGCCTATAATTATGTATGTTTGCTACCACGACAACTTATCATGTCAGTAATACCTGAGTTTTTGTCACTTCCACCCGTTGTACAAAGTTCTTGTACATGACTATGTATTTTATGGTCAGGTTGTAGGTAAGGTTGATTTTGCCATGGGATATTTAAAAGATGTCGTGAGCACAGGTGATAACACCGCCGTGTCCTCGTGGAGGCGATCGGCAGCGGCGGCGGCCTCTCGCGCCCGGACCTGGTGCAAGCCATGGTCCGGAGCGAGAGGGAGTGGGAGGCAGTCGCCTCCTTCTGCGAAGCAGTCATGCTAGCGAAGGAGGTGGCGGGACGGATGAGGGAGAGAGCCTCCCGTCCCAGCCGCCGCGGGAGACGCCCCGGGCGTCGGGAGTCAAGTGAAGACTACCGGCCACCGTAGGCGCGGGCCTGCGGGCGGAGAGCAATGGGTAGCTCACCGCCCGATCAGGACCAGGCCCGTGCCGGACGGCGCGTAAGTGTTCCACGCGCGCCTCAAAGAGATGTCAGCATAAAGAGGGGCCCTCAGGGCCGAAGCCTGCCGGGGCAGCGGGATTGTCCGAAAGGGTTACCGCTACCCCGGAACATAAAGGGCGAAGGAAGGAACATGGGTGGGTTTTAGTCAGTAAGAGTCTGACACTCCCTTCCGCTCCACCCAGAGCGGGAGGAGTCATTTGATGATTTCCCATCCCAAAAAAAAAAAAAAAAAAAAAAAAAAGCACAGGTGATAATGATAGCTAGCTGTCATTAGTATGTGTATACAGGTGTATTGAAAATAATACGTATATTAGGTATGTGTACCTAGTCTTGCCATAAATATTGTCACGAAGAAAAAAAAAATTTTTTATTGCAAATAATATTTATTACTTTTACAGTGTGTTAGCATAATACATAAATATAAAACAATTTAAAATATAAAAAGCTTATTCGAAGTGGTCTCCATTGGCTGCAATACAGTCCTGTAAACGTTGAGGCCAGTTATCAATAGAAGCACGCACTCTTTCCATGGGAAAATTCTTCACTGCCAATCGTATGGATTGTTTTAGGGACTCCAAATTATCATGGCGTTTAAAGCAAGCCGTACTCTCTAAAACTGACCATAAATCATAATCCAGCGGATTAAGATCGGGACTAGACGACGGCCAGTCTTCAGCTCTGATGAAGTCCGAAACGTTCACTTCCAACCAAGACTGCGTGGACCGAGCTTTATGACCCGGCGCCGAGTCTTGTTGGAAGGACCATACTTGGTTATTGAACATGGTGTTGTTAAGGGGCTTAACTACCTTCTCAAGAATGGTATCTTGATACACTTGTGCCGATGTTTTGATACCTTTTTCACGTTGCACTCTGTCGACTAATTGGGAAGCTTACTTAAAGCTTTGAGCATAAATACGGTCATTTTGTTTGTTAAAATGTTGCTCAATTATAAAGATTTTCTCATACGTAAACAAAATTTTTCTGTAACCCCCCTTTGCGTACCGCTTCAGTAGTTGTTTCGATTTTACCACCCTATTCTTTTTTAAATTATCAGTTAAAAAATGACCAGTGCGTCTCTTATAGGCTGCAAGTCCTAAGTCATCTTTTAAAATACGCGACATGGTTCTGGGTGCTATCTTCATCTCCCGAGATAAAATCTTTTGCTTTCGGACAGGATTTCTTCGAATTCTTTCCCTTACTGCTTTGACCACCTTTTTCGTACGAACACTACGTGGACGGCCAGATTTTTTCTGTCACAAACAGAGGAGGTCTCATTGTACCTATTAATAGCCCGGTACACAAACATTTGACTAATAGCAAGCGTATGGAGAGTTTTAAAAATTGCATTTGGCTCCATACCAACTTTGTGTAATGCAATCACAGCGATTCGGTTCTCTTTGTCACCCCACTCCATTTTAATATCGCAAAATATTATACAATGTATTGGCGCCAAAAATTAGAAAACACAATGAACAATCGTATAAAAATGACAGATTCCAAATTCAAATGTAATATCTTTCTTATTTTTAATTGTAACAGTATTTATGGCCAGACTGTGTATAAGTGGTTTTTGTTGCGACTTCCCTATGGTTTATGTTGGTGTTCCTTCCCAAATGGCCAACAACTACTGACTTGGTAACATTATCACCGCAGCGTTCGCATTCGACATGAGCTATTCGATCATGGAGGTCTACGCCCCTATTAAGAACGAAGTTCGTGCGTTAGTAGGTTATGGGCGTTTCCTGCACCGAATCACATGCGGACATAAGATTAGTTTAAGCCCCGAAATAAGAAAGAATACAATTAATTTGGCACTTGTTTTGTCGGACATGCGGAGGAGCCCATATCTTCGTAGACGGATTTCGATAGTACACCCCCATATACGGAGATAAGATTAGTTCGGAGCCCGAACTACGAATGGATGACAATTCGACTTGACAGTACCCCGATTTGTTTTTGCCCGACCGAACAATTCAATTTGTCACTTATTTTGATGGATCAACAACTTCTTGACGGGCCCGTATCTCTTCGTTGATGGACTTACAGAGCAATCCCCGTGGTACGTGAGAGGAAAATACCATCTTATGTGACATAGATACCTAATATATCAGTCTATATACGTAGTAACTCTAAAATTATTAGCAGCCCGTGAACGTCCAAGAATACAGAAGAGAGTGAACACAGAATTGTGTGTAAAAGCGAGATCCGGCCTTTACCGTGCAGTGGCACAATAAAGGCTAGTTAGATTAGATTAGAACGTCCAAAAACCTCCTGAAATATGTGCCTACAGGTAAATTACCAAAACTCAAAGGAAAACGACCATCACGAACTAAAAATAGGAACGATTTGACAACATTTAAAGCAAAATTAAAGATAAAGGATGAAGCTTTTAAATTATAATTAAACCAAAAGCGTACCTACTGTTAATTTAATAACCAGAATATAGCCAAATGCGTATTTACCTACTATAAAATTAATTTAACATTTAAACAAACACAATATAGGTTGTAGATAATATTTTTAGGATACAAGGAAGGAAGTTCCGTGCAATTAGTACTATTAGTGTTTGATCGGTTGAATCGAAATGTTTTGAGCAATTAAGACCCTTTAACGTGTGCGTTAATTAATATGAACTTCTGTTTTCAATGTCTAGGCTGGTGAATTCATGAACCAGTTCCATTAACGGATCGGTTTCTCTACCAATCACAAGTGTTTGAACCTTTTTAATACTTTGAACTTTAACATAGTACCTACATAAGCCTACATCATTTTTTACTTTTTGATTTGAAAGAAGGCAATTGATCCTGCGGGGTAACTGAGTAACACACACAGTAAAAATACCGTTCATTTTGACAGTTCAATAATATTCATTGCGTTATTTTCGTTGTTGAGCAGACAAATTTTCGAACATGCAACAAGCAATGGATTACCAATATCCTTCAAAAAGATTCAGACTATGATTCAATTTCTAAGGAAGGCTATACGCTATTTAACATCAAGTCCTTAGGAGCCGAGAAAAAAAAATGTGAGAAAGAAAGCTAAGTGAAAACGAAGTTTAGCCCCGGCAGGCGATGCAATGCGACGCGGTGGGCGGAGGCCGAGGGAAATTTATAAGGTAGTAGATCTGGGCACCCTTGACGATGCGACGCGGTGGACGGAGGCCGAGGGAAATTTATAAGGTAGTAGATCTGGGCACCCTTGACGATGCGACGCGGTGGGCGGAGGCCGAGGGAAATTTATAAGGTAGTAGAGCTGTGGGCACCCTTGACGATGCGACGCGGTGGGCGGAGGCCGAGGGAAATTTATAAGGTCTGGGCACCCTTGATTGCCACAGATGGTCGATGAGGCTGAAAGGTTCTGGACCATGGCTGGCAACCGCGTACCGGAAGACGTAGCGTTGGAAGGCCGCCACAAGGTGAACCGATGACCTTGTGAAGGCCGAAAGAATCCGCTGGGTGCGGGAAGAATAGAACCGGTCGAAGTGGCGGTGCTTGGAAGCGGCCTATGTCCAGCAGTGGACGTCTTTCGGCTGAAATGAATGATGAATGATAAGGTAGGTTCACTTCCTTCCTACTACTGGTAATATGATCATATCATCTTGCGTACAATGCATCTTTTCTTCGACTTCCTGCCTCTATTCTTATAGCCACCCACGCTTATATTTCTTAATCATTTTTGATTAGCCAAGTCATTTTTAAACGCTATATGGTTTGTCTCAGCTTTTAAAAGTTATTATTTTTAGGTGGATCACCTCCACATGCGAATATAATTAGCGCAGAAATGCTCAAGTGTTGTGCTGCGTTATTTATTGCTAAAGCTCCTTTGTCATAATTGAGTTATTTATACGTTTATTATTTTGGACATATTCAATTGAAGTCGCCCATTTTTAAAGTAAAACAGCGGGGTATAGCGGGCACACTAAAAGTAGCAATCATTTTGACGGTTCAACAACGTTCATTGCTTTATTTACTTTGTTGAGCAGACACATTTTTCAAATATACGAAGCGATAGATTAGCAATGTTCTTTAAAATGATTTAGATTGTGATTTTAGGTGTGTTACGCAATTAGGGTGCAGGTACATACTATGGTATCAAGTTTTTAGTGTTCCGTACCCAAAGGGTGCCAACGGGTGTCCGTACGTCTGTCACAGGGATCTTTTGGACCATAAAAGGTAGACACTAGAAATTTTCCCAGAGAGTTTGTAGTCCTATGGCCGCTATAACGACAAATAATAAAAATAAAATAAAGTTAAAAATTAAAGGAGGGTCCCCCCATCCCCATACAAGAACCATTTTACTCGGCGTTTAAAAAAAAATATGTGGGTAGTGTTAAATATTGTACCGTGGTACAAACGCCAGCAGGTCAAGCTACCCGAAACTGTCAAATTTTCCCAATCAACCTTGAACCTTGATGCTTTAACGATAAAGTTGAAAATCTAATAAAGAAATTTGACGGATTGTAGTAGCTTGATGTGCTGACGTCTGTACAAAACCCTTCGTGTGCGAGTCCGACACGAACCTTGCCGTTTTTTTAAACAGCCTCATAACTTACGCTGTGATTAAGTACCTAGTCATATTAAAACACAGGTACATTTTATATCGATATAAACCTTATCATAATAAAACCATTCCGAGTATTCAATTAAACTAATTTGCGAATAGATTCCTAAATCAGTGTGGAAATAGTAATAAATTAAGTAACACATCGACGACGTGTATTTCCCTCAATTAAATCCGATTACCCGACTTTCGCGGAAAGATAAAGAGGTGATGTATTGCCGTTGCGTTTCCGTAGTGTTAATAGTTTTGTAAAGCGGAATAACAAACATCGGATTTGCTCGTCAATAGGCATCTTGAAGACTTGAAAATAACCGAAATTAAGGAGATTTTTCCACGTTATATATTTTTTTTTATTGGAAAATGTTGCAAGGTATGAGCGTGGAAAACTGTAGATAATAAAAAATTGTGCTAGGTACCAGTCAATCAATCTGACTAGCCTTTTCCCAACTATGTTGGGGTCGGCTTCCAGTCTAACCGGATGCAGCTGAATACCAGTATTTTACACGGAGCGACTGCCTACCTCTACAAATTGTGGAGGTCAGGTAGACCGGTCGCTCTATGGAATGTAGACTACAGAATGTAGAATACAGTTACTGGGTAACATGATACCCCTTGGTTGTCAGACTTTTGGGCTTCTACCCGTA
Organism: Apamea monoglypha; assembly: GCA_911387795.2. NCBI lineage: Eukaryota > Metazoa > Arthropoda > Insecta > Lepidoptera > Noctuidae > Apamea > Apamea monoglypha. The sequence continues at coordinate 27,179,952 of OU426914.1, read as the reverse complement.
ACGACTGTCAAAAGTACACAACAAGATTAAGAGAGTAGGAGCAAAGAAAGCCTCCACAAATAAATGTGTATACACAAGGAAGTCCCTCTTTACTGTTACCTAACTCAGGGCGTCCATAAGTGAAAATATTATGCTTATTTATTCATCCATCCGCTCAGCAACGTCACACAGTGCGGTACTTCACCAGCATTTTCTATCAGCTGTCGTAATGAAAAGTTGTCTTCGTTTACACCGCCATTACCGTACGCGCATCGCTCACAGACAAATAGTTCTTTATGAACAAGTCACGCGCCACAGTGGTGTACATCAATGAATTAAATTATACCTACCCATACATTATACGAACGTACAAAACACACAATAACTTTCTTTACAAGGCGGCTTTCACTACTTACAAATACAGTCCTTAACTGTATTGTGCTAAAGTTCAGTTTAGCGCTGAGGATGCCGCAGTGTTGATTTCAATATGGTTGGTGCGCATGATTTGAATGTCGAACCGCGCACGCGCTTCCGCCCGCCCCGGGAAGTGCGCGCATTATGAAATGGAAACGGACCGAACCCGAATTAGTTGAATTATGGTCTAAATAATGTTTTATAGCATGATATAAATAAGCGATGATTGTCGTTCAACCATAATTATCCGGCCAACACAAAAATGTAATAAATATTGAGCATGATCAACCTATAATATTTCCCACTGCTGGGACACGGGCCTCCTCTTTTCGTGAGGGGGTGGGCTGTCCTCTACCACGCGGGCCCAGTTGGTAGCTGTCACATGTTTTCGAATTTTTGGTAATAGGATATGCCGGTTTCCTCATGATGTTTTCCTTCACCGTTTTGAGAAAAGTGGAGATGAAATTATTTACACAAAGTAAAGCGCCTGCCTAGGTGTTCCATCCCTACAATCCGTCAGACGGGGCCACTGGGCTACCACTGCTCATAAAATAAATATTGAAGAAGCCTATTTCGATTTGTGTTCTTGATAATCGTAATCGGTAGTTAAATTCTAAATAGGTAGACACCGGGTATACCTAGATGATGCTTAGTGCTGGTGTTGCCAGCTTCCGGAGTTCCGGGAACTAGCCCTATCCACCAATCAAATAATCTCTTGGAGAGTACACCTATAGTTTAGTAGGTTCTTTCTGCTATTTTCGTGTGATTTTAAATTGCGTAACACACTAACAGTAGCAATGTAGTTTCATTTGACAGTTCAACAACATTCATTGCGGTATTTACGTTGTAGTACTGAACTTTTTTTCGAACATAATTATGTAGCAATGGATTAGCAATATCCTTCATAATCAGAGTTTGACTGAGAGTGATACGCAATTAGGGTGCTGCCTGGGCCAAAATTTATTTTATTTCTTTCTTTCTTTGCTCGATTACATCTGTAAGTTTCAGGGTTTCACCGGTAAACAGCAATGTATAGGAAGTTGTCATCCCCATCCCATAATAAAACACAAACTACTGCGCCGTCCATGGTGGTAAAAAAAACTTTCACTTCAGAGTTTTTCAGATAATCAAGTAAAAAAAATACCTTTTTCGATTACCCCAATTACCCAGTGATTACACTTTCACTCGCTAACAAATGAATTATTGCAGACTGTGGTCGAAGATACCCAGCCATAATGACAGTTTTAATTCTTTTTTTACTCTTGTCCGTGGCTGGCGAACCAGGAAAATGAATCAGATAATACTTTATACTATAAAGTATTATCTGATTCATTTTCCTGGTTAGTTTGTTTTCATAACATAATCAATGTTAGTCACGTTTCGTTTCTTTCTCTAAAAGCTAGATATTTATAGGTATAACATAACATAACATCACACCTGTATTTCTAAAAGGGTTAGGCAGAGGTGTACCTATACTACAGTCACATTTTTGTTTTTTTTGTCTTGTTACTTTTTTTTATGTGTGTTTATGTTTTTTTTTATGCGTCATGTTTGCCGCAAGTAAATGTATTTTCTTTTCTTTTTTTTATTAATTTTTTTATTATGTAAATAGAAATAGAAAATATTTTATTGTCTTGGTAGGTAATACAGTAAGTAGGTTCTCTAACAAGTTGAGACGACAGGAGTGGTTTTATACTACAGCTTTTTTTTTTCCGGATGGGAAATCATCAAATGACCCCTCCCGCTCTGAATGGAGCGGTTGGGAGTGTCAGACTCTTACTGACTAAAACCAACCCATGTTCCTTCCTTTGCCCTTTATGTTCCGGGGTAGCGGTAACCCCATTCGGACGATCCCGCTGACTATACTACAGCCTTGGTTACAAAATATGTTTTGCCAGTGAGCCCCGAACTAGACAGTTAGTCTGATCTTGGGGCTCGGAAATAATGGGTTATGCCTTACGTGAGAAACATTTACGGTGATAAAGTTCGATAGAATATATCGAAAAGTGCTGGCGTAGTGTGGTGTCATCCCTCACGATTAACGGACTGTAATTATATTAATACGTGAAAACAAAATATGTAAATCTATCTAATTAGTCATTATAGATATGTTTCCGATCCATTGGCACTAGCATTACACATTACACACATTAAATCACCATTGTATGATTAGTTATTGCAAGAGCCGCAACGGAACGCAATATTTTTTTATACAACTTGCGCCAAGCCAAAGTTAATGATCATAATTTTTAAGTATGTGTACAATATCATTACACGAATAGTGAATACGGTAAAGGCTTCATGCTCCCTATCCATTGTCTTTTGACAGCTGTGTCAGAACGTACATATTCCAGATTACGTAGAAGTTCACTTTAAAATGCGTAATAAAATAAATATATAAACTGCCTCATCTTATTGAATTATCTTATTTATGGTTTCTTACAGATATTATAATACCGTACGTGTCTCAATCAATGTATTGTGTGTTGCTGCAATTACTAGTTCCATCTGTCAAAAACGGTTTACCTAATGGACAGGGTATAGTTTAAACTTTCTTCTTCTTTTTCTTCATGTCGCTGGTACGACAGTTATTTAAATTTTGTTGCCGCAAAACTTCACTAGTTCCACGGCGTTATCTGTGGTAGCGCAGAGGTCACTGGCTGCATTTTTTGTGGCACAAAGTGCAGGTTAGGAGGTGGAGCATAGTTCCTGACACAGCTCCACATCCACACCCTGCTACACGTGATAGAGCTTTGATTAGCCATCAGTTTTACATAATGCATGAGAGTGATTTTCCTCAAAGGACATCAGGATGTTTCAACAGCAGCTGGTCGGACAACAGCGACATTAATTTATTTTCAGACAAAGTGGAATGCCTATTACGCTAAATTAAATTAAACATAAAATTAATATAAAATGACACATACATTCAATACAATTAAAATTAAAATACATACGACACATGTCATCCAAAATTAAAAATAATTAAATTAAATAAAGCTGAAATTAATAATAATAATAACTGTGAAAGTCTTTGTTTTATGTTTAAAACTGACTGTCCAGTGTCCACAAGGGGAAATGGGGAAATCATGAAGGAAGGCGTGATCTATGCATTGCGGAAGCTAATAGAAATACTATCAATATTACATTTTGGAATGGGTAACTACTCTTGAAATACAGCCTCAACAACTCCAGAATGAGAGCAGTGGTGGCCCAGTGGTAATGGCAATGGTTGCAGGTCGTAGGTTCAAACCCAGACAGGCGCTTTACTTTGTGTAAATAATTTCATCACCACTGCTCTCAAACGTCGAAGGAAAACATCATGAGAAAACCAGCATATCATAGAACCAACAATTCGAAGACTGTGACACTACCAACCCGCACTGAGCCCGTGTGGTAGATTAGAGTCTACTCCCTCTCGATGAGAGGAGACCTGTGTCCCAGCAGTGGAAATATTATAGGCTGATTATGTAACCCCAAAATACAGCATTAACCTATATCCTCTGCAATCATTACAAGGTAATCTAGATGAACGTCAGAAAGAAGACTCCTAAAAAGCTATATAATCGGCAGTACTCAGTCGGTAGTCAATGCCAGTTTGCACAAACGATTGAAGCAATCTCGTTGAGTTTGCAGTTACGTGAAGCCTTCGCCAAACAATGATTGCACGGTGTTATGAGCACACTGTTATAGTAATTACATATTACATTCATTTTGACATGTCCGACATTCTGTCTGACTGTGCTGTTGATTGTTTCGTTGGGTTTGTGGTTAACGCTAAGAGAGCGTCGTCGATTCGAACCTTGGAAGGAGGAACTAGGGTTTTTGGGTTTTTCATAAGGAATATTTCAGTAGCAGTCCTGTGCCAGTGCCTGGAAAGCACGTTAAGCCGTTAGTCCTGCGCCTTATCTGCCTCCGGTCGTGTCGGATTGTCGTCCCATTGGACTATGAGAGTGAGGGGAGAGAGACTGCATCTGTGTCCGCACACACTTGTGCACTATAATATCTCTCGCGTCTGAGGTTAGTCTCCGTTGAGATTGGCCGCCAAGGTGGAAATACAGTCTGGATGATTATATAATATGGGACTTAAACGTAACCGTTAGTTACGAGTATTCTGTGACGTAACTGAAGAAGTGTGGGTGTAATATACGCGACTCTGCATACCACTTCGGGGAATCTACATATTAACATTATCTAGGATACTTTTACCTTATTGATAATTATATTTTCGAACTGTTTTAGGGTTGAAACCCTCGGGCCGTGGGGTCCGAGTGCTTGATACTTCCCATGACCCAAGGTCTGGCTTTTACCTTGGCCAGGGGCTAAGCATTGCCATACAACGCCAGCCAGTCTCTTGGGTACATTACCAGTCGACAGCGATGCGGATGAATTTTTCGACGCTATATTTTAGTTTGTAAATAGTTTTAGTAAAGTTAGGATATAATTTCACTGGACTGGATTTAGTGGACGTAACTTAGGACATTATACTAGGTACGTATCCTACAGGAAAGGAAACAGTAACGAATAACCTCTGTGGATTAGTCGAAAGGTTGTATCAGGACAATTTAACATTTTAAATTGTATGTTATCGAACTTTTTCTTTTGCTGGGAACAATCACACCACAATTAACGTTAGTACACCGGATAAGTGGACAGTCATACTTATTATTATGTCTAATTATACCTATGTTGAACCTACATACCTAATATATTCATTCGCAGGTTGATAATATCGATAACGAATCATCAGGTAGACTTGTAGACGTATGTTTTGCTCAGAGCACACTTATACCACTCTTTTGTTTCCTGCGAGTCCCTCCTTCTGGGTAAAACGGAGGGTTAAGTTGGACTCCTACCGACTAAAAACCCTCTGTTCCTTCTACTACCATAAGTCCCGGCTGATACCAGTCGGAATCTTGTAATCAAAAATATATTTTATTATTATGACAAATGTCGTGTAGCCACAATAATTAAATATTTCTGAAACGAACTCCGAACTCAATACCAACTAAATGATGGAAGGATGTTAAAAGACGTTATTTATTATACATATATGTATACTCAACCAATCATTCCTCGACGCAGTATGTATGTATGTTCGGGATGACTAACAGACGGCGCGTGCGCTCGAGCATTCGTTTTCCCTTTCATCCAATATTCCCATGCTCCAGATTATTAACCTACCTGCCTTCGGGGTCATCGATTCATTATGTCAATGTCATATTGACATAATGAATCGATGACCCCGAAGGCGATGAGTTTTCTTGAGTCATCAGAATCATAATACTAGATTCTGATGACTCGCAAGCACCGTCTGTTAGTCATGTAAATAGTAGTATTCTTTTTTCGAATAAATTATATTTGTTGGTGTTTTTTTTTTTGTTTAAATGGTCTTCTTATGGCCCAGTGGTAACATACCAGTCAGCAAGTTAATAAAGTAAGTAAGTCAATAAAAACCAAACAATAATGAAACGTGACTATAATCCTGGGGGTCTACTTCACCCACAAATTCCGTAGTTTCACCGAAGTTACGGTCGTTCCCTACTCCGTATCACTTACGGACATATGATTAGTTCGAGGCCCGAACTAAGAATGAATAACCAAACGATTTGACAGTTGTCCCTACTCCAGATATGTATTTGCCCGTCCGAAAAATTCAATTTGTCAACGGATTGACTTTCGGACGGGCCTGTTTATTCGTTGCGGGACTTAGAGAGTACACCCCCAGTAGTGTAATCGGGTAGGATTGTGTGTCTGTCTGTAGTCACAAGAATATCCAAATTCACACACACCACTAACACGGCAGTGTTATGATTCGATTCTAGGTGGTTTTTAAGCTCACGCCAATGTGACATCACAAAATATTTATCCTCATTACTCACGCACGGGCCGCACCTGAACAGCTGGAAGTTATCTACTTATGTTAACCCTATTCAATATCTTTACCCCTGCTACAAGTCGTTTGCCCGATGGGAGTTCCCATCGGCAATATTCTCTCTTCTAATCTTTCAGAAGTCTAAGTAGGTACCAACTTCAGCGCTTCTATCTTCCAAAATGATGAATTTCCAAACATGTCATCCCTATTCAACCCCTTTAGGGATTATTTTTTTCCAAATGGTTTCCTTAGTGACTTTGACTTTTGTGTAAAATTTCATGCTTCTAGACCTTTTTTTTTTTTTTTTTTTGTTTTCGGGTGGAAACCTTCAAAAGGCACCCGACCTCTGGGGAATGAGGTCGGGGAGTGTGGGATTTTTACCTCACTAAAACCACCCCGGTGATCACCATCCGGACCTAGCGGTTTTGGCTTTGCATTGTCTGTCAGTGAATGAATGGATGAATTTATAGATGGGGGGAGGATTACCCAGCAGTGGGATGGTGCCGGCTGAGAGTAACCAAGATCACTCACCCAATAATAGTCCTTGAACACGGTGTTATTAGAAGACCTGAGGTTGATCATGTCTTCCAGGGTGTTTTGCCACCGGTCCATCCCGGCGGCGATCTTGTTGGACACGTTCTCCCGGTTCATGGTACCCTCAGCGTCCTCGTCCTTGGGCGCAGCATCACTGCTGCTCGCCTCCGTGCCCGCCTGACTGCCTGATGATGATGCTGTTGCTGACGAGACCGGCTCCCTGCCCTCGCGGCGTGTGGCACTGAATGTCCTGAAAAGAGAGAGAGATTCCATAAATATAACGGTCCGGTCCGGTCCGGTCATCTTTGACGTCTTATGTATGCACCGCTTGGTAATTACGAAACTCGTTACAGATGGTCTCTAGTTGTTTTTAACCTACATTTCAATTAAAATGCTTGTTTTATTGAAATAATCATAAACTTATAATTAATAAAATATTTATGGGAAATTACTTTTAGATTCACTTTTCACTTGGAAGACGAAGTTTTTGATATTTTTAAAGTTTAGTCAGATTGAGCGTTTATTGGAATGTCAGTAAGAAACGCGTCCGCTGACAGGCAAGCAGTGAAGAGATGTGAATCACACTTCCTATTGTGGATGCGTAACACATTTCTTACTCACCGTTTCCTATAATTATGAGCATTTATTTGAACTATATTAAGAAACTAACGTAGTATTGGATTTCACTAGTCTGTGACATAATAGCTGGATTAATTGTTATTTAATTTAGTGCCTAAACTCTGATTTTTAATTTGTTATACTAAAATGACAGCTGCGATCGACCTTTTTAGGGTTACGTACCAAAATGGTAAAAAGGAACCCCTAAGGTGCGACTCAGTCTGTCTGTCTGTCTGTCTGTCACAGCTGGATATCTCAAGAACTACTAATGCTATCAACTTGAAGTTCGGTATAGTTTTAGATGACGTTTGCCCAACTATTTTGCAAATAAGAAAGAAATAAAAATATATGTTTTTTTTTGCAACATACACTGAAATCCTAAAAATTCAAAGTGGGGCTACTAGGGCAGGGGGGTACCATGTGAAAGAGCGCTGTTTGCACATTCTCTAAGATTTTTTGATTTATTTTTAGGCACCTACCCTTATCTCGAAGTTTGCATAAAAAAAATCAGAAATTATTCTATGTGATTGAAGCTTATGTAAAGATTACAGGAAAAATAAAACGATGTCTCTAAATAGCACACTTCAGAAATCATCAGAATGGTACGGAACCCTCAGTGCTCGAGTCCGACTCGCTCTTGACCGGTTTTTTTTTTATCAACATTTCATTACCTAATGTAATGATCGCAGCATTCATTTTGGTCTTTGTTTTTTGTTAGTCTATACTGTCCTTCCAGGAATTATTTTCCAGGGCCACCCTTCTGGTCTAGCAAATAAAAAATCAGTGTACCTAAGTGGAAATAGTTAGTTGGATAATAATTTACTGTAATTATAGCATTACTCGTTAAAAGCTAGATTGAGTGTATATGCATACATACATTTATTAATTAATTAAAACTTTATGCATTAGTAAAAAAAAACCGTACAAAGGCGGTTCTTAATGCCTGAGGCATTTTCTACCAGTCAACCTTAGGGTGATACATGCAGTTCCAATAACCTTTTAGTCTCTGGTCTCTGTTCTCACCGTACCGTTATTTAGGTAGATAAGATTGTGTTTTTATAAATCAATGGTTTTCTTCCGGTCCTTAATCAAAGTTTCTAACCAAGCCAGCCGTGCTGCGGAAAAATAACATAAAAGAACCCATTTGTATAATAAAAAGCAATTGTTTATTTTGACTCATAAAAAGAGCATCAATGATTGTCTGTTTGCACTTTAATGGCGATGACTCAAGAGAACAATCAGACAACAAAAAACAAAAACATTCTATTATTTGTTTCATAGTCATTTCGAGATCTAGAACGCATCCAAAACGGTAATGTACAAATATTACATTAGAAAATGACTTTACGTTAAGTAATTGAAAGTGATGTAACGCAGGTAACGTTACACACACTTGGAACGTGAGTCAACGCAGACGTAAATTAGACAAAATACAGGTTTCCTAAAGTGATTACCGCAATCGAAACCGATGCGTTTAAAGGTGCACTCAACAGCTTCTAGATCAGAAACTGGCCACGTCACACGTGCATGATTTAAAATTTTAAATGGATTTTATTAGTCGTCGAAATAAAATACGAAGACGGACTGGCGAATTGTGGGTGTATTATAGGTGAACATCTACCTAACCTTTCGAGAAGTACAAGCTTTATGTTAAGTAAACGTTATGATATCGGTAGGTACGGCCACGTAGACGACAGCGGGTGGAGCTGGAAAAAACCAACAAGCAATGGTCCACATTAGCTCGGAGTTTCAGACCGAAGTAACTGGAAGCCATCGGGGGAGGCATTTGTCTACATACGAGTAGTTAATAAAATCTCGCCTTGTGTGAGGCACCTCACGATGTTTTCCTTCGCCGTTTTGAGCGCAGTGGTGATGCAATAAATTACACAAAGTATAGCGCCTGCCTGGATTCGAACCAACGACCTAGAACTCGTAAGTCGGGACTGCTACCACTGGGCCACCACAGCTCCTCTGCTGTCCACGTTATGGTTAAAACAAACAACGATCACTCTGTGCCTGATTTTCTTCTCTCTTCTCTCTTCTTCGGGATCTTCTTCTTTCTTTCTCTCTATTTTACCGATAATTTCTTGTTAGTTCGCTAGATAGTCTGACTAAGTTTGTGCACACATACGTAAAGATAATGCAGACGATTCCGGTTACACAAACTTATCTTGTGAATTCAGTTTTATGACTTTACGTACAGTATAGCCAGTATGTTTTTACGAGTCATGGTTTTTTACTGGTCTACTTAAGTGAAGCTATGTATAACTAATTAACCAATGACAGTAATTAGTATGTTTATTTCATGTAGTCATGCGTAATAATGATAATCGTGGTGGCATCTCTTTTCTTTATTCTTTCTCAGAAATTTTATACACTTTCGCTCAAATATTACAGATAACCTGTGACAACCATGGGGATTCAAGATAAAATGTTCTTCGTTATATGCCAAAATAATCATTAACTAATTAAACGTAAAGGTTAAAATTGTGCAAAGATAAAAACCGTAAAAATAGCATTCGTTCCAGACACTACGCGTGTGATCTTTGCTGTTCCATAATTAGTTTCGTTTTGTTTGCAAATCTTTAAGTAGGACGATTCATCATCATTAAGATACCAGGTAAATTACGGAGCCATCTCTAGTGATGGCCCACGTATATACTAATAAATTGTTACAAGTTTGAGGCTCTACTGATACTCGATTGTGGATTTAATCGGGTGCAGCATGACGGCCGTCTGGTGCTGCAGTATTCGAGTCTGTTATGCTCGATTCGATTTGTTTTCGTCCAACGATTTTACAAAAACAAATCGACGTGATTATGAAGCCTGTTAAAAACTTAAAAACACAACAAAAAGAAGCGAGTAAAAAGCAGCACTCAAATAAAAACGTGTTAACGTAAACTCCCGTACTTGATTACTTCGAAAAACAACTCTCGCTAGTATTTACTCGAATTACTCGAATCACAGCCCTACGCAATAGAAACAGGTTATACTCCATTTCGCAACGTTCCAACTAACATACACGACCTCATAATGATAAATAATAGCACTTAGCACTTCAGATGGCTCTGATGATCAGCTGTCTTGTCTTAGACCACACTCTACCATTTACGAGACGCTGCGAAGGTCAGATACCATTATCGTTACCGTAATTCCTATAATCAGAGAGAATGTTTAATCCAATAATCGGTTATTTTAATTATAGACTCTCTAGTGTTGTTGGGCCCCAAGGCTCATATGATGGACAGATTTTTCTATAAGCAGTATACCAGTTTCTATTTGAATCTGAGCTTGACACCAATACGAACGGGTGCTATAATGAACAATCAATTTATTTAAGCTCAGAGTTCGGGGCCCGGAAATAAATCGCGGAGTGCTGTCGATAATGACAATGGATTTAAATATGTTTAATACCCATGCATTAAAAAACCAATCATAGATTTTAACGCGCAAAAAGTTTAAGTGCAACAAAAACTAGTTCAATTTGGAAGCCATTTTTAGTTATTATTTTTCTCTTACTTGGCCGAGTAAAAGAAAACAACTTCGTTACGTCAAGACTGTTTGAGTTAAGTACGAAAGTAGCCCTGACCCTAATTATGGCAGCGAAACGCGAGTTGATAGAAAAATGTAATGACTTGTAGGGCCCGTCAAACGTACCACAACAACGCCACATCGCAGCGACAAAATGTGGGCAAGCAGTGGTTATTTATTATTTATTTATTTATCCTCCTACTGGAACGCCATACAGCAATTACACCAACGGAGCAAAACATTACTACACGTGCTGCTTTCCATCCATCCTGTGCGCGGTGGACATCGAACTTCTTGCAGTTGCATTGTGGTTGCGTTGTCGCTTGTAGTTGCGATGTGGTTACGTTGTGGCTAGTGTTTACAGACAGATCGACTGAAACGTTGTGGTTGCGACGTCGACTTGATGTGGTCGGTATCACCCACAAAGTTGATTTTGGCGGCTAAATGTGGTACGTGTGTATAGACAGTGTAGACTATTCATTTTCATAAAAAATAGCGTTCGTCCACGTGGTGTCATTTTGATGTGGTTGTGATGTGGTTGTGGTGTCGTGGTTGTGGTATGTGTAATCGGGCCCTAAGTAAATGTTTAGTGTAGGACTGGGACCCTGTCGATTGTTTAAATTGCGATGATTTCAGAATGGGTGCTTTAAGGATTGAGAACGTAAATCACGACAAGAACCTAGTCCATGTTTCTGTAAATGAATTTCTGTTAGGACTAGTAGATACTTCACCTGTCACGGTATTAATTTATGAACGACAATCCTAACTTATTGCTTCTCTAAGGACTCCGTTTTATACAAGCAATTAATATTTTATTGATTGTTATTGTATACTGCTTTAAGTCTCTATTCTAGTGTTTTTATCGTCTTATTATTATTGGTGTAAATGTTTTCTGTAGCTAGTAAAACATTATGAATTAATTTGCATTCATTTCTAGAAACAAATGACGACGATGTTTATGTTTTTTTTTCATCGATTGTTTCTTTGTGGCGTGTGCAGAGCATGCCGATGCATCTCCTCCTACGTAATAGATATTTTGTAGTCAAATGATAGTTTCGTCACCGCTGAAGTCTCAAAACGGTGAAGGAAAGCACTGTGAGGAAACCGGCATGTCCTTGAACAAAAAGTTCGAAGACATATGACATCTATAAACTCGCACTGGGCACGCGTGGTGAATTACGGCCCATCCCCACTCACCGAGAGGAGGCCTGTGTCCCAGAAGTGGGAACATTATAGGCTGATTATGCTATGGTTATATGATAATTTAAACCGTTTACCAAGCATGTTATTAGGTACTTTTTTGGCCATTGATAATGATTTAGTGATTTTATGTACGGCCATCATTGGTCTCAGGGAGAACAAGTTCCTTAATGGACCTCTGACATTTTTTATCGGTATTACTCATTTATAAATTTTCGACTTCCGCCAACACTGCGACTATTAAAATAACGATCACCACGAACACCTTTTTAACCGACTTCAAAAAAGGAGGAGGTTCTCAATTTGGATTTTTATATTTTCTTTTTTATAGTGATTTCCGTCGTTTTTGACGAACGATGGAGCATTCCGGTTTAGAAACAATGCCGATTTGATAAAGCAGTTCTTTCCACTCAATGAGCACTTTGTGTCCTAGCTATTCATTATATACCTAGGTATACGGAAATGGACATTATGCTGTGAAGGTGATAGGTTATGGAGCCAGTTCGTTAGGAACGGTTGTTATGTTGTGTAGCCAACTTTACGTAGACTGTTTAGGGTAGAGAATAATACTATAAACCCTGACGGTCTATTCTGTGAAATCTCACCGTGAAAACTTAGGTAAAGGGATCTTGAAGGGAGCTGTGCTTGTGGTAGCAGATTCCAACTAGAAAATGTTAATGTTAATGTGTTACACAACTACCCCGCCGATATTAGGGATGTACACTATTGACAGTTCACTTCACCAAAGTTTTCACGATGAATTTTTGACGGAATAGTTCGGTAGGGTATCTACACCACCCACCTGTAGGTAGTCTAAAACAACTCGGAAGGAGGCTCAAGAATTGTTTTCTTTCAAGCCTTGTCCATTCTTTTATTATTAGTTTTAGAATGCAAGCAGGAACTATCAGAGTCAAGGCATTTTTTTTATAGGAAGTAAAATCGTAAACTAATTCTATTTGGTAGAATCTACTTTTTCAAATTACTGCTTTGATATTCAATTAAATGTTTTATATGTTTGATGACATTTGAGTTTTTATAATAACGTTGCCTACTGCCACTCTTTGAGATCACGGCAAAGTGTTTCTAATGACACGACAGACACTTACTTAATCATTTCAGGTAAAGATGCTCTTTAACAGCAGTGTACGATTACTCAATCGTTTAGTCCGTCAATAAAGAAAGAAAGAAGAGAAGGAAAATACGTTAATTTGCTGTAAACATGACGCAGAGAAAGAACACAAAAAACAAAAGGTTGGGAGAAACAATAACTATGCTATACATCCACGCAAAACGGCCATCGCTCAGGAGAATGCTAAGACCCGATGTGAGACAGAGCCCCAGCGCTGGTTTTCAGTGACAGCCGGCGTTGACGTGATGACGTCAACCGGTGCAGTATACGATGAGATGTAAATAAGATATTAAGAAATAAAAGTTCAAAGTTGTCTAGCTCCATACCTCTATCATGAACAAGGCCCTTTAGCTAACACTTTGCAGGAAACTGCAGTAAAATGTCATACGTCCAGCAGACCTCATTATCTACACCTATTCGTAAGCACTGCTTACCACACGTAGCCCGGAGCGAGGCGTTACTATTGCTCATATATTTCGCAGCGCCGCCGTCCGTTACATAATGTAACCGCTTCGACCGTTGGCAACACTACGTCACTGCCCACTATTTACTTGAACCTAGGGTTGCCAGCAGCAAAAACAACAAAGGTTATTATAAATCTTGTGAACTACGTGCTTTTTTGTGCTGTTTCAGGGTTCCGTAGCCAAATGGAAAAACGGAACCCTTATAATTTTGTCGTACTGTCTGTCTATCCGTCTGAAAGTCAAACAACCACTTTAGTCGAAGACTGTTGGCACTATATCGATGAAAATTGGGAAGGTGTATTTTCTGCACCGCTAAACAATGGTGTAACTGGTGTAAGTCCTTAAGTAATGAAATTATGTGAAAAATAATTAGTGGTGGCACTCCCCATAAATGTAACCGTAAAAACCGTAAAAAAAGGCGCACGAGCGTGAAGGTATCGTTAAATCCGGTAATAATTAAAAAAGATGATGATGTTTTTAAGTCAGTTTTTATTTAAGTATTAAGTTTGTGAGACACTACGGGTAACAACCGCAGGAACTAATAATTTTGTTTTTCAGTTTTTTCAAGAAATACTAACTTATTTGGCGGTCGGTAAAATTAATACCTACTGTGCATGAACCCTTTACTGTGCGTGGTTCGACATGCACTTGGCCATTTTTTTTATAATAATAAATTGTTGTAGTAAAGTCCTTAGATAAGGGTCATATTGTCATTAATCGTACCTATGCCTAAAGCTGAATTTGAAACTAGAATAATCACAATAATTACGATAACAAAACAATTTGCATATTTATTACAAGATGTATTATTAAGTACACACGGCTACACATCAAGCTATGCATTTCCAGTTTTAGCTGACCTCGCATTGTATAGGTTTTTCGTACAATCAGAAGGCAGCTTATACTGGTTTTGTATAGCTTGATGTGTAGCCGTGCGTACCTTTATAGACTTATTAGTGACTTAAAAATATAAGAAAAAAAACCTTAAAAAAAATAAACATCTATATTTCTTAGATTTATCTAAACTAGAGTTGGACAGCCCTATTCACGGCACCTATCATCCAATCATTGAATTTGACTTTCATCACTGCTTGTGGTATTTAAAACCTGTATTTATATCAAAATAAACTTAACAAATGTTGATTAAACCCTGAAATAATATTGTCACATATTAAAGTAGCTATTATTAGAAAATAGGTGAGTCTGCCACCTGCATTTGTGTTCATTCGATGCATTTATTGTGGCTATGTTGAAACTTTACCTCAACTTGATTTTTAAGACATAATTTCTTAACTATTTTGTTCAGATGAGTACTCTTTGCAGAGTTTGTTTATCACACTACTAGCTTCTGCCTGCGATTTCGTCGGCGTGATATTTTGGCTTCTGATCCATCCTAGACTATTACTTCGTTTTCGCTTAGAGTTCTTTCTGACTTTTATTCTTTTTGCTCGGCTCCTAAGGCTCGTAGTGTGATGTTAATATAGGCTATAGCCTTCCTCAAGAATTGGGCTCTCCAATGCAATAAGATTTTATCAAATCCGGCAGGGAGTTCCAGAGATTAGCGCGTTCAAACAGACAAACAATTGTGACATTAAATAAACAAACTAATTTGATATAATTTAAAATACAAACTAGATTGCTTAAGAGTGGAGGACGACACGGGGAACGTAAGACGGATTGGCTGAAAGATGAAATGGTTACAATAAAGAAGAAGAATTAACGCAGAGGGAATTATTCAAGAACAGCCGGTGTATTCTGTGTAAATCTCACCGTGAAAACTCAGGTGAAGTGAGCTGTCAATCTCTTGCTTGGTGGAATGACGGCTCACTTCACCTAAGATTTCACGGTCGTATTTTTACAGAATAGCCGGTCTATTGTATACATTATCAATCACAAGCAATCATTTTGAAGGGTATTGCTTCATATGTTCGCAAAATTTGTCTGCTCAGCAACGTAAATAACGCAATGACTTTTGTTGAACTGTCAAAATGGAAGCTATTGCTACTGTTAATGTGTTACGCAATTACCCCGCGGGTGGTACTGAGAATAAGACAAAGACGTACTGCGCAGACATACTGGCCAAATAATGGGCAAGAGGATGATAATACAAATTTAAGTACTGGCACATCAACCTACTACAATCTGTCAAATTTCTTTATCACTAAATAATAATAATAAGACGATTTTTCAAGCGACATTAGAATGGAATTTGGTGTCGATAAGTGCAAGATCAACTCAGTCAGGGCAGGCCAACCTTACTAACATTCATACACTATACAGACAGGTGAAATCATAGACTCTTTAAATGAAAACGAAACATAAATATTTGGGATATATTCAAGCTCATCAAATTAAACATAAAGACATAAAAAATTAACTTACTCAAAAATTTAAACATAGGCTTAAATCCTTTTTTAATACTTAATTGCATTCCAGACATACTGTTAAAGCTATTAATACGTTTTCAATTCCCGTTCTTACACACTCCAATATACCAAATATTAAGCTGGACCAAAACAGAACTAAAAAACCTACAACGCGTTATTATCACCACTTTGACCAAAAACAGAAAACACCACCCTCGATCTTGCGTACAGCGACTAACACTACCTAGGAAAGAGGGAGGACGAGGCATAATAGATATTATGAACCTACACAATAAACAAATATGTACCCGAACATATTTTAAAACAAAAAGTACCACTTCTACCCTACACAAAGCAATAGTTCATAACGACAAAAAAACTGACACCGTAAAATATGTTTGACAAAACTACACATACTCGTAACGAGAAACAGACCGACCGACAGACTAAGGTAATGGAATGGACTCAAAAGTCACTCCATTGACGACGTCGCCAAGACCTGTGCCAACCCAACGTCGATAAACTAGCGTTGAATGAATGGCTCCAAATATGACTTTACAGTTTACAGGATTATAATCATTAAAATCTTCAATACAACTCTCTAACTTTCTAATTATAATCCTATTGCATGACTAGATCTTTTCCCTGAGACTGAAGGGTTCATGACAGCAATCCAAGACCAAGTAATCGAGACTCGTAACTACCAAAAGCATATTATGCGAATCCCCATTTCAACAGATCAGCAGGCGATGTCATAGTTTTTCCGAAACTATCCAACATATTACTGGAGCATGTAGAGCAATTGTTCAGACTGACTATAAGTACAGGCACGATCAAATAGCCAATATAATCCACTAAAAACTTGCTATAAAATATAAATTAATTACTACACCTCCAGTACCTTACTACAAATATAATCCAGAAATAGTTCTTGAAAACACAACACACAAGTTATACTTTGATCGAGCCATGCTCACAGACAGAACTACTCATTACAATAGGCCAGACATAACTTTACTAGACAAAATTAATAAAACTGCGCAAACAATTGACATAGCAGTACCAAACACACAACCTGCAAAACACTATAGCTGAAAAGCTGTCAAAATATACAGAATTAAAAATAGAAATAAGCCGAATGTGGCGATTAGGCAGCGTTACCATAATCCCAGTAGTAGTCTCAACCACGGGTGTAATTCCCAAACAACTGCACCAATCTTTAAAAACGCTAGACTTATCTCCTTCCACCTACCAAACCTTACAGAAAGCTACTATTCTGAACACTTGCAGAATTGTCCGGAAATTCCTTCAGAACGACAATGGTGCCCAAATATCACACTCACAAACATCATCAACAACACAAAGTCTAAACATATCATCACATCATAATATGTAATCATCTATCGCTTAGGTTAGCACTTGGCTTCGGCCCGTGTTATTCTATAAAACCGGCACATCAAGCCGAGATACAAAAATGTATACCAACAAATAATAATAAAAATATTTATTGCATTTATAGGGTATTTGTGGTACGTACATACTAAAGTTATTAAGTAAGCGTAGAACTTATACCAACAAATATTTGTAGTGGTGAACTACTGTTCTCCTAGCTAGGTAGCTGTGCAACCTGTATTAAGGAGAAACAGTTTGCCTCCCTAGACAAAGATAAAAAAAAAAAAAAAAAATATATTGAGCATAGAGCTACGTGTTGTCTCCCAAATCAAGTCCCTAATTAACTTACATACATTATTATCAACATTGTTTAATGGAATAAATCTATATAAAATAATGTGTGTGCATGTGTGTACTAAAGTATTAAGGTTCAAGGTTGATTGGGAAAATTTGATAGTTTCGGGTAGCTTGACCTGCTGGCGTCTGTACTTAGGTGCTCATCTATACAAATAAATAAATTTGAAGTGTCTTTCTAATGTTAAAATAATAGCTTTTACTAAATGCATTATGTCCGTTCAGACTAATCTCCGAAACGGCTGGACCGATTTTCACGGGACTTTCACTGGCAGACAGCTGATGTTATAAGGAATAACTTAGGCTAATTTATTTTAGAAAAATAATTAGGGTACCGAGCAAAAAAATTAAAACCCACGAAATCCATTATTTTATCCGACATGCACATAAACGAAGTCGCGGGCACAGTTAGTATAAAATACATCGTTAACTTTGCTCATGTAATACACACACAGGCCAAATATCTCCATATTATAAGTGTCAATGATATCATTAGTTACCGCTTTATATGACTGATGTGAATGTATGTACTTACATGACGAATAAAATTATGAATGACATCGATATTACACGACAACGATAACTATTGGAGTATTTTTATAGTGAGTTATCTAATTGACGATGATGTGTGGTTTATGGAAACATGCTTATTACATGATGTAATGAGAATATAAGTAGACGTATTCGTTATGCAGTATTTTTTTGCGGAAATAAGAAAATACTTTCACTATGTACGGACGCCAGCACATCAAGTTACTACAATCTGTCAAATTTCTTTAATAGATTTTCAACTTTATCATTTAAGCATTAAGGTTCAAGGTTGATTGGGAAAATTTGACAGTTTAGGGTAGCTTGACCTGCTGGCGTCTGTACCTACCTATGAAGCGTCTATTGCTGTTATAATTATAAGTCTTTGATAAAAAAACCTTTTTGTTCAAAATGGAAAGAGGGACATAAATTCTAATGGCTTAATCGCCCCAGAGTTTCCCTTCGTGGTCGAATCAGAATTGAAGAGATCTGCGGAAGAACCAAAGTAATGGGCATGGAACGAAGAATTGCCAAACTTGAGTGGCAGTGGGCAGGGCACATTGTTCGCAGAACAGCCTATGGGGCCAAAAGGTTCTGGAGTAGCGACCGCGTACCGGAAGACGTAGCGTTGCTCAGAAGGAGGACCGATGACCTTGTGAAGGCCACTGGATGACAGGAATCCGATGGCCACGAGAAGCACAGGACCGGTCGAAGTGGCGGTAGTGCTTGGGAGAGGCCGATGTCCATCAGTGGACGTCTTTCGGCTGATATGATGATGATGACGACTCAATGACTAACCAAAGACAAGACTATTCGATAAACTAGTACCTACATCAAATCGAAATGAAGAACTAGGTTCATTGGATTAAGTGTTAAACCAGCTAAACGCCTACCTACCCCCGCAAATCGTTAATGCTTTGGCGAAATGGATTTCCTGGGCCCTAAGTAGCTGGGACTAGTCTTTGTAGGCGAACAACTAGGCAGACAACTAGTCACTTAGGTGTTGTATTGCAACTTGCAATAGCTTTGTTACAAATGTTTGGTACAACATATTACGGATTTTAATTATGTTGTTTGTTATGCCTATTTCAAATCTTGATTGATATGGCAGATTTTAAGTATGAGTCACTATAGCGAATTCGGGTTAATCCAATCTAAGGTGTATACGCGGAAACGCATGTCCGAGAATCCAACCTAGGCCTAGTAGGATAAACGGAATTTATAGGCTTAACCAGCATCCTAATTGCGGAACACACTATCCATCTCAATCTGAATCATTTTGAGGAGGTTGCTAGTCCATTGCTTCAGGTGTTCCTAAAATTTGTCTGCTCAACAACGTAAATAACGCAATGAATGCTGTTGAATTGTAAAAGTTAAAGCTGCTATAGCTGTTGCTACTGATAGTGTGTTACGCAATTACCCCACTGATCTCTGGTTCAGATTTCTGACTATACTGCTCAGGTACAACGTTTTAAATAATAATATGCTATGACAATTTTTAAAATTTTAGTGATTGGTCTAGATTTCTTGAATTTAGGTCACGCATGCTGAACTGAAATGTTATCGCATTGCAGATTAAACTGGCACATTCTATAAAATACTAGATTTTCTGCCCGCAACTATAATACGTCTGAGTTTACAGGAATAAAAGACGTTTTTGCGTGATTGACAAACATCTAAACAAAGTTTCATATTTATCATAATAATAGAGGATTTAATACGGCTAGTTTGACAGTTCAACAACATTCATTGCGTTATTTACGTTGTTGAGCGACACATTTTTCGAACATACGAAGCAATGGATTAGCAATATCCTTCAAAATGATTCAGATTGAGATTGATAGTGTGTTACGCAATTAGGATGCCTGATCCAGATGTCTGTGCCTACTTTGTAAGGTTGTATTTTGTATGACCTCCATAATATTGTGCTACTTTAGATTGCCAGGCGAAAACAAATTAAACAAGATGATCTTCGTAATAAAATAAAATGAACAGGCGTTGATCGAAAGAGGACACAGAAAGAACACATCTGTGCTAATATGAGTACAGTAGGTGCACTAGTTCTCGAGAAATGGAGGAAATGTAACGCGCAATACAAGATGCCGCGAATAAATATAGTCGCTTTATTGTCTTGAAAACGTCTTTTCGGTCGGTGTACTGTTCGGTCTTGTTTGAAAAAATGCCACCGTGATAACTTAGATGAAGTGAGCTGTCAATAGTGTCATCGGTTGGAATGACAGCTCACTTTAACTTTTTATTTTTTTCCGCGGCAACATCCTCGTGAATGAGACGGAGAGTCCGTCTGGGGAGAAGGGAGGGTTATGCCGGACTCCAACCCCACTGTTCCTTCCACTTCACCTAAGTTTCCACGGTGAGATTTTTACAGACTGTCATTGCTGTAAGTTCAACATTTCTGACTGAGAAAAACATGTAAGATTCCAAGCAACCGCTAATAACACCTAGACTTTTAATCTTTGCTCTTGCAAATATCATCTTTAGCTTCTGCAAATAAAGCCCAAAGTCCTATTAAACATTGAACGTGTATTTACAAACTTGTTATAATAGTTTCGCAAGCTGAATCATGGCATTATCGACTTTTTTCGATTTTGCAAAGCTAAGATTAGCAATCTTGATACGGCGATAGTAATTATTGTGTTACAAGTTAACAAAAAGAATAATGGCTCTATTTGAGTAGCTAACATGGCTGTTTTAATCGTTATCTATCATTGTTGTTTGAAGTAAGTATTGTTGAGAAATCG
The DNA here is from genome assembly GCA_911387795.2 of Apamea monoglypha. NCBI lineage: Eukaryota > Metazoa > Arthropoda > Insecta > Lepidoptera > Noctuidae > Apamea > Apamea monoglypha. Next base: position 27,158,809 of record OU426914.1, on the reverse strand, counting down.
TGCAATTTCTTCATCAGCATAACATAACATCATGCCTGTAATCTCCGAAGCGTTAGGCAGGGGTGTACCTATAGTAGGTAATACCACAGAATAAATAGTACAAGTGTAATACACCCTCATTACACTTATGTTTCAGTCCCATGTAGTAGAGAGCGAGCTTATTTAACAACCGGGCACGAATCCAGACTGACTGACTGAAAAATACCAGATGGGAAAACCCAATAACACTTTGCCCGACCCGGGAATCGAGCCAAAGACCTCAAACTCAGCAGTACGGCTTGCGACCACTAGACCAACGACGCAGGTTGTTCATCAAAGTTTTTGCATTCCAGAGCAGTAGTGAGTTGATTGTTGGGACGTCTTGGCCGAGAGCCAAAGGTTCTGCAGTGCGATTCTGTTACCATCTCACCGTGAAAACTTAGGTGAAGTGAGCGTGGAGTGAGCTGTCATTCCAACTAATGTTAGGGATTGAAACTATTGACAGCTCACTCTAAGCTCACTTCACCTAAGTTTTCACGGTGAGATTTTTACAGAATCGATCGGCAGTTATCTTTTTTTTCGTTTACGCTCAATAATTTGCATCTTACATCAGATAGACAGTGTTTATCACATACTGAATAGTGACGCAACTGACAGCCTATAATGTTCCCACTGCTGGGACACGCCTCCTTTTCGGTGAGAGGGACTAGGCCATAATCCACGACAAAGGCCCAGTGTGAGTTGGTAGATGCCACTTCGAATTTTTGGTTCTGCCCTAGAACATAAAAAAACTGAAACCGGTATGCCCTATACCGGTTTCCTCTCGATGTTTTCCTTCACCGTTTTTAGAGCAGTGGTGATGAAATAATTTACACAAAGTAAAGCGCACGCCTGGGTTCGAACCTACAATCTCCAAATCGTATGTCGCGGCCGTTACCACCGGGCTACCACTGATGGTATCATTTTTTTTTAAACGTTGCCCCACACTAGGAATTTCTCCTGTATCGTGGGTGCGTTTACAAACATTTCAACTCACATACACAAACAGCCAGACCCGGAACAACTACCTTTAGGCAATACAAATATTTGTTCCGTGCGGGAATCGAACCCGCGACACGCAGTGCAGCAGTCGATCGCTCAGCCACTGCGCCAACCGTGTCGTCAACCATTTATTTCGCCTGGGCACAGTACCCACTGAATTTCAATAAAACATCGTATGCACTAAATATGGCAAATTAGTCGATAATTTGCCATATTTAGTGCAACTCGTCACTTTCGAACGATTTTACTAACCGAAAAGTGCGACTCGTCACTTTTAATTTATATTATTTTTTATAGGCGACTCGTACGAATTTAATTTATTTGTGAGCCCTTCTTTCTTATATTTATGGAGTCGCCTATAGAAAAAATAATGTTATTTAAAAGTGACGAGTCGCACGTTTCGGGCGAGTAAATTCGTGCGAATCGGCTAATAAGCCCTAAATACGCGTAAACAATATTTAATGTGTGCTTAAACGATAGCTATGGCCGACGTATTGTGTATATAACTATATACCAACGTAACTAACACCAGAATATGTGAATGTCTTAACAGACAGAGTGCAGCTAGAAATGTGAGACGTACGAATTTACGCAACGTAGAACGGCCAGCCTTAATGATATGCACATAAATAACATTGTAACTAAAACTCAAGTTTATTTACAACCTTGTGTCAAAACAATTAAACCATAGGTACTCAGAATTGAAGCGAAAACATTCCTACTTCCTTCCTCTGGCACGTAATGCAACGGGTAAGTAGGTACACATAGGTACGACCATCATAACAAGACCCCTGTCTATATGAGGAATTGAGCATAAATAGGTCTGAGTTATCTGGTTCGATCTAGCTGAGGGAAATCGGTCTCGAGGATCGGCCTCCGAATGACAATCGATTTACTGCGACGAAAGTGTTGCAGATTGATGCTTCTATAGCAGCGATTTGGAGACTTTCACTGAGTGCCAGTGACCGCCGTGACGTCAGACGACGTCATCCCGCACAGGCGCAGACACTGATTGATCGCACGCGCATGTACCTACAGCCAACCGACTTGAATGGTACCACTACGAAAATCGCCGTTATTACTACGATATAAAGACGCAGTCATCTTGATCTCGGTCGACTGTACCGACAGCACAAAACAGCTGATGTTTGACAAACGACACCTCATGGACATGGATCCGCCACAAGCACTCTTTATTCGGTAATCATAATAAATGATTCAAATCATTTGTCAACATGCGGCAGTAAAAACATTATGAACGTTTTGTTATCGCTTAGCGAGTCCACTTTCTTTAGTTCATCGATGGGCACCCAAATTCACGCAATCGATTCATCGTTACAAAATCGAATCGAAAAAACGTTTGATGGTCATGTTGTGAATGCTGCAGTGAAATTAAAATTGAAGCCTTGAATTTATTATTAGACTTGATTTGAAATACCGATTACTATTCCCGATTAATTCGACAGTGTTATTGAAGTACGTTCAAAGGATTAATATCAAATTTGAAGATCGATTTTAAATTAGATTGTAATCGATGTTTAAATGACCTAGGCTAATCAGTACTACATTCGCAGCCATATACAGGTTTCGTTTAACAGATCCTTGGTGTTGATTATATGGAATAACTAGCTGTGCTGGCGACTTCCATCGCGTGGATGTCGGAAAACAATAATGTGTCTCTTTACAAAATATTTTTATGAAATACAGGTAGCCTACGTTACTCTTTATAACATCAGCTATCTGCTGGTGAAAGTCCCGTCAAAATCGGTCGAGCCGTTTCGGAGATTAGTCGGAAGCAAACAGACAAAATTAAAAAAAAAAAACACTACTTTCATATGCATTTAGTAAAAAGCTGTTATTTTGACATTAGAAACAGATACTTCACACAGGGACACCAACTAAAAGACAGATGCATTATGCTAAAGATGTTCATGATAGCGCTAGGAAGGCTTTGAATGCTGAATGAAAACCACCTTAAACGCAGAACCATCAATTAAAGTTTTGAGCGAAAATTGCTATACTTACTCTATAAATTGCTATAGGTTAACCGTTTTTTGACAGCAGCCTTAGAACTTAATTATTCCAGATTACATAAAAGTTAACTTTAAAATGTGTAATAAAATAAATATATAAAATGCCTAATCTTATTGAATTATTTTATTTATGACTTCTTACAGACATTATAATACCGTACGTGTACAAGTCTTGTCAAAAAAAAAAAATATAATTGCTCACTAGTTCGATCTGTCAAAAAACGGTTAACCTGGTGGACAGAGTTTAACCTCAATAGATTCACGCAATATATTTTTGTTTTTAATATCACATGAAAAGTACTAGCAAAGTAATACGAGATTGTCAAATTCAATGACATATTGTCACTTTGACAAGAGACCTTAGAATTAATTAATTTAGAATCGAAAGTCATATCTAGCGACTTTATTGATATTATTTCATAAAGTATCAAAGTAGTAGACAACATGTATTTGGCCTTTGATAATTTGAACTATTAATGTAATAATATGGGTACGAATATTAATATAAATACGGGTGCATAACAACAAGTTACAGATGCGAAAAGTCGTGACGGACTTGTCTTATTGAATAAATAAATATGCATACATACGTTATATTATGTAGTGATGAATGATTGCTTCAAAATATTCCACCAACTGGACCAACACTAGATATATAGAATATTCAAGCTAACACCACATAAATATCCTAACTTTATTGAAAGCGGTTGAGCCTCAGATCGAAAGCGTTTCAGCTGCCTGGTCATCCTACCACATGAACTCACTCCAAAGGGATACCTTATCCAATAAACAAACAACAATCAATCAATCTGCCTAGCCTTTTCCCAACTATGTTGGGTCGGCTTCCAGTTTAACCGGCTGCAGTGTCTGGGTAATACGATACTCCTTCTCATCCACGGACCAACCTCGGCAAGCGCAACGTAGCCTGATTGATCGACACTTGCGGCCCCTCCAAGAAATAAACAATTAACAACAAAACAAATTAGTCCACAGATATAAACTCGCCTTGTGGATTGTGCCTCGTGTGCCTATTCAAACAGGAGATAGTAAACTTTTACATTCAACCATCGTAATTTGTAATTTTATCTGATGAGTGCGAAGATTGTTCGGTCATTTCCCACGTCTTTTGCACTTTCAAATTTAATGTTGGATTAAAGCTGCGTTACGCTTTTTACTCAAATGCTAAACACATGTTTAGAATGTGACAGACATTATACACTCCGAATGTTTCACCCATCGCAATTTTAAATGTCGTGAGACTCGTGATGATAGACCAAAATCATACATAGCTGATTAGCAATACGGAGAAAACAAGAGAATGTCTTTCATTGTTAAGCATGGGACTGTCACCATTAAAACATTCTACGAAACAAAAGACGTCCGGCATTGTTCGGCGACAGCTCCATTAAATCCCTGCCATGATCTTTATTAAAAGAAATTAATCTCAGTGCAAATATCGACCTACAAACTAACTGACAGATTCATTCTGCGAAATCGCGTGACGGTGATAGGTCAGCCGCGCGACACAGATCGCCTGAACAATACCACATTAAGACGATCGCGACGATTTGATCTACTATTCTCGCTTCATGTTTGTTTATCGGAGTACCAATCTTAAAGCTGTGAACACATATCGAAGCTATGTATCTATCTAGACACAGATATGTCCACAAACGTGTCATTTTCAGTTTGACGTTTGTGGTTTGCTAAACCTGACTGTTTGATTAGCACTTCGTCTGAGCTGACACGACGTGAATAGTTCAAATTGGTTTCAGCAATAACTTGGTCATACCTAGAAATGTTTGACGACTTAACATGACCAAAATACATTGATGTGACGACTTGCATGGTATGCTAATGACTGGGAGAAAAAGATTAGGATCCATCTTTGATTTTGATATCCAATGAAGATAAGAAAATAAGGTGATAATAATATAAAGGGACTATAAGAATGAAAAGGTTAAACATAAACGTTGTCACGGCCAAAGGTAATACCAACTAGGAACCAAAGTAACAAAAATAAATGTGACTTATCTCGGAGCCGAGTTTGTAGACCTTTAATTCGTGAGTCACAAAGGACAGGCGGCCTTTATTTGGAAACTTGAAAGAATATGATGTCGAACGAATCGATTGTGCGTTATTATATTAAGTAAAGTGGCGTAAGACTCATTAAGTGTCTGTGGCAAGACCGTGGTGTGGTGGTCACGGCCGGAGCCGCGTGAAGGGGACTGCCGGCTGGGATGACGAGCTGGGAACTGGAAGCGTTGAGACGTCGAGAATAGACCTCTCGATTTACTAGTTTTTGTGCAGCGGAGAGAAACGTTGTTGGATTATTAACAGGATTACTGTTCTCTTCGTATTCCGCACTACGTTCTAATGTGAGTGAGAATAATTACAAGATGTAGCAATATTGTTAAGAGTTTCTATGGTTAAAGATCTCTACATATAGGATGAAATTGAATAGGGGCGCCAAATTAAAATATCTCAACAATACAATATTCAACGAGTTATAATTTTTTTTTTCCAGGCACGACGATTATTCGTGTCTACTTGAAATCAAGAACTTAGTTTGCACTATCTAAGACCATAATTACACGATTTATTTCAATAATTTAGATTTGGGAAATGACAAATAATAATGATGTTATGTAACACAAAGTGCACCTCGTATTTCGATTTAGGCGCAAGTTTTCAATTTCATCCTGTATTGTTGGTCTAGAATTTAGAAATAGTGATGCAACAATGATTCCTACTATATACAGCATATGTATATTTATGCCGTTTTATGTAGATTCTAAGTCTAAGTAAACGTATGTACGTTTACTCAACGTGACTCAACGTGATTTGATTGATCTTATAAATACGTATTTATAAGATCAATCAAATCACGTTGAGTCTGGTTACACGAGACTCGATTGCGCAAATTAAAAACAAAATAAATAAATCTTAAACGAAATCATTAATTCGATTAGGTTGGCATTTGGTAAGGTACATTACATTGCTATTTGAATTGATTGATTGAATTAGACGTTGGAAACCGCGAATCATTAGAGGAGTGCACAACACCTTACAGTTTTGTTACACGAATTGATAAAAACATGGAGTGTTATGAGATATCGTATTACCCAGTAATTGGGTTGTGGAGGTCCGATAGGCAGTCGCTTCGTGTAAAGTACTGGTATTCGGTTGGAACCGTTAGACTGGAAGCCGACTCCAACATAGTTTGGAAAAGACTAGGCAGATGCGGACGGAGTGTTAAACTGTTAATCATAAATTGATTGATAAATAGACCGCTAAAGATATAAGCATGAAGTTATAAAAAACACGAGAAAAGCATTTTTCAATTCATTTTCTAAGCTGCTCCAACTGCGGTTTGAAGTTTATATGCTAATGAAGTGCAATGTAGGTAGACTAGGTCCTCTGGCATCATAGAAGCAACGGATTCCCTTGCCAGTGTTCTACTTAGCTACTGATGTCTCATGAGCACACATCGTATTTAGGCAGTAATATTTATGTAACTAGGTCGTAGGTAAAGAGAACCTACAGGGTTCTCCTTAACTACTTCCTTTGTCCTTTGTCCTACGTTCCTAACAAGAACATCAAACATTTGAGGTCCACTGTTGGTGGTCGTTCCGCCGTCAGCTTTAGCTATCCATTGTGTCCCTACTCCGTGTTTTAGCATCACGAACAGTGGGTGTACCGTGGTGAGTACTGGTGAGCATCGGAGTGGAACCGACCGCTACCGGAGTCGGCCATCCAGCACATCCAGCCTGTCACTATATGATTTATCTGTGATCATACAAAGACTAGCATTAGTTCAACAGCCACCGGCTTGCAGTGGGATCATTTTGTAATGTCCTACAGCAAGCAGTTAGACTGTGACGTAAATTATGTAACGCGTTGTCACGCTTCGTGATGAAGGGAACTTATGGTTTTCGCGACATGCTGGCAGTTCCATATCGGCGGATAATCATAAATATTACGTGGTTTGTTCGTATAAATTGTAACAGTAACGTTACTAAATTTGTGGTTTTTTACTGTGTGCATATTGTTCGAAAGCAAGAAAAGTTGACAACAATATTATGTAAATGAGAAAGGGACCCATGGTCTAGTTGTTTTAGTTGATGGTGCCGACTGGATGATTATTCCAAAAGAATTAAAAGCGTATTTACTTCGTCATCTGCCTAGCCTTTTCCCAACTATGTTTGGGTCGGCTTCTTGTCTAACCGGATGCAGCTGAGTACCAGTATTTTACATGGAGCGACTGCCTATCTGACCTCCACAACCCAGTTACTACGATACCCTTTTGTAAGACTGGATGTCAGACTTTCGGGCTTCTGACGATCCGTAGCGACAGTCAAAGATACACGAATGAGAGAAAGAATCGTTTTTACCTATCTAAGGGCTGATTTTACCAAAGTCAGATAATATCTGACTTTGGTAAAAGATATTATCTTTTATTCGTGGAATAAAATTGACGTCTGACAGTTCTAGTATGGAATAACTGTCACAAATTGAAAACTTATTCTCAGGATAAGACTTATTCTAGGTATAGAAGTTTGGTGGAATGCGACCTTAAATACCAAAATCTCGGTACTCATCTTTAAATTAAAATACAATGCATTTCTACACCCACTTGTAAGTTGTAATTAATACATTCAAACCATATTCAGACTGAACACTCCGGATACACGGTTAGAAAAAAGTAGGGCCACATGTGCAGCGAAGTGTGTGTCAATGTCAAAGCGTGGGTGATCACGTCACATCCGGCGCTAGCGCAACAGCCGCAGCCAGGGAAGACGTCATAACGATCATAGTCTTATTTAATATTTTTTTCATTTCTTTTTCTGAACTGCATGGTGTTTTAGTTTGTCTAATTATAGCTGTTATCAAGGATGGACTAAACCAGGGATGGGCAAACCTTTGGAAAGTTGCAGGCGAAACCTTGGAATACTAATGAGGTCACGGGCCATAGGTACATAAGAGGTAGATAAATAGACGAGTTGGTAAAAGAAATACGTTTTTAACGCAATCTAATAAGTATAAAAAGGTGAGCAAAACAATCAGTGGACAATATCTACATACATATATTGAAAGTATCAGTTTTGTCGCGTTGGGTTTGACCTACCTGGAAGATGGCTAGTCTTTGTTTCTTGTTGGCGTGAACTGATAATGAATATCCCTATCTCCTTCTTATCACGCGCGATTTGAAAATATTTCGCGGGCCAGATCAAAAGCCGGATAGGGCCGGGCGTTGCCTATATATGGACTAAACGATAGGCTTTCATTTGATCATCTTCAACTCGACCTATCGTGCTCACTGCTGGAGATTGGCGACTCTTCCCTATTAAAGTTACTTCATCGTAAATAACATCATACTTATTAGGCGACGTCTTTCAGAGTTGCTCTGTTGTAAAGACACCTCAGTCTAGATAAAAATAATTACTATCACAGATTATAACGCCTCTGCACAAACTAACCGTATGTGGTGGAAAACTTTCTGAAAAACTTTTTTTTTCTATTAATATAAGGTATTTAATAGAAGAAAAAAAAGTATTTCGGAACTATTACGAATATTTTAAAACCAAAATTAGCCAACACCGCTTACCAACGAACAGTATTTAACTTTTATATTTATCTAGATAAGTACTAATGCATTGAAAACATGTAGTTTCGCGACCGTGACAAATATGTATTTATAGAATTATGAACATTAGAATCAGCAGTACAACTCCTTAAGTTAGAATTGGCCCCACATGGCAAGATTTCATGAAATAGTCATTCAATAGTGAATAGGTTACCATTAGGTTCATAAATATGAACTTAGAGAGATGTATTCATGATTTGCATGGTAAAAACCCGAGTATACTCGTACTGGCTAGACGCCTCCGCTGTCTTGCTCTCTCGTTCATCATCTGCCTAGTCTTTTCCCAAGTTTGTTGGGGTCGGCTTCCAGTCTAACCGGATGCAGCCGAACACGCGTATTTTACATGGAGCGACTGCCTTCCTGACCTCTACAATCCCGTAATGCTTGGTAATACGATACCCCGTGTAAGACTAAGTAAAACTGGTGGTCAGACTTTCGGGCTTCTGACCACCCGTGACGACTGTCAAAGATCTATGAATGACAGCGGAGCCCAGTGGCTTAACGTGCTTCCTCAGGCACGGAGGGGTATCTAAAGATGGTAACCCATCTACGGACCGACCGCGATCGTCCCGTGCTGCTGTAATTACTTAGCCACGAGCCCCTCTCGTCAGAGAGAGTTCTTTTATAATTATTTATTTCATATTATTATTGAAATTGGTAACTATTCCATGTTCCCACGTTACTATTGAATAATGAACTTCTAATAAAATTAAAGCAATTTCGAAATAATTTTATAGATTTATTAATATTTTGTTTTATACAGTTATTAAATGAATTTGAACTGTTTGGATACTTGTTAACTAACGTTGAAATGTTCATACATTTTCATTGATTTGACACAAGTATGTAACTAAAAATGTTAAGTACTTGAATATTAATTGTTTGACAATAATTAATTGCTTGTGAGTCCTATAAACTCAAACTGAAATCATTTATTTCAACTAAACCAATTACAGGCACTTTTGAATTGTCAAAGGGTCAGTCAGTCAGAAAGATGAAGCTGGTTGCCCATTCCAAAGCGTAGGTTTCTTTGGAGAAGAACGGGCAAGAAACTCCACGGACACTCTTTTAAATCATAAAATTGTTACAAAATATTTGATTAAATCATTCGTGTTGAAATTCGTTATAAACGTCCGTTATAGTAAACATAAAAACAATTCAGAAATTAAAATAAACCGTGGCAGCTAAAGAGATGACCAGTTCCTACTGACGGTGCCCGTTCAGGAACATGACGTATGGTTCAGCACCATTCAGCTCAACCATTTTGAAGGGAACTTAATGATCCAACACACACGCCACCACCAGCGAGACATTAGAGGGAGCATGACATACTCTAAGTCACCAGGGCACATTCAAGTCAATGAAAGACGTACCTACCCAGTAAATGATAGCTTTATAGAAAGTGCTCACACGTGTGCTATGCAATTATACAATACTAAAAAATTGAATTTATACAATGCAAAGATAGATTTTTCCAATGTTTAGCAGCTCCAACAATGTTTCCGAATGCTAATTAGTTTATGCGCCCCCGTGGAGCAGGACCAGCATTGAGCCAAGCATTTTTGTCAGCAATGTAGGTAATCCCCTAACTTATAATATGTTTGGCTACATAGTGTGCGTTTAATACAAGATTTAAATTTCGTTTTTTTGTTGGAGTATGTGGGGAGGAATTTTATTGTAACATTTTAAACAGTACCCCATGAAGGATGAGTCTACTTTAGCCAGTCTGAAACCTGTTTGATCTAATTTGTCCCTATTTCTAGTTCTATAGTTGTGTCTTGTCAAGTTATGATGCTGTTTGATTAAGAAATGTAGTTCATACCTATATGTACATATGTCGGATCTGTTATGATGACTATGCACTTGATAACATATGGACCATGGTGCGACTGGCGACAGTGATCGTTGAGACGTGGTCACGACATAGACTGGCCTAGGAACTGCTCAGTGTTTCCCTTTTAAGTTCAGAGTATTAGTTCTGTAGTGTTAATTAATGTCCCTATAAAAGACTATAGCAATAACTCCTTATTCAAATAAGGAGTTATTTCTCTATATCCCAATTTTGCACCCACAGTAGGTATATCTGACACGATGTCTAATCATGATCCTATGTAGAGGATCCGACATCAGAAGTGGGATACGAGCGGGTAGAAAATTCTCCTGATAGTGAGATGTGTGCGAATGGACTCTAAAGAGACCTGAACGAAAAACAGAGGTGCAACATGGTTTCGTAAATTGCGTCGATGGCTACCCGCGCGTACGTTACCTGACCGAGTCCTTGGCTTGTACTGCCTGGATTCGATTCCCGTTAGTCAGACGTGCAGGTTATAGCGTGAAAATACCATACATGGGATAAGCCACCATCATGCCTTCAACTGTCTGACTGAGAAAGATGTGAAATTGAGTGAGAACGAGGAAACGCAGATGTCCGGTGAGTCGATACCATTTTAAGTTACCCACTGATTGTGATTGTTTAGTGTGAAGGAGTCGTTTCCCTTGTGTGGGTGCACTTTGAGAGCGCGCCTGCCTGGCCTTGAAGAGTGCGGGCATGATGTTATGTTATGTGATTCCCCTTACTAATTACTTGATCCAGTTTGCTTGCCTTGCCTAAATCGACAGACAATTAATCAGTGATCGGCTAAGTATTACGAAGTCGGTCAATGGTGATCTGATCACCTAGCTTGTGGCGTTTCATAACCCATGTAGGTTTATGTAAAATAAAATACTTTGATTTTCAAAACTTTTCTGAAGCAGCAGTCGACTGCGGACTCCAATATGTAAAATAAACGTTCAGTAACGCCAAGACCCGTTGAACCCGTTGGATGCGAGAAGCACAGAACCGGTCGAAGTGGAGGTGCTTGGGGGAGGCCTATGTCCAGCAGTGGATGTCATTCGGCTGAAATGATGATGATGATGATGAACACCAAGACAATAACAATGTCAGCTGGTCCCACGCACCCCATAATATTTAATATTTATTATAAATATTGCTAGTTCAGCGTGCGTTTGTTTAATTACAATGTTTATATACAAAATACGATTACAAGTGCCCGCCGTGAATGAGCTAGTTTTGATAATATAAACGACACACGACATAAAAAATTAAATCAATATAGTCGCGAATGTTTTGTCTATTTGTTTGTTACTTCTTGACTCCTAAACTACTGGGCCATTTTGAACGTTTGGAACACAGTTTAAATTAGCATGACGTGTTTTGGGAAATAGGTCTTTAGGACATAGGTCACAGGTACTTTTTAATCGGGTTCATGAAACCCTGGATGCTAGAGAAACCGCCCGGTGATGGCCCAGAAATTTAGGAACATGGGTTCCTCCGGTACTTGAAGTTTTGAACTTAACTAGAGCAAACCTACCATTTTGTTGTTTTATTTTTATTTTGTGATAGATACAAAGTGGCCTTTCAAAGCACTGGGGTGCAAACTAAGCTATCCATCAATAGATTTTTTTTACCGCCTAAAAAGTAGGACCTTGTCGTATATATCTATATGTACATATTTTAAATAACTTACTCGTATGTAGTCTACGATGCTGCGTCCTATCAAATTTCTAGGTAACTAAAGCGAAAAATAGGTAACAATAATAGTTGTACTACTGGAATATTTCAGCGTAATTTAAATTTAAATTAAAGCGCTAAAAAGTCTACCTACTAATAAAGTGAGGTACGGACGCCAGCACATCAAGTTACTACAATCTGTCAAATTTCTTTAATAGATTTTCAACTTTATCGTTAAAACATTAAGGTTCAATGTTGATTGGGATAATTTGACAGTTTCGGGTAGCTTGACCTGCTGGCGTCTGTACATCAACCGCTACTATTGCTACGATAACAACAAAATTAATCATTATGCAGCTTTCAGTTTCAGCTTCTCTCAGTAATTTCTAATTTTAAAGATTGTTTGTAAAACATGAAATAAAATGAAGATATGTTACTACATATCGTAGAAAAATAGGTCACTAGTTGATAGACTCGTTTCGTGGTGATAACAGATCGATTGCGCGTGCTCATCGCCAGCGTCATCCTACGTGAGTCTGTGCCAATCTCCTCTGGCGTAATAAGTCCGATCGTGAATACTGCAGACAATACGTTTGAAGAATTATAGAGGTTCCATTCAAATGCTTCTTATACTATACTAAGTAATATAATAAAACTGAAGAGTTTGTTTGCACGCGCTGATCTCTGGAACTACCACCATTCGGATATGGAAAATTATTTTTGCATTTGATACCCCAATTATTGAGAAAACCAGGCCAAAAGAGTCACGGGTGAAGCTCGACCTGAAGCACCTGGCCGCGAAGTCTTTAAAAGATGCCCATCCATAGACAAATATCACCCATCTCTCCACTAGTCTAATGCTTACACCTCTTCCCTACAAAAACCGCGCCCCCCGGTCTACTTCTTGATAAATACAATGGTCGATGTAGCACCATGAACATGAGGCTACAGGAGCTAGTGTGAATCTTGGGGTTCATTCGATTAATCGAGTCTGGTCAAACCACGCTGGGAATGGTGCAATTCATATTCATATTCATTGATACCCCAATTATTGAGAAATATTATAGGCTATGGAAGATTACTATTAATGTATACTAATATGTATAATTGTATAATAAGGCTGAAGAGTTTTGTTTGCTTGCATGAACGCGCTTATCTCTAGAGCTGACAGTCGGATCAGAAAAAATATTTTTACATTTGATAACACAATTATTGAGAAAGATTATAGGCTATTTAACATCACGCTAAGATCCTTAGGAGCTGAGCAAAAAGAAAAAAGTAATAGCGCGGGCTGGCGATGAAATGTGACGCGATAGGTTGGGGATCTTATGGCTTCCATGTGAACGGAGTGGCGGGCAGTAGCTAGGTAATAATATACCTTGTAAATATTTCAATAATATAACTTGTAAATATTTCAAGCAGTCCCGATGATGGAAAAGAACTTGGTAATAGTGGCTGATTTTAAAACACAAAAAAATTGCACATTGTAATTTAACAGAAATTCTGTTAACAGGGTTTCCAAAGGCCTCTTAACGACGAGAACATTCCGAGTCAAACTGTCCCACACATCACAAAACAGGCAGTAATTAATTAACGTGCCTAATTAATATAATTATGTCGATAAAGGCAAAAATCATAATTATGATTGAATGTATTACCCGTTGTTAATGATTGCTTAATTAAATGGATAAAAAAACATGTATTATTAGTTGAATTTGGCTAATAGGTAGCGTAAATAAGATTAAGTATAAAAATAAATTCTGAATTTTGTCCTTTTATGATGCTCATTAGAAACAAAAAAAAAACCTATTCTAATGATTTCTGGTAGATAGCCATAAATCAGCATTTTAAATCTTCAAAACAATTGCATGACACAACACAGTAAACGGTGTCACAACTCACACGTTCCAATAGTAATTACGGCCGCAAATGTAATGTTCTTTCTCCATTCATCAAAAACGGTGGTTACACTGTCGAGCAACCTTCCATATACGGTTTCATAACTCGAAAATTCGATCGAATTGAAGGTCGATTCGGAATCGATACAACGATACGATCATGAAAATTCTCGGTACGAATTTCTGGATTATATATAATTGACAGGTATCTTAGCGATAACGGCACTACATTGGCTAATACATACAAAATAAAAATGCATTGAAAGGCGCGCAATTAGCGATGGAGATGCTATCTATTTAATTTTATTTGTAAGTTCATTTTGAAACAAAAATAAAGTTCTATTTGATATAAAGAGCGACTTTATTATTTTTTAGGTTAAGGTTCTTTGAAAACTCATTCAAAACACGGTTATGTTGTATAATTTTTATTTAAACACCGTGTATTTTTTTTTCTTACACTTATTTTAATACTTGCTGTTGCCCGCGACTTAGTCTGCAATCCAGGATGAAAAGTAGCCTATGTCTTTACCCAGGTCGTGGTCTATCTGTGTGCCAAATTTCGCCTGTATCCGTTCAGCCGTTTTAGCGTGAAAGAGTAACAAACAAACTCGCTCTCTCTGATTTAATTTGAACTTAATTTTCAGATCATTATTTCACTCTTTACTTACAGCCAATCTTTTATCCAAACTTGAATTTATCATAATGGTCAAATGGTGTATACACTTAAGTTAGACATGTAGCTACCATGTTGCGGTTTCGGTATCAATTCGACAGTATCGATCAACAGTTGCATTGATGTATCGATTTACCAATACTTTATTAGTGTATCTTTATTATTATTAAATAACTGATAAGTTCAGACGATTCTCACGATGTACATGTCTGATAATGTGCTATTGACATGGAGTAACTTGAGTAGGTGATGTGTAATATAATTATATTTAAAAAAATTAAGTCAACTTAACATTTTTGGCGTCTGTTCAGTATTGAGACGATGGCCTCTGGCGGCTTAAATTGGATACCATTCTTTTAGGTTGTTGGAGTTTTATATTTAAGATTGCATTTAAAAAACATTGCAGATACCTAAATGTACTAAAATGCACTTAGTTTGTATCTTCGTATAAACTAGTCTGCTAACTTTGTTAAACTTACAGATTGGATGACCCCTTTTGAATTGGGCAGACATTTTGATTGCATGTTCCTTTTTAATCGTTAATCCGATAGGGTAAACGTACCAACAAAATTTATTTTAAAAAATGTGATTGCATTATCAAGGCCTTGTATTAATTTACATCATGTCAGCTCTTATTAAGTGCGAGCAGTCGTAACCGTAATAACCATTATTTTGTCGGAAACCATAATTAACTTTATTCGAATTTTATTTACGTATTACAAATGGAATCGACTTTGTTTCAAAAGGTGCGCATACGCAAGCAAGGAACTGAGATGCATAATGCAACGTGAAAGTCCAAGTTGTTCTGTTTATTTTATTTTTATCCCCAACTCAAGGGCGGCAAGAATTCGTTTCGACACTCGACGTTCCGTGAAGGGATATATTAATAAATAAATGTTGCTACAATTTTCGAAACGTTTTTTTAACTTTCTGTAATAACGAAATTAGGTGGGTCTGTTTTTTTGGCCATAATGTTACAAAATGTCCGAATAAGGTTCGATATGCAATACTTTCTTATTATTATGAGTACGTACGGCGACATACATTAGATATACATTTCCAGTATACGTTGACATTTCATTGTAAGAAAAGCCTATACAATACGAGGTCAGCTAAAACTGGAAATTTTTAGCTTGATAGGTCGAAGTGTGTACTTGACTCGTTGAAATTCAATTAATATTTTATAATTAGACACAAGAGCTTCCTGACTAGTTTGGGACTACGGATACGCGTGTAATATTGATGAATTAATGAATATAATTTAAAATTATAATTAGTATTGCGTGTGTTACTTGGAAATCTTCTCTCGCAAAGGAAGCGGTGGTCTTAACTGCATTAGTGAACTTCCTGCGGTATCCGTGGTTCTTCGAGTTTAGAGTTAGCTATTTCATTAATCTTTAACAAAAGTATTGGAGTTTAGACTTTTTTAGAGATTGTACAGACGCCAGTAGGTAACTACCCGAAACTGTAAAATTTTCCCAATCAACCTTTTACGTTATTGCTTTAGCGACAAAGTTGAAAATCTATTAAATAAATTTGACAGATTGTAGTAGCTTGATGTGCTGGCGTCTGTACTAAGTTGAATTTCAGCAGTACCTAAGCAGCTGTCTTCAGTAATGACTCACCTAGACAAGCTAGACGTTCTCGTAGTTTCCTTGTACATAAATACATAGGTAATCAGCCTATAATGTTCCCACTGCTGGGACTCAGGCCTACCCTTTCTGTGAGAGGGAGTGGGCCATTGACCAGGAGCGGGTCCAGTGCGGGTGGTGGTGGTTGTCACATGTCTTAGAATTTTTGGTGTCCTTGTACCAAATAGAAACACAAAATTACTTATCCAGGGATAAAATATTGTCTTTGGATAGCAATGCATCTTCGTACAGAGTTGGAAAACTTTCCTCTATATCTCAGTTAATATTAACATAGAAACACAGATAACATGGACATGTACGGTTGTCTCATCGTTCATACGATTATTTCAATGGCGCGTTATGTACTATAGTGTGACGTCAGATGACGCCATGTTTTCAATGAGAGCGGCGCGAGCGCTGTGATTGTCTCTATGATAATTCCATCTCAGAAACCGTTTCATTCATAAAAGTGAGTTTGCTAGCTAGTTTTTAACTCCTTCGTGAATAAACGGTGAAGAAAACTTTCAATTGTAAAGTCCAAAGTCATGAGGGCAAAAAATAGCCTTGTTATTGTTATAACCAAACAATTTTACAGTACACTCGGATACCTGCTTAGAGGTCATTGTTATTTTATGGTCAAACGTGTTGCGTGCGTTGTTAGAAAATGGACAAAATAAATGGAATGTTGCGAAATTTTCGCGAGGACAGCCAGCCATGTTGTATCGAATATAGTGAGAACTATGAATATCGGGGTATTTGCGTAACACTATCAGTAGCAATGGCTTTCATTTTGACAGTTCAACAAAATTCATTGCGTTATTTACGTTGTTGAGCAGGCAGATTTTACGAACATATGAAGCAATGGATTACCTATATCCTTCAAAATTAATCACATTGAGATTGATACGCAGTTAGGGTGTTGTTTACTTTAGCACCCTGTCTTCGCACGGCTTGTTTGCAAATGACACTGTAAACTCAAGGCATTACAATGACATTACGGCGATACAAGCCGTTATAACTTGGTGCCTACGTGGGCAATAACAGACACC
Source organism: Apamea monoglypha (assembly GCA_911387795.2). Classification (NCBI taxonomy): domain Eukaryota; kingdom Metazoa; phylum Arthropoda; class Insecta; order Lepidoptera; family Noctuidae; genus Apamea; species Apamea monoglypha. The sequence continues at coordinate 27,141,347 of OU426914.1, read as the reverse complement.
TATTCCATAATTCCATACTAATATAATAAATGCGGAATGACGAGGGTCAGGACATCATAGGATACTTTTATCCCGATATGTTCCCGTGGGATCATTTCAAACCTTAACACAAGCGAAGCAACGGGGAAAGGCTAGTAAAAAAAGCCTTCTAAAGCGTTAAATGTACCAACAATCAAGGGCATCTAACTTCATCTAAGAGCCGGAAGGTATACAGGGCTGCAGGGCCATCGACATGCATCCTGTTACCATGGATTCAGTACTTACATGGTGCTGGAACACCCTAGGTTGAAATTTTTCGTGGGTTATTAAAAAAACTGGCTGTTCCATACAGTTTGCCTGTGTAGATAGGAAACAGCAACCGAAGAAATATTTCAAGGGTCCAGAACCATGTACTAAATCCATGGTAACAGATTGTACTTCGATGTCCCTGCCACCCTGTAGGTACATAGACTAGAGTCGAATGGAATATAACCACACTTTACACCTTGTTTGAACATATCATTATGATCTCCAGTATCTAATCAGAAGATCAGTGATGTAGATATGTCTACCAATATTGGTATGTACGGACGCCAGCACATCAAGTTACTAAAATCTGTCAAATTTCTTTAATAGATTTTCAACTTTACCGCTAAAGCATTAAGGTTCAAGGTTGATTGGGAAAATTTAACAGTTTCGGGTAGCTTGACCTGCTGGCGTCTGTACCTAAGTGGACAGCGACATTAAAAATTGGTATTTTCTAACCTGCACCCTAATTGCGAGACACACTTTCAACCACACTCTGAGCCATTTCGAAGGATATTGCTAATCCATTGCTTCATATGCTCGAAACTATTGTCTGCTCAACAATGTAAATAACGCAATGAATATTGTTAAACTGTCAAAATGAAAGCCAAAGCTACTGTTAGTACGTTACACATTTACCCAACAGATACAATTTTTTTTTTTAAAGAAATCCGTGAAAAACTAGAAGGAAATATAAAATGTCGGAACGTCCAGGGGCTTCCCCGAAAGGATTTTAAAAAGCTCCCATAGTATCGTATTACTTATTAGTATATTTATTCATGCTACACAAATAAGCTTCAGCCCAAGTATTGAGTTTTTCCATCAGGAATTTCTCAGTAGGAGCCTGGAATCTAGATTTGCGCCCGGTTGATGGCAACAGGCTCTATTACATGGCCTATATGGAACTTAATTATAACTGGAAAAACGTGGGTGTACAATAGGCCACAGGCCCACTTCTGCCTAACCCTACGGGGAAAACATGATGTCATGTACGTTAATAAGCTAGACTCCATTCAGACTTAAACATTCAATATATGTATATACATATAATAAAAAGGAAAGTCCTGACGGACATCAACGCCCAGCCCAACCCTTTGAAAGGTGGACGTGGAAGGTGGTTCCCTTTACGACGGAGAATTCCCACGGGGTATAAATACAATTAAACCGGACGAACTCGCTGGCAAAGTGCTTGCTACAATTACAAAATGTCACAACTCACAAAAATCAAAGGTCACCCTTTTTGAATTCAGATAAATAAAGTTAAAGAGTTAATTACCGGCATTGAAAAAAATTACATGATTGGCGTAACAGGACAAGATATTGATGCCAATTGTACAATGTAGGTTCCTGCAAGCGGACAATGCGCACGGAGCGATAAAGACCAATAAATAAAAAATCGATAAAAAATATGTACTCATTTACGAGTAGGTATTGATATTCTAATTGTGAAGGTCGTCAGATTTTTTAGAAATTTTGTTTGCATTCGGCAAAAATAGAAAACATAAATTATTTCTAGGGTTCCGTACGCAAAGGGTGCCAACGGGTCCCTATTACTAAGACTCCGCTGTAAGTCTGTTCGTCCGTCTGTCTGTCAGCGGGCTGTATCCCTTGTTTCTGTGATCTGTGACTGTATCCCATGAACCGTAATAGACACTTGAATTGTTAACAGAGTGTGTATATTGCGGCTATAACAGCAAATCCTACTACTTATCCTACAAATACGAGTATTATAAACGTGAAAGTTTCTATGGATGGATGAATGTTTGTTACTCTTTCACGCAAAAACTACTTTACAGTAATATATTCTTATATCAGAATAACAACACAGGATACTTTTATCCCGATATTCCCACGGGGTCGAGACTAATGCACCGGAAAACGCGGAGCGCACCTAGTAATAAAAATAAAGTTAAAATTAAAGGGGGTCTCCATACAAAAAACGTGTTTTTTTCGGCGTTTTCTGCGTCGTGGTACGGAACCTGCCTACATAAATCTCAATACCAGATGCCGAAAATAATAATTTTAACGCCATTAATGAGTCACCTTTAAACAAGATTTCTTCAATAAGTTTTATCTTTCTTATTAATAAATAGGTATCTTAGCCTTTAGCACCAGGAAGCTACAGGCAATCGTATAATCGAAATTTTGCTATTATCTAACAGTTAGAGGTCAGTTTCATAAATCGATTTACTATTATATTAACAGACTTCCTACTGGACATTGGTGACAGTGTCATTGGCTGCTGACCGAGTTAAAAAACTTACAGTTACATTGTAATGGTTGTTCTACAACACCTGCCTCGTTGGTATAGTGCGAATGACGTCCTGTTCAATTACCAGGTTGGGCAAAGCGTTATTGTGTTTTTCCGTCACGAATTTCTCAGTTGCAGCACGGAGTCTGGATTTGTGCTCGATTAAGTGCAAAAGGCTTGCCTTACAGGGGTACCCTGTGGGAATTCTACGTCTAAAGGGAACCACCTTCCACGTCCATCTTTCCAAGTGTTGGGCTGGGCGTTGATGAGTCCGTCAGAACTTTCCTTTTATATGTATTGCTAATGTCAAAATCAGAATGAATTCAGAACTAAGCCTATTAACGCACATGACATAACATCACGCCTGTTTTCCCGAAGGGTTAGGCAGAGGTGTACCTATAGTACACCCACATAATTAATAAGCTACAACATAAGGTACGAGTACGAGTATATCAAAGATTTTTAATTTTAAGTACAAAAGGTGCAGCATTTACAAAAAAAAAAATATTTCCCGCTTTTATCGGTCTCCGCGTTGCAGACTGTACTTATAATGTCTGGGATAAAAGAAAGAATAAAGTTGTAAAACAACTTACCATCTGGTTCAGTCGTGGTACTCGTGGTTCACCACATAGTAACCGATATCCCTAGGGAATTGCGTTATGTAACACAAAAAAGAAAGTCCTGCTCTTATAACAAGACTGCAAGAACAAAAAGGAAAGGGGTCTTAACCCCTTAGTTTAAAGTCAGGTTTTTGAACAATAGCAAGAATAAGTACACAAAGTATTGGGGAAAAGCAGGACCTGTATTGTTTTTGTTGTTATAGCGGTATAGTACACACTCTGAGAAAATTTCAAGTGTCTACCTGTTACGGTTCAATGATACAGCGCTGTGACAGACAGACAGACGGACGGACAGCGGAGGCTTAGTAATAGCACCCTTTGGCTACGGAACCCTAAAAACTACTGGCTGTTATCCGCTTCTTTGTTTGCGTGTATTTTGTATTTCATTATTTATCATACAAATATCCAGAATGAAAAGTAGCCCATATTCTTCTCCAGCGGGGTATTTGCGTCACACACTAACAGTTGGAATGGCTTTCGTTTTGACAGTTCAACAACATTCATTGCGTTATTTACTTTTGTATTGGTTGAGCATACACAATTTTCGAACATATGAAGCAATGGATTAGCAATTTCCTTAAAAATGACTCAGATTGAGATTGATAGTGTGTTACAATTAGGGTGCTGGTCCCGGTGTCAATGTGTAAAATTTCATAACCATCAGTTGCTCGTGAATAGTTACTTTCGCATTTATAACATTAGTACGGATGCCAAAAACCCTTTCGATTATTCAACCTTTCACCTAAGTTTCATTTCTATCACAAAATTCAGATCAATAGCCGTCACTGAAATCCACACCGGTAATCTATCCTCGAATTAAGGGCACTGTCACACGGCCAGTCGCCGCTCTCAATTTAATAAACCTTCGGGACTGAACAATATATTCATCGGTACCGGTTTTTAATGTGGAACAACTAGGTTTTTCCTTTCCGTTAATTGTCATGTCGGGTCTGTTACCGTAGGCTATTGTTGCAATCCGCTCAGGGACGGAGGACAGTTGGTTTTAATTTTATATGGACTGCATAGCCACCTTATAACCTTGTTTACCGAGGTGGTTGACACTTTCGTAATAAGGTTTCAAGCTTGACAGCCGTTTTAATTGTAATTTGTTGAATTTCCTGCTTTTTAAATGTATTGTTTCGCTTCAGGTATCATTTTAGATAATATTTTTACAGATTTTCTGATAATGGTGTGATAAAAATTGTTTTATATTATGTATAAGAAATTAATATTAAAATATAACTATATATTAGATAAGTAAACCTTCAATCGAAACGTGCTTCCATTTAGTTTGGTGTGTTTTATTACTATTACACCTAAACTTAGTAAACTGAGTAACTGACCTTTAACAGAAAGAAATCTGGTTTATACAGAAAAATCAAAGAACAAGACGTTTTTGGGAGTCGCTCGGTAAGGCAACACCGCTGCCGACGTGCACACAGCGACCTTGACAGTTGCAAGAAAAACAGACCGGTACCGGTCTCCGTGTGATAATAACTACCGATACCAATGAGTACAAACCAAAGGTAGGTACACGTTTAATGTGGGCACCTACTTGACGAATAAGAAGCAGAGCAGGGATCTACTCTCTAAGTCCGACAACGAAGATAGGAAGCTGAAAGTCGATGATCCGTCAAAACAAGTAGCAATTTCAATTTTTCGGACGGGCAAATACATTTCGGGAGTACGGACAACTATCAAATCATGTTGTCATTCGTTCTTAGTTCAGGCCCCGAACTATTCTTACTTCCGTATGTGACACAGATTAGAAAGTTCCCGTAACATCGGCCGAAATACGGATATAGTGCTTAGGGACTGACACCCCAGGTTCTGTCGGAAAGTAGATATGCTCGTGCTCAGTATATTCAAAGCGATGCCGCGATGGTGCTGTCAACGAGGGTGCAAGATTGCCAAGAAGTGTCTATTCAATAGTGAACTCGGGACTTGAAAACTCCCAGATCTTTACGTCCAGAGGATGCAGGTATGCGTACAGAGTAAATATGCGTCCAGAGTAGTTATGCGTCCCGAGTAGGTATGCCCAGAGTAGGTATGCCTCCCATGCCAGAAGCTGCTCTAGTGAAAGTCGCGGGAGTCTACTGGATGTGGGTAGCACAGAACACAGGGTCAACGTGGCGTTGCTTGGGGGAGGCATGGACGTCTATGCTGAATGAATTGAAGCTATTGATCGATGTGGAATTATCAACGCACTATTTATCAATAACTTTTAAGTTTATCAAAATTAATTAAATAACTAATATGATATAATAACTACTCGGTACAAGTGTTGGCTAAAACACGTTGCATTTACGATGTTACGCCAACAAACATGAAATAACACGTAATTTATTATGTGGTAAGCAATTATGTGTTGTTTCATTGGTTAACAATTATTCTTGCTTGTCAGTTTTTCCTTGTGTGAGGTTGCTTTTTACTATATGTAGGTTTTCGTTTGAGTTATTAGGATGGATCTTCTTCTCTCACAACTCTTGCCGTGGTTAAAATATTGGCCAGGAGTAGTAGCGTTACAGAGGGGCTCGTGGCTAGGTAATATCAGCCACACGGGTCGATCAATCAGGTTAGCTTCGTTAGCCGCGGTTGGTCAGTGGTTGCATGATCATTTTTAAATTCCAAGACCCCTCCTCGCCGCGGAAAGTACGATAAGCCGTTGCACCCGGCTGTCATTCATGGATCATTGACAGTCGTTACGGGTCGTCAAAAGCCCGAAAATCTGGCAGCCAGTCTTACAAAAGGGTATAGTAGTGCCTAGTGACTGGGTTGTGGAGGTCAGATAGGCAGTCGCTCCATGTAAAATACTGGTATTAAGCTGCATCCGGTTAGCCTGGAAGCCGACCCTAACATAGTTGGGAAAAGGTTAGGCAGATTGAGTAGTAGCGTACCAAAGAATTTCCGTTACTGGACATTGAAGTACGGTCACACAGTAGTAACTATTTTAATGCACAATGTATTGGAGTTTTAATTACCTACAAGTTTCTGTAGAAGGACGCCCGAAACACCGTTTGATGAGACAAGACAGGAAGTCATGATATATGTATTAGCACGTCTTAAATCAGACAAATAGTCAGTAACGTAAGCCAAAGATGTAAAAATAGATGTTAAAACTACAGGAAAAAATAATAGGAAACTTACTGGTTTCCTATTATTTTTCCTATAGTTAGTAGATCACAATCGATTTAGCATAGATTTAGTACAGCATATATGTATGTAGTAGTAGTATAATCTATGATTCACAGTCGTTACGGGTAGTCAGAAGCCCGAAAGTCTGACAGCCAGTCTTAACAAGGGGTATCGTGTTAGCCAGTAACTGGGTTGTGGAGGTCAGATAGGCAGTCGTTCCATGTAAAGTACTGATATTCAGCTGCATCGGTTAGGCTGGAAGCCGACCTCAATATAGTTGGAAAAAGCTAGGCAGATGATGATGTTATAAACAAGGTGACCGGTAGCTGTGGTGACTCATGCTAAAGCTAGAGCTACCAGACAACTGGGACAGGCCGATGCGGAAGGAGGACAATCGGGACGCAACTTAGGAGAGGCCTATGTTCAAAGGACATCCAAAGTGCATAGATTGAGCACCTAACCAGCAAGGCCACCTGTCGACTGGTTCATTAGTTATAAATATCATTACACACATTTATGCAGCCCGTATTCAGACTGCATAAACAAAACGACTGCATTAAAACCGCACTGTTGGATTTTCAACGCTCGGCTCTAGAGTCGAGCGTTGGAAATCAAACAGCGCGTTAATTTAAGAGTCCATTGAGTGGTCATCCCGTGAAAACGGACATTATTAGGATCTAGGACTGAGTTTCAGACCTAAGTTAGCCCAGGTTCGCACAGGCGTGTTACGCATTGGATTTTCAACGTACTGCTAAGCGCCGAGAGTTGAAAAACCAAGAGTGGGTTTTTTGACATGCTGGGATGCGTTCTGTTGGATTCTCAACACTCGGGTTAACACCGAGAGTTGAAAATCCAGTGAGTGATATCTTTACGTCCGTGTCGTGTGTTTATTGCTGGTTCAACCAACCACCTGCTTACCTACCCCCAATTGACCAGGCAAGCTGCAAGATGACCTACCCGTCTCCTATCTTAACTCATATTAAGTTACGATCTCCACAAGTGTTCCAATCAAGTTCCATTAAAGTAACGAACGCCGGTTTTACCAAGGAAGTGTTTCTGTGATTCATCTTGAGACAGAAGTTTTTCGGAGTAGCGAGATGAAACCGAAAGTCAATTTGATGGAGCTCAGCTATGATTTAATTTTATGCGATGGGCAAGTTTTTTTTTTATTATTGTTTTTTTGTTTTACACACGTGTTTGTCGGTTTGACTGGTTTTTTTTGATGAATCGATATCTACTAATAAAAAAGCTGAATAGTTTGTTTGAACGCGCTAATCTCTAGAACTAACAGTTGGATATGAAAAATTATTTTTGCGATTGATAGCCCAATTCTTGAGAAAGGTTATAGGCTATTTAACATCACGCCAACTCTCTTAGGAGCCGATCAAAAAGTAAAAAAGAACGCTATTTTAAAACGAAGTAATAGCGCGAGTAGGCGATACGATGCGACGGGGTGGGGGGGGGGGGATGGGTTGAACAAGAAATTTCATGCGGACGAAGGTGCGGGCTGAAACTAGTTCTTGAAGGCTATATTTTTGTGAATGGATCGATTCTAACCGATAACAAAACAAAAACAATGACAATAAATATAAACAAGTATCTCACAACTGCTCACAGCAGCCATGTTTTTTCAACTAAAAATGATTTTAAGTCAAAAATTGTTCCTATATTGACAATGTTCAGCTAATTAATAGTTTAGGCACAAAGACTACAAGTAACTGTGATGCCTGTGGTGGTGAGTTCTGAATTAGTTTCTTTGAGGAGAATATCACGATTTCGTTTTCGCGGTTTCCTAGTTGTCTGCGGTCCACACACAAACCGTACTCTCAAGCTCCACCAGCAGGCTCACTTCCGCTCTTATATAACACACATTTTAACTCTACCTATGTAATTTCAGCTGAGCATTTTGCATATTATTAAAAGTTGTTAGGTTCGTATTACACGTAATTGCGATTAGATTAGATTCCACATGATAAGTGCGCCTTGTGGCTTCCCTATTACGCTGAACACGCTTCAGGTAGCCACGAGCCACTCAACAATGGGTACATTTTGATGATTAAGTAACAGAAAACAAACAACAGTGAAAAATATCAAATCTCTATTTTCGTGAGGGCAATAAACCAAATATGCTTTCACTATTCTTACCCCCTCCAGCCTCCCGCTCATGATCTCCGTCTCATTATGAAACCTCGAATAATACCTGCGTTAGGGGAAAGTATTTTAATGCTAAGTTAATTGGGTGCCGCCAGACGCTCTCCAATTACATGTTATTATTACAGACGACTACTGCACACGGTCCGGTTTATGCTAATACAAGTGCCCACGTAAAATTGAATTATTCAAGTGTCTTTACGTAATCTTCGAGATTAATACCGGCCTGTGAGATGATCACATGTCAATCGATTGCTGAGCAGCCTTTTGTGTTCCTAATCACCCGCAAATTGGTGTAATGAGCGCTGACGACATCGCATCATGCGCACGGCGCGGCGCGCGCGCAACGGTCTGGACGTTTCACAATAACATAGAATGCTAGAACACCACTAGATCTGTTTAATGCGCCACATTGTGATCAATTGACTTTAATAGAAAGGTCGCGGTAATTACATTAGCGTCGCTCTCCTAATGTGTAACACTGACCCCTACAAACCAACGCCACAGACGGAGAAAGGCGATTTACGATACTCTTAGTGAATCGAAATGGAACAGTCTGTTGGTGGATTATAGCGATTTTCAGCGTTTATCGAGCAGGGGACACAAAAATAGAGTGCGCGACGGAGAAAATAGCACCAATTTCGTCAGTGGAAAGTTGTTTGGGCGTATCTGTTGATATCATTGTATCGGAGCTGGTCTACATCGGGTTTCCGATCCCTCGGTGGCTACAATGTAACTGTACAGCGTACAGCCGGTTGACTGATGGCTGGCGTTGTGGAGACGCTAATGCCATGAACTGGGTCAGTAGAACCTGCGGCGTCACCGCGTGCCTGCAGCTAACACTTGGATCTTGTACAAACACATGTGGTCGGTTTTAGGGCATGTCGATACTACCGATTGTTGTAATTAGACAATAGACGCAATGTAAGTATGTAACGTTCTTTTAAAGGTATTGTTTCAATTTTAATATCGCAACTGTTTAGTTAGATGAGGTGTTAACAAGGTGTCGGACGCAATTTAGAAAGGTGTTTATTAATATTGGTAGTAGGTACTAGTACCCAAGTTTTTTTGCTCGGTTCAAGCGTGTGGCGCGAGGCGTGCGAATAGCGCCCATTGGACACACGTTTCCTGTGTCCAGCACAATGAAAATGTTAGACAATGAGGGGTTTGTGAGAGATCGTGTTTACAAAACAGACGCAACAACCTTGCTGCTTCGTTGACGGCTGATAACTTATCTTTATTGTTTGCTACAACGGAGATTTGTTTTTTTATGATTTTTTTGACGGTGATAGATGCTGTACTTACGGTGCTACACACATATCTGCTATTCGCAAAACGGGAAGGCCAACTCTAATCTCTCGATGAACATTCTTGCTAAATGACAAATTGACAAGTCGTATTAGCAAAACTTTAGAGGAATCTAATCAAACTACTTCTATACCAATTAATAATACAACTGAAGAGTTTGTTTGTTTGTTTGAACACGCTAACCAGTCGGATTTTAAAAATTCTTTTTGCATTTGATAGCCCCATTTTTAAGGTAACATAACGCTAGGACCCTTAGGAGCTGAGTAAACAGTCAGAACGAACGCTTAGTGAAAATCTAAGTAAAAGCGCGGACAGGCGATGCGATGCGACGGGATGGTTCGGGGGAACGAAAAATTTCATACATGAAGTCTCGGGCAGAACCTACTGCTTTACAAGAACTTCCATTATATCTAAATTAGCTCAAAGTACGGACAATTTTTTTGCAGTTTTTATAATACATAAGTACAGTTATCATCTCTTGGGAAGCAGGCCGTATTGTTAATTTAGTTGAAACACAAGAGGTGAACGCTCTAGACTTAAAAACATGTGTGTCAATAACATAGGTAGCTACATCGAAGTCTCCAGAAATATCGCTTCTTAAAGTCTGTAGTCTATTCATACACGAAATATTTTAAAAGAAACCTCTATAGGTTTTAAAGATTCCATAGCAACGAAAAAAAAATCTCGAGTTTTTTTTGACGTAATATTATAATTTTAAAATTGCTCGAGACATTTTCTATGGCTTCTTTATATTTCGTGTATGAGTAGATATATCTTTTAAAAATTAAAATGCGTACCTACTTGTATCTAATGACGTTCCAAGTCTGCATACGAAAATTCAATCAAATATTTATCCAATAGTTTAATCATTATTCATAATTAGCTTATAATGTTCCCACTGCTGGGACACATGCCACCTCTCTGTGAGATGGAGTGGGCCATAGTCACTATAATGCTAGTTAAAGATTGGCAAAACCCATAGTCGGCCCATCACTACTATTTAAAATGTTTGAAAAAATCTGTTTTATGATTTCGATGCTAGGATTAATTTGATAGCTCCAAAATACGTGTCATGCGAGTGTTTTCATTTATTTTCACATTGTATACAGGGAAGGAAACTGCCATAAATAAATTATTCATGTAAGTATACTTAAATGTACATTCATTAGTTACATTACTCGATGAAGACGAGTCGCTCTCTGTGCATTTGGATATCGTCTACGTATACGACAATATGTCTATCGTATACGTCTTAAATTGGGTAGTCAACACGTGAATTACATTGGTCTTGTATGGTCTCTGTCTAAGAAACTGGACGATGATGCCTTCATGCGGTACAGAGATTCTAGACAAAGAGACAGTCTAACAGCAATAACGATGAAAGAAAAGAAAGAAAAATAAAGGATTTCGGGAAGTATGACGGAAATCTCAAAAATGTATGGAACTGACATTAATTAGCCAGAAAAACTTAATGTTGAAAGTATTTAGAAAACCATGATTGTACACATTTTGCATGCCTTACGGTAGAATCACTTGAAACATGTACATAATATTTAATAACACCATTCTGCAAAATTATAAAGTTTGATTTGATTTGAAAGTCATTGCAGAAATACGAAATGCTTTAAAAGCGATTGCCTCTTGTCCATGTCCTCTGGATTTCGTTCATTTACTTCAGTCTACGCTTACTCAGCAAACGAATGTTCTGTAAGATCAAATTATTGCACTCAGATTATTATTATTATCCATTAATGGCTCACTGCTGGGAAAGCCTTCCCTACTCTCTTTCCACCCAGAGCTGCCAAGGACCAATCTTTATTAAAGGAGTTCAGCTCATCCCGCTATCTCCGTCTGGGCTTGCCGCGATATCATTTGCCATTAGCCCACTGAGTCGTAAGTTTGTGCACTCAGAAGAATGTTTAATCTCGGTGGCACCCATTCTCTTGCCATTATTCCCTTTACATCCGTACCACTTTAAGATACAGTATACCATCTTCTTCATCAAGAACGGTCAAGTTACAGATCACCCGAGTAGGAGATGCAGTAAGTAACCAAGTAAGGTGATCATCATTGTGGTCAATCAGTAAGTTGATTCTGTTACGTCACGACTTATAAGTAGGTATGTAACTACGTATCGGAATGTCAAGGTCAGCCACCGAATCTTATATGACGTCCATTCAATGGTAGGTTGTAACGGTCATCGGGTTCAAAATAAGGCACACTGTACGATGCCTTTATGGCATACGAGGATTTTCAACATATTTTTTATACGGAGTTTAAGTAAGTATACGTGTGAATTAGCGCATACAAAAAACACTGAGAAACAGTACAAGACAATCTGACAATAATTTAATGGTGAAGGTCTTAGTATCTAAAGGGCTTTAGAACGTCTTGAAGAATAAACATGTTAGGCTTGTTAGTTATATCTGATAAATGAATCTTAATACAGATAAATTAAATGAGATAATTCAAGCGACACGCCCACAGTACGATTGAATGGAAAGTCGAGTGAAAACGAGTACGATATATTAGTGATAAACATTCTAGAAATTAAACCGGACAGTAATATGGATCTAATTCGCCGGCTCTACGGATATTGCTGCGGTTATAAATATTATGGTTATTTAAAATAACGTGCGTAATGTTAGTGGTTTCCTAGAGAGCGGTGGCCGCCATTTAACGGCCGCAGTGACGTCTGTGAAAATTATGGCAGCAGGGTTTAAATTTACGGTGTCAAAAATGCTCTCTAGGAAAACACATCGACTTACTAACTTACTTTTATAAATAACGTTTTAGTGTCGTCATTCGCAGGAAAATTGCTGACGCTATATGGCGGCCAACGCTCTTCTAGAAAACCGTAGCTTTATGTAAAGTGGTGTTATCTTATCCGAGGCCGAGAGTTACACCAAGTTAGCAGAACTACCGAAGATGAATTGAATAATGCGGAGGAATTAGGAAAATGTCGTGAGGAAAGTTTTGAGTATGAATGTCGATGGCTATAAGATAGGGGAAGACCATAGAAACGATGGATGGACTGTGTGAATGATGATATGGTTAGAAAGGGAGTGACTATCGTCATGACGAATGATAGAGAAGTATGGAAGAAAAAGTCATGTTGCTCAGACCCCAAAAAAAATGGGATAAGGTCAGGAGAATGATGATTGCTTATGAAAAGAAGCTCTCTGTTTCTCGATACGAAGAAACGACACAAATATAAATCGAAGTGATAACTTGGGGGAGGAAAATAATATATAGAAGGAGCGAGGCGCGACGTTAGATTACTACCAACATCAAGCAGGCTGGTCTGCAATCTCCTTAGAAAAACAAGTGCGACTGGGACTTGCGCACCGAGGGTTCCAGTAGGTATGTACAAATTTACGGTTTTCGGATGTTTTCCTTTACTTGGGCTACATGACATTGCTTCTTATCAAATTTCATGATTCTAGGTCAACGGGAATTACCCTATAGGTTTTGATTGCGGAACATAAACTCCCGTATCTTTTGATTGCGTTGACTTAGAAGTTTGATTTTTTTCACTGCTTCAAGGGATTGCAGCCCTGTGTATTTGATATTAATTTCAACTTGATAACTCCACGCGTTCCTGAGAAAAAGGATCTTGACAGACGGACAAACAACGAAGTGATCTGTGGGTCTTATAAGGGTTCCGTTTTTCCTTTTGAGGTACGGAACCCTAAAAACAATATTCTGATCTCAGCACAAAAAGTAGTGAGCTACTGTCCAGTGGCGATACCTGCGTGTTGTACATGCGGGAAGCTGCCACAGCATCCGCCATCATTACCACCGGCTTTACAGAGCGGAAAGTAATTATGTGTACACATCCTTATATCACCTCCAACGCTTACAGATTACACCTATATTCGTCCGACGTGGCGACGCGACGTTACTTATAATCTTTTTACTGGGGTACAGAAAATGGTTTTTGCATCTGAGCTAGTAATTTCCCAAGGAAAAGTTTGCGTCCGTCTTTGGAGTAGTTTTCATTTAAGAGTGTGATGAATGGCAATCACTACGGATCTTGAATCAGACGAATTTCGAAGATACGGACCAGCACCTCATGCGTAACACGCTATCAATATAGATTTGAATCATTTTGAAGGATATTGCTAATTCATATGTTCAAAAATTTTGTTCGCTTAACAACTAAAACTAAAATAACCTTAAAATAAACTTAAATAACGCAATGAATGTTGTTGAACTGTCAAAATAACAATTTTGCTACTGAGAGTGTGTTACGCAATTACCCCGCGGCTCTGCTTGCATGAACATTTATAATGATCAAACTCAAACTTCATAACGATCGGTTTAGTGTGTGTTTAGTTACAGACTGAGTTACTTTCGCATTCATAATAGATGAATATGAATTTACTTGACTTTAAATTCAAACAAAAATCCAAATTAATAATAATTCAAACAATTTACCCTATAGCGGTATCTACAACGCCACATGCGAACAACGCGTCATACTGACGTCACGCAAATTCTGCATCTCGCAAGCAGAGTTTACCGCGCAATTAGAATAGATACAATTTCCCAACATCAAACGTTGGGCAATTGCCCGCCAGACACAACACCCGTCTGGTCGGAGGATCCTCCCTTTTCTATGGAGGATGAGTGAACTTTACACTCTGTCCTCATGCCTCTAAAACCCGATTCGGCTGTGGTCTTGGAGCTAAAGGTGCACGTTCCGTATACGTCCATTTATAATACAGCGGTTTATAAATTGGATTATCGAGATTATCCAGAATACAAACAAATATCTAGTCTAGGCCAAACGTATGAGGTGTCCGAAGAACTAGGAGTATTTATAGAACTTTTTTATACTGTCTGGCTCTAAATATTTTAGGTTATTTTAAACATTGCGTCGGTGTACGCTGCAACAAGCTTACATAGTAAAAACGACATAGGAAAACTTTGCAGGTTTTTAAATAATATTTTTACCAAGAGCGGATCTTTTCACAAACCATGCATTTGCGGATGTCCATATCTGCACCCTAATTGCGTAAATCACAATCTGAATCGTTTTGAAGGATATTGCTAATCCATTGCCTCATATGTCCGAAAAATCTGTCTGTACAAAAACGTTAATAACGCAATGAATGTTGTTGAACTGTCAAAATGAAACGATTGCTATTGATAGTGTGTTACGCAATCACCCCGCCGGAATAAACCGTTATTTTCATTTCAGCCTTGAGTTTATAACGTCAGTATACTAAAAATCGCAAATTCTTCCAAAACATTTATTTAATATAACCGCGAAAAGCTCTAGATAGAAAGAGAGCAAAGATATAAATTAAATAATAATCACGTATCGTAACAATAATAACTAGTTACAACAAAATACAGCATAAATAACATGTATGTATGGAAAAACATAACAAATAAACTATTCGTTGTAACTTGTAAAAGTCACGTCATGCAAGCGTCCATGTTGTGTGTATCTTTGTTACTAGCTAACAATTAGTGAGGCGGTAACCACATGAAGACGGAGAAGCGGCCATTATGCACTCATACTTTTAACAAACAATGGCGCCGATTTCCTTGTTCACAACATAATCAGCCTTTAATGTTCCCACTGCTGGGACACAGGCCTCCTCTCGGTGAGAGGGACAGGACAGGACTAAACTAATATTTATCTTCTGTCCTTTTCTTAATGAAATAGAAAGAAAAAGATGCACTGCACTTAAATTTAGTTTAGTTTGTGAACAAGGGAATCGGCGCCATTTCGAGCGAAAGATAGTGCGTGAAATTCATTACCATGTATAATTAGTTACTCGTGTGAAACGCATAAACCTTGTCGGAGATAAAACCGCTCAGAATTCGACTTTATTAATGCAGATAAGATGGTAATTTCTTTCGGAAAACCATCACGTATTCAGTTAAAATTACCCATAATTGACACAAAATACTAAATCAAATCAAATAAATATGGAGGAAGCTCACAAATCTCCGCTAATAACGCCACGACGTCGTCGTTACGATTTAACACTATATTTGCATTTATTACACAACATCGATCACAAACCATAAAAACGTTTTGCATTAATGTTCCAATAATCTAGCGGTTTGTGAGAGAGATATTATTCGGACGTTACATAATTTACGTAATCTGAGGCCAGTGGGACAGGCCGATGACTCGCTAATTGATTGTCACCCTTTCTATGGCCGGATTATAGAACATTCACGTTGAGTTCTTTACCTAGTTTGATACTAATTGGATAAGGGCCGAGCTCTGTCGAGCAAGCTAAGTTACTGCAAGACTGTAAACGATTATGCAGGAACGTAAGTATCCATGATTATTGTTTTGAAGTTGCGTATTCAATGTATGTGTTGATACATTGATCACGTTAGTTAGTTTGTATGTATCAAGACATGTTCATGAACTTCATTTATATATTCACTTACGGTGCTACATTTGCTGTACAGAATACTATAGAAAATTGACATAGCAAAATCAGGCTATAATGTTCCCACTGCTGGGACACAGGCTTCTGTGAGAGGGGAGTAGGCCGTAATCCAAGACGCAGGCCCAGTGCGGGTTGGCATCTGTTAATGTCTTCGATTTTTTGGTTCTAGGACACGCCGGCTACCTCACGATATTTTTCTTTACCGTTTATAGAGCAGTGGTGATGGAATAATTTACACAAAGTAAAGCTGTCTGAGTTCGAACCTACGATCGTACCGCGTACGTCACGGCCGTTTATACTGGGCCACCACTGCTCTCTGGTATTTACATATTATTATTAAATTAGCTCTTAAAAGGTCCTGACCTCATTTGGCGGAGAATCAGTGGGAAGATTAGTGTTGCTTTCGTCACACGGAAGCTAGTTCAAACACTTGATAGTTATGTCAACATCTTCTTGCCAAATATTGGAACCAAAACATCAGAATTCACACACACAGCCAAACTTCTCACTGATTCTAAATGATCATGTCTCTAAGGGCAAGGTGCATATATCGCACTTAGACTTTACTTTGTCAAGTAAAGTAAGTCTCTCATACGAATGAGAACTTTATTTGAATAAGTTTAATGTTGATATTGGTACAAAAGGCTTGATCATTCGTATGAGGGGGTTTACCTTCTATGTCCGTCAAGGAAGATTTTGTGCCCGTCCGAAAGTGGAGAGATCCGTCAAAGCTAGTTTCAAATTGAAATTTTCGGGCGGGCATAAACACATCGCGAGCAGTAGACAACTGTCAAATTTTGTTGCCAGTCTTTTTTAGTTCGGGCTCCGAACTACTGATTATGACCGTAGCTGACACGGAGTAAGATATGTTCTTAACATCGGCCGAAACTATGGATTACGTGATTTAGGGAGTAGAACCCCAGACCCGAACTTTACTTAGCGTTTTACCTAAAGTCAAAGTCCGATCTATGAATGTTGCCCTAAGCATATTACTAAGTTATTCAGCTATGCATAGCTGGAGCTACACAACAATAACATTTCTTTGGAACATTTGAATAGTGCATAAAGCGCCGTTGTCCATTGCCCCTGCTTTGGTCAGTTATTCTCAGTTATAACTGTCTTATGTTATGTATTATACATTATCACCATGATGCATGAAAGTAGCCTCCATGATACTTAAATGTAAATACTGGTACACTAGGGCAGTCAGTCACCTTGTTGACTGGCTAATCTTACTAATATTATAAACGCGAAAGTTTGTGAGGATGGATAGATGGATTGTTACTCTTTCACGTCAAAACTACTGAACGGATTTGAATGAAATTTGGCACACAGATAGTTTATAACTAGGTTTAATACATTGGATGCTTT
The DNA here is from genome assembly GCA_911387795.2 of Apamea monoglypha. Taxonomy (NCBI): domain Eukaryota; kingdom Metazoa; phylum Arthropoda; class Insecta; order Lepidoptera; family Noctuidae; genus Apamea; species Apamea monoglypha. The sequence goes on along the minus strand of OU426914.1, from coordinate 27,123,801 downwards.
TAATCCCGATATTCCTACGGGATCGACACTTATGTAAAACCGCGAGGCGCAGCTAGTAAATCTATAACAGCAGTAACTGCGCCCCGCGGTTTCGGCTTAGGTCTCGATCCCGTGGGAATATCGGGATAAAAAGTATCCTGTGTCCTAATCCAGGTGATGGTCCCAACCCAAGTTCTAAATTTTATCCAAATCTGTTAAGCCGTTTTAGCGTGAAAGCGTAACAAACAAACATACACGAAATCAAATCAGTTCTCTTTATAATATTACATAGTTTAGATAAACTATTCATCCTATAGTTCTGACACCACATTTCTTTGTGATTGCACCTGTGCACTTGATGATCTAAGAAGAAGAGGAATCTTCTAAAACGGAGCAGTACCCTAATTGCGTAACACACTATCAATCTCAATCTGAATCATTTTGAAGGATATTGCTAATCCATTGCTTCATATGTTCGAAAAATGTGTCTGCTCAACAACGTAAATAACGCAATGAATGTTGTTGAACTGTCAAAATGAAATCCCATCGCTATTGATAGTGACACTTACGCAATTACCCCGCTGAGCGGGCGATTTTGAGGACTAACTTATTCTAGCCTGCTTTCTGAAACTGCTACTAAAAAATAACATCATCATAAAGTGGTTAGTCTAAACGGCATCACTTCTCGTATAACTGTCGGTATGTAAAGTATCACATGTGAACACGCGTCTTCCATGGTCCACCAGCTCCCAAGTATGCGCCCCATCATGGACCACTGCGTCAATAAGTGGCTCAACAGATTCGCTCGATTTCTATTCAAATTGCATTATAATTTCAAAGTCATGTTGAGATATATTTATTGAGATGGAAGATTGTTGCTTTAACTTGCAAATATTCGTAAATGCCATTGGATAGTGAACTTTCCGTTTGTGGTTATGGTCCAGATTGAAATGCCTATTACTTTAAGTTAGTGGCTTTTGTGTTGAATCCTAACCTGGTTTCGGTGTGACGTCACGCTCTATCTAACAGTATTATTAAAAAAAACGAAAGTTCACTATCCAGAAAGTGCGTATCGGACCTCGCACCATGAAGGGTTCCGTAGTAGGGATGAATTTTTCCCAAGAACCAACAATGGCAAAGTAGAGATGTTTCTTAAAAAGAAAACAGCTATGAAGAAGATACGATGTTTTAAATACACAACGTGTGATTGTGGAGCTATGTCACAAGCCATGCTGCGTCTCCTATCCTGACCTCTGTGTCCCAAAACTTGCCGTCAAAGTGACCTCTGCGCTGCCACCGACAACGCAGTGGAAGTGGCAGTTTTGGGAAAAGAAGATTTAAAATACAGTCGTGCCAGCGACACGAAGAAGAAGAATACACAACAAATTAATGGAAGCAAAGAAACAGTTAATCAGAAGAATATTGCCCTAAATATGCATAAGAAGGAGAGCAGGCCCGGTGTGCATAGCTGAGACCTCAGAGCTCTGTACTATCGGGTCAATGAAATTTACACAAGTGCCCTTTTCAAGTAATATCTATTGTCCTACACTACCGGTACCGAGTTTTACGTAACGTTTGCTTATAGAATTCTCCGGCTTACTTATTTGTATATTTCTATTAGGAAACTATTCAGTATAACACGTCATATTGTTTAGTTGGAAATAAATTCTTTAATATTAAAAAAAAATAAGTTTCACCTTTCATTCATTAATGATTGACTGTCAATTGTTTTTAGGGTTGTTGTTAGACTTGATACCTGGTTCCTGAGAAAAAGGGTCTTGACAGGCAGACAGACGGACAACGAAGTCCTAGTCCTATGAGGTTTCCGTTTTTCCTTTTGAGGTACGGCTTTTTCTCAATAACGCGTGGAGGTGTCAAATTCAGTCAAGGAGGTCTACGATTTTGTCATTAATCCTGTGGCATTAGACCATTAATAAAATAACTGTAATTTTGTCGAACTTCAGTGCGATTCTGTAACCATCTCACCGTGAAAACTTAAGTGAAGTGAGCGTGGAGTGAGCTGTCATTCCAACTAATACTAGGGATTACTCTATTGACAGCTCACTCTAAGCTCACTTCACTTAACTTTTCACGGTGAGATTTCTACAGAATCGATCGACTGTTATTAACAGTAAGACAAAAAAAATATAATTATGCACTTACGAGTACATCGTACAAACCGGTGTTTAAATAAGAAATGAGTACCTAAAGTTAACGACAGTACCAGTAATAAACAAAGTTTAACGCAATCTTTTGTAACAAAATACTTTGGCGGTGAAAGCAATACGTATGTTCGTGTAATTGCATAAGATTCGTCAGTTCTCATCGAAATATTCACCATTTGTATGCAAACATTTCATTTCGTTTTATGTGAACTATTTCGGAGTACTCAGAGTAATTGAGTAAGTATTGTGCAATGGACATCCTTTCACGGTGCGCGTGCGCCTAACTAGAAGATAAATTTTGAAATTGTTAATTATTTTGACTTTGATGACAGTCAAGACTACCTAAAGTTTTATTTGAAAGCTATATTATTACATACTAAGTACTTAATAATAGCGTAACACTGTAACAGTAGCAATGGCTTTAACTTTGACAGTTCAACAATGTTCACTGCGTTATTTATATTGTTATGCAGACAAACTTTTCGAACATATGAAGCAATGGATTAGCAATATCCTTCAAAATGATTCAGATTGTGATTAATAATTTGTTACGCAATTAGGGTGCAGGATCCATGGTAATAAGGCCATTGTGAACTTACCGAAAAAATTCAAGAAAATTCATTGCCATTTGAAGAGAACAATTAATTAGATTTTTTTGATGAATGTTGTTATTGCTGTTTTATGCGAATGAGGTCAGTACACCTTATTAAGTAACCTGTAGGGTAATTTAAATATCTCATCGGACAATCCGGTGTTTAATTTGAGTAATAAATAAGTGAAGCCATTTCCTTGTAAATCGAAACCAAGGTTGGGGCTCAATCAAGTTAGGATTAAGTATCGGAAATTAATTATAAATTGTAGAGTACATGCGTATTCTCCGTTTGTCGTACGTTCCAAATATCACTCAACCACCTTGCAGCTTCGTTTACAGAGCGACCACTACATCTTGATACTCGGGGACATACGGCACTACGTCAACATGTACTAATTTCAACGTAATAGTGCTTAGTGCTTTTGGACCAAGTACCAAGTCATACTGGTCAGTCTATACTTGGACAAGCAACTTGATATTATGGACGAAATGCGACACTATTAAGCTATGTTGTCAGTGTATTTTGTAATCGTTGAAATAATTGCAAGACGTTTAAAAGGCATTTTAGTACAAATTGGTTTTGGTACAGATCTGTGATTTCTAATAGGTATATCATTATCTTGAATTGCCTATGTGGATTTTAGTCAGTTGCGATAAATAAAGGGAGATGACAGAATGCTGTGTGACGTCACAAAAAATATATGTATTATCCACATGAGTTTGTTGGAAAGCTGATTTTATTGCGGTTTTTATCAAAAGGCGAGATAAAGCAGAAAACCCAAATATTGAAGATAGACAAGTAGTTCGTTAGTGATACAAGTACCAAGATATGTCACATAAGATGTGTCTATGTAGAAAAAATGGCCAAGTGCGAGGTACAATAATTAACATTACATATTTATTTTAAATGTTTCTTGGTCTTTAATTTTTAACTTTTTTTATTATTTGTTGTCATAGCGGCCATAGTAGTACCTACACACTCTGTGTAAACAGGTATCTACCTATTACGGTTCAAAAGATACAGTCCTATGACTGACAGACGGATGGACGAACAGCGGAGCCGTAGTAATAGGGTCCCATTGGCACTCTTTGGGTACGGAACTCTTAAAATCCTTAAAAGTCGTCACGAACCCTAACATTAAAACTGATTACTTAAAACGTTTTATGAACAATTTTAGAGGATTTATTAACAATTGCGTAAGTCGAACCTTACATTTACTTTCAAGTTTCACTTTGGAGAAACTTAGGTAATAAAATTATTACATACAACATTAAAAAGTTAATTAGTAAGTCTAAGACATGAATTAAGCTTACTAGGGTAGGGTTGTCAACATTAGTCGCAAGTTTATTATCATTAGAAACATGCAGTAAATGATACCTAAGTAAATGTTGATTGCTACTAATATGAGGAGAGCACTGGTGTCCCAGTGGTAACGGCCTCGACTATGAGTTGTAGGACGTAGGTTCCAACCCAGACAGGCGCTTTACTTTGTGAAAACAATTTCATTACCACTGCTCTCAAAACGGTGAAGGAAAGCATCGTAAGGAAACCGGCATGTCCTAGAACCAAAAATTCGAACACATGTGACATCTACCAACCCGCACTGGGCCCTCCTGATAGATTACAGCCCACTCCCTCTTAAAGAGCGGAGGCCTGTGTCCCAGCAGTGGGTACATTATAGGTTGATTATGCTATATAACAGCAATAATGAAACCAAGTTCTTGCTTGTCTATTTTTACCAGACTGCGTGACAACAGAGAATGGGTTATGTTTTTTGTATCAAATCGTTTACCTTTGCAACCCTTTACACCGTTTCTCCCTATTCCAGTTAATTTTAGAAAATAATTCTATTTGTAAGTATTTGTACCTAAAAGAAACATAAAATCGCACATATTAAATTAGATCTGGGTAAAGGTGATTCGCCCATCACCTTTACCCAAATCTAAATAATTCATCATCTATTCATACTAAAAGTCGAAATTACCCTGTCTGTTAGTAGGTATGTTATCTTTTTACGCCTAAACCACTGAACGGATTTCGATAGTTGGCAAGGAGATAGATGGCATACTGAGGAAGAACATAGGCTACTTTTGTCCCGGTAGCACGTTCCCGTGGGTTAATTTCCGACGCCCATGCGGGCGAAGCCGCGGGCGGCAGCTAATTTCTAGAAATTATTGTTTTTATTGGCCTGGCAACCCTCAGTGCAATGCCTGCCTACATATTAGCGACCTTTGTGAAGGTAAGTCAGTTATTTCGTAATTAATTAATACGTGTTGTTTGTTTGGCAAGATACAAGATATTTATACCCACTGCATGCCCACGCGTGGCGGTCCCGTGTGACCGATGAGTTAAAATAACACAGCTATAATAAATAAATAAATAAATGGAAGTGTGGCCACCGATGATCATTAATTTAATGTTTTAATATTCTCTCGGTTCCCGGCTAAATAATAACAGTCGCACGTGCCGTTCGAAGGTTAAGCTGCGCTTGCCGCGGTCGATTCGTGGATGGGTGACCAGCCATTACATACCGAGACCTCGCCGTGCCTCGGAAAGCACGTTAAGCAGTTGGTTTCGGCTGTCATTCGTAGATTTTTGGCAGTCGTTACGGGTCGTCAGAAGCCCGAAAGTCTGGCAGCAAGTCTTATCACGGGGTATCGTGTACCCAGTAACTGAGTTGTGGAGGTCAGTTAGGCAGTCGCTCCATGTAAAATACTGGTATTCAGTTGCACCCGGTTAGACTGCCGACCCGAACATAGCCCAACTATGTTCGGGTCGGCAGTCAAATAAAAAGCGAGGCAGATTGATTCTCTCGGTTTTATTTTTAGTTTTCAACATTTGTAGGTAAGTCTGAATGCTTTGAGTTATACGTATTTGTTAACTGTCTGTAAATAAGAAGGTAAGTAAATTCGCATTGTAAAAGAACGAATGCATTACAATACCTTTGACATATTTTTTTATTAATCATAGATAACAACTCTATAAAATAAAAACTCCATTAAAAATAAGGTGTGTTAATGCCTTTCCTTAAACAAGCACGCTCATACACAATTTCCATACAGATACGTATTATTCATACATCTTATGATTAGGCGACACGTGACACAGACATACAAGGAAAGCCAAGTGGATTTAAAAGGAGCAGATAATATTCAACAAGTTGTTTTAATTTAGATTTAACATAAACACTTAGACCATGCGATGTTAATTCCTCATGCAACATAGGTACATGACAAACCAGTAAATAGTAAATAGCTTCATTTTCTGCTCAGAATTATCAATGATCGTTGAAAACACTGTGCCTGTGTGGGTGCATGCAACGGTGCAGGGGTCATGGGGGTATTTAAAATTGTGTTATAACCTCAAAACTCGTTTCCATAAAAAAGCGTCAGTAAAAGTTGGAATTCTGACCTTCAATATCTTGCGAGGAGGAGCTGAGGCCTAGTAATAGGGTCCCGTTAACATCCTTTGGGTACGGAGCCCTAAAAAATCTCTACTTTTTGGGGCCAATTGACCTAATTTTTTATTAAAACAATATTTTATACTATACTTATACATTTTATACTAGGATTATGAAAAGGAGTAATGTCGCACCAATACCACCCTAATGGCGTAACACACTTTCAATAGCAATCTGAATCATTTTGAAGGATATTCGACTGCATTGCTTCATATGTTCGAAGAATTTGCCTGCTCAACAACGTAATAACGCAATGAATGTTGTTGAACTGTCAAAGTGAAAGCCATTGCTACTGTAAGTGTGTTACGCAATTACGAGTACGCCGCTGACATTCAGAAAAAAAAACACTAAATTAAAAAAATAAAAACAAAAAATTACCTTTTCAACAAATTCGCCATGGCCACTCGTATTAAAAACTTCAAACATTTAATATTTGTAGAAAATTATCACTAAGCACACACGCGGCGTCCTCAGTCCATTGCCGGAGATCACTACTTATCTAAGAGAAGGTGTTATCATGACAGATCGAGGTATTCTCAACGTTTATCAGCTCATAATCTTGGAACAACATGTCAATCATGCAGTCATGCCAGTTATCTCGCGCTCGTCTGATAGAACAACGTGGAGGAAATACGCAGAAGGCCTTCACTTAGATATTTTTGGCACTAAAAAATGTCAGGGTAATTAATTGATAAGCAAATTGACTACTAACTTAGATGTTCCGTATATTCAAATCAAAACTGACATTCTTTGATGCTGTGCGGCCACATTGTCTCGATAACGCAAATTACATTGCGCGCGCTCTCTCTCGCACAAAGTTCGATGTCTCGCTGTAAACAGAGAGACACGAAACTGTAGTTCGCTTTACTGCGACAATGCAGCCGTAGCATGAAATAGCTGTAACACAGCAAATCGTCGAAGGGTGTCAATTCAGTACCCTGCCTGTACCTAATATCGAGATTTATTTGCCAAAAATGCAAACAAATATGAGCTTATGGAAAAATAACTTTAAATCGTACACAATAAAGTTCAGTTTACGCTACAACTTCAAACATTTTTATAACTTTTTCAATAGTGCTAGTCACTCTGAAATCAACTTAAATTAAATTAAAATAAAGTTGATTTTTGTTTAACTTAAAATAACATCAATTTGAAAAGACTAGTCGAGATTTTTGGTTTGACACAACACAAAACGTCTGAAAAGTTTTCGTCATTATCAGCAAACGTTTGGCCGCGACGAAAATATTTGAATAGGTAATGTGACAAGTACTTCTTCGGGTTTAATTTTTATAAAGTTCCACGTTTACGTTCCTACTTCACTTAGATGTCAATTCAACTGTTGTAATAAACAGTATTTTTGTACTTTTTTGCGTTATGTCTTGCGTCTCGCCTCTCGTCGTGGAATAAAACCTATCCATTGTATCTGTTGTCTTCCAACTGCTCAATGCATAATCAGCCCATAATGTTCCCACTGCTGGGACACAGGCCTCCTCTCGGAGAGAGGGAGCGGGCCGTAATCCACCACGCGGGTCCAGTGCGGGTTGGTAGAAGTGTGTGTTCGAATTTTTGCGCCTAGGACATGCCGGTTTCCTCACGATGTTTTCCTTCACCGTTTTGAGAGCAGTGGTGACGAAATAATTTACACAAAGTAAAGCGCCTGGCTGGGTTCGAACCTACGGGCAACCACTGCCCTGCATGCATACCTAATCAGCCTATAATTTTTCCACCGCTGGGACATAGGCCTCCTCTCAGTGAGATTCCGTGGGCCTTAATCCACCACGCGGACCCAGTTTTTTCATTTTAATTTTACGTATAGACCGCCAGCACGTCAAGCTACCCGAAACTGTAAAATATTTCCAATCAACTTTGAGCCTAATGTATAAAATAAAGTTGAAAATCTATTAAAGAAATTTGACAGTTTTTAGTAGCTTGATGCGCTGGCGTCTGTACCCATCAACGTAGAAAACAGGTCAGTAAACATTATTACCCTCCTTCTGGCGCAGTCGGGTAAAAATGCAAATCAAACGATACGATAGTATGTCAATGATGTAGTAATTAATAAAGTTATTTCCCTAATATTTTGAATAGCTTGCTAATAACTAAGATATTTTTTGCTTGAAGGTACCTTCGACTGGCCCTGACGCTAACGTAGTAAGGTCAGCGCAATGTTATTTTTATAAAAGTATGCAATGCTTGCAACTTACTCGTAACTCCAGTTTTGGTGACTATGAACGTAATTTTACTGTGGTACTTTTAATATTAGAGCATATTGCAAATATGCTGGTTTTATTACAAAAAAATATTCTGCATAACATTTACAAACTAGCTTCTGCCCGCGACTTCGTTCGCGTGGAAGTCGTAAGATACACAGACCAACTAAAATAATAGACACAACACAACTAAATAACAGCCACATTTTTACAAAACTTCCCGTCGGCGCTATTACTTCGTTTTCACTTAGCGGTCTTTCCAATTTTTTTTTTCTTTCTGCTCGGCTCCTATTGTGTCTCGCGTCTAGCGTGATTACGCTATCACATGCAAAAATATTTTTTCAAATCCGACTGCGAGTTCAAATAAAAAATAAAAAAAAAACCGGCCAAGTGCGTGTCAGGCCACGCATAGAATATGGTTCCGTAGTCACCCATAATGGCACTTTATAAGTTAGGCCTCTATAACTCCTGAACTAACCAAGTATCTAAGCCGTCATAATTTTTTTCAGATTTTTCGAGCCAGCCGTTAGCTTTTATTGGGGGGAGGGGAGGGGGTGCTATTTTAACAAAAAAAGTGCGCTTTGAAGTTGAATATCTCGCAAACGGATACCTAAATAAAAATCGTCTTAGCAACCTCTCAATGTTTTTAAAATACCTATCTAATAATACCCCACTATGAGATAGACGCGAGAAACGCGATAGTTCCGAGACGTGAACTACGGAACCCTAAAAACTCTTCAGCTTTATTAGTATAGATATCGAATAAGTATCTAACAACAACTAATTACAATAAAACAATACCCTAATTGCGTAACGCACTATTAATCTCAATCTGAATCATTTTGAAGGATATTGCTAATCCATTGCTTCATATGTTCGAAAAATTTGTACTCAACAACGTAAATAACGCAATAAATGTTGTTGAACTGTCAAAATGACAGCCATTGCTACTCTTAGTGTTACGCAATTACCCCGCTGGTCTGTGCGAGTCTCACCCAGGTCTTCCCCGCGATCATAGCCTGAAACCTACTTATCGAATCTCGACTTATTTCTGCTAAGTACAGACGCCAGCAGGTCAAGCTACCCGAAACTGTCAAATTTTCCCAATCAACCTTGAACCTTAATACATTAACGATAAAGTTGAAAACCTATTAAAAAAAATTGACAGATTGTAGTAGCTTGATGTTCTGGCGTCTGTACCTATAACAACTGACCTGAAATAAGTTCATCCAGGAGTTAAACGGTATGTGTTTGGATAGATTTCTAAATATAGGTAGGTAGTAGGTAGACTGTAGATATTGAAATATGTACTCTCTTAGAACTAGGTGAGCAGTGAACAGACTACGGGCACGTCGATAAATCGCCAACATTCTATAAATTATTCTATTGGGAGCTTTGGCGCCAAGACTTTGAAGGCAAACAGCACCCTAATTTAACACACTTTCCATCACAATCTGAATCATTTTGAAGGATATTGCTAATCCATTGCTTCATATGTTCGAAAAATTTGTCTACTCAACAACGAATGAATGTTCAGTGTGCTCAGCAATGAATGTTGTTGAACTGTCAAAATGAAAGCCTACTGTTACGGACCTCAATGACTTGTTGTAAAAATGTTCAAAGGTTTAATGTACGTATACTTGGCAGGTGCACTTATCGCTATATATAATAGTAGTTTATAAATTGGGTTCTTATCAGGGCGCAACAAAAAGAGTTAATTTTTTAAATTACGTCCTATCCATTTTGTGGTAGTGTTGGTAGACACGCCAGCACATCAAGCAAATTTTCCCAATCAACCTTGAACCTAATGCTATAGCGATAAAGTTGAAAATCTGTTAAAGAAATTTGACAGATTGTAGTAGCTTCTGTCTGTGCTGGCGTCTGTACATTGACTGTCTTCTACAGTAACACCACGTTGTCAAAACAAAAAATTATATTATTCCTTGTCTATTTAATTCTCAATGCGAATCAACACATACAATCTGTGTTAGTAACTATTTTATTATTAAAACTACAAAATCGAACGCGACGTTGAATAAATTCAAACTCAGAATCATTTGAAAATGGAATGGAATAAGAAAAAGATAAGAATCGTTTAAAAACAATGACAACTAGAAACTATGTACACTTTGTTAGTTCAAACCAAGTACAAACGTGTATTTGATTCGCTTAGCAGTTATTATAGTTTACGTAACAACAACAATTGTAGATATTGGCGCGGTTCCAGCGGTCCACTTTAGAAACTACTAGCTGAGCCCGCGACTTCGTCCGCGTGAAATTTTTATAAGGAACCTGCAATACCTACTGTCACGAGGACAGATAGGTATGCCATGCTATGAAACTGGGTAATATTGTAGCTTCCCATTCGATCAACTAATCCTATCGCAGTCCACTGATGGACATAGGCCTCTCGCAGGCTGCGCCACAACACCCTGTCCTCCACCATCCGCATACAGTCTGTCCCAGCCACCCTTAGATCGCCCGTCCATCTAGCTGGGTGGCGTCCCACACTACGCTTGCCAATACGCGATAGCTTCCTATGAGTGAAAGAATACTCGGAATCGGTTCAGTAATTTTATGAGTTTGTATGTATGTAGGGACATACATACAAACTCACAAATTTTATCTCTTTATTATACTTATTAGTAGGTACAGATACTAGATAGGTAGGTAAGTCAGGGTACAAACCATAGACCTTATAGGGAAATCAGGGATCAAATAGGGTTAACTATGAAAAATAACTGAGTTTGATTTTTAACTATTTTTTTCCCTTTTTGACTACCTTGGTATATTATAACGATTAAATTAATTGGCACCGGCCAGTTAATTTAATTAACAGAGTTTATAATAAAATAATTCTAGGCATTTTTTTTAACTGCTTATAATTATTTAGCCCTACTTAATTACAATTATATTTAAGTATAGAAATAAAATAAAATAATAAATAAATAAATAATAAATAATAAATCCCTGGACATTTCACACAGCACCATTTGTCAAAAATGATATTATATTATTATACAATTATATTTTATGTTCTTTCCTGTTCATAAAATAAAAATATTTTTATCCATTTCCCTAAGGCGCGGCGCCGGCGCATAATTGTTATCACTGACGTCACTTAATATTATCTAGGGATTCAATTTTTTATTGTTCCTTAGGACAAAGAAGGGAAAATAATATGACAAAAAACGTGGCACGTTTTAAAAGAGTTAAACTGCAAAGCCTAGCTTTGAGTCTATATAGTTATTTACATAGGTGGATATAACCTCAGCCCCTTCTGTTAAGGCTGAGGCTCGACCCACCACTGAAGAAAGTTTATCGTGTCCTGTCTTTTATAATAGTCTGAGCTGACCCTACTTGACATGCGCAGTATCAGTACCAATCAAATTGATGCATTGGACAAACGTCGTATGGCGCTGCAATTTAAAATACATCGAATAGTCTCAGTACGCGCTGCAAATCCGAAATCAACAGCGAATAAGTGCACCAGAAGCATTTAAGGACTACTCTTTTGACAATAAAGTGCATTTTTACTGCTAAATGCCACTTTTTATGACAATTGTTTCACTCATTGTGGCTACGAATTTGTGACCTGCGCACTGTGAAGAAACATTTAAATCCACCCACCGATGCAACTCACTCCACTTCCTAAATAAATAATGATGTATCGATGAGGGCTGCGAAAGCCAAGTGTCAGTTACTACCTAGTTGTGTCTGTTTCATTGTTACGTTGGAATGAAAGTATTTATTAAAAGGATTTTACAAGATTCAGAAACTTCATAATAAGCGGTCTTTTCATTACGATTACAACGGATAAGGTCGACTACATATAGGAGTTACTCTACGCATAGGTTCTCTAGTTGGATTGGTTTCTGATTCATTAGTCGATAGTAGTAGGTAATTAATAGTACAGCCCAATTCAACCTTTATGGCGGCTCCGAACATGAGGTCAGTCGATGCGCAGTAACAAAAGTCAATGCACTTCAGAGCCGACATAAAGTTTAAATCGGGCTGCACCAGCATAAAATTTGTCCCACAGCAGCGCGGTAAGTGCGTAACACACCATCAGTAGCAATAGATTTTGCATGCAGCTGAGATAAGAATACTAAGAGGGATGTGTGGTGTTACACGAATGGACAGAATAAGAAATTAGTACATAAGAGGAAGTCTAAAAGTGGCACCGGTAACTGAATAGTTGTGTGGCAATCGTTTGACATGCTATGGGTATGCGATGCGGAGGAATGAAGAAGATGATATGAGGAATGTTTTGAGTGTGAATGTCGATGGTTATAAGAGTAGGGGAAGACCACAGAAACGATGGATTGGTGCTGACTAGCTTGATGACGACTAATAGAAAAGTATGGAAAAAATACATGTTGCGCCGACCCTAAATAATTTGGGATACGGACAGAAGAATTATGAATGAGTCACTGAAGTTGCAGAATAGCAGATGAATTCAAAAGTTCCATTATAAAGTGAAAAATCCCAGTTACAAGAAGGCATTAATTATAACGGGCACTGAATTATTACGTTGTTTTTTCAATGAAATATGCATAGTATAGCTATTATTGTTTCAGTTTTCCTCTACAGCAGCCTTAAGATAGCAAATAATGAATGACTTTCATGTGTCATTGATTTTACACCATTGAAAATAACATGTTAGCCACTGCACTGAAAACAAGAGGCGCTAAACCAATTGTAATATATTATAAGCTAAATGCATGAACTCAAGAGAATAAGATGCCACATGTATTCGAATTTTTGGTTCTAGGAAGTCGGTTTTCTCATGATGTTTTCCTTCACCGTTTTGATAGCAGTAGTGATGAAATTATTTACACAAAATAAAGCGGGTGTCAGATTTCGAACTCCCCTACCTAACCTACAACTCGAAGTCAGGCCGTTACCACTGAGCCTGCATTGCTCTTTGCAGATTTTGCAATAGATTCATTAAGCTTTCAGAAGAGGCGATATTACTCGTACCATGTACGTCCGATTGCCAAGGGTGTACCCTTGGCAATCAGCCCCGCTACCATTTTGCTGACTGCCAAGTATTTATGCCACAGCATCATAAGCTATCCTTCTACTAGTACATATCAATGCATACATATCGGAGAAATAGAAAAGTGGCAGTCTAAAGATCTGGATTTCGAAAACTCAGGTCGCACTGGGCCTGCGTGGTGGTTTATGACCCATTCCATATCTATCACAGAGAGGAGGCCTGTGTCCCAGCAGTGGGAACGTTATAGGCTATACTCAAAGAAGTATGGCAGAAGAAAGAGCAAACCCTAAAGATACCAAGCAGTGTGTGATTCCAGGCTGAAATTATGGTGATGATGCACTAAAGCAGACCATGGAGGACTTACTTGATCCTTGAAAAGATGGCGATACTAACGAATTACTGGATTACAAGAACTAAGTCAAACAGTAAAACAGTGCTGTACGTCATGATGAGTCATGTAATGCAGAAGCTATTAAACCAGAGTCATTAGCAGTATTCTATCTCATTAGGGATACGACTCCAAGATATGTTACGCACCGCTATGGGGTCCTACATTCTGTGAGATAATAAGTATTATCTTGTAGAATGGTTGCTGGGGGTACAGTTCTGTTTCTGACATTAGTGTCAGCTCGTTATCTGGAATTCTGGACTACGGGTCGCAGGTTTTAATTACCGCTTCGAAGCTTCTTGGAATTCTTCTTGGAATTTATGGCTATTTGTTGTGTCAACTAATAAGACATGATGATCTAATCGGCTTTGGGATGATAATTTTTAGTAACAGTACTGTTTAGGCATTCTCCCTCATGAGAGCAGTGGTGGCCCACAGGTAATGGCCCCGAATTACGGGACGGGGCCCATGTGGTACATTACAGATTTACAGCCCACTCCGTCTCGAAGAGAGGAGGCCTGTGTCCCAGCAGTGGGAACATTATAGGCTGATTATGCATTCTATGAAAAAAGGTAAGAGATCATTCTAGCTTTGTTCTATGAACATTTACGATGGAGAATAGCTGTATCTTTTCTGCCTTAGTACAGTGTTTTTTTACTTCTACATACAGTTCTAATATATCCTACTAATATTATAAACGTGAAAGTTTGTATGGATGGATGGATGGTATGACTAATATAGGTACTTAATTATGAAGATATTCTCAAACTAATCCATGAACATATAAAAAAGAATCACGTAAAACAGATAAGTAGTGCTTGAGTTATGAGCGCACTGACAGACAGACAGAGACACGATGTCTTTTACACTTAACATGGAAAGTATGATGCGTTATGAATATTATATGAATTAATTATAACATCATTTGGAGACATCGGCATTGGTATCGTTAGGAATACGATACTTTAATTTACATTCGGCAGACCAGCAGCTTAATTGTGTAACACATTATCAATCCCAATCTGAATCATTTTTAAGGAAACTGCTAATAGACAGCTTCATAATGTTCGTTTTTGCCTGCTCAATAAGGTAAATAACGGAATGTATGTGGTTGATCTGGCAAAATGAAAGCCATTGCTACTGACAATGTGTTACGCAATTACTTCGCTGCTTTTTAAAGAAGCCCAGGTTCGCACAGGCGATTTTTTAACGATTTTCAACTCTTGGTGTTGAGCCGAGGATTGGGAAACCAACATAGTGCATACCAGCGCGTCAAAAAAATACACTGTTGGATTTTCAACTATCGGCGTTAGCACTGAGAGTTGAAACTAGCTGGCGGGTTGCCCGTAAAATTTAAATTTACTTACGTTTTTTTGCAATTTGCAGGTCAGAATCAGGTTGTATGTAACAAATATTTATCTATAGAATTATAATGATAACAATCATCAATACAACTCTCTAAGTTCGTATTACCAATTTGAATGTCCATGTAGAGGCATGAGTAACAGGGTGTAAAGTTCACTCATCCTCCATAGAAAAGGGAGGATCCTCCGACCAGACGAGTGTTGTGTCTGGCGGGCAATTACCCAACGATTGATGTTGGGAAATTGTATCTATGCTAATTGCGCGGTAAACTCTGCTTGTGAGATGCAGGATTCGCGTGACGTCAGTATGACGCGTTGTTCGCATGTGGCGTTGTAGATACCGCTACAATTATTTCATGAAATCATGACAATTGAGGCCAATTCTATCTCGGGAGTAATTGTCTTGCGGATTCTAATGATCATAATTCTGAAAAGTCATATTTGTTACGATCGCGAATTGTATTTTAATCAACATGGAAGCTGACCGGCAAATTGCAAGAAACGTAAGAAAATTTTAATTTCGCGGGCCCCCTTAGCTTTGAGGCAATTAACACCCTAGAAAAGCCAGTCGGGAGAAAACATTAGAAAGACAATAATTTCCCAATTAATGTTTATTACATATTATTATACCCTGTCCAGTAGGTTAACCGTTTTTTGACAGCTGCCTTAGAACATAACTATTCCAGATTACGTAAAAGTTAACTTTAAAATGCGTAATTAAATAAATATATAAACTGTCTTATCTTATTGAATTATCTTATTTATGGCTTCTTACAGACATTATAATACCGTACGTTTGTCAGTTTTGACAAAAATAATATAATTGTTATGCGTATTCCATGTGTCAAAAAACGGTTTACCTAATGGACAGGGTATAGGTACTTATAAATGAATGAATGATAATCGTGACGGTTGACAGGGGGAGCTTGGAAGATGAAAACGTGTTGCGCCGACTCCAAGTAACATGGGACAAGGACAGGAAGATGATGACATGTCTTATTTATTACTAGCTTTTGCCCGCGTGGATGTTATTTATAATCCGGTTTTATTTTTTTTGCGCGGTATCTTAATTCTTTTTCTAAAAAAACATCAGCTATGTGCCAGTGAAAGTCCCGTCAAAATCGGTCCAGCAGTTTCGGAGATTAGCCGGATTTGCAGGCAGACAAAAATAAAATAAATGTTTTTTTGTTATCTACCGTATACACTTTTATAAGCATTTAGTAAAAAGCTGTTATTTTGATATTATAAACAGAGAGACGTCATATTTCTTTGTTTGTTTATTGATATAGCTTCTATATAGTCTTGTCAATTCTTAATCACGTGTCAGTAGCCGATGATTTCCTCAATCATTGGGTAACAAACGAGAAAGTTTTGTAAAACTTAAGTAATGTCATGTCCTGATTATTCTAGTCAAAGCTCTTGTTTCTGAGCTGCAGCAGAATTAACACAAACGTTGAGCAATTTTATTGGTTGTGTTTGTGTTGATTACTCCAATAAAATGGACGAGTTTGGCGTAAATATTGATTAGGTAGCTTTAGTGGAGGATAATAGTAATTAAGTATAACATTTATAAATCCACCTAAATTAAAATTAGGTAGTGACTTGTGAAACTTTATCAAAACCATGTTTTTTTTATTATTTAAATTGTATGTAACAGTGATCTAGTTCGGCCTTAGTAAAGATAATTTACATAACTTTTTAATTAATTAGTAATTCGAATGCATAACCTCGATAAAAATGAATGTGGATTCTTACTTTTAGTACCTAATTATTAGCAAAAACTGTATTCAGTCAGCTGATGAGTCTAGCTGTCAGTTTGTTTGTTAATAACACTGATAAAAATACCTTGAGTTGTACATAACGCAACAGTATTAATTACTTTGCTATGATATGTTATTACCATTGGCTGAATAGTGGCACAGGTGCGGTGTGTAGCACACAGCGAGTGATCGTTTTCCACCTAGAAAACTGTGTTAAATGTAACTATGTAATTGGATGACACATTAGTAGCTACAGCTGTAGCTGCGTATATAAATTGTATGCGTACATTTAACACAGCGAGTGATCGTTTTCCACCTAGAAAACTGTGTTAAATGTAACTATGTAATTGGATGACACATTAGTAGCTACAGCTGTAGCTGTATGCAAAATACACACTCCAGCATCAATATTTATGACAAATTAAGGAAATTACAATGACGGGGTCTCGTTCATTTGGTAATATGAAATAAGTAGGTATTAGGTACCTACTTGCGTCACAGTCCCCCTATTCATACACCTGACATTCAAGCTGCAATTGCTGTAACGTTGATAATAGAGTCCATTATGTGTTTGTCTTTTTAACGACTAGTGAATTCTAACTTGTATTTTTAATGTAATTAGTTTCTTGTTTGCTCGTAGTAAGAGTGGAAAGTAAACAATTCCAAGAATTGTAAAATTGTTTTCATATGCTCAGCTGTTTACCAATGCCTTCTGTACTGTTTTGAACCATGTAACAAGCTTAACTTATATCTAATAAAGCAGGCTTTGGCATTTGCCGCTCGCAGTATTTCCATTATCATAACTACGTAACAACAATGTCAACAAAACAAACGTTTGGCCGCGATTTAAGGAAAATCTTATAAGCAGACTACACTCACCGTGTGTAGAAGTAGATACAGCTGTAAACAAACACTAGCGACAAATCCACTCACTACTCGTCCACTGACGCGGTTAAATTGTTTTATTTCACTTGGTTTTCTCGAGGGGAAAACTAATGAAGTATCGTAGAGTACGTACTAGCGCGAGCGTGCATATGCACACAACCGTCAACCGCCGGCGTGGAGGTGCGACTGAGTGAGCGTGCGCTCCGACTGTCCGTTGGTCCCACCATTCGGATTCAGCGCCGCAAAGCTGCGCCGGCGCTGGGGACCTGACCGATTTGCCTCGCCCGCTGCTGGCCACTCAAACTATGAGATGTCACTAATACTTTGAAATTCATTGCATCATTCAATCGGAACATTTTACCCAATTTCAATATTCATTGCGACAATACTGACGAGAAGATAATTAGAATAAATAATAAAACCTATTTTCACACCACCTGCTCGAAAATGTCAAATTATATGTCAAGCAACCTTAACCTAAAGTGAGTCATTAGTGGCCGGGGGCACAGCCGGTCAATAATGTTGTACTGGATTTCATTATGACCCGCTGGTCAATAATGTGATTTGAATTTGGAATCTCACGTGCTCAGTTAAATTGGCAGTATAGTACTAACAAACACCCTTTGGTACCAGAAAGAGGAAAGCTATTCTCGATACCCTTACTACGCGTGGATGATATTCTCAATTTCCTACAAAATCATAACGACTGCATCTTCATATCGTTGCCATGTTTTCGAAGACATAATATTGTAAGAATAATTAGATAACTACGAACCATTTTTTAAAAGGAATCATTAATAATAACAAATACCCTACCGCGCCGTAATACCGTAATAGTAATTGGCTGTAACATTAGTTAATTTATTTTAAGTAAACTGCGCAAAGATTGCTGTGGATTTTGTGAATAAATAAATAAATAATAAAACCTATCTATACTACAGTCGATTTATCACATTTTATCAAAAATACTCTATTTTCACGGGCGTCTCCAATGACGTTCTAAATTCAAAATGCATACAGCCAATCATCCAAAACCATTCTACCGGCCCTGTATAAAGCTTAGTTTACACAAACGCCACTTCCATGAGAGTAATATCAATAGACAATCAATAACACACGACAAAACCGAAGAAGAGACTTTTTTTTTTGAAAATCGAATTGTTCGTGTCTTGGCTACTTATTGGTAGACGCAATAAAGGCGCGAACTTTTGGCATTTAAACTTTAAATTTATCAACAAAGTATTATAAAATGTCGAGTGATGAAAGTGATTGTACTCCTGAATTCATTACAACCGAAGCTAATAATATTTCCAATGATTTACTGCCGTACTATGGCTATTATTTTCTCACAGTAGGTGTAAAAAGTAGAGTATCCTCCTCTGGGCTAAAGGTGTCTTTGCCTTGGGCTAGCTTGAATCCCTCGCTGCATTCAGGATTCTTGTATTAACTCCCTCGCTTCGCTCGTGAGTTAAACTCTTAACTCCCTCGCTGCGCTCGGGAGTAAAATCCTGAATCCTTCATTGCGCTCGAGATTCAATATGACGCCCGTGACATAAGACACAACTTTAGCCCCTCGGTGCATAATCTACTATTATAGTTAGCAAGAAAAAAAAAATAAACCTTAGAAGCATGACAGTTTAAAAAAAAAAATGTCAACAGTGCTGTCTGACTAAAACTGTCAACGCATTTAGTGCATTTTGAAATTCGATGTTTTTGAATAAGTTTCAGTTTAGCTGTCCTTTTGCGGAATTCAAATCTACCTGAGATTTGAGAAATAAAACCATGGCATCGCAGACAAATATCGATTTAAATGACACAAGTTCAATGTTTAAGCAAAGCGGCAGTCGAGTTAACTCGATAGATGAGCCTTTGATGGCGATCAAGTCGCCCGAGGAACCTCAGCCAGAGATACCAGCGCTAGGAGCAAAGAAAAAGAGGTCTAAGAAGATTTGGAAGGATGTGTCTGAGGAGTCTTCGCATACCAAGTTCTTTAAACGGCCAACACGTTTAGCTGAGTTAAAACAAGTTACTAGGGATGAATATCTCAGTACAATATCAGAGTCGATCTCTGGATCAGCGGATACTTTCAGCTGCATCCATGGCCCCGAAGGCAAGAAATACACACAGAAGGGTTTACTGAAAAGGAATCTCTTGAAAAATTTGGATCCCATAACTCGTAAGTTCTTGTCTGATAGATGTATTATTTCAGGACACATCATCAATTCGTCAGTAATCTGACCTGAATATGTAGTAAGGCTGAATATTTCGACTCCCCAAATAATTGATTCTTTTGATTGCAAGGGCAAAAGCAAGTGGCAAGTGGCAAGTGGCAAGGGATCTAAAGGTTAATTTCCCGTAATCAAACCAGGATGCGAATGTTAATAAATATACGAGAATAGCTCCTCTGATTCTGCTCTGGCTGCAGCCAAGTACTTACCTTAGAAAAGAGGAAATATACTAAACAAAAAATATTTATGTATATTATCAGGCTGAGCAGTGGTGGCCAAGTGGTATCTGCCCCGGTGGTCGTGAATTCGAACCCAGGCAGGCACTTTACTTTGTTTATTAAATTTCATCACCACTGCTCTCAAAGCGGTGAAGGAAAACATCGTGAGGAAACACGCACATAACAAATTCATGAAAAAAAATATAAATTCAAAAAGTCATGCGACATCCACCAACCCGTAAAGGGCCTGCGTGGTAGATTACAGCCCACTCCCTCTCACACGGAGGAGGCTTGTGTCCCAGCAGTGGGAACAATAACAAAAATAATAACAGTGTCCGCTATTCCACGAAAAATATTCCCACAGCACAAGAATCAAGAATAGGAAAATTAGAAATCGGAAGTCGTCGATTGTGTACATACTCGTACATAGCTAAAACCGAAGCTATTGTTCTCAATTAGGTAATATACTTTCGCAGGTTGGTCCTGACATCCAGGATATAAATTTCTTTCTTCTTGTAGAAAATTTACAAAAAGATGAAATTTTATCATCAGGGTCATCGAAGTAACTATAAAATTATTGTAATTCTGCGTTTCTATCAGCCATGTATGTTGTACCCGCATTATATTTCAACTATTTTTGTCGCGATGACTCCAAATAACTAACGACACAGTATTTATGAAAGTGCACGTCAACAAATAGGACGATTGTCCTTTTATTAAATTAAAGTGCGCTTTCCCTCACCTACTTACCCTTTTAATCAGCTATCATAATAATTTCTCGTGCACCGACATTGACCTGACCTGGAAACGATTCTATTGTTTTACTACTTATCTGTAATTTCATTTTCTGACTGATAATACGCGAGTTTTTATTGCAACTTACACTATGGCTACGTTTGCCAATGTTTGTATCGAATGATGTACAGTTAGGGTCATAAGTGGAATGACATTGTCACGAAGTAATAGATTGACACTTTTGTTTAACTTACGACCTTCTTCTAATGAGTAATTTCTATACTATAGATAGATACACACTCTCACATTCGTTTGCAACTGATTGTATTTCGTAAATTCAACTATTAGGTTATATGGCATGATAGCCGACGACGAGCCGTGGGGTTCGAATCTCACGCGCGGTGATAACTTTTTAAAATGTTTTTATAATTAGAATTACCTACTCGGATAATCGCGCTATTGAATATATGTAGTTCCGTATCATGTTTGCCTTGTTCACATAATTCGTAAAACTTTATGATTATACTCACATATATCTAAATAAATAAATTATAAGGTAGACAGATGCAGTTTACTTACGACTCATTCAACGCGACTAAATAGAACGTTATTTGTTTTTGGTTGGCTGTTATTGTGTATTAGTGACGTGTGTTTAATCTACTTATTATCGGTGTTGAAGTTCATTTTGAAATGCAAGGAAATTTAAATATTGAGATAATAGCAGATATTATCGCGCTGCGTAAAAGTGGACTTAATATTATATCACACATATATTTGATGAAACCGGACTGAGTGTGAGTATTATGATTTAATTATTTTATCGATTTTTTTTCTAATTAAAGTATAACTGCTGATCCTTTTAGTTATTTTTAGACGTTTAATATTTATCATAAAAAAAGAAGAAGAAAATGATGAATATAAAATATAACATTAAGTATAATAATATAATATTATATTACTTATATGTAATATTTCTATTTTCAAAATAATTTTGTTTCAAATTGGTAATATTCGTATTTTGTTAGTAGCCTAACAGTACCTTTTTTGTTTTTGTTTTAGAGAAATACCTACTGTGAGTCGGAGGGACAAAAGATATAAGGAAAAGGGAAGCCTTGCCAGTCGAAAGAGAAGTGAAAGGCCCCAGCTAGTCAGTGAATATGAAACAAGTGGTTTCATACCAACGAGATATTTTGCCGAATTATTCGACACGTCTTTACGAACCGTTCGCCGTGCACACGAAAACCAGCTTTTTGAGCTGGTTTTCGTTTCGCCCATATTTGATTGAAAAACATAAACAAAAACGTTTACATTTTGCGATACAGTGATGATACAGTGATGGGAAGCACGGAATGAGAGATCAGATGAGCAGTTGAAGTTGCATTGTATAGAAATATGGGAACATTTAAGAGGAACAGATATATGTTTCAATATTGTTGGATGCGTCAGCGTTTACTTGATAACATTAATAATAATGGGGTTTATACAAAGTATTAAGTTATAAATTACAAATTGATTTTAGTAATATTAAAATAATGTTGTGTCACATGCGTAATAAGGATTATTTTGAGGTTTAGTTTCAATTCATAATGAAAATGATCACTTAAGCTATAACTGCAATAAGTCCTAATAAATACGATTTGTTAATTTTGACGTTAGCAATTAGGCAACTAAAGTTAAAACGAACGCACTGGCAGTTAACAAAAAGTAGTACTACTGAGTATTTTAATTGTATTATGACAAGGAGTTTGCACTTTTTTTATTTACGTGGGTAGATTTGCTAGTGGTGATTTCTTAGAGTACCCACACATTAGTAATTAAAGCATAATATTATTATATTACTAAGATTATGAGAAAATAAACTGTTTTGACTTGAAGTTTATTTATTTCTAGTTTATAAAATTATAACGAATAAACATTTTGAAATCACTTATTTTTAACCCCGTATTACAATAACAATATAATAATAAAAATGAAATAATTATTACATTATTATTCTCGTTTATTAATCTATAAAAAAACGAATACCTAATAAAAAAACCGATAAAGATTATTGTTGGAAAAGAAAAATAAAAGTTCCAACTCGAGATGGGAACCCCAGACTTATGTGTTGCAATAATCCAATACGTAAGACTACAAGCTATCGGTACTTGATGTAACAATTTCAATTTTAGCAGTGGTATGAACCAACCAAGGTCATACGTAATTACGTATCCTGTGTGCAAAAGCGACGGCATGTTTTTTGTTTCGTTCGACGCCACCCAGTGTGCGAATTCTGAGGTGAGCGTTCTGTGTTGATACATCACTTATGCACACAGACTCAGGGACGGCCTTTACCGCGCATTCACAGCATATTCATATTGGTGATAATGCATTAATGACCCTGACTGTACATTGGTTGGAGTCCCACAAAGCAATGTTAATTACTTTAAACGTCAGTCTTTTCAATGTAATAAAGTATGCATCACGACTAATCGCGAACATATTCAACTGTCATTCACTGTGGTCTGCGCTGCACCATTAGTCTTGAGTAAAACAACAAACTACGCTATTTATCGTTCTATTTATGATAAAACTGGGGCTGTATGTGTATGTGTGTGCTGATGTTACTAATCTAATTCGGGGACAATTTATCCATATTTCTTTGAACAGTAGAGATGCACTCATCTATTTAAATCTTATATTTTTTGTACCGCTTAACATGTCCGGATACCACCATGATCTTCTATATATAACTTTAGATATGTCCAAGGAAATTCCTCTAAGAGCTCTTTTACATTTATTTATAGTTGTACAGACGATGTATCTATTTCGTATTGACTCCAGGCTGTGTAATTATTCATGATTTCTACTCGACTCGAGTTGAGGACACGACAATTAAGTCGGTAGTTAAAACTAATCGGAATAACTGTTGCATGTTTATTGTCTATAAAATCGTGACTGACTTAATAACGTTAGTGGTTCATCTTTAGATTTCCTTTTGATTAATTGAATGCAGAATTACCATTTAATTTACAAGAAAGCGTGGAATTATTTTGCATAATGGGTTTGTGGAGTTAGATTTTGAACCGTTTGACAGTTTCTGAAAGATCTGCGTCCGATTGATGCATCTAGTGCGCCATCTTGCCACACGTAATGTTTAAGTTATTCGCTACTCGCCGTTTTCATCATGATTCCTATCCTTTAACCCAATTAATTTGATGTCGACGCAGTATGTTTTCTGTTTCTATACATGTTCTTCAACTGGCATCTCGGTATTCGCCGCCTTTTTAGCAAGATTTTCGTCATCATAATTTTCATCTTCCTCTATCTATTCATCGTTTTAACGTGAACAACTGAAAAATTCTTTTCGCTCGGGGAGCTGGTGATAAGACCGACAAACAGTAAAAGATTTCAACCGCTAATAACTAAGAGACTTTTTTAGTTTTTTTTTTTTAATTTCACTGTAACTGTTCGAGTTTAATCGAACACTAAGCGAAAATGCATAATTGCATGGAACGCAAGTATGCACATTCGCTCGTCCACCAAAACGTGGGTCAGTTCGCGTTCAGATCTCATTAGAGACACCACGTACTCAAAACTATTACCATTACCATTGTCTTGTAGCTAAGTGTTCTAATGATTAAATAAACGGTTATTTCCCTTACAATTCGAGACTTTAACTTCTACCATATAAATCATATCCTATCAATACGAGAAAGGAGTGTTAGGCCACCATAGCGTCTCGTGCTAACTTTTACAGTAACCATTTATTTATTTACACAATTTATTAGCTTAAGTGTAGGTACTGTTGACATTACAATATATAAGGCCGCCAGTAACAGTCACAATACATTCCTGTTACCCGTAGAGTAACAAACGAGTGAGAACTTAAGAATATAGGCTAATATAGGCTCCTTAGGAATATAAACTTAAACAAATGAAAAACTTAAAATAATTTTGCAGAAAGAAATGGCTAGGTACGCTTAACTTAATACTATTTTGGCTTCTCATGAATGTAAGTGTGTGAGTGTATTTGATATTATGTATGTAGGTATGTATGGAGTTTGCTATTTCAGAATCTTAAATGTGTTTTTAGTTCTTTTATCATTTAAGCTGAGTAAATGTTTTCTTACAATCTTTTTAAATATGTGTGAATTATATTTCCGAAAACCTAGAATTACATTAAATTTATTAAGATAAATATACGGAGCTAGAAAAAAAAAAGAAATCGCTGAGCAAATTTTGTCCTATATACAATGTGTAACTGAATTAATGCACATTATGAAAGTAGTTTGTTCAGAATAGTTTACTGAATCGATTTCTGTAATTTTTAATATAGGTAATATTTTATCCCAAAAATAATTAAAACTACGTAAATTACTGTCACACTTCCGCTGTACAGTCAAAACAAACCAAAATAGATGAAGTACCTACTGCGCTAGACCCCTAAACGAGTGCGACTGTTTGCATGCGTAGATTTGTAATGTGACCACAAATTTCTCCCACAATCAGTGTAACTAATTTATGAGAAAAACAATGTTTATTACATAATAATAAAAAATCAGTGTATGTATTATGATTATAACATAACATTCTAATTGGGGTGTCTGGTGGTGTGCGTTAATTCCGGGACAAGTTGTATAGGTTGTTTGTAGACTTTGTGAGCTCTTTGAATAGCATCTGGAAAATCTGGTGGTTTTTTGTGTGCATTCATGCTCATAATACTTCTCGTCTTCTTTCAGAACGCCAATGGACCGACAAATGTGCTCCGACATTTGATTGGGAAATGGCCAAGATAATGGAGCAGATGATCGCAAGCCCGACGGTGGAACATCAGTTAGATCGCTTACAAGCACATCTACGGGACTTTGCTAAGACCAGTCGCAATGGATACGTATCCTTTTCTATAAAATTCATGCCATAGAATTCATGAAGCAAATACACTACCGGAGTCCTATATCGAGCCACCGTAAAAATAATGATATCCCAGAGAAAAAAGTTTTTTATGCAGTTTTGAAGCTGACCATCGTTTCGGCATCACTCATCATCATCTGCCTAGCCTATTCCCATTATGTTGGGGTCGGCTTCCAGTCTAACCGGATGCAGCTGAATGCCAGTATTTTACATAGAGCGATTGCTTGTCTGACCTCCACAACCCAGTTACTGAGTAATACGATACTTGGTAAGACTGGTTGTCAGACTTTTGAGCTTCTGACGTAACGACTGACAAAGGTCCACGAATGACAGCCGGGACCAACGACTTAACGTGCTTTCCGAGGCACGGAGGGGTCTTGGTATGTAAAGATGGTCATCCATCCACGAACCAACCTCGGCAAGCGTAGCTTAACCTGATCGATCGAACCGTGCGGCTATTATTGCTTAGCCACAAGGTCAGCATCACTATTGTTCCAAACTTGAATTCACGAAATTGAAAAAGAGAAGAAAATCGGATCTTGGTCCCTCTTATTGGGAGTTTAGGAGTTTTTGTGATTTAGGAGTCCGGGAGTGTAGGTGAGTGTAGTAATAATGGCTGACTTATTTGCGAAGAAGCTGATGCGGGGAAGTATTACCACCATTCTTAAATCTGCCAGCAAGCAAAATGTGCTGTTTCAGTCTTTTGAGTTTTTTTACCAGGGCTCTGTCTCCGGGATGGCAGTGCACGTGTGGTCTGGTATTGTAGATTTCCAAAGTATGACTAGTTATGCTTCACTTTCACGACAAATTTGAATAACGTAATATAATAAAACCATTAGTAAGCCATTGCAATGAAACTCTTATCTCATTGTGATAAAGTATAAGTTAGAACGTTTGCCGTGAGTTTGATAAAACTCTCGGCAATCATTTTAATTTATACCTCACTTTATCGAGACAGGGGTTACATTGCAATGACTTACTAATGGTTGAACGTGAACGTTGGGTTGCCTGCTTTGTCATTCCAATGTTAAAGGTCATAAGTACTATTATTAACTATAGATAGTTCCCTTAAAAAAAAGCAGCGAGTGGATGTTCTGGTGAGTTACTGCAAAATAATGGACTTCTTGTTGGAGACAGTACCCCACCTTCCTGTTCTAACGGAAGGAATCATGCTGCTGCTCAAAAACTTACAGAAACCGATTCTGCTTATACAAGCATCTGACGTCGTTTCATATTTCAACGATATCATGTATTTCATGGGGTTTATGGGTAAGTTACCAGACGTTTTATCGATTACATGTTAACCTACATTTTCTTAGAAGAACGGTGGCCGCTATATAACGGCCGTAAAATTTGCACCGGGCATCGGGGTTTGACTTTACGGTGTCAAAAAGCTCTCTGGAAAACAGAGTAACGACTTACTTTCAGAAATAACGTATCAGTGACGTCATTCAACGGTTAGTTGCGGACGTTATGTGGCGGCCACCGCGGTCTTAGCAATGCCGTTACAGTCCATACATGCTTGGAAAGCGTGGGCCTAAACTCCCGTTTCAAAACAACGAATTCTTCAATCATCTGATCCTGTATGGACTTACGGTTCTTCAAAGTTTAGCAATAAGACCTTTTTTTTTTTTATTAATTACGATACGATTTAATTCCGTACCTGCCCCTCGGCTGTTAGGCAAATTAAGTTCGGTAACATTTGAAAAAGTAACTGGGTCTCTTAAGTGAACTTGTAATGGATCCGCGAGATTTGACACCAATCCAAACTCCTGACAATCTTGAAACCTCCACATGTTAGAACAACAACCTTAACTTGACTCATAAACCTCGCGTGTTGTTCTGATACACTTTGACAAGACAATTCACTTTTTCTGAATGAAAGAAACTGCACAATATCTTGGGAATTAATCGAAACTGAACTGATATTACGTAGACTTTCGTGTTCATAATACTAGAATAATTGAGGCCAAGTCAATATCGCCACGCCATTTTGTGGTAGCTGTTAAAGAGGACAATGTCGTTGTCACTCGAGGGAATTAAACTCCTTCTCCTTTTGAGGAGTTATGAATGATGGCTTATGCTCGTGCTTCACATACCAACTTGTTTCGACTCTGACGTCTTAAAACGGTCTATAGTAGGTCAGACTTCGAGTTCATTGAAGAAACGTGAGTAGTGATTTAGATATATTTGATTAAAAAATGATTGTGTCCTCCTAATTGGTGATGTGATTTCAAAATGATTCAGAAAATTATATGGTGGAAACATTTTTTACAGTTTCACTAAGCAGTTTCATGATGTTTAAACTTGTTTCTAAGACATTGTCTAGCGAATTATTTTTAAAAGGGTAAACGTTTCTTGTCGAGTTTCTTGCCGGCTGTTTTCTATAGGAAACGACCAATTGGAACCGTGCCCCTAGCTTCTGACTTTTCATAAGTGCCCATGTAGGTTAGGTTAGTAAAATAAAATATTTTGATTTTGATCAGATTCTATCAATATGTTGCTATACTCTGTCCACTAGCTTAACCGTTTTTTGACATCTGCCTTATATACAACGTTACTAGTCCAGATTACGTAAAAGTTAACTTTAAAATGCGTATTATAAAACTGTCTAATCTTATTGAATTATCTTATTTATGACTTCTTACAGAAATTATAATACCGTACGTGTATCAGTTTTGACAAAAAATAAATAAATAATAATTGCTCATTAGTTCGATCTGTCAAAAAACGTATCCTAGTGGATAGAGCATAGTGCGACAATTGCACAAAACCAGCCAGCCTAGCAGACAGTCATCAGCAACGGAATTGCATTAAGTATCAATAATATCCACAGATGAATACTACGAATGTCAAAACAAACTAAATAGTTGATTACAATACTATATTGTCTTTTCTGAATGATAATAAACAATGACATTTCATAGTACTTCAAGATGAAAGCAAAACAAAGCATACAATTACTATCTGTAAGTGAAAGAGTTGGATTAATCACTTTTCCTTGATTGTTTCATTGAACCTTTAATAACAGAAGAGATGACTAAAGAAATGTTTCTACATATGTATTAGTAGCTGTTTTCGCTATTTTTCTTCTTCTTCTTCTTCGTGTCGCTGACACGACTGAATTTTAAATCTTGTTGGCCCAAAACTTTTCTACTTCCACGGCGTCATCAGTGGCAGCGCAGAGGTCACTTTGACCCCATGTTTTGGGACACAGAGGGCAGGATATTTCGCTATTAAAAAGGGGACTGTAGATTTTTATATGGAGCCTGGCATATCTACTGAATGGCATTGGCAATGCAAATGGCAATATTTAGCACTCTGAATCTAGAAATTTCTGTTAAAATGACTGCGATCTTTTTATGCCTGTGACTATCAAAAATACTCTTTAAAAAATTCGATCTCAAAACTGTGCAATGTTTTAAATTTGCAGAATTTTTTTAACGATGGAGTACAATTTGTAAAAGTTCATACCCCGATATATCCAAAACAATTGGGGACGCACAAAAATTAAGTAAAATGAGATGCTTCATCCAATCTAGTTTGAGACACTGGATTTCCTTAAATTACTCGGAGCGAACTAATATTTTCTGTAAAATCTAGTATCCACTGAGTATGCAATATTCGCTTGGGTCGCGGCCCGCATTTAGCAAATTGGACGACATTCTGAAATTCAGCCAAAATGAAATCCTGCCTCTATAACCAGTAATTTCTGCCCATCATGACGTACGATGCTGTGAGGTGAGCGCTTATACAGGAAGCTGTGTACATCGTGAGAATTGCACAGAGAGCCATGGAGCTCCATGCTTGGCATAAGCCTTATAGACCCGCAGAACCGCAGACGTACGAAAGTTTTTAATATGGGAAAACGGGTTATGGAACTCAAATGGAGTTGGGCAGGACACCTGGCAAGGCGCAGTGATAACAACAAGACGAAGTGTCGGAATTCTTGGCATCTGAAAAGAGAGGCTACGCTCAGTAGTGGGTGAAGTTGGGCTGTGGATGATGATGACGTATTATTTATTTATTTATAATGCACTTCAACGGCTTAGGGATGATTTTTCCAACGCCAGATAATTTTATCGGAGGTATAGTTTTGAATTTCTGACAGTTCTTCCATACAAAAACTGTCAGACGTCAATGTTATTCCACGAATAAAAAATATGTGTCGATTGAAAAATCAGTCCTAACTCAGTAAGACATACACAAACAAAAATCGCATACAGTTTTAGGAATTGTGAATTTGATACGTACAGAAGTGCACAGCACGTAATATGAAATCACAATCAATTTCACGGTGTTGGGCCCCCTTTCTCTAAGCTATATCTAAAGGCGATTCTAACCAAAGTAGGTTCACCGCTACGCTTATATCTGAAACGCGACACCGCACCCACGAAACGGGTCTAACACAAAACGCTAGGTTTTGTATCTTCACCCTTTAAAACCTTTGTATTCAGTTACAGTTTATTGTATTGTTGTTATTTATTATAATAATTCTATAACTACGTTTACTACCCACCCACCTTACCTTTTATAGCCGAGAATGTTTCAAGTCTAGGGAGAGTAGCTTTTATTTTAAATCAAATTCAATTATTTCTTGTAAATACACCATGTACCTACACTTTTGAATTGCTAGGGAGTCGGTCAGCCAGAAAGTTGATGCTAGTTGCCCGTTCTCTAAAGCCTAATAGGTTCCTATGGAGAGGGAGGGGATAAAAAAACTCCTAGGACACTCTCTTATACCAAGATATTATGTATGGGTTGTCTATGAGTTGGAATATTTTGAATCGGAATCTCAATATCTCCTTTTTATTAGTCTTACTTTGTTTCTATATTTATATTTCATCTAGCTGACCCCGGCAGACGTTGTCCTGTCCAAATGTTAATAGTTCGTACAAAAATCCCAAAGAAAAAAAAAATCATGTATTGTGTTTTTAGGGTTCCGTAGGGTAGGAACCCTTATAGTTTCGTCATGTCCGTCCGTCCGTCCGTCCTCGGCTTACTTTCCAAACGGTTAGTGCTAGAAAGTGTAGTAGTTATCACGTCGACAAAGTGCTAAAATAAAATCACGAAAAATGTTTTTTTATGGGATACCTCCGGTACACGTAAAGTGGGGTTGATTTTTTTTTCTCGCGTCTATCCCATAATATATCAACATTGAGAAGTTGCTAAGACTAATTTTTGATTTAGGTATCCGTTTGTGAAATATTCAACTTTAAAGCTCATTTTTTTGGTAAAATAGGGCGCCCCCCCTCTAAAAATCATGATGGTAGTCAATGTCAACTTTGAAGGAAAACTATAACGGCTTAGATAACCTTGTTAGTTCAGGAGTTACAGAGACCTAACTGTGCCACTATGGGTGACTACGGAACCCTATTCTATGCGTGGCCTGACACGCACTTGGCTGGTTTTTTCCGTCGTGTTTGACGAGAGGATTAGGCAAGGGGGCGCGGGTGATACTTGATTTTTTTCTAGGTTACTGCGCTTTCTTGAAGTTCTCTTCTTGTCTGGACGTATGTACTTAAACCAAATATATATCTTTGTTTCAGCGTACCTGCTAATAAAGTTGGATGATGAAGAGCTGTTCCTCATAGTGTCCAAAGCTATGACCTTTCACCTGTCGGCTCCCGACAATATTCGGGGTCCAGGGTCCGTAGGACTGCGTCACACCCTGGCTGCGGCAGGCCCGGTCCTGAGAGAGACCATAGTTAGAATGGTTGCTGTCGCCGATAGCCATAGGTTTTCAATATTCTTGGAGATCGTGCTTCTGCTGGCGTGCAATACAGCGGAGAATTGTACGTTAGTCATTGTTATGGAAGCTGGTATTTAAGATTTATCAAATAACAAGCTGTGTGCCTGATGGGATTTTTCATTGGAAACTTCTCAAGGAGCCTTAAGCTTTGGCGGAACCGCTTTTGGCCGTCGTGAAAATCTGTCATTTACAATTTTTCACAAGTACTTAACATTAAGGTCAAACCACGCTTCCCAAAGATTGAAATCGCTAGATCCCCCACCGTACTTAGTCGTACGTAGTCATGCGAAAAAGTGTCCCTACTGAGAAAAGAGAGGTCACATATTATTAAATAGCGTTTCTATGACAATCAAGTTTTAAGCCACTGTGTCATTGTGTGTCAGAGGTGTCAAAACGAAATCTTTGCCGCTGTCATCATTTTCATGACAACTGTCACTACAGCCATTAAATGCGGCCACCGCTCTTATAAGAAACCGTAACTTTTAGGGGATGAGTTTGCAAAAAGCGATGAAAACAACTATCTTTTACTTATAAAGAGAAGTTTATGTACTAAATTATACGCAATACAAACTTACATCCCCTAATTAACCCGCATTATAATAATTATGGGGGGTAATTAGGGGATGTAAGTTAAGTAAATCCCAGCAATGGAATATTAACGGCTAAAAATAATTATATTTTTAGCCGTTAATGTTCCACTGCTGGGTGGTAAAGGCCTCTCTACTCTCTTCCACCACCTCTTTCTGTTCAGAGCTGCCAAGGGCCAATATTTATCAAAGGAGTCCAGCTCATCCCGCCATGCGGGCCTGCCGCGATGTCGTTTGCCATTAAGCGGGACCCACTGGGTCGTAAGTTTGGCCCACTGACCGTCTGACATGCGGCAGATGTGTTCAGTCCAATTCCATTTAAGCGTGGCAGCTTACCGAGTGACATCAGAAGGCCAATTCTCGGCATTTAAAACGTTCAAAATCTAGTCGCAATCTCATCTCAGCGACAAACAAATGTCAAAAACTTGTCAAAATGTAGGGAAATTAGAAGTATTTTTTGACAGATTGAGACTGAGACCGGACTGTGAATGTTCTTAAAATTACGAGAATTGCCCCTCAGATATTTTAGTGATGAAACGGGTTGTTGTATTCTTAACCCAGTCCACAAGTTTAATAATTAGAATACTCCGTTCCATAGCTCTCTGGCAAACCTCGAGCGTGGTCCTCTGCGGAACCCCCATGGAGAATATTTTTCAAAAATCCTTCCTTAGTGATCAATTTCGTTGTATAGTACACGTGCAAAATTTCATGCTTATAGAACCAGCGATTTAGGCTGTCCGTTGTCTGTCAGTGAAAGAAATTAAGATTTTATTTGCTATGAAATATTGATCTGAACTGTACCAAGAGTCTATAAGGTTTGCATAACGTCGTCTAGATATACTGAATTACCGATGCAGACCAACAATAATGGGGTCATAACACAAACTTGAAGCGTAAACCGGTCAACAGCTACTACCAGCTGTGTTGCCAATCCTACAAACTAAAAACAGCAAATTAAAAACTGTAGAAAACAGTAAAATAGTATTTTTATAACAGTAATTCTACTGTCAGCGTAAGATAAAGAATAAAAAAGTTTGGGAAACTGAAAATGAATGCTAGACACGAAAAGCAAGAAACAAGCATTTTTATTGCTAAATGGGCCTGCTCTTGACATCGATCACGCCTGATGGAAAGCGATGGAGGAGGTCTATGATGGAATGAGCGTGCCCAGAAGATGACTATTCACTCTTGTTCTTTTTTGCTTCAGATAGTGGCTAAAGCGCAAAAATCTGTAGAAATATGGACTAACACAGAAAACAGGGATAAAACACAGTAGATCTACTCTTAAAACATTATGCTTGGCAACACTGACTACCTTATTATTATTGTCATCTCAATGTCATAAACTGTACCATTTTCTTCTTGCACTAGAAAATATACAGCCAATTATTGTTGGTTTGCCGGTTCACCGGCTGACAATAGGCGCTTAGGCGATGATAAACGAACCGTCCTGTTTTGATCGCCTCAGACGCCTCCTTTGTTGATAACTTTCTATTCAATATCTACGAGAACTTTGGGTGGATGTTTGGAACTGGTTATTGTGTTTTTGATCCAGAGAATAATAATCCTTCATTCTATGTCATGTGTTTTATGTCCTTTTATGTCGTATGCGTATTCAGCATAAATAACTGCAACCATCGTCGCCGCGTCTCCCGTCGTGTATACATACTTAGTGTTCATACAAAGGGCAATAGAGGCAACTGCATTTGACTACGAGTAAGGACGGTAGCTGCCAACGCGTCGACGGGTATCGGTCGACGGCTGCAGTTGTCTCTGCCGAAGACGCGTGCCGCTCGTGTCTATGCCCACTTACATAATCAAGTCACGCGTTAGGGGTGAATTGATTTTGTTTAGGTAGGTATTCGTACAACTAAGTACAGACGCCAGCAGGTCAAGCTACCCGAAACTGTCAAATTGTCCCAATCAATCTTGAACCTTAATGCTTTATCGATAAAGTTGATAATCTATTAAAGAAATTTGACAGATTGTAGTAGCTTGATGTGCTGGCGTCCGTATATGAAGAAATAATTGTGATCTTTAGTACGGGTCTTTTATATAGAACAACTCTGCTGTGCAGAGCTGCAATTTTCAACGAAGTAAATTCATTCATGAAATCATAATGTATTTATATGATCATTTGTGAGTCAACATAGGTTATATTGTTCATCATATTCAAACTTGATTTCGTCATGTTTGGCTTCTTTCCATTGTTTGAAGTCCAAATAGTGGTTTTGGTTTTGCAGGCATAGAAATGATGAAAGAAAACATCATTGAGATCATCCTCTACCGTTTTAACCCTTACTTTCCTAAAAGAGTACTGCCGCATTATGACATCAACCCTCTGGATTGCCAGGACCCCAACGTTAAATTGGGTAAGACAATATTGTGGTTTTTAGGGTTCCGTACCTCAAAAGGAAAAGACGGAACCTTTATAGATGTAAGGTTTGTAGAGTTGGGCTTCAGAACTACGAACGCGCGATATTGAGAACTAATATAGAGTTGTAACAACCTTGGATGTACTTCGTCCATGTAATTCCAAAAAACTTTTGAAGAAAAAACTTCATTTACGCGCAATGACAGGTACAGTACCACAAAGTGTGGCAATACACAGTAATGAGAGATGCACGTTGGCGTAGCTAGGGATTTTGTCTAGGTGGGCAGCCTACCTGCTATCAAACCACAGACAATCAATGAGTTTAACATTTTTATTAAGTAGAATATAAACTAAACGAAAAGCAGTGACGGTTATGCAAACCAGTTTCGAATCAATTACTGTTAATGCCCGTAGATCATTGGAAGTAATTAGAGTTGAGACAACAGCTGTAATACTGTAACATTACGTGATTGTAGGAGAGAGCAGCGTTAACATGAACATAACCCTGTCGCTGCTGCTCGTACT
This sequence comes from Apamea monoglypha, assembly GCA_911387795.2. Lineage (NCBI taxonomy): Eukaryota > Metazoa > Arthropoda > Insecta > Lepidoptera > Noctuidae > Apamea > Apamea monoglypha. The sequence continues at coordinate 27,088,683 of OU426914.1, read as the reverse complement.
TCTCAAGACTACTTTGGAACATTTGGATGAAAACCCGGGTTTTAAAAAACTGCTTCCTGCCCCGGACTGTTATGCACAAAGGTGAGCTATCGTTATGAGACTTCAAAACTTTACTGCTAAGTTTGCATACACACGAGTGGCACGCGTCAATGGCAGAGGCAAAAGCTGTGCAGCCGTCGACTCCCGCCGTCGTATCGTCTGCAGCTGCCGCCGACAGCGTGCCGCTCGTGTATTTTAGTATAAGGTGCTCAAATACACGAGCGGCATGTTGTCGACGGGTCGACGGTAGCCGTCGTCGAGTCGGCAGCTGCAGTTGCCTGTGCCGTTCACGCATGTCGCTCGTGTGTATGAGCAGTGAGCACTAAGTGAAGTAGGTCGCGTGCGCCAATGGCCATCATAGTCAAATGTTATTGGGTTTATCGATCGGGAATTCCTCAGCAGCAGCCCGGAGTTTGGATTTGTGCCCGGTTGATTGCAATGGGCTCGCCCCCTATTACATGGGACTTAAATGTTGAGATGTGGGTGTAGGCTTTGACGACACGGTTGGCGCAGTGTCTGAGCGATCGACTGCTGCGCTGCGTGTCGCGGGTTCGATTCTCGCACGGAACAAATATTTGTATTGCCTACAGGTAGTTGTTCCGGATCTGGCTGTTTGTGTATGTGAGTTTAAATGTTTGTAAACGCACCCACGATACAGGAGTAATTACTAGTGTGGGGCAACATTAAAAAAAAAACAAAACAATCCCTTAAGGATTACATGCGTGATGTTATGTATCTTTATGTAACCATTATGTGTTGATATTTTAATACCTTCGAATCTTTTACTTTTAAATCATTCTTTAATTGATTTTAGTATATTGTGTCTAACCGCCAACACTATCGGCGCCAGTAGGCTATCGACTCTACACTGTTTATCTACTCTCTCCCATGGACGTCGTGAAAGGCGACTAAAAGGTTAATGTTGAAAAGATTGGCAGGGGAGCAGTTTACTTCCTCGATGCTGATAAAACTTTCAACATACTAACACCAGAAGTAGTAATAACTATAGGTATATAAGTATCCTGTAATACATATCCTATACATATACTTTCGTTTATTTATTTAGTTACTTATCTTATATAATTACATTACCATGTTTCTTAAAATATAAAAAATAAGTATAAAAACATTAAAAAAATAGTGACACGCCGGTGTCGGGAGCAGGGCTACCGGTGGTTAGGGCTCCAGAGACAGGAACCTCCTCATAATGCGATAGGCCCTTGATCTGACCGCCTAACGAGAGCCTCGATATATCAACATCTATCGAGGCTCTCGTTAGGCGGTCGGATAATATTAATAATAAATAATATATGATGTAGTTTTGATGTACTTCACGGACCCTTCCATAGAGCAACACGGGCCACCGGCGGAGCAACACGGGCCATCCGCCGGTGGCCCGTGTTGCTCTATGTACCCTTCTTCCGGGCCCTTCATGGGCCTGATGTAGATCTACAAGCGTCCGTAGCCTGGCTACGTTTCGGTGACCTCTTTGGAGAAACCGAAGGTTTTGTCTGTGCAATTATGGACGAAGTTATGATGACGAACAATTACCGGATATTTATTATGAAAGACGGTACGGTTGACATCTGTCGGACATGCCACCGGCCGGGGGAATCAATCAGGCATATTATCTCCGGGTGTTCTCGTCTAGCTAACGAAGAGTACTTGCATAGACACAACCTTGTAGCTAGGATAATCCATTAGCAACTTGCTCTGATATACAACCTTGTGGAATCGGAGGTGCAGTACTACAGGTATGTGCCCGACCCAGTTCTCGAAAATGGAAATATCACATTGTACTGGGATCGATCCATCATCACTGACAGGACTATTGTTGCCAATAAGCCTGATATAGTGGTGGTGGATCGATCAGAGCGGCGCGCAATGATTGTTGACATAACCGTCCCGCATGATGAGAACCTCGTGAAAGCCGAGAAAGATAAACAAGTCAACTTGACTCGCGAGGTTGTCAACATGTGGGATGTCGACTCAGCGATCATTGTGCCTATAGTCGTGACAGCCAATGGCTTAATAGCCAAGAGCCTCGACCAACATCTGCGAAAGCTCTCGTTGGGCAGCTGGATCAAGGGCTTGATCCACGGAGAGCGGTACTTATGGACACGGCTCGCAATGTCAGGAGGTTCCTCTCTTTGGAGCCCTGACTTGGGCCTTGGGCCCAGTTCCCGATACCGGTGGGCTACTATTTTTTATATTTTAAATTTTTTTTATACTTTTTATATTTTAAATTTTTTTTATACTTTTTATATTCTAATATTTAAAAATATAACTTATATGTGTTTACATTCAAATAAAGGAAATAATATATAATAAATAGATAATATTAATATCTAATAAAGTATGGAAGTATCAACTATCAACATACTTCCATACTTTATTATTAATATTATCTATAAATGGCAGAGTAACTGTCGGTCTGTTACCTCTGAAGCGATTAATAGTACGTGAAATAGTGATTCAATAAGGTTATACTCAAACTCAAACTCAAATCATTTATTTCAATTAAACCATTTACAGGCACTTTTGAATTGTCAAAATTAAATAGTCGGCCCGTTCCAAAACGTAGATTTCTATGGAGAAGAACGGGCAAGAAACTCCACGGACACTCTTTTAAATCAAGATATTATTACAGGATCCTGGGTACATTATTCTTATAGCTTCTATATGTGAGAACAATGTAATATATGTATATATATATATATATGTGAACTTACGAGAGTTGTATGTGAAACATACAACCTGAGACTGCCTGCAAATTGAAAAAAACGTAAGAAATTTGTACTTCACGGGCTACTCTGGCACTTACCCCTATGAAATAACTCTTCAGCACCAGCGTAAAAAGAGGGGTGTTATAATAAATTTTAAACTAAGGTATTGCAACAATGAATGGCCCGATTCAACACAGTTTTTTAAATGAAATAGAATATACAAGAACGATTTGGCGATCTATCATGAAGACTATGGCCAGTGATGCATCTTACTAAGTAAATAGTGTAAGCACTAAGTATAGGTACTTACACCTCTGCCTAACCCTTCGGGGAAAATAGGCTTGATGTTATGTTTTTTGATGTTTTCTTTCTCTCAAATACATACTACTTATTTGATGCCTTCTTACTATGATCCAGATGTTTCATATGGGCATATCGATACGAATGCCGTACTCGGGGGCATCACCACGAGAGGATTACCCTCACTGTGATAGCAGCAATCATGACCAAGTGCTTTGGGGATCGGCTGCTTCTCTTCTCTTCTATATTGATGCCAGGTATCAGACCTATCTCAGTAGCCAATGAAATATAAGGTTGGGTTTTGATTCCAATGCTTTTTTCAATATAAGTTATATGATGCAGAATTCTTTAATGACATCAAATTTTAGAATCTAAGTAATGGTTACAAACATACTCGTAGCCTGTGTCTACGAGACAAAATATCATCTGGAGAGCTGAAACAAATAATAAACGATTTTCCCCAAAAATGATAAAACATAACGTTATTGTATCAATGGGGATATTGAATTCGGAATCAGTTCCATTAGTGGGGTCTAGCAACCATAATTTGAGCACTTTCACTTCCGACGGACATAATTGCGTTGCTCGAAGAATGGTCGCCGTTCAACCGTGTCCCGTCGAAACTAACGAATCTGATTCATCCAGAGTTGCATCACGATCATTATCAGCTGTTTTGTGTTCGCAGATATCATGTCGCTGTCAGTTCTGACTGAACTGCCTCCGAGGAAGGGCTGGATTGCGACTGTGAACTTTACCACCTCGCAGCGAGATGTTGACTTCAAGAAGACATTGATTTATTTTGTTGTTGATATGCTTAAAGTGTTCCCTTACAATAGATTCGTAAGATCTAGCTTTAGCTTTAATCATGAAATATGCAATACTTACAAACATTTTCATAGGACCTTCTTTACCACCTCCTTATACAGGCTGTCCCAAAAATCAAATGTCAAGCCGGAAACGGGTGATACTGATAGGTCAAGTCGTGACAGTTATTAGCAGAAAAAAAAATTGGTCATGTACTTTTCAAATTAAAAGTACTTATAATAAATAAAAATTAAAAAACTGACACTCTGATGATCTTTCAAGACCTATAAGAAGATATATAGGTTCAAAGAGATTTTTTTAATGGCCTCACTCCAAATAAAAAAATATCATTGAAATTATATATCTTATTTTCTGTAATGAGACCCTTATTTACCTATTATAGATGATGGGGTCTCAGCATTGGCTTTTGGGTATCATGTACCTTCTGGACCCAGGTCTCTGTACCCTAAGGTCTCGTTGGTCGCCGTCTCTCTTTGCTGAGATTCGTAAAACAGCTCTTCAAGCATTGGTCTGCACCATACCTCTGTCTGATCCGACTTTGGTCAAGAAGTATGGATTGATTAGAAGGTGAATATCTATCATATTTTTCTTGATAAGTATAAAAGGAGAGTGAGAATAGAATAATCAAAATAAAATACCTATGCCTGGAGAGCAGTGGTGGCCCAGTGACAGGCGCTTTACTTTTAAATTATTTCATCACCACAGACTGGTCTCAAAACGGTGAAGGAAAACATCGTGAGGAAACCGGCATGTCCTAGAACCAAAAATTCGATAATGTTTGACATCTACCAACCCGCACTGGGCCCGAGTGGTGGATTACGGTCCACTCCCTCTCACACAGGAGGCATGTGCCCCATGCAAAGGCTTCGTCTAAAAATCTATACCTACCTACACGGTGGCCGACGTTACCACATAGAGGAAAAATCCGGCTGCAATTATGAAGCTTGTGCGGTCAGACAAGTCGGTGATCGTAGGAACTTTTCCGTTTCCTACGACATCACTGTTTGCTACGGCACTCACCGATTTCAATTAAATCATCAGATCAAAATTATCATCTGTTTTCAGAATAATGTGGTACATTGAGTGGTACTCAGAGAGCCCGTTCGAAATCCCGATACTGTACTGGTGCGTAAGGCTACTGCAGGTCGCTACTCATCACAGGCAAACCCCTGAACGCAGAATGGTCTTAAAAGACCTGTTTGATACACACGGCATTATTATAATTATGAGTAAGCTAATGGCTATTAACTACTACAATTTAGGATTTACTGATATTGTTATGCCTTGAAATCAGAATTGTCAAAGTCAGCTCATCGAACCTATTGCTGCGATATACCTGCGCCATTTACTTGGTGATTGATTTCAAGATGGTCAGCTGTTTTCGTGTGAGACGCGCGGGCGCGTGCGTTTACCAACCCGCACTAGGCCCGCGTGATAGCTTATGGCCCACTCCCTCTCAAAGAGACGAAGCCTGTGTCCCAGCAGTGGGAATATTATAGGCTCATTATGCTAAGTGTTTTCGACAAATAGTGTAGCTCCACGGCAGACGTTTCAATCCAGCATAGGGTGCTTAGCTACCATTGAATCGGTTGGTCTTGAGAAAAGATTACATCCAACCAAATAGGAACTTACATCTATAATGACTGTAAAATAAAATGTAAAATCTATTGAAATATATCAGGGACAGGGCGTTCCAGGCTCCGACCCTTTCGGATTCATTATGTCACGTCAATAATGGCGGGCTTTCAGCGCCAGTGTTCTAAACTAAGAGTATGCTCTGATGAAAAAATTGCCTGAGATTTCCTTGACCCAGAACTGTATAGGTAACCTATTATAGAGGTATCGAGGAACGGGGTTGTAAAGTTCCTCCGACCAGACGGGTGTTGTATCTGGCGGGCAAGTACCCGATGATTCATGTCGGGCCGTTGTATATATGCTAGTTGCGCGGTAAACTCTGCTTGTGAGATGCAGGATTTTGCGTGACGTCAGTATGACGCGTAGTTCGCATGTGGCGTTGTAGATACCACTACACTAGAAATACTTACCAAATGCTTGCAGCCGACACCCTGACATTGTGACATAGTCCTTACTGTTGCTCAGATCTCTGTTACACCCTTATGGAACAAAAGTTGCCGCCTGTGGAGAAGAGCCAGGCGATTATAGCATTGAGTCTTCGCTTGTTGACGAGCACTTTGATGAAAAACCAGCGTGTGACTTGCATCGTCTACCCGACCATCAGGTGGCCATTTTCCGTAAAAGAGCTGGCCAGAAAGATGATGGATATGGTTCTGTATTCACTTGATAAGCACTTTATTATCAGTGACAGGTCAGTGGGCCCGACTACGACAAAAAAGTTCAAAACAAGATCATTTTTCAAGCAGTCTGATGTACTTCATGAAAGTTATTATAGTTCAATCTCAGTTTTTATGCCAACAAGTGCATCAGCCTGCTTGAAACGTGAGCTCGTTTTGAACTATAGTTGTCGCGCAGACAAGTAAAAAATACGAGTCGTTACGTGTCTCTGGATCCAGCCAGCACCCTAATTGCGTAACACACAATAACAATGTGGATCATTTTGAAGGATATTGCTAATACATTGCATCATATGTTCGAAAAATTTGTCTGCTCAACAACGTAAATAATGCAATGAATGTTGTTGAACTGTCAAAATGAAAGCCATTGCTACTGTTAGTTACGCAATTACCACCGCTGATCCTGGGATTTGTAACTTGTTCTGACAACAGGGTTTGTCTTTGTTATTTAAAATAAAAGTATTAGAGGTGATTATATTGAAATCACATGAGACGTTACTTACCTTATCTTGTTCAGAAATAGTTATCTACAGATCTCTAACCTTAGGATTTAGACACCTTGGCTACTGAAGTACCCAAGGTGTCTAAATCCTAAGGTACACAAGTTCAACTCACGTTGTCCTAGTGTCCTATAGAGGGGCAAAGGTGTTGAGACCCCCCGGGGGCCCCAACATTAAATCTTCGACGTTTCTCGCTATAGTAATTATGAGTTACTTTCTCGATATAAACAGGGGGACTACTACGAAGTGCAAAGTGCGAATGATCGGATCGGACCGACAAATGGCCGAACCGAATATTATTGAAAAATGCGAAAAAAGTTCGGATCGGCTCAGTTGGGTCGCGACCATAGTCAATATTTGAAAGAGTGTAGGAGTGTCAGATCGGGACCGACCGAACCAAATAGTTACTTCGTAGCAGGAAACGGCCGAACATTCGGCCGATACCACTTCGGAGTAGACCCCTTGGACAGAAAGACGTTCGTAAGTTTTAATTATCAGTTTATTGATTTAATCAAACATTATCATTGTAGGTGGTTAATATCGCTATTAAATTTCATATGGGAAGCGATTATATGGAATCCAGACTATAGAGAACAATTTGTGGCCGACGATGGTGTTTATAAACTGTTAGATATAATTACGGTAAGTCGGAGAAATTATTATGTAAGTACTGACAGAGCTGCAGAAGTGCAATTTTACGACCTTCTTACGATTTATTTATATTTCCTTGAAAGTTTAGCTCTTATGGTTCGTTAGAAGCTGACCCCAACACAGTTGGAAAAAAGCTAGGCAGATGATGATGGATTGATAGCAGTATCATGACCTGCCTAGGCTTTTTCCCAACTATGTTGGGGTCAGCTTCCACTTTAGCCGAATGCAGCTGAATACCAGTATTTCACATGGAGTGACTGCCTATCTGACCTCCACAACCCAGTGACTGGGTAATACAATACCCCTTGGTAAGACTGGTTTTCAGACATTCGGGCTTCTGACGACTGTCAAAGATCTACGAATGATAGCCGGGACCAAAGGCTTAACGTGCTTTCCGAGGCATGGAGTGGTCTTGGTATGTAAAAATGGTCACCCATCCACGGACCAACCGCTGCAAGCGTAGCTTTACCTGATTGGTCGACCCGTGCGACTGTTATTACTTAGCCACAAGCCCCTCAAACCATGTTCAAATCTATACAACTGTTTGTAATGTCAAAATAACAGATTTTTACTAAATACTTATAAAAGTGTGTACGGTAAATACCTACTCATTAAAAAAAAATGTTTACCTTTGATCTGTGTGAAATTCCGGCTAATCTCCGAAACAGCTGCACATTTTGACAGGACTCTGACTGGCTTTAGAAGAAAAAATTGGGATTTTTTTTCTTTGTATTTGTTTCCGGACATGCACGCGAACAAATTCGCTGGTTCGGCTAGTCCAAACTATAATCACTACTACTATTGATTCAAGTTTGATCATCGCTCTAGAAGAGGTACCCCGAAAACATCTTTATATAAATTTTCCCACAATCGCCGGCTGTTTGACCACTTAATCTAAAATAGTGAATGGATTTCACAAGCATATTCATTGCACATTCTAAGGATAGGTTCAAGTGTTCGAGACACCACTTTCACAACGTCGTTGATTTATACATAGAAATATCAATTCTCAATATCTTGTAATTACGGGATGCAATCACGTTTAGTCTGGACGAGGGGCACTCGTAACACTTGTGGTAAATTCCTTTAGATCATACCAACGGACAGTGCTATTAATATTGCTGTGAAAGAGTCGCGTGCATTCGCAAGGGGAGTCGTGACTTCCTACTTGGACTATTCAATTGAAGTAAACGCTGGTAGTTAGTGACTTTTACTATTTAGGGACGTGGTTCTCAAAGTTTTGTTGTTCCTAGAAACGCTAAAACACAGTGTTACGCTGTAATCATTTTATAATTCGTGCAAATTTATGTTTTTTTTGTTACAATCACTGTTTGAAAGGTCGGGTCCTAATTGAACACTTTCTGGGCTATTAAAGACAAAGATAAAGACATTTTATCATCATCATCTGCCGAGCCTTTACCCAACCATGTTGGGGTCGGCTTCCAGTCTAACCGGATGCAGCTGAATACCAGTATTTCACATGGAGCGACTGCCTATCTAAAGACAAAGTCATTTGTTCGTCGGATATAGTAGGTACAAAGATGGTTGGTACATATGGATAAGTAGATACGACACATCCGCCGCTACTAGCGGCATACGGATATTTACAATGTGAACCTAATGTACACGTGGGTATAAAACCTAACTTATATACTACTTACCTATACTCTAGTAAACAATACAAAACACTTATACTATGGACATTTGTACTCTAATATACAACATAAAATAAAATAAAAATACAACAATAACAACATTTCTATTATAAATAAATATACTTTATTAAATAAAAAAAAAATAAAAAAAAATACTTATTAACCCTTATAATCAAAAAATTCTTTTAATGTGCAAAAAATATTTTGGAAAAGCCAATTTTATAGACTTTAAAAAAAAAAAATAATTGGTAGCTCTCTTATTTGTTTTGGAATGTAGTTATATATTGGACATAAGGTAGCTGTTTCTGTAGTGGAGAGTACTATTACAAAATTGGTTTTTTAACTTGGTAGGGTCCCTTTTTGTAAATCTATTGTTTTCGGCTATTGTGGAGAAGACGAATCAGTTTGACGTTCGCTGTGTTTGACGGTTATATGAATATGGGTCGGATAGACACAGAGAGGATGTAAGAAAACCGTTGGAACGGACGGCGTGATATGTTCGTGTATTAATTTAGGTACCTAACTCTCAACGTTTGCGCGTAGATAATGGTTGGGCCATTGCGCCCAACGTTTATTTTTGTTTTATATTAAATCTTGCAAAGGAAACAGTTTGATTATAGCGATATCTCACTTGCTAATAGATTCAAATGTAATTTAGTATCCTACTTATTTAATGGCGAATGAGCAATTATAGGATAAATTCACATTAAACAATGCAGGTGCGGTCGACCAAGTAGGTTCTCTCCTTAGAGCCTCTGCACCAAGACTAATTTAATACTTACCTATAAAAAAAAATAGTATGCCATCACGAAAACCGTCAAATTTCTTATCATGTCAATCTATCAGTCACTTATTCATTTTCGTTTTAGATGACGCGGACACCTGTGCGTTGCGTCGCACTAGCGCTGGTCTGTGACATCACCCGCGCAGGCAATGCGGTCGCCCACCTGGTATCTTGGCGAGCCAATGTCGGAGCCTCCAATGCGGTACGTCGTACTTACCACAGAGCTTGGAACCACCGCGTGCGATCAAGACGCCAATACCTAGACCAAGTACGCACGGGCGAGTTTTAACGCGAAGATTTTTAATCTTGCACTTTATTTTCACCTCTCGGTACTGCGCCGAGCGTTGAGAACCCATCCAGCGCGTCAAAAACGCGCATTGTTGGGTTATCAGCTTTCGGCGGTAATCAGTGCATTTAAAAATCCAGAGCGAGAACTTGGGCTAAGTATTGACGTTTCGATCGCAGCCAGCGGCGCGCAATACCTATGCTATACCTAGTAAGTAAAATCGGCTTCCAGTTGACAAGAATTAGTCGCTTGGACGCCATTCCGTCGGCCTGGATTATTGGTGTCCATGCAATTAGCGCCAAGCAGTTTCGTCTAACACAGACATTGTCAGAAACGGTGACGTTCAGTGACACGCTCGGTTTGTATGGAAGGTGTTGACAGTACCGTCTCTAGCAGCGGCCGTCGAGGTGTCTCCGCGATCTGTGGTACCTACGTAGGTACCTTACCCTCGAATCTGATCAGGAACTAAGTGTAGGGTACGACCAGTGAAGGGTTTGTGGCAATTAGTTTAGCATAGTTAGTGCTGTTTGATTTCGGAGAAGGTATGGTAGGTAACTGTTTACTTAATGTTTTTTTTAATTAATTTTATCGGGTTAGAAAGGTATTGTCCGATTAAAACTTTCTGAGAGCTCGGAACATGAGGCGAGTCGCTGCGCAGTAACGAATTCAGGTGTCAGCGGGGGTAAGGTAGGTACTGCGCAGCGACTAGCGCACTTCGGAGGCGCCATAAAGTTTTAATCGGGCTGTTTCCAGTTTTACATGAATGCCATTTTGGTTCTCGGCCCAGAGTCACATTGGGGCAGGTGGAATAAAGTGAAGTGTAATTATTACTATCTTATCTTATCTTAAAATCTTCCGTGGATAACGTCGGGTTTAGACAAGTCATGTTTTCAATTTCAGAACCCAAAAGTGGTGAACCGTGGTGCTACAATAGCAACCCTGCTGGCAGCCGTGTTTCGTGAAGGATGCCAATCTGCAGGAATTCCGCTAAACCAAGACGGAGTACTGCAAGGTTGAAAATATTTCGGTTTATTTATTTTGTTTGAAAAACTTAGGAAGGCACTACTGTCTATCTCTTAGCACCATAACATTATGAGGCCGGTGGTCCAGGAAGTGCTAGGAGAGTTGGTGAAGTAGGTAGGGATACCCACGGGTCGCTAGTATAATATTGCCTATTACCATTAATCGTTCAAAAATCCAGGCTCCAGAATGCTACCCATTATGATTTATTTGAAAAATTCCTATATCTCGACCCAACTGGACTAAACCATCAGACATGTTATCACCATAGCTTTGGCCACATTAAGGCTGACCCCCCCGCGGGATGCGGGATGCGATAGCGCATGTAGATTGTTTTAATGATTAGGAAGTTACGCGACTACTCACGCCAGTTTGAATACCTGCATAAAAGTTAGTTGACACAAACGGCACGAGTGAATCTTGTCCCGCATCCCGTGCAGGACTCGCTTCAATATGGCCAGAGCTTCAGAAATGAAATTTTCCGGAAAAGAAGCGGAGTTATAGCTTGCGCTGTAAGCAAGCTGAAGTGTTAGTGGGCTCGCCATGTTTGTCGAAGGACCGATGGCCGGTGGAGCAGATGAGTCCTGGAGTGGAGACCACATATCGGCAAGCGTAGCGTGGGACGCCTCCGAGCTAGATGGACCGATGACCTTAAGAAGGTGGTAGGGACAGACTGGATGCGGAAGGCGGAGGACGGGGTGTGGTGGCGCAGCCTGGGGGGAGGCCTATGTTCAGCAGTGAACTGCGATAGGCTGACTTGATGGCCAGAGCTTTAATTTTTTTTTTTCACAGACTTGGACTTTCCCATCATGTCGGTGGATGCCCAGAAAGAGTTGTACAACACTACTACTACTCGTAGCTTAGGTCATAGAACGCCGGTCTGCTTGGCCGCCGCAGACCTGCCAGGGTCATGTATGTCCAAGGTAAGAATTTTTGATGATAATTTATAATAGTTCTTCCCCTAACATAATCAGCCTATAACGACTGCTGGGTCTCCTCTCGATTAGAGGAATTGGGTCACGCGGGCCCAGTGCGGGTTGGTAGATGTCACATGTCTTTGAATATTTGATTCTAGGACATACAAGTTTCCTCACGATGTATTTTCCTTCACCATTTTGAGAGTACTGGCGGTGAAATAATTTATACAAAAAAAGCGCTTGTCTGGGTTCGAACTTAAGACTATACAACTAGTAAGTCGCAGCCGTTACCACCGGGCCTCCACTGCTCTCGGCTCTCAAAGTTAATACAATTTATATGGGACCAACCCTGAGGCATTAAAAAAAGAATTTTGCAAATTTGTCTATATATGACGGAGTTATCCTAACTAATATTATAAATGCGAAAGTAAGTTTGTTTGTTACCTTTTCACGCCTATTCCACTGAACCGATCACTAAATTTTGCATATACGTTGTCAGGGGTACAAATAGAAAAGGACATCTAGGGGACCTTTCATCCAGAAAAAATACTGTTCTCGAGGAAAAGAACAATAACTTTCGACGGTCACAATTGCTTTAGGACGCTAGATGGCATTACGTGTCTTTCGAATCAGGATTCAAATATGACTCGAGAAGTATTCTAACAAAAAGTACTAGGCTTGCATGAGTTCTTGATAGTATTTCATTTATAAGTATTATGCTTTTTTCCGACCTCCACGCGGGCGAAGCCGCGGGCAAAAGCTAGTGGCATTATATATAAACATCCAAATTGAAAACCACCTCCTTTTTTGAAGTCGGTTAAAAACAACTCAAGTTATCGGGATCTTAGTTGCAATTTAACCCTAGTACAACTCGTTTCAAGGAGCGCATCGCAATACCATCATAGTTTTTTTTTGTTAGCCTACGCTGTCCCACTCCTTCTTTTTTTTTTTTTTTCCGGGTTGGTAAATCCTCATGGATGTCCGCCGCCCTTGGGCGGGCGACGGGGTCTGTCAGACTTTTACTGACTAAAAACTACCCCAGTGTTCCATCTCACACCTACGCCGGGGGTCGCGGGAACGTAAGATCCTTCCGCAACCCCCGACCCGCCACCGCGGGCCTCCTCGGGTCAGGGGGGGGAGTGATGTGTTTGACTCCCCCCGCGACGTCTAAGAGGGGCGCGCGTGGAACACTACGCGCCGCCACCTCGGGTCCTGATGTGTGGGGGGCGATGGACGACCCCAAGTCCGTCGCCCCTGGGCCCGTTTAGGGGGGTCCCACTCCCCACTCCTGGGCAAAGGCCTCCCTCCACTCCTTCCATCTTTCGCGAGCCCGCGTGTCCTCTTTCCAATTTTGACGGAACCTATCCAGCTCGTCCCGCCATCTCCTCCTCGTTGTCTTAGGGCACCAATTCTGAGCTATTTGGGCCCACAGTTTGTCCGGCATGCGGCAGACATGTTCTGCCCAGTCCCATTTAAGTTGGGCAGCCTTTTGAGCCACGTCAGCTATCTTTGTTTTGGAGCCCAGTATTGTGTATCGAACACGATCCGTTAACTTAACGCCTAGTATACTGCGCTCCATTACTCGTTGGCAGACCTTGAGTTTCCATCATAGTTTAATCCTTTAAAATTGTTACAGGCCTTTGCAATATTACATATGCTGTCTGAAGACCTAGAATACAAAGTGTCGCTAGCTGATGAAGCGTATAACTTATACAAGAACATAAAGTTGGCAATGGAAGACGAGGTATAATGTTTCTTGAAGGCTAAGAGTCATCGGGCACAATAGGTACTTGGCCATGACCTCGATTGACGACCAAAAAGAGAGACCAAAAGACAGTTTGCCTGTTAAATTTAACTGACAATGTTTCGTACTTACTTGTCAAAAAATTACAAAATGGACACATTTTCACGATCATGTTTAATAAAGCACTAACTATGAAAAAGTGGTCCGATAGCCGGACAATTCGACAACGTTTTAATAGTTAGTGCTGTCCATCCGTCGATATTCCCGTCGGAGCTTCTGCGGCCAAGATTGCAGCGAGTCGTGCGACAATTCGTGGTCGCAGTCGTTATCGTAAGTAATGAGCGTACCCTTACCAAGAATTTACTTGCATTACGGAAGCTCTACAAACAGCGAATAAGCTTTCTGAACTAAGATTTCTAGCATCAGTAATCAGCGATTTATTAGCTAAAACGAGCAGTTTGGATATCGCGCTCAAAAAACCGGTCCTAAATGTTCATATACACGAGCGGCACGCGTCAACCGCAGAGGCAACTGCAGCCGTCGACACGGTTCTCTTTAGCTTATATGTCCTATAGTTGAGGAGCTAGCGCAGGTTTATTAATAACGCACCTTACAGTAATTACGCTAGACCAGCAGCTGCAATTGTCACATTAATTTTGCGATAATTTCCGTTCAAGAAACTGGCCTTTATACTGCTCAGTGCAGTTAGGTTCGAAACCCTTATTGTGCGAGCCCAATTTGCTGTTGATTGGTTCTTCGGGTAGAGCATTTTCTTTCATTTAACTAACACCACACATGGCGTTCATACCCAGTCATGGTCGCTGGAAGCATGCGCCAACTGACTTGCTAGGGTATGAGGCTAGCATTGTAAGTCTAGACGTAACCTAGGTCCACACAGGTAAAAGGAACAGATAAACATAGTGCTGTTTGATTTTAACCTAGTTTTGATTTTGTTTGTGATGGACTCAGTATATTTTCGTCAATTTGGTACCTACAACGCTATGCCCCTCCTGCATTCTGTATGTGTGCTGTACAGTGCATCCTATAACATCTTGGCATTTCGAGCCTTTATAAAAAAAGGCGCGAATAATTATATTTATATAAAACATAATGTTATAATAATCTTGATAATATTTTACCTGGCTGTTGCAGTTGCAAACGAAGTTTTTGATTTTTTTTTTTCTAAAATACAATAATTATTTTTGGTAAAACTGTTTTTACAAGAATATTAATTTACGACTTTGTAAATGTCGAAAATAAATTATTTAAAGTCATCCATAATGGGACTACGATAAAACCACACCTGGCAATACCGTTATCGATCGCTTTACTCCTTGCGTTACTGCAGTCCTAGTAACATTTTGCGCCTGTTTCGGCTCGAATCTATGGAAATACACTAGTGACATCTATGATTTGAAGGAGAAACTCGAAGGAAACCAGGGAAATTCAAATTTTCCCCCGTGTTTTGAATTGTTGCCAGACATTTGGGCACTTTTTCCCGTTGACAGTGGGGTTGAATTTTTTGATGCATTATAAACCTTTTTACTTCGTTTGGCGCATAGTACGTTGATCAAAATGTTATTCGCAACGGTAATGAATTATTTTATGGGTCGCTGTTAATACAGCGACACGTAAAGTCAATCATTACCAAATAATCCAAGTAAGGTGAATGCCCCGAAGTAACTTGCAATATCCAAATTAGTGAAAAAATTGTTTAAAATAGAATTTCTGGACATAATGTAGGTACATACCTAAGAACTGATTAAATAATCATCAATTTATACTTGGTAGAGTATTGTACATGTGATTCCGGTTGGAGTAATCCATTTTTATTTTTACTTGTTAAAAGCTTGTTTTTTAAATAATGAAAACCCGTCATTTAATTTGGAGTGGATCAATTACCCGATGCGGCGAGTTAGAACCAACAACAAGAGTTTGACAAGGAAGGGCGCGTACTTAGTTAAATAATAAACCCACACTGTTCGATCGAAAGTTAAGTTGCGCATGTCGGTTCGTAGATGGGTGACCATCCATTACATATTGAGACCCCTTCGTGCCTCAGAAAGCACGTTAAGCCTTTGCCCTAGCTGTCATTCGTGGATCTTTGACAGTCGTTACGGGGGTTACTCAGAAGCCCAACAATCTGACGGAAAGTCTTACCACGGCGCATCGTTTTACCCAGTAACTGGGTTTTGCAGGTCAGATAGGCATTTGTTCCATATATACATAAAACCACGCTCTCTTCTCTTGGGGGTAGGCAGTAACTACAGAATTCCACCTGCAACGAGAGTAACATACACCTTTTGCCTCGTTTGCGTTCATACATCTGGTCATAACCGCACGCCGGTTGCTAGAACGAAGCACCTGACGTTTCTGAAGAACATTACCAATAACGTAACTATAATATGTCCTCCTAGGGCGTCCCCTCTCGGAATGTAGTGTACTTACCTAGATAAAAATAAAAAGTTCTGTTCCTAGGCTATATTGGTTCTCTGCTCCCATTACCTGACTTTAAAGCTGAACGAAGTTTGGAAGGAAACCGAGGTCCAGAGCCTTCCACTGTTCGTGAGGGACGATAGTATTCTTCAAGACTTCATTAATATTGGCAAGTGAGTTCTTGATTGACTTTGGTTTCTCGATTGAATTTGGCCATTCCTCTAGAACCATTTAAACCCTGACTTTAGTCTAGCAAATAAAAAATCAGAGCTTAGAGTAGAGCAGTACCTACAGTCAGCCTAAAAAGAAAAAAAACATTGACAAGAATTCATTTGATTGTCTACAATCTGTACTGTATCAACGTGTAGCTACAATTAAATAGTAGAGAATGTAGTCGATGAGTAATGTTTTGTGGCTATACATTGATACAATGTCATGGAGCAGCGGTGGCCCAGTGGTAACGGCTGCGACGTAAAGAGTTGTAGGTCGTGGGTTCGAACCCGGACAGCACTTTACTCTTTGTGTAAATTATTTCTGCTCTCAAAACGGTGAAGGAAAACATCTTGAAGAAACCGGCATGTCATAGAACCAAAAATTCGAAGCCATCTACCAATCCGCACTGGGCCCGCGTGGTGGATTACATCCCACTCCCTATCTCCGACAGGAGGCCTGTGTCCCAGCAGTGGGAGCATTAGAGGCTGATTATGCTACGCATGATATGGAATATACATTGTCGAAGGATACATCGTTTTGAGGCTGACTATATGACGGTACCTACATTTTAGAATTGCTTATCTATATTTCAGGGGCTGGGCTAAAGAAGTGAAACGTCAGCAAGAAGATGTCGTTGCTACTGATCGGAAAAAGGTAAGTAATTACAGAACATCACGCTTGTATTTCCCCGAAGGATTAATTAATTAGGCAGAGCTGTACCTGTAGTACACTCGCATTTCGCTAGTTATGTTTAGGTCCCATGTAATAGGAGCCGAGCGGCCCTATTGTCATCAACCGAGCAGAAATCCAGACTCTCGGCTGCTACTAAGAAAATATGGAAAAACCCTAAAAACGCAATAACACTTTGCCCGACCTGGGAATCGAACCCAGCGTAATCAGCAGAAGCGCTTGTGACGACTAAACCAAAGTAGCAGTAATTAAGTACCTATCACCTTTTCTTATAAACCACAGTAGTCCAGTCCACAGTAACCATAGGTTCTTAACCTTATTTTGTCCACCTTTTGAGTTTTTTTTTCAGAGCCCCCCAATTTCTTTTACTTACCATCTGTCGCGAATCTGAAACACCACGATTGTATTTAAATGTGTAATATTATATAGTCGTATGATAGGATATATAAATTCTTCTCTGGGTCTTTTTCTACAGCCCCCCTGGAAGTCTCAAACGCCAACGAGGGGGCGATGTCGCCCACGTTGAGATTAAGAACCTACGGCCTAAGCTAACCAAACTTCCTTTTATGGTGTCACAGGAACGTGAAGAAGAATCTTCCCTTTACGCCTTCCTGGGTCGTATTCGTTTGAACATTGCACTTGATGCGTTGCGGTCGGTCCGTTGCGTGGCGCGGTCGACGGACCACAACCGTATCTCGGACTCACTGCTGCACGATGCGGTGTTCGCGCATCACCGCCGCACTGTATTCACGGACAAGACCAATGCGACACTGTTGCGCACTTATAGTCCCCCTTTGGATGATCAGGTATTTTATTTCTTCTTTCGTATCGGCTCGAACGATAAAGGAATAGCACACTATTTGCAAAATAATGAAATTTTCACATCATGTGAACGCACGCGGTGTGGACTTGCTAAACCCTGTGACTTAACCGAAAGCGATTGTCGCAGGATTGGCGATTACGCGATCGTTTATATTAATAATACGTTTTTTACATCGATCTCGCTTGTCATCAATTACGTCGACGCGTAGGTAAACGAGCGCGATGACTGCGACAGCTGCGATTTCCCAGCGTGTTTCCAGCAAGACGATTTATGAACGTGCTCTACGCCGATGCTAAGCGGACTAGCCGCGACTACGCGACGTGTTCTCAGCGTTTTCACAAAATTGTACGCTCGCTTGTCTCACTCTCTCTTGTACACGCATGTCAATCGCTGTCGTTACGCAAACGCGGCGAATGCTTTGCACACACCTAGTTTTGCCGCTTCACACACGCAACGAGCACGTTGAACAATCACCTAGCTGGAAACACGCTCGCACGGACGTAAAAATATCGCAGCGGGATTTTATCGCGTAATGGATTTTCAACTCTCGGCGCTAAGCAGTGGGTTGAAACTCCATAGCATGAAAAAAAAAAATGGCCGCGGAAAAACGCACCCATGCGAACCTAGGCTTATAAGGCCCTTACCCAGTGACCTACCCTCTTTATTGCAGAACATAACGGGACAAAACGTGAAGGTGACCAGCATCCGAAGCTCGAGCGACCACAATCCTTATATTTCAGAAAAAGATGATCGTGAGCTGGGTTGTGAGTGTGGCTGCGGAGACATAAGACATGATGTAACCCTTAATAGCGACAAGCAATCACACGATATCATGCGACCACAATAAAACAATAAAAAAAAAGGTTGGATGTTCTTTTTTTTGTGATCAACGACCTCTGGTAGTTAAGTTGAACTACTAAAAAGGTGAGTTGCGAAAAACAGTTTTTGTATTGTTTTATCCTGTTTTGATATCGATACCTATCACGTCTGTCATTTAAACTGATGTTTTAAGTACACCACCTACGGTCGTTAAACCCAAAAGAAATGTCATCAATTTTTTTTTTTGTTTTACTTTCTTCCTCTTTCTCTTCTTTTTTTATTTCAACCCATTTGGGTTCAGAATCATGTACTGCATCCAACCACGGTAAAAGGTTGCGCATCGATGTCCTTGCCACACAGAGGATAGCTCATGTCGTGAAACAATTTACTGCCTCGTTGGTCTAGCACTACTGCTGAGTATGAGGTCCTGGGTTCGTTCCTATCCTAGGTCGGGAAAGTGTAACTAGATATTTCCATTACAAATTCCCAGTAGCATCACGGAGTCTGCCCGGTTGATGGCAAAAGGCTCGGGCCCCCTAACTGGCGAAATGTGGGTGTACTATGGTACACCTCTGCCTTTCCTTTCGGGGGAAACAGGCGTGATGTTATCTTATGTATTTTAACTTATTGTTTGTTAAACCATGCAGGGGAATAAGTGGTAATATCGTAAAATAAAACCTGTGGTGGCCTTCGTAAGTGCCCCAGTTCGTTCTACTCTCTATTGACGCCATTCTGATGATGAGAATGGCTTTAATTTGGAATATCTACAAGCTATTAAAAAAGTGTATTGACTATTATAAGATCAGCTGATCTAATCCTGTTTCTAGGGTTCCTTATTATGTCTAGGAGGGGGCTAGTTGTTATTAAGGATATAAACTAGACTATAACACGAACCTAATTTGAACCGGTCCCGCCACAATCCGCTCGACCAATAAGAAAAAGCTTCTAGAATGTTCTAGAAGCCGAGTGAGAAACAGTCGACGCGCGCCCTTCTTTTTGACATTAGTGTGCATACACACGAGCGACGATGCGTCGGGTCGCTGCCGTCGAGTCTTGTTGGCGGTTGTCGACGACACGCGTCGACCGTTGCCTCTGTCGCCGACGAGTGTCCCTCGTGTGCATGCCCACGTAGCCGTGTGCTGCGCACAGAAAAGGGATTCTCTGTTATACAATTTACGAAACCTTTATCTTCGCCCCTATGGTTTCAAAATATATTTATGTAACTGAAAATAAAGTACTTACAGTAAATATGTATGTTAAACTGGCAACGTGGGGCTAGTTAGTCCACAGGTCTTTTAACAATATTTTTTTTCATGCACCTATTTGCGAATTAAAAACGGAGCTCCCTAAGTTATTGTGGCGGTAGAAATCCGCCAAGTAGTTACTGCAGCATTACTGTAGTAAAATATGTTTGGTATAGATAAAAAACGTGATTAATCACAAGCAAAAATTTTGGTGGAAATGGAAACGAAATAAAACTTGTGTATAAAAGATCTGTATTTTATTTCAGAAGCCGTTAATGAAAATGTGTAAACATTTGTTACAAACATTATGAAGCCTGTTTCATGCAATACAATAAAAGATGGTGTCCGTGACACTTATTATAAGAATACAATGATAATGACACAACTTATCTAATAGGTAGGTATACAAATTACTACGGGGGACGTATACCGCAATGCTAAGGCCATCGATGTTCTGTTGCTAAAAAAAGGAAGGCCATATAGCTTCATCTCTTTCTTGCACTAGAACAATAAACTTGAACACTAAACTATACGGCCCCAAATGTAGAATACACGTTTAAGATTTATTTTTACATTAATTTAAATGCTTAACTACGTCTAAATATCTAAAAAAAAAATATGAAATATACACCCATGTATGAAATATGCGTCTAAAATCGCGTCATTTCGTTTATCCACCAAAAAATCCACGCTAGGTCTAGTTCGACCAACGACATTTAAAGGGTGGATTTTCGGACATGCATTTCCGCGTATCCAAATTAAGGTGGATTTTTTACGTTGGACAAACGGAATAACCGCTAAAATCATTCACTTAGTACAGTAAAAGTAAGATGAATTAATCATTTTGTAGTTAAATGATGATAATATACAAATGCAATAAATAATGTTGCATTCTTGTAATCACAATGGAAAAATATGTGAGTTGATTTAGGGTTACAATTTTATTTATAAATAATGTTAAACATAGAAAAAGCTCAAGTCCTAAATGTACATCTTAGTCAATCTAGTACTTAAAAAAACGATTGGAACGAAGAAACTGCTCGCAAATATCTTCTTGCCTCTGACATAAAGGTAAGTATGAAAGATGCAGATCAGTTTTCATCTGTGTGATAAGCCCGGTACCCTTTGTACACGGTTTCTATACGGTACGGCGTATATACCGCGCCGTAGAAAAAAAGTGTCTGTGAACAAGCTTCCATAGTGATCCATGCAACACTGCAGACCGTGCCTACGCACGGCGAATATACCGTAGTTTTTCACGACAAAATCACGTGTGTGTACAAAGGGCCTGACTCGTGCAGATCTAGGATATGTACACAATTTCGCCCAATCGCATTGAGCCCACAGAATTTGATTATGCTTCCAAATTAACAAGCACCTATACATAATAAGAATAATCTAGCGTGATTATTAATTAATTTTAGGATTATTGTAAACAACTACGATTTGATGATTTTATTGTACGTTATTTCGATGTCTGTATATAAATATTGTCAATAAACCGAAAACATATTTCAGATCTTAATAGTAAGACCGATATTATGCGCACAATAGTAAGACCGATATTATCCGCACAACAGTAAGACCGATATTATGGACTATGACCTATCAACTATTAGGTGTGAATGGCCATCTATAAATTACGTCACACTTTAATGGGGAGGGAGGGGGTCAACAAACACGCGGGGTTGGGGCACGAGTCAAGCTTCGTGACGTCACATGTATTAAAACTCTTAGCGAATAACTCAAAATCTTACAAGGTGTAATTTAAAATGGCGCAATATGTTACGTTACATAATGGATGTGCGCAATATGGAAGGAGTGATGGGGACTATGGAGAAATACTGCACTTGCACGGCAATTTAGATATTTGTCCATTAAAACCAGGAAAAAAAAAGACAAATTACATGACATTTTTACCCCCGAAGTAGGGCAGTAGACGCAACAAAAAAAGGGTAATGATTTACAAAGGAGAGCCTCAACATAGGTTTTAACTTTTCACTTAAAATAAGATGTATGTATTTTAATTGTGTGTATATATTAAATGTAATAGTGACTACCTGACTAACTTACTTATTGAATACAGAGTCGTAGTTCCTATTGTTTCTATGTAATTAATATTATAGATAATGAAATCCACACATCTATCACACTATATGGTTATGGTAGGATGAGCTTAATGACTATTTTTTTTAGAGTTCAGAAACTTAAAAAGATGCATATGGAGGTCCATATTGGTGCTAGTTCTGGGGTTCACCAACTAAACTTAAGTTAAGCTATTGCTATCTCTTTTGCTCTAATAAAACATGGCAGAGACGGAAGTAGTAGACGAGGTGTAAGACTTTGTTGCTGTTGTATGTTACTATTGACGCTAAAGTAAAATTTGATTTCTTTTCTTACGAATCTTCATGGGCGGGGCAAGTGTCAAAATGGCCTTACAGTTCTTTCATATTTATTTTACCTCTGATTTTGCAAACTTGCAAACAACAAGACTTTCTAACAAGGTTGCTTTCACTGATAAGTCTGCCAGAATAATTGTGATCTTTATTATCGTTACAATAAGATTGCTATTGGGTTGCTGCTGTTAGAGATAAAATAACTGTGAACGGACTCAGTTTGCCGCGATAACATTGTGACAGTGCGAAAGCGTCGCTGTCCTTTTCTCAAGCTATACATTGGTAAAGGATATCAACACTCTTAATTTGAGTTTAGTTGGAGCACAACCAAATCTGAGCCTTCGTGTGTTTATGTGAAATATTCGCATATATAATAGTACAATACACACATGAACTTTTTGTCTTCGATGTGTTCTACATTAATGATAAGTTTATGTCTTAATGTATATCCCTTACTTATATGGCGATAACTTACCCCCAGAGTTGACTTAACATTTTCATGTCTACACTACATTATTCTGATGATTAAATATTTAAAACTAGTACTTAAAAGATATTGATATAAATATTTAGCGTATGTATATACTTTGATTAAAAAGTATTGAACACGGATTTCGGAGTCTTACCGGTAAGATGATGGAAAAACTTAAAATACATGAGCAAAGAACTTAACGAGTTCCAATTTGAAGAATAAGAGTGTAGAAACCAACACAATGTGCGGAAAAGGTATATTTCCATATATAAAATTTCTCTATTTACCCCAATAATCCCTATGAACTGGTTCGTACACCTCTGCCTAACCCTTTCGGGGAAAACAGGCGTGATATTTCTTCTGCTAAACAGACCTTCATTATTTGAAGGTATGCCTTAATATGTGGAGTATTCTTGAGCATACAGGAAACCAAGAAAGTTTGGTACCAGAAACTTTATTTGTGATGGTTTGGATGAGCAACTGATACTCATAAAAAATACCATAATAAAGATGGATTTATGAAGAAAGTAAGATAACTATGAGCTGAACACTTTGAGAGAGTACACTGAAAACCTGAGGACGGACCAAAAAGTCTCAATAGTATGCAAGGGTGACAGGGACATCAACGCGCAATCGCTTACCATGGATTCAGTACATGATTCTGGACCCTCCCGCGTTGAAATTTTTCGTCGGCTTTTTCTTAGTTTTTAGGTTTTTTTCTGCATATTTTTTTTACTATAAACTGTATAAAATCATTAGTTCTATCTAACCCAATGAGATTTTTAATAAAAAAAAAAAATAGTAAATTCATTTGTTTCACTTAAAACAGCAATGTAAATAAAACTCGAGAGGGCAGCGCGCGACCGCGCGGGTGCGCGCCATCCGCGGAGCGTTTTGATCGCGTTGGTTGCAATACATTGCGAAGAACGACTTTCGTAATCTTATTTATGGCATTAGGTGTAACCTTTTCACGACGTTTGCGCATCGATGTCCCTGCCACCCTGTATAGTTGTGATGTAGATACAAATGCATCGATTGGTTTTGATTAATTAAGGACGCCACAAAACTTACAAATCCATCGACAGAGACTACCTTCATTTAAACCAATTTTATCATATCAAAGAGTAACTTTGTTTTGCTTAATGCCAACTACATGCTTAACGTGCTCTTCTGAAGGCAACCGGAACCCACAAGCAGCAACGTCGCTGAATGATGAAACGCTTCCGCAGGATGGCTTCAGACCTGTCACCATTTTCATAGAGGTCTGTGGTCTGTCGTTGCGATTGGGCAACGTTGCGGTTGCTGTCGCCTTCGGAAGAGCATTTCCGCAGTTAAAACGTGATTATATCGGAACTACGTCGCGTCACCGCGGTGTCAGCGTAGCGTCTACGTTCTATAGACAATCGCCAAATGGGAAGGCGATCCTTAAAAGTGTAGCTTTTGTAAGAGTTTTGTAATATTTGTCTTTCTTTCACATCTGAATAATCTCTAATTATTAACCCAGAAAATAACGTATGCTAAATCTGGGATGCGAGAACCACAGTACCAGTGGCGGTGCTTGGGCCTGTGTCCAGCAGTAAATGTCTTTCGGCTGAAATGATGAAATCTTTACATATGACATAACTCTCTTGATTACATTGGATAAATTTAATTTAGAAAATAATTAAACTAAACTCGCTGCTTGAACTAATTTGGATGCTAATATAATTTGTGATTATAGAATATTTTTAATAATTATAATATCAAGCCTAACTAAGTTATACCTACCTAAACAAATTAACGAAATGCAACCTTAATAGCTAATATGCGCCTCGCCCGCCAAACACGAGTGTCCTACGATGGTATTACTAAACGAACTTTAAAGGGAGAATTTTTCAAATCGACAGGCAGTGTTTTTAGTTTTTGAGCCATGTTTTTGCATGAACCAAACGTATACTCCGCGTATACGTTTACCCCACTGTTCACTTTACTGACGTGAATGGAATACAATAAAGTACTCATTCAGCAAATTTCTAAAAAGAAAAGTCAACTGCTATTTTAGTTAGGTGGATCGAGGACGAAGCGCAATATTAAATGATAATTTTGATGTTCCTGATAAAAATCGAGTTATACTAAATTTTAACCATTAACGAGTGACTAGCAAAACGAATGGTTACAACTAACATGGAAACGATACACTTGGTGTGATTATGACAAGAAATTATAATGGAACACCATAAAAATTATTTAAATATTATGTGAAGGTGTCTTCGTATTCGGCGTACGTTCAGCGCAGGCGTTCGTCGAACGTATACGCGGCGTAGACGCATGCACGCGACGTATTATAGATACAATCATGTCTACACGACGCTAGCACAGATATTAATGCAGCGTGTAAGCAGCCTCAGCGCCTACGCCGGACGTAAGCTCGGTACAAAGACAGCTTCACCAATCAAGTGTTCGATAAATTAGTTCAAAAGTAGGAGTGTATCAAAACGAGGGTTGGCACGTTACTTGAGACGTGGTCTCAGTCGTTGCTTCGAAGGCACTCCACTTAAATCATACATCTATTTATTATCTGAACTACTTTATTTTACCGTTGCAAAAGGCCGCTGCTGATGCCATACTGTTATAATTAAAATATCGTATCTAATATGATTATAAAAACCTCATAGAGCTAAATGTCTATCCGGCAGGACATGTTGAGAAATCTAAAACTTGGTTATCTAGTGGTTATATAGTGATCTAAGATCTATATTATAGTACACAAGGTACAAGTTGAGTTAAAGATAACCGCAGAATGTGTAAAATCTAAGTTAATTTTCTTAAAAACTACCAGACACAAAATACTACAAAAAGTTTTACTTATAAGCCATCATGTTGAAGTCTACAGTCTACAGTGACCTTAACCATTGAATAAATTATATTCTTATCTTTCATAATTATAATATTTACATTGATCATTGAAATGTATTATTGTACATAAAATACCGATAGAATGTGTCACCCGAACGAAATATATTTATACATATAATTTTACATTCAAAAGCAAGAAATAATATTAGAATTTTTACATAAAACGAATAAAATTTTGATTAAACCACGAACGCGTTATATACTATAACACCAACACTTATCGGGAACGATCATTGTATTATAATTATAATGAGTGAGAATTTTAATGAGTGATGATATCGAGTGCCCCGCGGCGTTATCGATACCTAATAGAGGCTACCTTATCAGGTCAGTCATACGTCATTCAAAGTCTTGTCTCGTAAGTCCAGTCTTACGTTCCTAAACATTTAAATCCACGAATATCGATTATCTCTTACTCTTTCTACAATATCTTCCAGTAAATAGACGTGTATATACGATACACATTACGATATACATTAAAAAAGCGGTAAGAACATATACTATTCTTAATAAGTTTACAAAATCTTTTTGAATTAGGCTGCTGGAATTTTATTATTGATACTTGCACTACGAAAAATGTCGTTGGGATTTCTATAGGATTTCCTTGATTTATTTTTATAGTATGATCATCGTAGAGGGAGTTTTCACTATGGATGTGTCATAGAATTTAGAGCGGGTTACTAATCCGGTGCCCCAAGTTAAATGGCCTTGAATCATTATATCAAATGTTTTATCTCGGCGGAACTTGTTGATAATGCTCGAATTAATTGTCAATTGCGCACTAAAGATCTTTATTTTATTACTTAAAGAAAAACCGCCAAGGTAGCCGGTGGAATTCATATTTTCTTACGTTTCTTGCAATTTGTAGTAAAGATACGTAAGAAAATTTGAATTTCGCGGGCAACCTTAGCGCATCCCCTTTAAATATTAAAAGTGTGTTTGTTTTCTCTTACAGCTTTTGTAAATTGAAGAACTAATGCTTCCTAAAAGTGGTTGTTAATAGACGCAGTCAGAAACAGTTGAATATCGCTCAACTATGTATAGATTTGGATAGAATAAGAGAAATACATAACAATGCTTTGTTTCAGGTCCGACAAGATGGCGCTTTACACTTTACAGTGCAATTAAATTGTTATTAACATGATTATAATATAAATATATCTACAATCCCTCCAAGACCTTCGCGTTTTCAAATAAAGCAGTGCGAATTTAATGAGCATCGTCTGAAATAATCATATTCGGTATCGTTCGACAATTGACAGCTACTCCGATAAAAACTTTTTATGAAATAAAAAATACGATTTTTAATGGCTGTTGTAGAAGATGTACAAATACATCAGTTGATTATTATGCCTGAGCGTTTATGAAAACAGTCATAATTAATATTGTCAAAGTACGCTCTTGGGCACACGAAAATTCGATAATCCCTACCGGTATTGGCAACAAAATCGGATATCTTTGTAACCTTCTACAGAGTCTAAAGTTAAAATCTCTGATATATTTGAGTAATTTATTCGCACTGCGCCATAGCTAGAAACCTTACTCTAATAACAATCATACAGTCTTACATCCAGTCCAGTTTAGGAGCGGTCGGAGCCTTCTGAGTTGCTGAACATTGAGGCGACCATGTTGTCGAACTCAGGTACAGCGTCTTCGAACATCTTGAGCTGTTTCGACATCGACTCGGAGTCCGTCGAGCCCGAGGCATCGATCACGATGTCGGTCCATTCGTCGCTGGTGGACCGCGCTTGCAAACATTCTTGGTAGAAGTTTGCCAGTTCTGCTATTGGGCTGCCGTCAGCGAATGGAAACTCCTGGAAATTATGACGAATAGTGTAAGAATTCGTTCGGCCAGCAACGGGCGGCAACGCATTTTTACCGGGGTTCCTTACCACAAAGCAAAAAACGTCGAAAAAAAAAAACGTTTCTTGTATGGAGACCTCCTTTAATTTGCAACTTTATTTAATTTTTATAATTTCTTGTTATAGCGGCAAATTAAATACACACTCTGTGATAATTTCAACTGTTTACCTATTACGGTTCATGTCACACAGCCCGCTGACAGACAGACAGACGGACGGACGGACGGACGGACGACTGGACGGACGTACAGTGGAGACTTAATAATAGGGTCCCGTTGGCACCTTTGGGTACGGAACCCTAAAAAGTGCGGTGCAGCCCGCCTGTAGTGTGCATAGGTTAATAGAAAATGTGCAAAAGTGATGAAGGAGGATTTCTGCAATGCGTTGCGTTGCAGCGCGCCCTGCCCCAATCTATAGCCTTTACACGTTCGTTTTGCGTACAGCAAAATAAATCCCTGCCAGTCTGTATTTCCTGATAGCTATAACCCTAAGTTTTCAAGTCTCGAATGAATAGGTTACATTTAGACAAGTGACAAATATCTATGCTATTGATGGACTCGTGGCTAAGTACAACAGACGCACAGGTCGATCGATCAGGCTAAGCTACACTTGCCGCGGTCTGTCCGTGTATGGTTGACCACCTTTACATACCCCCTTTAGACCCCTCCTCAGAAAGCACGTTAAGCTATTGTTTCCTGTCATTCGTGGATCTTTGACAGTCGTTACGGGTCGTCAGAAGCCCGAAAGTCTGACATCCAGTCTTACCAAGGAGTATCGTGTTACCCAGCGACTGGGTTGGGTCCTCTCGAAGAGAGGTGGCCTGAGTCCCAGCAGTGGGAACATTATAAGCTAATTATGCAGGGACTGGGTTGAGGAGGTCAGATAGGTAGTCGTTGCACGCAAAATACTGGTATTCAGCTGCATCCGCTTAAGACTGGAAGTCGACCCCAAAAATATTTGGGAAAAGGCTATGCAGATGATGATACTGTAGTTTGCCATTCTAAGAATCTTTTGTTCGCTCGAACGAACGTTCCTAATCTGCATTCACGATTTATTTGCCAAAAATCTAAACAAATATGAGTTTGTGGAAAAATAACTTTAATTCCTACACAATAAAGTTCAGTTTACGCTACAACTTCAAACATTTTTATATTTTTTTCAAAAAAAGTGCTAGTCACTCTGAAATCAACTTAATAATCGTTGAAATAAAGTTGATATTTGTTTAACTTGAAATAACATCAATTTGAAACATTACTTTGAATAGACTTTCTGTGTTATATTGAAGCAAACAGTAGGTAAAATGTCAAATTTACCATCAGTCCCGAGTATTTGTCTCCGTTCTTGGGCTTGGGTACTTCGATAGCCCGGCTGACGGTGTGTGATGACTTTGGCACGCTGGTGCTGCAACTTGGCTTGTTTGCATTCTCGTGGTCTGATGTCGTCAGTGCCTTCATTTTCTGTAACTATTTTAAAATATGATCAATTTCTAATACTCATTAAGGATGCAAACGGTTAAGGCTGGAAATTGTGTTACGCGGACGTGAGCCGATTAATCTGATGATAATTTAATGTGTATAGTGTAGTACTGACGGTCAGCAAGCGCGAGTCCATAATAATTATTTATTTATTTATTTATTTATTTATTTAAATGCCTTAAAATATGGACTCGCGCTTGCTGACTATATTGTGGGGAACGACAGCGACCGACTTCAACGTAATACTTGCCAGTCTAAGTTCACCACAAACTCTTACGTCTATTTATTGACACACCAACGACTTATTCACTATTACATTACAATGTTGGTTTGCACGGAAATAGTTTACGATGAAGTCGTCACTTATATGTAGGTGTGCACAGCACTTGCATAGCTAAGAATAAAAAAATAGATAAATTACATTATTTATAAATCAATTTAAATTACATTGAAATTAATTAAAAATTAAAATTTACATTAAATCAGTGAGTAACAGAAAATTTAAATAAAATAAATTGAGCATTGAACTAAATTAAAAATGAATAGATAAATCAATTAAAAAATTTTAACAAATGAATTGCAGATAACAAATAAATTACAGATATCAAATGAATTATGCCAGAATTTAAACAAAACGTTCGAGAACGACAATAGCCGACGTCACTCGGAAAGCCTAATAAAAAATAAGATATTTTTGTTAACTTGTGTTTAACTTTCTGTTAACAAAAAGCTTTAAAAATCAAATCAATCACTGGCCTACTAGAAATAAATTATTTGACTTTCATGTCATGTTCGTGAACGGGCGCCGTCAGTAGGATCTGGTCATCTCTTTTAATATTTAAATTGTTTTTTGTTTTATTACGGACGCTGCATTGTTCTCACATGCATAATTTCAACATGAATGATATAAGCAATATTTTTTATTTTTTAGAAGAGTGTTTCTTGCCCGTTCTTTTCCATAGGTACCTACTACGGTTTGGAATGGGCAACTAGCTTCAGCTTTCGACTAACCGACCCCTTCACAATTCAAAGATGACAGTAATTGGTTTATTTGGCATATTAGCTTTGAAATTGAGTCGATAGACTTACCATCAGGAGGGCCGTCTGCTGCTGAGTATGTCACAGTTAAAATAAAAGAAGATCCACTTACTGTTTCCATTTTCTCCTTCTCAGCAAGCAGCCAAGCCATGGGAGGCTCTGGAGGCAGTTGCTCACTGAGCGTCCTGTGTAACTCCTGGATCTTCTTTTGGTCAACAAATGCTCCAGCCGTCAAAGGTTTGGATAGGTCCAATTCTTTCTTCTCGTTGCGATTTTTTCTAAAATTAAATAAAATAATAATTGTCAATTCTAGTTGGTATCACATCTTATTAGCGCGCCGATGGCAATCTAATTTGATTCGGACATAAACGGTCTTATTAGAAAAACACAGTTTTTCTTTAGAATTGGTTGAAACCTTCGTGCCAGTTTGACTAATAAGAACCTAACTGTGATCGAGATACAGTTCATTATAGATACCTGGCAACTTAGTCCATTACAAAGTTTTCAGTTTTGTATAAAAGAGCTTTACAGTAGGTGGAATAAAGTTTGAAATACAAAAACTGGCTTTATGTTCGGGCAAAAGTTTAGAATTAGTTATGAAGTAAGAAGTCAACAGAATTATCCAGTTGTGTTGGGCAGCGTTTGGAAAACTTCGACAAGTCCTCTCGTTGCCAATTCCGCAATGTTTGAAGACTAAGATTTTCAACCATTGAGTCCTGCCCTTTCACGACATACGGTGCCGAAATGTGGACCTTGACAGTCTGGCTCGTCGACAAATTCAAGGTCGCTCAGCGCACTACGAAGCGGGCTATGCTCGAAGTTTCTCCAAAGTGCTAATATTATCAGGCTGATGATACGGATGATACTCAGCATCGTCTTTAATGGCACAATCGTGTTGATCACTAAATCCGTTGCATATCACGGTCTACATCTGATTTTTAGAACAGACTTTCTTTGTAATCTTTAGGGGAGTGGTATTTTGTGTCTTGTGCCAGCATAGGTCTTTGCGTGCCGAAAAAGCTGCGTATAAGTCACGAGCATTAATATGTATACACTTCTTGGCATTTTTTAAAAGTAATTTTGTGCTACTGTGTTCATTGTAATTGTATATTGTTACGAATATAGTATTTTGGAACCCATATATACACCCCTATTATGAAACAGGTCTTATCTCAAAGTTGCAATCGTCACGTCCTCTCACTGAGATGTCTGTGTCCCAGCAGTGGGAACATTATAAGCTGATCATGTGTGTGCGCGCAGAGTTTCCTCCATGTAGACGTTCGACTCACACCTTCGCTGCACGAACGCCACAAGTAAAGACATTCTATGAAGGGTAGTAACATAGAATGACTACTTTAAGATTTCTGCATCAGGAATTTGGTCGGTCTGAATCGGTTGATGGCAATATGCTCGCTCCTACTATATGGAATTTAAACATAACAAGCCAAATGTGTTTGTACTATAGGTACACCTAGGTGCTAGAGTGAATAGGCTCATAATAAATTAGTGTGCTTTTCCATCAACGATTGCATCACTGCTTTCCATCCGGCGGGATCGCAGTCAAGCACTAGTTTATATCATTAAAAAAAAAACCCTTCGGGAAAGACAGGCAAGATGTTCGGTTATAAAAACTTACTTGGGACTCTCCGTGTAGAAATGGTCGCTCTTGACCATAATCCCTGTAGTGGCTGGGGAGGCTTCATACTCAGTCTTCTGCCTGGCTTCCGGCATGATCGTCATCTTGGTCCTATACACCACCTCTATCATCAACGTCCCGATTGGTGTGTGCAGCTCGCTCACTTTCACAGTCTTGCGTTTTTCTCCTGGAAGAATCGACAGAATCGTATAGTAGTATAGAGGTATGAGATGAGATGCAGGGCAGTGGGCGCAAGGGTAACGGCTCCGAACCTAGGCAGGTGCTTTACTTTGTGTAAATTATTTCATCACCACTGCTCTCAAAACGGTGATGGAAAACGGCATGTCCTAGAACCAATAATTCGAAGATATCTGACATCTAGCAACCCGCACTGCACGGTGGAATAAAGAACCCGCTTTTTAAAGTCGGTTAAAAAAATCAAGTTAAAAGATCAATAAACGATTAATATTAAACAAAATTAAGCTTTTGTCAAGTTCACTATCAAAAAAAGTCACGCAGTTTTTCAAACAAAAGTGAGTGAGAATGAGAACATCTGAAGAATCAAGTCGATCTTGTCAAGAATATTGTTTTATCAAAGTATAGGCGTATGTGTAATTTTTTTTTTTTTTTGGGTGGGAATTCACCAAATAACTTCTCCCGCTCTGGACGAAGCGAATGTCTCACATTTTTCTGACTAAAACCCACCCATGTTCCTTCGGTTACGTAATATAAAATAATTAAAATACACATCAACATTTTTGATATATCGTCTCTCAAATAGGGGCCGGGAGGACCATTTTTTTGATAATGTACATTCTTTATTGCTCAGAGAAAGACCTGCCAGATTTATATCGGTCATAACAGAGCGCATC
Source organism: Apamea monoglypha (assembly GCA_911387795.2). NCBI lineage: Eukaryota > Metazoa > Arthropoda > Insecta > Lepidoptera > Noctuidae > Apamea > Apamea monoglypha. The sequence continues at coordinate 27,056,053 of OU426914.1, read as the reverse complement.
TAGTTCTATACCCTTCAGATGTCTCATAGATCTACACAAGCCGGTCGCGATAAGACACAGTCCCCGATAGAGTAGCATTGTTATATTGAGTCAGGCGCCTGTCCACCGATACAGGAAGTGGCAAAGTAGGTTGACAGTCTATGACTTAACATAATGAAGTCTGCATGTTTCATTAATGAATGCAGTCGAAGATATTTAACATAGACGGATATGTTAATATACAGTATCGTTGTCAGGAAAACGTGGCTCAGTTAATTAACATCTATGTATGTGCTGGATATCATTTATTAGTTAGGTATCTAAATTACAAGCATATACAGAGTTGTAGGTCGTGGGTTCGAACCCAGGCAGGTGCTTTACTCTGTGTAAATTATTTCATCACACTGCTCTTAATGGTGAAGGAAAACATCGTGAGGAAACCGGCATGTCATAAAGCCAAAAAATCGAAGACATGTGACATCTACCAACCCGCACTTGGCCCGCGTGGTTGATTACTCCACTCACTCTCGAAGAGAGGAGGCCTGTATCCCAGCAGTGGGAACATTGTAGGCTGATTATGTATTCAACGGCCTAGTGATACCTATTCCGATTTATCTGATGGTTCATTTTAACACTTGCATCTAAGTTAATAATAATTAATTATTTGTATGAGACGTACAAAATACTACGAAGTGCCCTGCCCTCAAGACTACTCTGAATGCCAACAAACATTTGCGTGGGCACTCCATAAAGTTATGGGAAAATTCATCAAAGAAAAAGCCTTTGAAGCAATTCTTATATAACCTTATAACAACATGGAATAGGCTCCCGGAAAATGTTGTGACGGCTCCCACACTCAACTGCTTCAAGAATCGACTGGGAAGATTAAATATCTCCAAGCTATTTGATACACACGCGTCAGCTAATTACATTGTAGTTGCTAGTGTGTCTAACCAAATAATAATGATAATAATGTGCTACTGCACCGACTCGATCTAAAATGGGACAAGCGTAAGAGGAAGATGATATTCTTACCTAATTTATCATAATTTGGTTCACCACCATAAATCTTATGCGAGATCTTGTAAGATTCGTTGTGTTGTGACCGGGACAGCTTGTACGCTGGCGTTATCCTGGAGATGCTCAGTGTGGACTTCAACATCACGCTCATGCGGTAGTACACCGTCGATGGAGAGCAGACTTCGGACCCTGGCGACAGCTTCACGGTCCACAACTCTAAGACCATATCGTCTCCATCCACCGTGTGTAGAGATATCTCGATACAGAGAACCTTTGTAAGCGCATCCACTACTTCTCCGTTCAACACTCGCTTCGTGTCCTCCGTCACCCCAGGTTCGTCGGGAATCGATAAGTTGAACTGGAACAAGAGATTAAACATTGGAAGCACACTTAAGGCACGTATATCTTATACCTACTAATAACAAAGCTGAAGAGTTTCTTTATTGATCGCGCTAATCTCTGCAACTACCAATCGGGTGGAACGCTAAAAGCTAATTTAATACCACGTTAGGACCCTTAGAAGCCGAGCAAATAGATAAAAGGTCAGAAAGAACGCTAAGCGGAAACGAAGTCATAGCGCGGGCGGGTATGCGATGTGACGGGGACACGGGGTGGGACGGGGAGCAAGAAATCTGACGCGTTCGAGGTCATGGGCACAAGCTAGTAATAATAATAAAACAACTTCCTATTTATTTATTTTTGTTTGTTACGTAGTTTTCCAGAAGAATTTATGCGACGCAAAAAAGATCTAAATTATATATGACTAGCTGTTGCCCGCGATTTCGTCTTCGATCCAGGATGAAAAGTAGGCTATATTCTTCTCAAGGTCCCAGGCTATCTATTTGTCAAATTTCACAACGCTCAGTAGTTTAGGCATAAAAGGTGACAGACAGAAAGAGCTACTTTCGCATTTACAATGTGGATAGATTTATTTATTTATTTATTTATTAATCACAATTTGTACAAGAATAGAATAGACGGCGACCCCCAAGATTAGATTATAATTATGTTCTATTTGAAGATTCATCAAAGAATAGAAAATTTTATAATTTATTATTGTACTGATAGGTAATAGATTTAATGTTAAAAAGATGCTAACACCGATAGTGTCACCGAACTATTGAAGTTAAATTGTATGAGAATAGTTTTATGTTCTTTGCCATACTTTGAGCACCTGTCAAACAGGCAAAACTTTATGGAAAAATAACTTTAATTCCTACACAATAAAGTTCAGTTTACGCCACAATTTGAATCATTTTTAAGACTTTCTTTCAACAGTGCTAGTCAGTCTGAAATCAATATGGATAATTACAATTGAAATAAAGTTGATATTTGTTTAACTCGAAAAAACATCAATTTGAAATATAAGTTTGAATAGACTTTACATCCACATCTCAAATAATTGCATACATTTCAGTTAGTCACCATAGTGACAAGTTTATATTTTTTGACACCAACATTTTTTTGATAAGCTAAGTTCGACTAGGGATACTGTGTATCTGCTCATTCGTTTTAAACGTCAAATAGCTATTAGCTTATTATAGCTATTAGCTTTAAATATTAACCCAAACATAATTAGTATATCGAAGTCTTCTATGATTAGCACCACAATTGTAATAGTGCTTTTGCGTGGATGTGACGCACATTTTCCTCAAACTTGTTCTTTTTTGTGTTTTTCTTTGCGTCATTTTTGCCGCAAATAAACGTATTTTATTTCTTTCTCCTTTCTAATGTTAAGGTGGTTAGCTTAAATAATTTAAACTAGTTTGTAAGACAACTGAAGGTACCACTAACAGTAATTAATAACAAAAAGGTATTTTCTAGCACTAACATGACTGTAGAAAAGGGGCTAAGCAGAAATCGTTGAAATTATTTCATCAGAATATTCAAGGTTTTTCTTCCAAACAATTGGAGTTTGAATTGTTTTTAGAAAAAACAATGTTTGACAATGGCGCCGATTTCCTTGTTCACAAACTAAACTAAATTTAAGTTCAGTTTAGGGAAATTATTTAGTGACAACTTTAGTTTTAATACTCAAAACTATTGTTTACCTGGGACATCCTTCAAAGAAATAATGACATCAATTACAAGAAATCAATATGATTCTAATACCAACATTACTGTATTTGTAGGTAATAGTTCACAGGTCAAAAAAGAAGTTATCACTGACAGTGTTTCTGAGCTTTTAAAGATAAATTGTAATAAAATTATTTTGTGTGCTTTTCCATATTTTGAGAGATTATCCAATAGACAAAACAATTATATACATATGCTTAATAAGCATATGCATTTCTTAGTAAGTCATTACAGTGACAAACTTATTATTTTTTGACACCAACATTTTTGTTGATAAGTTGAAATCGACAAGGAATACAGTGTATCTGCCCATTAGGTTTAGACATAAAATAGCGAGGCTATTAGCTTATATAAACTCAGACATAAGTAGTATGTCGAAGTCTTGTACTATAATTGACACCGCAATTATTAGTAGTAATTCTAATGTACAGGTGGTCACCCGAAATAACTGTAGCACTAATGCTATAACTATTTACAATGATTGTACGAAGGAGGATCCATGTGTCACTTTGGCAAATGCTTGTTCTAATGTGGTCCACAAGTAGTCGAATATCATTGCCTGGTGATGGCTTGGGAGTCTTGGGGCTCACTCTGGATGTTGATTTAAACTAGTTAGTAAGACAAAAGAAGACACTAGTAACAATATTGTTATACCTACCAACAACAAGGTGTCTTCTTGCTCTCAAATAGTAAAGTGTAAAAAAGGGTCTGAGCAGAATTCCTTGAAATTATTTCATCAAAATATTCAAGGTTTTTCTTCCAAACAATTAGAAATTGAACTATTTTTAGAAAAAACTATGTTTGAAATTATTTGTTTAACTGAACATTGGTTGAAAGATTATGAAATGCTAATTAATTATGAAAATTATAGTGTGGGCAGTTGTTTTAACCGAAAATCTATTCTGCGTGGGGGGGGTTCACTAATCTTAGTTAAAAATTCTATTAAATCTAAGACTCGTAAAGATATAGTTGATCTTTCGGTTGAACATAACATTGAACTGTCCTGTGTTGAGCTAGATAAGCATGTTATAGTGTGCGTTTACAGACCCCCTAATTATCAAAACTACTCCATATTTGAGTCGGTAATGGAAGATGTTCTAGCAAAACTTGGAACTGGCAAAAAAATCACTAATTATCTGTGGTGACTTCAATATTAATATCTTAGAGAATAGTTCAAATAGCAGTCGATTATTAAGTCTCTTTAAATCATTCAATTTGTCAAATGTGTTTTCAGAACCAACCCGCATAACTATAAATTCTGCTACATGCATTGATAATGTTTTTTGTTGCTGCGAATACTTAGATAAAGCCATAGTAAACTATCTCCCATCTGATCACAGCGGTCAAATCGTAGTGTTCAAGTACAAAACATTCTGATACAAACTAGACAAATAACACCAAGCAGTCTAAATAGATTTAATAATCACTTAATTAGTAAGTTAAGTGTACCAGCCCATATTAAAAACAATGTAAATGAATTATATGAGAGGTTCTTTTCGGTAGTACACACCGAGTTCAATAATACTTTAAAAAAGAAAACTAAAACTATTTGTCCAAGTTTTTTGTTCACTGACTGGGCAACTAAGGGTATTAGAAAAAGTAGGGAAAAATTGTTTGAGCTGTATGGTCTTAAGCCTTATAATAACTCTGAAACTTTTAATAAATACGTTGCTACCTACTCTAAAACCTTTAAAAATATCTGCAAGGTAGCTAAAGCCTTGTATATTAGCAACAAGATCAAATCAGCCGATAATAAAATAAAGACGGTTTGGAAAATTATCAATGACGAAACTAACCGGAACAAAAGACATAATAATGATTTCACAATAGAGACTTCGCATGGTCTCATAAGCAATAACAAAGAAGTTGCTCAAGAATTTGTAAATTTCTTTACCAGTATCCCACATACAACCACTGAAATCCTAAATTCCTCGCCCTTGCGTTCTATTAATTTATTAAGAGCAAACGTCTCTTCCTGCCAGATTGAATTTAAATTCAAGCATAAAAGCTTTCAAGCAAATCAAGATCAAACTAACCAAAGATCTATGGGGAATGTCTATCAAAGTTTGTACCTCCATTATCCTCTTTTGTAATTTGTTAATTTAATTTTGATTATTTTTTATTATTGTGTATGTAATGTGACTGAATGAGTGTATTTGTTTGTATTATGAGTCAGTGATACTCGAATTAAAATCATTTTATTTTATTTATTTATTATTGAGACTATAGCGCCGTACTTAGCCTTAATATTTAATTTGTGTGTGGATCAAGGAGTCTTCCCGGATCTAATGAAATACAGCAAGGTGATACCACTTTTAAAATCGGGGGACAGTAAAGTTACCAATAATTATAGACCCGTATCCGTGTTACCGGTCTTCAGCAAGGTGTTTGAAAAGGAGATGCTGAACCAAATGCTCAATCATTTTATCACCAACAGAATATTACACGACCAACAGTATGGTTTCACCAAGGGACGTTGTACGACTGATGCCGGTATCACCTTATTAAAACACATTTTTACAGCGTGGAAAGAGTCCCAAGACGCTATAGGGATTTTTTGTAACCTCTCCAAGGCTTTTGATTGCGTCGACCACGAAACCTTACTTTTAAAACTTGAGCATTACGGACTGGGAAAACTTGCGCTCAGTTTAGTAAAATCTTATTTAAATGATAGACAACAGCAAGTTCAAATAAATGGTGTCAATTCACTCGGTTTAAAAGTAAAAATGGGTGTTCCGCAAGGCTCGATATTAGGTCCTTTCCTCTTTTTAGTATATATTAATGATCTACCCCATTTGTTAAAAACCCAACCACAGATGGTGTTATTTACTGACGATAATTCCTTGATTTTTAAAATTAATATATGTGCATCAAATCTTGACGACGTCAATAACGCCCTACTGCAGATCCAAAATTGGTTCACTGCTAATAATTTAAATGGGAAAAAAACGAAGTGTATAAGATTTTCTTTACCAAATGTCAAAAGTAGTCATTGTGAGATAGAATTGAATCAAAAGAAACTAGAATTCGTCGATGAAACTGTTTTCCTGGGGATCACGTTCGACTCAAGGCTTCAATGGGGTCCTCATTTAACATCCCTTGCAGGACGACTAAGTTAAGCAGCGTATGCTGTGAGAAAAATCCGTCAATTTACTGATGTCGGTATCGCGAGACTGGTCTATTTTAGTTACTTTCATAGTATTATGTCGTACGGTATTTTACTATGGGGACGGGCTGCAGACATCGAGTCTATTTTTATTCTGCAGAAAAGAGCCATCAGAGCCATATATAGGCTCCGCAGGCGTGACTCTCTAAAAGAACTGTTTAAAGATATTAACATCATGACGGTACCTTGTCAATATATATATGAAAACATTATGTACGCAAGGAAAAATCTACATATTTTTAGTAAAAGAGGTGAAAGACACAATTATATCACTAGAAATAGGGACCAATTAGTTCAACCAGGTTTCAGGCTGGCTAAAGTAGACTCATGTTTCATGGGGTACAGTTTAAAATGTTACAATAAAATACCTCCCCACATAATTGAACAGAATGAAACGAAATTTAAATCTTGTACAAAACTCACACTATGCAGCCAGGCATATTATAAATTGGGAGATTACATCGCTGATAAAAATGCTTGGCTAAACGCTGGTCCTGCTCCACAGGACGCATAAATAAATTGATTAGCATTTGAAAATACTGTTGGGGCCGCTGAACATTTTAAAATACTATTTTTGCATTATAAAAATTCAATCTCCTAGTATTGTATAATTGTATACCACATGTGTGAGTACTATGTACATACTATAAAGCTACCATTTACTGGGTACGTCTTTCATTGACTTGAATGTGCCCTGGCGGCTGAGAGTATGTCATGTTCACTCAAATGTCTCGCTGATGGTGGCACATGTGTTGGATCATTTAGCTCCCTTCAAAATGGTTGAGCTGAATGCTGCTAATCCATGCGTCATGTTCGTGAACGGGCGCCGTCAGTAGGGACTGGTCATCTCTTTGCTGCCATGGCTTATTTTAATTTAATTTAATATTTGGATTGTTTTAAACTTTTCATTACGGACGCTTTTAACGTTCTGCATCGTTCTCACATGCATCGTTTTTAACATGAATGATGTAACTAATACTTTGTAACCATATTTTGATTTAAAAGAGTGTCCATGGAGTTTCTTGCCCGTTCTTCTCCATAGGTACATACTACGCTTTGGAATGGGCAACTAGCTTCATTTTTCTGACTGACCGACCCCTTGACAATTCAAAAGTGCCTGTAATTTTTTTTTTTTTTAACGTTTCCCCCAAGTTGATTTAATTGAAATAAATACTTTGAGTTTGAGTTGAGTTTGAGTGCATCTTTTTCTTTTTATTTCGTTAAGAAAAGGTCAGAAGATAAATATTAGTTTAGTCCTGTCAAATAAGTCAGCGCCTGACTTCGATCAATAATGTTCTATTATTGATCGAAGGCGCCTGACGTAAATTGACGTATTTTTAGTTGTCAATTTTTTAATGACGTCTAAACAGTCTATGGAGTTTCTATATTTGACAGGACTAAACTAATATTTATCTTCTGTCCTTTTCTTAATGAAATAGAAAGAAAAAGATGCACTGAACTTAAATTTAGTTTAGTTTGTGAACAAGAGAATCGGCGCCATTATTTGTTTAAGGCATGTATTTAACGCGGCGACAAATTAACATGATTTAGAGTTTTAAAAATAATTAAAATGGGTAGCAATAATAATAGGTTGCCAGCTACAGTGAAGTAGCATTTTAAGTATAAAGTAGCAGTTGTATTTTGAGTTGTAAGCTTTGTTTAAATTTAAATTGGCGCCAGTATCAGCCCTGTTTTTAAATATCTAAGCAACTAACACCTACCTACGAATTACCTAAGTTTAAAATATTGATTGGACTAAATATCTATCATTCAAAAATATGGTTCTGGCACTCGCCGGCCGCTGCTGCGGCACCGCTCGCTTCGCTCGCTCGGCTCGTGCGTTGTGTGGTCGCATTTCTAACCTAGGTTAGGTTAGAACTGCGACCAGTTGTCGAAAAAAGATATAGGAGCTGCCATTCATTATTTTTGAATTTCATTGGCCCTGTTTAATATATTTGCTATCTTATAGTAGCAGCCATTATTTAGTTTTTATAGATCCTTGCCTTTTGTAGCTCATATAATATAACTGTGCTAAAAATATTTAATCGCTAACAAGTTATTTTTTTTGTAACCATGTAGCTAGTCGCCTAATAAGTTGTTATTCACCTCAAAAATTAATAGCCTTTGTTTAACTGAGCAAAAGATTATGAAATATTAAATAACTATGAAATTTTTGTGTGCCCAGTTGTTTTAACCGAAAATCAATGCTGCGAGGTGGTTCACAAATACGAATTAAAAGTTTAAGTATTAAATCAGAAACTCGTAAAGACACGTTTAAACTATCGATTGAACATAGCATTGAACTGTATTGTTGTATGTGTTAATTTAAATAATTGATTATCACTTTAAGTTAAGTGATCAGCGGGGTACCTAATTGCGTTAACACACTAACAGGAGTAATGGCTTTCATTTTTACAATTCAACAACATTCATTGCGTTATTTACTTTGTTGAGCAGATTGTTTTCATTCGAGCTCCTATAAGACAATTGTTATTTCGTTGTTTGTTTTGTTTTGCACCAAAAGAGTATCGAAAATGTTTTTCCTTATTTTTTCATCCATTCTGACGTCCAAATTATGGATACTGCGCCTGAAGCAGCCGCGCAAGCTGCGTGGCACTTCTTCAGTCTGAGCTGCTGTAGTCAGCGAAACGTAAGTGTAAAACTTCATGCAAGTCGTTCTGCCATTTAAACAATTTACTATCGATACCTGGAGACTGGCGGCTTCGTGCGCCGTCCAGGAGGACTACGAAACCGAGTCACTACAGCATCGAACGATCGAAGGCAGTACAGCAGTGTTGCAAGAGAAGGTGCCTTATGGCGGTGGATCATGGACAATCTAGGGCGGAATTTTCACCGAAGGAAATACTGGCCTTGAGGTTGTGACGGGACCACGGTTGCCAACACTAAATAGCGACCGATTCATTCGCCATAGCCTAGCTAGAGGTTCATGTGGTGTCATATGCTGTGTTTGTGGGCCAGAATTTCATTGTTATGCATGATAGTGCAAGAAATGTTCGAGAATGGCTAGTTAAGCCCTGATATGAATCCAATATACCACTTATGGGATGAGCTGAGAGGCTTGTTCGAACTAGCCAACTAGCTCCAGAAACTTTGCGGAGCTGAAAACTGCCTCCGTGGAAGCATGGGAGAACATTCCACAGCACGCCACAGTTGCATTAAGTCCATGCCGAACCGCATGACGGCAGTCGTAAATGATCTTGGAGGTAATACAAGTTACCATAAACGTTTTCTCTATGTAAACAATTGTTTTCTTTCAAAAACTCCACGGTACGAAAAGACCACTTATTTATTTAAAAATAATGCTCAATCATTTTAACACGAAAACAACCCTTCACGATCACCAGTATGGTTTCACCAAGACGTTGTATTGTAAAACAGGCCTTTGTTGTGTATCCTTAATAAACACATTTGTAATATGAGCAATTAACCCGAGCGGAAGTTTTCCAATTCCGAAACGCTCTACTTTCAAGAGTATCTAAGGCTTCGTGATTGACGCAATCAAATGCCTACTCGGTAAACGGTAATCTGAGGTAGAACAGGCCCTTAACGCAAAACGCCACAGGAATCCTTTGTGACCTTTCCAAGGAGTATTGCGTCGATCATGAAGCCTTAGATACTCTTGAAAGTAAGTCGGACTGGGAAAACGTGCGCTCGGGTTCTTTGCTCTTTTTTGTAAAAAATTAACCACAAAGAGGTTCGAAATTTTTTTTATGGAAGCTGGCATATCTACCCATTTAGACTTTTTTCAAAGTTTCCGCGCTCGACTAAAGTATTATTTGAATACACTGAATGAATACACAAGTCATTACTTCATTTTTAATGATTTTCATAGTCCACATATGGCGATGTTTACCTCTAAATATATCGGAAACGTGACTGGGTGACGTGGGTACGATATTACTTGAAATTTATTGATTGTATAAGTTTTTCCTAGCCATATATATGTATACTACATTCAACGTGCGTGGAAGCTTTGAAAAAAAATTAAAATAGCGGCTGGTCGGATATGCCAAAAAGGTTCGAACTCCTTTGCTGTCCATTTGTCTAAATCTGAAAGTGGACTCCTGACCACGGGGATCCTATCTGAAGTTTTTCAAATATATTTTCGGTGTTCTCTTATCAGGCCGCAGCTACTCAGCTATCAACCTTTCGCCCTGCATATTGTTACGAGCTTCAGGGTTCGTGACAATTAAAACTGCCGATATAAATTACCAAAAATTACCCATTAATTGTGGCGCGCAACAATATGCTTGCTCATGAACCCCACCCGGGCTCGCCTACAATTTTTTTTTACCAAATGTCAAAATTAGTGATTGTGAGATAGTATTTTATCAAGAGAAACTATTAAACTAAATCGTCGATAAAACTGTTTTCCTAGGGATCACGGTCGACCCAAGGCTTCAATGGAGTCCTCATTTAACATATCCTGCCAGACGGCTAAGTTTAGCAGCATATGCTGTGAGAAAAATCCGTCAATTTACTGATGTCGGTACCGCGAGACTGGTCTATTTTAGTTACTTTCATAGTATTATGTCGTACGGTATTTTACTATGGGGACGGGCTGCAGACATCGAGTCTATTTTTATTTTGCAGAAAAGAGCCATCAGAGCCTTAAATAATCTCTAAGGGAACTGTTTAAGGATATTAAAATCATGACGGTACCTTTTCAATTATGTATGAAAACATCATGTACCTACGTAAGAAAAAATTACGTCTTTTTTTAGTAAAAGAGGTAAAAGACATAATTATAATAATAGAAATAGGGACCTATTAGTTCAACCAGGTTTAGACTGGCTAAAGTAGACTCATCTTCCATGGGGTATATTAAAATGTTACAATTAAATACCTTCCCACATACTTCAACTGAATCAGACGAAATTCAAATCTTGTATATATAAGGCACACTATGTAGGCACAATATTATAAGTTGGGAGATTACATCGCTGATAAAAATGCTTGGCTCAATGCAGTTCTTGCTCCACAATCACAACTAATTAATTAACATTTGAAAATACTGTTGGAGTTGCTGAAGATTGTAAGACTATCTTTGCATTGTATAAACTCAATCTCCTTTGTTTTATATAATTGCATACCCCATGTGTGAGTACTATGTACTATAGAGCTACCATTTACCGGGTAGTATGTCTTCCATTGACTTGAATGTGCTCTGGCGGCTGAGAATAAGTCGTGCTCACTCAAATACCTCGCTTATTGTGGTGCATGTGATGGACCATTTAGCTCACCTGTCTACCTATTACGGTTCATGAGATACAGCCCGCTGACAGACAGACGGACCACTTAGAGAAGTATTTCTGTCTGGCAATCAGCTACATGAGGTCGTTGGATCCTGGAAAATTCTTTGCTCGTAACCTGAGCGAGGACAACCTATTGAAATTGAAAAACGTGATTCAATAAGCTCTGCTGTTCAATATTTTCTTTAACACCTCGCAACAGCTTTATTTCCTAAGATGTTTCGGTGAAGTATTAGATTTGCCGACACAGACACAAGTTAAATCAGATCGTAGTTGTCCATTCCGGCCCTTCATGATTTGATTCAGTAAAACAAGATAAATGTTGGAAAATAGGTAGGACTGTGACTAGATGTGCTTTTTTCATGTCAATCAATTAATACATTTACAAAAACATTAAAGAAATAACCGATCAAAATTTAAAGTTATATAAAACTATAACTAATAAAATAATCCCTCCTCTTATGTTCTGTGTTGTTATAATGTTGATACAGTGCTTACGACACTGGGCTAGTGGGATCTATGGCAAGTTATGGTTCAACATTATCTAGCACTTAAACTATTTGTTTACCAACATATGCTAACGTATTATGTAGCCAAATGTTAGAACGTTGTAATTGCTTCATTTCATTCATCTTCATCATCAGCCTATAATGATCCCACTGCTGGGACACAGGCCTCCTCTCGATGAGGGGTTCATTTCATTATTAAAATATAATTATTTACTATTTCTTGCTCGCAAATGGATAAGGGTGCCGTAGCTATTAGAAACCTGTATCATTGTAAGGCGCTAATTGTTAAGCATAACAATTTTGTAGCATTTTGATTAAATCCTAATTACTTGAAATAGTTATTTTCTGAGAATTTAATAGATTATAATTATGTTTTATACTCTGACAAGTAACAATAAGTGTAAGTACTAAAATAACGCGAGGATAATAGTTTGGACATCATCTGAAGTCAGTTAGTAATTACAAATATAATTTACTTAGATATCTATATAAATAAAACAAATTCAGGTTAAATACACCATTTATAACTCAAGAACCGTAATAAATAATAGGGTCCCATTGGCACCCTTTGGGTACGGAACCCTAACAATTGTATGATATAATATCTAAGGGGTTTATATAAAAACGATGATTAAGGTTAAGTGACGTTTAAACGTCAAAAATGTACCTATGGGTCAACAGTTGCTAATCACTATTTAACTGTAAGCAATGTTGATGAGCAATATTTTTTTCTATCTATAGTCCATATACGTGTTATACATATATTTTCCACTTAACCCGGCGCCAATGGCGCTGGGTCATATTGACCCGAGGCGACTTAAATCTGTCATTATTCTTTTTTACTCCGACCGTGCAATTTTAGCTTTTGTGTAGTTGGAGATACGACCTCCTTCTAACCGTTCCGCAGATATGCTAAGTGCAAGCGAAATATCATATGCATCAACTCAAAACGGGTAAATATGACCCAGCGTCATCGCTGGTGTAGTATTTTTGTGACATACTTTTATTAGGTCATTTAGTATTTGTTGTCAAATTACCTTGTTCTTTTTTAAGTTTTTGTTAAATATGGCACTGATAGACCACCCTGAGAGAATATTTGCGGTGTTAGAAGAGGTCGGGGTATGACGAAGAAGGGTCAAATGCTGCTTCAACAGTTGTGCGAAAGAATCGCAGGTTTTGCGAGTGACCCCACCTATGAACCTTTGCGGGAGGTCCCCCGAAGGTTCGAAGGTTCCACGAACTCACAGAAGATGTCAAATATGACCGTCTCAAAGGGATAAGAAGACATCTAATACTTCTAATGCATGCCGGATTTACATGAGCCCAGGTCATTTGATTCCGTACTGCAATTTATTTATTTATTTATTTATTTAATAAATAAATAAATAAATAATAATAATAGCAGTAGTTCTAGTCTCTGAATGAGGAAGTAGAAGACTGATTTGTTACTATTATTATGATAAGAAGTTTGTTTGTTCTCTATTTTATTATGTACGATTATTAATTTACATTATTATTTAGAATAATTTAACAAAAATTCAAAAAAATATTAATGTTATGTTTTCAGATTTGATTTTACATGCGCTATTAAGAAATCTAGTAAAAGTTTGAATCATAAAATATTTGGATTTATTATTTTTTTACTACATATGCAAAAAACTTGTATAATAAATAATTATTAAAATTTAGACAACTTCTTAAATTTCATGACAATTACTCGATAAAATCTGGGTCGTGATGACCCGGTGTCATCGTCGGCGTAATTATTTTCACGTCATTAGCCCCGGGTTAAAAACTGCATTGACTTATTTGTACAGCAGTAAATATTATTTCATGACGCAACTGAGCAAACATGTAACGTTTACCGATCAATAAATGGCTTGTAAACAATTAATAAAAACTATAGTAATAAAGAGTGTAATTAATGTTTAGCAAGATGAATGAAACGGATTTATAATGGAGGTAAAATAACACACATCATTGTGTATTATCTACAATCACTCAGATTGCATAATGCTGGATTAAAAACTAAATATGATAAGCTTTATGTGAAATGTAAATAACCAATTGGTTTCTACATAGCCATTTCTCTTATAGATTCTTTATACCCCAATGCAGCGGGCATTGGGGTATAAAGAATCTAGTACCTTAGATATTGATTTGTATGATGAGCCTAAATACTATCAATACCACAAAAAATGGAAAGTCATTGATGGGCACGGCGTGTCGTAAGAATGGACTACATCAGGGGGGTAATTGCGTAACACACTATCAGTAGCAATGGCTTTCAGTTTGAGAGGTCAACAACATTTCATTTTCAGCCTTCAAAATGACTCAGATTGTGATTGATAGTGTGTTACGAAATTAGGGGGCAGAGCACCCAAATGTTTATTTGATAGTAACCCGGATGAACGGAAAAGTGGATGGCTGGAGAAGCCGATGTCGGCCAGAGCTCAAATGGTCGGATGGCGTAAACCATGATTTAATAACTGTTGGAGTGAGAAAGAGAGAAAAAAACAGAAATATGGCACAATGGAGACATACTCGACCAGGCCCACGCGCGGCTATAAAGCCTTAGGTGATGATGATATTGATTTGGATATTAATAGAAAGTCCCGCTGCAAACAGCCTTTCAAGTTAGAATTTGAAAGACAAGTACATTCCCACAGGCATTGGTCTACTATTCCCCAAATAGTCACAAAGTGCAGTGCTTTTTAAGGCCGCAGTCAGGCGCAGCGCGGCAGCGCGACTCTAGTAGAAAAATGTCTATGAAAACTTAATGGGAATTGTTCTACAAGAATCTCGTCGCACCGTCGCCGTCGGCGTCGCGTCGCGCCTGTCTGCGGGAGCTTTTGTATATATGACATTATTTTCCAATTGTAGAAAATAGATAGGTACTAAGGAAACGAAGCAGTCAATTTATTGATTTCTAAACATAATAATACGAAGCTAGAAAACACACCTATATAATGTTGAACAAGAAACAAAGACAGCATTGGTGCTTGGCCTTACTTCATTTCAAATTTATACACTCTGTAAAAGTTCATGTTGCATATAGCTTACTTAATCATAGCTATGAGAGTGAAGGAAGTGAGAGTGCTTCTGTGTCTGCGCACACACTTGCGTACTATAAGATCTCCCGCGCCCAAGGCTAGCCTCCGTTGAGATTGGCTGCCATGGCCGAAGTACGGTCTGGAGGCAGCCCTGGATTTAAGCCTCGGGCCACAAGGCCCCGGCCTAGAGCCAGGCTAAGCCCCAAAGCTAATCCGACCAGATGGCTTGCCTACCTGACGGCAGGCAGACAGGGCCCTATACACTTTACAGAATGTAAATCGTGTTTTTCTTTACACCCAATATAAATCCGATACGTATAAAAAATCGGATATTTTGATATAAAATTTATTATAAATATCGGAATTTTACGAACCCTGGTTTTTACTGCGAGACTTGTTAATAAACAAATGCATTTTGTTATTGTTAATTTACCAAAACTACAATAATCATCTTCCGCATTAAATCAGTGTCAATAAAAAGTGAGACTTGATTCTTCGATTATAATTGATCAGCCCATGTTTGGACACAATTGTGTAACAATTAACGAGCCAACAATATGGTTGTTTGAAGATGTAAGTACATCAGAAATAAATCTGGTTTGCTCAGAGATTAACAGCTCTAACCTCAAGCGATTGTATTTCCTGTTAGTGAGAAAGCCACTCTAGGTAAAATAATGATATTTGCTGGAAAAGTAGGCCGATTATGGTTTCCTGCAGATAGCGGTAAGGATGACTGCTGTGTCTGTTTCAAATAAGTTTCTTTCAAATAAGGAAGTTCCATCAACCCGATGAAGTCTCAGAACTGCTTAGGCAAAAGGTCAGAGAATCAAAATCTGTCATTTAGGTGTAGGTGACTAACATTTAATTTTGCTTATTTAACTGTACTCAATAAAATAGCCTAGTCTATATATATAAATATAATAACGCTGAAAAGTTAGTTTTTTTTATCTTTGTTTGAATGGGCTAATCTCTGGAACCCTTACATTTGATAACACAATTTTAGAGGAAGGTCATAGGCTATTTAAAATCACATTATGACATTTAGGAGCTGAGCAAAAAGAAAAACAAAGTCAGAAAGAACGCTAAGCAAAAACAAAGCAATGGGGCGCAGCTATAGGTTATATTTTATGTTAAACCAAAAAAAATTTCCTGGACGAAGTCGCGCGCAGAAGCTAGTACAGTTATAATACTAAGAACTATCGTACAATAATGTTTAGGTGACTTTTTCTTTGTAAAGAAATAGCTGGTCTTAAAGATTTGAAACGCCAGCACGCAATGATCAATCGTTGATAATTTAGGAGACCTTTGTAACCTTTGCGAAGAATTTTGGAGAATGGCAGGTTTATCATTATCTATATCATATCATATCATACATAATTATTATTATACATATTATGAAACAAAGTCGCTTTTCATGTCTGTTAGTGCGGCCGCTTAGATCTTCACTACACTATGGATTTTGATGTAGTTTTCACTGTTATTTAGAGAATTTATATGGGAAGTTTTATATATTATTTTAGTTTACATTAATATTTAACTTTAGATATAGCACAGAAACCTATGCTGACCATCCTGGGTTCGATTCTCGGGGTCGGCAGTGTTATTGAGTTTTTCCAATTGGAATTTCTCAGTAACAGCCTAGAGACTGGATTATGGCCCAGGTCATGGCAATAGGCTTGCCCTTATTGCAAGGGAGTTAAAAATAACTGGCGAAATGTGGGTGTACAGTCATGAGCACCAATATGTCATCACTTGGCAACTTACAATTGCGATTTTTTCGTGAAATAACGAATACAACGTTGAAATACGACACATTACATAAACCTATGGGTTCGAAAATGCTATGTTCGTAACAACATAAAATTTTATTTCTAAAATGAAGGAGTAAATCACTTTTGAATAAAGCCCAGTGTATACATACTCTTGCTCGTGACTGTACCTCTGCACCTCTGAATACAGGCATGATGTTATGAGTGTATTATAAGAAAGAAATCTTGATGTTTTGATTTGAAAAGTCGCCATTGCATCTGTGCCAGCAGGGGCAGGTCACACTAATTATTATTATAATTGCAAAGCTAAGCTCTGTGCTGTCAATTAACCATGGGGATTAAACCCTTCTTTCCATAAAAGGTAGTAATAAATAAAAGTGAATTAACCTTGGCGATTAAACCCTTCTTTACATAAAAGGTAGCAATAATAAAAATACATAACTGACTCAACTTAATACCTTAGTACTGTATTTTTATTTAAGATTGCATAGTGATAAATTGTTCTGACTATATTCCAAAGTTTTTAGGGTCCAGCTCTGCAAATTTCATTTAAGTAAATGTTAAGTAAGTAAAAGAATAATAAATAAAAATTTGCATTAGGCTAGCTTTAAGCAGAAATGAAGCACTTTTAGGATAAAGTCTAATAAGAACAAAGAATTATTACATTGTAGCACATGTCATTCTGACCACTCTAGTACTAATTTATTAGTATTTGTTTATATGAAACTGACGGGTGTCCAAAATGCATTATTTAGAAGGCGGGTATGCAGCTCGAAAAACTAGCAGTGTGTAACACAGGCATTATTATATGTATACATATTTATATCATATTGCACAGTAGGTAATTGGTAATATGGGCTGGTGTTCGCAACTCCAAGTCCTATTTTGCGTAATATTTCACAGTAACAACAAAACAACAGCTTTACAAATCCACAGAGTGTTGTGATATTAACAATATATAGTGTGTATGTAATGTACATGTAAATAAATAAAAAAAATACTAGTATCTTTGTTTTATCAAAGCAAGGTGAAACAATAAATACTTATTGTATCACTTTCCTTTGATAAAACAATGATACTAGTATTTTTACTACTCCAGTATTATAAAACAAATACTTGTTTTATAATACTGCAGTAGTGTTAACAATTAACTTGTGTACTCGGTTTGTATTAAGTGAATGGGACACAATTAATGGACTTGGAGGATAATTGACACCGACTTGAAAATTAGTAAAGCACCATGCATGACTCTATGCAGTAATATGACATCATTTATAGACAAATAATCGCATGCAACCAGTATAATGAGTAAACAAATATTATTAAAATGTTTTTACAATGAAGTTGCATGGTCCAACTGTATCTAAGTAGCTCAGACAGAAATTACTAGGCTAGGGACAATATAGTAAGCATGCGTTTTTCTTTGTATAAATACAAAAAATAGCTTACCCATTGCGGCGAGGATTCTACTCCGTTGTCCGGAAACTTGTCGTTACAGTCATGTGTTATTTTTTTCCCTTGCCTGCTTTGAACCACTATTTGCGCCACCTTCAGGGTCAAAACCTTCGTGAACTTGTAGTATAATTTGCATCTTTCTTGCAACTCGGCGTCGGGAGATGCCATTTTCTTATCTTAAAAGACAGCTAGAGCAACAATTTCATGTTATTTCAATCATTTACGCAGCGTTAAAAAATATAACTCGATCGTGAAATAACATCGCCGTATCAAAACTGCACTCTGTCTATGTCACTGATTTTAAACTTAAAACACCAATTTTATTCAACAGTATTTTTTATCCCAGTTTAATCTCAATTTTTATAATAATAAATGTAAGCAAGAGCAGATGAAAATCTGAAACGCAAAGTAGATACCTACGAATACGCCAGACTATAGTAAAAAATCATATCGCAGAAACTTTATTCAGATCCCCTCGTTCTATTTGTCAAATAGGAATAATCTGAATATTCTTATTGGACGAAAGTCATTGGAAGACGTTTTTATTGGTTGAAAAGCTGTCATTTTATTTTGATTTACGTTTCTTTTTAAGCAAAAATCTAAAATTTACTACCTTGTAAATTAACATAATATATTTTGTAAGTATATCACATCTTTTTTTTTCTAAGTTGTTTCTACTGCGTTGCTATTTGAACTTTTCACTTTCCAGTTCCGTTTGCTGTCTTCCCACACAAAATAACTAGCTTTAGACAATCAACGCCTTTGAGTTTGGCGCGCGAACTTTGTTTGCCAAAACACCTTAATTTCGTGGAATTTCTTTTTAGGTACAGTATATCTCAATGTGTTCAGGCTTCTTTCACAGTTAATCTTAATCAATTCTCACACTTATATATATTCGAAATAAAACAATTTTAAATAAAATAAAATTTGTAACATAATCCGCAAACAAACTTACACATACCAAAGTTGGCAGACTTGGGTATAATAGGTACTTCGTCAAAAAACTTCTAGGCACTGCCGTGCTCCTCCTACTGAAGCTTGTTCTCCTGGTATCCGAGACTGCAAGTAATCGAACATATTGCGACTTGCGCAATGGGGCTCTACGCAGACTTACAATAGGTTCATCATAAATAAATGTAGGTACAACTACAAGTCTACTAGCTACGTCGTACTGTTCCCCATTCCGCTCACTGCCTAGAGAGTTAGGTAACGTATAAAGGACAGGCGTGTCTACAAAGGAAATTCCAATCCGAAGATTTCCGTACCCGAGATAGGAATAGTTTTCATAATGCAATTGCATGGTCTATTAATTTTAATTTACTTCATTACTAGGTATAGGTTTTGTAGAAGGTACATCACAGGTTTAGGGACATGTGCTGTCCGCCATGGGCCCCCGGTCCTGCTGGGCCCGCTAAACTAGAGAAATACGTTTTAATTAAATCCCACACAAGAAAAAAAATAAGTTCAGTTAGTAAAAGCAGTTTGTAGTTGGGGCTACACAAGCTACATGATGTATTTTCTTAATAAATACTGGCAACAATTTAATTCCATCTTTATTCCCAAGACTATTTCGTTCAATAGTAACGCATCTTTCAATGATTGGGCTACCATTGGTATTCATAAAAGCAGAACACGACTTTCTGAACTGTACAATGAAAGGACTTAGATATGTAATCACTGCTGAATTTAATTTGTTTGTTAGAATTTATTCAAAATTGTTTATCGTAACAATGGGAGTCTCACAGGGCTCAATTCTTGGTCCTTTCTTGTTTCTTATTTAGATTAATGACTTACTTGCCTTACCTCATAAAGGATAACCATGAAATAGTGTTGTTTGCAGATGACACTTCACTTTTCTTTAAACTTAAACGTCAGCAGCTGGTTATTGACGATGTAAATAGCGCGATCTCGAAAGTAGTTCACTGGTTCAATGTTAATAATTTACTTCAATACAGAAAAAACCAAATAATAAGTTTACGTTACTACACGTTAGGCAAGGGAAGACTAATGTGTTGATAAAGGGCGAAGAATTAAATCCTGAAGACAGGACAGTATTCTTGGGCTTAACTTTGGATGCTAAGCTTCAGTGGGGATGTATAGATAAATTGTCCAAAAAGCTAAGTTCCACAGCATACGCTGTTAGAAAAAATCGTAATTTAAATGACATAGAAACAGCCCGTTTAGTATACTTTAGCTATTTTCATAGATTAAAGTCGTACGGTATTCTATTGTGGGGAAATGCCGCCGATATTCAAACTATCTTTGTTTTCCACAACCGAACTGTTTGATCAATTTATAAATTAAGTCCGAGACACTCGCTCAGAGACAAATTTAAGAATCTTTAAGTGCCCATAAAAATATAAGATTGTTATAAAAAAAAATGAGATATCCTTATTATAAATACTAGGAATAAACACACAGCAAGGCGAATCAATGTGTACGCTTTTATAATAAACTTCCAAGCACCGTTCAAGATCTAAGCCTTCATAAATTCAAGTCATTTACTTATGAAACATAAGCTGTACCAGAAAGCCTTTTATACCGTTAAAGATTATATTGAGGACAAAAAGGTTATTTACATACCAAGTGTTTTTTTTGATAACTTTTTCTCTAACTGGATCTATATGGTCCTCAAAATGATATGATCAATATTATTTCCGTTTTTGTTTTTTAATATCCACATGGATATTAATTAAATGTATGTGTGTTAGTAGTTTATTGTTTTTGTTTTGTCATGGTCTGGCCGTTTGAGTAATTTATGCGGCCTACCCAAATGTCCTTTTTTTTGTATCGTTCGTCGAATCGTTGAGCTCCTTATGTTCCTGAGTTGAGCTGCACGATTTCTGACAAATGCGTGCACTGACTGGACAGGTCCACTCAATCACTCTTTCTATCATCAAAAGACCATTTCAGACATCAATCTACTTTTAAAAAGAGACTGTGACCGACTGATTGTGCTTGTGTGAGTTTGGTTCGACCTTTCGTCTTAGAGTAGTCAGATAGGAAACGCCGACCTCATATAGATTTAAAAATATAATTGACGTGTAAAAGTATTTGTACAAACCCACTTACCTACAGAAATAAAATCATTTATAAACGTGGGATGCTAAATCCCACGATGATTTTCGAGCTCGCCTTGCTCGCTCTTGCTACCTACATTCTCTTTTTTCTTAGACTTCTCTGCGTAAGTAGATAAAGTAAATCCTATAAAATGTACGAACTAACTTCTGCCCGCGGCTTCGCCCGCGTGGATGTCGGAAATTATCCCACGGGAACATGCTACCGAAACAAAAAGTAGCCTATACAGCCTATTAAGGCATTAAGTCAGCCTTTGTACCTTTTTTGTGTGCAAAAAGTTTAAATAATTAAATCTATGTTACTCCATAACATCAGCTATCTGCCAGTGAAAGTCCCGTCATAACCGGTCCAGCCATTTCGAAGATTACCTGCACAAACAGACAAACAAAAATTAAAAAAAAATGTTTTTTATATAAGTAGGTACTTAGCGTGTATATTTTCCTTTTTATACGCATTTAGTCAAATCTGTTATTTTTTAAGACCCCACTTCACTCTTCAAAAGGTAGTTGATTTTGAAAATAATGATCTAGATCTCATAATTCATTCATTTCTGAATGAATTATGAGATCTTAATCATTATTTATTATTTACGTCTACGCCTTATAAAAGTAAACCTAAGTAACTACCTAATTTAAAAAAAAATAAACTCAATAACAGAAAATAAAATATCTACCTACCTAAATAAACCTATTTCTGATGATAACTAATCTAAACTCAATAAATAAGCAAAATCCCTAAAAACTAAGATATTAGTTTTTAGGGATTTTGCGATATCGTATCTTATAAAGAGAAAATATTATAGTATCTTAGCCGTGTGCAGCGCCCCTTAGTGAACTCCACTGCGGGGCTTATTATTTGCGGTTGGTGGTACAGTAATCGGATCTTGGGATCGAACCGCAAAATTAAGTTTGTTTTTATTGTATATACTTTTCCGGGATAAAAAGTACCCAGCGTGGTGCCCAGGATATTAAAGAATAATTATATCAAGTTTCATCGTAATCGAACCGGTAGTTTTTGCGTGATGCCTGAACAAACAGACAGACAGACAAACATTTTTTTAATCACATTTTTGGGTTCGGTGTCGGTCTAGTAACACCCCCTGCCATTTATTTTTTTGATATTTTCAATGTACAGAATTTTCACTTCTACAGATTTATTATAAGTATAGATATAGATTATTAAAAGAACAACCTACCTTTCTGTGGCGGGATACTAAAATTTTCGAGCTCGCTTCGCTCGCTATTGTATCGTACAATTTCTAACTTTTCTGTATAGGTTGACAAAGTTCCTATATCTGTATAAACTTCAAAAGAAAATTTGAACGATGGGTGAAAATTTTTTCGAGCTCACGTCGCTCACTCTTCCACATCCTTTCTACTACCATCCTTTTCTATCGTCGGCAAAGTAACTCCTATTTCTAAATCAATAGTAAAAGATAATCAAACCTTTTTCGAGACAGCATGCTAAGTATTTCAATGTTTATTCCTGCCGGGGTAATTGCGTAACACACTAACAGCGTAGTAGCAATGGCTTTCATTTTTACATTTCAACAACATTTATTACGTTATTTACGTTGTTGAGAAGACAAATTTTTCGAACATATAAAACAATGAATTAGCAATATCCTCCAAAATGTTTCAGATTATGATTGAAAGTGTGTTAAGCAATTAGGGTGCTAGGCGCCCGCGGAATAACTTAATGGTAAACTACTTAAATGGCGCATTTAAAGGCGCCATTTAAGTAGTTTGCCATTTAGTTTTTCAGTCCCGCGGGCACAGACTTAGTCCGCCATGCTTGACTTGTTTTCTTAATGAATAATGAATTAAAAATTGTATTTAAAAAATAATATGAGTTAGGTACAGACGCCAGCACATCAAGCTACTACAATCTGTCAAATTTCTTTAATAGATTTTCAACTTTATTGCTAAATAATTAAGGTTCAAGGTTGATTGGGAAAATTTGACAGTTTGGGGTAGCTTGACCTGCTGGCGTCTGTACAATTTGATTGAGTCCTACTAAACGCACCACGGATGGCGGGACGAGCTTGACTCCTACCGAAAGAATTGTGTGGAAAAGGGAGAGGGCGGCCTTTGCCCCGCAGTGAGCTAAATTGCGCCTAGATAACTAGCCTGTATTGTACTGGCTAGTTATCTAGTTAGGCGGAATTTGTGCCCGCGCCGCAGTGTCGTGAAAACCTGTGGTTAAATAATAACTTTGCTTCAAGATATTAAATAATATTTACAAGGGTTTACAAAGATATTACGAAATTAAAAATATTTTCAAGATTGTGATTTTTTTCTTTATTTCTACATTTTCTTTTATTTTAGTCCATCTCTTTTCGATTATTTCCTAAAGTATTGTTTATGAGGAAAACGGGGAGGCCTTGCCCAACAGTGGGACACAACATAGCTAACAAAAATTTTGGATGCCCTATGATTCTTTCCCCTCTCTTTTTTATAACTTTGTACATGTGTTAATATTTTGTTTTTAAATAGAAAATTGTCTTTTTTTATTAGTACCTGGTATTTTCAGAATTTCACGGGCGTGAACCAAGGCGAGATTATAGTTATTATTCTTAGAAGGTAAATTGCTCTGTAGTGAAATTATTATCCAACTCTAGTTGTGAAAAAATTCTTACTATGCGGAAGTGTTTAATATTTGTAGTGTTAGGCATGTGTGTATAGATTGAGTGCATTTTTGTGATCTTTGATATTAATTTCAACTTGATACCTCCACGCGTTCCTGAGAAAAAGGGTCTTGACAGGCTGACACACGGACCGACGGACAACGAAGTGATCCTATTGTGTAAGTGGTTCCATTTTTTCCTTTTGAGGTACGGGTCCCTAAATTTACGAGGTTCTAAAGCCACTCACTATCATTTCCGTATGTCATTGTTCCTTTGAAATCAGAATACAAAAAAAACAGTTTATTTGAACATTGGTGGCCTCAATCAGTCTGTCAAAATGTAAATTTTATTGAGTTTCTTGTATAAACCGCAATTGCAATAAATCGTTTTTTCGCGTTTCTCAGGGGCCAAATTAGCGGTACAATGGTAGGGAAACCATTGTTTTCTTCAAAAATTAGATTAGACAGAGAAAATGTATATAATATCAATTAACCAGTCTATGTTAAATAAAAATAGAGAAAATGTTTATTTAGTAACTTGATTGTTACCTCAAAATTTTCGTAAAACCAAAAATTTGAAGACGTGACATCACCAACACGCACTGGTTCCGCTCATACTCTCTCCAAAACAGGAGGCCTCTATCCCAGCAGATTATGTATGTTACCTCCAAGAGAATTAACGACAGCCGTCTTGCAATGTGGCATGGAATTAATTAATGCCACTATAACGTTCTCCCATGCTTCCAAGATGGCAGTTTCCAGCTTTTTTCTGGAGCTGGTGGTTCCATTACTGCGGTACTAACGTCATGCAGATAGGTATTGGCGCCGATTCCCTTGTTCACAAACTAAACTAAATTTAAGTTCAGTGCATCTTTTTCTTTCTATTTCAATAAGAAAAGGACAGAAGATAAATATTAGTTTAATCCTGTCAAATTAAGACACTCCATAGACAAATTAGACGTGATTAAAAACATGTCTACTGAAAATACGTCAATTTACGTCAGGCGTTGACTAATTTGACAGGACTAAACTAATATTTATCTTCTGTCCTTTTCTTAATGAAATAGAAAGAAAAAGATGCACTGAACTTAAATTTCTTAGTCTCTTTGTGAGACAGTGGTAACAGAGTAGTTAATCAAGTTATTTTGTTGTGCGTTTGCACTGCTCCACCATGTTAGGCATACAATAGTTTGAACAATTTGTTATCTTACATAGACCTAAGTTTATGTGATAGGTGAGGTGATGTGGTTAGATATTGTGAGTGGAAACATTTTAGTTTCCTTTGCAACTCTAAATGGCTTTTCACCTTACACTGGCTTGTACGAGTAACTACCAGGGTAACATAACTCCGACGAGCTTGTAAGGCGGGTAGGGTAACCTTTTGTTTTTTTTTTTTTTGCAACTAGATGGCGTTTTTCCGCCTAGTACTGGTGTGTAACTAAATAGATAAATGGTCCATAATAATATACAACCTTATTCCAAGACAAAATGTGTCTTTAATCTAAGTGTTTTATGTTGTTTATTACAGTATGTAGGTAGTATATAAGTTAGGTTTTATACCCACATGTAGGTACCTAATATTGTAAATATTCATAAGCCGCTTTTATTGGCGGATGTGTCCCGAACATAATATAACTACCTATACTAACCAACTTTGTACCTACCATATCCGACGAATAAATAATAATAATAATAATAATAAATTTTTATTTATTTCAAATAAGTTACAGACGAGAAAATACATTATATAGTTGTTATGGTTATAAATAGGTAAAAAAGAAAATGGATTACAACTGGTTGGCATAAGAATAAAGAGGAGTACTAGGTACTTAATTATGCTGTAACCACAAGGTCTGTACATGAATTAGGTGAGCCCTGCCTCTCAAACTAGGGTGACCTGTATCTTAAGAGACAGTGATCAGCTATAAGGTATCATACAAAATAAACAAAACTTGTGAAGTGTGTCAGTTAGCCATGATTGTGTTTATACTTCTGCAAGTATCTTAATTATATATAGAATAAACACAAATTAAACCAAACATAAACGCAAATTACAAACTAAACGTAAATTACAAACTAAACATTTTATGGTAAAAAGGAGGAGAAGGGAGTGCAACTCAAGAATGTAGGAGAGTGTGTGTGAATGTATGTAACCGACACCCATGTGTATAAGGAGAGTGTGAGTGAGTGTAAATTATGAGTGTGCAATGAGAAATAGTTATTATATATTAAGCAATGTATGTAAGTAGGGACTCTGTTTGCAAATAGTCTTGTTGAAGAAGCCATTCTGTCACCTTCGACTTTACTTGATATCTGTTTAGGTCGCGGATGTTCAGGTCTTTGTGAGCTTTCTTGTAAATATATGCACTAAGTGTGTGGTACTGGTGTCGAGCGAACGATGTTTTATGCTGTGTGTTAAGATTTTTCTTACGTAAGCAGGTCCTGAGAGCGTCAGTAGTGGCCCAGTGGTTCGAACCCTGACAGGCGCTTTACTTTCATCACCACTGCTCTCATAACGGTTAAGGAAAACATTGTGAGGAAACCTCCACGTCCTAGAACCAAAAATATCGAAGATATGTGACATCTAATAACCCGCACTAGGCCCGCAGGGTGAATTACGGCCCACTCCCTCTCAAAGAGAGTAGGCCTGGGTCCCAGCAGTGGGAAGAATGGGAAGATTATAGGCTGACTAGATAAGCTTATACTGAGTATGTTCTTAAACTATATTGCATATTATTATATTGGACAAACATATTTTGTTCTAAATTATGCTTATACTCGTACCACCTTTTTATATCTTGTTTTTATGCAAATAAGTATATTATTACGTATTATTTATTTAAGGCGGTGCCACGTACCGGAGATCTGATACTTAAGTATGTACACCAAAATGATACAAGTGTGGACAAGGCCTATTATGGGTTTCTTTGGTTGCCGAGATCATCTAGCGTCCAATGCGTCTGCTGCAGGTTGGGCCGTTGAGTTGAGTTGGGAGAGAGGTTGTTCCGTCTCAATACTCAATACTCAATACTCAATACTCAATCATTTATTGCATTCCACAATGTATATGCTTAGGTGGTAGGTAACATTTGTTGTAACAAACGTGGACCCTGTCGGGCACAGCAAAACAAAAATAAATTTAGGAAGAGGACTTATAAATACATGCAAACTAGCTTAATCTAAGTATAATTAGGTAACATTTTATTCATTGAATTCAAACATTTTATTAATTATTAATTTATGCAAAAAATAAATAAATAAAAAAGAATTATTATTAATTTATATTGTTATGTCTGTTCTATGGATTTGTCAATTAAATATTCGTTTATGCTATAACATTTATTTAGTAATATATTTTTTAATTTATTTGTAAAAATAGCAATCTTTTTCTTTTCTCATTCTCAGTCTCCATAATAACCTGCTCGCAGAAGGCTCCGAATCTCACGTGTGTTCAAATCTTTTTCAGGGGCCATCTATGGATGGCAAATGGGGAAATTCATGTGACGTAATTTATGAATTACGTCACATGAATTTCCCCTCTGTCCTTGTCAGTGGGGAAATACATGTGGCGGTCATGACCCCTCCTCCCCTGGTCTAACGTCTCATAATTCTGCAAGCTAAATACATTCTCATAATATTGCTACAGTTACTTATATTTGAAAGTATCTCGTTAGAGTTGAAGTATTAAGTTTTAATATACTTCAGATAGAAATCGAAAATATGAAAACTCTAAAACTTGAACATGTGGCTTATGACTCGCCCCTTGTCACTCTTTGTTGACCCCTTTCCTCGACCATAGCAACTACATCGGCTTGGGAGCAAAGGGTTACAAGTAGCACGGACTGCCGCGACGAGTTCACGGTCCCGGCGCCGCTGCACTGCCCATTCTGGGGACTGTACCTAGTCTGTGTTGCGCCGCGGTGCCGTGTCGTCGAGGTGGTGGCAAACTCTCCTTAACCTTCGTGTTCGACATCTAGGTAGGTATTGTATACCAATTTCTTATTTTTGGACAGTTTAATTACTGAGGCAAATATTGCCAAGTATCAAGTTTATTAACCAAAGGAAAAAGATCTTTCATATAAATTGTATACCCGCTTTTCTCCCCCACAGGGGTGGAATTTTGAAAAATAGTTTGGGATGTGTTCATAACTTGACTCAAAGATTATTTATACCAATTTTCGAGTTAATCAAGCCACGCTGTAAAATCCTCCCCTGTAAAATTGACTACCCCTTTTCAGCCCGGCAGGGGTAGATTTTCGAAAATCCCTGATACACATAATTCCTTAATTTCAATCTTAGGTATATATAGTATCGTGTAAATGGGACCGCGCGCTAAAATTCTTCCATACAAACTTTGAAACCCCCCAATCCCGTGTTAGGGGGTAGTTTAGAGTCAAGTTTCAAGTTTATTAACTCAAGGAATAAGATTTTTCATACAAACGAAATCTCCCATTTCACCCTCTTAGGGGTGAAATTTCGAAAAATCCTTTCTTACTGGATGCCTACTCTTCACGAAGAACACACCCTCCAAATTTTATGTCTCTAGGACCAGCGGTTTAGGCTGTGCGTTGATATGATTTTTTGTCTCTCACACTTTACTCTTTCACACGCTGTCTACATCTTATCTCTTAATCTCTTTCAGCATACCTGACAATAGTCAGGTATGCTGAAAGAGATTTCTTATAAAATAAGCATCACCTCTGGACCTATTTTTCTGAATCTATTTATATATGTGTGTATAAATGGTAAAATAAATAAATAAATTGTTGCGCAGACAAATTTTTCGAACATTTGAAGTAATGTATTAGCAATATCCTTCAACATTATTCCGATTGTGATTCATTGTGTTACGCGATCTAATACAATATAATCCTGCCATTGCCAGCCTGAATCAACCAACAACTTTTCTCATTTTATTTACCTTTGGGATACACTATCCCACAGAACAGATAAAAGAGGACTATCCCATCTAGCTTCCTCCCACCCCTGCATTTTACCAAGGAATCTAATCTCATGGCTTTTAACCTTTACAAAATGAAATGCCAGACGCATGCCCATACAGTATTGACCACAGAACAGATAAAAGAGGTATTGACTATCGACATCACGGGTTGTTTGATCGTCTCCTGCCTGCCTCTTCAAATAAAATCCAATTATTGGGACTCTTATAATTTCGATACAGCGCTATGGATAAGTTTTAGTGTAAACGATATTATTCTTCTATGGTGGTTCTTCTATGTAGGTGCCTATCTATGTATATAGCACTAGCTTCTGCCCGCGACTTCGTCTGCGTGGAATTTCGGCCTCCGACTCATCGAGTCACATTCCATCGCTCGCCGTTCGTTATTTCTGACTCGATTTCCTTTTGCTAACATCACGCTACGACACTTAGGAGAAGTGTCGTAGCGTGATGTTAAATAGCCTATAACCTTCCTCAAGAATTGGGCTATCAAATTGCAAAAAGAATTTTTCAAATCCGCCGACTGGTAGTTTCAGAGATTGCCCCCTACAATACAAACAAACAAATTTTACCATTTTATAATATTAGTGTAGACACATACCTAAGAACCTCGACAAGGTAATCGTAATTTGGCAATAATTCCTTCTGCACATGTGTCGTCATGTCTATTAACTGCTCTCAAATTACGAAGTTTATTTTTTACACACTTCTTTGACATAATCTTTTTATTATTTGATTCTTCTTCTGTTGACTTCATTACATTTCTAATTTCAACTCTTTATTAGTGGTTGTAATGGCAATCATAATTATCATCGCTTTGTTTTAATATTTTATTTATCCTTTTGATAATTATTTTATATTTTGTAAATGTGAGGACTTTGTGGGCCTTGTAGACTTTAGACTGTAGACCATTTTTTTATTTTATCAAGTACCTGGTGCTTCTTGACGGACCTACGCTGTCCTCCCATACCTACTGCAATTTGAAAACATTGTAAAAGCCAATTATTTTTAAAAGAGTAGGTAACCGTGGAGTCTTGCCGGCTCTTCTCTATAGGAAACGACCAATTGGAACCGTGCACCTAGCTTCTGACGTATCATAAGTGCCCATGTTGGTTTATGTGAAATAAAATATTTTGCTTTTGACCTAGTTAGTAATAATGCTGACCTAGTTAGTAGCAATGGGCAAACTACAGGAACAACAAAAAGCGCGTAAATTTAAAAAAAAAATCCGTTATCATGTTTTTAATTTCTAATTTATCAATGCAAGGCCTTTTGGCCAATGGTCGAAGTCTATATAGGTCTTAATTCGAGTTTGATGATAATGAATAATAAAACACCTTTCAGGAAGTTAATTAATAGCTTGAAAAACACTATCTAATAGTTAATTAATAGCTGTAATTTTGAATCTTGCCATGTGTGTTCGAAAGTGGATTTGCGTAACACACTATCAATCAATCTGAATCATTTTGCTAATTCATTGTTTCATACGTTGAAAAAATTGTACGCTTAACAAAGTAAACAACGCAATGAATGTTCTTGAACTGTCAAAATGAAAGCTAATGATAGTGTGTTACTCAAATACCCCGCTGGGTGAATTTTGAGACAATAGCTACAATGCAAGGCCTTTTGTTCAACGTTCGATATCTAGGTTGACCTGAATTTAGAGCGTACCTAATTCGATTAGCTACGAGTCAATGAATAATTATATAGTAAAACAACTTTCAGGAAGTCAAAGACTTGAAAAAGATTAGCTGATCTTTGCCCAGCAGTGCCCATGGAGACAGTAATAGTATTACTGCCTCCATGGGCACTGCTGGGCAAAGGCCTCTCCCCATGACTTCCAGCTCTTGCGGTCCAGGGCTAAAGTGGACCACTGGTCGTTTGTTTTCTCCAGCTCGTCACGTCATCTTCTACGGGTTCTGCCGCGACGCCTCCTGGCTGTGTTAGGGATTTTGGCCCACAGTTCATCAGTTCAGCGCTCAGCGGTTTTTTGAGGAAAGTCAGTCATGTGTTTTGGAGGGCAGTGTGGTGTTGCGAACATTGTCTGTCAATTTGACGCCTAGAATACTGCTCTCCATTACACGATGGCAAACCTTGAGTTTGAACTTTTGAATGTTTGTCAATGGCTAGGTATGTAAAAGTTTAATTTTGAATCTTGCCATGTGTGTTACAATTACAAAGTGGATAAAACTAAGTATACAGGGAGGATTTTGAGAAGGCTACAGGAAAACTATCATAAGAGAATTTTCTTGACTTTTTCATGAACATGATATTTCAGATGTAGCGAGCTAGCACTTGTTTTAGATCTGAAATATCATTGGACATGTTTAATTTATTTTGTAAATACAATTTCTTTTCGCATTAATTTGGAATGTTTCCAATTATACAGCTGTAGGGAAATAGATTATATACATAGCGCTTCCCGCCATCAAACACGAAAGTTTGGCGAGTAAAATTGTAAAAATAACAAAATAATGTAGGTATGTTTGAGAATAATAATAAAAAAAGATAGATAACGCTAATAATGGACCAATCAATTGACTGATTGTGTACGATTGTTAATAGTTACCTACTACTTAGTTTTCAAGTTCAAGCCCGCATGAACATAATTTCATATAATTTTGTAGAGTCCATCATTGTCACAGTTTTGTGAATAAACAGGTGCATCTAAAATATTAAAGATGTTGTTACGTGGCTGTGTTTCAATATCGATTATGAAAGGTTGAAGTTAGATGTTAATCAAATTATTCTAGCTAGTTATTAGGTACCTATAGGTACATAATTGTTGTTTATTTAAGAATTCACCAATTTTCGGAACTAGGAAGGTACTGAAACTGAATGTAGAACAATTGTATAAAACACTTTTTAGCAAAAAAAAACCGACTTCCAAAAAAGACACTACAAAGTGAAAAATAACTTGAATTTCGGAAGTCGGTGTCGTTGGATCCGCATTTTCGTTGTTTGTCACCGACTTCCGAAATTAAAGTTATTTTTCACTTTGTAGTCTTTTATGGAAGTCGGTTTTTTTTTTGCAAGAAAGTTTTTATTTTTCACTTAAGTATAGGTAAGTTGTAATTTGCACCAGTAATTTTGGTTTAAAAAAACGATGTCTTGGCCCATAAAATTTGAGGGTTGCCCTCGATTTCTCCAGGATCCAATCATCAGATCCTGTCTTGGTGACTATGGGACCACTGCAGAAGTATCTCCTTTCGAACAAAAAAAGAATTTTGAAAATCGGTCCACAATTGGCGGAGTAATCGGGTAACAAACACACAAAAAAAAAAAACATACCGGCGAATTGAGAACCTCCTGCTTTTTTGAAGTCGGTTAAAATATGAAATGTGGGTAGTCTGTTGAGTAGGTAATATACTGAAGGGAAAATAATTAAATTTCCGTTGGAAAATAATTCAATTTCCGTTGGAAAATAATTCAATTCCCGTTGCATAACGGAAATTGCGCCCCGCGCGGCATAGCAAAGGCTTTCATTTTGACAGTTCAACAACATTTATTGCGTATTTACGTTGTTGAGCAGACGATTTTTTCTAACATTATGACGCAATGGATTGACAATACCCTTAAAAATGATTCAGATTAAATAAATAAATAAATAAATAAATCCCTGGACATTTCACACAACACCATTTGTCCCAAGCTAAGCATGTGATTGATGTGTTTTACGTAATTAAGGTGCTTGTTGAAATAGGCATTCAATTTATGTATGCACTATGATTTTGTTCGTACGAGTATGTTAGTTATGTGAGCATTCATTTCAGTCTATATGCCTATATGCATGCCGACGGAAGCGTCGGCGGCGCCCAGGCGGTATAGGCCATTGCCTATTTCTACTAGGAGCGCAGAAACGCGTACAGTTACATATTGTGATTTAGGAGTGCACGTTACGTGACTCTTATTTCATCGTGATAAGATATAAATTGGAATCCAATGATTCCAACACAAGGATGGTGCATTTCACGCAGTCGCGTCAATACCATATTATAAAGTGCTCTGTGGTCAATACGCGACTGCGTGAAATGCACCATCCTTATGTTTTTCACCACAGAAAATTGCTAGAGTTCCCTTATTATCGTAAATACCAAATTGTTTAAACTTAATCATTTTCACTGAGCATAATAATTATTGTCAAATCAAATCAACCCCGTAAAATTTCTCGGTATCATCACCTAGCGCCATCTCTTCGGGGTTAATAACATCATTGAAGAGTCGGTGCGGTAGGCGTAATGTGGAACTGCAGATGTCACTCTTCGGTAGAACTCTGAATAATAATTGTATTGTTGTGGAAGACCTCCTGTCGGGTTCTCCGCTCCTAGTACAAATTGACGACGCGAAAGCAACGCAGCACTTCCGTTTCCATAAGATCGTCAATTGACTCTCGACAAACACATGCACATGCACATGAACACACACACACGCACATGCACATGAACACACACACACACACACGCACATGAATGTTTACCATGTGATTTGTGAGCCGAATAGTAAACAGTTAGACATTATTTACGCTATAATTGAATCTGTATTTTCGGTAACCATATATTAAAATATGCAAGAAATGATTAGTACAATCCCAGCAGAAGGGTTGTGCGTGTATGGTTTGGGCCCGGTTAGGTATATAAACATGCTAAGCTAAGGTTGAGTTTTTTGCTGGGGTTTGTAACCTGCCTTGCGTTGTCCGTTTGAATAATACCTTAGTACAATATTCCAAAGAGGCCTTTTAGCTGCAGCTAAATTAGTTGCAGGTCCTCCTGCTACTGCGATTCCTCGATCACTCTAATCGAATCGCTACATTTTTGTTGCTGCCAACTCTATTTACAATCTTACACTTTTTCTTCTGTCTTCATCTGCCTTTTATATCTGAAATCTAAAGAATATAAATGTCGCAAGCTCGTGATTGTTGTGAAAATCGACATTGTTTTTTGTCTCACGTAATCACTCTTAGATAATGCATATTCCCCCACAATTTGTTGTTTTCATGTTTGTGTTCTTTCTCTGCGTAATGTTTACCGCAAATAAACGTATTTTCTATCTACCTGTCCTTCTTAAGGGTTATAAAATAAAACAATAGTATTAAATTAAATATTTTATTGAAAATAATTTTAAAATAGATTTTTACTCATTTATATCTTGTCTTATAGGTACAGGAAAGACGATTCAGTTTGAAATATGAAATACAATTTTACACATATTGTATTCGTACGCTACTTTACAACTAATGCAAAATGTAAGAATTGGCGTCTAAGGCCCTTATATTATTTGTATATATTACTACGAAGAGAGATAATCAAATGAGCCACTAAGGTAATGTTCCACAGTGATACTACTTTAAATTCTATACAGCAGTCCTTAGCTCCTTATATAGAAAGGCTTTAGAGTTTACGGCATTATGAAATAATCGCAGGGCCATCCAAAATACGGTTCCCGTTATACGTTGAACCCCAGCAGGCAATTTTATGGGCATGTCCAAATCGTCGTGCAATTTTCGAACGATTGCACAGCGATCGCGATAGACTACTGTATGGAATAAGACTGTGGCCATACTAAAGCATTATATAAGTCCACTATAAGTCTTTTAAAAGTCACAGTAAGGAAGAGTTTATAAAAGTTTAAAATACATGTTTATTAAAATCCCGATAAAACACCATTTCGTTAAAATACAACCTTATTAAATATCGATAATGTAATATAAAACATTCTGTTTTATGGAAAATTATAGGGGACGCCCTAATTATTATAACTAGATATTTAATTTCGGTAAATATAAATCGTCAAAAATTAAATTTACGAAATTCCTTTGTGTAAATGGTGTGGCTATAACACGTTAGTATTATGCCAATATACTATCTACTCAACAATCAAGTTCTTTGAGTGTACGAGGTCCATTGCGGCAATTCATGGTAGGAAGCGAAAATTAATTAATAGAAAGCTTTGATTAAGAAACAAGCTAATTATTTCATACGCGTATTTGTTTATGGAAGACTTCTTGATCTACACTTGCTTTAAATTGCATTATAGCATACTGGAAAAGCCAGGCTTTTACTTTTGTGAGAACTTGCTATATGTCGATATTTGTAATAATAAGCAAAGTGAGGCGACTGCTTCTAGGAACTCTCCACGTTCTAAAACAGGACTGACCAAAGATAAAAAAGAATGTTAATTAGAACACATGACGTAATATGGTCTCTGATCATGTCAGAGGGTCACTGATCAAAGGCAGGAGTGGGTTTTAGCCTGTAAGAGTCAGGTACTGCCCTGGCTGCCACATCGGTGAGGAGTTTAGGCGTTCATGAGGATTACCCACTCCTGCTAAAACAAAGGTATTATTAAATAATAATGTTATTAGTGTAATTGTTTAATGTAGTTCTGGTTGAATATATAAATAAAATGTTTTGCTACCTTTTGGCAGTCCTCTCCTCTTTTTTATTAAACACTATTTATTTTTAACGGTTTTTAGGGTCCCGTAGCCTAATGGAAATGTGTTAAAGAATTAAGAGTTTGTACGTGCGTATTAGTTTAGACACGCGAACTAAACGCGATAAGTGATCAGGGCCTCGACTGCGAGTAATAACCACTCTTAAGAGGCGTCTCAGCTTACGACCTGGTCGCGAAGATCAGACTACCTAACGCAGGAAGGATTGCTGGATGGTATGAAAGTAGTGCTAATTTGAAAATCACAAAATGTACAATTTCCAAATTCTACCTTTGCCAGCCAAATTCTACCTTTGAGTTTTTATTTATACCTCGTTTGATAGCTGATTAAATCAAGATGCTTTTCCTGTCCTTTATACGTCTAATTCAAACTACAGTTTTGAGATAAATCATAAATGGTATCCAACTACGTAGATGATCTTGAAAATCGTTTAAATTAACTTCTTGTTGTTTATTTTAACTGTTTGTTGTTTTAGAACACTTGGTTACGTCAAAAGCTTTGTTAACGTATTCACTTCCAAAGAAAATAACATCGATGGCCATTCAATTTGAGAGTTTATAGAAAAATTATATTTAGTGACGAAATTTTCAGATACACATAACAAATCTTGAATTTACTGCAATCCCATTGATTTTTGCCTAGGCTTAAATGTTGCAAAGGGATCACACTAAGGAATACCTCGAGTTTCACAATTCATCCTGTATATCTGATTTAATTTTGCTTTTTATTTACTTACATCTAAAGTTACTGTTTTGTATTAGTAATTTATTTGGAAGACAATATTGTAGGTAACGAGATAAAATTCAAGAGAATATAATAATAATAATATAAGTTTTTCGTATTTTAATCCACAGATATTGCACGTTTGCCCTTACAAATATTTTTAAAATAGTTCTGAGCATTATGTTATCCCTGAACCGATATTTCTTGAAATTTGGCACACGGAAAATTCAGCCTGTGTTTTCTGAAAGCCTGATTAAAAAACAATAAACCGACCAAGTGCGAGTCGGACTCACACACGAAGGCTTCCGTACCACCGTACAATATTTAATATTACATATTAAAAATACGCGTTTCTTGTATGGTTAAAAATTAAACTTAATCTTATTTTTATTAGTTGTTATTATAGCAGCAATAGAAATACACACTCTGTGAAATTTCACTGTCTAGCTATTACGGTTCATGAGATGCAGCCCGCTGACAGACAGACGGACGGCACTCTTTGGGCACGGAACCGTAATGATCTAACAAAATATGAAACCTCATGTCATGAGATTTTACAGCAGATTTACATTAATAGGCTTTCAGAAACCAGGCAACAATTAATTCTTAAAGACATAAAATGCTAATAAATAGCTCACATATTATTTTCCATAAAACAGTCATGGTAGCGAACTATAGTTACATGGTACATGATAATCACGGAGTCTGTCATAGCTAACTAGACAATTTTATATCAACACCGTTCTAGGAGAAAGTATATGAGTATACATTGTAGATAGTATAATGAATGAGATAAAAACGCCATTTCCCTGAAAAGAAATAGTAAAAATTCGACCTCATGGCTATGATTTTAAGGAGGAGGCAAACCCAGGGTTTTTCTGACAAGTCGCTCAGCAATTTTATTGAACTGTTCGCGGTCTTCCCTCCACATTTTGGCGGCGTCGACGTTGGCGCCACTTTCGTCGTTTGGTTCTGAAATTGTACAATTATGACAATGAGGAAAGATACAGTAGAAGATCATATCAGGAGACATGGTGGACGGAGAAATCAAACTCAAACTTAAAGCATTTAGTTCAAATAAACTAATTTCAGGCGCTTTTGAATTGTCAAGGGGTCGGTCAGTTAGAAAGTCTTATAGCATTTAGTTGCCCAAATCCAAAGCGTAGTCTATGGAGGAAAACGGGAAAGAAACTCCACAGCCGCCTTTTTAAATCATAAAATTGTTACAAAATATGGTTACATCATTCATGTTGAAATTATACATGTGAGAACGATGTAGAAAGACGAGCACGTTAAAAGCGTCCGTAATAAAAGAGATATAAGTACCCAAAAAAATACAATTCAGAAATTAAAATAAGTAGTGGCAGCTAAGAGATAACCAGTCCCTACTGACGGCACCCGTTCACGAACATGGCGTATACTCAAAGAACACTAAGCTTTAAGACGCACTCAAGTCTTGTCACAGCAATACACGAGGTGTAGTGACTACAGAGCACGGAAACGCCTCGGCGGCTGCTGCCAGAGATGGTACTGTCAACACTTTCCATACAAACCAAGCGTGTCAATGCACGTCACCTTTTACCCAGAGAAACGGGCCGCCTGTTTCTCTGTTTCATGGGCGTAGCTAGAGGGGCAAGGGTGGGCAATGCCCACTCTAGAAACTTCTTTGCTCACCCTAGAAAAATCGATAGTATTGAAGTACTAAGTACTATCGTATATAGTATATATGTAATCACTTTTTGAAAAGGTTCAGTACCTCAAAAGGGAAAGACGGAGCCCTTATATTTTGACCAAGATGTAAGGTTTGTAGCCTTAGGTTCTCATTAATTGACTGTGGTTAGATTAGCAGGACGCCTGCCCCCCCTTACACAAAATCCCTAGCTACGCCAAAGGGCCTCAGACTCGGTTCCTATAAACAAAAATTAATCGTTTTCCTTACCAATGGTAGCACTTTTTATTGTCAAACTGGACATATAAATAGATTCGTAAGCTAATTTGGTACACCACAGACTACCTACAGTATTTGTCGCTCCTTCCCCTTTTTAATTCATCTAAAGGGTGTCTTTAAAAGATCGCTCTTAGCGATAAGACCGCCCATTGTGTCACCCTTTGTAAAATGTCTATATTTATGTCTGTAATTTATATGGTCTACATAAAAAAGAGTACGTATTCTATGTTTGCGAAAAATTTGGACGCAAATATTTTTCGTAGGTACAGGCGTCTCTATACGCTGCCGGCATGGCGATATCGTGCTCCGTAATAGTAACAAAATACTATCAGCGACTTCAGGGTGGCAGAGATATCGATATACAGACTGAAACCATGAAATCAGCGCATGATTCTAGACCCCCAAGCGCAGAAATTTTTCATCGGTTATAGTTTTTTTTAACTGAACAGACAGCTGTGCTGCTGGAGTTTCTTGCGCCACTTCTTCTTCCCAGCGAAAGCACTAGGAAGCAGTGAAGGGTGGGCATTTTGGGGGACTGCCTTATGTAATTTTGACGTTCGAAAAGTGCTGATTCTCAGCCTACTTTGAATACTTAACACTTTTGATTTTGAAAAAAAAAATCCGTTTTATAGAAAAGTAGGTACAAACGCCAGCAGGTCAAGCTACCAGAAACTGTCAAATTTTCCCAATCAACCTTGAACCTTAATGCTTTAGCGATAAAGTTGAAAATCTATTAAAGAAGTTTGACAGATTGTAGTAACTTGATGTGCTGGCGTCCGTACAATACCTACTCGGTCAAAATGTATAGACTAGCTTTTTTTTTTAATAAAAGTCCAAAATTTTCAATGCAGAGGTGTTCAGAATCATGTACTGAATCCATTGTAACTGGTTGGGCGAGTTGTACCTGCAAACCAGTATAGTTACATTTGAGTATTCTGTCTTTTGTGACTTACCAGCCAGCATGCTGACAACGGAAAGTAATATTTTCTCAACGCTCTGCACGGGCGACCACCGCTCAGCACTGCTCTCGTAGCCCATGGGGTCATCACCAGGAGCGTGCAGGATTGATATGCACACTCGGCCATCAGCATAGACTGGAAATTGGAAAATAAACTTGCGTTATAACACGTTTTTAGGGTTGAGCAAAAATCGGCCCAGAATTTATTGCAATAGCTATGTTCACAGATCCGTTCATTGGTTAATTTAATTATATAATTTTAAATGTTCAATCATATGATTCGCATATTTCAGGCATTATTAGCAGGTATTTATAATATCTGTATGATGTTTGGATGTTTGTTACTCAATCACGAAAAAACTGCTGAACTCATTTTTTTATAACTTGGATCACCAGATAGGACACTTTTGATAATTAGACATCCACGCGAGCCGCTGGCAAAACTAGTCCCTATTAAATAGCGGAAAAACTATCAGTAGGTACGTCACTAAAACAAAGTAAAGGACAAATAATAATCTATCTCTCTATAGGTACGACTAATAAAACTGACGAGTTTTTTTGTACGCGCTAATTTTTGGAACTAACACTCGGATTTGAAAAAATATTTTTGCATTTTATAGCTCAATGAGTTAGGCTACAGGCTCCTTCACGCTAGACCCCTTAGCAGTCGAAAACAAAAAAAACAATCAGAAAGAACGCTGAGCGAAAACGCAGTAATAGCGCGGGCAGGCGATGCAGGGAGGGCTCGAGGGAACAAGAAATTTCTCGTGGACAAAGTCGCGGGCAGTAGGTAGTAAACCAATAATCTTGCCAAGGCATCCATGGAAAAAGCGATTGTGCCCTTGCAAATGAACGAGGAGAAATCAAACAAGGTATATATTCGCAAAAGCAAAGAAAACATCAGGTACTAAAAAACAAAACAAAAAATGAGCAATCATCTTGTAATAACTATGCTGGCCCCTCTATGCCACCCGGGAAAAATTTATTATTATTTTGGTTTTTAAATTTAATTTTCTCAGGTTATTTACCTGGTATTTTAAGAATCTCACGGGTGTGAACCAAGGTGAGATTCTAGCTATTATTTTGAGAAGGTTAATTGCTTTGTACTGCAGTGAAATTATTATCCAAGTCTAGTTGTAAAAAAATTCTTACTATGCGGCAAGGGTTTAATATGGCAGCTTTTTGTAGTGTTATGTACGTGTATTTGGATAGATTTAGTGTATTAAAACTATTGAATATTTGTTTTGGGATAACACCTGTTGTTGATATTACTACGAGTATTGGGACTATAGTGACTATTCATTTTCCAAACTCTTGTAATTTCCTCTTGTAATTCTGTATACTTCCTGATTTTTTCTGTGATAGTTTTTTTAATGTTATCAGTATTTGGGACTGCTATATCTATTATAAATGTGTGTTTTCTTACTTTATCAACTAGTGTTATATCAGAGGGGCAATTCTCGTAATTTTAAGAACGTTCACAGTCTGATCTCAGTCTCAATGTGTCAAAAATACCTCAAATTTTCATTTTGACAAGTTTTTGACATTTGTTTGTCGCCGTGATAACACTGCGACTAGATTTTGAACGTTTTAAATTACGAGAATTGGCCTTCTGGTCTGTTGTTATACACATATATGGTGTGGTCTGTAATTATAGTGCGGTCATAATATATTTTGTAGAATTGGTTTTCTAATAACTAACTAACTAGCTCTAGGCGTGTACTTTTAATATGGTGAGTAGGGTAGTAGTTGTTATTATTATGATTACATCGCAATTGCTTGATGTATACTTAGATCATAGATCGCGACTTTATTTTATACTATTTATAGATAAATAGTATAAAATAAAGTCGCTTTTCAAGTCCTAGAATCTGCCCGCGACTTCGTCTGCGTGAAATTTCTTGTTTAATTGTAACAATAGGCAAAACTGTAGCTCCCATTAGTGAAAGAATTTTCGGAATCGAATCATTACTTCCGGCGATTGTCTACATATAAACGCACAATTTTTACCTTTTTATAATAATATAGTATAGATGTGCATTACACGTAACTAACTAACTTAGATATAGCCAAGAAATCTCGATGTTTCGACATGTCACCACGTCATTTAGATTGCTCTGGTGCGAAGCAAGGGCACCACCCTAATTGCGCAGCACATTATCAATCTCGATCTGAATCATTTTAAAGGATATTGCTAATCCATTGCTTCATATGTTCGAAAAAAGTTTTTGCTCAACAACGTAAACAATGCAATGAATGTTGTTGAACTGTCAAAATGAAACCCAATGCTACAGATAATGTGTTACGCAACTACCCCAACACAACAGCCTGCAAATGAGGTAAATAAAATAATACTAATGGTAGCGGTACGTATGGTAGCTGGTAAATAATTGTTAGTCAACAGGATTGTAGCGAGGCTGATTGGTCAGATTGTAAATGAATGTTTTATGGTTGACAACAAAATGGCCTATAATATACAAATAGGTAACATAATGTGTTCGTTATAATGTGCATCTAATTGTGCAGAATAAAAAAAAAAATCTTTCATTCTTTCAAATGTTTCACAGTTCCCCCTTTCTTCATTTGTCATTAAAAGTATCAGAAACTGTAGCCCCTAGCCTCTAAGATTGTTTACATAATAGTCTAACACCCTCCATATCAATAAGTGTGTAAAAACAACTACAATGGCACCATATGATGGCTTGTAACATTTGCAAGTTTTTATGACCGCTAAACCACTAGGTACATTGTTGTAAGGACCTCAACAATGACGTATGGTTGAAACTATTATTTACCAAATGGATAAGTAATATTAGCTATGGGTTTTTTCCCCCTTTTTTATTATTATTATGTAGAATGGATAAGCTACTTTTAGAATGTGTAAGCTGTCAGGCATTCGCTGGATGCCAGAAGCAGGTCGAAATAGCGGTCCTTTGGGCAGGCTTATGTCCAGCTGTGGACCGTTTCGGCTGATATGTTGCAGCTGTCAGGCGCCCTCATACAATGAAGCTGGTTTAGTTAGTATAATTTATCTAGTACTCACTGTTTGGATGAAACATCTCACAAATAAATTGCATTTTCGGCGGGCTCAGCGGATAGTCCGGAGGGAAGACTAATTTTGTTGGAAAGATGCCACCTTCAAAGCATGTACCTTCTGGACCACTGAAAAAGACAATTAAACTTCTATTATAGTTAAAGTTAATTAAAATTTTAAGTTTCAAGATTTTCGGTGATCTTATGCCAAAGTAATGAGCTTAGATCCGAGGGGCAATTCTCGTAATTCTAAGAAGGTTCACAGTCTGATGTCAGTCTCAATCTGTCAAAAATACCTCTAATGTCACTGAGATGAGATTGCGACTAGATTTTGAACGTTTTTAATTGAGGGAATTGGCCTTCTGATAACCTATTAATAAAAAATACCCATTATATTTTTTATTTTAACCTGAGTTTCTGGTGGTGTTAACTAAAATTGTCGTCAGTTAAAATTCTAAGTGCATGCTAGATGGGTAGCCATCTGCATGCCCTTTAGCAGTTATCAATAGGTAGCTATTGATAACTGCTAAAGGGCATGCAGGTGAAAAAAAAGTCTTTGATTGATGCCCAATCTTTGTTCCATTTATTACTAGTTGGCAAGCTCTGCCAAACCTGAAGCCAAATAGCGTAACACACTTACAACGAAAATCACTTTCATTTTATCTCTTCTACAATACACATCCTGTTTATCGAGTTCCCGAGCAGGTCAATTTTTCAATCTATGAAGCGATGAACTCTGCAGAGTTCATTGCTTCCTAGATTGAAAAATTGATTGGCATTATACTACTATGTATTGCGAAAATTATGATTATGCATGAGTTACGAAATTATAGTGCAGCTCTACCCTTTGTCCAGGAGGGGTAGAAAGTAGTTTAATTTGTATTTATTTATCTTTCTTACATCTCTTCTCTTTACAGGTTTTTTTTTATTCAATACGATAAATGCGCTTATCCAGACCGTATTGTTACTAACATTTTTAACTAATTATAAGTAACTATTAGAACCGCCTGTTTCCCCCGCATAGTACTTGATCACTTGAAAATATCGGAATAACAAACATTTGATGTGTTAATCCCAGTTAGAAACTATCTGTGTGCCAAATCTCATCCAAATCCGTGCAGCCAATTTGGCGTGACTTAGTGACAAAGATACAAACTTTCACATTTATAATATTAGTAGGATAGTAGCATGCATTTCTCGCGAATTCACCCAGAGAACAACAGAATAGGTCTGTCTAAATAGTTATGAGGTTGAGCTATTGGTTCATATATTACTTCAAATCAAATCTAGAAGGAGTGGAGGGAGTTCTTTGCCCAGGAGTGGGACAGCGTAAGGCAGTAACAAAAAAACAAATCTTACGTTATAAGCGCCTCCCATTCAAAGAAGTTCTCTTCATTGATTGGCCCTGCAATGATGCCTTCTGGAGGGTTGAGAGTTAGCTCTGTAAATAGAAAAACATAGTTTATTAGGGGCCGGTTTTTTAATCCGTAGTTAACTCAACCGATTGTTAAAAATAGTAACTATTAAAGTAATTATTTGACCATTACCAATGATATTATATCAGTAGATAAATTAACAACTGATTAAAAAACAAATTTTAAGTAATCTTAAAATTGTTTTACTACCTCATTAGTAGATACAGAATTTCTTATCTTTCTCTCTGCTTTTGTTACTTTATGCAAAATTAATTTAAGAAAAGAACCATAAATTACAATTATGGTGAACTTGTTACTGCTTTTTGCAGATATGTGTTGGACAATGACATGTAGTGGATGACATAGTCTTTAACTAAAAACAAATTCATATATTCATTTTGTGAACATGTTATACAAAAAATGTAGGTACAATATTATAATATTAATTTTGATGTGCGCTTCACATCAAATTTTTTTTTTATGAGAAGCTTTAACTGTCCTCAGCGAAATGTACAGGATAAGCAGCAAGAGAACCTATTATCTGGCTTGTATGTCCGTAATTATTGAATTAACAGTTCAATTGAAATACCTATTGTATAGATAATATTGGTAATGATATAATACCGCATGTGCACATTTGGATATTCTTTTGCTAATAAAAACAAGTTAATGACCTAAACACCGAATTTGTTACAGGATAACGCTGTTGACAGGGTGGAAAACATGAAAATATAATCTGAGCGAAAAACATCTACTTACAGAAATTATTCAATACTGATGAAATTACCCGTTCTAATTAGACTAATTAGCAAAGTAATGATTTGGATATTTATTGTGAAAGTTACATTATAAATTAAACATTGAGAACACTGTACTTAC
This sequence comes from Apamea monoglypha, assembly GCA_911387795.2. NCBI lineage: Eukaryota > Metazoa > Arthropoda > Insecta > Lepidoptera > Noctuidae > Apamea > Apamea monoglypha. Next base: position 27,011,686 of record OU426914.1, on the reverse strand, counting down.
GTTTATATTCAGCCATAAGCCGCCTTAGTGCTGACCCAGCCATGATTTTTAAGCAGTAGCTACAATCAAATTAATTATTTTCATTGAATCTAAAATTTCGCCGAAATTCTTTGCTGTACTGTGACAGACAAGTGATATTGACTAATATAAAGTGCTTACCCGGTATCTTATAGTACTCTTTGGTGCTCTGTGTATTGACTGCAGCACAGAAGACTGCAGAAAATGGATGCGTTGCAGTTATTGGCGAATGTATAGTATATAGCACGATAGTTTGGTTACGCGCTCTCTGTTATTTATGACTGGTTAGATAGAGATGAAACTTTACATCATTTGAATTGACGTGCATTGATTTCACGATTTGTTGTCCAAGCTAGAGTGACGTACTGGTATTATTTATCTGTGGCATGAGTGTGACCAACGTTGTGTGCCAACTAAACATGATTAAGTAAAAATCTTCTTCGTGGTGCCAAAACCAATGCGTTGTTTAGATTTAATAATAAAAGAACAATTTGAAAAATAAGTTTTAGTTAAAAAGACCATTAATCGTAAATGTAAAACAAAAACTAAACATCGACTACGACCGACTTACATACTCACTTCACTCATTATTCGCGCAAAAATTCAAACAATAGGTCTACGTTTGCAGTGTTTTTCACAGGCTATCGCTATTGGGCTCCAAATTGTTATTGATATGAATAACAGGAACCTAATTAATGTACGCGTACATAAGTTTTTTGTACCTATATTTTCTGTTGGTCGATTCTGCTCACAGAGTTTATTCTGATTGGATTATTTGCAAGCTAATGTGCGGTTTTATAATTTCTAAAGTGACGATATTATCGTGGACGTCCACGTCCATAAAATGTATGGAAATACGTGCACGTTATAACGTTATCGTGACCACGTACAGACGCCAGCAGGTCAAGCTACCCGAAACTGTCAAATTTTCCCAATCAACCTTGAACCTTATTGCTTTAGCGATAAAGTTGAAAATCTATTAAAGAAATTTGACAGATTGTAGTAGCTTGATGTGCTGGCGTCTGTACAATGGACCACCAGGTTACCAGGAGCTGCTATAGCAGGGCAGAAGTTAAACTAAACTGCTTTTTTGTACTATGACGTCTTATTAGCAGGCCCGCAACAGGCCTGCTACATTGACGTTTACAAAAACTGTTCACCTACTTTTTTTGTATAGAATTTCATACCATGGCCTGCTAATTGACAGCAACAAAACGAATACCTATTGAATGTCTGTAACGTCAAAATAAACCACCTTGAATAAGTTACTAATATACAAGCATTTTCAACATTGTTTTGTAATTCAGTACCCATACAACACTTTTTTTATTAGTTCTCTGTGTGACGAGTACGTAATATTTGGAGTGAATATCGAATAGAAAAAAGAAACCAACGGCATCTCATTCGGGAAATAAACAAATACATTAAATTATTTACTTAACTTTGTACCTATCTTAAATCTCTTTGGAAATAAATAAGCCTTTTGAAATTAATACAGGGAATTTGTAAACCAATATTTTTTTTTTTATTTTGACCTAGTAAAAAATAAAATAATAGTTATCACACATAGTAAATAAGTATCTAACGCCTAGTGCAATCTTATGCTCAAACAAGGATTCAATAGCCAATATATTTTATGAAATATAACTAATAACCCTTGCTTCTCACTAGCCTTGTTTATCAAGCATTGCTCTTAAGTAGGTATTTATAATTTAAGCAGAAAAACTACACTATGAGAACATTGTAGCGATATGGTAAAAATACCTATGACCATTCGCATGCAGACTTAACTGCTCCTTTGCAATGTAAAAGGAGTTTTTTTTGTTCGGCGATTAGGTCCTCCAAAAATGTTGGCATTTATTAATGAAGCGCATGTTTATTTGTTCCATAAGATGTCTAGATTACAATGATATAATTAAACTTCGCGTAATGGGAATACTGAGAAATACGATCTTAAACTAAAAAACACTAAAAGAGCTTAGTGAGTAGTTTGGCCTCGGTTTTATAATTTAGTGCACTGTTCGGTAATAAATACTATTATTACTAAACAGTGCACTACTGAACAGTGCACTACACTGTAGGAATTAAACGTTTTAAACACTCTATGTGTTTAAAACGGTTCATGAAATAAAAAATCACATACCGTAAAATGGTCCTACTTTGCTCCAATATTTGCTCCAAAAAAAGGGAATTATGAATATAGTTTACACTATTAATTATGAAATATACTGAGATGTATTAATTTAAAGAATAATATGTTAACTAACATATTTTTAAAGTTAAATCAACGTAATGAAGTATTTCATAATATATATAAAACTATAAATAAGGAGCAAAGTTACCCATGTTCATGGGTAACTTTGCTCCTGGGATATTTCACAAACAATCTCCATTGTAAAAGCTTTTTGAGCAAAGTTATGCTTTCATTATTCAAACTATGCTCCAGTGACATTTCGTTTTACCTTTTTTGATAGTATCAATAGTCGACAAATGGGTAAAAATTAAAATAAACCGTGTTTTTGAAAGAAAAAATGGTATATTCTTAAATACAGTTACAAAATCACTTTGTTTCATTGGTTTTTTATATTCTTAAATTCTAATAGACACTGCTATCTTAATTAGTAGCTTTGGTTACAAATGCTGGACAAAAATCAGTCGAAAATAAACTAAAGAGATAACAAGATAAACTTCTCAAAAATTAAAACTTACATCTAAATATTTATGAAAATGTAACATTCATAAACTTGACATATTTAACTAAACATTCCAAGCGGTCAGTTCAGGAACGGAATATATTTCACGGCGGGTGCTAAGTTTTTTAGGGACATCAATACATCCCAATATATCCTGCCAATTGTATTGAATTTCGTCGACGGGTTTAGGCCACGTCCAGGATTTGAGCGACTTCTTCATTGAAGAGATATATGGCCCTTCTTTAGTTATTTTTGTAATTTTACCAGGAAACATTTCCCCCTCATATATGAAAACTACATATTGCCCAACCGCCTTCACAATTGGTTTGAAATTACAAGTTTTATTGTAAGTTTCGGCTGCTGTATCAGTGTTAGCTACAAGATTTTCTAAATCTCCAAGAGAACTAAGATCAGAAGAATCATGAACTGACATGTTGACACTTTCTACGTAAGAGTTTTCGCTACTGGCTCTACGGCGACATGGTTGCTTTGAAGTTGACGGCTGAGCCAACTCTTCGTTTTCTTTATCATCCAAAAGTGTGCTTAATTCTTCAGTTACACTTTTTCCAGGAGTGATGTTTAATTTCCTGCGACGTCCTGTTTTAGTTCCATTTGTCGTCCATTCTAGCCTCTTAGCTTCAAGACTCTGTAGAAAAGAGTCTTGCAAAGCAGTCTTGTCAACAGTTGAAGGCAACCTCTCTAATAATGGATTGGCATCAAGCGGATAAATTCCGCATTTTCGAAAACCTGAAACCAGGTTTACCTCCCGCGTCAGTTCCAAAATATCGGTGAGTCGGTTTAACAGAACTGGGAAACTGCTTTTTTGGAGTACTTGCTCTCGACTACCTTGTACACTTGCCTTCCACTCAGTCAGGATTTTTCGCCATGCTACCTTCATTGGGTGGAAAAAAGCCACATCTAATGGCTGCGTTAGGTGAGTGCTGTTAGGCGGCAAACAAACAAATCTTATATTATTTTTATCGCAAGCATTCAGAACATCTACGGAAATGTGAGATGACAAATTATCTCCGATTATAACTTTCGGACCCTCTTGTTTCTTTAAGATTGGCAAAATTTGTGCAAAAAACCAATCGTTAAATATATTCATATCAAACCACCCTGATGGGCTATTATTATATCTAGCATCTTTTGGTCCTTGTTCCGCCCATGTACTCCATAGTTGCTTGGATTTATAGACAACATACGGCGGTAGTAATTCTCCCTTAGCACTGCCACAAAACATGATAGAAGTTGCGCTTTTAGAGGTATTACTTATAAGTTCGGGGTATTTTGCGCCTCGCTTCGCTATTACTTTTTTTTGACCAGGGTCGTCAGATAAATTGGTCTCATCAAAATTCCATATATTTTCGGGCGGTATGTCTCTAACCACCTCTTTCAAGTTTTCTATGTATGCAGTGATGGTTTCCTTGTCAATGGCTGCTCTACTGCGTTTGATGTTGGTCGCAAATCGTTGTGATAAACATGAATTCCTTTTTAGGAAACTTGACACCCACTCAGTACCTGGGCAATTATCTTTAAATTTTGAAACTCTCCTACCAATTTTCTCCAAATATGTTCTAATAACGATGCGAAGATCAAAAACTGTGAGAGGAAAGCCGTACTCGCTCAGCCTTAAAATGCAGTCGACAAACAAGGCTTCTTCTTCACTTGAAAATGTTATTGGAGCGCCTGGAGGTCTAGATGGCATTTTAGATCGTTGGAGTCTTAGCTGATTAATAATGGTTCTGCGTGGGATGCCATACTGTTCACTGGCTTTTCTTTGCGTTAATTCTTTATTTTCTATGGAAGCCAAACATTGTCTTAGAGTTTCGCAGCTGTAATTTTTATAATTTCTCGACCCTACACGTTTTTTATAATTTCTTGGCATCTTTTCTGAAAATAAATAACAATTTTCTTTATAAAAAGTGTAGTAATAACCACTTACAATTAATAAAAATGTTTACTTTTGAACGGCTTATGTTTGGGTTTAGTTTGCTCCAGGCGCAAAGTTACCCCATCGTACCGAAGAAAATATGAGCACGCCAAAAATGTGAGGTTAGATAATGACCAACTCAGCAATCCAATGAAATATTTACGTATTCGCTTACCTGAATAAATAGATAATTACATTAAAACATAATTACCTTAATTCACTATGCAGATTTCAAGATGAAAGTGGCTTTTTCGGATATAAAAAAAAATAACTTTTAAGGTCTTGCACTACAGCTGCACCTGACTTATGAAAAAAATGGCGGATGAAAAATTTGACAGTTCAGTGTTGCCACTTATAAATAAGATATTTCGGGCGCGTTCACAGTTAAATGAAATGTTGCACTAATTTGGACATATTAAGCCATAAAACATTTAAAAGAATTGGAGCATAATTAACCCTATAGGAGCAAAGTAGGAACATTTTACGGTACCTAATTGACTAAATACTTTTATTACTACATATAAGTTTAGTAGGATATCAATTTCAATGTCAGACGACTTAGAAGTAAATAGGTAGATAGTATTTCATCTAAAATTATGCAGGTCGTTCCACTTCTCATCTTGATACCGTGTCCAAAATAAAAATACTTAAATACGGCACGCTCAATATTAGGTACATGTGCACAACAGCCAACAATGTCTTCGCACATTGCGTTGAAATCTTACTGAACAATTAACACATCATCCTTCTGGAGTAAATGCTATACCGTCTTGAATATTCCATATTCATTAAAATCCTTCAATTACACACAGGAAAACAGAAATATCAATTTCATACAATTCGAAAGAAACGGATTAAATATAATGAATGAAGTGTTGTTGTCACCTGTCTTTCTAACAGTGTCAGATAGTGCTGCGGCTTGATTTTGTGTAACTTGTTAATCTAAATAAAATAAAGGCTTGAGTTAATTTTGTCTCGATGTGCCAGTTGATGTAGTCGCGATTAGATAAATATCACCAACATGACCAACACTGCCATACTAGATAACTGTCATTCCTAATTCTATAATTAAATACGTAGGTAGGAAATAAACTACTACTAAAAATAGGTAAATAATACACTACATCAACAGCTTCTATGTATTCTATGACACTATTGTTATCTTAGGTACGGACGCCAGCACATCAAGTTACTACAATCTGTCAAATTTCTTTAATAGATTTTCAACTATATCGCTAAAGCATAAAGGTTCAAGGTTGATTGGGAAAATTTGACAGTTTCGGGTAGCTTGACCTAAAGCTTGACTATAGATAACAATAGTCTCGGTCTTACACGTCAATAGTCGCCAATTATAGATTTACCAGCAATCTCAGTTATAAATGATTATTTATGTCTGATATTAAAATACAGATACTGTGATGAAAATAGATATCTGTGGGTTGGTGCTGTCAGTTGATAACGTGTAGGTTGTTTTATTCTGGATCTTACTATGATTGTTTCAATTAAGATTTTTTTGAGAGCAGAGCAGTGGTGGCCCAGTCGTATCGGCCGCGACTTACAATTGTAGGTCGTAGGTTCGAACCGAGACAGGCGCTTTACTTTATGTAAATTATTTCATCACCACTGCTCTCAAAACGGTGAAGGAAAACATCGTGAGGAAACCGGCACGTCCTAGAACCAAAAATTCGCACTGGGCCCGCGTGGTGGATTGTGACCCACTCCCTCTCACCGAGAGGAGGCCTGTGTCCCAGCAGTGGGAACATTATAGGCTGATTATGTAAGAATGTTTTGTGTGCGTTGCAAACGTAAGAAGCTGCTAGGTTCAATTGAATGGATTAGATTCAACTTGAATTGGGTTTTCTAATTATGTAATCAAGCCAATCGAGTGTCTGACCGTTAATGACTGAGTAACAACACTAGAGTCAAACTGACAAGAAACCAAAAACTACAATCCGTTTCACGATGATTTTTACACTACTTTACGCGAGAGTAAGCAACAAACAATTATACTATGTACCTACTACTTACTTATGTTTTACTTTATAAAAATAGATTTGGTTACCACCTCGAACTGTAATTATATGGTATATACTTAATTAGTTTTTTTTAAAATGTAACATCGTTAAATACGCTTCAATACACGTATTTATTACATTAACGATCATATCGGGAATTAAATCAATTGAGTACCTACATTATCAATCAATTTTCTTTTTATTTCGATTTCGTGATCCCGGTTAGGCTTTATAAAAAAAAAACCATTTTAAATGATAAATTGGTTACTTTTTTAAAGGTATAAGTACCTAATACGATTTAATAGACGTTAAAATACAAGGGGGCAAAAATACTATATTCTCTCTGCAACCCTTTTCCACATTAGCTTGCTATGTTCCCGTCCTTGGGTGGATTTGTTATACATAACTGCAATTTCTCTATAATTATTTAAGAACTCCCGGCGAAGCAGTTGGGTCATATTAACATAACGACTTGTTCGTGTTTCACTAAAAATAAATTCACCACATTCATTATAATTAATCTCTGGAGCGACATTCTAATTAAAATTGCGTGAAGTAAGTACACCATTATGATATTTTAATGTAAGTAAACAAACTTACGAAGTTACGACATTGTGAAGAGGTATACAAACATTAAAAAAAATAATCCGCGCGCAAAATACATTTTTTTTTAAATTGTTGGATGACTTATCCACACACGTTCAAAATCACGTTGAATCCTTCAAAGTTAAAAAGTTGTTTTGAACGGGAAATTGAGCTTTGTAGTGCTTAAAGATAATGTATCAAGGTAACTTGTTATATATAATCATAGTTAAAATAGGTATATACCCAAGAAACTCATGTTTCAATTATTAAAAAAAAATCGGTAAACTGAAAATAGAATTAGATTTAAGTTTTTGAACGATGCCTATTAAAAAGACAATGGCATTACAGCAGGCCACAGACAAGCATTACTATTCAACTTCGGTGAACTTCGTTCAATAGTTGTTCACTTTTATTACTCTAATAGAACGATTATTAGCAGAACTAAATTAGGCTTGCTTCTGAACTGAATGAAAATTGAACGTTTTCTTAAAATGTCATAGTAAGTAAGCCTCCTGAAGGAAGTGCGGAAACCAAACCCGTAATATAGAACATAGAACGTTATCGTGGACGGAAATTTAAACGCGTCTTCATTTAGTTCCATACATTTTACATGAAACTATAAATAGGTAATAATAATATAATCATCATCATCATTCTCCTACCCTTATTCCAAGTGGGAAAAAAACTGCCACTTGTGCACTTCAGATGTCGCTACTACCCAGCAATTAAGAATTTGACAGTTAGCTGTCACGATACATAATTATGTTTTTTTGTAAACAAGCGCACGTTTTCTCATATCACATCTGACATTGGCAGAATTGTCGACATCGGCACCATTGCCATAGAGGAAAATAGAGAGAGACTTCTATTACGCATAATTAATTAATATGTCCAGTTGTGCAGCTATTGACTGCAAAAATACGAGGATGTATTTGCTAAAGATGTTAAAAGATGAAATCTGTGGGAGAAAGTTCTATTAAAAAAAGTTGAGAACCCGATGTTTCATCGAGCCTTAGATGCTCTATCTGTTTTAAACCTGAAGACTTGTATGGGGGCAATTCTTATACAGGTGAAGCTCCCAAGCGCACTAACTATATTTTCATTACCTACAGGCACTTGTGGTGTGATATCATGTAAATTATAGTGAAGGGGTGTGTGTTTAAAATATCATACTAGATCCATGTTAGAATTAACTTCTCTGCAGTTTTTCAGTAAGGAAGATCATCCTCGAAATGGTTTTAAACTCCGCCAGGTAATTCCTGTCGTACACCTCCAGTCTTCAACAAAAAAAGAACTTAAAGTCAACAAACATTAAAGTTTATATTATAAAATGTTCATATTTTATTTACTTTTCCACTACAGCTACATTTTTACCTGTGCCAGACGCGTAACTTTTCCTTGCCCCGTCCTTTAAAGTGCTACACTCCAAGTCGCATACGAGATCACGTCGCTTCTATAGGTCGCGTATTATAAAAATGTACTTTTCGTACTTGTTTTTTGCATTGTTGCCACTTATGATGAGGTTTCAGTTTTCAACCCCATTCATTTGAGATCGACGCAGCATCAGCAACATGACATAAATGTATTTTTCTATATATATGGAACTCTAAATCGCATATAACTAATTATACTAATATTAGTCGGAGCTATAAATAATACTAATTAGCTTAAAAAGCTCATCATTATCTATGGCATCTTCAGTATTATTTATCATCTGTGGTACGCAAAAAGAAAAGCGGACTTTTTAAAAATTCTATGATTATTATTTTATTTGCTGTTGTTTTTAGCAATTATGTAATGTTAGCTACCGTATTTTACTTGATCCACATGCTATAAAAAGTAAGGTACGTTAGGATAAGAAAAACACCCACTGTCTAAGGAGCAGTCAACCGAAAGATAAAGAAATCGGCAGGCCAATCTGTCATGGTGTGGAGTAGCATCGTTTCCTTCTGAATCACTATTCCCAAGGAGCCACGGTTAGTTCCAATCATCCCAGTTCATCGAGACTACTTTTTTATCAATGCTTTTGTTCACCAAAACATGTTTGTCAGTCTATACAATGCTGTGGGTATAACTTTCCTACTACCGGTCTCTAATAAGAAAATCTAGTGGTTCCCCTTTTACTAATATTTTTGGCGCGTTGTGTTCGATCATGCAGAGTACCTATACGGTTGTACTCGAGTACTTTTAAAAACTAGTAGTTTTTTAAAAACTAGTACTTTTAAAAACTAGTAGTTTTTAAAAGAGTATAGTAGTATAAAAATTAAGTAGTACAAAATAAGGGGAGTTTGTACACCCGTAACGAAACGTTCTTGCGTAACTTAATCCCCTACCTACATGTAATAATTTTAATGGTTGAGTATCTACTTAGAGTACTGTCAGCCTCAGACTGTAAACATCTCAGATCAGAGTCCAAAGAATATTTTGCCTCATTTGATACGATACAATGCGAGCATAGAGAGAAACGGTGAAGGAAAACACCAAAAATTCGCACTGGGCCCGCGTGGTGGATTGTGGCTTACTCCCTCTCATAGAGAGGTTGCCTGTGTCTCAGCAGTGAGAACATTATTTACTGATTATGCTATAGAGAGAAAGGAAACGCTGCTTCTCTTTTTATCAGTTGGTTATTAACTATTTCTCTTTCACCTCCAATACGTTGTCCACATTAAATTCTTAGTTTCGTATTTTATTTCCATAAATTTATGTTATCAAGATAATTTTCTTTTTAGCTTTTACCTACAAGGCGGAAAGTTTAAATTGACTCCAAGGATTAGGTACCTAATTAAGGCATAAGTCGCAAAGACAGAAAATTTGCCTACCTGAGTGAAGCGATACCTGGAGTTCCTAAGTATGGAAGTAGTTGGAGAAAATGTGTCACCATCACCATCAGAGCCATTGCTGCTTCTGCCCAGAAATCCTGTAAGTGCCTGCATACCAAAATAACAATAACACAATAGCCTGGCTTGTTCGATAGGAACCAACCCGTCAGGATGGGACATACCGCCTTCTAGCTGTATCAGGGTTCCACGTGGTGGAGTACATATTTTATTCGTAATAAATTCAATTAAAGTTATTTACATGAACTATTTTCAGTTACAGTATCCCATAATATGGCGCGAATCGCCGGCGAACTTTACGTGTCGATTGTGTATGAAAACGTTTTACAACAAAAAGGCTTTACAAAATCATAAAAAGACACAACACGACGACGACGGTAGTGATGGAGATTTTCAGCAGAAACCTACGCTATTTTTAAATGATGTAAGTCAGCATTTTTTGCCGGACGGCGCGTAAGTGTTCTACGCGCGCCTCAAAGAGTTGTCAGCATAATTTGAGGGGCCCCTTAGGGCCGAAGCCTGCCGGGTCAGCGGGATTGTCCGAAAGGGTTACCGCTACCCCGGAACATAAAGGGCCAAGGAAGGAACATGGGTGGGTTTTAGTCAGTAAGAGTCTGACACTCCCTTCCGCTCCACCAGACCATACCAGAGCGGGAGGGGCCATTTGATGATTTCCCACCAGAAAAAAAAAAAGTCAGCATTCTTTTACTTGTTTAGTTGTATTATTTTTATATGGAAAAATTACTCCCCAGTTATAAGGAGTCTTCTGAAATTACAATGTGCTGAAGAATATTGTTGAAATGGAAATACAACGCGGTACTTACGCGTACCTAGAATCCCTGGTTCCGACTCCCAGGCCGGACTAACTGTAATTGGGGTTTCCATTTGGAATTTCTCAGTAACGGCTCGGGTTTTTGAAGTAGGTGTGACATCCCCGATTTCCCGTGCCTCGGAAAGCACGTAAAGCCGTTGGTCCTGCACCAAATCTCTCGCCGCACCCTAATTTCGTAACCCACTATCAATCTCAATCTGAATCATTTTGAAGAATATTGCTAATCCATTGCTTCATATGTTCGAAAAATGTGTCTGTTCAACAACGTAAATAACGCAATGAACTGTCAAAATGAAAGTCATTGGCGCCAATTCCCTTGTTCACAAACTAAACTAAATTTAAGTTCAGTGCATCTTTTTCTTTATATTTCATTAAGAATAGGACAGAAGTAAAAATATTAGTTTAGTCCTGTCAAATTAAGATACTCCATAGCAAGTTTAGACGTGATTAAAAACATGGCTACTAAAAATACGTTAATTTACGTCAGGCGCTGACTAATTTGACAGGACTAAACTAATATTTATCTTCTGTCCTTTTCTTAATGAAATAGAAAGAAAAAGATGCACTGAACCTAAATTTAGTTTAGTTTGTGAACAAGGGAATCGGCGCCATTGCTACTGATAGTGTTACGTAATTACCTCACTGGTCGTGTCGGATTGCCGTCCTTTTCGACTGTGCGAGTGAGGGAAGAGGAAGAGCACCTGTGATTGCGCACTCACTTCTGTATTATATTATCTCCTGCGTACTAGTCTCCGTTGTGATAGGCCGCCATGATCGAAAGGATAGGAGGATTTAAATAAAGTAGAGGCATATCACACGTTACCTACATTCTTCCTAGATTAGTGATAAGTAATTGAGCTTAAAATCATCATCATCATCATCATCATTTCAGCCCGGAATCCCCCACTGCTGAGTATAGACGTCCCCTTTCTTCTGCCATGCTTCCCGGTTCCGTGCGTCCCTCATCCAGGTGTTTCCCGCGACTTTGACGATATAGTCAACCCGGACAGCCATGGCTTTTTGGCCTAACCTGGGCTACCAATCGGGGCACAGCTTTACTCCATGGGCCATCTCCTCGTCTAACTAGCTTAATATGCACCATACATATCAGAAGGAATTTTTTTTTTTACTAACCTTGGCTGTCCCACTCCTGGGCAAAGGCCTCCCTCCACTCTTTCCATCTTTCGCGAGCCCTCCTTCCAGGTTTTACGAAACCTATCCAGCTCGTTCCGCCATCTCCTACGTGGTCTGCCGCGACTCCGTCTCACTGTCTCAGGGCACCAGTTCTGTGTTATTTGGGCCCATAGTTTGTCCAGCATGCGGCAGACATGTTCTACCCTGTCCCATCCCAGCCTTTTGAGAGAAAAATCTTAAAATTCTAATGACATTTGTTTTGCGCAGAATGTTAACGGCCTCTGTGGTTTCAAGTTTATACCGCTACAGAAAAATAACACCGATAAACAAGTCATTGGACGCGATGGTTTTATTACACGCACATTTTCTGAAGATACTACTTATTTGATCATTAAAATTGAGAGGAGTGAGATGGACTCTGATGCCATGAAGCGATCACGACTCGACGGTGTCGTCAAAAGGGCACAAATTAAAACTAAGCTGCCTATTGATCTGAGGTAATTACATCGTCTGTACTCATAATATCACACCTGTTTTCTTGTGTAGTCAATTCGCAATACATTTAAGGTTTTTTTGCTTGTAACTATGGAAAGTTTATAGGTAATAGTTTAAGTATGATACCGAAAGCCCGAAAAGTGGTGTACACATAAGTAGGTACTCATACAGCAAGCTACATTATTTTGAAGGAATGAGAATTTGTATTTTATTTGAACTTTATACATTAGCATTTTTCCTGTGCAGTAAACTGAAAGAGGAAGTAATGTAGATACCTAGTGCAGACGTTAAACGAACCTGGGGTCTTATTTTTTATTTGTTTCAACCAGGGGGCCCTTTACTTGCACTTTTCCTTCGACCCTGCGTCCGGACCTGCAGTGTCGTCAGATTTTCTTCAACTGCTGTGATTATTCATTACATTACCGGGAAGAGCATACTAAAAGACGCAAAGCCGCGCTGCGCTGTCAGGTGTGCGAGAAACGACTCGACCGGGACTTCTACCCCACTGACACGATCGCCGCTCAACTTCATGCCCCAAATCGGTTTACCTTCTCTTGTCGCATTTGCAGTCAAATATTCCTGGATAGCACCGAGTACGACGAACACAATCGTATCGTACACGCTAAGATGAAACCGCACCAATGCTCGATCTGTGCTAAACGATTCACTCAACAAGGCGGCTTGCAGCAACACATGAGGATGCACACGGGCGTTCGACCCTTTGTTTGCACTTTTTGCCCTAAAGCGTTTACACAGAAGGCTGGGCTGGATCAGCATCTCCGAACTCACACCAAAGTGAAGCCATTCAAATGCGTGATATGTAGCAAGTGTTTCTCGCAGTCGGTGCATCTTCGGCAACACATGCGTACCCACACCAATATACAACCGTTTGAATGTTCCGTGTGTGACCGAAGATTCAAGCAAAGCAGTCATCTGAACTTCCATATGCGCTCGCATGTCAGTGACCCTAGTTCCCTAGTTGTGGAAAATTACGTGCAAGGGGAGGGGCAGGACAATCAGATGGAATTTCTTAACTTGGCCAATTTGCAGCCCATGCAAGACGGAGAAACTTTATATTATACGACGGAGCTGGCAGTAGGCCCAACAGCTTCGAGTCAAGACACATTTTCCTATCAACCCCAAGTTATGCCTGATAACGTTCTTTCATTGTAATAAATTCTCTTCGAAAAAACTTGAACATAAATCGACAAAATAATAATTATTAGGGATTCGAATTATTAATAAATTTAAAATGTGTTAAAAAAATCACACGTTGAGAGCAGACGTGCGGAGTAAGCAGTTAATAAATGTACAAATATTTACACTTAGTCCGTAAATGTCCGTAAATGCACAATTATTGGTTGGATTCACGTTTCTATTACCTGTAGATTTTATGATATTATAATTAATAAACTATATTATAAGCATAAATTGCATTTTATTTTGATATCTCTTTCCTGTTGTAGAGGGCTTGTGCCTAAGTAATAACAGCCGCACAGGTCGATCGATCAGGTTAAGCTACGCTTGCCACGGTTGGTCCGTGGATGGGTGACCATCTTTACTTACCAAGACCCCTCCGTGCCTAGGAAAGAAAGCACGTTAAGCTGTTGGTCCCGGCTGTCATTCGTGGATCTTTGACAGTCGTTACGGGTCGTCAGAACTAGTCAGAAGCCCGAAAGTCTGACAACCAGTCTTACCAAGGGGTATCGTATTACTCAGTAACTGGGTTGTGGAGGTCAGATATTCAGTCGCTCCCTAAAATACTGGTATTCAGCTGCATCCGGTTAGACTGGAAGCCGACCCCAACATAGTTGGGAAAAGGTTATTCAGATGATGATCTCTTTCCTATTGTACGTGTAGAGATAACCCACTCACTAACCGCAACCAGAGGGGCAATTCTGGTAATTTTAAGAACATTCACAGTCTGATCTCAGTCTCAATCTCTCAAAACAACCTCAAATTTCCCTACATTTTGACAAGTTTTTGACATTTGTTTGTCGCTGAGATGAGACTGCGACTAGATTTTGAACGTTTTAATTACGAGAATTGGCCTTCTGTTCACTCAGCAGTGAACAGAAGGCCAATTCTAATCAGCATTTCACTCATAATCAGCATTATGCAACAGCAATTCACGTAATGCACACAAAACGTATTTTAGTTTTTGTCATCAAGAGATCAAATGTCACTAATGAGACAATTACTTTGTTGCTTGCTTATCAGATGAAATTACACAATTTAATCAGTGTTACCTAAGACTGAAATTGTCAACATTTGAAAAACATTATATTACTCATTATCATGTAGGTAAGTGATTAGCGAGTCCAATCCACATCGAAGGGTCGCTTCTCGAAGTTGTGATGGATTATGTCTACTTGGGGCAAATAATCCAGCTCGATAGACACGACTTTGAGAAAGAAGCCGACAGAAGAATTCAGTTGTGTTGGGCAGCATTTGGAAAACTCCAGTCTTCTCGTCGCCTATCCCACAGTGTTTGAAGACTAAGGTCTTCAACCTCTCCGTCATGACATATGGCGAAACGTGGACACTGACGGTCGGGCTAGTCCACTAATTCAAGGTCGCTCAGCGAGCTATGGAGCGAGCTATGCTCGGAGTCTCTTTGAAGAATAAATTAAATTATCCGGAAACGAACCGGAGTTACCTACATAGCGTGCAGAGTAAGTAAACTGAAGTGGCAGTGGGCTGGCCATGTTTGTCGAAGGACCGATGGCCGGTGGAGCAGACGAGTCCTAGAGTGGAGACCGCGTATCGGCAAGAGTAGTGTGGGATGCCTCCCAGCTAGATGGACGGACCACATTACGAAGGTTGATGGGACGGATTGGATGTGGAAGGCGGAGGACAGGGTGTTGTGGCGCAGCCTGGGAGAGGCCTATGTCCAGCAGTGGACTGCGATAGGCTGAGTTGATTGATTGATTGATGTAAGTGATTGAGAGCAGTGGTGGCCCAATAGTAATGGCCGCGACGAGTGGTCCTGGGTTCGAACCCAGACATGCGCTTTACTTTGTGTAAATTCTTTCATCACTACTACTCTCAACGGTGAAGGAAAACATAGTGAGGAAACCGGCATGTCCCTGAACCAAAAATTCGAAGACATGTGACATCTACCAACCCGCACTGGGCCCGCGTGGTGGATTATGGTCCGCTCCCTCATATCCTCATGTAGACATATCTATATGAGGATTAAATTAATTAATTTAGATAGAGATGAGTAAATAAAAAAAAGAAATATTATACTTATTTACTTAAATCGTCGTCTCGTTTTTATGCACCTCTAATGAATTGACAAAATTCGGTTCGTCATAAATACTTTCTATCTACCTATATCTACTAGAACTGATCGTGGAAAGGATATGTAATATACCTGTCTTATTTATTTATAGGTAAGTATATACTGTATTGTTTACCAGAAAATACATATAACACTAAAAACATACAAGGAGCTGCCTTCACCCATCCCCTGTCATGGGACAGGGGATGGGTTGCCACACATGGTTCAGACGATCTATTCTGTAGAAATCTCACCGTGAAAACTTGGGTGAAGTGAGCTTAAATTGAGTTGTCATGCCACCTTTATGTTAGAGATTGACACTATTGACAGCTCACTTCACCTAAGTTTGCACGGAGAGATTTTTACAGAATGGCACCGACTGGAATGACAGCTCACTGCAAGTTCAGCTCACCTAAATTTTCACGGTGAGATTTTTACAGAATAGATCGACGATCGAAATTACGTCAATTCCAGCCAATCTCACGTTCATTTCGCGCGGTTTCGTTCATTGCGTTATAGAGTACGCTTAACCCCTGTAAGCTATACGGTGGAGGTTTGCCAGGCTTGGGCGGAGCACCGCCGCGTCCTCGTGGCGGCGATCGGCGGCGGCGATCTCTCGCGTCCGGCCCTGATCCAGGCCATGGTACGGAGCGAGAGTGCATGGGAACCCGTCACCTCCTTCTGCGAAGCAGTAATGCTCGCAAAGGAGGAGGCGGAGCGCGTGAGGGAGAGGCAATCTCTGCGCCCTCACGCCCCTAGTCGCCGCAGGAGACGCCCTGGACGTCGGGAGTCACCAGCCGACTCCCGGCCACCGTAGGCGCGGGCTTACGGGCGGCGAGCAATGGGCAGCTCGCCGCCCGGTAACGACCAGGCCCGCGTTGTGTTCCACGCGCGCCTCAAAGAGATGTCAGCACGAACTGACGGGGTCCGCTAGGGCCGATGCCTGTCGGGGCCGCTGGTTGTTCGAAAGAGATACTGCGGCCCCTGGTACAGGCAACTGAAGGAACACGGGTGGTTATTAGTCAGTAAAAGTCTGACACGCCCTCCCGCTCCGCCCAGAGCGGGAGAAGACATAATTATGATGATTTCCCACCCAAAAAAAAAAAAAACCCCAGCAAGCTGCTTATACGGAGTGCTTCGCACGGATTGACTTGACAAAATATCGAGATTTCTTTATTATAGGTAATATTAATGTATTATATACACATAGCTTCTGCCCGCGACTTCGTCCGCGTGAAATTTCTTGTTCCCCCGACCCACCCCGTCGCATCGCATCGCTCGCCCGCGCTATTACCTACTTCGTTTTCTGACTTTTTTTTCTATATGCTCGGCCCCTAGGAATTCTAGCGTGATGTTAAATAGCCTATAGCCTTCCTAAAGAATTGGGCTATCAAATGTAAAAAGAATTTTTCAAACCCGACCGGTAGTTCCAGAGATTAGCGCGTTCAAACAAACAAATGAAGTAGATATAGATTTTGTTGCGGAGTTATTTTAAAATTATGATATCTTCTAAGATGTTGATTGAAATTAAGTGATGTCAAGGGAAATTTTGTTCACAATTAGATACTTGTGATGAATAACGTATTTATTTGGATAAGGATTAATATCATGTTGATAAAACACCTTCGCAAATAATGCATTAATTTCGAACAAATTTGATTACCATAAAAAAGGTTATAGTGAGTCAATCTTAAAAGATATGCTGTCGCGGACTTTTTTTTAGAACTTTTAAAGAGAAACAATTCCATCATACTTGATTGTTGCGAAAGTTGCGTTTACGCAGCGCACGCAACGGAAGCTCTCAAAAAGGAATAATTTTTCTCGTTTTTGCAACATTTTCCATCGATGCTCCGCTCCTATTGGTCGCAGCGTGATCCAACGCAAAAATAATTTTTCATTTCGAACTAGTGGTTCCTGAGATCAGCGCGTTCAACCAACCAAACAAACAAACTCTTCAGCTTTATAATACTAGTTTAGATGAGTTTGCACTAACACATCCATTACCATTAGATATTTATTATTATCATTTAAGTATATTATTATCGCCATAAAAATTCATCTTAAGATACGAAACTAAATGACCAATTGGCATACTGTTAAGGGCAAATCTTATCACTATACGAGTAATGACCTTGTGATCATAAAATAATTTATTTCGATAAGGATTCATAATTAAAGATTATATTTTCAACCAAACGTACCCAGGGCCGGATCTACCTAAGGGCTGCTTGGGCTGCAGCCCAGGGCCCCGAGGTTACAAGGGGCCCCCAGACCCCGCTAAAAACAATAGGCGATAATTTGAATTTAAAAAATGGTTGTCTGTAAAGTCGGTTTACGGACGATATTTTTACGTGATAACGTCATAAAAAACATTGATGAAAAATTGCATACTTCTATGAATTGAGTTAAGGGGGGAAATACGTGTAAAAGGATGTTTTCATGCTGATTTTCATTATTTTTTTTAAGGTATAAAACATGAATATTATTTATTGAATGACGACACGTTTGGCGTAGTGGCTGAGCAATCGATTGCTGCGCTGCGTGTCGCGGGTTCGATTCCCGCACGGAACAAATATTTGTATTGCCTACAGGTAGTTGTTCCGGGTCTGGCTGTTTGTGTATGTGAGTTTAAATGTTTGTAAACGCACCCACGATACAGGAGTAATTCCTAGTATGGGGCAACGTTAAAAAAAACATTGAAACTATTAGGTTAATTTATATATTCATAAGTTTTTTTTCAAATTTTTCAAAAATATAACTTAAAAAGTAGCGGAGATATCACCTGATAGGTACACATCGTAGGTTGTCATCCGACTTATCAGTTGGTGTACACGATGGAAGCCACAATTTTTATCCGAAATCAATGGCACAGAAAAATTACTTCGCCCTCCGGATGCGGAAGCCACGGAGGCGGGGCTGTACGAAGGGTACAGAGCGGCGAAGACCGCCCTCCAAGATGCTGTCCAGCGGGCCAAGGATATGGCCGGGGTGATTCGGATACCCCACGATACGAGGGACCTAAATTTTATTTTTGGACGTCAATGTTCCGGCCACCCTGTAGAAACAGTTTTTTGACATGGCTATTAGTTGAGTACTTAGATAGGCCCCTAAGTAGTTTTAGCCCAGGGCCCCACAAATTCACGATCCGCCCCTGAACGTACCTAAGCATATGATTAAAATACTTTTTTAAAACATAAAAGTGATATTAGAAGATAAAAGATAGAAATATGGTGGCGCGGACTTTTTTGTAGAACTATTTAAGGCGGACCAGATTGCCATTCATTATGTTTAGTTATATACAATTGTTGAGGCAGCGCATGCAAATAATTCTGTTTTAAGAGGTATTTCTTTCCGACTTGCTAGACAAAAGTTGTGATACCTCAGCTAAAATGCATGATGTAAACATAATGTATTGCCTATAGCACTCACACATAATGTAGCTTTCTACCAGTGAAAACCTTTTTAGAATTGGATCATTGGAGATTACCCCCTACATACAAACAAACAAACAAATTTTACCTCTTTATAATATTATTAGTAATAATTAGGTATGGTGAAAAGAACATCAAAATTCGCAGCGAAAATTAGAAGAACAACTGGATCATACAAAGCTTACAACTAATAATTAAATAATAACAATATGCACAAATTCCCCGACGATTAAAACTACGTAGGTAGGAAGCTAGGTCAAAATGAAACCACGAACATTAACCACACTTCTCAAGTAGGTTTTGATAATATTATAGGTAACAAGCTTCCTCCGACAAAATTAATAAGATAGTCTGAACGTTCAAATTGCAAACCTGCAGAATATAAATTGCGGAAGCGTATATAAGTTGTAGCGTAGTTTGATATGATATATGCACACTATCCGTTTAGACAAAGGTATTGGAGCGATGACGCGTCGTCAAAACATGTATTGCCGGCGTGTGGGCGCGGCGTGGTTACATTTCGGTCTCTTGTATATTTTCGTAAAGCCGCGTATGGCACGTCGTGAAAACAAAGGGATCCAACTGATGGCTGCATCCTGACCGACCGCGATGCGCAACCCTTGTGTTTTGAAGTTCAACTGACCTTTGTAATGATCTAGT
Organism: Apamea monoglypha; assembly: GCA_911387795.2. Taxonomy (NCBI): domain Eukaryota; kingdom Metazoa; phylum Arthropoda; class Insecta; order Lepidoptera; family Noctuidae; genus Apamea; species Apamea monoglypha. Next base: position 26,991,767 of record OU426914.1, on the reverse strand, counting down.
TTGTTTTCTATATTTATTTTGTTATGACAAAGTCGTTTTATGATTTCGGCTTTTTTGCATTATGCGGCGACAACACTGTGTTTTAGGAACTTTATCACTGTCTCAGTCTCAGCTCATACAAAGATATCAATCTGAAATGAATATCAGAAGAGAATAGGTATACAGGGTTGCAGGAACTTCGACGCGCAACCTGTTACCATGGATTCAGTAGGTACTTGATTCTGGTCATCCCTAGGTATGGCACTTTTCTATGAAACAGCTGATTTTTTTTTTTAATACCGCCGAGAAGTCATCATTCATCTAGATTGCAGGCGTAATATGTTAATTGAAGGACGACTTTAGTCATGTACTTTAATCAGTGCCCTCCAAAAGTTAGTTGACATTTTGCCACTACAGCTGTGATGCCACATTATGGCACTACGTGCGTACTGCGTCTTTTTACACTTGCAGTCTGTGGGTTCATTGTACTCAAAAATCATACAGCGCCCTTCCAATACAATAACGCATTCAGAATGCTGATGGGGTTGCCCCGATACTGCAGCGCATCAGGGATTTTTGCTGAAGCTCACTTGTAGGTACTGTTTCTACACGGTGATGCGGAAATGGTGCGCATCCTTGGTCCGTAGGGTGCGGGGCAGCGCCAACAGCATCCTGTCTATGATAGCTAGCAGGCGTGACTGTGAGTTTGTGAACCACTGCTGCAAGGTTTTGGCTGGGCCTGTCACCTTGCAACAATGATGTCACAATCTGTTTATGTTTTTGGTTTTGTTTTTATTTTGAGCTGATGGTATGCCCCCTGTACAATATAACGGTTATATTGACTAATTCAACTATCAATAACCTGAATATAGTGTACATTTTGTTTGTGCCTTCGATATCTTACAAAAAACAAAGTTCAATAGATAATAAGTATTTCGCTCGTCTTTCGCTTTTGTATTAGATAAAGAAAATAGTATTTTATGCCAGCTTTTGATGAACTAGTGAAGAGGTTGCATAAATAGGTAGAACCTATAACTACACCTAGGTATATAGGTATGTACATAATTATACATACCTATACCTACCAAATATATAGTGGGTTAAGTAGTATACATAATTAGTTAAATAAGACAAACTGTTTGTTTTCAGTTAACAACTTGGTTGTTAGCCTACCTGTTAGTTGATTACTCTAACGAATACAAAAGGTCAATTTGTGAATTATGCAGATATCGTACTTACTTACTCCTAACGTGGTTTAAACCGCATTTATTTTTTCTTTATATTTTATTTAAAATCGCAGATACCTAATACTGATTTTTGAGATAGGTAAGACACGCACATCTAAAAATATTATTGTATTTATGGTGTTCACAACTGGTGCAAAAACTTACTTGATCCCTGTAATATCTTAGACATAAGTTTTTGCTCGTCCTAAAACGCTTTTTCTGTTTTCGCACCCGATGTTCTCTCGAGTTTATCTCTTACCAGACATGTTGTAAAACGTTGATTTTTTTATGTGTCAGAATCAGATACCATACCAATTAGTAAGTTTTTTAACCTCAAACAGCGCACATGTGGCGGTAACGCCAGCCGTGATTTAAATTTGTTTACATCCGCTGTCCGAGGGTTAAACGTTACCTATACCCTACCGTTGTAAGGGTTGACTCCTAAATGTGTGTGTAAAATTGTAAAAAACCCACGGCTGTACGAAATAAGCCGACAAAAAGTTTATTGATAAAAAAATATGGGGTCTTCCTCCAACGACACTGACGCACGATAAAAATTTGCTGTTCTTCATCATCAATTTGCTGTTCATTCAACATCTTGATCGCGTAGATATACTTTTGAAACAGCTGTTTCTTTTTCGGTTCAGAATCTTGTACTCAATCCGTGGTACCACGTTGCGCGACGATGTCCCTGCCACCCTGTATGTGTAGCTAAACGTCGTTCAAGCAGATTTTTTGCAAAATATAATGATCTGAATTAGGTCCAATGCTATAGTCTGGGTCTCAAAACGTCGTCGATAACTTGGTATTCAATGCTCCAAGAGATTATTAATAAAGATAATAATAACACACCTTTAGGTATCGCTGACGCAAATATCATAGGACTTCTTAGGATTAGCTAACTCCTCATATTCTTTAACAGTTAACTAATAAACTTGGTATTAAATGATGACAGTAACGTGAACGACTAATGTGAGTAGGTACATTGTGTTCTTGTGCGGCGTGAACAAAAAGCATTCGGGAGATTTAAATTCTCCCTAACGCCTTTTAAGTTGCCGTCAGCCGATGCTGTTGTTTACATTCACGGCCTGATAATGGATCCAGTGCCAAGCAAATGTAGGCGTATTGATAGAAGTACGTCTAATATTACTCTGCGCCCATTATAGCAGCGCGGGGATTTTTAAACTTATAGGTATACGGGGTCAAATTTAATTAGCTAGCGAAACTGCAGATGTGATGCGTGTCGATATCTAAACAAAAAATCGATATAATTTTTTTGGGGTAACAACCGCTGATAGCGTTATTACTTGAAGTATGAGTAAAGAAAATGTTCTATCATGTTTAAATATCGATACCAATCACGTCAGTCAAGTTTACACAAAACAAATGACACCAACAGCGGTCGATGACCCAACAAAAAAAAAAAATCTTTTTATATCATGTTTAGATTTCGATACCCCATCACGTCTGTGGAGTTTCGCTAGCTAATTTCATTTGACCCTGTATATAGTTACATTTTTGAAAGCTAGTTTGAGACGGGTATATTACGTTGAAACTTTTTAAACTCGTCCGTTCAAATTACATTAAATTCATTTATTTGCTAGAGATAGAGATGACTTGATGATGATACAGATCATTTGTAGATCTTTGACCGTCGCTATGGTATGTATACTTAAAAGTCTGACAACCAGTCTTACCAAGGGTATTGTGTTACCCAGTAACTGGGTTGTGGAGGCTAGGTAGGCAGTCGCTCCATGTAAAATACTGGTATTCGTCTGCATATGGTTAGACCTGAACCCGACCCCAACATACTTGAGAAAAGGCTAGGCAGATGATGATGACCTGATGCTACAGCTAGGATCGTCTCAGTATGAATCGATTCTTTAATGGTGTCAAGTGCCCAGTACTTTGGGTGAATGGATTAGCTGCAAGAGTTTTCTTATTACACTGTAATTTCATCAGCGCTGCTCTCAAAACGGTGAAGGAAAACATCGTGCGGAAACCGGCATGTCTTAGAACCAAAAATTCGAAGACATGTGACATTTACCAACCTGAAGAGAGGAGGCGTGCGTGTGTCTAGGACACACGCCTCCTCTCTTCAGTGGGAACTTTTTATGCAATAACTGATGGTTTTAACGTTATAAGGTGTTATGATAATATGGCTTTGCATAAAATAGGTACAAGTTGTACGATAGAGGCTAATAGTCGGTCGGTAAGAAGGTAGGTAGGTACTGTAAAGTCTATTCAAACTAATGTTTCAAATTTATGTTATTTCAAGTTAAACAAATATCAACTTTATTTTAATGATGATTAGGTTGATTTCAGGAGCACTATTGAAAAAGTTATAAAAAGGTTTGAAGTTGTAGCGTAAACTGTACTTTATTGTGTAGGATTTAAAGTTATTTTTCCATAAACTGATATTTGTTTACATTTTTGGCAAATAAATCGCGAAAAACGCAAAATTCTAAAGCGTTTTTCTCGTGAAATTACAATTGTCACTTCTTGCCCCGCTTGCCCTGTCACCTGCACACGTGAGGACCTAATGGCTGCGTTACCGAACGGTACCTATTCGCGTTGCTGAATTTTGGACCAATCAAATATAAAAAAAAAACAAATATATTTTTTCGCGATATTTGATCCATCGACACGGTAAGAAGAACTTTAGAAGAAAATCATTCTTCAATCTTGCAAGTGTAAGGTATTTAAATGCTCATTATATCTATCTATATCCTATACTAATAATAATACAACTGAATATTTTGTATGAAAGCCCTAATCCCTGGAACTACCAGTCGGATTAAAAAAAACCTTTTTGCATTTGGTAGCCCAATTTTTGTTCCTTCTTTTTAAACACCCTAAGACACTTAGGAGCTGAGCAAAAACAAAACAGTCAAAGAACATGGTAAGAGCGCGGGTAAGCGATGCGATGCGACGGGGTGGGTCAGGTGAACAAAACATTTTACGCGGACGAAGTCGCGGGCAGAAGCTAGTACGGACGCCAGCACATCAAGTTACTACAGTCTGTCAAATTTCTTTAATAGATTTTCAACTTTATCGCTAAAGCATTAAGGTTCAAGGTTGATTGGGAAAATTTGACAGTTTCGGGTAGCTTGACCTGCTGGTGTCTGTACCTATATTATGTAGAGTGCGTCTGTGTTTGTAGTTGGCATTTTGTTAAATATTCTGTTCAAATAAAGCTAGTCAAAACAAGTAATGAAAAGTATTTGCAGGTGTTTAATAAATCGCGTTTAGTTAGTTGCTCTTGCATGTTTCGAAAGGAAAATAAACTAAAATCTCGATCTACGTTACGTTAGAATTGTTAGAAAGAAATTTTTGTAGACGTCTACGCAGACCGATAGCGGTTTTATTCTTGACACAGATTTTGCAGATAAAATCTTAGGTATTTGTACTCTTATAAAGCTATATGAAGAGATATTAAAAGCAACATGTGTTTTTTTTCAGGATTTTCTAGTTTTTCTAATGCAACCAGCATAATGTTGTAATATATGTGTTTGTAATGTTTAGCTTGAATTAAATTCCATCAATTTAGTTAGTTCAACAAATTTTTAAGACGCAATTGATATCTAGCGTTTATCTTTAGGTACCTTCAAATAATAAAGCGAGAGTATGTTTGGACGCGCTAATCTCTAATCTCCCCTCACAGAGAGGAGGCCTGTGTCTCAGCAGTGGGAACTTATGTATATGTAATCTCTGGAACTGCCAGTCGGGTTTTACAGTTGGTAGTTATAAGTCTTGAAGGTTATAAGGCTCATCACGATAGGACCCTTAGAAGTCAAGCAAAAGTTAAAAAGAACGGTAAGCGAAAACGAAGTAGAATCCGCTTATAATGACTTCGAAGGGATGTGACAAACACGTCATACAAAGCATAGTCTTAGAAAACAAACAACTTCCTATTTTTATGTATTATTTAGGTATTTAGTTTAATAGAGGGGCCCGTGGCTAAATAAAAACAGCCGCACGGGTCGATCGGCCGCTGTTGGTCCGTAGATGGGTGACCATCTTTACATACCGAGACCTATCCGTGCCTCGGAAAGCACGTTAAACCGTTGGTCCCGACTGTCGTTAGTGGGTCTTTGACAGTCGTTACGGGTAGTCAGAAGACTGACAAACCAAAATTTCCAATGGGTATCGTTTTACCCAGTAGCTGGGTTGTGGAGTTCAGATAGGCAGTCGCTCCATGTAAAATACTGATATTCAGCTGCATCCGGTTAGACTGGAAGCCGACCCCAACATATATGTATATGTGTAGTTGGGACAAGGCTAGGCAGATGATGGTTTAGTTTAATAGGGAAAAAAACTAGAAATAGTACGGCCTAGAAAAAGTAGGCCGTCATAATAAACGACAAAGAGATAAAGAATTTTATTTGAAAACTAAACTCGGCACTGCTTACTTAATACTTCATATTAAAAGCGGTTGGTTATTATAGGTGGAGTCATAATAAATTAATTGCGATGTAATAGCGCGGGCAGGCGGTGTTATGCGACGCGGTGGGTCGAGGGCCGAGGCGGTTTTATAAAAATGTCGCTGTTACTTTAGTATATTGTATAATGTATATCTGGCGACTTCCACGCGAACGACGTCGCGGGCAAAAGCTAGTTACTTTAAAATTAAGATAAGAAACACGATTTTTTTTTACGATTAAGATTTGAGTAAATATGCAAGACTTGAGTACCTACTTACCTAACTATTTTTTATATCTTCAGCTACGTATTCTAGTCTAGTCGATACAAAACATCGATATTTCTGGTTTCTTTGGAAAAATGCCGAGACGCTAACATATCGGCGCGGCGGGCGGTGGAAAAACAAATTCATTTGCAATAGGTTTGTATTTCAAAAGCTTTTATTTTTTATTGTGTGTAGCTTTTCACAACCACTCGATACGCTCCACATAATTGTATATAGTAGCTGTTCACAATCCGTAACGTATCGAACATCAATCAATGCTATCGTATTAGTCCTCTAAACGCCAAACGTGTATCTATATAATATATTAATCTTAAACATAAGGGGAAGATATATAAAACCATGATTAGACCTGCTGTCTTGTATGGATCAGAATGTTGGGCCACAAAAGGGATGAATGAAAGGCAATTGCATGCAGCTGAGATGAGAATGCTAAGAGGGATGTGTGGTGTTACACGAATGGATAGAATAAGAAATGAGTACATAAGAGGAAGTCTGAAAGTGGCACCGGTAACTGAAAAGTTGTGTGGAAATCGGTTGTCATGATATGGACTGTGTTACGGAGAAACGAGGAAAATGTCATGAGGAGAGTTTTGAGTATGAATGTCGATGGGTATAAGAGTAGGGGAAGACCAAAGAAACGATGGATGGAATGTGTGAATGATGATATGGTTAGAAAGGGGGTGACTACCGAGATGACGACTAATAGAGAAGTATGGAAGAAAAAGACATGTTGCGCCGACCCAAAATAAATTGGGATAAGGGCAGGAGAATGATGATGATATTAATGTGTGTTATTGTGACTTAATTGATTTTATTATTGTAACTTATTTCATTATATAATTACTAAATTATTTGATTTTATTATTATTAACTTATTTGATTATATTGTTATTTTTATCACTTTAATTACCTAGTAAATCAATTATGCAAACTATGTAAGTGCTGTGCACACCTTTAATTGATAACTTCACTGTAGTACTTTATATAATAAGACTAAGCTCTCTGTTAATGTTTATGTGAATTAATCGTTGGAGTGCCATAATAAATAAATAAATAAACAAATGTGTCCATAACGATAAATGCTTATTTCCATGGTGTGAATATCTGATCGAAGTTTAATTGTATATCGTTCAGAACACGGTGTATAGGTCTGAAAAATTCGTCTGTTCAACAAAGTCGAAATAAAAAAAAATGCGATTTGTTTCCATTTTATGTGTGTCACGCAATTACGCCACTGGTTATGTTAAAGTCAGTAATAGGGAGCAAGCCTATTGCCACAAGGTACAGATCCAGACACCGGACTAGTAACAAGGAATTTCTATAAAAAAAAAAAAAATTATGCCACCTTAATCCATGATGTAATTATATAATTACTAATAATAGACAATCTAGTTAAGTATTATCATTGGATAAAATTTTGAAGAAGTATTCATCTTCCATTTCTCCATCTTCAGGCAAATCTGTGCAATGCACAGCATTGTGCACTATTGTTTTCCCATATAAAGCTCTTATGGTATCCGGGTATAATTGGCGGCATAAATCCTGTAATTAGAAAATTCTTGTTATTAAATATACTATTAGGTACCATAGAATATATATATATATATAATTATATAATATATATATGTTACTATATATAGGTATTACCTAGACGGTACTATAGACACAACCTGTAGTTTTATTATAACATCTTTAAATACCAATTATAGCTGGATTTTGTGGTGATTGAAAAATCAGCCATAAGTAGTGAAAGATAAATAGATAATAAATAAAATAATAGGTAACTAGTTGAATTTACCGGATCTCGCAGACCACATAATTTTCTGAATTCACAATCAATGTTGTCACTAGGATATATTACATTTAATTTCCAATACTATACATTTTCCTTCGGCCATATGTGTACTATGAGGGCTTGAAGAGCCCTCGGAGGGAAACTTGGAATCAAACAACTATAAGACTCTTTTAAGACTGTATTATAAGCACGACCTTACGTGCTCTAGATCGAGTCACCACTGACTGTAGTAAACAAAAATCCTAACAGAAGAAACATGACGCTAGTTTGAACGTTCGAATTTAACCCGTTCTAAATTATCTCCGGCCTGTATTATGTGAGGTCGCCCCCATGTAGATAAACCTCTACATGAGCTACGCCCATCCTTGAATAAAAGGATTGGTAAGCTCCCGCCTCTCAAGAAGACTTTTATTCACAGCATTCGAACGCTCAGACCCTTCCTGCCTATCCCTAAGATAACAGTTACCTAACGCCAGATAATATATACAGTGTGAGGTCCAACTCTTGCAAGAGTAGACTTAAGTCAGGACAAACGAATCGCGCGTCCGACACTATGACAAGTGTCTGGTAAGTTAACATTTACATGTGCCACTGTGCACCAACATAAACTAACGTCGTCATGCTTAAGCCTCGTCGCGCCAAAACTGGCGAAAAAGAGGCGACGCGGCCTCCTATATACTAACAATATGATGTAACAGTTCACATCAGCCTAGATGAGGCTTAAAGCGGATAGATGATCTTAACTTCAAACTCTTTTACCCCATCGGACGGTATCGAGCCAGAGGGAGGGAAAAGGCCAAGAGGTCAGTGTCGATCGAAAGAAAACTATCTCACGCCCATACTCCAGAGGAAATATTTCCAAAAATCTATTCCGTTCTCACCAAGTTCAAACTCCATGAAACATCAGTCAATACTGATAGAACTGTGGGTCCTCCAATATAAGTTGAATATAAGTTGAATATAAGTTGAACCAATTGTGTCTACCCGACACACTTTGCGAAGGCTATGCCCCGTAAGCAAAGATGGTTTCAGATGGTTTCAGCTTAGGGAGTGCCCTTGAAGAGTCCTCTGAGGGGATCTTGGAATTAAACAACTTTATGACTCTTTTTAGATTGTATTATAAGCATATCTTTTCGTGTTCTAGCCCGTGTCACCACTGACAGTTATATACAAAAATCCTAACAGAAGAAACATGACGCTAGTTTGAACGTTCGAATTTAACCCGTTCTAAATTATCTCCGGCCTGTATTATGTGAGGTCGCCCCCATGTAGATAAACCTCTACAGTACACATTGCCTGAAATATAACGGTTTATTTATAGATATTCAATGGAAATTTTTACGTTACACTCTACTACAGGACGCGTAATCGATGGAAAAAGAAAGATATGAATATTGCAGGATGGAGGGCTATTGGGATTTACTACAGCAGCTTCATATTCAATAATATAAAGCCCCTATTGAGAAGAAGCGGAGAGGCGGGCGAGAAGTTTAGTATCAATATCTACGACTCGCCCGTCGTCGCAACCTCCGCAAGCGTCCCAACGGGCTGCACTCGCACTGTGGACCGAACCTAATTGTTACCCCACGCAAAGCCCCGGACGCAAATGGTACGGCGGTTTTCAACCAACCGCGCTAACCCAGCTTTAGATACTCTTAACAAAGAAATATTAATCTCATAGGTAGGCAGAACTCCACGATAAACTTCATAAAACTCTTTAGCGTTGACTATTTTCAAGGAGAAAATTGTCATGGCTGATACATAGAACTTTTCCGAAGTGGCAAAATAATGGAGCCTACGTTGCCGTCTATATTGGCATGCGGTTTGATAACACAACAAGTGCAGTTCTGGAGTGTTGCTCTGAATGGTATTCGTGGCCTGCCATCATGGTATCCAAAAAATGCTTCCAATGTCTGTAATAGAGAAGAGAAAATACTAAAATTTGTTGAAGACAGTATTGGGGTCTCAGTTTATTTGCAACATAGAATGTCACTTGCAACATGGAATGTCGCTTGCAACATGGAATGTCGCTTGCAACAAGGAATTCCGCTTGCAAAATGGAATGTCAATATAATAAATGCAGGGCGTCAGGCCAGCACAAAAACTATAAATAAATTCTACTAAACTTATATGTAAACATTTCTTAAAACAAAATTAGGTTTCGCTATTTAAGCTTTATCGCAATTAAAATACTTAAGTTATAAAATATGCTCCCCATTTGACAGTGCGAGTTAAACCATTGAAAAAGTAGCCCAGTAAGTAGGTTTTTATATTTATAGTGAACTAAACCACCTTACATTGTAAGGTCGTAGGTTCGAACACAGATAGGCACTTTTCTTTGTGTAAATAATTTCATTACCGCTGCTCTCAAAACCACCGTTCGAGTAACAGTATCAATGATGGCTATCATTGATAACAGTTCAACAACATTTATTGCGTTATGTACGAACGCCAGCACATCAAGTTACTACAATCTGTCAAATTTCTTTAATAGATTTTCAACTTTATCGATAAAGCATTAAGGTTCAAGGTTGATTGGGAAAATTTGACAGTTTCGGGCAGCTTGACCTGCTGGCGTCTGTACGTGGTTGAGGAGCAGACACATTTTTCGAACATAATGGATGAGGATCAGTCAGTTTGTTACACAATTAGGGTGCTGAATAGCATCTAAAAGCAACCTGCCTTTACTGTCGATACAGTGCGACAGCAAAGACGTAACCAATTTTCTAAGTCATTCTCATTCAACAGGGATCCCGTCATCCCGACGCTTACGAACAACTCGTCACGCATGCTTCCTAAAACTCTGTAGGTAGTTACCTATCATAAAACATGATGGAAACGTTGCAGCTTCGAGAGTCTGTTTCTCATTCCACGTACGTCTGCACGGAGCGTTCACAGAGGCGCCTTCGTCGCGCGAATTTGTCTGCCCGAAGCTTCCCGTTGATGACAGACAGTGCGCACATGGCCTGCGCGTCATAAAATGTAATTTACAACCATGTTTCATGCGCACACGGCTTTAGTTCGAATTTCGAACAGCTTTTCATGTAGGTATTGTTGGATTTCGTTGCATTCTTAAAGCTTATTTGGTGTTTGATGTAATCTTCCTTTTGTTTTTATTTGTTGTTGTAAATTTAATCATTTGAGCATTAAATTGCATACAATCGGGACAACGGTAGATAATCTTTGTATAAAAAATAAATTGGTGAGTATGTATACCAACATATATCAACAACACGTTGGTTTAAAGAATAGAATACTCTTTATTGTACACCATACAAATTATAAAACATAAATATACAAAATTTTTACAAAGGGTGACACAATGGGCGGTCTTATCGCTAAGAGCGATCTTTTAAAGACAACCTTTGGATGGATTAAAATTAAAGAGAGGCAAAAATGGTAGGTAGTCTGTGGTGTACCATTTACATTATACAATCAATATATACATAAAGTATATTTTACTCGTCTAAATAAATATATACATTCAATAATAGACAAGACACAAGAGCAAAAAAAAAAAATAATAATAATAAATAATAATAATGATGATGTTTAAGGAGAGAGGAAGTGCTTTTTTATCATAATTTTGAAAGTGGACAGAGATTGAGCACGCCTTACCGACACGGGCAAGTCATTCCATAACCGTACCGCTTGAACAGTGAAAGATTTGTCAAAGAAACTGGTGGAATGCATCGGCATCTCTAGTCTCAGGTTTTCCGATGACCTCAGATATCTATTATGTGTGTCATGAAGGAACTTGAAACGTTCTTTAAGATAAGAGGGGGTTTTAGGATTAAACAAGATACTGTAGAGCTGAAATAAGATATGAGAATTCCGGCGAAGACGTATGGGAAGCCACTTGAGCTTTGTACGAAATTCAGATATGTGATCATATTTGCGCAGGCCAAATATAAATCTTATGCAAAAGTTTTGAAGTCGCTCAAGTTTATCTAGTTGTGCCTCAGTAAGATCTGGATAACTGACATCAGCGTAGTCAAGGATGGGAAATAAAAGGGATTGTGCAAGCGCAGTTTTAGTGGCAGTTGGAAGAAAGTTCCGCAACCGTCTCAGTGACTTACCAGATGCAAACACTTTACGACTTACCTCCTGTAGCTGAGGACCCCAGGAAAGATGTTTGTCGATCCGAACCCCAAGGTTCTTAACCTTTTCGCTGAAAGGAATAGCAGTTCCGTTAAATTGAACCCGGGGAAGCTACGACCAGTTTATCTTGGGGATCATCCTTGAGCTGCCAACAACAATGAGCTGAGTCTTCGATGGGTTAACCTGCAACCCATGCGCCTCACTCCACTCACAGATTGAAACCAAATCCTTGTTGATAACGTGAACAGCATCAGCCAAATTCGAGTGGCTAGCTTGTTTATAGATTTGCAAATCGTCGGCATAAAGGTGGTAGGAAGAAATAAGTTTTTTGGTAACGGAGTTTATAAATATTGCGAAAAGTAAAGGAGATAAAACGCCACCCTGAGGTACACCGGCAGAAGTATAACACCACGAAGAGCAAAACTCTTCTATGCATATACGTTGCCGGCGGCCATACAGGTAACTACGAAACCAGTCAATCGCCGTTGGAGAAATGTTAACCGAGCGAAGCATACCAAGCAGGATATCGAAATCGACAGTATTGAATGCATTGCTAAAATCTAGTAAGCAAAGAACTGTCAGATTTCCTTCTTCCACGCCCAACCGTATGTCATCAGTGACGTTAACTAAGGCGGTAGTGGTACTGTGACTAGGACGAAAACCGGATTGGAAAGGATTCAGCAGACTATTCTTACAAAGAAAAGACTAAGCTGATTGTGGACAAGGCGTTCTAGGACTTTGGAGAGGAAAGGCAAGATGGAGATGGGACGGTAATCTGAAAAAGAAGTAGGATTGGATTTTTTGGGTAAAGGAATGACTTTGGCCTCTTTCCACATCGATGGAAAGGCACCATAGGATATAGAGTAGTTCAGGATATAGCATAGGATAGGAAGGATCTCGTCGAGGACAGGGAGTATCATTTTCCGACTTACACAATCACTACAGAACTATAAATTTAAAGAACTATAAATTATTTTTTAAAGAACTATAAATTTTTAATATAATGAAAATTTAAACAGTTGTTAAACTGCGTAATAATAAATTAACTAAAAAGTGAAAGTGTGGAGGTCGAGGCTTTTTAAACGCTAAGAACCTCCACAATCGCGAGATATGCAGTCTCAGGGAATATTTCCTAGAAACCGACGTGGGGATGCATCGAGATGTAGTCGCGGTGGACAAGGGCCTCACCCCGCTTTCCTTTGGTAAAGAGAACTGGCGCAAACCAATAGTGCTTGACACTAATGAACGCATGGAGGTATGGCAGAGTAAGGAGCTTCACGGACGCTTCTTCCGGGCCCTACATGGGCCTGATGTAGATCTACACTAGCGTCCGTAGCCTGGCTGCGTTTCGGTGATCTCTTTGGAGAAACCGAAAGTTTTGTCTGTGCAATTCTCACATCAACAGTTGTACATTCATAGCAAACAGATCCTTCACAGGCTTATTAAACTTGATCAAACAAAAACCAAGGAAATGTACTTTAATAATTCTTAGCGACTTTAACGCCCATATTGGTCGACATGATACACAAAATTACCAACGCAAAGGGCTTATTCAACAAAACCAACATCATGACTTCTCCAACTGCAACTGGGAACTGTTAATAGATATAGCCAACAGGGAAAAACTGCAAATAGAAACGACAAAAGCGAGATCATCATGCAGGCTACCATGGTCAAAGGGCACTCAAAAGTCCCAATTGGATCACATTATAACGCCACACGCGACAGAAAAACTCTTTAGAGCATATCCGACCACAAAATCATCTGGGGTTTACTAAAGACAAACCGAATTTCAAACAAAAAGAAAAAACAAAACACCATAATACACAAAGACAACAGCTACCCGCGAAGGAGACAACAATAGTGACAAAGGACTTCAACTATGGACTGAATGGACTTTACAGGCCATAAGAAACGCCAAATTGTTACTACTATTCATAAAACACTCAAATATGGACTGGAAATTAGTCAGACTAATGTATCGAATGGTGATCGTTCCGTGCATGATACATAGTTTGAAAGTATCGGCACTTACTAAAGCTAACAGGTCAAGATCCAGAAAATATGAGCGAGTTATCATGAGAGATTTGATAAACCACTCTAGGAATAAACCAAGACAAAAGAAAAATGCATAAAACCTTAGACGGAAAAACAGTAACCAAACGCATCAAGAACCACAGGATGTGCTACCTCGCACATGTTTACAGGCGCCGCGTACCACATCTGTTGCATGCAGCAACGGAGTACAAGGCCAAAATTAAGAAGGTTGGCCGACCTATCTACTATCTAACACATGGAACGACAACTTAAAACAGGACATGAAGTACCTACTTCGACAAGGGAATCGATTTTTGGATAGATACGGCGAAAGACAAAAACAAAATCAAGATCGCTGCTAGTGAGATAGATATATATACAAAAAACCGGAAACGGATAGTAGCGAGAACTCCGACGATGACATTGAAAACAGCAACATCTAACACAACATAACACAACAGAGCAAGGACATACAAGAGAACCGAGAAAGCAGTAGAACCTCGCCAAAAGATTCACGGGTGAAGCTCGACCTGAAGCACCTGGCCACGTAGTCTTTAAAAGATGCCCATCCATAGACAAATATCACCCATCTCTCCACTAGTCTAATGCTTACTTTAGGATGCATATCCGGTAGGCTCTTAAATCCTACCCTATCCTAGGGGCACGTCTTCCCTACAAAAACCGCGCCCCCCGGTCTACTTCTTGATATGCAATGGTCGCTGTAGCACCATGAACATGAGGCTACAGGAGCTAGTGTGAATCTTGGGGTTCATTCGATTAATCGAGTCTGGTCAAACCACGCTGGGATCGGTGCAATTCATATTCATACAATAATGAACATATTATGTACATTTATTCTTATTCAAAATGCGACTGTGGCGCGGCGAGAAAGTACCACGCGTTTTTTCAATCGATAAATAGTTCCGGTGTCCACACAGGCCACACAGATCAATATAAATTAATATTCCTTGTAACATTCATATTGATTTAAACATAGAGATATCCTACTACCTACTTTGTTTCAGGTGTACAATTACTTTGATAAATACATATTTTTGTGCATTAGTGCTTCATTTTTATCCATTCGATAATTCATGTCAAGTAATAAATCCAAGTAAAGGCAAAAACCTACTTAGACGAGTGCATGCACCATACATTAAACCAGATTTGCTACAAATTGACAATGTTGTCAATATATTTTCAAAACTACTTCTTCTAAGAGACTGCGCTCCAGCCACCATGAGGACTTTGTTTAACCGTAGTGAAAGGTAAAATAAAAATTTGGATTATTTAATAAGCTCAGTGGTAAGCAAAGGATTCTTCCGGGTTTTCCTTATTCTTTTCCAATTTCCACCGCCTTTTCGGCGTCTACGCTACATTATTTCTCGCAGAAAGCTGCACTGTCCAAGCTGTACCACGGTCTCTCACGGCTGGGCTAGGCGGTTGCCATGCATATGTGCCACAGGAACTTTTTGGCGTTACCCAATTAGAAGTTGAGAGCCAACTCCAGCCAGTTCTTCATAGCGGGCTTTATCTACTGCCGCTACTGTGGCATGCTTGTAGGTGTGCCAACTTTGGGCCAAAAACATTTGAATAACTGTCTTGCCAGCGCGACACGAACAAGAGAAGAACATTTTTTAAGGGATCTGGAGGAAGATCCTATGGGTCATGGTAATGTCGGACTCACCGACTCAAACGATTAAAACTCCGCTTCTTGTTTTCAGTACTTTTGCTGTGATTAAACCAGTTTCATCACGTAAACACGGAAAAGTACTAGCATTTATTATGAAGAAAGGGTTCCGCATCGTTCGTATGAAAAACGGAAGAATTAAGAAAGAGATTGCAATGAATCTGTACAGACATTTGGGCGAAAGCAATATGCTCACGTAAGTGAATCCATGTTAGGTGTTGCTACACGTAATAACGTTTGTTATATAAGATTCGGTTACTTCCCGGCATGGTATCTGTCGTTAACCATAGTACGTGGTTGTTATTGTTGTTGCTTAGATATTTGAAATAACCACTCTGAAAGTTTAAACTAATCAAACTTCTATGTAACAAGTTCAAAAAATGTGGATTTCAGGTGATCAAACTTTGAACGCTAATATCTCGGAATCGTGACGCTTTACGAGGTTTGGTTCTAGCATATTTTCTGTTTGCATTGATGTCAGCTATCGATTTACATAGGAAACATGCATGGCCGCCATTTAAAAAAAAAAAAACAAAATGACGCGACAGTAGGCTCCATATAAAAATCTTCAATCTCATTTCTTTATAATATTAATGTATTACTGTACGGTATCGCCGTACATTTTTTTGCTTACTCGGTAACCTTTTTTTTTTTTTTTTTGTTCCGGGGTGGAAAATCCTCATGGATGTCCGCCGCCCTGGGGCGGGCGACGGGGTCTGTCAGACTCTTACTGACTAAAAACCACCCCAGTGTTCCATCTCTCACCTACGCCGGGGGTCGCGGGAACGTAAGATCCTTCCGCAACCTACTCGGTAACCTACGTTAGGCCAACGATGCGCGTCATAATTTAACATAATAAAACAATATGACTAAAAATAAAATACTAATACTATGAATTTAAACATAGTGAGCTTAAAACTGTGTAACTTATCAACAACTGAGAGAAATAATCGCCTCTCTACCCACTCTAGTACTGTAACTTACTCTTAACTTAAATAAACTTAACTACTTAGGGCCGATTTTTTGATCCGTAGTTAAACTCAACCAATTGTTAAAAATAGTATCTAATGGTTAAATTTTTGCAAAATGTGTTTTTTTATCAATTTCTAGTCTATCTAATGATAATATCCTTATTATAGGGATCCCATTAGGAATTTTCTCGGTAGCAGCACGGATTCTGGATTTGTGCTCAGTTCCCGCCCCCTATTACATGGGACTTTAACAGAACTGGTGTAATGTATTATGGTATTTATGGTACATCACCTATTCCTAATCCTTTCGGGGGAAAACGGGCGTGGTTTTATAGTTAAAAATCAGAAATGGCTAAGTAATAACAGTCGCACGAGTTGATGCGTCGCTAGCATGTTTGAGAAACTTTTCCGAGGTCAGTGACTATGATCCCAAATAGCAAAGGTCCTAAAATAGAGCCCTGACTTACTCCAGAACAAGTGTAGTAAAGCGCGGACACAAGGTAACCATGTCGAACATATTGCTGTCGATCCTGAAAGTAACTGGCATGTTTTTTTTGTAATTTCGTGTAAAGCCTATGTTGTTAAGTTTAGCGAGCAATACTTCATTATCAACGCGATCGAATACTTTCTTAAAGTCGAAGTAATTAACATCAACCTACTTTTTTTTTGTGATTTCGTGTAAAGCCTATGTTATTAAGTTTAGCGAGCAATACGTCGTTGTCAACGCGATCGAATACTTTCTTAAAATCGAAGTAATGAACATCAACCTACTCTTATATGTCTTTGTCTAAGTGTTGCGAAATAAGATGCACCAACGTTAGAAGGTTCGTATTAATAGAGCGGTTAGATCGAAAGCCATGTTGAGAATCGCAGAAAAATGGTTGTATCTGGAAATAAATAAGCCGCTGTAATATCGATTCGAACAGTTTATGATTATTTGTTGCTTACGATCTCGTGGAATACTGTGTTCCACCTTACATCTATATATATAAAAATGAAATACAATTTTTTTTTTTTATAAAATAAAATAATTTACTTAACATAGTTACACTGATTAATTACTATTTTTACAAGCTAAAACTAAAATATATATACAATTATATACAAGTATACATATAATACGAAAAAATATAGAAAAGGCAGGAGCTCTTTGGATATCAAAAAATTCGTCCGCAACACTGTCAATGGGATAAGTGCCTAACAGGCTCGCAGCATTACCACGTTGGATGGCAATGCTGATTTTTTGGGCTAAAAGTAGGCCAGCCTTCTGGTCACGTGAAGAGTCAACCAACCGCTTGGCGATGTCCCGAAAAATTCGATGACCACTCGGACCCCAAGGCCGTTTCAATCTCAAACGGCTCAAACGTATAGCTCCCAATAAGGTTGTTATATTTGCGCCGTTTCAGGTATTCTGCTCCTGCAAAAAAAAATGCTATTTCCCTTGGTCACGCCATAACTCGAAAACGACTTTACCGATTTCATCCATATTTTTTTTTAAGTTTTCTAATACTTTGTACAAGGTTCTTAAGAACCTACGAAAAAAAAATTAAGAAAGTTGCTTCATGCGGACGAAGTCACGGGCAGCTAGTTACACATAATATGAGGTGGAACACGGTACTGTTTTCTTTCTTCAATTGTTTGGCTGTCAGTGTCAAAAGGGAAAAAATAAGAGTTGAAGGTTGAAGTTTGACCACTGGAACTAGAATATCTAACATAGTACATTTTAAATTACATATAATTTTCCCTTTAATTTAAATATTGAAGCTATTTTATAAGCAATTTTATTCGTACTAAGATACCTTTACCTGCATTAAGTAGAAAATCTACTTCAGTGCTGACCTCAAACAGACGCCCTCGCTTCGCCCTCGGTTGAAATTAAATATAAAAATGGTAACATATTTCGATTGATTGCTTATTTAGAAAACATGAATAGCTAAAAAGGAAAGTTTCACCCTGCCTACTCGAGAATAAAGTTATCATTTATTTTGTAAAATGATTAGTTTATGTTATATTTTGAAACCGAGATCACACCAGGTCATTAGAACATTGTATAAGCCTGGGTTCCTGGGTAGGTCTAACAGGTACATATGTACCTGCCTTAGGCCTCGGCAGGCTAATTTTATTCGGTTTTTACAATTGATTAATGGTTCCGTTGTCCACACATATTAGTAGACGCGATTACTTAATACAAAGAATAAAATTCATATTAATTTTAATAACATATAAACTACCTTATTTCAGGTGTACGATTACTTTGATAAACACATATTTTTGTGCGAAATGTATGACGAAGACGCCGACGCTTTTGTGGAATTAGTGCTTAATTTTTTTCCATTCGATAATTCATGTCAAGTAATAAATTCAAAAACAGGCAAAAACCTGTTAAAACGTGTACACGCGCCATACCTTAAACCAGAAATGTTACAAATTGGCAATGTTGTCAATGTATTTGCAAAACTACTTCTTATAAGAGACTGCGCCCCAGCCACCATGAGGACTTTGTTTAACCGTAGTGAAAGGTAAAATAAAAATTTGGATTATTTAATAAGCTCAGTGGTAAGCAAAGGATTCTTCCGGGTTTTCCTACATCCATAATTTCCACTGCCTCCTTGGCGTCTACGCTACATCATCTCCCGCCGAACGCTGCACTGTCCAAGCTGTATAACGGTCTCTCACGGCAGGGCTAGGCGGTTGTCATGCCTATATAGCACAGGAACTTTCTGGTATACCCAATTGGTGGGCATACCCAGTTCTTCATAGCGGGCTTTACCTACTGCTGCTAATGTGGCATGCTTGTAGGTGGGCCAGCTTGAGGCCATCAAAAATTGAATAACTGATGTGCCAGCTACACGAATAAGAGAAGAATATGTGCCAATACTTTTTAAGGGATCTGGAGGTAGATCCTATGGGTCATCATGGTAATGTCGGACTCACTGACTAAAACGATAAAAACTCCGCTTTCCTGTTTTCAGTACTTTTGCTATGATTAAACCTATTTCACCAAGTATGCACGGCAAAATAATAACATTTATTATGAAGAGGGGGTTTCGCATTGTTCGTATGAGGAACGGAAAAATTAAGAAAGAATTTGCAATGGATATCTACAGATATATGGGTGGAAGCAACCTGATGCCGTAAGTGAATCCCTGTCGCGTCTTTCCATCCTATACAAGGCCAACACTAATCGCGTATGGATTGGAAATCACTTTTTTACTATGGTCTTCCAATCTATACAAGAGTAGTACGCAAATACTCGCGTATACTTCGTAGTGACCTAACTACCTACCTTATTCCATAATATACAGTGCCAGTACGCATCCGGTTAGACTGGAAGCCGACCCCAACGTAGTTGGGGAAAAGGCTAGGCAGATAGGCAGATAGGCCAGTACGCATCGTACTAATTTACAGGCAAGTTCTGAAGTGCTTTAAACCTACTAAAGTATTTTTTTCTACATATATAATCTAGTCATTTCTGGCGTAGGGGTCACACTTTTAACCTAAACTTTTTTTTTTTTTTTTCCGGGATGGAAAATCCTCATGGATGTCCGCCGCCCTGTCGCGGGCGACGGGGTTTGTCAGACTCTTACTGACTAAAAACCACCCCAGTGTTCCATCTCACACCTACGCCGGGGGTCGCGGGAACGTAAGATCCTTCCGCAACCCCCGACTGGTGCCGGCCCGCCACCGCGGGCCTCCTCGGGTCAGGGGGGGGAGTGAGGTGTTTGACTCCCCCCGCGACGTCTAAGAGGGGCGCGCGTGGAACACTACGCGCCGCCACCTCGGGTCCTGGTGTGGGGGGGGCGACGAACGTCCCCAAGTCCGTCGCCCCTGGACCCATTTAGGGGGGCTGGAAGAGGGCGTTATCCGCCCTCCGCCGACGCCCGGTGCGCCTGCTGCGGGCCGGGTGAGAGGACGAGATCTCCCTGTCCCTTTCCGCAGCCTCTTTCTGCGAGACGACCGTTTCGCAGAAGGAAACCACCGCGTCCCAGGACTCTTCGCTGCTGACCATCGACTCGACCACGGCCGGCAGCGACAGGTCACTGCCTACTTCTGAGATGAGGGCACGGCGCGGCATACGCTGGCAGAGTGTGCCGCCTGGGAGGAGCCGCGCCGTGCCCTGCCAGCGTATGACGCGCCGTGTCCTCCCGGCAGTCGACGCAGTGGTGACACCGGGCGTCCGGCTCCCTGTTTATCCGACACAGGTACTTCCCGAAGCAACCAACGCAGCTCCATGTGTCGCTGCATCGGTCGCTCGCCCCGCGCCCTCGCTTCCTCGCGTCGCCGATACAGTGACGCGAGTACTTTCGCCTCGAGGTCCCAGGGCGGGGATCCAGCCAGTACGCAGGCTGCCTCGTAGGAGATCGTTCGATATCCTCTGATGACTCTGACGGTCATCGCTCTCTGCGGTTTCCGCAGTATCGCGATACTGCCGGCCGTCAGGTCAGAGGCCCACACCGGGGCCCCATACAGGGCCATCGATCGCACGACCCCACGTAGAGCCGCCTACAGGCGGCGCTCGGGCCCCCCAGATTGGGAAGCAGCGTTGATAGCGCCCCAGCCGCGCCCAACAGCTTGGGCGCCAGCCGCCGGAAGTGGGGGCCAAAGTCCCACCGGCTGTCGAGCACCAATCCCAGGTACTTCATGGTAGACTCGACAGCGATCCGAACCCCCCGACCACGATGTGTGAGCCGGGCGGCGGCGCCCGCCGGGGGCCATGAAACACCATGGCCTCCGACTTGCTGAGGGCCACCTCCAGGCCTAGGCGACGTATGCGGCCTACCACCTGTGAGACCGCAGCCATCGCCAGCAACGCTGCCTCCCTGTGCGAGCTCCCCCGGGCAGTGACCAGCGTTTCATCCGCGTAACACGTCAGGTTACCCCCGGTCTGAGCTCGCCCCTCAGCACCCAGTCGTACCCGACGTTCCACAGGAGCGGTCCTAGGACCGAGCCCTGGGGAACGCCACACGACATGCCGCGGGTTTCCGCCATCGCGTCCCATGTAGGTGACACACCTCTCCGACAGATAAGCCCCAACGATGTGGCGGAGGTAGGGAGGCACTCGATGATACCGTAGTGCCTCCCGAATACAACTCCAGGGCAGGGTGTTAAATGCGTTGGAGATGTCCAAGGGCACCACCAACATCACCCCGCCCCGGGACACCGCTTCCTCCGCCAGGACTCTCACTCGCACTGGGCTCCTAACCTAACCTAATCATTTTTTTTTTGTTAGGCGTAAGTGATGTAACATAGTATAGTTTGGAACCAGGACGAGCGTACACGTTACCAACTATACAAGAGCAGTACACAAAATTCGTGTATACATTGTAATCGCAGATTTAAAAATAGCAATACAAAGTATACGCGAGAAGTTGGCTGCGTTCTGGCCTTGTATAGACTGGAAAGACGCATCCCTGTCATGTGTTGCCACAAGTAATAACATTTGTTAGGTACATAAGATTTTAAAGCAAGCGGTTAGGTACATCACGGCACGGTAACTGTCGTTAACCATAGTACCTTAACAGCGATAACCCAAAAATAATACTCAATATTAATTAATTACACACAAACCTTCCGGAATAAATTCCCTAAATAATGGTGGAAATCGCATCAAAATCCGTTGCTTAGTTTGGAAAAACAAAACTGTCATACAAACAGACACGAGAAGCGTTTAATTTATAATATTATGTATTTTACTATAGCTGAATATCAGTATTTTACATGGAGCGACTGTCTATCTGACCTCCACAACCCAGTGACTGGGTAATACAATACCCTTGGTAAAACTGATTGTCAGACTTTCGGGCTTCTGACGACCTGTAACGACTGCCAAAGATCTACAAATGACAGCCGGGACCAACGGCTTAACGTGCTTTCCGAGGCACGGAGGGGTCTTGGTATGGTATTCAGCTGCATCCGGTTAGACTGGAAGCCAACCCTAACATAGTTGGGAAAAGGCTAGGCAGATTGATTATGTATTTTGCTATATTATGTATTACACCTTGATGATCAATTCTTACGCCACGACATATATACATAAGCCCCATAAGCCCATAAGCACAAAACTTACTTCTTTGTGCAGTATCATAATCGACTACGTAACTAGTGGTGAAGTTATCGGCCTGGAACTGGTAGGTCCTGACGCAGTTAAAGAATGGAAGAGCGTTTTAGGCTCAACAGACCCGGCCGATGCGGCTCCTGGCACCCTCCGGAAGATGTACGGAACAGATATACTAAGAAACGTCGCCCATGGAGTAAATACGAGGATAGAAGCTATCAATGTATGTAACAGGTACCTAATCCCTATACGACACAACGAGTCTTAGAAAGAGACGGTCGCACAAGTACCTAAGTATAATTAACAGGACTACACTATAAAGTCGAACTGAAACTCAATGTGCATTATTATCGGTTGCGTACTCTAGGTTAATTAATGATTGTTTTTAATTGACGTCTCTGAGTGTAATGGGTAAGCCTTAACTCTCCTCCTTAAGTATTTACCACTTTCCAACAACTTTACAGATATTGGAAGCATTTTTTGGAGACGAAAATGGCAAGCCACGGGTTGCATTTTGTGCAACATTCAAGAACTGCACTTGTTGTGTGATCAAACCGCATGCGATTATAGACGGAAACGTGGGCTCCATTATCGAACATATTGTCACTTCGGACAACTTCTACATATCTGCCATGGCTATGTTCTCCTTGAAATTAGCCAACGCTAAAGAGTTCTATGAAGTTTATGCTGGAGTTCTGCCTACTTATGAGGTTAATATTTTTTGTGACGAGTATCTTCTACTCCAAGGTTGGATTCACAAGAGAGCCTAGCGCGGTTGAACAGCCGGTTGCTTAATTGTTCACAGCCTGGGCTGTGAAAAATTAGGCTAGGTCGACAGTGCGAGTCTAGCCGTGTCACGACTCTTGGGACGACGAGCGCGAAGTATCAATCTTAAGAAACCACTGCGGTAAAACACAATGGCCCTCCGTCCTGCAATATACATATCAGGGCTAACATGACAGGTTCGAGAACGCACTCTATCCCTCTTTGTCGAAATTCGTCTACGAACGATTCTGATATCATGCATATTCGAGTAGAGATTCATATTTAAGTTTCGATTGAATATCTATCATTAAACCGTTATATTTCAGGCAATGTGTATACAGCTGGCTGAAGGAAAATGTATAGCGTTCGAAGTTAAATGTAGGGATCCTAGTGTGAATGTTGTTTGTGAATTCAGAAAATTGTGCGGTCCTCGTGATCCGGTAAATTTAAATCATTATTATTTTATCTTTCAGTACTTAAGGCCTTTTCCATCATCATAAAACCAAGTGCCCAAGCTATAATTGTGGTCCTACTAGGCTAGGACATAGTTATACGGGCGTCCCACGGATATGCCACATGGAGGGAAAGTACTCGTACCTTGAATATTGTAAATGGAACATTTTACTGAATGAAGACATTATTTGAATTTGAAAAAACAATTTAGACTGCATTCATAGATATTTAAATAATTACGTGGTTGAACCGGGAATCGAACCCGTTACATGAGAAAAATAATCATCCTGTAGCTTTATCATACCGATCGAAAAGCTTCATCACAAGGATAATTTTTTGCTAAATAACATAGTGTCAAAAACAAAAGGAAGACCACGAATTTTAACATTTGATGTGAAATATTGTTCAGAATAATGAAAAGCTGGCATTGCCGTAAGGTCATACACCTGACATTATCATAAGTACCTATTACTAATAAATGTACCCTCTTGAGAAGTACGCATCATTTCCCTATTATAATTTAAGTGCATGATAAAATGATAAAGAGATACGTAATTGGTAGGTACCTGGTTGTATGTAACAAATCGAGCCGTATCCTGAGCCGAAAGGCGAGTATTATTTTGTCTAGATCCCCAGATCTATCCCCGTTAGATTGTTTATGGGGTTATGTAGAGAATTTAGTTTACAAGAACCAGTATGAAAATGTTCACGAGCTACAAGCAGAACTTAGACGTATTATTCTAAATATCCACCACAACAAGATCGAAAAATCGACAGAGAGCGAAATAATCAAAAGAGTGCGACTTTGTATTCAACAGGAAGGGACTGATTTTGAGCATTTGACAAATGGATTAATTTGGTATTAAAAATGTTAAAATTCATGGTCTTCCTTTTATTTTTGACAATATGTTATTTAGCAAAAAATAATCCTTATGATGAAGCCTTTCGATCGGTATGATAAAGCTACAGGGTGATGACTTTTCTCATGTAACGGGTTCGTTTCCGGTTCAACCATGTTATTATTTAAATATCTTTTTAAATTCAAATAATGTCTTCTTTCAGTAAAATGTTCCATCTACAATATTCAAGGTACTTTCCCTCCATGTGGCATATCCGTATATGGTGTTTGTAGTAGCAGTAAATATGATCAAGAATTATTAGTTTGTAACTGTGTAAGTGTAGTTTGTAAGTTGTCTACATTATCGCATTAGGTGACAAACCTGTAAAGATAATTGTACGAGTATGGTGGGAAATAAATAAATAAAATAATTCGTATTTAATGGTGTTATAATAAAACTACAGTTTGTATCTATAGTACCTTATAGATACCTCGAACGAACCTAATAATCTAATCTAACTAGCTTGTAATGACCCACTGCAGCTAATTTAATTTGACCCTGTATAATAATACAGGGTCAAATTAAAATTCAGTTTCGCTAGCTAATTTAATTTAAATTAGCTAGCGAAACTGCTGGGAAGGTGATGGGTGTCGATATCTAAACATGATAAAATAAAAATGAAAAAATATTTAAGTACTCTTTTATGGGTCAACAACTGCTGGTAGTATTGATACTTGGAAGTGTGAGCTGAGAAAAGCTATTTCCTTTTGTTATATGGTAATTATTGTATGGTAATCGACACCAATCACGTGTGTAAAGTTTACACAAAAGACTGTTTTAAATCACTAGACTAACAGCGGTGCAGGAACCACCAAAAAAAAAAAACAATTTAATTTATTTTTTGTTTAATAATATATATTGATGGGTAACGATGTCTAAAAAACATTTGCTAGCAAAACTCCGCAGACTTGATAGTCTGCGGAGTTTTGCTAGCTAATTTAATTTGACCCTGTATATTTCATAAGATGAATTTTCTTATTACAGGACTTATGCCGCCAATTATACCCGGATACCATAAGAGCCTTATATGGGAAAACAATAGTGCACAATGCTGTGCATTGCACAGATTTGCCTGAAGATGGAGAAATGGAAATTGAATACTTCTTCAAAATTTTAGGCAATGATATGAGAAGATAAACTATATTCTTTTAGTGATTTATTAATTTTTAGAACATTTAGAATGTAATTATTTATTTTATAATTACACTTACGATTTTATTTATTGATTAAATATTGTGTTTACTTATCTAAAATTGTAATGACCTGTTTACATAAGTGACATATTTTAAATTGTATTTTTAAAAATACATATGCCACCTTAATAAATTATTTATTTTTTATTTTTTATTTTATTTAATATTAAGTATATTTAATATAGGTATATATATATATGTATACATGTGAAAAAATAAGCAAAAGAATTATAGCGCATCAAAAAATTCGTCCTCATCGCTGTCAACAGGAACAGTGCCCAAAAGGCTGGCAGCATTGCCACGTTGTATGGCGATGCTAATTATTTGGCCAAGAAACAGGCCAGCCCGGTCACGTGAGGAGTCGACTAACCGCTTGGCGATATCTCGAAAAACCAAGTGGGCACTCGGACCCCATGGCCCTAGTGTTTTAACCCCAAACGGCTCGATCATATAACTCCCAATCAGGTTGGAATATTTTCGCCGTTTGAGGTTTTCTGCACCAGCAGCAGCCGCTCCAGCACAGCCCACCGTGCTAGGAAGATGAGATGGCGCAAGGGTGTTGACACATGTTGCATCCCACACCAAAGGTCAGGCAGACCTTTGGTGTGGGATGTGGGATGCATGGACTTCCAGGGCATTATGGTCTTTCCGTCAGGTCTCTTCCCATTGTTGCGTGCCAGGCCGTTGGGTTCTAAAACAGCTGGCACCCCGGCAATGACGAGAGCACGACGGATGATGTCATTAATGCTGGCGTGCCGAGCTATCGGGCCTGCGCGCCTACTGAAGGTTAGGCCATGGTGTCCGAGGCAGCAGGAGGTGCTGTGGTTCCGCGGGGCGATAACGTAAATCTGCGACGCGTCCATGCCCCGGGTCCACGCACAGTCGGCAAGGCGTCAGGTGTACTGGTGCACCGCCGAGATCGCGCAGCTGCGCGTCGCGTGCGTGGCGGTCAGGCGCCAGTACACCCGATCCTGGAGGAGACGTCGTCGGGTCCCTGACGAAGAAGCCGCGCTGTATGAGGTGTACCGCGCGGCGAAGGGAAGTCTGTGGCTGGCCATCAGCGAGGCAAAGACGCGAGCCAGGGAAGAGATGTTGAAGACTCTAAATAGGGATCCGTGAGGGCGCCCTTATCGCGCGGTCCGAGGGAAACTTCGAGCCGCGGCGGAGAGTCTCCAACCCGAGCTGCTGGAGGAAGTGGTCGCAGCCCTCTTCCCGGCAAGAGTGGAGCATACGCCGCCGCCGATGGCTTTGTCCACAGCCGCAGAGTCCACAGAGGAGAACGCCATCAGCGTCCCAGAGGTGACACAGGCAGAGATGGAGGCAGCCGTGATGCGGCTCCGGGCCAAGAACGTGGCTCCGAGACCCAACGGGATCCTCGGCTGCGCGTTAGCCCTCGCTCTGAAGGAACTTGAGCCCCAACTGAGAGGACTCTACACAGCGTGCCTCGAGCAGGGCCAGTTTCCCTCTTTGTGGAAATCTGGTCGTCTGGTCCTGTTCAAGAAGGCGGGGCGCCCTGCGGACTCGTCGTCCGCGTACCGGCCCATAGTGCTGCTAGACGAGGTGGGTAAGCTGTTTGAGCGTATAATCGTAGCCCGCCTCGTCGGCCACTTGTGCAGAGAGGGGCCGGATCTGTACGACAGTCAGTTCGGGTTTCGGCATGGGCGCTCCACCATACACGCTGTGTCGCGAGTGAGAGTCATGGCGGAGGAAGCGGTGTCCTTGGAGCGGGGTCCTTCTGCGAAACAGTCGTCTCGCAGAAGGACTCTGCGGAAAGGGAGAGGGAGATCTCGTCCACTCACCCGGCCCGAGCAGGCGCACCGGGCGTCGGCGGAGGGCGGATAACGCCCTCTTCCAGCCCCCCTAAATGGGTCCAGGGCACATCAGGACTCGAGGTGGCGGCACGTAATGTTCCATGTGCGCCCCTTTTAGACGTCGCGGGGGGAGTCGCACACGTCACGTGCCGGCCGGCACCAGTCGGGGGTTGCGGAAGGATCGTACGTTCCCGCGACCCTCTGACCCCGCCGCCCGCCCCAGGGCGGCGGACATCCATGAGGATTTTCCACCCCGGAAAAAAAAAAGAAAAAGAAAAAAAAAATTGTGTGCGAGGCAGGTTGATTTTGATTTTGTTGGGTGACGGGAGTGCTTGAAGCCAGAGCCCCAACTCCCACTCACCCACAGCCAGCAGGCGGGCACGCTCAGCACTATTGATGGACGTATTGATAACATTTTTCCGTACCAACCTGCAGAGCGGCTCATCCCTCTCTCTCTGGGAAGATAGGCTTACGGGCCGATCTGTATCCGGGCAAGCCGCTTTCCAGGCGTTCACTGCGTCGGTCAAGCAAGGCACTTCATAGTCAACCAGGCAGGGGGCCAAAATTTTCCCGGTCAACTTTTCGGTGCTGTGGGCAGAGGACAGGAACGCCGTAAGTAAGCTAATACTGGTAATTTTGCGGACGCCGAGGCCACCAAAATGGATGGGTAGTGTGGCTTGAAGCCACGCTCGGTCGTCCAAGGTCACATTTAAAATGGTTGTTAATGTGCTGCGAATAATATGGTCAATTTTGTCCAACAGATGTGGTTGCTTCCATTAAGGGGAAGAACGTAGAAAATACACAAAATTTGGACCAAAACAACAGTATCAATCAGGGTGAATGCCGAATGTAAATTAATAAATTAATTTTGGAGAGTCAGTCTGAAATGTCGTTGAAATTTTTAATTTTTTCATCAAAGAAAGGTGAAAAGCTATCTTCTAAAATTGGGGAACCTAGGACGTGCAGTAAACTTTTGTCTAAAATTTTGATATTGCATTAAATGTATCTAAGAGTCAATTGTCTGTCGATAATGTCAGAAAGCTAAAGTTCAAATTTTAAGGGGTTAAGGTACAAGCCAATAGATTGAAATTCCTCTTTGAGGAGTTGTAGATCTTCCAAAACAGTGTCTACATTAAATTTTGAATTTAGTTTCTGTAAAATTGGACGAATAGCTGGCACGAGAGGGTCACCTTGTCACCAACTGCAGATTCGAAAACATTGTCCTTGTATAATAATTTGGAGGGGTGCCTGTAGCACTGCCACACAAAAAGAAAAAAAAAATTAAGAAAGTTGCTTCATGTGGACGAAGTCGCGGGCAGTAGCTAGTTACACATAATGTAAGGTGGAACACGGTACTGTTTTCTTTCTTCAATTGTTTGGCTGTCAGTGTCAAAAGGGAAAAAATAAGCGTTGAAGGTTGAAGTTTGACCACTGGAACTGGAATATCTAACATAGTACATTTTAAAGTATACCTAATTATCCCTTTAATTTAATTATTGAAGCTATTTTATAAGCAATTTTATTCGTATTAAGATACCTTTACCTGCATTAAGTAGAAAATCTACTTCAGTGCTGACCTCAAACAGACGCCTTCGCTTCGCCCTCGGTTGAAATTAAATATAAAAATGGTAACATATTTCGTTTGATTGCTTATTTAGAAAACATGAATGGCTAAAAAGCAAAGTTTCACCCTGCCTACTCGAGAATGAAGTTATCATTTATTTTGTAAAATGATTAGGTTATGTTATATTTTGAAACCGAGATCACACCAGGTCATTAGAACATTGTCTGGGGTCATTGCCTGGGTTCCTGGGTAGGTCTAACAGGTACATATGTACCTGCCTTAGGCCTCGGCAGGCTAATTTTATTCGGTTTTTACAATTGATTAATGGTTCCGTTGTCCACACATATTAAAAGACGCGATTACTTAATTACAAAGAATAAAATTCATATCAATTTTAATAACATATTGTATACTACCTTATTTCAGGTGTACGATTACTTTGATAAATACACATTTTTGTGCGAAATGTATGACGAAGACGCCGACGCTTTTGTGGAATTAGTGCTTAATTTTTTTCCATTCGATAATTCATGTCAAGTAATAAATTCAAAAAAAGGCAAAAACCTGCTAAGACGTGTACACGCGCCATACCTTAAACCAGAAATGTTACAAATTGGCAATGTTGTCAATGTATTTGCAAAACTACTTCTTATAAGAGACTGCGCCCCAGCCACCATGAGGACTTTGTTTAACCGTAGTGAAAGGTAAAATAAAAATTTGGATTATTTAATAAGCTCAGTGGTAAGCAAAGGATTCTTCCGGGTTTTCCTACATCCTCTGTAATTTCCACTGCCTCCTTGGCGTCTACGCTACATCATCCTCCGCAGGACGCGGTGCTGTCCAAGCTGTACCACGGTCTCTCGCGACTGGGCTAGGCGGTTGTCATGCCTATATAGCACAGGAACTTTCTGGCATACCCAATTGGTGGGCATACCCGGTTCTTCATAGCGGGCTTTAGGTACCTACTGCTGCTACTGTGGCATGCTTGTAGGTGGGCCAACTTGAGGCCATCAAAATTTGAATAACTGATGTGCCAGCTACACGAACAAGAGAAGAATATGTGCCAATACTTTTTAAGGGATCTGGAGGTAGATCCTATGGGTCATCATGGTAATTTCGGACTCACTGACTAAAACGATAAAAACTCCGCTTTCCTGTTTTCAGTACTTTTGCTATGATTAAACCTATTTCATCAAGTATGCACGGCAAAATAATAACATTTATTATGAAGAGGGGGTTTCGCATCGTTCGTATGAAGAGCGGAAAAATTAAGAAAGAATTTGCAATGGATCTTTACAGACATTTGGGTGGAAGCAACGTGATGCCGTAAGTGAATCCCTGTCGCGTCTTTCCATTCTATACAAGGCCAACACTAATCGCGTATGGATTGGAAATCACTTTTTTACTATGGTCTTCCAATCTATACAAGAGACAAGAGTAGTACGCAAATACTCGCGTATACTTCGTAGTGAACTAACTAACTACCTTATTCCACAATATACAGTGCCAGTACGCATCGTACTAATTTTCGTAATAATTTACAGGCTTAAGAATTTTTTTTCTATATAATTTAGTCGTTTCTGGCACTCGCCGGCCGCTGCCGCGGCACCGCTCGCTTCGCTCGCTCGGCTCGTGTGTAACACTTTTAACCTAACCAAACCATTTTTTTTGTCAGGCGTAAGCGATGTAGTATAGTTTGGAACCAGGACCGCGCGTATACGTTACAAACTGTACAGACGCCAGCAGGTCACGCTACCCGAAACTGTCAAATTTTCCCAATCAACCTTGAACCTTAATGCTATATCGATAAAGTTGAAAATGTATTAAAGAAATTTGACAGATTGTAGTAGCTTGATGTGCTGGCGTCCGTACAAGAGCAGTACACAAAAGTCGTGTATACATTGTAATTGCAGATTTAAAAATAGCAATAGAAAGTATACGAACAGTTTCTTATGGCTGCGTTCTGGCCTTGTATAGAATGGAAACACGCATCCTTACCGTATGTTGCCACACGTAATGACGTTTGTTACATAAGATTTTAACGCAAGCGGTTACATCACGGCACGGTAACTGTCGTTAACCATAGTACCTTAATACCGATAACCCAAAAATAATACCCAATATTAATGTATTACACACAAACCTTCCGGAATAAATTCCCTAGATAATGGTGCAAATCGCATCAAAATCCGTTGCTTAGTTTGGAAAACAAGACTGTCATACAGACAGACACGAGAAGCGAGCTTAATTTATACTGTTATGTATTTTACTATATTATTTACTACACTTTCTGAAATAATCAATTTTTAGAACTGGCCACGACAAATAGATGTATACTCATATAAGCATAAAACTTACTTCTTTGTGCAGTATCATAATTGACTACGTAACTAGTGGTGAAGTTATCGGCCTGGAACTGGTAGGTCCTGACGCAGTTAAAGAATGGAGGCGCGCTTTGGGCGCAACAGACCCGGCCGATGCGGCTCCTGGCACCCTCCGGAAAATGTTCGGAACAGATATAATAAGAAACGTCGCCCATGGAGTAAACACAAGGATAGAAGCTATCAATGTATGTAACAGATACCTAATCCCTATACGACACAATGAGTCTTAGAAAGAGACGGTCGCACAAGTACCTACGTATAAATAACAGGGCTACACTATAAAGTCGAACTGAAACTCAATGTGCATTATTAACGGTTGCGTTCTCTAGGTTAACTAATGATTATTTTCAATTGACGTCTCTGAGTGTAATGGGTAAGCCTTAACTGTCCTCCTCGAGTATTTACCACTTTCCTACAACTTTACAGATATTGGAAGGATTTTTTGGAGACGAAAATGGCAAGCCACGAATACCATTTTGTGCAACATTCAAGAACTGCACTTGTTGTGTGATCAAACCGCATGCGACTATAGACGGAAACGTGGGCTTCATTATCGAACATATTGCCACTTCGGACAACTTCTACATATCTGCCATGGCTATGTTCTCCTTGAAATTAGCCAACGCTAAAGAGTTCTATGAAGTTTATGCTGGAGTTCTGCCTACTTATGAGGTTAATATTTTTTGTGACGCTGGGCTAAAGCTGGGTTCACAATGAGAACCTAGCGCGGTTGGTTGGAAACCGCCGTACCGTTTGCATCCGGGGCTTTGCGTGGGGTAACAATAAGGCTGGCCGGGTTCACAATGAGAGTCTACTCCGGTTGCGAAACTTGCGAGGGCCGCAAATTAAAATTAAATTGGTCAAATATTAACAGTAAAATCTTAGAAATAATGTGTACCAATCATATATTCCATAATATCCTTCTTTTTCCATCGCTTACCAACCCTGCAGGGCTAACATCACTAGCACGAGAACGCTCTCTATCACCATTATCTACGATACTGACATCATCCGAGTAGAGTGCAATGTAAGTTTCGATTGAATATCTATCAATAAACCTGTGTATTTTCAGGCAATGTGTATACAGCTGGCTGAAGGAAAATGTATAGCATTAGAAGTTAAATGTAAGGATTCTAGTGTGAATGTTGTTAGTGAATTCAGGAAACTGTGCGGACCCCGAGATCCGGTAAATTCGACTGATTATTGTTTTGTTTATACTCGTACATATCTTTCGCTTCGTACTTAGGGCCGATTTTACATCATGGTTATGTGATGATGGAAAGTCGGCCCTAAGTACGTGCCCAAGCTATAATGAATATTTAAAGCTGTTGTAATTAAACTACAGTTGAATCTAATATAAATATCTACCTACATACCTAATAATATATTTTATAAGATGAATTTTATAATTACAGGATTTATGCCGCCAATTATACCCCGACTCCATAAGAGCCTTATATGGGAAAACAATAGTGCACAATGCTGTGCATTGCTCAGATTTGCCTGAAGATGGAGAAATGGAAGTGACATACTTCTTCAAATTTTTGGTCAATGATATATAAACTAAATACCACTATCATTTCAGTCGTTTAATAATTATGAGAAAAATTGTTTACCTAATAATTAGAACATATTAATTATATTTTATTTTTAATTATTAGTTTTTTCTCGTCGTTTTTACTCCCTCGTTGATCCTTTGGTTACAAGCGCTACTTTTGAACAGAAAGCCAATTCTCGTAATTTAAAACGTTCAAAATCTAGTCGCAGTCTCAACTCGGCGACAACAAATGTCAGAAGGTTGTCAAAATGTATGGAAATTAGAAGTATTTTTTGACAGATTGAGACTGAGATCAGACTGAACGGTCTTAAAATTACGAGAATTGCCCCTCAGGTCTGCTCCCAGGTCGGGCGAAGTACTTTAGGGTTGACCGATTAGGAATTGGGGGCGTTGAAATTTTTGGTCGATTATAAGAAATAAAACAGGTGTTTCATATAAAAGAGCAATATCTACGCATATATCAGGTACATACACTGCATATGACAGAGAGAGAGAGTGTGGATAAGTAATAACAGCCGCACTAGTCGATCGATCAGCTTAAGCTACGCATGCCGTGGTCGGTCCGTGGATGGGTGACGCATCTTTACATACCAAGACCCCTCGGTGCCTCGGAAAGTACGTTAAGCCGTTGGTCCCGGCTGTCATTCGTGGATCTTTGACAGTCGTTACGGGTCTCGTCAGAAGCCCGAAATTCTGACAACCAGTCTTACCAGCGGGTACCGTATTACCCAATAACTGGGTTGTGGAGATCAGATAGGCAGTCGCTCTATGTAAAAATACTGGTATAGCTGGATCTGATCAGACTAGAAGCCGACCCAACATAGTTGGAAAAAGGCTAGGCTAATGATGATGACTTAGTTTTGACATCTTTATTTGACTCTGAAAACACGTGCTTGCGGTCAGATAAGGAACACGCGTAGTCACTGCACACTAGCCCGTCAAATATTAGTTTTGCCGGCCACATAAAGCTAGTACAGTACACTAGCCAGGATCAGGATAGTAAAATCAGTGGTGGTGGTGCTACTAGCTCTAAAAATAGAACCCGTCCTATTAAACTTTCCTAATTTGAGTAGCTTACCCGCTTTCTCACTAGCTTACCTAGAGATTAAGCTAGTCGCTGAGCGCGTTAAGCTGCGGAAAAGAACCGTTGTTACCGACATAGCTGTGGTAGTGAGCATATATTGTCAACGACACCACTAGACATCACTGGGGTGTAGTTTGAGTAGTGTCCCCACTGCTGTGACAAAGAGCTCATCTCGGAACTAGAACGTAATCTGCTGTAAATGTGCGCCGAATAAAAAAACAACGTGTATCGTGTAATGTACTGCGAATAGGGTCAACGGCACACAAACTCAACGCGTATCCTGTATGTGTTTGACCGCGGGAGCCTTTGTGTTCATGCTAAAATCCGACAGCTGATAAATAATTAAATAAATAAACTATACAGCATTGTTATGCTATGACAGCATTTTCATAGCTTTGACGTCAAAATGCAACCCAAACTCAACCCAACCAAAACCCAATGCAACCTACGAGTATATAGTTATACCCAAACTGTTATAGAAATTGAACATACACTTTCCGTACATTTTCCTTGGCCCATAACAAAGTCTAAAAGTGGAATACTTCTTAGTGAAGTATATAGCGCCCGCTAGAAAGAATACTTCGTAGCGGTGACACTTTGATTATTGTTTTCTGCGAAGTCTAGTACATTTTTTTTTAAATTTGGCGTACAATTTCGTACATCTTTGTACATATTTTAAACATTAGACTGAAGTTCGTATAAAGTCATGTCACCGCTAGAAAGTATGACACAGATGTTTGACACGTTGGTGAAATATATATCCTGAAAAATTCAGCTTCAAATATCTCGTATCCTCTAAAGTCTAAAACAATAGCTAGATTACTGGTTATACCAGTCGGTCAACTCCTCTTCGGTGTTCCATGTCGGAGGGCCACATAAAGTAAGGGATACTAATTGCTAAGGAAAATATTTTGAGAATCTGCTATTTTGAAAATCTAATATTATGCGAATAAAGGCAATGGACTACCAACTCGTATAGGCTGATTATGGTAAGGTAACATTAACACCTAGAAAAAAAAAATAAAAAGGTGTGGCTAAGTAATAACAGCTGCACGGGTCGATTGATCAAGTTAAGCTACGCTTGCCGCGGTTGGTCCGTGGATGGGTGACCATCTTCACATAGGTACCAAGACCCCTCCGTGCCTCGGGAAGCACGTTAAACCGTTGGTTCCGGCTGTCGTTCGTGGATTTTTGACAGTCAATTAAGAACTGGTCGTCAGAAGCCCGAAAGTCTGACAACCAGTCTTACAAAGGAGTATCGTTTTACCAAGTGACTGGGTTGTGGAGGTCAGATAGGCAGTCACTCAAATATAAAATACTGGTATTCAGCTGTATCCGGTTAGACTGGAAGCCGACCCCAACATTTGGGAAAAGGCTGGGTTGGGTAGATGATAAAGTTAAGATGATTTAATTTCTAATCATCTCAGAACTGAAGATGCTGAAAATCGTTAGGATATAGTAGTTCGGGGCTTTACAGTAACATAAACAACATACTTAATATTAATTGTTTTACTAAACAAATTTTGTTATTGATAATATAGCCGTATGTTAGAAGCAGTCCCTTAGTCGCTTTCCGAGCTGGAGATTCTTGCGTATCTTCTCTGAAAAGAATGACAGTTGCTTAGCAAGTAACAGAAATATGAAAATAAATGACCGGTAGAAGATTTTTATGTTGTGATGGCTTAGTGGTTAAAACCTCGCCTATCAAGCGGGGAGGTTGTGGGTTAAAACCGGGGCAAGTACCAAGACTTTGTTCGAAGCAAAAATGACTTTGTTCGGAGGCGAAAAGGGTGCAATGTTGGACAAAACAGATCAATACAATCCCACGAATATCTATCAACACTAATATAATAAAGATGAACTGCCAGTCGGATTTTTTTTTTCATCTGATAGCCCCATTCTTGGGGAAGGTTACGCTACGAAATTCATAAATGTACTTTCTGAGTTTATCTTAGGCAATACTGAGATCGGTGATGTGATGGAAAACATCGTGAGGAAACCTGGCCTTTATCATTAAAGTATGTTTGTGTTTATGTTTGTACTATGTGATGTAAGTAATTATATTATGCTGTGTTTTATGTTTTTAATCTTTCATTGACTTGAATGTGCCCTGGCGGCTGAGAGTATATCATGCTCACTCAAATGTCTCGCTGATGGTGGCACATGTGTTGGATCATTTAGCTCCCTTCAAAATGGTTGAGCTGAATGGTGCTAATCCGTGCGTCATGTTCGTGAACGGGCGCCGTCAGTGGGGACTGGTCATCTCTTTGCTGCCATGGCTTATTTTACTTTAATTTAATATTTGGATTGTTTCAGGCTTTTCATTATGGACGCTTTTAACGTTCTGCATCGTTCTCACATGCATAATTTTTAACATGAATGGTGTAACTAATACTTTGTAACCATATTTTGATTTAAAAGAGTGTCCATGGAGTTTCTTGCCCGTTCTTCTCCATAGGTACCTACTACGCTTTGGAATGGGCAACTAGCTTCATTTCTCTGACTGACCGACCCCTTGACAATTCAAAAGTGCCTGTAATTGGTTTAATTGAAATAAATACTTTGAGTTTGAGTTTGAGTTTGAGTTTAATTGTGTAACAGTTTAATAATGTTGTTAGTTTTAATTTGGTTATTGTAAGTATATGTATAGCTTAGGTTATTATTATTAGTATAGGTAATTAGTTTAAGTTCTTAACTGTCGTATTAGAGTAAACCCTGTAATGATAATTTAAGCTGTTATAAAAAATAAATAAATAAATATAATTGCGAAATCACCAATTCGCCTTCAGCAAGCGTAGTGGTCAATGCTTATGTCTTCTCTGTATGAGACGAGGCCTTTGGCCAGCAGTGCAGCAGTGGACGCCAGCAGGTCAAGCTACCCGAAACTGTCAAATCCCAATCAACCTTGAACCTTAATGCTTTAACGATAAAATTGAAAATCTATTAAAGAAATTTGACAGATTGTAGTAGCTTTATGTGCTGGCGTCTGTACAATAATACGCTGGTATTAGGTAAGTCTAAAATCGCCAACCCACCTTGATAATAATGACAAGTTCTCTTCTCCAAATATCTTTCTTTTGCTGTGCCCGACAGGAGGGTCCAGGAAAGATTGTTTCTTTTGGCAAATATTTACCACCTAAGCCTACATCGTGGAATGCAATAAAGAATTGAGTCTTGAGCAAGCGTGATCATCATTGCTCATATCACACTGTTGCTTTTACATACCCTAGCTCGTGGTGGACTAGTAACTTGCACCTCAATGGGCCCCCCCAGTCTCTCTGCGATGGCCTCCATGGCCCCGGCCAATCGGTGGAGGGCCGCGGCGACATGCCGCTTGGTTTCGGCCTTCATTCGCTCCATATTGAGCAGAGCATCCGTAGCCTCACGGATGGCAGGATCTGAACAAAAATTTAATTATTAAATTGTTATACATCATAGGAGTTAGGAAGACGCGCTAAGGTAGCCCGCAAAATTCAAATGTACTTTTTTTTGTAATTTACAGGTCAGTGTCAGGTTGAATGTGTATCAAAATATGTTTTGCGACCGTTTGCCGGGACCAACGGCTCGTGCTTTCCGAGGCACGCAGTCTCGGTATGTAAAGATGGTTACCCATCCACGGACCAACCGCGGCAAACGTAGCTTGTCGTGTAGCGACATGTAAATCCTAACCCTAACCTAACCAAAATTTATTTAAAACTAAACTAAGAAATTAAAAAAGGGGTAAGTTGAAATCAATTAAGGATATATTTACAAGACATATAAAGATGGAGATGGATTGGCGGTGGTGTACAGAATGTGTAGGTGGAGTAAGGGTAAAGATGCGTGATAGGTGGAGTCGGGGTAACGGAAGGTGGAGATGAAGGTGGAGGCGAAGATAGATCAGTAGAATCAGTAGGTGAAGAGTGGAGGCAGAAGAGAGGCAGGTGGAATCGACGGGTACGTGGAGGGTACCCGTGGAGGGGCCCACGCAGCAGGACCAGGATCACGGTGGCAGATACGCTACGCTGGTCGGTCGACAGGCACGGCGGGACATCAGAAGGTACGCTTATAGCCCGACAGGTGTGACACAGAATTATAATCATTTATATCATCAATACAACATTCTGTTGCGATCGTGAATCCAACGTACCTACATATACTGACATGCAAATTTCGCGGGCTAGCGGCACCAAACTACATATACAGGGTCAAATTAGATTAGCTAGCTAAACTCTGCAGAGTTGATTGGTATCGATATCTAAACATGATAAAACAATAAATAAATTAATTTGAGTTTTTTTGTGGGGTCATCCACCGCAGTTAGTGATTGATGTCACTTGCAATATCAGTTAAAAAAAACTTTTTTTGGTTTTGTGTAAACCGCACAGACGTAATGTGTTTTGATATCTAAACACGATTTTAAAACAAAAGAAAACAGATTTTCTCAACTCAAACTTCAAGTAAAAATACTATCAGCGGTCGCTGACCACAAAAAAAAACATCAAATCATATATGTTTACAACAAGTACCTACCACCATTTTGCTCAGAGCTAGGTCTGCGGCGTCGTCGCCGTGGCGACCCTTCAACGTTCTCTGTTTTGATTTGGCCACTGCGCACCATACGCTCTGGTTGCTGGCCTGGCTCCAACTGCTGGTTAATGTGGACTACACGTTCTGGCTGCTGTGCAGTATGGACCATATGCTCCAGCCGCTGGACATTACGGACTACAGGCTCCAGCTGCTGGACATTATGGACCACAGGCTCCAGCCGCTGGACATTACGGACTACAGGCTCCAGCTGCTGGACATTATGGACCACAGGCTCCAGCCGCTGGACATTACGGACTACAGGCTCCAGCTGCTGGACATTATGGACCACAGGCTCCAGTTGCTGGACATTGTGGACAAGAAGCTCCAGCTGCTCGTCAGTATGGACCACAGATTCAGAAGCCAGCTGACCCATGTTGCCCACTGGGACAGTAGCTAGATGTCCATTGTCGTCCTCAGGATAGTACAACTCGACGTCAGAAGAATCTGATCTGAAACACATTAATTTTATTACTTAAATATCCCTTTATTTCAAACAGTGATGTTTATAAAAACTAGCTTCTGCTCGCGACTTCGTCCGCTTGAAAATTCTTGTTTCCCTGTTCCACCCCGTCGCACCGCATCGCCTGCCCGCCCTGTTACTTAGTTTTTGCTTAACGTTATTTCTGACTTTTTCACATTTTGCTCAGCTCCTTAGGGTACTAGCGTGATGGTAGTAGCCTATAGCCTTTCTTAAGAATTGGGCTACCAAATGCAAAAAGGATTTTTGAAATTCGACTATCAGTTCCAGAGATTAAACAGAAAAACAAACCCTTCAGCTTTATAGTATTATAGACATAAAGATATAATTTACCCCCCTATGGTGAAATTGGTGTCATTCTGCAGTAAAACTTCCGCTGTGCTTGACGACGGCTGATTTTCAGGTTCAAGGCGCTGCAGCTGCTGTTAACATGATTGTAGTTTATAAGCAACGGAAACCAACACCAAAAGCCATGGAGATGTTTATCACTCCACTAAATGTCTGCAATAATGAGGCCCATTTTCACGGTTCTAGTTTATTGCACCGGTAGTACTAATAATAGTCTTCCTGACCGTATTTTGGCCATGGTGGCTAATCTCTACGGAGACCAGCCTTCGGCGCGGGAGATATTGTAGTGCCCAAGTGCGTGCGCAGACACAGGTTCACTCTCTCTTCCCTCACTCTCATAGTCTGATGAGACGGCCATTCCACACGACCGGAGAGAGACCAGGCGCAGGACCAACGGCTTAACGTGCTTTCCGAGGCATGGGGATATCACACCGCCAACTTCCAAACTTCGGCCTATTACTAAGAAATTCCTAGTGGAAATCTCAATAGGTACCACTTTGTCCGACCCGGGAATCGAACCCAGGACCCCACGCTCAGCAGTCGCGCTTGCGACCACGGGACCAAGGGGGCAGTTGATAAGAGTATTAATACTATTGAATCAACGAACCATAAAATGGTACAAGCACGTATAACTTTATGTTTAGACGAAGCAAAACTTGAATGCAATAATCTCCTTGCACTCAACCTCGGTGTAAACAGAAGCTGCATTCAATTATTGAATGGCTAAACTTGCGTTCAATTATTGTTTGCCATTTATGGAAATCGCACGCGTAAACATTTGCATGCGATTCTTGAATGGCGATAATTGAGCATGCTTTATTAATATCGTATGCAACAATTGCTGCTCTTGCACGTTCCCGAAAATTGTATCGTGTAAATCAGCACACTTTCAATCTCAATTTGAATCATTTTGAAGGATATTGCTAATACATTGCTTCATATGTTCGAAAACAAAATCTACTCAGTAACGCAAATAATGCAATGAATGTTGTTGACCTGTCAAAATGAAAGCCATTGGCACTGATAGTGTGTTACGCAATGGCCCCGCAGGCTTTAGTTGCGATAAAACTTAAATACCTCTATGTAGGTACCTACTATTCTATTAAAAAAGGTTCACTTACCGAAACTGGAGTGTTGCAAGCCCTTGGCAACTGCTCTCCAAGGTCGGGCCCTAAAATTATATATAGCCTGTTCTCCAATTCTGACAGCCTATTTTTGACAGGACCTCCTTTAAATGAAGTATTTTTATTTTAACACTACGTACTGTCTAAATATTAATATACTGCTACGTACGGTCAACGAGAAATAATTAGGCAATTTCCAAGCAAATTCCTTTACCACTTAACATGCGCATGTCACGTTTTCGAACGGCCATTTTGACAGTGACAGTTGACAATGACGTATTGAGAATTATGGTGCAAATAAAAAATTACTTTAAGTTGCATATATGTATAACATATTCCTTGATTGTACCTACTACTAGTTTAATGTTACTTTAAAAAAATATAGAAACAGAGCGTACATACCTGTAGCCGCCATTTCGGTCTTCATATATTTTACTTTTTTTTTAATTTTGCTTTTGTACGCATTGTAGTACTGTAAAATAAACATTTAATTTTTTCAGTTAAACCATTAACTACAGTAATGTTGGATGAACATGATGAACAACTCTAAACTCGTAAGGGCTCATTTTTCGAACGCCAGATAATTTTATCCGAGGAATAATTTTGAATTTTTGACAGTTCTTCCATACAAAATCTGTCAGACGTCAATTTTATTGCACGAGTAAAAATTATCTGTCGATTGAAAAATCAGCCCTATAACAGTCACTTTTCGCGTCTTTATGTGTGTGTCCTTAGTTCTTCTAAACAATACAATGGATTTTGATGGGGTTTTCACCATCGTTTAGAGAGAATTATGTGATAAAATAAGTCTTTATTTGCCTTAAACATGGTATAATGGTGTTACAGTCTTATTTAAATACAATGTCCACATGTTTAGCTATACAGAATATGTATCAATTGCATGCAAAAACAATTATGATGTCAAAATAACAGTGAGTAGTAATTAGGTAATTCGAATTAATAGATATATTATAAATGTATGTCAAAGAAATCCTTAATGTCATAGAAATTATGTCCATTCAGCCATTTATACAGCTTGTTTTTAAATGAATTAGCATTATTTATACAATATTTTAGTTCTTTAGGGATTTTGTTGTATATGCGTACACACCTCACAAGGTAGCTTTTAGTGTACTTGACTGATTTAGGGTTATCTTTGTTACAAATCTGTGTGGATCCCTTTTTGGACGAGTGATTACTTCATATGCTTTTTTATTATCTGCATTAATATTTTTCTGGTATTCAGCTGCATCCAGTTAGACTGGAAGCCGACCCCAACATAGTTGGGAAAGGTTAGGCAAATTATGACATTAATATTTACCTAACTGATTTTTCTAACGCCAGATAACTTTATCGGAGGAATAATTTTGAATTTTTGACAGTTCTTCCATACAAAAACTATCGGAAGTCAATTTTATTCCACGAACAAAAATTATCGGTCGATTGAAAAATCAGCCCTTAGATAATACACATAAATCTCGATGTTTTGACAACATGAGTTTAATATTGCACCCAAAATTAAAATTTTAAATAAATAGTATCTTAAATTTCTTTGACTGCATCATAAATTGCACCCGTACGAAGCACGAAATACATTAAAATTACACATTAATGTATATACAGTATAATTAATATGTAAGTAACATTTAATTTCTAGGGGCCCGTGGCTAAATAATAACAGCCGCACAGGTCGATCGATCAGGTTAAGCTACGTTTGCCGCGGTTGGTCTATGGATGGGTGACCATCTTTACATACCGAGACCCCTCCGTGCCT
Source organism: Apamea monoglypha (assembly GCA_911387795.2). Classification (NCBI taxonomy): domain Eukaryota; kingdom Metazoa; phylum Arthropoda; class Insecta; order Lepidoptera; family Noctuidae; genus Apamea; species Apamea monoglypha. Next base: position 26,949,201 of record OU426914.1, on the reverse strand, counting down.
CGGAAAGCACGTTAAGCCGTTGGTCCCGGCTGTCATTCGTAGATCTTTGACAGTCGTTTCGGGTAGTCAGAAGCTCAAAGTCTGACAACCAGTCTTACCAAGGGGTATCGTATTACCCAGTAACTGGGTTGTGGAGGTCAGATAGGCAGTCGCTCCATGTAAAATACTGGTATTCAGCTGAATCCGGTAAGACTGGAAGCCGAGCCCAACATAGTTGGGAAAAGGCTAGGCAGATGATGATTTAATTTCTAAGTAATAATTTGTTCTTACCGCTCTCCATTGGTCTGGTGTTTTTTGGGTGCAGTGTGGCGAAACGTTATTCGCCAAATCAGCACACGCAGCCCAATGCCGTTTCAACAGGCTGTGCCCTTCCTTGGTCCTGCTGAAGCGGCTGTGCGCCAGCTGTGGGTTATCCTTCATGTAGTCGAACAGGGCCAACATTTGGTCAACGCCCACCATCTTTAGTTTGAAAAACAATACAAATCTAAATTATTTTTGCGTTACAAACCAATAATACAATAAACATAATACTTCAAACAAAAACTCACACTTCTTGGATCTATATAGTTCATGCTGTACGTGTGTTGCAACTCACCTTCAATTCTTGAATAATACTGACTTTTGGGAAGAGTATTCCACTGTGAAGTGACTGTGGATGTGACCCAATACATTGATCAAGCCGAAAACCTATTAGGGTAAAGTACCCAATTATTAGCATGTAAGACTTTGTAAAATAGTTGAAAAAAAATATTGTTCCTATGGATTTCATATAATAATATTTTAGTGTTGTTTTGGTAAACAGTACCTACAGGAGATATTTTATTACCAGTTCAGTTTAATCTCAACTTTATGTAAATTGGCGGACTTGTCCCTTAATGATATAACCGATACCTACATATTTCCCTAATTATCAACATTGATGTTCTTTTAGGTAGGTAGGAAGGTTTTTCCTGTAACCTATATTGTCCCACGGCTGGGTAAGGTTGGTAATTAAGGTAAAAAAAAAAATGGTGACATATAGAAATGCTTAGAATGTATACTAGTTTCATTAGATATTTGACCAGATCATAATAGGCCTTAAATTGGATGTGTAACGATAAAAACCCAAATTAAAGTTATAATATTTTGGCCCAGTTATTGGAAACGAGTTTCAATAAAACTCAATATCGCAGTTTCTGCATACTATATTTATGATGACACCCTAATTTAATTTAAAACTACATAAATTAAAAAAAAATACTTCTTTTGCTTCAGCTGAATCGTCGTTTATCGTGTTTTAGACGTTAAAAACGCTTTAACCACGATAAAAGATAAAATTGCTGCACCAAATATTAAATCATCATACAAGCCATCAATATATTAAATAATATCAATATATTATATAATTATATTATTCAATCATCATTTCAGCCGAAAAACGTCCACTGCCAAACATAAGCCTCCCCCAAGCACCGCCACTTCGACCAGCCGATCGATTCTGTAAAAATCTCACCGTGAAAAGTTAGGTGAAGTGAGCTTAGAGTGAGCTGTCAATAGTGTCAATCCCTAGTATTAGTTGGAATGACAGCTCACTCCACGCTCACTTCACCTAAGTTTTCATAGTGAGATGGTAACAGAATCGCACTGCAGTTCTGTGCTTCCCGCATCCAACGGATTCCTGCTATTAAATTACTATATTAAAATTGTGTTTACCCACTTATAATAAATAATAATAAAAACTTTATTTCTCAAAAAATTACAGAGATTTTACATTGGCCCCAAACTAGGCAAGCCTGTATCTTGGGCACCAATATGGAGGGTTTACTATTTAAACATTTATTTTAAAAACATGATCGAATCAATAAAAGTATAATATGTTTGCTTCAAAATTCAAAATTAAAGAAAACATAACAACTAAATCGAGAATTAAAAGGAAATAATAATAATAAAACTAGAAAAAGAAGAACGCTATTATAATAATAGCAAAGTACTTTTAATGATCAGTACATAGCTGGAGGTATAGCAATAATTGGACACTTTACCCTATTGCCCACAGCGATTGACAGTCAATACAGTCATGTCATCGTCACTGGCTTAACTTTTGTTTTCTAATATGCAATATTATGATGTCTTCGCATAAACAGCCAGTATTATATTTTTTTATGTTACGTATCAATAATGATTAAAAAAGGTTGGTACATTTTATCAACGTGACAGTTTAATAGGGTTTTAACTGCATAATGAGTCTATGAGTATAATATTTCAACTGCTGGGACACAGGCCTCCTGTCTCTATTATTTTTTTGTCCAATCAGCGTGTGCGTTTTGGCTCTGTCTTGCCCTTTTAAGTAGTAGCGTTATGCTTGAGTAGCAGCGATGGCCATCTTGCGCAAAATTGACGCATATTTATCCCATGTTTTCGTATTAGGCACAGACAGAAATATTTGTATTCTTTATACTTTTAGTTAATTCTTCTCATGGTAGGTTTCCGTATGATAATGATCTTACAATGTTAACGAATAATTACGATTTTATTGCGAGTCCACTTTAACTTAATCGAGCCAAGCTGAGAGGGCTTTCTCCTCGACCTCAAGCCATGTCTGCCCTAGACTAATCTAACTGTTTTTCTTAAACCTCTTTTCACCTCGATAAGTGTTACATAATAAAAATTCAGGACAAACTTGTCCAGCTGATGAAACTTCGCTAAAAAGGCGGAAATCTGAATATTTTAAAGACAACATTATTATCTATTACAATTTTTTTTACAACTTAACGTAACAGCTGTATTTCCGGAAGGGTTAGGCAGAGGTGTACCTGTAGGACACCCACATTTTTCCAGTTATGTTTAAGTCCCATGTAATATTAGCGAGCCTATAGCCAAACTTTCTTTTTTACAGATTTAATAGACTACACATAAATTATAAAACAAACGCATGAGGTAAAGTCTCAATATGCAGCAAAACCAATATTAGGGCCGATTTATCACTATACAGATAACTTTTATTTGACTGTTTGACAGGTTTTTTATAGAAAATACATAATGTCAAACGGTCATATTTATTCTTCAGATAAAAGTTATCAGGTTTTTGCAAAATCAGCCCTTAGTTACTGAGAGAAACAAATAAGTTATTCTTCACAACATTAAGTTAAGCGTGTAACAATATTCTCAAAGAAATCTTTCGTTCATAAGCTGGTATTTTTGCACTGGCAAATGCTCGGCGTTAACCAACGCCTTGCCAGTTCTGAAAATGCGATGTATTAGCATAAAATATTATCGATCGCTATGTTAACCCCAGGATGAAAACCGTACTCGAATGCTCGTGTCAGAACTTACGTACGTTTGCGAAACAAAACGCTGTCGTGATGAAGATAATTAGAAAATGGAGCTGTTCTGTGTTACTATGTTTATTTAGTGCTATGCTAGTCTGCTACCCAGCTCTGCGAAAAATGTAATGATGTTAACCTAAGCGATTTCTCTTTCAGCTGGCGTGAAAAGTTAGTTGTTAAGTTATTGTGAACTAAATACATGTTTAATTTTGCATTGAGTGTTTTATTTTTGTGTTTGTCTCATTCTTATCTTCCACAAACCCGGTAGAAATTGGTATTTGTCCTGAAAGAAATACACAGTAAGTAAATACTAGGACTGAAAGCGAGTGTGATGAGACGAGCGGAGCTGTTTTCTTACTTACTTATTTACACAAATACGTTATAGGGATAGTTTACTTATTCCGAGCATACAGGTTAGGTAAGTTTTATGATTTAAGAAGAATTTGGAATATAGTAGGAACGCCATTATAGACGCCGGGTAGTTTAGAGAGCCCAGTATACTTTGACCTCCATGTTGGCGCAATTCAGTACATTAATGTATAGTTTCATAATTCGCCACCAGTCAAGTTATATTGGGCACAGAGGGAACCTGTGCGCATGCGTGAATAGCTAGAATATTGCCCGAGTGCCCAGTATACTTTGACCTCCATGTTGGCGCAATTCAGTACATTAATGTATAGTTTCATTGTTCGCTACCAGTCAAGTTATATTGGGCACAGTGGGAACCTGTGCGCATGCGTGAATAGCTAGAATGTTGCCACTAGAATAAAAACCTTATTAATTTAAACTTAAGGTTTGAATTAGTTTCAGTGTAGTGGCTGTATGTGTAGTAAAAATGTTGCCAGTTAAAAAAAGGTGCCGCTGCATAATATCATGTTTATACAAGAAATCTAAGTCTAAATTGTTATTTTAACATGCGTGTAGGGCCTTTGGTATCCTATATTTATGAAGAAAGTATACTTATAAGTCTGGCACTAAGTAAAACAGTATGTTGTGTGACCAGCCCTAAAAATAGAAAAGCCACCGACCACGCCCTTTGTGCACTTTATTGATCTCACTAGCAAAAGCTTACGAGGAAAACATGAGTACTGAAGAGAAGTGAGGACCAACTTCAGGCATTCTAGGTTGACGCATGCGTATTAGGTACTTATCAATTAAAACTTTTTTTTTTGCATTTGTTGCATTGCAGCAATGTCTGGCTTGGCTATAATCTGCCTGAAGTAAAGATGATTAAAGAAATACCTAGCTAGTCTATAGCATGGCGGCAACATGGCGATCCTCAAATCGATGCGAATGTTTCAATTTTTTTAGTTATCTAGGTGGTGGTCACAACTTAACGTCATTTTTAAGAGGTAAGTCGGTATATAATTAACATATAATCGAAAATACAACTGCATTCATACTTAAAAGGTCAAGAACATAGGTAGGTAATAAAACTAAGCTGCTAAGTATTGGTGAAACTTTGATTGATAGTGTTTTAACTTATTGTCATTTTATGAAATGAATTTTAATCGGAAAGTTTAGCTTACTACGGAGATAATAATTAAGTTATAAAACGTTTTCGCAAAACCAATTTTCCTTGAAAGCGATTTTGTTTGTTACGCTTTTGGGATAATATGGTTGAACGGATTGGAATGTATTTTGGCACACAGATAGACCATGGCCTGGGTAAGGACATAGGCTATTTTTAATCCTGGATCACAGACGAAGTCGCGGGCTAGTGGTATATAATCCAACAAAATACGTTTAAAGTAGCTAACAAGAATGTCATCTTCGCCATGTACCTTTTCTCAACCACGTTGGGGTCAGCTTCCAGTCTAACCGGGTGCAGCTGAATACTAGTATTTTACATAGAGCGACTGCCTATCTAACCTCCACAACCCAGTTACTAGATAACATGATAGACTAGACCCTTGGAAAGACTTGTTGTCAGACTTTCGGGCTTCTGACGACCCGAAATAACGGTCAAAGATCTACTAATTATAACCGGGACTAACGGTTTAAGTAGTATGTAAGTTTTAGTTTAATAGCCAACAAGAATGTAATATGCGGAATATTGTGGTCAAGTTAAGGGGCCGTGCACGAAATCGACTCATTTTGATCAATTTACACTCCTACCCCAACGGTCATCGGTTCTATGGCTTATATTGCCGGCCCATTGCCGTTTCTGTTTGCTTATTCTGTGAGCTATGTCGACAACTTTGATTCTCTGCCAGATCACCTCATTCCGGATTCTATCCCTCAGAAAGACTCCAAGCGTAGCTAGTTTATTTATATACGAGTAAATGTCCAGCCGTACCGTGAGGGTCCACGTTTTGGCTCCGTAAGTCATAACAGGCGGGACGCACTAATGAAAGACTAGTCTTTAGGCCCTACGGAAAGCGCAAAATCAAAAGTCATTTATTCAAATTAGGCTGAGAATCAGCACTTTTCGAACGTCAAAATTACAAAAGACAGTCCCCCAAAAACGCCCGCCCCTCATCACTTCCTAGTGCTATCGCTGGGAAAATGAAATGGCGCAACAAACTCCCCAGCAGCACAGCTGTCTGTTCAGTTTGAAAATACTTAATTGTATACAATACTAGGTACCTATATTAAGTAATTACTATTACAAAACACAGAACATAACATTTATTTATTTTATAACAGCTTAAACTATCATTACAGGGTTTACCCTAATATATGCGACAGTTCAATTAAATTCTTCTGTTAGCCTCCTTCTCAAAGTTGTTCAGTTGATCATTGAGTATAGTATAGTATTCCCTCATTTAAAATGCGAGAGAGAATACAATTCTAATTATAATATCTTAATTGTCCGTCTTAAGGCTACAACAGACGTGTGAAACCTGTAGGTGTAACCCTCCGCCTTGTTAGCTAGTGGCGTGTGACATACAATATTAGAACACACTATTACCTGTCAGAGGCCAATGTCCCCAGTTAATGATAGACCAGAGGCCAGTGGCGTGCATTGCATATAGGCACATAAGCAGTGCCTACCTCGACAAATCGATAAACCATAAGCCTGTCAATTACATTTTAGCGTGTGTGCCCCACAATTAAGAAACTCACTAAATAATCATACCTAATAAAAAATAAAATCTTCATACAAACACGGGCGTCAGTAGACAGTCGCCAGTCGGCCTACTCGGCTCCTACTACTCTCCTATTCGCACATTGTCTTTACTCGTTCAAGTTAATATGTACGACGAAGTTAAAAATACGTACGTCTCACGCGTCTGCGTGCCATGGTTTTTCGCGGCCCCCGGCGGGCGCTGCCACCTGGATCGCACATGGTGATCGGGGAGGCTTGAATCGCTGTCAAGTCTACCATGAAGTACTTGGGAATGGTGCTCGACAGCCGGTGGGATTTTGACCCCCACTTCCGGCGGCTGGCGCCCAAGTTGTTGGGCGCGGCTGGGGCGCTATCAACGGTGCTTCCCAATCTGGGGGGCCCGAGCGCCGCCTGTAACCGTCTCTACGTGGGGATCGTGCGATCGATGGCCGTCAGAGTCATCAGGGGGTATCGCACGATCTCCTATGAGGTGGCTTGGGTACTGGCCGGATCCCCGCCCTGGGACCTCGAGGCGAAAGTACCCGCGTCTTTGTATCGGTGACGCGAGGAACCGATGTAGCGACACATGGAGCTGCGTCGGTTTTAGCTTCGCGGGGTCCTCGTGGCTGAATGGCGGGACAGGCTTTCACGCCCAACCCGGCCTTGTCCATCGAGGCGGTCCGGCCGGTACTCGAGCGCTGGCTCGAGAGGAGGCACGGCTCCCCGTCCTTTCGGGTGACGTAGGCGCTCTCGGGGCATAGTTGCTTCGGGAAGTACCTGTGTCGCATAAATAGGGAGCCGGACTCCCAGAGTCACCACTTCGTCGACTGCCGGGAGAGAAGGGAGAGTGAGCTTGGGAGGAGCCGCGTCGTGCCCTCATCTCAGGAATGGGCAGTGACCTGTCGCTGCCGGCTGCCTCTCCCTTTCCGCAGCCTGCTTCCGCGTAGGCAGAAGGGAGGCTGCGGAAAGGCTGGCCAAAGATTTTTATTTGTGAATAATAGGTGTAAAAATAGGTGTTCTAATACAATAAGTACAGAGATCTCTATGTTTTGCCGTTAACGGCGTACAAATATCAGTAGAAATGGGCATACGAAATTACAATTAAATGTTAGTTAAAAATTAAATGACAAGCTAACAAAGCTAAACTATAATATCTAATATCCTAAAACAAAGTTAACAATATTATATTAATATTATATTATTATATTATATTGCAAATAAAATTTGATTATAACTTTTAAATTGTTAGACTTTGTAGAGCTTCAGCTTTCTCAAGAAGAGTCTTGCTCGACTCACCTAACATTTCTGCGCATTTTTTATACGTTACTAGCCAGCTATTACGACATAAATTAAGCCCTCCTGAAATGTTTTCTGATTTCTTCAGACTTTGTTGAGTTTCATCTACGTTTACTTATTTATTTTAGATGAATAAACTGAAGGGTTGGAGTGTTGCGCGACACTTCTCTAAATTTAGTTGCAAGCTTTAAAGGTCTGAAGGAATCAAGAACGATGGATAATAAAGATGGCCGATGGGGGGTTCTGGAGTGGCGACCGCAGAGTAGACATCTGTCGGCTAAAATAATGAAGATGATGGTACTTTATTAGCATAACCAGCCTATAACGTTCCCATTGCTGGGACACAGACCTACACTTTATTAAGTATCACCAAATAAGAAAATCAGTATTTTTTTTCGCAATACCGTATCAGTTTGTGGATAAAGTACCAAAAGAAAAAAATTGCCAGATTGGTGAGTTTTTGGATCAGCTTTAGAAATAAAGGAGTAAGGGAATCCATCCCACTCCTAATGCGGAATCGTTGGATTTTATAAAATGTATAGGGTAACGATGTACAAGATAGTTATTTTTATTTAGCCTACACTGTCCGGCTGCTGTGAAAAGTCCTCCCCCAAATCCTTCCAAGCATCCTTTTCTAGCGCCACTTCGATCCAACCCTTGCGGTACGAGTCTAGGTCGTCTCGCCACCTCTTCCTGGGCCTGCCTCAGCGGCGCTGTCCACCCTCATATAATATCATATACACTGAAGACCCTTCCGTGGCTCGGAAAGCACGCTATGCCTTTGATCCCGGCTGTCATTCGTAGATCTTTGACAGTCGTTACGGGTCGTCAGAAGCCCGAAAGACTGACAACCAGACTTACCAAGGGGTATCGTATTACCCAATAAGTGGGTTGTGGGGGTCAGATAGGTAGTCGCTTCATGAAAAAATACTGGTATTCAGCTGCATCTGGTAAGACTGGAAGCCGACCCCAACATAGTTGAGAAAAGGCTGGGCAGATGACTTCGATCAATAGTACTATTGTTGATTAAAGGCAGATGATGATACACTGAAAATGTAAATTATACGATAAATCAAATTAAACCAGTGTTGTAACTTGTTACCTATATAAATGAATTGTTTAAGAACATTTTTTCTTTAAACATATTAAGTACCTATTTTTAGGGATAATATAACAGTTAACATTAATGAAATAAATAAAACCCAATTTTTGTGAGATGACAACAAATAATTTAATCAAAATAACGTTCTTACATTTAGTTCTTACAGTTTTGGCAAGAAGGGACGTTTAGTCCAAAAATATATATTACTTACATCATCCACGTTATGCTTACCTTTATTATCGTCTTCAGACATTTTCTAAGAGACCAAATATACCATACTTTCATTTATAATCACGTTAACAGAATAACTTTATTGAGTCTTGAAAAATATAGCTTTTACCCGACACATAAGGTTTACTTTCGAATACAAGGATTTAGGGGAGGCAACTTTGAAACTTTAGAAATGATTTCAATATGAAGGATATTATATTCCCTAAGTTATTAAAGTCTCCCGATCACAAACACAACATTTTAAAACACTCTTAAAGTTATTCGGCTAGTAAATGCACCACAAATTCTTTATCTTGCCCTACTAAACTTGTATGGACACACTATACATTCCTAATTTTGTTCTGAACACATTGCTCCACGAGACATACTTGCCTTGAAATTAAAAGTCTTTGAAGTCTAAAATGAGGATTTGATAGATACAAACTTCTTCTGAATGTATGGATACTTTTTCTGAATGCTAGGACGTTCCCCATGCTCAACTACGGGCGAGCGTTGGTTGACAAAACAAGTAAGTACCGGGTAGTAAGGTGGTATAATTTTTCTAATGTTATTGGACCAAACGTATGGATTTAATGGCCTTAAAAATTCGTCATTTCCAGCCGTCAATTTCAGCATTGAACATGTTTTACAGCCAGTTTCTTCATTAAAAATGGGGGCCAAAACACATACGATACGAAGTCGCATCGTGGCATATTTATTTCTTGCGCGAACTAGGTCATTCTTTTAGTTCGTCAGCTCCCATGTCGAGCCAGAGAAAGGCAGATCGTTAGCTCACTTTGCTGCTGCTCCTTCATGCGTTCTTTTGTTAGTCAAAGGCTATTTAGCTAAAGTAGGTATTAAGCTAACGATGAGTGAGCGCTAGTAGTGATGTGACTGCGAGAGAATGCGTCTTGACACCTGTCCAGTGGCGTAGCTATCGGGCGGCTAGGCGGTGCAGTGCACCGGGGCCCCCAAGCTCAGGGGGCCCCTCGAACTTTAACCAGAAAACCTCGAACTGACCTAGCATAAAACTTCTTCAACCTTCAGAACATAAATATAATAAATTATTTCTGTTGTGTTGTGTAAGTTCTTGTCACTTCAACCAATCGGTCTGTTTGTTTGGTTAATGGTTTTCAATGTTTTTTGTTGAAGTAGGTATGGATGGTATTGATCTATAAAAAAATTGGAAGATAGTTTACTAGCCTCTAGCTCTTGGACCTCATAAATTAAGCCACGTTGTCCTAATTGTCTTAGTCGTAACCCGAGTAGTATTCGCTTAACACGTGCGCGTCATTGAGACACTTGTGATGTTTAGGCGGAATAAAGGTACAATAATGCCCGACTACAAATTTTAATTTAGGTTAGGTTCCTGCAAGTTGAGACTCTAAACGGGGATCCATGGGGGCGCCCTTATCGCGCGGTCCGAGGAAAACTTCGAGCCGCGGCGCAGGGGGCAGCGACAGGTCACTGCCTACTCATCTCAAAAGTAGGCAGTGACCTGTCGCTGCCAGCCGTGGTCGAGTCGATGGTCGGCAGCGAAGAGTCCTGGGATGCGTGGTTTCCTTGAGGATTTTCCACCCCGGAAAAAAAAAGGTTCCTGGAGGTCCCGGCTCACACATCGTGGTCGGGGGGCTCGGGTCGCTGTCGAGTCTACCGTGAAGTACCTGGGATTGGTGCTCGACTGCCGGTGGGACTTCGGCCCCCACTTCCGGCGGCTGGCGCCCAAGTTGTTGGGCGCGGCTAGGGCGCTATCAACGCTACTTCCCAATCTGGGGGGCCCGAGCGCTGCCTGTAGGCGGTTCTACGTGGGGATCCCCAAATTATTTTTTCGCACCGGGGCCCCTGGTCACTTAGCTACGCTATTGGTTTTGACAGTTCAAACCACGCCATTGTATCATAGAGAATGCGTTATTAGCAGATGTGATAAGGTGGTCACAGTGAATTAGGCCCAGGTTGTCAGAGATTGTCTTGGTAGAGATTTGCACGCTTCCTCACTGCTCGTTGCATACACGTTTCCAATGCTTGTGTAGAAACTTTAAAGGCGTGCAATTTTAAGTTAGACGATCTCTACTAGCTTAACGACGAGTGACGATGAGCGAGTAGCGTATACCTTGCAGTACTGTATACGGCCCTTGGGCCGTATATATATAGGTAGTGGCGCATCATTATCGGATAAATAATGTATTATGCTACTGATATCTATTTGTGGCCTGTTGCGAGTTGCAGGCGTTTTACTTTGTGTAAATCATTAATCAACTTTAAAAAGGAGGTAGGGAACCTCCTCCTTTTTTCGACTGTATTTTTTTCATCACCACTGCTCTCAAAACGGTGAAGGAAAACATCGTGAGGAAACCGGTATTTCCTAGAGCCAAAAAATCGAAGACATGTGACATCTACCAACCCGCACTGAAGCTGGAAGAGAAGAGGCCTGTGACCCAGTAGTGGAAACATTATATGCTGATAATGAGCACCAGTCCCTCGTATGACAGATTGGAGATCAGAGGCGGTTGAGCTTCCCGTCGTAAATATTCTTGTGTTCGTGTTTGTGGGGGAGGGAGGTTCGCTGCTTAGCTGTGGTCGTGACCCTCTCATTCCACCATCAAGTGTCTACAGTACACACTGCAGGTAGATTATGATGGTGAGAGTGGTGCTTATTACCTATTATTTTTTGGCAGAATTGAAATTCGCGGGCGCTTCACCGTTTTGGAAGCAATGGTGATAAAATAATTGATACAAAGTAGCGCCTGTCTGGGTTCGAACTTACGACCTACAGACCTCGTAAGTCGCGGGCGTCACCACTGGGCCATCACATCTCTCGTGACTGGACGTTAATATAAATAGCAGTGATCGAAGCGAATATTAAAAACTCTTTTTTAGGTTTACGGTTATACTAGGGTGAATGCATGCAATCTAATTTTTCAACTTTATCCTCAATGAAGTAGAAACTCTATTACCTATATTTTCATTCCATTCCATTGCTTGGAGAATAGCAGAGATGGCCTGATATTGCAGCCAGTATCATCTTCCTTGTAGGATTCTTTAAATGGTTAATGGATTTGTCTTCATTGTTAACCGACTTCGAAAAAGGAGGAGGTTATTTCTTGCAAACGATTTAGAGAAATGGACATGGATACCATGTTCTTTAATATTTTACAATGTTATGAAGCGATATCCTACTAATATTACAAACGCGATGGTTTGTATGGATGGATGGATGGATGTTTGTTACTCTTTCACGCAAAAACTACTAAACGGATTTTGATGAAATTTAGTGCACAGATAGATTATAACCAGGATTAACACAAAGGATACTTTTTTTCCCGATATTTCTACGGGCTCGAAACTTATGCGGGTGAAATCGCGGGGCGCAGCTAGTAATTTAAAACTCTTAAATTGCAGGTAACCATTATAAGTTTTCTTTAAAGTTTTTTATCGATTAGCTTTCCTTGTGTTATTTTATTAGGCATATCAATAATATTGAATTACCAATTTTATTTATTTTTGTTATATTTTATTTTATTCTGTTTTGCCCTAACAGGTTCCATAATTTGAACATAGCTACTTATAAGTGTCTTGTAACATCTATAATACCTACTTTAAATGGTAATAAATAAATGAGTAAATTAATGAAGTTCTAATATCAAGACAATTCACCGATTCGAAAACCAATATCATGTACCAGGACATCATAAAAGGCTAACAGTAGCAGCCAGAAATCTGAATCTAGGTACAGAACAGTTGACGCATGCGTATAATAATTGATCTGCAGCTGCATACCGCGTGGCCGCTGTGGTGCACGCCTCGAGAGTTATTACAATTAATTGGGAAATCAAGCTTTGCCAACGAGTGTAGACAATCATGAGCGTCCACAACGAACCGGAAATGCCGTACGTGATCGATTACAGTGACTACGAAGAGAAGAGCATCAAGGAACTGCTCGAAGACTCCGTGCTCATTCAACTCATAATAATGTTCGTTCAGATTGCGATGCTAATCGGCAAGATACTTCTGTCCCTGATTCGGGACATTATTGACGGTATTTGTCTCGCACTGAAAAGGATATTCGACGAAGACGGAGAACTGATGATCATGTTGGAGTATGCTGTGCCCTTCGTGTACTACATGAAAACTGACTAAATCATCAATCAAGTCAAGTTCTTTGAAAGAAAACGTTGTCGCTACGAATACTTATGTTGCAGTTATTCATTATGGAAAAACGAAAATATCGAGCTTTGGAAAATTAACAGTAGTTGTGTTTAAAATAATTACGTTCCTTGTGTTGTGTTAAAAAAAATGTTTACTTTATACTCATGAAAGCAGTACGAATATCGGATTATAAAAAGGTTTTTTTTGTTTACGATTTGGATGTGCTTTGTGTTTGAGAGCAAAATGCAAAGTGTCGTGTATGTGTCTCGTCGTGATTTTAAGCTGTATGCGATCAAGTGTTTCCTATTAGCTAGACTTTATTGCTATTCAATCTACTGACCCCCTTCATCGCCATTAGCCGCCAAAGTAAACGCCATGAAAACTGAAAAATGTATTTTTATGTGTAGGTACTGTAGGTACAATCCTACTCATTTTTAGATCAAAAAATGAATCTGGATCAACAAAAAGCAAATTGTACCTGGATACTTACTATGTAAACAATAAAAATAAACTAATCCTTCATGTTATGTAACGTATTTATGTTGTGAAAATTCAAAATTGTCCATGTCTGATAATATATAAGTGTTTGAACGAAAAATTCTATGAAATGTGACCAATAAAACGATGATTTTTTTATATGCTTCAATCTGTGTTTTCCTCCATCATCATATTATGAAATTCAAAAGTAATGTTCTTTAGTTTATGACTATCTGTACTGTATAAACCGAATTTACCCTTGTAGAGTAGATGATGTTGTAATATGCTTGTTCTTACTATAATTTAAATAAATGTTGTGAAATGGCAAATACGTTGTTTTTTTACACACATTCATCATCATCACCATTCACCTGTCCTTAACACAATCTATTTGGGTTGGCACAACAGAAACGATGGATGGATTGTGTGAATGATGATATCATCATTCACACAATCCATCCATCGTTTCTTTGGTCTTCCCGTACTCTTAAAGCCATCGACATTCATACTCAAAACTTTTCTCACGACATTTTCCACGTTCCTCTGTAACACATGCCGTAACCATGACAACCGATCTCCACACAACTATTCAGTTGCCGGTGCCACTTTCAGACTTCCTCGTACTAATTTCTTATTCTATCCATTCGACCCACATTCACATAAGTACTAATTCATCTACGCAGTAATCAAATGCAGCCATTTGCAGCGTGATTAGAATACTAAAATGATTGTAATGGCTGCATTACATAAACCTAATTAAAGGAACCTACTTAATAATAACCTTAAATTCAGTCATCACTAACTAACACACAAAACACAGTCTTAACCGCTGGGTCTAGAAGCATTAAATTATTGCATAAAAGTTCCTAAGAAAGTAAGTTTTAAAATTCGTCTAAGAACTGATTTTTCAATAGTCAGATAACTTGTTCTTTTACTACTCTTGTTCTTGTTCTCACACACTATTGTCTTTTTAGCCCAAAGAATCAGCATTGCCATCCAACGTGGTAATGCTGCCAGCCTTTTGGGCACTTATCCCATTGACAGCGATGCAGACGAATTTTTTGATGCCCAATGAGCTGCTGCCTTTTTCTTTATTTTTTTATTATATACTTGGATATAATATATATATATTACTATTGTCTACATTTCTTTTTACTTCTTCTTTCGCAGGTTTGCTGGAAGAAATTTCTTAAGAAATAAGCATACGTATTTTGCTGTGCGTACGTCTATGAATCTATCTATATAAATAAAAATGAATCACCGAAATGTATGTACGCGAATAACTTCCGATCGACTGCACCAAATTGGATGAAATTTTGTGTGTATATTTGGGTTCCTAGATGGCTTGAAAACACAATTGGACCCGGTACTTAGGTGGTGCTGCTGTCGGTATATGATGACTCAACCGGGCAGGACAACGTCTGCCCAGTCCGCTAGTAAATAATAAAAAGGCAAATAAATTTATATATATAAAATTCAAAGTCCTGACTGACTGACTAATACATCAACGCACAGCCTAAACCGCTGGTCCTAGAGACATGAAATTTGGAGGGTGTGTTCTTCGTGAAGAGTAGGTATCCACTAAGAAAGGATTTTTTGAAATTCCACCCCTAAGAGGGTGAAATGGGGGGATTTCGTTTGTATGAAAAATCTTATTCCTTGAGTTAATAAACTTGAAACTTGGCACGAATACTTATCTAAGTAAATTATGAAATTAGCCATTTTCTTTTTATAAACTACCCTCTAATACGGGATTGGGGGGTTTCAAAGTTTGTATGGAAGAATTTTAGCGCGCGGTCCGATTTACTCGAAACTCAATATTTATACCTAGGATTGAAAGTACAGAATAAGGTGTATCAAGGTTTTTCGAAAATCTACCCCTGACGGGCTGAAAAGGGGTTGTCAATTTTACAGGGGAGGATTTTACAGCGTGGCTTGATTGACTCGAAAATTGGTATAAATAATGTTTGACTCAAGTTATGAACACATTCCAAACGATTTTTCAAAATTCCACCCCAGTGGGAACTTGAAACTTGGCAATAATACTCGCCTAAGTAAGTAATAAAGTTTATCATTATAAGTTTTTCAAAACTACCCCTCAAAGGGGGTATAGGGGTGTTTAAGTTTGTGTGGAAGAATTTGAACGCGTGGTCCGATTGACTCGAAACTCAGTATTTATACTTATAACCAAAAATAAAGAATAACATTTAACAGGGTTTTTCGAAAATCTACCCCTGACGTGGTGAAAAAGGGTAGTCAATTTTACAAGGGAGGATTATAGTCACAAAAGACTACAAAAATTATCGGCTTTGGAGGTGAAAAGGGGGGATACAGTTAATATGAAAAATTTCATTTCGTTGATCTATAAACTTGAAACTTGGCCCAAATGCCTATTTAAATTACCTAATCATAAATTTTCAAAAACTACCCTTTAAATAATAAAGTTTATACTTATAAGTTTTTTTAAACTACCCTCAAGAATGGTTTAGGGGGTGTAAAAGTTTCTATGGAAATATTTTAACAAGTTGTCGATATCGAATTAACTTAAAACAAAAGATGAATAATTATGTGTTTTAGGGTTTTTCAAAGTCATCTGACTTAATACAGTTAAACGGGTCAGATTTTACTGCGAAAATGGGTATAAATAACGTTTTAATCAAACAATTGAAACGTATCAAACGATTTTTAAAAAACAAGCCCTATCGCGGTGAAAAGGGAGGACATAGATTATATGAACAATCTTATTCCTTTAATTTATAAACTTGAAGCTTTTCTGGATGAATTATAAGATCTTAACAATTATTTTCAAAAACTACCTTTTGAAGAGAGAAGGGGGTCTTAAAAAATTTAATAGAATAGGACAGAATACGTCTGCCTAGCCTTTTCCCAACTATATTGGGGTCGGCTTCCAGTTCAACTGGATGCTAAACTTTAAAAAAGTTAGTAGGTATCTATAATAATAAATAAAATTGAAGTGTCTGTTTGTAATATGAAAATAACAGATTTGACTAAATGCATATGAAAACGAAAATATACACGCTAAGTAGTAAAATTTAAAAAAATGTTTTTATATAAGTATGTATACAAAAACATTTTTTTTAATTTTTGTTAGTGTGTTTTGCCAAAACCGGTCCAGCCGTTTCGAAGATTAGCCATCTTCGAAACGGCTGGACCGGTTTTGACGGGACTTTCACTGGCAGATAGCTGAAGGCCAATTCTCGTAATTTAAAACGTTCAAAATCTAGTCGCCGTCTCATCTCAGCGACAAACAAATGTCAAAAACTTGTCAAAATGTAGGGAAATTAGAGGCATTTTTGACAGATTGAGACTGAGATCAAACTGTAACGTTCTTAAAATAACGAGAATTGCCCCTCTGATGTTATGGAGTAACATAGATTTAATTATTTAAACTTTTCGCATACAAAAAAGGTACAAAAGCTGACTGCTAGCTGCCTTAATAGGCTGTATATGCTACTTTTTGTCTCGGTAGCATGTTCTCGTGGGATAATTTCCGAAACCCACGCGGGCGAAACCGCGGGCAGAAGCTAGTAAAGTTACTAGCTTCTGCCCGCGGCTTCGCCCGCGTGGGTGTCGTGGTGTCATGTCGTCGTCGTGGTGTCGTGTGTGTGTTGTATCTGAAGAATACATAAATGACAGTTCGACATCATTTCTATCACACAAAATCTGTCAATCCGCAATTTTTATTCCTCAGATTCTGACTCCCAGAATACAGGCCTAGTTTGGGGGTCACCGTCTATTCTATTTGTGATTAATAAATAAAGAAATTGAAATCGAGATAAAAATTATCTGGCTATTGAAAAATCACGCCTCGTCATCTGCCTAGCCTTTTCTCAACTATGTTGGGGCCGGCTTCAAGCTGAGTACCAGTATTTTACATGGAGCGATTGCCTATCTGACCTCCACAAGGCAGTTACTAGGTAATACGACACCCTTTGGTAAAACTGGTTGTCAGACTTTCGGGCTTCTGACGACCCTTAACGACTGTCAAAGATCTACGAATGACAGCCCGGGGCCAACTGCTTAACGTGCTTTTCGAGGCACGGAGGGTTCTTGGTATGTAAAGATGGTCACCCATCCACAGACCAACTGAGGCAAGCGTAGCTCAACCCGTGCGGATGTTATTACCTAGCCACAAACCTCTATTATTTCTGCTTTTGGGAAATCCCATCGGAGACATAGTTTATTTAGAATAAACTTTTAAATAAATTATGTAGAAGTACCTATCTATATTTAGCTGAAAATAAATTTGAGAATGATTGAGCTGTGTAAAAATTGGCAGTATAGAACAATAGAGTTTATGTTACTGGAAAAAGAAACTTTCAAAACATTCTATTATCAACAATCTGCAGTTTAACTTTCCAACCTCAACGTTTCAAGACGATACCGGTAACCTCATAGATTCCTTTGTGCGGAGTCGGTCCTGGTTGCAGCAGCAGGTAATCTCTTCCACACAAATATATTGTCATCAACGCGAAAGGAATGAATAAGTAAGTATAAGTGAATGTGTCTATTGTGGTGTCTATAGACGCCAGCAGGTCAAGCTACCCGAAACTGTAAAATTTTCCCAATCAACCTTGAACCTTAATGCTTCAGCGATAAAGTTGAAAATCTATCAAAGACATTTGACAGATTGCAGCAGCTTGACGTGGTTGGCGTCTGTACAAAAGTTTTAATTTTTGAACACTTTTTCGAATATCCGTGCTATTAGTAAGATAACACAGATTTATACACAAGTAAAACTAAAAATAATCAGCCTATTATGTTCCTACTGCTGGGACACAGGCCTTTCCTCTTCGAGAGGGAGGCTGTAATCCACCAAGCGGGCCCAGTGCGGAATGGTGAATGTAGGTGACATTCACCATTCCGCACTGGGCCCGCTTGGTGGATTACAGCCTATAATGTTCCCGGAGAGAGGGAATGGGCCGTAATCCACCACGCGGGCCCAGTGCGGGTTGGCAGATATCACATGTCTTCGAATTTTTGGTTCTGGGACATGCGGTTTCCTCACGATGTTTTCTTTCACCGTTTTTGAGAGCAGTGGTGATGAAATAATTTACACAAAGCAAAGCGCCTGTCCTGGTTCGAACCTACGACCTAAGTCGAGCCGAGACCACTGAGCCACCACTGTTCTAGTTTTACTTACTTTAAAAACAGTGGTGGTGGCGCAGTGGTAACGAACGCGACTATTGTGTAGGTACTGTGGTTTGCAATAAACTGTAAAAGACATCATTTTTAGTGTCGAACATTTTATATCCAAAAATTAAAGTACTGAAAAAATGTACTGGGGGTCTACTCCGAAGTGGTTTCGGCCGAATGTTCGGCCATTTCCTGCTACGAAGTTACCATTTGGTTCGGTCGGTCCCGATCCTACACTCTTTCGAATATTGACTATGGTCCCGACCGAACTGAGCCGATCCGAACCTTTTTCGCATTTTTCAATAATATTCGGTTCGGCCATGTGTCGGTCCGATCCGATCATTCGCACTTTGCACTTCGTAGTAGAGCCCTGTCTTCTTATGGGAAATAACATCTAGAGTATTTTTTACTATTTCGAGGAACACCTACAATTAACACCACGGCTGCTATTTGAGATTGAAAATGCCAAAAATCATATTTTTATAACAAGTGTTTTAAGCATAACATTTAAAAAATACCAACTTTAGTTGCAGACTTTCGTTGCAATAGTAAAAAAATGCTCAAGATGTTATTTCCCTTAAGAAAGCAGTACCTTTTTTGGCTTTAAATTTTGGGTACGAAATGAATGATATCCTTTGATTTTTAGGAACTACATGTTTCAATTCGAGGCTGTTAGTACAGACGCCAGCAGGTCAATCTACCCGAAACTGTCATATTTTCCCAATCAATCTTGAACCTTAATGCTTTAGCGATAAAGTTGAAAATCTATTAAAGAAATTTGACAGATTGTAGTAGCTTGATGTGTTGGCGTCTGTACAAAATAACAATAATTGCATATACAGCAAAACTTCTTTTTCTTCCCATATAGGTACTTGTTATTGAACTTAGATATTCCTAAGAAGATTCATTATTCGGTTAGAAGGACGGTATCATTGAGATTGCATTCCTTGTAAGTTACCCCCGCCTTGACACTAACTATCCTAAGAACTTTGTTCCTGGATTAACTTAACTTGTAAGAAAAAAATGTGTGCAAATTAGCAACATTTTTCATCTATTTGAATTGAAGTAATAAAACATTAACTGAAATGTATAATTTGTGAAAGGAAATAATAATAATTACATGTATAAATGATTGTTACAATAAACATAAAATTGCGTAAAATTTTGCATTTAGTCATATAAAATTAAGTTAGTTTATTAATAATTAATTGACGATTTTTACAAATAAGCTAACATTTAAAATAATGATATACGTACATTTGAAAAAATAAGCAAAAGAATCATAGGGCATCAAAAAATTCGTCCGCATCGCTATCAACAGGAACAGTGCCCAAAAGGCAACAAAGCAAAGGAACTAGCATTGCCACGTTGTATGGCGATGCTAATTCTTTAGCCAAGAAACAGGCCAGCCCTCTGGTCACGTGAAGAGTCGACTAACCGCTTGGCGATATCTTGAAAAACCAAGTGGGCACTCGAACCCCATGGTCCTAGTGTTTCAACCCCAAACGGCTCGAACATCTAATTCCCAATCAGGCTGGAATATTTTCGCCGTTTGAGGTTTTCTGCACCAGCAGCAGCCGCTCCAGCACAGCCCACCGTGCTATGAAGATGGGATGGCGCAAGGGTGTCGACACATGTTGCATCCCACACCAAAGGTCTGCCTAACTTCCAGGGCATTATGGTCATTCCATCTTGTTTCTTCCCATCGTCGCGTAACAGGCCGTTGGGTTCTAAAACAGCTGGCACCCCGGCGGTGACATGAGCACGACGGATGATGTTATTAATGCTGGCGTGCCGTGCTATCCGACTTGCGCTCCTACTGCAGGGTGTCTGAGGCAGTCGACAGCTTCACCGCACTGACAGCGATGCGGAGCCCCACAAGGAGCGCCCAAACGCAGAGAGGTAGCGAGCCGGCTCCTCCCTCGCCGTCTTTGTGAGGTTGAATAGTATTGGTGCTAGATACTAATAGTGGCTTTCATAGCAGCAGTCAAACTTGTATCTGTAAACAAGTATAATAATTATTACTAAAAAGACACCGAAATCCCGTTACAAAAGCAGTAGGAAGTAATATAATATAGACACAAATACCCACTTACATATCTAAAAGAGTAAATTCATGTTAACAAGCTTAGAGGGCATGAAAATACATAGCTTATTATCGGCTACTGCTTTAACATTAATTTGGTCAGCTTATATTAGTAAGTATATATAAATTCAGAGATAAATACCTTTTCCTGTTTACTCCAATTATTGGAGCTTATTATTTTCATTGCTACTATGGCAAAAACAAAGATTTAAACATAATACATTATTTTATTCATATTCAAATTATCCGATGAAATTTCTGATTTTTATCTGCCAGTCACGACAGATAAAAAATTCGTGATTTTGACAAGTTTATTCTAAAAATTCCTTTTTTAGTTAACTATTTGGATTATAATCTGTGCTGAACGCATAATTTTACCTCTATTCCGGTTCGATACTAATCACTTGCTAACTAGCGTTTATGAATAAAGAAAAGTTAAGCATTGATTAAGAGCTAATTAAATGGGCTAAACATAAGCTAAATAGTAGCTAATGATTAGCGAGATTTTTATGAATAAGGCTGCTTGCATTTAGTAAAAGATAATAATCAAAAGTCGTACCAAAAAGTCTCATGATCATTTGAACAGTGAATTTAATTTAAAGTAAAAAAGTGTTGATATTGTTTTATTGTTCCCTTTACATGACGTTCCGTTTCCGCTGGTATGATTAATATAACCTTGAATTTTGGAAGTGTCATGATCACGTCTTTCAAAAAACATGTAAAAAAATATACTTTGCCGATTCTACATTAATTTAAAATAACTAGAATAAAATAGAATAGAATTTTTATTTAAACAATTGTCATTTTTTTTAAAGCAATAATGGCCGTATGTGTACCTATGTCGAACAAAATAAAGTAACTAGTTTTCAGGCTATTTCGATTTTTTTGAAAATCTCTGAAAACCCGGCTTTTGTTTCTAAAAAGAACTTTTATAGGAGTTAATATGTGATAAGTGTAGTCTAAAAAAAACAAAGTTTGACTTTGATGCAGCATGGTACGGGATTCCATACATCCTTTGACTTTTAGGAAATACTTAGGTACCTACATTTATTATACACTCTAAAAATTTATTGCAAATGCAGGAAAAGTTTGTCAACTTACACCATAACTAAGTTTTTTCCCGAATTCAAAACAGTCATTTAATTACAAGTGGTGATTTTTCTATCCGTGTTGACTACAAGATTCTTATTATTGAGCTTAGATATTCCTAAGAAGATTCATTATTAGGATAGTTAGGAAGACGGTATCATTAAGATGCACAGTCCTTGTACCTGGACACCTACTTACTATCCGTTAATAAAGTAAAGTACGTAAAGTTACTTTGGTAAGTAGAGGGCAAAGTAGCAGCATTTTTATTGATTTGAAGTTTAACAAAATTAACTGAAAAGGTATAAATTTTTGAAAGAAACAATGATATTTATATTTACTTACTATCCGTTAATAAAGTAAAGTACGTAAAGTTACTTTGGTAAGTAGAGGGCAAAGTAGCAGCATTTTTATTGATTTGAAGTTTAACAAAATTAACTGAAAAGGTATAAATTTTTGAAAGAAACAATGATATTTATTTACTATCCGTTAATAAAGTAAAGTACGTAAAGTTACTTTGGTAAGTAGAGGGCAAAGTAGCAGCATTTTTATTGATTTGAAGTTTAACAAAATTAACTGAAAAGGTATAAATTTTTGAAAGAAACAATGATATTTATTTACTATCCGTTAATAAAGTAAAGTACGTAAAGTTACTTTGGTAAGTAGAGGGCAAAGTAGCAGCATTTTTATTGATTTGAAGTTTAACAAAATTAACTGAAAAGGTATAAATTTTTGAAAGAAACAATGATATTTATATTTTTATGTAAAAATAATATTTTATCTCATGCTTTATCATCAATAAGAAAATTCATCTCGTTTTATAACTTCAAAAAGGTCATGCCGCGGCGTTGTATAACATCCCGCGCGCTATCAAGTTTAGTGGGACGAATTCAAAATCGATAACAGATACATACACATGCAGTTCAAATAGCAACAGTCACTCCACACATTCAATTGCAGCCCCAATTAGCGAAAGGGATGGAAACATGAAACAACAGATAATTAGGGGGCCGCCGGGCGGCGCCCGTTGCGCCATGCGCACAGCATCCAAACGTCAATAGCGCGCCCTACCTAGACTCCTGTACCAGGACGTAAGCGAGCTTTGGAGCAATATTTTATCTCTATCCAACCTATTTGAAGTCTCCTACGCCAATATGCACTCCTAGTCATCAGCCAAAATCGACATCGCTTCCGAGCGTCAATTGATGGACTTGTTTTACCTTTTTTTATGTTTTTGAATATTTTCGAAAAACTGCAACACAGTGTGTACTGACACACAGTCACGGTCTACTCGTATGCACAGTGTCGCTCGACGGACAAGGCGGCGTGCAACAAGTAGAATTGTAAACGAACGAAAGGTAATATCAACTGGTAGTTTTTATGCAGCGTTGATATTCAAGGTTGAGTTCCGATTTGAAATGTACCTACTTAAGTAATAAATAACTGGTCGTTGTAGAATAGAATTAAGGTTAAACTGAGTACACCTCTTATGGACTCTGTTATTTTAAACACTATTTAGACGTTGCAATCGTGTTTCTTATACGTACTTAAGGTATAAAAACAGTCCGTGTCAACTGCCCAGTTGCCCCGTTGGTCTCGTGGTCGCAAGCGTGACTGCTGTGTATGGGGTCCTGGGTTCGATTCCCTGGTCGGGCAAAGTGTTTTTGAGTTTTTCCAATAGGAATTTCTAAGTAGCAGCCCGGAGTTCGGAAGTTGGTGGTGTGATACCCCCGGGCCTCGGAAAACACGTAAATCCGTTGGTCCTGCGCCTGATCTGTCCCCGGTCGTGTCAGATTGCTGTCCCATCAGACTATGAGAGTAAAGGAACAGAGGGTGCACCTGTGTTTGCGCATACACTTATGCACTATAATAACTCTCGCGAACCTGGCTAATTTCAGTTGAGATTGGTCACTGTGGCCGAAATCGGTCAAGGGATTATTATATGTAATATCAGTCCGTGAAACTGACGGGTACTAAATTGGATTGGACTCATCCAATCCAATTTAGTAGCCAGGATTACCTAATACTCAAAGCCAATTTACGTTCTGAGCAATAATGTAATGGACATATCAGCTCCCAATCTCCTTTGAATCCGCTTTGATGTGCATACAATCTCTGACTACAAAGGATTGAGATCTAATAGCAATATTGCTAATAGATCTCAATCCTTTACTATATATAAACAGCGTGCAAATAATTAAAGTAATCAATGAGGCTGCGTTCCGGACATATCCCACTGAATAGTTTTGCGTACCTAATGGGCAAAGTTGCTTCTAAGAATTGTACTGACTGCGATTTTATTGAAGACGTTTTTCATATTTTAGTGGAATCTGTTCGGAACGAAGCCGAGAGGTTATCTTTTAGGCTTGCTTACGGCATTAGCTTGCACGACACCAGTGTATGTAACAGTATTCTTGCTTTCCCCTTATCAAAGGAAGCAAGATTCGTTTATAAAATGGTTGATTGTGCCCTAAAACGTAGATAAGATGTGAATATGTAAGATGTATGTAACTATGGGGATGACATGATCATGCATGATCAAATCCTCCGTTTTCATTAAAGATTAAAAAAAAAAAAAAAAAGTCAACTCAAAGTCAAAGCTTTTTTTTTTTAAATAAACCAATTACTTACAGGCACTTTTGATTAGTCAAGGAGTCGGTCAGTCAGCAATCTGAAGCTAGTTGCCCATTCCAAAGCATAGTAGGTACCTACGGAGATGAACGGGCAAGAAACGGCACGGATACTCTTTTAAATCAACAATGGCTACAAAAAATTATAAATAAGTAGTCATTTAAAATAGTTCTAAAATATTAATTTGTTTATTCGTTTATTAATTGTGAACATAAGTGAACGTGAACGAAACCATGAGTCCATTTTTCGTAGTTTCCCTCACTCGTCAGATTTTTTAGCTCGCCAGTTTCGTTATTAGTCTGTTTCGCTCTTTCATCTGTTTTGCGGATTAGTCAGTTATGTCAACTTGACAGTTTCCAGTGTTTGTGGGTTTACTTGATTAGTCAGTTTGGTACTCTCAAACTACTACAAACAAAAGCAAATAATGTAAGGAATACTTATGTACCCCTACTACCCGAATTAATTCAAACTTAACGTTGTATTTTTTTAATCACAATATTTGAAAATTAAAAAAGATACTTAAATGAGTGAGGGAGGTAAAATGACCAGTGGTATACGCAGACTCGATGCGATACGATTTGGAAATAGATAGCTTATTTTTTCTCGAAAAAAGTAATCTACTAACGTTTTTGATCAGTGCTTATGGTAAAAATTTGGGCTTTTAGATGTTACTTTAGTAAGAGCCCAAAAGTGTGTGTTTTTCTAGCTATGACACCATAGATCGTGAATGACACATTAGGTATTAAGTACTATTATTGTTAAAGCTTATCTTATTAAGCTTTTTTAATCTTCAAACTCAAACTTAGGTCTTTTGCGAGACCCCACTCGCTTACTCACTAACATAACCTATCCTAAACCGTTGTTCTACTTAATGATTCAAAATTTGATTTAATCAGATCACCAATGTTGACTTTTTCAAGCCTAAAAAATATATCTTTCTAGTTGCTTCGACTGTTTACATTAGATTAAAATCGTTATGTGATCGCAGTCGGGTTTCAAGGAACAGCGCAGCTCGGATGTCAAACAACGCCGTAGCGTGCGATGTGTCTGGCCGTGGTCGCTACAAAGTTTATTATCCGGTCATTACTGTTAACTAATGTTACTATAGTATGTCAGCAAAGATAGCGAGGTTGTGAACAACATCTGTAGCAATAAAGATACCTACTTACTATTCTTGTACGCGTCAAGTAGGTGTCATAATATTCATTGTACATAATGACGGTTTTTATTTATTTTTGTTCTTTTCTAAACTATATTTTATTGCTATATTTTTATAAATCCCATTTTAGAATGCATAGATGTCGGTAGGTGTGTCTCAGAATACCAGTACGGCACTTATTTTTTTAGTATCGCAGCATTATGGTGAGATTGGAACCTTTTTGGCCATGCACACGTCTTTTATTGTTTTTTTTTTCTGAATGTAGGTACAGACGCCAGCAGGCTAAGCTACCCGAAACTGTCAAATTTTCCCAATCAACCTTGAACCTAATGCTTTAGCGATAAAGTTGAAACTCTATTAAAGAAATTTGACAGATTTTAGTAACTTGATGTGCTGGCATCTGTACAACATAAGGTCGACTTTTGCAGACAACCTTCACAGACCAAAATACTTATTTACAAAAGCGACTTTGAGTTCTAAAATTGATATAAGTAACCTTTGAACTGGGGCCAAGTCTGCTACTTTCGATCCTTGGTCATTATAAAAGGGCTTGTGGCTAATTAAATAACAGCCGCACGGGTTGATCAATCAGGGTAAGCTACGCTTGCCGCGGTTGGTCCGTGGATGGGTGACCATGTTTACATATCAAGACAATCGTGCCTCTTAGCCGACAGTCGTCACGGGTCCTCAGAAACACGAAAGTCTGACAACCACTCTTACCAAGGGGTACCTATTGAATTACCCAGTAAGATAAAAATAAAATTCCTTTATTTCAGACAATCTTTGTCCATATTTTGTTAGTAAGTATTCAATTATTTTCATACTATGTTAGTCATGACAACTACACCAAGACAACGCCATTACCGTTGTGCTAAAGGTTCGTTATCTCCTAAATTATAATGACGTGTTAGTGATCGAAAGAAATGTCAAAATAATAGAACATTACGGCTTTTCAATAAGTACGTTAGGCAAGCCGTCGGAAAACCTAAAAATAACGTATCGACGCCTGTAATCCCCAAGGGGGTAAGGCAGAGGTGTAACTGTAGAACACCGAGATTTCACCAGTTATGTTTCGGTCCCACTCCCAAGTCATAGCGGACGAGCCTATTGCCATCAACCGAGCACAAATCCAGACTCCGGGCTGCCATTGAGAAATTTCTAATGGAAAATAATTCTTTGCCTGATCTAAGAATCGAACCCAGGACCAAACCAATTTGTCCAAAATTAGCTTACAAGAATCCATCGTAACATACTTACACCGATGTTGAATGGTAGGTATTAAATGTTCGCGGACCATACAAAGGAAACTAACTTTAAACTTAGGGTACCTGTAATAAAAAAATCCAAGGTCTACGCCGCTACGGTTTTCGTAGCACAGGCTACACGTTGCTACGAAAAAGGAATTATCCAGTAAAACATATTTTACAATGAATTAATTCAAAATTAATTTATTACCTCATTACTGTTTGCTAGTTAAATAACGAAGCCAGTGATAGATTAGAAGGTTTTCGTTTTTCGTACGATCTTACAAATGATAGAATAATTCAAAAGTAGTTCGTTACCTACTGTTTATGTAAGTAAGTTCACCTGCCTATACTTAGATTGTAGTGTCGGTATATTACCGAATGAATGGCTTTATCTTAGTTCGCACTTGGTTCACACTATGAGTCACAAAGCCGCTGACAAAGAGTTAAGTACAAATTCTTAGAGGCCACGGTCACTCGCGCTTAGCCGAGGATGTTCTTATCTCAATAACATGCGTATGCGCCGGGCTTACGTTACATAGTAATCTAATAAACGCCGACGTTTACTATACCAACATGTGTAACATGTCTAATAAATCGTTACATGTCGCTCCGAATGTGATTTCTCGAATTTTTCGGTTTGTAATAATGGTTGGAAAATCAATTAAACATCAGCAATAAAATGTCTAATTGCGCACCAAAAATTAAGGCGAAACCGTAAAAACCTCAAAGCAAACATCACTAGATCGTAAAAGGTGATGAATGGAGGGTTCAAGATCAGGCAATGCTCCGCCGGCTGCGCGCGCGCCGTTCTGGCCGCCCGCGCCATCTTGTGGGCGGGGCTTGGCCGGTCGTGTCAGAGCGCATCTTCCTTTAAACTTCGTATTCCCCGTGTTGGAAAGAGAAAAGTAGCTTTGAAGTACTGAACAACTTTGTGTGCACGGTACGTTTGTCATCTCCGCCGTACCTGATGGTCTATTTTTGAAATCAGTAGGTAGGTATGCTACGATGTCTACTAAGAGGTACATGGTACATGGTTCTAAGAATGATGACAGTGTGATTTTTGTACGAACAGCTTTGTTGTTCATATAAATTATTTTAGGTAAGTTGTCTACAGTGTACTTGACCTCTGCAGAATTTATTTTAGTAGTCCGTAAATAAAACAAAAATAAAAATTACAATAGTAGCATTAATGTTTACTACAGTCGCAGTGATTGTTTATGGGAAAGATCAGCAACCCGCGGCGCATCCGCGTCGGTCCAAGTATTTATAGCACCATTCGATAATAATGATTTATTTATTTATCACGACATTCCTGTTACGTCACTTTTGTATACATTTGGCGGCAAAAAGGTAACACGCTGAGACGCTGAAAGATTTCATGTTGCCTTATCGTTGGTCGGTAAATTGCAAATTCCGTGTATTCTGAATTTAATTTGTATATACTCGTACACTAGTAAGTATGTAGCGTACTTGCTCAAAATATTTTTTAATTATGTATTTCTCTGGTACCCATTTTGTGTTTTTCTTCATTAAGTATGATACTTCTATTTGTCTATAATACCAAGAGTTGAAGAGGCAATCTTCTGGATCTTAAGGGTAGGGCATGACCTCACATTGTCACTTCTGCGTAACAATAATGCAATACGTCCTAATCATGATATTTACCTAATTATTGTGACTTGTGATGCAATAGATATTTGTTATCAATAAAAAGTGATTTCTAAGCTTAATGTGCAGCAATAAAACTGAAGTTTGTTTAATAAAGCTCGTTACTATGTCTTCCTCTTCATTCTCTTCAATGGTGGGAAGAACTGCCAAACGCCATTGATTCTTCATTTTCCGGTTTATAAACTAAGTCGTATGGTGTTCAAATAAAGTTTGTTTTCGATTGCGCTCTTTAGTTTACACGTGTGCGAGTAAATAAATCCGGCAAGTTTAATGCAAAACTTTTGGTTTACGCTTTATGGTAAATATTTGGTGTACGTCGTATAACTGTTTTATAGTTCTAGTAAAATGTTTGGTTTAATTGTGCTAGGTCAAGAGCGGGCGTTCGACAGGCGTCCTTGCGACGGGTAAATATTATTGTCTAAGCGGGTTTTCCGCTGTTTGGGTGTTTGTATGAGTTTCTGGATGATACAGACGGGGATCCGCCAGTGCAATGACCGCACTCATGATATGACAACACATCCTGGGCCCTCTCTGAACCTTGACTCCTCCTCTAGTCACTCCTGTCACCTTACTCGTATCTGGCATCTTATAGTACCTATAGGTACCAACGATTAGTACTACCTACGTTGTGTACCTTACAACACGTAAATTTAAACTGTACTTTTGATAATAATCCATGCTATTAATAGTTATAGTTACAACTTGACCTTTAGCAGGCATTTCTCATCTCTGGGAAATGTGGTTGACCGAAATTTCTAATGAAATCGTCCGGTTAATGTGTTTTAGTTTTCAGTCCGTGTTCAGTTTTTTCGCGAGAAGGTATAGCGCTACAGCGAGTATCTGTTTGCCAATAAGCTTTAGTATAGAGGCGGACGTGGGAGTGGTGTGGTGGGGGTGGTGGGCGGCGCGCGCGCAGAGTGAGGCGGCGCGCGCACACTGCGAACTCGCTCGCGATCCGGCGCACACGCACGTCCACGCATGAAGACCGAGGACCAAACCACGGAGGAGGCGGCGCGCCGCGCGCCCGCCACCCGAAGACAAGAAAAGCCACCCTTCTCGTACATCGCCCTCATTGTGATGGCCATACGACACTCGCCAAACAAAAGGCTGACGCTCAGCGAAATATATGCGTTCCTCCAACAACAGTTCCCGTTCTTCCGCAGCTCCTATCAGGGCTGGAAGAACTCTGTTCGCCATAATTTAAGTTTAAACGAATGTTTCGTGAAGTTGCCGAAGGGGCTGGGCCGCCCAGGGAAGGGTCACTACTGGACGATTGATCCATCATCAGAGTTCATGTTTGAGGAGGGTTCGTTTAGAAGAAGACCGCGCGGTTTCCGTCGGAAGTGTCAAGCGTTGAAGCCTCAGTTCGGGAGCGGGAGTTATCTTTGCGGGGGTGGAGTGCCGTCGCTGCCGCCGTCGCAGCCGACGGGCTACGAGCTGGCAGGTGGGAGCGGCGCCGGGGCCGGCGGCGGTGGCTCGATAGACTACGGGGCGTGCGCATACTCGCACGCAAGCTCAGGGCAGCAGCTGGCGTACGGCGGCGAGTACTGCGCGTACGGTGCCATCAACGAGCGCGAGTGGCCGCTGGCGTACGGCGGCGTGGACGCCGGCTACCGGCCGCCGCCCTCCTCGCCGCCGCCGCACCACGACCTGCCTGACCTCATCCCCAACTACCAGTATGCTGTGGCCAATGAACATGGTGAGCATAACAACTGTTTTCTTAAACCCTACAGTGAGAGAGAGAAAGGTCCTCGATTCAATCCCCCGTTCAGGCTCTCTGCCCAGGCACCCAGGTTCATGGGTGGTTCCAATGCGCCTACCATAATCCTTGGTGAAAGGCGAAAAGTTTACCCCTGCCGGCTGCCATCATATAAACGAAAACCCTTTCTAGTTAAAGAATTGTGCTGTTCCTCTATACGTATCTATGTTCCGTGGACATTAAGGTTATTATTATAAATAATTAAAATATTGCAATAACATTATATTCAACTTCAACAATAATCTCTCTTAGAAAATGTTTACACGATGCCAGATGGAAATTTTAGTCTAACTGGAAATCATAATATTCGTCTAAAATAAGCCAAGAAAACAGCCACGTGTTTTCAAGTTAGAATCTGATTCCAGGTAAGTTTAATCTAAAGCTATTTGAATACTGAAATTCAATGAAAATGCTTTTAGAATATGAAACATTATGGTAATTTGTCAGATATTTAAATATTAGATAAGTATGTATTTTATGTTTATTTTATATACTTGTACATATTATTATTTTAAGACTGTTAGCGTTTTATTATGTTTTTTTACTTAATAAATAAATATGTTTATTTTATTAGATCTAGATTATAGGCACAAGCATAACAGAAAAAAAGCTATCTATATAAAAAGACTATTCAATTCCTGAAAATATACTAAAATATATTAATACTACCTATATAATTAATCGAAAACTTAAAGCTAGGTACATAGAATGAAAGGATTTAATTTCAGATAGATTTGCAACAAATGATTATGGCAACTTTAATGGAGTATGCTATATTCAAACATTTGTAGTCAATTATTAAATATTTTGATAAACACAAGCATGAGCATAATCAGCCTATACCGTTCCTCCTGGGACTCAGGCCTCCTCTCTGTGATAGGGAGTGGGAATAATAATATTTTCATAACTACTGGTCTAGCTACTGGTCCATGAAGGCGGTAATGACGGGCGATCTACCGATTTCCTTGAAGCGAAAACTCATCGATATGCGTATCCTGCCCATCCTAACCTACGGTGCCCAGACCCTCACCGAGTTGCAAAAGTTCCGCCTTAGGGTTTGCCAAAGAGCAATGAAGCGCAGTATTTTAGGCGTTAAACGAACTGTCAGCATACGAAACACCACGCTGCGCTCCAAAACGTTTATCGTTGACGTAGGAAAAAAGGCTGTCAAGCTGAAATGGGATTGGGGGGTCACGTCAGCCGCATGCATAGTGACCGCTAGGCAACAGTCTCCACACGGAGGGTGCAATAATTGAATGTTGAATGTTTAGTTGAATAAAGGGTTAAATTTATGAGCCCCAATTGTAACTGTTGTAACTTTTCTAGTTTTTTCGTTACTTATATCTACGAATTTTATCAGATAAATCTTGTGATGCATTGAAACTGCAGGATTGATGGCGTCAATTATAAAGGCATTGTCATAATTTAGTATATTTGTTCTCGGCTTCGGAGCAGTGGTGGCACAGTGGTAACCGCCGCGACTTACGAGTTGTACGTCGTAGGTTCGAACCCAGACCGGCGCTTTACTTTGTGTAAATCATTTCATCACCACTGCTCTTAAAACGGTGAAGGAAAACATCGTGAGGAAACGTAATGTTTAAAACCAAAAATTAAGACATGCGCATTTACCAACCCGCACTGGGCCCGCGTGGTGGATTATGGCCCACTCCCTCTCACAGAGAGGAGGTCTGTATCCCAGCAGTGCGAACATTATAAGCTGATTTTATTTAAGCCACTTCGTCCGCGTAAAATATCGGCCCGCGACTCACCGCGTCCCATCCTAGATAGGATGGAGGTAAGTCCTTCCCGCAATATTACTTACTTCGTTTCTTACTTTGTTTCTTTTTGATCAGCTCCTAAGAGTCGGAACGTGATTAGAAGGTTGATTCCTAAGGGTCTTAGCGTGATGTTAAATAGCCTATAGCCTTCCTCGAGAATAGGGCTATCAAATGCAAAAAGATTTTTTCTAATCCGATTAGTATTTCCAGAGATTAGGGCGTTCAATCAAAAACACAAACACTCTTCAGCTTTATTATTAGTACGATATTACGGAAAGTATACTAAAGGCTGATTTTTTGATAAAATACAATTAATAGATGTTACAAAAGATGGGCCCAAAACAAAACTATCTCCTTTAACCATTGGTTACTATTTTTAACAATTGGTTGAGTTAACTACGGATAAAAAACCGGCGCTTAGTCGGCAAAAAGTCGTGGGACCTTTAGCAAAAACCTAAAATTAATAATACTACTAATTTGGTTGTAAATAAAAGGTTAGGAGATGCTCTGAAAGGACCTACAATGTTACAAACAAGTCATTAACCAATCTCATAAAAACATACAAACATCCAATTAATTAAACCAATGCACAAATTACACTAATTTACACTAATTACGCCATTACACTCATTTATTAGCAAAATATTATAGGCAGAGTAAAAGTATGACTAAAAAAAAAAACATATTTTAAGGCTACCTATCACCACTAGTTTTAAGTCCGGAAATGCCAATCAAAATTAAGAGTATACTTCTCATTATTATCCTATAATTTTGCCAGTGCTGTGTGTACAGGCCTCGTCTCTGTGACAGGGAGTGGGCCACCACGCGGGATTAGGTTGGTAGACGTCACATGTCTTCTTGAAAGTATAATTACTTATTTTTATTCAACAACAACTGAACCAATTATGTAGTCAATACAAGTTATAAGTAG
Organism: Apamea monoglypha; assembly: GCA_911387795.2. Lineage (NCBI taxonomy): Eukaryota > Metazoa > Arthropoda > Insecta > Lepidoptera > Noctuidae > Apamea > Apamea monoglypha. The sequence goes on along the minus strand of OU426914.1, from coordinate 26,916,111 downwards.
CTCAATTGCTTTACGAGAACTTGATGACATTGCACTAGATGAAACTACCAAGATTTTTTTTCTTTGATCTATATGAAGGAATAGAGAGCATCATCTACCTAGCCGTTTCCCTAATATGTTGGGGTCGGCTTCCAGTTTATAGGATGCAGCTGAAAATATAGCTGCGTATTTAACATTAAGCGACTGCCTATCTGACCTCCACAATCCATTTACTGAGTAATACGATACCCCTTGGTGAGATTGCTTGTTAGACTCTCGGGCTTCTGACGACCCGTAACGACTACCTAGATCTACGAATAAAAAAGTAAAAAAAAGATGTTTATTTCAATTACAATGGGCATTTAGATACATATATTTGGAGATCACCTTTTAAGCAAGAGATGTAGACAATAGGCGCCGATTCCCTTATTCACAAACTAAACTAAATTTAAGTGCAGTGCATCTTTTTCTTTCTATTTAATTTAGAAGGACACAAGATAAATATTAGTTTAGTCCTGTCAAATCAGTCAGCGCCTGACGTACATTGACGTATTTTTAGTTGCCATGTTTTTGATCACGTCTAATTTGTCTATGGAGTATCTTAATTTGACAGGACTAAACTAATATAATCATCTGTCCTTTTCATAATGAAATAGAAAGAAAAAGATGCACAGAACTTAAATTTAGTTTAGATTGTGAACAAGGGAATCAGGGCCAATGTAAACATGCAAGACTAAAAATAAAATAAAAGGGTATCTTAACATTAAACAAACTGCTCTGCAAAAGAATGAGCGTTATGCAGAAAAGTACCAGATCGCGCGAGTACGTGTGATGTGTGTGTCACGAAAGAGTGTGTGAGTGAGTAAGAGTGTGAGTAGTGAGGTTGTGTGATGTGTGAGTTGTAATAAGTGATGCTTAGTTCACTTATCCCAATTAATATCATGTCCAGTACTAAATACGAGATTGTGTCTGTTTATTAATTTGTTTGTTTATTAGTTACGCTTTCACGCCTAGACGGCTGAACAAATCTGAATGAAATTTGAGATTTGGGACTTTGATAGATCATATACTTGGTTAGGACACAAGATACTTCTTACCGGCACTGCTAGTATAGGTAGGTCTAGACCTAGGTTCAGTTTTAGGTTGTCGGTTAGCCCTACGACAATGTCTTGGGATCGAAACCAGCGAAACAAGTCTTCTTTCACTAACCATGTGCAAAGCAACCCAAAAGTAACCACTTTGGTTATTGCAAAGTAGATACAATAGACTCAATATCGCCGTAGGATTTAGTTTTAACACATTCACAAAGTTACAACTATTTTACAGTCCGTGAACTTCATGGAATATATACTTAAATCTTTATTCAGTAAGTTGTATTATGCTAGAGAGCTCAAATTCTCAGGATAAGATATACCTAGTTAACATATTTATAAAACACATTTCATTTCTCTAGCTTTTATACTTTGGATTTTATTAGTACGTCTGTAATCAAATTTAGAACTCAAAGTCGCTTTTGTAAATAAGTATTTGAAGGTTGTCTGCAAAAGTCGACCTTATGTTGTACAGATGCCAGCACATCAAACTACTATAATCTGTCAAATTTCTTTAATAGATTTTCAACTTTATCGCTAAAGCATTAGGTTCTAGGTTGATTGGGAAAATTCGACAGTTTCGGGTAGCTTGATGTGCGCCACCCTGTAGGTACCTACCATACATCGATTTCGTCACTGATTCATTGACTCGCTTACTCATCAAGACCTCTGGGGCACTTCATGTCCTAGTCACATCAAGTCCCAAGTCCTAGAAAGCTAAAGATGTAGATTAGGATTTGCGCAAAACACAAGAAAAAAATACTAAGAAATCAGTAACTTTCACCCGCCAACCCCCGTAATGAGGGGTGCAGGTCCTGTATATAAGACTACAAAAGGAAACGGAATCCAAAAGCATTCCATATAAAGTAAGTTGCCAAGACCGTGACGCTTTCTCTGATAAAAAATTATCAGATCTTATGTAGAGTCAAGCCATTAACTCTACCAAGGCCTAACTCTCAGTATCGAAAGCAATTTTGATGTAGGTGTCTATGAAATATTAAAACATTGTTGATTTTACAGAATTTTTAAGTCCATTTTGTTATAAAGTGATGACAAATCAACATCGTATAAAAACATTGCTGTTTCTTCTTTCCATTTCAATTATCTAATGGTAATTTTGTAATTATTCGGGATCTAAACGAAACAAAATTCTTTTCACGGTGGAAAAGTTCTTTTCCTTTTAATTATTTTAGGTGAATTCGGGCAGCGTTTTCTACTGGACGGTCTCGAAGTAATTAATTTAAGTAGATTTTTCATTGATAACCCCTGTACTTACTTCGTAACAAAATTTAAGCAAAATGTTACAGTTGAAGTTCATTGTTTTCTTCTTTAAATAATATTAGACAGCTTGAAGTTATTATAAAAACATCTCTAGACCGTATAAAGTCTATTACCTAGGTTATAAAGACTATCTTTCCTGCCGTCACAGCCTCATCATCGCTTTAGTCAATACTTAAAAGGACATTTGTTGCTTCTTTCGATAAGACATGAGTTACTCATGTCTACACGATTAGCTCTAGTGCCCACTTGGTTTTTTTAGATATCGCCAAGCGGTTAGTCGATTCTTCACGTGACCTGAGGGCTGCCCAATTTCTTTGCCAAAGAAATAGCAGCGCCATACAACGTGGCAATGCTGCCAGCCTTTTGGGCATAGTTCCTGTTGTCAGCGATGCGTACGAATTTTTTGATGCCCTATGATTCCTTTGCTTATTTCATTTACGAGTCATCATTTCAGCCGAAATACGTCCACGACGACGACAACGTGGTTTCCATATACATGTACAAATTATTATTTTAAATTTTAGCTTGATTAAGTAAATACATAATTATTTGTACCAACTAGCTCTATAAATATAATACCAGTCCGTTAGTGTCCCACTATAGGGCAAAGGTCTCTTCTCATACAGAGAGCCACTGTTGCTCAGGAGTTGTCGATTTCAGGCTTACATTAATTACAGATTCTGCCCGCGTGAAGATTATTTAAAAAAAATCCGCAAAGTCCGCAAAAGTTCCCAAATTAGTTACTTTTCACTTTGTAGTGTTTTGGAAGCCTTTTTTTCCGCTGTGGAAGTGCACGGCCGTGACTTTAAATACAACAATTTAAATCCTTTTAGAATTAAATTAGCTACTGTTTCACATTATTACGTTTTTTATAAATGTTGGGCCAGGCCTAATTTGTCATTTCGGGACACTGCCTTGCAATAACATACTAAAAATGAAGTGTTTTGCACGTCAGAAGCGAGAGCGTTCGAAAAACATTAATAACTTCGTGAAAATAAGCGAATGACTGACTGAATTAATGAAATGCGAATGCGAATGAATGAATGACTTTTTTACATAAAATATACTCATCAAAGAAAAGTCTTAATTTTAATGATACTCGTAATGGTTTCTTGTCTAATTTAAATGAGAAAATAAGTTTTCGTTTGCCATCCCCAATATCATATTACCCGTGCACGGCGGCGCCATCACTCGCAACAGTACAGAGCTGCAATATCTGAAATTCAGTACATTTTTCCGCAGTCCTTAGTTTCAATAAACGACTAGTTAAACTGGTCATCGCAATACATTTTCCTTTAGTTACTTAGATGGCGTTGGGATCGATTAAGCGTTCGCAATGGTTCCGTTACCTATCGCAAAGGACGTATGACCTGGCTCAGTGAAACCTCCAGTTTTTAGACCTATATTTTTAATTAATGTAAGGTAGAATAATGTAGATTTTAACCCATAATCACTTCTTTACTTTTTTTTCACTTGGCCCCATTACATGCGGCCCCAAAACTACATGAAACAAAGTCTATAACACAATTTGACTAAATATAGACTAAAGTCTATAATACCATTTGATTTCTGTTTCAATATCGCCAAATAATTTGCTCTCATAGTTGGCTACCCTATTTACTTTTAATAATGGTTACATGTAGGTACGATATACATTTCCCGTCAGAGGACATCTTTCGATTGAATGTTTCCGATAGATAATTATTTTAGTTCGGTCAAAAATATTGAGTACCTACCTAAGAAGGGATTGTTCGTATCTACGTACAATTTATTTTTAAACTTCCACAAAACATAATGCGTAATTTCGACACGTATATATTGTTCTTACTCTTATAATATTTAGACCAGTTCGTTATTGAACCGTATTATAATGTGTAAGTGACTATATTATTGTTTGACCTACTATTTTCAAGAGACTAAATACCTCTCCGGCTGGTACAAATGTGTACCAGCTCGTCCCTGAGAGAGCGGTACACATTTGTACCAGCTCGTCCCTGAAAGATTAAGGTGACATTATTTTATACATAATAAGATTTCTGTGTGTCCAGTCTTCACAGACTTTCAGCCTAACCGACAGACTTTAGTCAGAATAATACTAAAATCATTCTAATGTACCGTCCTTACCTAAAACATGCCTTCTTACCGTGGGGGTAGGCAGAACTATAGAACACTCGGACGATCCTTACATACTAAGGAGTATGTAAGAGCATTATATAGTTCTTGTATGTTATATGTAGTTGCTTCGTTTATAAATAACCAATTTGGAAACAAAGGAGGTTAAATACACAGTGCAAAAATGACCTAATACCGGAGAGGTATCCCACACGCGTGGCAGTATTTTATCATATAACGGGCCACCTTCAGAACGTTCGGAGTTTCGAGCCACTTGAGGGGAAGGTGTTGACAGCACACCGCAGGGCCACGTCAGGGTCTCAAGTGGCTTCGAGTGCTTGAAAACAATACGAAGCTAACTCATTCATAAAGTGGTTGATTGTCGAGCTTAGAGAAATATGGGTTTTCGATAAACTCTTAGCTCTTTCCCGTGGTGTTGAAACTTGAAGGGCGAGGAGTAGTTGTGGCCCAGTGGTACCGGCGCGACTTCCGAGTTGTAGGTCGTAGTTTCGAACCCAGACATGCGCTTTACTTTGAAGTATGAATAATTTCGTAATTCGTAAGTCGGGGCCGTTAAGCTATGTAGGTATTTTCTCTATAATAATATTAAACTGAATGTAAGGTCGTTTTAATTTCCATGCTTTGTGAATTGCTGTGGCCTTACAGGGTTCAAGTCAGGTGCTGGACCCCTTGATTGTAACATCAACATATCGTTGATGTTACTTTGTGTTCCATTTGTAGCGGGGCTAGTGGCTAAGTAAGAACAGCCGCACGGGTCGATCGATCAGGTTAAGCTACGCTTGCCGCGGTTGGTCCGTAGATGGGTGACCATCTTCACATACAAAGACCCCTCCGTGCCTCGGAAAGCACGTTAAGCCGTTGGTCCCGGCTGACATTCGTGGATATTTGACAGTCGTTACGGGTCGTCAGTGCCCCGAAAGTCTGACAACCAGTCTTACGAAGGGCTATCATATTACCCAGTAACTGTATTGTAGAGTTCAGATAGGCAGTCGCTTCGTGTAAAATACTCGTATTCAGCTGTATCCAGTTAGACTGGAAGCCGACCCCAACATAGTTGGGAAAAAACTAGGCAGATGATGATTGTAAGTGGCACTATTTATCAAGCATATTCTCTTTTTTAAAGTTCCAGTTAGCTTTATCAGTGGCCATATTGCATTAGCTCCTATAATTTAGAAAGTTTTATAATTATTACCCCGTTTAAAATAGGCCAAAACGAGATTTCAGAAGCGTTGCGCCAAGGACTGTCCGTAACACCTCTTTGTATGTTCAGCGATTATTTATGTCCACATTCAACAGGGCTGCTGAGCCTGCAACCTGTTACACTTTTGCAATGAAACCATGACTTACTTCAAGATGTGTGCCGACTATTAAAATAAAAATATACCTTACCTAAGTAAAACTATTAACAAACTAAAATATGGCGTCTAAAAATTCCCCCGCTTCGCTGTCAACTAGTAATGTACCCAAGAGATGGCAGCATTGCCACGTTGTACGACAATGCTTAGCTTCTGGCCAAGGTAACAGCCACACCCTTGCCCTTGCTCTGGTCCTTGGGTTGTGACCTAAGGGCTGGCTGCCAACCAGCCGATTGAAGATAGTAGATAGTTTTATTTAAGAAAAATAGCTTTCGTGATGTCCAAAGAGTGGAGTGCTAAAGGAAAAATTACGAAAAAGGAACGAATCTTACCATGAACTAGATAAATATTACTATCATTTTAGTTCTAACATTTTAATTATAGTATAGGAGATCATTACATACACTCAAAGGGAAATATTTTGTTCGAAAAATTCGTTCCAGACTTTCAGTCCCTAAATATAAAATACCTAACGGATGTATGGCAGACTCGCCAATAGTTCTAATAAAAACTCACATGGACAGTTGGCTGGCCAATAGCTAAAGTGGACTCTACAGTAAACCCAAAAATAGCATCAATCAATATTGGCTTCTCATTTCCCAAGGCTTTAGTGTGCGTTACAAAAAGCTGGAAAACTTGCACGTGTGTGAAAGTTGCATCCCCCTTTCCACACATATGCACAACCGCCCTGTCTGACACAATGATAACGGGCGGGGCGAACACGCACACATTTGCAATGAATCCATCGCATGTTTCGCTAGCCTCCTAGTAACTTGATTCCAAATATAAACTTCGAATCAATAACTGCAGGCAAACTGATGGTGGCGCTGCTGTGTCGCCCGGTGCGAGGGGGGAGGAAGGGGCCCGAGGGAGGGAGGGGCCCCGCCCGCGTCTCCCAGTGCACTGTATTGATCACTATTCGTAGAAACCGAATGAGGTTACTAGGAACATAAGCCCTTGCAGAAGCTTTCAACATGGGTGTGTCATTTTTCATTTATTATTTAGTTAGTACTTCAGTACCAACATTTGAATTTTGGTAATATAGATACTTACTATGATCGATAATAACGTCAGTTGCAAAACTTAGGTACAAGTATCCAAGTAACAATTTTTTTTCTGAAAAGGTTCGTCTTTTCCTTTTGATAGTTTAAAACAAGGCTATGTCTTCGAAATAGTGAAAGTCCCCATGCTTACTTGTTAACTTGATTGAGAATTTTTTTTTTGTTGTTACTGACGCAATTTTCCTCCATGTAGGAAATCTTCTTTGTTTAGCATTTACATGAAGCTTAGTAATTAAATGAAAAGCAATGATATTATTTCTATATACATACAGTTATGTTATGGGATAAGTTCTATGTATACTGTCATAATGCAGTGTCATCATCTGCCTAGCCTTTTCCCAAGTATGTTAGGTCAGCTTCCAGTCTCACCGGATGCAGCTGAATACCAGTATTTTACATGGAGCGACTGCCTATCTGACCTCCACAACTCAGATACTGGGTAATACGATACCCCTTAGTAAGACTGGTTGTCAGACTTTCGGGCTTCGGACGACGATCGTAACGACTGCCAAAGATCCACGATTGACAACCGGGACCAACGGCTTAACGTGCTTTTCGAGGCACAGAGGGGTCTTGATATGTAAAGATGGTCACCAATCCACGGACCAACCGCGGCAAGTGTAACTTAACTTGATCTTTCGACTCGTGCGGCTGTTATTACTTAGCCACAAGCCCCTCCTCTCTCTGTCATATGCAGTGTATGTACCTGATATAAATTTACATAATATATTATTAAGGAGCGGTTGGTACTTATTGATAATTTAACTTCAAACTAAGAACCGACATAAAAATTATTATTGAAGGCTTTCTTTTCTCAGTCTACAGTATTTTCCGCCAGTAAGATATAATCGGCTTATGCCGTACAATCCCGGCAATCCTCTATTAATAAGATAGATTAATAGCGTAGTTCCGAGACCCCTTAGTTTTCCGGTAAAAATTGTATTTACGCCAGGTAAATAAATGTTTCTGTTATAATTTCTTACATGTTCCAATTAGTGCCAATAGTAGCCAGATAATTACAATCTACTCAAGGAAAATCTATAAATTATTTATTCATTGAAGGTCGAAGTAGCGGTGCTTGAGGGCTATGTCCAATTGTCCAACAGTGGACGTCTTTTGGCTGAAATGATGATAACGCAGCTTAAATCATGAAGTTTTGCACAACAGTTCTTTGTTCCTTATAATACGAAAATGAAGGATGCCGTAAAGCGGTTAGATCGCGGATGAAAGTTAGTGTGGAAATGAGACCTTTAATAAGTTTAATGTTATGTGACATTCATGCAGCTATAATATTATGCAAATAAACGCTTTGATTTGATTTTAAATACGATTTTTATTACTTTATTTTAGAACGTACAAAAGAGGTTTCTTTGTCACAGAAACACGTGCATCCAAAAAAGATAAATTACAGGATAATCACGCGCACAGAACAGAAATAGTTGGTAGCTGCACATCTTCAGTGACAAGAAGGCTTCCACGCAGCATGATGCTCTGCCACATAGCGAGGGACCACATAGCACAGCGCTGATTTTCAGTGGTCACCCGAAAACGATACAGAAACCTTGAGTCAGGTTTAAAGATTTGTACAGATTGACGTTTTAAATCATACATTGTACTTTCTGTGTTTGTCTTAGAATTTACTGACATCAGTGAAGGAAACGTATCGCGAGGAAACCTGGGGGTCTACTCCGAAGTGGTATCGGCCGAATGTTCGGCCGTTTCCTGCTACGAAGTTACTATTTTTTTTTTTTTTAATATATATTTTTTTTTTTATTTGGTTCGGTCGGTCCCGATCCTAAACTCCTACACTCTTTCGAATATTGACTATGGTCCCGACTCCCGACCCAACTGAGCCGATCCGAACTTTTTTCGCATTTTTCAATAATATTCAGTTCGGCCATGTGTCGGTCCGATCCGATCATTCGCACTTTGTACTTCGTAGTAGACCCCCTGGACTTACACTTAATAGGTATAAGTCTAAAATCATCAATATGTCTTGAGCAAGCGTGGTGGTCAATTTTCATGCATTACCTATCTGTATGAGGAGAGGCCTTTGCCCTGCAATGGGGCAATAACAGGCTGGTATACAAATAGGTCAAAGGTCAAAAGGTCTTTAGCCAAGTTTTCTCGATAAATCTTCCTTTTTATGCGAATTTATATCATATTAAACCTTTTACCGACGAAACTATCTTGAGAGTTTCTAGCAACTTTGAAGATAACTTGAAGAAGAAATTATATGCTTCAGCGGATTGAAAGCTCAAGTTTCAAGCACCTTATGTTATCAAGTCCCTCTCAACTAAAAGTGTAGTTTTTTATTATACTGCTCTCTACGAGTAATAACTAAATATTTATGTTTTTATTGAAATGAAATTTGAAACTTTAACTGGACCTTTGCGTAAAACTTACGATTAAAGTAACTACACATTACCGAAAATAAAGAGTTTACCAACAAAGTTAAATTTAATCCTTTCCATCCCATAAAGATAGATTCAAATCTTGTGGCTACATAATAACAGCCGCAGGGGTCGATCGATCAGTTTAAGCTACGCTTGCCGCGGTTGGTCCGTGGATGGGTGACCTTCTTCACATACCACCCTCCGTGCCTCGGAAAGCACGTTAAGCCGTTGGTCCCGGCTGTCATTCGTGGATCTTTGACAGTCGTTACAGGTCGTCGTCAAAAGCTCGAAAGTCTGACAACCAGTCTTATCAAGTATTGGTCTTCAGCTGCATTCGGTTAGACAGGAAGCCGACCCCAACATAGTTGGGAAAGTTAGATTCAAATTCCACATAGTTGTCAAACAAACTTCGACAGCGGGTCCCAAACTAGGCGCCGCCTGTATCTTGGTGATCCACACGCTACACAGAGTTAATAATTCAATATGTTTGCATGCTACTCCAACCGTCCATTTCCAGTGGCTTTTATTAGTCACCGTTTCTCTAATTTAATAAGCCAGAATATCCTTTCAACCTGAAAACTAGATGACCCGTACTTCGTATCAAGTATCCTAACGACATTAAAACTCTCCCTTCGCTAAAATGGCCGAAAATTTTGATCGGTAATGTCAGACATTGCCATTTTCATAGGTTATTTTATTCTGTCAATAAAAAAGTAGAAAATATTTGAGGGAACCATATCTATCTATACAATGTGTAACGGAAAGGGTATCTACGAGTACATACCAAAGGCTCGGCGTCTTTGGATGATATCAAACGATATTGGAAGGGTTTTTTTAATCCTATCTCTACATGTTCGGAAGTTATGAGAATTTTTAATACATTGATAGCAGAAACCAAACTAGGCGCGCAAAATTATGGAAGAGATTTATCGTGATATTTGCAAGTAACGTGGAAAGTTATTGACATACGTAGTGCGGCGACACGTTTGTTATGATTTGAACCTAAGAAACATAATTATGAAACCGACAATTGGTATCAATTCTCAGTTTTTTTTTTTTTTTTTTGTTGGAACTATATATATTGATTCTATACCAGCTGTTATCTTTAGTGCTTAAGGATAGCAATAGGGTTTATGTTACACATTGTATAAATAATAATCTAGACTTATTTTTATTTGCTTTCCAAACAATGACAACCATCAAAATTTCTGAACGAACCAACAATGACAACCATCGAAATATTAAAATTTAAATACGCGATAATCCGAGTAATGTGGATGTATGTTGTTGATTCAAAACCCTTAATTTAATACGTGCTTCAATTCGAGCGGACTCGAGTCTACCGTACCGAAGGGACGAACGTCCAATGTTTGAAAGGAAAGTAGGTAGAACAGTTTATGTATATGGGAAAATTAAATTGTTGTTTTTACTATCTTCTTCGCAATTTTTCCATATTTTCTCACCGTTTAAACCTTCCCTGGACTACGAAAAACATTTCAAAACCAAAATCAGCTAAATCGGCCAGCCGTTCTCGAGTTTTAGCGAGACAAACGAACAGCAATTGATTTTTATATATAGATATATAGATAAGATAGACAGATAGATAATATAATTAATGTACACAACAAAGGTTTTTTTATAAGGACAAATAATATTGATTCCTCCCCCTTTTTAATATACATGTAAATCTCATTGTAGACTATATAAAAAATAACTACCTTATGTTGTTTGAAAATTCATCAGCTTTCGTTGAGTCTCACCGAATCGGAATTCAAGCGATAGGACCGGAAAATGTCCATGTAGTAGTGAGGCTGTATCGTTGTGTGCAAAGTGTGTACGCAAACTGACGTCAGACCCTTTCAACGTGCAGTTTCACAGCGTCGACCTCTCTTCCCGTTTATGTATCCCTGGTACAATTCTCACCGTTAGGCTGGTGTTTTCACATCCAAATGATATTCATTAATAAGAAAATTATTATCAATTATGAACGACGGATTTATTGTATTATTTCCCAATAAAAATAATGTATAGCTTGGAAAGTCGTGCGCCTATTTCAATGAGCACCGGGTAACTTGTCTAGTGAATAATTTCATGCTATTGCTGTTTCATTATTCATTTCACCGAGTAGATAGGTGGCAGTACCTATCCCCTCGGTGAACCGTACCGTGGATTTTCCTTCAAACCGTCAATGCAACGTATAAAGCAACCTCTTTCATGTTTCTGCGATCCTAGTAACGCATGGTTTTCAAAGACTATCCAATAAAGGTGAAACCTGTTGAATGTCATACGAGTCATTTTATCTCGCATACAGCATGAAAACTAATTTCCTGCAGAAATATTTTTCTCACTTTCTTTTCGATTGTCTAGTAAATGTTTTCCTATTGGCAAATTACCTTGAAGGGAAAATCGATTTCCTTTTCATTCGAAACTAGGGCGGAGGGCGTAACAGTTGGCCTTGCATTAAATCGATCAGGCAAAGTTCCTACTACCTCAATAAAATAATCAGCGATGCCTTTTATAGGTAGGCGGGTATTTTATTAGCTTGTTGAAATAGGTAAATATTTGCTGACGTGCATTTTTGCAGAGATAAAATTTATTTATTTATTATATAAAGCTTAAGATTCTTAACATTTGGACTGTTTGCAACAGCAAACTTAATATTACAAAACTTTAACTTGCCATTTTCTAACCAAATCGAACACAAAGTTCACTCTCGGATGAGTAAACTTCGTGCACACAAAACCTACACAATCTTAAAACAGCGTCAAATTAAAATACACAAACAAAACAGCGCTAAACTGCAAATATAACACCTAAAGATTAAGGGGCAGTGCACATAGATAGCCAATAAATACCGAACTCGGAGCAGGGCCGGATAATCGCCGGTTTATGGCCTCCCATGTGCACAGCGGCCCGTTTCTGAGAAGATACAGCTCCCTTACGACGGTCGTAAAGATGCGGTATAACATGTGCAATGCCAGCGCCTGCATCTGACGGACTCTGCTCTGGTTCTGATGATTTTAAGGTCGGGATTTAGTGCCAGATATGTGCGTTTATGTATGTGATTATATCGTATGTGTTTGTGTAAAAAATCTCGCTTAATTATAGGTATGATTGTTTCTTCGGTCCTTCGGATAAGCGTTATCGTCGTATTGTTTTTGTGGAGACTGCGTATTATCGAAACATTGTGGAAAAGAAGATATAACATACAATGTGCTTTGAAGAAAACAGACAAACAGTACTACATATAGATAGATAGAATACTCTTTGTTGTACACCATAACAACTACAAATACCTAAGAACTTTTATGAGTTACGAGTATATAGGGTGTTAGACTCTTTTAACGATAGAGAAAGCTGCCCTGTTCAAGATTACTAAATAATAAATCACCTTGATGTCGAGTACTTTAGATGCTCACTAGGTACCCGTAACGTGTACTTTTCTGCATCACAAAAAGAACTTGGTAATACATGTTCACGGTAAATAATTAAACATTATGACTGATCGCCTGAAGCAGATTTTGCTGATAAATAGTTCCAAAAGAGGCAACAATCGTTAATTTAATTATATGGCTAGGCTACGTATGGAAAAGATATCAAAAATGGAAGAATTGAAACATAGATAGTATACTTGAAAAGTTTCAGATACAATTAAAACAAGATAGAACAAGATCAATGTCCTAACTTTAAAGTCTTTATGTCCATGGCTGCAGGCTCCCTATTACGAAACTAATTGAATAGAATAATCCTTTTGAGTTTATGATGCCTTGAACTAACTAGTCACCAACCTTCTCTGACATCAAATCATATTATCTTCAATTTTAAATCAATCGGATTATGCGTATTTTATAAAGAATCATGTAACAGGATTCCACAAATTGAAACTGAATTTTCATTCTCTTACCTTTTTCCCAATTTATTTGGGGACGGCGTAACATGTCTTTTTCCTCCATTAGTCGACATCTCGGTAGTCACCCCCTTTCTAGTCATCATTTTTTACATAGTCCATCCATCCTTTCTTTAGTCTTCTTAAGAGAAGAGACATTTAAATTTATACACAACCTTTCCTACGGTAATTAACGTGCCTAAAATCCGATTGCAATCGAGTGGATAGTTCGTGAAATTCGATATAAAATTTTATTCTAAAAGATACCCTGAATTTGATAAACTCTCCTGATTTCTCGTTTTCATAATATTTCTACAGCACCAAAATACTTATGTCTTGTAACTAATAACCGTGTTTTGTATTTAGATTTTTTTATACATTTTATTTTAAAATTATTTTAATTTATAATTATACGTTTTTATTGAATGCAGTGAAGTGATTTTTATTCACGCTTCAAAGTGCTTTAATATTGAAAAATTCTTTTCAGTTTCCGCTGCATTTTTTCCAGACTTGCCCGGTCTGTACTCCCGGCAACCTTTCCAGTTTTCCTTTTAACTTCACTGAAGCTTCCTAGCTTTTTATATTTTATGACTAATAAACTGTAAGTTCGACGTGTAACTGATAAGAATACAATACAAGGCATACAAAGGTCATGTCAACAAAAGTCGTTACGATTGCGATATTCGAAACAGTCAACTGTTTTATTTTTATAACTTTTTGATGCAACAGATTTTCGAAGAACTGTAATCTTTACCGAAATCTCAAAAAAGAAGTTATCACAGCATACCTACTTTGACCAGATACTAGGCCGCTGAATACAATTTACTTGAATACGAGACGATCATAAAAACATAAAAGTTGACTGAGAGAGCGTGGTGTGATGTATTTTAGTTTACGTGTGGATAATGGCGTGTTAGGCGGCGTACGCGCCGACGCTGCCCGTAGTCAGCGCTGCGAGTATGATGTGTTTACACGAACGCCCGTTTGTTCGAACCGTTTGATCTTTATAAATGCAATAGGTATTTCAAAAATATCGCCGTCGACGGAACTTTAACGCTCGCTTTAATAAAAAAATCGAGAATGATTTTTAAGAACGACAACCTTGATTCTCTGTTTATGCTCGACTATGGGTGCTCAGTTTATGAGCATTTTTTGATTTAACATAACTGACGTCTGTTTGAAAATTGTATTTCAGTATGTAGCGTAGGTACCTACCTACCTACCGTGTGCTGTGGCGTGCCCATATTATCGGCCTTCCAGGGCATGAGTAAGCCTCAAATTTCACAAAAGATGAGGTGTATTTTAATTTACGATTACGACTGACGGCCTGAGGCAGCGGTTTATTTGTACAATTACTTTAGTTATTCTGCGAAGTAACTAACTTGGCATTAGTCACTTCGGATTGTAATGATGGACTCGATTTCCGGTGTTTAATTAAACGTTGATTCGTATGTGAAGCTCTATTACATCTATCTACTTATAGAACCACTATACTGACAGAACGATCATGATAAACGGAATTTTGATTGCTACAAATTGGAAATGATTTATAAAAACTGGACAAACGCGAAATGACTTCAGACAATAGATTATGTAGTCATAGACGAAGCTACGAATTTGCTTTTTTTTGTTTATATATTTTCAACTAGGGTTTCTTTAATGTTTTGTAAATTAAGCATGTAATCGGCTATGAACAACTAGCATGTTATCAAGTATGCACCTAATCAACATTTCATGACGGACTCGTTTGAAAGTAGGTCGGTACCTTCATCAGACTCGCGGCCTGCACTGTAAATACTTAAACACCAGGCGCCTCGCTGGCACGTTACTTAGTAAGAGTCGTTAGATGTGTTTTTCCTTTCTTTAGCTTTCTTTTATACAGACATGTTTAAAAACAAATTGGACGTAGTTTTTCAGAAAGGACTCAATCCGCAAAAAGCAATTTTTGAGTTATCGAGGTTTTAACTTTAGATGTGTATTGCTGCAATGATGTTGTATATGTAATATTTTGAAATATTATCACTTATGGGCAAATATACCAATATTTTTATGAGTCAAGTTGTATTACATAGACTAACGCAATTTTGGAGTTATTGGGAAGAATGTGGGTTGACTCTAGTGAGTTGGTTCTAGGACATGCCGGTTTTCGCACGAAGTTTTCCTTTACCGTTATGAGAGCAGTGGTGATGAAATAATTTACGATTTCGAACCTACGACCTTCAACTCACCAAAAATAATAGGAAAACCGACATAATAATATATGTATTATCAGCCTATTACTGCCCCACAGAGGAGAACTTAAAGGCCTCTTCACAGAATGAAATGGCATGAGCATTGATCACCACGCTTGCTCAAGACGGGTTGCTTATTTCATACTTACCTATATTAACTAGAAGTCCCGGTAATATACTTATCTATACAAATAAATCCAAATGAAGTGTCTGCTTGTAATGTCAAAATAACAGCTTCTTAATAAATGCATGGAAGTATATACGGTACTTATAACAAAAAAAACGGATTTTTTTGTCTGTCTGGTTGTTCCGGCTAATCTTTTACTGGCAGCTGATATTATAAGGGGTAACTTACTTAGAAAAAGAATACGCGAACGAAGTCGCGGACATAGCTAGTAAATGGTTAATATAAATATAAATCTGACATACAAGTAGGAACTTGCATATTATTGTGAACGAAAAACGAGTATGTAAGCGTTCTTAAGATTCTGCCAAACCAAGAAAAAGGCACAAGTTTAAAACCGTGTATGAAATATTGAATTTCTTTGTTCATAAATCCCGATTAAACTCGTTTTCCGGTGACTGTTAAAACAGTTATATCTCTAAATAACACATCTTCGGTATTGTTCTATTTGCGTTCTATATAAATAACTCGAGTAATTGACACAGTTCGATGCATCGGACTCGATGTGTGCGGTCCGATCCGAAATCAATCTCCCGACGTCTTGACGAAAGGTGCATCCAGAAACCACGTGATGAGTAGCATGTTACAGGGCATGAAAAGTAAAACATGTTTTGTATTTTATTCTGAGCACGTGATTTCTCACAGTCAGTGTTCCCTACAATATCCTACGATTCGAAGCTGGATACGCTTTTTGTAATTTAAACTTTAATAATAACATTTTTTCTGAATTATTTTTTATCTGGGTAGTTTATCCCAACAATATCTATACAGATATGAAACAAAAACATTGAGATCCAAATATTAAAAATCAAAATCAAAAGTCTTCGAGAATCCGCTTTTCGAACGTCAAAATTACATAAGACAGTCCCCCAAAACTCCCGCCCTTTTTAAATACGCGATAGCCGCAATACCATACCGCACCTATAAGAATAATTTGTCTTCACATGGTTTATGGGTGGTCTCTTACCCGATACAAACAGATTTAGCTTGCTTCTACCATAAACACGCAATACAAAAAAAGTAAAAAACAGATCTTCCCTTCAGTTGCCAGAATGAATAAAAAAGTTAACCCTTTCTTTCATATGGCAACCTTGACCCTTGCTTACATAAAAAAATGGGTGAGTTTTTACAACCGCCAGATATTTTTGAGGCACAAAAGCTTTGCAGATTTCTTCCGAACGTAGCACAGATCCATGATAGTTCCGAAGATATAATTTTAACGGTTCAGTTTTTTTTATTACTTGCTACATTTTTTCCATAAGTCATAATTTTCTCAGTTAATAAAATAGGTACACACATTCATATATCCAGTGTTTTATTACAGTAATAAAAACAGAACTACTAATAGTTGTCGTTCATTAGTTTTTAATTTCATGTAATTCTCAAATCGCATGATAACTTGGCCATTATTTTCAAAGGGATAATAATAATGAGCAGAATATTTTCCTTGATTTAGGGAGGATCGTTGGCGCAATACCAGAATACCTTTCAACGTTTGTGACTTGAAAGATTATACGCTCCTCGATGATTGTAAATCAGGTATTATGAAAATTTCAAGTTGCTGCAGAGTCATCGCGAATTGCGTCTTATGTGTACAAAGTAATCCGATGTTAAGGTACTGCAACAGTTAATAAAATAAATAGACATCACGAGCAACACGGTATTGTGTGTATCGTCGTAAATACTATTCTATTAATTTCTTAATTTTCTGTAATCCTTTTATGACGATACAGCACTGCGATACCAACGCAAGGAAATTGTTGTCGTGTCAAAACACGGATTACTTTGCTCTTCATGTTTTCTGGAATATTGCGTCTTCGTGAATCCTTAATGCCTGCGAAACTCACGAAACTGAATCCATCACTAATCGTTCAGACATCCTCACATTCACACACATCCGACGCGTCGTAAATGAATGTAATTAGGGAAACATGCATGGACTAATTATAAAACGAATTATCCAGTTTTATTGCTACAATGACATAAAAAATATTTTGATTACTATCATAAATTTCCGGCATTCAGGATTCACATAATTCGCTGGCAAAGATATTACATTTTGTAAATTTAATTTTTTGTGCAATAGCTGTGCGACTTATGCGAATTATTTTTACATCTGCTCCAGGAATGTATTTCAGGCGTTTGCCCCACGTACCTGTGTGTGCCACTTAAATTCCAATAAATCTATAGTTAAACTGTTAAAGTAATGTAATTCGGTAACGGATCGGCGCGGCCGCTGCGCCGGCGCACGTCTCTCGTCGCCTGCCAACTTGAGAGCAATTTATCCCATCGGCGGGACCCTCTCCCTGGCGTGATCTATGGCCTTTAAAAAGCGATGACAAGTACCGGAATGTTAGCTTATGAAACGGCCGCAGCCGCAGAGTAACCAACACTTTTATTTTTCATTATAAACAATTAAATAAAAAACTAGTTTTAGCATTCCAAGAAATCGAAACAGTGCCTGCAATATATTTATTATCAAAGCAAACTTATGAAAAATATCGATAATCTTCTGCTGTCTCACTCAACAAAGTGAAATGATGAATGTCGTAATCAAACAATTTCATTTCGGAATTTATATTCAGCTCGCCACGTAGTTCTGGGAATCGTTTGAATCGAGGAATCGGAATACACTTGTAATGTACAAATATAACTAGATCGTATAGTATGAACAAAGTTCTTGGAAAATTTTAAGTCGAAGTAAAATTTTTTTCCTAAAAGCGCCCAATTGGAAGCTGGTGCTAGGTTTGTTTAAATTATGGCGATTAGGTACCGAGGCGTGCACGTTGCCGTCGACAGACGAGCAGCAGGCGGCCGCGATCGATGGGAACTTGTGTAGTGTGCAATTATAGCCTAACATCCACATATTTTATGTGAGCACGCTGGTGTACGGTGAGCTTTTACGCCGTCTTCACATTTATTATATCAACGCGTTGTCAGCGGTGCACTGCTTATGTTTTTCCAAAGAGTTTGTGGCTTCCGAAAACCATGGAGTTGTCTCGTGGATATTCTTCTACTGAATTATTTTGTAATAAATTAGAGTGTTTGAACAAAATTGATGATTGAATCTGTCAGACATACAGACGTAGCTATAGTTGTTTTTACGAGCTGGCTGCAAAATCTATGCTTTCTAGTCAAATGAATACTAAAAATAGTTAGCAAACTATGACGCCTACACTGCAGTAAAAGGTCAATACTATTTTTATATCGATAGATCGCGTTCGCGTAATACGAGTTATCTGGGCATTCGTCACTACACTTTTATAATT
This sequence comes from Apamea monoglypha, assembly GCA_911387795.2. NCBI lineage: Eukaryota > Metazoa > Arthropoda > Insecta > Lepidoptera > Noctuidae > Apamea > Apamea monoglypha. The sequence goes on along the minus strand of OU426914.1, from coordinate 26,897,245 downwards.
TCAGAAACCGTTTCGATACTTATACCGTTTTGATACTTTCAATCGACAGATAATTTTTAATCGTGGAATAAAATTGTCGTCTGTAAGATTTTGCATCGAAGAACTGTCAAAAATTCTAAATTATTCCTCGGATAAAATTATCTGACGTTGGAAAAATCAGCCCTAAGTTGTATTTTTTTTTATAGACTTGATTACATCCAGAAATAAATCAGTATCCCAGAAGAAGTGTTCAGTTTTTTTTTTTTAAATTAAAATAATTTAATATTCTTTAAACTAAGTACAAACTTGCGAAATGTACATTACAGTAGGTTACACCTCTGCCTGAACCTTCGAGAAGAACAGGCGTGATGTTATATGTTATTATTGTGTGTATTATACGAACTCAGTATTCGACAATGCCCTTCAGGCAATGAACAGACTGGTGGGAAAATAACAATATTATACTTCAATCTATAATAATATTGCCTTTCAAAGGCGAAATTAAAAAGAAATACTTTTTTTTCTGGTCACTGTCAGGTTGTATATATGTTGATTAAAATATAATTCGTGACCGCAATGAAAATGAGTTTAGAGAATTACAATCATTAGATGCTTGCTGATTGCTGCATCAGCATGCAGCAAGCAGCAAGTGCCCATGTAGGTTTTTGTGAAATAAAATATTTTGAGTTTAATTTTGAGCAATACAACTCCTTGAGTTAGAATTGGCCTCAAATGTCATTATTACAATAAATAGTCATTCAATAGGTCATATAATATGAACTTACAGAGAACTTTATAACCATGAAAATCATCAACACAACTCGTAGTTTTGATTTTCATGATTATAATTGTGTAATAACATACTTGTTACGGTCGCGAATGTACGCAAAAACGTAAGAAAATTTGAATTACCTACCGTGGTGCTTCCCCCTTAAACTAAAGCATCGGCCGTCGAGAAATTTTCATCTGACATCGATATTACATCTTACAGCGGCGAAATAAATACAAAACTACCTTCTATAAATCCGAAACAATAACATCAACAAGTAAAACGACAGTTTGAAGTGGAAGATACTGATATTTTGTATAAATCTCATGTTTCTGTACCGACGAGTGTTTTATTTGTGTCCGTAGGGATTGTGTAGCCATGTTTTATATTTAAATATGGGTATCTATTACCAATACATAACATACATAATCAGCCTATAATGTTCCCACTGCTGGGACACAGACCTCTCGGTGAGAGGTAATTTGGGCTGTACCACCATGCGGGCCCAATGAAATTAGTAGATGTCACATGTCTTCATTTTTTTGTTCTAGGACATGCCGGTTTCCTCACGATGTTACTGCCAATATTTAGTAGTAAGTTAGCCGATTTTGTAGGCTAACTAAGTCGATACCTACGTCTAAAAAAAATTGAAATATTTTTTTTATTTTAAATGACTAAATAATTCAACCTTAGTTTAGTCAAGTTGCACGACAGTATGAGCCATTTTCCTGATATCATGCGTGATAAATTCTTAGCCCATCGATGTATGAAAATCAATCATCTCAGTCATACTGAAGATTTTCGGATTGCTCGCTCTGCGAATTTACCAGTTTGTCAGCTTACTCTGCGACTATTAACCGCAGAATGAGCTGAAAAACATGGAAATATACAGGGTGTGTATACTGTAACCATGGATTCAGAACATGATTCTGAACCCTCCTGCGTTGAAATTTTACGTAGGTTATTGAAAATAAATTGGCTGTTCAGTGCCTTTTGACCGCGTAGAAATAGCACATTTCTATGAAACAGTACACATTTTTTTTATAATTGACGAAAGTTGTTCACGTATCCTATTATTATCGTATCATATTAGAACCTTGTGCAGAATTCATGGCTTCAGTTTGCCCTGCGAAGTCCCTGCCGCCCTGTAACAACCCGCTCCTGCTTCTGATGTCGCGACATTTCAAAATATCGAGATAAACTTTTTACAAGGGACCAACGAAAGCAAAAATAACACCAGCTTTTCCATCCTTTTCATCGAGTTTTGTGAACAATTATGAACAGCTGATCTATTTTTCCCACGATTGCAGGCTCGGTCCCGTAGTAGAAGGGATGAAAAGTTTAATGACCTCTTGAATATCGAGTTAAGCTTAAGAGGGCTTAAGAGCCCTCGAGAGAGGGGCTTTACTTATATTTCGAACAAAATATTGTAAAACATTTTAAAAGAGTAACGTTGAAGTTTCTTGCCCATTCTTCTCCATACGAAACTATATTTTGGAAACGGCTACTAGAATAAATTTTATTTAATAGGGCCTTTTATATGCGTATTTGAAATAAATGCTATGACTTTCTAATTTACGCCAGCAACATCATAAATTCTCCATTTGTAATCAATTTACTCTTTAAACCATAAGTTGGTAAGACGTGCTGTAAGCTATAATATAACATGAAATCATATCATTTAAAAATACCCATGACATCATGCACTGCGTGAAATAACAATGACTTCCATATGCTCATACGATAATATTGTTGTGTGCAGGCTCAGCGCCGATGTTCGCCGGGATGAGGGGTGTGCACGGCCAGATGCTGTCGGGCGGGTCCTCGATTAGCGGCCTCGGGGGCTTCGGACTCTCTTCCCCGCTGCCGGCTTTGCCCTCCGACCGCAAGGTGTACTCGTCGCCGCCGCCCACGCCGCTCCCGACCCTGCCGTCGCCAGCCTCGGTCCCCACTCCCGGCCCACCACCATCATCATCCAGCTCCGTACACACATACTACCAATGAAGAGTTTAATCTGTTGACCGCTACTCTAGGGCCTGCTTCCAGCATCACTGTTTCAAACAATCGTTTAGTGCTTAACACAGCTCTAAGGGATTGGCTTAAATGAAAGTCTTAAAATTATAAGAATTTTAAGGAGTAAGTGAGTACCTACTCGTGGAATATTTTACACTTTTGTTGTTAAACTTTATTATTGTTAGTTCGTAGCACTTTGCTACTCCGTAGCCGTGCAATCACATTTTTTATTTAAAAATAACCTTTTATAAATTAAAAAAAAACCTGTCTTAGTCCAAAATGGAGGTGTATTAACGCGATCGTTTTCCTAACAATAAAACTGAAACTGCACATTCAGCCGGCTGAAAGAAAAAATAAAAAGCTTACTTAAAAATAGATTACATGTAATTTACCCATAGGTTATTCACAACCCGACCCGGTATCTATTTCGCATTACAGGTACAATGTTTCTCACATTATCTCTATGCAAAATACGTACCTATGAAGTAATTACAGTTGGTTCTAAATACAGATGATACACGTTGCGCAGGCGCCAGCAGCCGCCACCAATGATCAATGTCATTTCAGTCCATTACATTGAGTTTACACAACTCTAAAACGTTGGCATTGGCACACCAATTATTTAGCGCACTAAAATACAACTTTGATTTAATATCGCTACTCTGGTGAAAGCCCGAGTCACCTTTAGAGGTTAGAACAATTATATTATTATAAGACAGTGTTTCTAAGCGTTTTATGTCATCAGTATTAAAGCCATATCATTCATGCTCTAAATATCACTGAGAAATTCGAAAGAAAGAAAGAAAATATATTTATTTAGCACAGACTAAAAGACACACCATACAACAGATACATACATCAGATAGTAACAAATAAAAATCAAATAGAAAGTGTAAAGTCCAATGTAAGAAAATAGCAGGAAAGTGTGCCTCACGGCTGCACCAAGAAGGCCCAGTTCAGCAAAAATGCCAGACAACTAAAGCCTGACGCTGAACGGTGTCGAGGTGTGAAAAGCTATAGTGTGTTTACTTTCGAATTGAATGTGGTATCTGGAAGTGGTGTTCTACACTTTACACTCAATTTTACAGAACAACAGTAGATACTTACTCCACGAATGATGTGCCCGAAAAAAATACCAAAGCTAAGACCAAAATATATTTTAAGGTAAATCAGCAGTTTGTAGGTTCATTTTCACTGTTTCATGAAAGTACTCAATTGAGAGTTTATCCGATAGAGGAAAAGTTACAAAACGTACTTAACAATTTACCATATTTTTCGTAAAAAAATGTTGTATTTGTGGAGTTTATTCCTTGTGTGATACTGATATTATTTTCAGACAGATATTGTTATGTCATATTATTATAATATCTGATAAACCTTGTAGAACCCTGGCGCAGTGCTTAATTGTAAAGAAAATGTGAACTATTGTCCCAAAGATTTAGTTTAAGTTAGATGTGAGAGTAAATCAGTTTTGTGTTAAGAGGGGTTTACACTAAGAGAAACCTATTGTCGCTCTCATGCTTATAGAAAAGTGGATAGTTACTGGGTTTTATGTTTTAAGCCACAGGCATAATTTCACGTTGAAGCCAAACATTTTTCACAGTGTAAACCCCACTTTAGTGATCTTTTCATGTAGATGGATACGTAATTTGTGTGCTTAGACTTAATAATTATTGCTATTATAGTAGTGTAGAAGAAAAATACATATTTATCATACATCGAATCATTCAAATCTGAGGATACAATTTACATTAAAATTGTTTCACTTATTGTAATGTCACAACATTTTAATGATGCTTGTCAGTTTCTGAGAATACTAGAGAAGCATTTATACGAAGAAGGTTATTTCAATTATAAAGTTTGAAATGAACTCCACGGTTCCAAGAGCTCGGGCAATCTCGAGTTCGTGAAATGGCTTCTCAATTCTTAGCATAGTGTTCGGGATACTCTTATTTTTATATTACTTTTTTATGCTTGTACAATTATTATGATGTGCCTGAACAAAACAAGCTTAGACCTTAATAGGCCAGTCATTTAAAACATCTTAGATCGCAAAAATTGCACTGTACTGGGGGCTTACCACCAGCTCTTATAGCAGGACAGAAGAACTGCACTGCTTTTTTGTTCTATGACTAAGTACAAAAAAGCAGTTCGAAATTATAATTTTAGCTAACCACAGAGTATAAGTAACGTGATTTTTGTGTCTACAGTGACTGGCCTATGACACAGCCTTTAAGTTTGTGTCTACGGTGACTGGCCTATGACACAGCCTTTAAGTTTGTGTCTACGCTGACTGGATGACACAGCCTTTAAGTTTGTGTCTACGGTGACTGGATGACACAGCCTTTAAGTTTGTGTCTACGGTGACTGGATGACACAGCCTTTAAGTTTGTGTCTACGGTGACTGGCCTATGACACAGCCTTTAAGTTTGTGTCTACGGTGACTGGATGACACAGCCTTTAAGTTTGGTTTCATAGAGCCGTTTTAAGATTGACGCGAATTGCATAGAGTACCTAGATTAAATTGCAAAAAACCTTAATTACTTAATTTAAATATAATCGCAGTGATCATTATGTATGTACTTATAATATAGTAAATGTAAACCAGTAGGATATTTATCAAAGTCATTAGTGAATTGCTAGAATAAAGTAATCATAAGCGACACAAAAGTATTATGTTAATATTTTCATATTCACATTGTTTTATGTGTTATTTAGAAACATGTGTCTCTAAACGGACACGATTTATTTTATTAGTCATAAGCTGTTTCTTTTTTTAAATAAATACTTTATAATTTTTATTTTTTGTTTAAATTCGACTAGGTATCTCAACGCCTCGGTAAAAAATACTGTTTTTAAAACTCATTACCTTTTTTACAGGGCGGCAGGGATAAAACCGCAAAGCGCATGAATTCAGCACATAATTCTAGACAAAATCTTGTATTGTATCCATGTTAGCAGGTCGCGCGTCAATGTCCCTGCCACCCTGAATTAATAACTCTCTTTAAAACAAATTGACAACAGATCAAATTAATGAGGCTTTTAAAAAACGGGGCAGTAAGAGATGCTTCGCATGCACTGCCGTCGCAGACAAAAAGCTAAAATATGTAATCTGTCTGTAATAATAACATTGGCGCCTATACCCTTCATAGTGATGCTGCTCAGCGGATTTTTTTCCCCGGATGAGCTCCTTCAAAAGCTCCTTCTTCCTTCAAAAGTGTGGACTACATTTGAACTGCATCCAAACTGCCAACTGACTGCCTTACAACTGCCAGTAGACTGTGCAATCGGTTAGCTGTTTCGATGCAGTTATGTCAACTGCATCCAAACTGCACGTAGGTACTGATAAGCAACGCTTAGAAGAGATGCATCAAGAAAAGAAATTAACAAAATTAAACTGTGAGGAGGTTCCTTACTGAAGAGTCCTGTCCTGTCCTGAACGGAAACGGGTCCAAGCTACCAGTGCAGCTTGGGCATTCCTGATGGTGGTCGGCTAGTATTTTTGCGGTTCCCACTTTAAAAGATAAACAGAAACTACATGAAGATAATGTTTACATATTTTCAATGAATACTTTTTATTATTGAAAGAGCAAATAATACCTACAGAAGAAAAACTACCAAAATAATACTACAATGTATGGAAGTTCGAAAGCAAAGTTGTGAACGAAAGCAATTTATTAAATGAGTAATGAGTACTATGTATGAAGTTCACAAAAAGGGAACACAGCACATTAAGCTTATCTGGCGCTGCACAGTGGCTGCTGATGACAGCTACTCGACAAGCTTCGTCTCGATAAGTGCTGTTGCACTGACGTGTGTGTCGTAAATAATCGACACAAAAACTAAGCAGACAACCCGCGATAAGTGCAGGTTAAAAACTGTTGCTTTTTTTTTTAAATTACAAGTTTTTTTTTCCGTTTAAAATATTAAACAGAACTTGTTTTTGTTGATTTCCACGTAAACGATCATTGCGATGTTTGTTTACTTCTGTTTTGTTCAGTCGAGGTCAGAAATATCTATATACCTAGAACCTATAAATAAGTTCTCCTCACCTTGTAGTATTGATTGGAAATATGGAGTGTACAGAAGCCATTTGTCCAGCGTTACACAGGCAGGAACAGTCATAACATAACAAACATATTGCAACCTCTACCACCCTATTATTAAAACGCAACCTTCCGTAGGAAAATTTATTAAATATAAATGCTAAACGATTACAAAAAAGGCAAAATCAACAACAAATAAATAATCAAAATCTGCTCTTGTAATTCTTGCACACTGGCACACGACAGCCTCCGATGAGCTTGGACTTACAGTGTTCGTTCTCAAAGCGACGGGACTCCGGCGATCCTAGCGAGAAGGTACGACAAGCAGCCAGACCTCTGTTGCTCGGTATACACTGGTATTCATCACAGTCACTAATTCTCATTTTAGACTGCACACACTCATACTGAGTAGATTCATCAGATCCATTTACTGTTAATGTAGCCTTGGACTCCAGTGCAAATCCTTTTTTCTGTTGGAATTCTACACCACGTTCAATAACGACAGCTGTTTTCCCAGTTTTTAACAAAGGACGCTGCTGATGACTTGTACCTGGAGCTTGAGAACCGCTGCGGATGGTAGCGACATAATCATAAATCTGGCTGTGAATGGAGCACCCCCCTCTGTTGATAGGGCTGACCAGAGCTACCGCACCACTGTCTTCATCACTGGTGATTGTACATTGATTGCGAAAGTTTTTGTTGTTCCGACTCCAATATGTTTGAACTAAGTTCGACTTCAGGCGCACCCTGGCGTAGCAACCCACGTCTGAAGTTGGAGTATCTTCTCGCTCACAATCCTCGTTAGATGTGTTAGATTCTAGTATCGTATCTTCTTGGCCGCTCTTTATTACATCGTAATAATGCTTCTTAGATAGCGCGTGCATTGTTCTTGTGCTTTATTCACTAGAGCACGAGAGAGAAACAAGTTGCTTAATAGGTAAAAATATTGGAAAGCTATTACTTTACAGTAAAATAATATTAGTTGCCATCTTTGTCTTTGTGACATGGTTTCGAGCAGTCTTATGTTACACTGTGATCATTGACGGCCGAACAGACAACAATTATTTAATTAATTAACCTCATTTCAGAATAAAAGAAAAACAACAAGATTTATGTTCTTGTTTTTGGTGGCAGTGTGGACTATCCTTCTTCGAAGATCTTCTTCTATACAGCGTGTTTCAGAGACGTGCGAGTTGTTATGTAAAACAGCGGATTAGACAATCCACCTGCGACATAATTATAACGGGTGTAAAAAGCCACTTAACGAAGCCGAGACCTACTTATTCTTCCCGTCATTGTGATATTTTTTTGTACTGGACCATACCTTCTGGTTACGGAGATATTGAAGGTCAAAATTCCAACTTTTACTGATGTTTTTTTACGAAAACCAGTTTTTAATGTTTATAACACAACTTTAAATACCTCCACGACCCCTATACCCTTGCATGCACCCATAAGCACAATGTTTTGCGTGCGTTACACTGCGCACTAGCGCAAATAGCAAATTTTCACACCAAAATAAAAGTCGTTTCCCAGCAATTATTTTTGTGCAATGTTACTTAGTTTGATGTGTCTTTTACAACCTGTATATTACACGTGAAACTGTGTCATGTAGGTTCTCTGTAATTATGTGGGATTTTCGTTTACACACAAGACGATTACTAAATCTAATGAACGACCGCTAACTGCACTGTTACTTACATAGGTATTTGACTGCTTCGTTGGTCCAGTGGTCGCAAGCGCGATTCTTAAGCGGGGGTCCTGGGTTCGAAACCTGTCGGGCAAGGTATTATCGGGTCAATAACAAGCCAAAGCCTGGATCTATGCTAGTAAAAAGCAATAAGCTCGCAGCCCATTATATGGGACTATAAAAAAATTGTGAAAGGGTGTATTTTACTCGGATATCCAATATCAATGATTAATTAATATTGAATTCCCAAATGAATGGATGATTTGATTGATACTTTGTTTGATTGAAATATCCGTTAAAAGTTAAAAACCAAAAGATCATTATAAAATTGAATCGGTTATAAAATAGTAGTCTCGCTATATTCCTTTTGTTATTTACAAGCTTTCAAATAAATTTAAACGTCTGTGTTCCTATCCAAAGATAAGAAAGCAAATGTCTTCATTAAAGAAGCTTAGGAAATATATCTTCTTAATATTATATATAATTCTTCTATACGTGTGTTTGTCACCTAACTCCTAAACGGCTGGACCGATTTGGATAAAATTTCTATATTTCAATGGATTCCTGGATGTTTTGAAAATAAAATTGGACCCGGTAGGTGGCGATGCTTTTCCGGGCAGGACGACGTCCGCCGGGTCCGCTAAAATATAATAAATGTAAAAACTAAAACAAATAATCATAGAACAGTTGGCAATTTTGGAGATGCCTAACCAATTAGAACTTCTCTCTCGAAGAGAGCAGGCCTAAGTACCACCAGTGGACACGTGGACTGATTATGCTTAAGCTAACCAATTAGTAATAGATACCTACCTACCTAAATAAAATAGATAAAAGTCTTTTATTTCAGACCCATAATGTTCGTCGTTCGTTTAACATCCATTTGGTTAGTATACACACGATGGCACGACTTAGAAACTAGTGTCAGTACTTATATCCAATTGAAAAACAACACAAACTATTTACTATTGCGCCACGGTTGGCATATAGGCATATCAAATGTCCCATCGTGGGGCGGTTTGTTGTTGTTGCTGGCGTGTATCATCATCGCTTACGCATGATGGAATGAATGCATTATTATATTGTACTCCTGGAGCGCTGTACCTGCGTGTAGTTGAACCACAGACTAAATGTGTAGAACGACTGACAGTACGATGTAAACCACCTCACCTTTCTTAACATTGTATGAGCCCATGAGCCGCCTCGGTGTTCCGTGAGGTTTATTTACCTCAACATATATTAATATTTCAGCAAAATATTAACATTATCACAATTAATTTTTAATTTATAAGACGTAATTTAATTTTGATTGTCTTAACGGGGCATTTTGTCATGGGCGGCTCGAGGGACTTCGGTGGGGATAAAAAATTGCCATTTGCTCACTTTAGGTGTCGCTACTATCGCGTGTAATTTTCCAGCTAGCTGTCGCAGTTCGTTCGCCTGCGCCGAGGTTCCCATCACTACTGTTGCTATTCATATTTTTCTGCGACTTACGCTTAATTAATAACTATGCTCCGTTGCGCAACTGTTGACTGCAAAAATACGGCGACCCATGTATTGTCAAAAATATTAAAAGACGAAAGCTGTGGGAGAACCTCTACGAATAAAAAGATCAACGTTAAATGAACTTAAAGTTAGCAAATACAAAAAATTCTATAAAACTGGTAGAAAAGCAGTGTTAGTGGAAAAATGTCTTTCTCTCTCAGTCTTTTAATAGTACTACACTCTATGGCAGGTATGGGCAACCTTTGACATATTGAGGGCCAAACTTTAGCGTGCAAATACGTTCGCGGGCCGCGTTTAAAAGTACTTAGTGCATTTTAAAGTAGTGATAATATTTTTTGCGATAGATATTAGACATGAAATACTACGACAATGTTATTATAGTACAATTTATCAAAATAACAAAATGAAGTTTTAAAAAATGGTACATTTTAATTAAATCGTTAAATTTGCAATTGTTACCAACTACGAAAGTTAAATACACCGAAATCAATGAGACACTTGAGCTTGAATTTGGGAAACTAATCCATCGATATTTGGATTAATTCCACTGATACAAAGACGTAAAGAATTTTACAAAATATCGTCAGTCAGTCTTGTACGATGTGTTGATTTATTAACTTTCATCAATGAAAAGAACTGTTCGCATTTATAAGTACTGCCAAACGCACAAATCAATCTTCTTTGGGAATTTTCTAAGCTGCGGAAAATTGTCTTCTTCTAGGTATTTTTTGTAGAAATCGCACAACTCTACGTCTTCTAATTTGGATTTTAGGATTGAGTTTTCTTGAATCTCGATCAACTCTATTTGTAAGTGTATTGGAGCATTTTGTACATTACATTTTGTAGGAGCTGCAAATAAACTGAAACAGTCTTCCATGTTTTTGAAGTCGCTAAATCTGTTCGAAAATTGTTCCGACAGTAACTTGAGTTCTTCAGCATATTGAGCATAAGCAATATTTTCATACGCAGAGAGCGTGTTGAAATGGTAACTGTTACCAGACAGCATCTGTGACTCCCACAAGCGTAGTTTGATCTGAAACGCTTTCAAATGGCTGTACAAATTATTTACTAACTGTCCTTGTTTTTGAAGTTTCAAATTTAAATCATTCAAATAGCCTGTAAGATCGACCAGAAATGCTAACTCCATTTTGGGTCACTTAATTCACATAGTGGTTTATCTTTTATTTTCATAAAGTCTGCTATCTCGTTTCTAAACTCGTAAAACCGTTTCAACATTTTTCCTTTGCTCAGCCATCTGACTTCACAATAATATGTTACGAGTACGTCGTTATATTCAGCTCATATTTCATCCAAAAACGCCTTGAACTGACGATGGTTAAGCCCTCGGGATCGAATAAAGTTGATGGTTTTTACAAACCATTCACCAACCACCAACCAAACACATTCATAACATTCTGGAGTCGAATGGACTTAGAACACAAGTTCTGTTGGTGGATAATGCAACGAAGGACTATCAAATCATCTTTTTGCACATTTAATTTTGTTGCTTTTTCATTCAAAATTCGGATGAAACCTTTACGTAAGCCGACCATAGAAGGTGCACCATCAGTGCATACTCCAATTAATTTTGACCATGGCAAGCCAAAACCTTTTGAACTTCAATAAAAATATCCTCTCCTGTAGTGGTTCCTTTAAGTGGCTGTAAAGCAAGCAATTCCTCGGTGGATAGCCAGTTGAGCTGTGTCAGACAAATCGGTGCTCTCGTCTAATGCTATGCAAAATGATTCAAAACCAGCCATACGGTCATTCAATGTGGTTTTTATATCATTAGCCATCATTTCTATACGTCGAACAACAATTTGTCTTGACAAACAAATTTTTTCAAATTCATTTTTCTTTTCAGGATACAAAATACTGCAAACTTCTAACATACACTTCTTGCTAAATTCTCCTTCGGCAAATGGTTTTAATGCCTTTGCCAATTTTGAGCTAACTATAAAACTAGCTTTCACAACATTATATATTAGTTGTGTTCTTTGTTTATGAAACATTTGTTGCTGTTTTTCCAAATTTGCGGTAAGCTTCTGGTTTTGTCTGTTCTTAATTGTCCTGTCAGTGAGTGCAGCGTAGCATAGTTACTTGAGTAATGCCTCTTTATATAGAATTCTTTCATTACTGAAATGGATTCATTACACAGCAAACAAATAGGCTTACCATTGTGCAAGATAAAAAAGAATTCTTCAGTCCATTTTTCTTGAAACTGGCGACCCTCTGTATCTACTTTTCGTTTCTTTCCACCAGACATCATTTTTGTTTACTTTTCGTTCAATAAACTTAATAACAAACTATAGTTAGTAACCACTCAAGATGCACACAAAGTCACAAAGCAAGTTGACGGCTCGAGGAGTTCGCTAGGATATCGCTTGTCCAAGTTATCACCTCGGTAGCTCAAATAGAACTGAATTAACGTTCGGGCCATCCACCCGCTTATATAGGCAAAATTAAGGAATAATCTGGAATAAACTAGTTTAGAATAATTGAGAAGCAATAAATCTTTTGATGTGTCGCCCGTGAGGCGGCAAACCTCAAAGAATTTGATGTTTGCCGCCTCACTGTCACTCCAGTGAGTATAAGTACCTAATGTAATATTTTTTTAATTGGGTTTTTTCAAAATGTCTCGCGGGCCGGATCATATCTTACAGCGAGCCGGATCCGCCCCGCGGGCCGGTTGTTACCCATATATGCTCTAAGGGCTGATTTTTCAATCATTTGATAACTTTATTCGAAGAATAATTTTGAAATTGTGACAGTTATTTCATACGAAAACTGCCAAACGTCAATTTTATTCCTAGAATAAAAATTATCTGTTGATTGAGAAATCAGCCCTCAGTCACAAACATATTTATCTAGTTTTCATTTGATTTAAGATCGACACAAAAGTAAACATAAACATAACAATGAGGGTTTGAAGATGCACAACAGTACTGCCACCATGACAAGCTTTCAGTTTTTAACCCTGTTAAATCTAGACGGCGCGGCGCGGCGCTTGCGTTTAGTAAGCTGGCTTGTGAGCGTAGTAGGTAGCACTAACTAGTGAGAGAGGTGGATGGTGGAACTCTTCAGTGGCTACTAGTAAACGTCTTGAGTTTGCTAGTAGCCTCTTATCGTCATGACTTCGCTATATACTTATAAACTTAATGAAGAATATACTAGACGCAAAAGTTAAAAATAAAAATATGTAGTTTCAAAAAACAAAAAAAAAAATAAACACGCTTTTAAAACGCTCAAAAAGTTATAAAATAATTAAATTGGCTTTAATTGAATTCCAAAAGCGTGGAGCGCACTAGTTATTAAAATTTACAAAGTGCTCATTGCATTCCTTATGATGCAAACATTCTTCATTCGTCTGAGCATCTGCTAAAACATTGGCAAATAACTAACCTTATATTAGCAAATATACCTATTTGTTGTATCTAGGACCAGCACCCTACTTGCGTAACACACTATCAATCTCAATCTGAATCATTTTGAAAGAAATTGCTACTTCATAATGTTGTAAAAATTTGTCTGCCCAACAATGCAAATAACGCAATAAATGTTTTTGAACTGTCAAAATGAAACCCATTGCTAGTAGCTAGTAATAGTGTGATACGGAATTACCCCGCTGGTAGTGCTTTGTCAACTTTTGACAACAACACTAGAATCACCGTTCTAGCTGAACACGTTTTTGTGCTATACGAATTGTAGTTTCGACAAATAGTGAAAAATAGAGAGCCGCGTGCACCTGCGATGTGACGTCATAAGCAAATGAAATCCGGCCTCAAAAGTGGTAGAAATATGACCTATCTTTTGAATGCTCAACTATAGCTCTAGCCTTACGAGCGATTGAAATCTTAGATGTTTTTCTCGATCAGAAATATTGAACTTACCACCAGTACACCGGATGAAAAGACGTTTTCACTCAATGAATACCTACAAGTTACGTTATTAATTGCTAGAATGGCTAGTTTCTGCAGCACAAATATAGCCTGAATGTCGGCTGCATTTTCCCACAGCAAAATGCCGTACGATACTACACTGTAGAGGTATGAGGAATATGATGTAATAAAGTATAGTGACAATAGAACCCGGCAATCGCTTACCATAAACGTGCACTCCTTGGATCCTATTATCCTAATAAGCAATAAGAACATCCAAGGCAGTGTTTCTAACACCGTATTGATGCAATTTCCTGACCAATGTATCATGAGAAACTCAATCGAAAGCCTTAGAGAAGTCACAAAAAATATCTAGGCCATCATGTGGCTCCTCCCAGGTCTCAAAAATATGTGCAAGAAGCTCAACACCAGCGTCGGTGGTAGTCGAGCGACCCCTTGTGAGACCGAATGGTTTTCCGTTCAATAATTTATATTTATTTAAATGTCTGCATCAATTTTTCAAATATTTTTCGGGAAGATCAGAAATTGGTCTAAAGTTCGTAGGGACTGATGTGCTGCCAGATTTAAGCAAAGGTTTACTACTCTTCATTAAATCAGGAATTACACCACAGTCAATACATTTATTGAAAATAATATTACCACTTAGCAATTCAGGCGCTGCACTTAACATAATCGAAATTAAATTCATGGTTATTTATATAACATACACTGATTAATTACAATTTTTACAAGCTAACACTAAAATATAAATACAATTATATACAAGTATATAATACAATAAAATATAGAAAAAGGCAGGAGCTCATTGGGCATCAAAAAAATAAATTCATGGTAGGTAAAAAATATCAACATATTCTTTTAATAGGGACTAGGCAACAATGAGTGAATAATTTAAAGTTTTAATGGTTGAGACTGGAATATCTGCAAATAAATTTTCAAAAACTGTGGCAACTTCTAAATCTTTTTTAATAACTGTATTGTTAATATTAAGGCTATGCCACTACTAAACTTTCTATCTATTCCAGAATCATTGTTAATAATTTTCCAAGTCGCTTTTATTTTATTTTGACTATTTTTAATTTTGGAGATTTATTATCGAAACTTAGCTTCGCTACAAACTTGTTTAAATATATTGGAATATGTCTTAGCATATTGATATAATTCTTTACTTTTATTATAATTAAAAGCAAGCAATTTACTTTTTCATGCAGTTCAAAAAGCTTGATTGTAATATTAAATGTCCCTTTAGTTGCCTGAAGGTTACAGGACCATTAACTAAGATCTGCTTAGGTATAAATGTTGATTTAAATTCTGTACAATATAAGGACAACATTAAAAGATCGCTTTTAGCGATAAGACCGCCATTGAGTCACTCCTTGTATAATGTCTACATTTATATCTGTAATAAGTATGATGTACATACTCGTAATAAGGAGTATTCTATTCTATGGCAAAAAAGAATTGTACAGTTCATGATTTGAGCCTGGCAGCCTTCTTTCCGACATCCAATATGCCCTGCCTGAAATATTTTTTTTATCTTGTAAGCACATTGATGAGTCCTCTAATAAATTGACATTAAAATCATCACATACAATTATATTTCTTCCTAATTTACCAAGTTTTTGTAACGCATCATCCATGATACTCTTAGGTACATAAAGCATTCACAAAATATAACTCAGTTGAACCTCACTTTGGCCGCGGTTGTACCATCAATAACAATTACGAACGTATGCACTTTGTAATCCTAGCACCGCTTAAAAGCTCCACGTAATTGATTAATTAAAAAGCACTCTACTCTTTTTACTAAAGGATTATTTAACGGTGTTGTATTTATTATAAACCCCTCAATTAAATTCGAAATTGATGTACAGACGCCAGCACATCAAGCTACTACAATCTGTCAAATTTCTTTAATAGATTATCAACTTTATTGCTAAATGTAAAGAAAAAAACGCGCAAAAACCACTGAATGGATTTTGATGAAACTTTACAGCAATATAGACATCAGAATAACACATAGGATACTTTTATCCCGATATTCCCACGGGATCGACACTTAAGCGGGTGAAACCGCGGCGCACTGTTAGTATAAATTATATTCCCACATATGAATTTAATTTCTCGCGATATTATACATTTCCACCTTAATGAGGTTTTGATGAAACCAAGTTTCCCTTTGTAGCCACATACGTTGCATCGCTAAATTCGATGAATACCTATTTCAAAGCGAAAATCCCTCAAAGGCTTTGCAACCTGTAGAAATGTTCATTTCAACATCCATTCGCGCGTACCATGGACCATTCATACATCGATGTCAAAGGGGAAAATTGTATGGAGCCTTTATTGCATGGAGCCTTTATTGCGACGTGTGTAGTTCGGATTATACCTAAAAATTGTAATATATACGAGTATATTTATTATTTTTTCTTCCTTATCTTTCCTTCTATTTAAAATGGTCGATTTTGTTAATAAAGTCTAATTGGAATGACGAAATCGTAATAAAAAGCTCCACGTAATTGATTAATTAAAAAGCACTCCACTCTTTTTACTAAAGGATTATTTAACGGTGTTGTATTTATTATAAGCCCCTCAATTAAATTCGAAATTGATGTACAAAAACATCATTTATAATTTTCCCCGCAAAAAATAAGCCGTTACTGGAGTTTTCACCTCTTACGATCAACGGAGAAACAGTGAAACGGACTAGTCACGAAAAATACCTCGGACTGTTGGTAGATGGCAAACGTACTTGGAAACTCTACATCGATCATGTCAAAACAAAAAATTAATATCACTATGAGCGTTACAAAAAGTTTGCGCCGATTTCCTTGTTCACAAACTAAACTAAATTTAAGTTCAGTGCATCTTTTTCTTTCTGTTTCATTAAGAAAAGGACAGAAAATAAACATTAGTTTACTCCTGTCAAATTAGTCAGTTAGTAGCCAATTTTTTAATTACGTCTAAACTTGCCTATGGAGTATCTTAATTCACACAACTAAATCTCACACATATTACACCTGCATTCTCATTAAAAAAAAAACAACAAATTCTGTAGAATCAAATATACAACTACATAAAAAAAAAACAATAACATACAACACAAGAAGTAAAAACAAATTTCAACTAAGTAATGACTGCACGTGCACGGACTAATTACGGCAAAAAAAACAATATTGGTTGAGGGAGCACAACTGATTAACGATTTACCGGAGGATTTAAAGAGGTGTGATAATATAAACATATTTAAGGCAAAACTTAAGAAACATGTAACATCTGTAACGTCGCCAACGCCCCAGAGGCAAATATATTTATTATTATTTAAATGAAAGCACTCTGTATCTCATTTCAAGTGAACTGTGTTATTTAAGATCTTATCAGAAATAAAATATCTTTAAACCTATGTTCTGTGTAAACCGGTTTTCCTGGAATGAGAAACGCGTCGAGAGAAATTTTTAATTATGAACGTGGATGGTTATAAGAGTAGAGGAAAACCAAAAAAAAGATGGATGGATTGTGTGAAAGATAATTAAGGTTAGAAAGGACTATAATAAAGATGTAGGTACGGAAGAGGTAGAAATGCTGCGTAATCAGTCTATAGACTGATTACGCAGCACTGAACTGACGCAGACTGATTGATATAGAGGAGGCCTGTGTCCCAGCAGTGGGAACATTATAATGTTCCCACTGCTGGGACACAGGCCTCCTCTCGGTGAGAGGGCGTGGGCCGTAATCCACCACGCGGGCCCAATGTGGGTTGGTGAATGTCACATGTCACATGTCTTTGAATTTTTGGTTCTAGGACATACCGGTTTCCTCACGATGTTTTCCTTCACCGTTTTGAGAGCAGTGGTGATGAAACAATTTACACAAAGTAAAGCGCCTGTCTGGGTTCGAACCTAGGACCTACACCTCGTAAGTCACAGTCGTCACGACTGGGCCACCACTGCTCGCATGCTGCACCGACCCCAAATAAATTAGGATAAGGGCAGGTGAACGATGTAGTAGCTACAGTGAATGTTGAAAGAAAAAAAAAGTTACCTTACTAAATACTTTGTTTAAAAAAAAACGACGAAATCGGTAGGTAGTACCTATTAGTAAAATTACCAGCAAATCCATATCTGCCTAGCCTTCTCTGGAAACGTTGGGGTCGGTTTCCATTCTAACCCGATGCAGTTGAATATCAGTATTTTATATGGAGTACGGCCTATCTGACCACGACCCAGTTACTGAGAGGTAATTTCGTAATTACGATACCCCTTGGTACGACTGACATTCGGACAGAAGTTCGCAAACCCATAAAGACTGTCAAAGATCTACAAATGACAACCGGGACTAACGTTACGTGCTTGGAGGGGTCTCGATATGTAATGGATGGTCACCCATCCACGGACCGACCTCGGCAAGCGTAGCTTAACTTTCGTTTGACCCGTACGGCTGTTATAATTTATCCACGAACGACTAACAAATCGAACTGACTTTAAAAAGACAGATTATATTCACTAGGCATATAATATAACGGATTTATATTTCGAATTTCTTTTATAAATCAATTTTATATGCGTGTGACAATCCTACTAATACTATAAACGCGAAAGTTTCTATGGATGGATATTTGTTATCTACTCTTTCACGCAAAAACCACTGAATGGATTTTGATGAAACTTTACAGCAATATAGACATCAGAATAACACATAGGATACTTTTATCCCGATATTCCCACGGGATCGACACTTAAGCGGGTGAAACCGCGGCGCACTGCTAGTATAAATTATATTCCCACATATGAATTTAATTTCTCGCGATATTATACATTTCCACCTTAATGAGGTTTTGATGAAACCAAGTTTCCCTTTGTAGCCACATGTATACGTTGCATCGCTAAATTCGATGAATACCTATTTCAAAGCGAAAATCCCTCAAAGGCTTTGCAACCTGTAGAAATGTTCATTTCAACATCCATTCGCGCGTACCATGGACCATTCATACATCGATGTCAAAGGGGAAAATTGTATGGAGCCTTTATTGCATGGAGCCTTTATTGCGACGTGTGTAGTTCGGATTATACCTAAAAATTGTAATATATACGAGTATATTTATTATTTTTTCTTCCTTATCTTTCCTTCTATTTAAAATGGTCGATTTTGTTAATAAAGTCTAATCGGAATGACGAAATCGTAATAAAAAGATAATATTTTATTAAAAATGCTGACGATTGTACATATATGCACTAAGGGTAAACTGTTATTGTTATTATTTTCATCCGGTACGAAATAACTTGTTTAAACAATCGCCACTGCCCGCGCTATAAGTGTGACAGGGATGGAAGCCTAGCGAACTTGTTGCGCTAAGTCAGAGGGAGGCGTTCCATCAGTAGATAATTGACGCAAATGGAATGTGAAGTCCGTTCGTTATCCGTTCCACGGATACTGACAATTATTATGATAACACAGCTTCCAAAATTACTAATTGGAAATTTGGCGTAATTTCGCCTGCAAAGGAACTAGTAACCGCTGAAGCCCAGTGGTAACGCCCCCGACTCAGGAGTTTTAGGTCGACGGGTCGAACCCAGGCAGGCACTTTGTGTGAGTTAATTCATCATCATCGCTGTCAAAAACGGTAAAGGAAAACATCGTGAGGACACCGACATGTCTTAGGACCAAAAATGCACATCAAAAGGCATGTGAAATCTACCAACCCGCACTGGGCCCGTGGATTACGGCCCATTCCCTCCCACAGAGAAGAGGCTTGTGTCCCAACAGTGGGAAGGTTATAGGCTGATTATGGTAGGTATGCTGCACGATGACCGCTGGGTTAGTCGTGGTCGAGAGTGTGTAAGTATATACTTGATTTATATTTTTGCCTTAGAAATCACCTCAATATCGCATTCGTACCTAACATTAAAAATAATTTTCACTTCAAGTAATAACAAAAAAACCCTATTTTGCCCTATTTTATAAAAATAGCCATACTTTTCTATCAGTGAAACGGGATGTAGGAACGCAGGTACAGTGTTCTCTCAATTCCGAGAATGAAAATGTTCGTGACGTGGGTTGGCGACCCCTGAGCTCCCGTCCCCGGGCCTTCGCAATTTGGATCAATATCCTCTATCTCTTTCTATCAAGATCGGTGTTGCCAGGAGAACTGATTTGTGAAAGATGTACTAAATTTGTAAAAGCTCCACTTACCGAATAACTGTTTTTTTATTATTGCGAACTGATCTTCATATCAGTGTCATTTTATATCGGTTCGCTATTCGCACATTAGAGCATAAAATCAATAGCAAATACAAGATTTAAATAATAATACTAGTCGTTTACTGTCCCACTGCAGCCGACCTATTCTGTAAAAATCTCACCGTGAAAACTTACGTGAAGTGAGCTTAGGGTTAGCTGTCAACAGTGTTAATACTTTAGCATTAGTTGGAATGACAGCTCACTCCACGCTCACTTCACCTAAGTTTTCACGGTGAGATGGTTACAGAATCGCACTGCAGGACAAAGACGACTTGAAAGAAAATGCATTTACTACATTTACTTGACTTCCCATACAGAGAAGGTATGAGCATTGATCACCACGCTTGGTTAAGGGGGATTGGCGATTTCAGAATTATATTTAGGTTTTAAGTCCAGGTTTCCTCACGATCTTATCTTTCAACTATGCCAGTGATGTCCAAAATAAACTTAGAAAATAGGTACTTGCCCGGTTTTGAACCCTTAACCATCATCTGGGTCATCACATCACATTACTTGTAAATGGTTACTTAAAATTATTATTAAATGAATTTGTTTTATTTTCTGTTTATTCGTGGCGAAACTATGGTTTTACTTTAGTTTTGAAATTATTCTGTCATTAAAAGGTACAATCAAAATGTTAAACATACTCGTAGATCCGTAGATTCTTACGTACGTTTGCTGTTTCATCTGTACGTTTCTGCTGATCTAATTTAGCATGGAACTTTCTACTTTTAGTTGGCAACACTTCCATCAAGTATTAGTTGGTCGCCGGTGCAGCCGCGTTGACGTGTTGTCACAAGCGCTCGACGAAACAATTAGTGCTAAAAAAAAATAAGTTTTTGGTGAATTAATATGACCTAAGTGAGTTCTCGTTACATAAATACGTGTAAAAACAACTTTAAAAATGGCAGAGGGCTACGATCCAGCCAGCCTCATGAACTACCTACCACCTGAAATTTTACAAATCATTTTTGAGTATTTACCCGCCAAAGTACTGATTGGCTGCCGCAGGGTAAATATGAAGTGGAGAGCCATAGTAGACAGCATGTCTATAAACGACAAGATGTGGCGTCGGCATTGTAAAGAGGACTTTGCCCATGTTTATGAGGCCGCTCGCAAGAAAGCGCAGCGTGGACTTGGCTGGTTTAATTTGTACCGGTCTATATCTTTCTGGAGGCTGTTGAAGGACGCTACAGGAATTCATGAGGATTTTTGTTCTACACGCGAAAACCACGAAATCCGAAACTTCAAGATACTTGACGATGGAATCATAGGAGTTCTTAAGAAGGGATGCATTGTTTACTACGACACCAAAACATTGGATCTGTCGCATCGACCCCGTATGCTGGGAGACTATTCGAAATACATAGAAACTGAAAATGTCATCGTCGTGTTGAACAGCAGCCTGCATCTATTCGTCATACGTAAAGTGATGAAGCACGAAATGGACAGCTCCACCGTTACATTCTACAATGTTAAACTGTTCACGTTGGCTGGAGAACAACTGTACTTTGTGAACTTGAATGATGAGATCTTTGTTATGTATTGGCGCTCCCAAAAATTACGCGCAAATGTTTTGATCAGCAGCCTTCGAGGGATCATGACCATCGGTTACAGTGATGGAAATCTCAACGTCCTCACTGCTCATCGTGAAATATACACCATAGCAAGGGAGAACGCCTACGTCAGGAGAGGAACCCTGAGCACAGGCTTTAATTTACTTCAACAGCTGCAGAAGTACCAGTTATTGGAAAATATCGATTGGCGGATATACTTCCAATGGATGTATATGTGGAATCAAGCAATTCCAGTAGGCCTGTTGAGAGATGTGTTTTTGATCAAACAATATGGTGACATATTCTTTGTCGGCTCGCATTCTGGAGTGCTCCGCGTTTATTATGCTCCAGAAGCAGAAGGAGGATTGGATATCTTCAACAAGAAACCATTGAGGCAGTTCGACTTCATTGAACATAATAATGCTGCCGCCATCTGGTGCCCAATATTGAACGTTGATGTTATTGAAAGGAATGATGGCCACACCGTATTTGTGGCAATGCCCCAAAAGATTACTGTGCTGAAACTGAAGCACAGAATAGGAAGAAAAAATTTCCGGAAAAACCCGCGACCAATGCTCGCTGAGATTTCAGAGATTCCAGAAGAGCGTGACCCGGAGGCTCCGGGAACTTCCGGGACTGTGGATCGGCGCAGTAATAATAAGAAATCGACGGAAAAGTAAATACCTACTATTTATTCCCTGCTGGTATCTGGATGTAAAGTCAGGTAATTTAATTATTAATCAAATTGACTAAAAACTTAAATTGTAAATGACAACTGCCATTTTTGACAGTTGAACAACTATATCGCGCCAAATTGATGTAGATTGTCAATCTGCTTAACAGTTATTTTCCCTGACTGTAGGTAACAACACCAACATCAGTTGTTTAGTTTAACATCTTTTTAAGCGTGTAAAGGTCGGTTTAGACCAAACGAGCCAAAACCAAATTGTCTTTGTTCAAAAATTCTTTCGTTGGTCAATGTATACTAAACCGACAATAATATCCAGAAAATAATCAGACTGTACTTGTTCTTTTTCTTCTGATTGTATATTCGTTTGTTAAAAACCCACCGTTTAAGGCTGTGCTTCTCTGCCTCGCGAACTTGTTAGTGATTATAATTTCACCCAAATTTCACCACAATTTCATCTATCTTATTATTTTTGCCTATGCGGTGGTAATCTATTAAAATTGTCTGCATACGCTGCAACTTTGTTGATCTGATACAAGCTAAATTTTTGTGCGTGGGCGCGATGCGTAGCTATCTATTAATTATTTCCTATCACTTAACAAGAACTGTCCCTAAGCAGCTATAAATAGAGAAAAGTAGAAAGAGAGTATCCCTATTGTCTACTCTCATCGGCCTCTGCCCGGCAGTGTGACGTCACACGCTTTTAACAGAAATATCACTTAGCGAAATTCGGAAGCGATTGTCTTTTGTTTTGTTTTTGATGAAATGATCGAGAAGCACAGCCTTATTTTTTTTTTAGTAATATAAACTTACTGAACATCGATATTATTCTTGAATTTTATGTAGTATTTTTTGTAAATGTATTCTTGAAACTATACATGCACGAATGCCTCTAGTATTCACTTTGACGACAATTAGGTAATCTTACCAGGAACTGTTGTCCCTAGCCATATCAAAAAATCTGTAATCATACCTATCTCTGAGGTAGCTGTACGCGGAAAATCAAAATCTTGCTTTTGAATAGCCTTTACGGCAAGAGAATATCAAACAAAAAGTTTATTTTTTGTGAATATACAGGGTTATTTTAAATTGGCTAGCTAAACTCCGCAGATGCGATGCGTGTAGATATCTAAACGATGAAACAAGAAAACAGTACCTATTTACAACAGCGGTCGTAATAAGTAACACGGGCTGGTGTCCGCAACTCCACTTCAATGCGCGTATTTTGCGTATAACAGCGGTCGTAGACCTCATAAAAGAAAAACCATCAAATCTTTACATTTTTTTTATTTTATCGTATTTAGACATCGACACCCACCGAGTCTGCGGAGTTTAGCTAGCCAATTTAAAATAACCCTTTATATATTTAAATGTTATCAGTATTACTATATGTTATTATTCGATGTCTTTTATATAATCATACTATTTCTAATAAGTCTTATACGTAAATGTTTGATAAGACTTTCTGTAGTAGCAGTCAAACCTACGAGTATGTATGTATGTCTATTTATGCGTAGGTATATCTCACCATTACCAACCTGTTTTGGCAAACGTACTTAAAAAGTACAGAACTTTTGTTCCAAACAATTATTATCGTAGTGTTCTTTCGGAAAATAAAACAAAGAATTTATTGTAAATTTAAAAAATTAGATAGGACAAAAAAAATACCTAAATTCAATTTGGGAACTACGAATAAGTAAATGCATTAGGTATCAAATATGTTTACTTATCATTTACGAATACTATAACTTTTAAATACCTACCTACTAAATTGAAAACATAAACGATTGGAACAATGGATTTAGGTACAGAAAATTATAAATTAAATAGAGTTTTTTTCTGTTTCTTATATTAATGTGATAACTTACGTAGATTATCTACGCGAAATAATACTCTCTTGCCAAAATAATGGAAATATTCATCTTGAAATACCGAAAATATATATATTTTATAATTTATATACTTAGTCAGTTCTCTCGTCTCTGGTTTGCCTTGATTGGCCGACCAGAGATTCTGAAAGCACTGGGCGCTTGATAGTGAAGTGTCCACACCGTGTCATGTCCCTGTTATTGTTCCCCTACCCGTACAGCGTTGTGCTCCTTCGATTCAGAGGGCCTATTTTAAGCTCTATTGTATACTTAGTCGGTTCCCTTCGTCTCTGGTTTGCCTTGATTGGCCGACCAGGGATTCCGACAGCACTAGATGCTTGGTAGTGAAGTGTCCATACCGTCTTATGTCCCTGTTATTGTTCCCCTACCCGCACAGTGTTGTGCTCCTTCGATTTAGAAGGCCTATATTAAGCTCAATTGTATACTTAGTCGGTTCCCTTCGTCTCTGATTTGCCTTGATTGGCCGATCGGAGATTCCGAAAGCACTAGATGCTTGGTAGTGAAGTGTCCACACCGTGTTATGTCCCTGTTATTGTTCCCCCACCTAAGCAGTGTTGTGTTTCTTCGATTCAGAAGGCCTATTCAGCTAAATTGTATACTTAGTCGGTTCCCTTCGTCTCTGGTTTGCCTTGATTGGCCGACCAGAGATTCCGACAGCACTAGATGCTTGGTAGTGAAGTGTCCATACCGTCTTATGTCCCTGTTATTGTTCCCCTACCCGCACAGTGTTGTGCTCCTTCGATTCAGAAGGCCTATATTAAGCTCAATTGTATACTTAGTCGGTTCCCTTCGTCTCTGGTTTGCCTTGATTAGCCGACCAGAGATTCCGACAGCACTAGATGCTTGGTAGTGAAGTGTCCATACCGTCTTATGTCCCTGTTATTGTTCCCCTACCCGCACAGTGTTGTGCTCCTTCGATTCAGAAGGCCTATATTAAGCTCAATTGTATACTTAGTCGGTTCCCTTCGTCTCTGGTTTGCCTTAATTAGCCGACCAGAGATTCCGACAGCACTAGACGCTTGGTAGTGAAGTGTCCATACCGTCTTATGTCCCTGTCATTGTTCCCCTACCCGCACAGTGTTGTGCTCCTTCGATTTAGAAGGCCTATATTAAGCTCAATTGTATAATTAGTCGGTTCCCTTCGTCTCTGGTTTGCCTTGATTGGCCGACCAGAGATTCCGACAGCACTAGATGCTTGGTAGTGAAGTGTCCATACCGTCTTATGTCCCTCTTATTGTTCCCCTACCCGTACAGTGTTATGCTCCTTCGATTCAGAAGGCCTACTTTAAGCTAAATTGTATACTTAGTCGGTTCCCTTCACAGAACAGATATCTGTTCTGTGGTTCCCTTCGTCTCTGGTTAGCCATGATTGGCCAATCAGAGATTCCAAAAGCACTAGGTGCTAGGTAGTGAAGTGTCCACACCGTGTTAAGTCCCTGTAGTGTTCCCCCGCCCGAGCAGTATCATTGTTCCCCCACCCGTGCAGTGTTGTGCTCCTTCGAGCAATTTTAGTTTATTACAGAATAGTTTTTATGAAGGGTGAAAGGCAAGCGTACTTTCATCCCGATTTTACTGAGCTTTCAAGTCCAAGTAGCATTTATCTGTATCTTTAATTAGTAATAAGAATACATGTCACTGTTACCATGTTACTACGATAATCTATACTTATACACGTTAGTTCTATGTCCTCTAGGGATAATCCTGACTGCAATCTAAGTATGTACAGACGCCAGCACATCAAGCTACCCGAAACTGTCAAATTTTCCCAATCAACCTGGAACCTTAATGCTTTATGGATAAAGTTAAAAGTCTATTAAAGAAATTTGATAGATTGTAGTAGCTTGATGTGCTAGCGTCTGTACAGTTTAACATTCGAGCTATTTCAAATATTTATTTAAACCCCCATCCTATTAAACTTACAGTCTACTTAGTGATTACTTATTATACAGGGTGGCCGGAACATTGACGTCCAAAAATAAAATTTAGGTCCCTCGTATCGTGGGATATCCGAATCACCCCCATGTATGTTCCGCGACTTTTTATAGTTTTCGAGTAACGAATTTTTTTCTGATTTTTTGAGAATGATCGACCTGACCAATCTAAAAAATGGCTTTGTCGAGATTTTTTTTTGCAACTGAATCTTCGTGAGTAGTACTTTTATGCATAAAATAATCAGCTTCGTAACTGTGATGAAAGTTATGAAAAAGTTGGTCTAAAGTGAAAAAATTACGTTCGGTAAATTATGGCTTAGCATTTTAACTTTAAATAAAAAATTTAAACAGGAAACTTCATGGTTCCTAAGTAGGCTTCAAGAATGCGCCAGACTCTCAGCTTTCATAATCATAAAAAAATTAGCACTTTAGACCAACTTTTTCATAACTTTCATCACAGTTACGAAGCTGATTATTTTATGCATAAAAGTACTACTCACGAAGATTCAGTTGCAAAAAAAAAATCTCGACAAAGCCATTTTTTAGATTGGTCAGGTCGATCATTCTCAAAAAATCAGAAAAAAATTCGTAACTCGAAAACTATGAAAAGTCGCGGAACATACATGGGGGTGATTCGGATACCCCACGATACGAGGGACCTAAATTTTATTTTTGGACGTCAATGTTCCGGCCACCCTGTATTTATATATGCATATTATATTAATGTATATATTTCTATTTTTAATGAATTAGTATATATATGCTTGCCTTATTAGTTATTATAAAATATCTGTGATTCTTTTAGATAGGTACCTATTTTTAGAGTACCATTTATATTGGTCAGAATATTATAATAATTGTCACGGTAGGTAAAGTAAATTGAAACAGACTATGCGAATTAGCCTAGAGTTCTCTAGTCATTTAGAGTCGGAAAGTGCAAGGTATGATTAATTGTCATGAATTTCTGACCAGCATAGATATTCACAACAATTCGATACGGTTCCGTGCCGAATCGAACATCAATTAATGTTATCGAAGG
This sequence comes from Apamea monoglypha, assembly GCA_911387795.2. Classification (NCBI taxonomy): domain Eukaryota; kingdom Metazoa; phylum Arthropoda; class Insecta; order Lepidoptera; family Noctuidae; genus Apamea; species Apamea monoglypha. Next base: position 26,870,006 of record OU426914.1, on the reverse strand, counting down.
AGTGCTTAAACGCTGTTTACAAATTCGGAACTCGAAAATGTTGACAGTTTACTCCAAATAAACGATCGCTATTTTCCGACGGCTATTTTCGGTCGGGGACTAGGCAAATCATGTTCGACTCGGAACCCTGTCGAGCGACATTGTGTATAGCTATGCTGTTTTAATATGTATTGTTAATTTTGAATCAATTATTTATTAAACTGCAACTTAATTTTATAATAGACATCCTAAAGTAATTACTAACTGTTGCTATTATGTTATTTTCGCAATGATTGCTTTTGAATTGTTAGCAAACCCCCACTACTAGATATGAAATAAATGTTTTTATAAAATATCGTGTTTAAATTAAATACACAATGTACGACAAGAGCGTGTATGGCAAAATTAATTTCATAAATTGACAGAGGCGTTTGAAAATTATAACAATATCTAGTGGTTCAGAATTCACACTCTCATGCTTTGTTTGCATTCTATATTCTATAAGAAGTAATTAATTTTCAATAATTAAAATTATGCCGAACACAATGAAGTATTATAAAACCGGACACGCTTTTGTCGTAGCACCTACACACTGCAGGTAGGTATGTATGCAATTGCACAACTCCACGTTCATCGCCTAATCAAATTGCTGTTGCGTAGTAGGAAGCTATGGGCAGAAAACTTTTTTTTTCATGGATTAGATGAAATCCACTTTTGATGTTTTCCTACTGACTTAAACAAAAGGTGTTCTCCTAACTACATCTGGCCAGAGGGCGGGACTACCGCCGCAGTCAAGAGCCCGTGCTTCAGACCTCCCAGGTCCATCACCCTAAGGTACGATTTCCACAGAAACTCTCATAAACGGTTGTGTCGGCGAATCGCTTCCCGTTGAAAAGTTATATCGGTGAATCATTCTTATTAGGTACTAGCTGTGCCCGCGACTTCGTTCGCGTGGATGACGAAACTTATCAATGAGTTTTTTGTGTAAAGTGCTATTTGTGTAGAACGTTATCTATCGGGCATACCGGTATTAATACTTCTGTCCCGGCGCGGGCCTCTACCTATACTTGAAATTAAAATCTATACGGTCTACGCCTTATAAAAGTAAACCTAAATACCGATATAACTAAAAAAAAAAAAATTTTTCAATAACAGAAAATAAAATACCTACCTACCTAAATAAACCTATTTTTGATGATAACTAATCTAAACTCAATAAATAAGCAAAATCCCTAAAAACGAATATCTATACGAATGACTAATCCTACCTAACAGTATTATAAAATAACCTACGGTCACTACGTACACTATCAAATATACTACCTATACTTTAAAATTAAAATCTATACCTACGACTTATAAAAATAAACCTAAATAACTCTACCTTAAACTGTACTTAGTAAAAACTAAAAATACTATAATATTGATAAATTAATATTATAGTATCTTAGCCGTGTGCAGCGCCCCTTAGTGAAATCACTGCGGGTGACGTAATCTACGACAAACTTATTATTTGCGGTTGGTAAAGTAATCGGGTCTAGGGATCGAACCGCATAATTAAGTTTGTTTTTTATTTTATATACTTTTCCGAGATAAAAAGTACCCAGGATATTAAAGAATAATTATACCAAGTTTCATCGTAATCGAACCGGTAGTTTTTGCGTGATGCCTGAACAAACAGACAGACAGACAGACAGACAGACATACACAGACAAAAAAAAATTTAATCACATTTTTGGGTTCGGTGTCGTTCTAGTAACACCCCCTGCCATTTATTTTTTTGATATTTTCAATGTACAGAATTTTCACTTCTACAGATTTATTAAAAGTATAGATGTGAATCGGTCTGTCGGCGAACAGTTCTTCGGAGAAGCGAATATTGTAGAACTGTTTTTGAAGCCGGCAGGGCGCATTTTATTAGGTACTTGCTTCTGCCCGCGACTTCATTCGCGTGGTAGGTGGTACTACAATATACTAAAATAACAGCCACGTTTTTATAAAATTTTCTTTTATAGGTACGTTTGTAGTTTTAGTCTCAGCAGCCAAAATATACATATTGATTGGTGACACGGGAGCAAGCGACGTACTCGTAAGTAGTTGTCCGTGTGGGAGGCAGCCGTCCTGGTCGACACAGCAGCCTATAATAGAAATCTCCGAAACTCCGCAGACGACATTATTGATTACTTGCCTCCATAACTATATAACTTGATGATACTCATTAAAATAGACAGATAGTTACAGATTTAACAAGTATGTAATATTCTATCCTTTTGCCTCGTGTTTTTACAATTTGCGGTAAACTATAGAAGAATACGAACATAACGCAATATTGCCCATCCCTCCTAGCAAATTGCGAGGTAATTGGCTATAGATAACTACGATTCAGACTGATTAAACTTATAGGGAATAGCACAATCAGTCTTTAATGTTCCCACAAATGGGACACAGCAGGCCTCCTTTCTGTGAGAGGGAGTGGGCCATAATCCACCACGCGGGCCCAGTGCCGGTTGGCGGATGTCACATTTCTTCGAATGTTTGGTTCTAGGAGATGCCGGTTTCCTCACGATGTTTTCCTTCACCGTTTTGAGAGCTGTGGTGATGAAATAAATTAAACAAAGTGCCTGCTTAGATTCGAACCCACGAACTACAACTCATAAGTCGCGATCGTTACCACTGGGCCATCATTGCTTTGAGGAAATTTATACCCAGGGAATTTCTATGCAAAATTAGAATACAATATATCCTATCTATCCGGTATTCAGACCACTATTCAGTAATCTGTGGACAAAGAGACAAAAATTCTATAAACTATATTTTCGGGTCGAAACCTCAATCAATCGTTCCGAAACCTAATTACTTTATAACACGCGTTTATTAGCTTCACAAGTAACAATTATGTAACAAAATCTTAGAAATCTATTTTAACCTACTTCTAATTGTCGTATCGAAGTGAAACCACAGATTACTGAATAGTTACTACGTAAGTGAAACTTTGTATGTATTATGTAGTTCGGAAGACCAAACCATAATTTGGTATCTTGGAGCTGATCTTACGATGGAGGCAGGAGGTGGATAGTGGAACTTTTCAGTGGCTACTAATAAACTCTTCGAGTTTGGGCTCATATGATTTGTTTTGACGAGTACAAGAGATTGCACTTGGTGTCGAGGGTCTGATGATTGAGCCAGGAGGTGGATAGTGGAACTCTCCAATCGCTACTAGTAAACCCCTCGAGTTTGGGCTCATATGATTTGTTTTGACGAGTCCAATGAATTGCACTTCGTGTCGAGGGTCTGAAGATGGAGCCAGGAGGTGGATAGTGAAACTCTTCAGTGGCTATTAGTAAACCCCTCGAGTTTGGGCTCATATGATTTGTTTTGACGAGTTCAAAAGATTGCACTTGGTGTCGAGGGTCTCCAGTCATGTCGGATTGCCGTCCCATTGGACTATGAGAGAGAGAAGAGTGAGTGAACCTATGTCTGCGTATACAATTGTGCATTACAATATCTCCCGCGTAGAATATAGTAGAATACTCCTAATTGTGTACACTATATAAATTACACGAAGATGAACCGAGGATTGAGTTGAATGGCAGGTGATTGGACAGGCATTATCAGTGTAATGATGTGTACTTAGTATTTTTAACACAGATCTATTTAATAATTTAATATGGCGGTCGCTCAGTGCGGTGCACGCTGTGACGGCGGTCGCACGTGTGAATGTGTATGCTTGTTTGCTTCTGTAGGTCACTACATTATTCCCCCCTCAGCGAAGCGTACAGTAGGTTTCGAGGTCCTGCCAGATTTAGTGACGTAGCTGAAGGTGACGGCATAACCCAACACCGTCTGTTCATAAGAGAGTTAGGAACTGGCCTGCATTTCCTAATCGACACCGGCGCGAATGTCTCAGTGCTACTGATCAAGAGGGTACGCAAAGAAAAAACGACATCGACCGAATATCTCTACGCCAAAGGTTCACGAATACCCTCCTATGGAGAACGCACTATGATGTTGAATATCGGATTACGACGACCGTACATGTGCAATTTTGTCATCGCCGAAGTGACCAGACCTATATTGGGAGCCGATTTCTTACATAAGCACCAACTCACGGTAGACATACACGAACGAAGGCTAATAGACAAAAAAACAGGCCTATCCGTTGTTGGCTACGTAACGTCCACGGCAGACTCCAGCATCAACACCGTAAATGACCAGCAGCCATATCACGATGTGCTTGCAAAGTACCCAGACATCACCCGACCCAATTTGAAACTCTGCCACAGCGAAGTGGAAATCATCTCTATATCTACCTGAGACAGTATGGTTAGCGGCTCTTGACTTGCGTTATCCATGACTTTGTTGGGATCACGTCGGGGTCACCAATTTAGAGGTCACTTATAAATGAAAGGCGATTATGTATACGAAACAAGTTTTCTCTGATTTATCTCGAGAGATCGCGTCGCCCCGCAAGGGAGCGAGGCGAGCGGTACCGGGGCTTTGCCCCCCAGCCGCAGGGTGCCATACGGTGGCCTGTAACCACAGCAGGCCCCTCATGTGGATGCCGACTTGGCCTGAGGGCCTGTTGAACGCGCGTGAGTTGCGTGCGTCCATGTGAGTGATTGCTATGTGTTTTTCTGTAGGCACGTCGCGACGCCGACTCACAGCGCCGCTTTCTTCACGACACCTCGGCGGTCTGTCCCCGCCGGGTGAGACCCCCAGTTAACTGGGGGAGGCCCGGCGGGAGACGACCAGCGACAGAGGTGCCGACTCGACGTTCCTACAGAATATAGGTGTATTGCTCCCGCCCGTCCCGTTTCCACAGCTAGCCGGTTACGTTCCGAGCTAAGGAGCAGTCGTGTGTGTGAGCGGTATTGTGTTGTGTAACACCTACGTCAGTGTCTACGTGTATCGCGGCCCGCGCTGCGCCTACACGTGTGATTTTGGGCGTCTGTTTAGTGGTGGATGTCTGTGGTCGCTACGTAACATGCCTATATTAACCTAGCACACGCTACGCAGCGAATGTATGTTTGTGGTAGAGTATATTCGAGTCTAGTGAGCCGCGTGTAATCTAGGTGCGGCTCACTTGAGGCGTCAGTCCGGTGTTGTGGGGTCATCGTCCGCTACTAGGTCGCGGGGCAGGGGTCTCGCGTCGGGGGGGCGCGCGTGGTAGGGCACAATATCCTTGACATGCGGCCAACTAAAGGGTTTTTCAATAGGGACGCTCGAACTTTGACAGCGTATAGCGGCCATCGTGGTAAAGCGATAGCTGTCAAATTTGGCGGGAATACAGATTTTGTCGTGACATTTTACCATGAAATGCTACACGCTTCAACAACGCGTAGAAATTGTTAAAATGTATCATCAAAATCAGTGCTGTGTTCGCCTAACGTTCCGGGCATTGCGTCCAATTTATGGCATACATGGCCGTCCTACAGAGTCCACAATCCGTCGTTTAATTAATAAATTTGAGACAACTGGGTCGGTGATCGATGAAGCAGTACCTGTACGTCAAAGAAACGCAAGATCGTTGGAGAATATTGTTGCCGTTCAAGATAGTGTGCGAGAAAACCCCCTGGTACTCCATTCCGCGTCGTGCGCAAGAGCTGGGTCTTTCTGCGACATCAACTTGGCGGATTTTGCGTCGAGACTTGGGTTTTCATCCATACAAAGTTCAATTAACTCAAAAGCTAAAACCAAACAACCTCAGACAGCGCCACGTATTCGCTGATTAGTCTTGGCGGCTGACCCTGCTTTCGGAATAAAAATCGTCTTTAGTGATGAGGCTCATTTCTGGTTGAGTGGCTTAAATTGCTGGATTTGGAGCGGCCAAAATCCACAGGAGATTCATCAGGTGCCTCTGCACTCCGAAAAAGTCACTTTTTGTGTGGATTTTGGTCCGGCGGAATCATCGGTCTTTATTTCTTCGAAGATGCGCAAGGAGCCGCGCTCACTGTCAATGGCGACCGATATCGGACGATGATAACAATTTTTGTTGTGGCCTAGGATAGATGGTATGGACCTCACAAACATGTGGTTCCAACAGGACGACGCCACTCACCATACTGCACAGAAAACATTAAATTTATTGGATGAGAAGTTCGAGGGCTTCGTCATCTATCGTGGTGGCGACATCAACTGGCCACCGAGATCGTGTGACTTAACACCGCTCGACTACTTTCTGTGGGGCTACGTAAAATCTCTGGTCTATCTAGACAATATATGGTTATGCCGTCCTGAAGGCCAACATAACTCGCGTTCTTCGTGATATCGAGCCCCATTTATGCGAAGATGTCGTCCAAAATTGGTCCTCCAGAATACACCACCTAAAGCGGAGTCGCGGCGGCCATTTGACTGAAATTATATTCCATAAATAATGTCATCGAATTTCCTTTAAAATAAAACCAAAATTGTGGCAATATCACTTAAACAGGTTGTTTTATTTCATTTCAAAGTTCGAGCGCTCTTAATGAAAAACCCTGTAGATCCGGCGCATCTACAGGGTTTTTCACGCGCGAACGTTCCCTTCGCGCACGAACTCGCTCCAGGCTCTTAATCCCGAGGTCGCGTTGTAGTACGTCATTTCTAACCAAACGAGGAGTGTCGTCTATGGTCCGCAGCGCTAGGCTTTGCTGCGCGCGGAGCGTCTTCCGGCTCGACTCGCTCGTGAGGGCGAACCATGCCGCCCGGGGCGGCGTACGTCAGTATCGGGCGTATGTACAGCTTGTACACGCCCAACTTGACGCGCGCCGGGATGCGGACACGAGAGCACTGGTTTGAGTAGGTAGCGGGCGACCCTACCCCGTGCGGCGACCGAGCGGATGTGATTGTGAGCCGACGATCGCTGGTTACCCCCAGTTACTTGACCGAGGGCGACCATGCGATGTCGGCTCCTTGGAATCTCAGGGGTGGTGGGAGGCGCACGAACCCGGCGACCATCGCCTGCGTCTTACCCACGTTCACCGACAGCCGCCACTTCAACAGCCACTCGGGAAGGAGCTCCAGCGCGCGCTGCATCTTGACGGCCGCGTACTTCGCGTTCAGCGACGTAGTTATGTACGCGGCGTCGTTTGCGTACAGCGCGAGCATCGCTTCCGAGGTAGTGGGGATGTCGTCGGTGTAGCGTGAGTAACATGACGGCGACAAACAGCTGCCCTGCGGTACACCCGCGAGCACTGGTCGGGCGCCGGATAACGCCCCGTCAATCACCACCCTGAAGGTCCTGTTGGAGAGGAAAGTAGAGACCACTTTTACGATGCGACGGGGCGCGTCAGTGGTGGCAATCTTATAGATGAGGCCGTCATGTCACACACGGTCGAAGGCCTTCTCCATGTCGAGGAATACTGCCACCGCGTATTAGCTTAGCTTAGCTGTGAGATGGTACAGTACCTCGACAGCTGGAGCGTCGTGCTATGTTCCGCCCGAAACCCGAATTGCTCCGGGCGTGGCGCGATGTGTGGCTGGAGATGTCGCAGCACGAGTGCTTCGAACACCTTGGAGACGGTCCGCAGCAGAGTGATCGATCGATAGCTCTCCGGTTTCTGTATTCTTTCCCGCCTTGGGCAGCATAATGACACACCCGCCGTGCACAGTATCGCCGTGAACAGGCGCGCCAGCGCCGCTACCATACGGTACGGCAGGTGGCGCAGCGCTGTGTTGGTGACACCGTCGGCACCGGGAGGCCTTTCTAGGCTTCGTTCATTAGGATGGCGCGTCTGACTGCACCAGGCGAGAAGAAAATAGGGTCTTCATCGGGAGCTATCGGCGTGGCGAAGTAGTCTCCCAGGTGTTTCTCGACTGCTGCGACATGGTCGGTGTCGCTGGTCGGGTTGGGGCGGAACTGACGCTCCAGGTGTTCGGCGAAGACCTCCGCCCGGTCCTCCGCTACATATTTTAGCGCCCCGTCGCTGTTGAGCAGCGGTCGTACCGGGGCTGGGGTACTCGGTAAGTTGGCCGCAGAGTTTATGAATCGACGGCCAACTGTCCGTCGTCGTGGCGTCGATTCTTTCTTCCCAGCCCGCGGCGGTATGCGCCTTGAGCTCGGCCTTGACCTTCTCCGCGAGAGGGTTGAGCTGCGTAGTGAGCGACGGACATCTTAACTGTTGCTACTGTTTGCGAAGGCGCCTCTTCTCGGCGATCATTGCATTAATGCGCGCCGGCAGGGGCGGCAATAGCCCTCTCCCCTACGGCTGCGTGCTCGTCGCCGTCTGTAAGGCGCTCTGAATGCAAACAGTGACGTCATCCGCCATCGAGTCTATGTCCGCAGAGGTAGTAATGGGCCGAGTCGGCGTGGTGGTCTCTACTTCCTCTGCGAACCTAGTCCAGTCCATGTGTCGGCTGGGCTTCAGTTGGGCCGTCGTCCCTGATAAGACGACGAGTACAGGTTGGTGGTCCGACTGCAACTCGTCGTCTATCAGAAAGAAAGAAAAAATATTGATTGCGACTCGTACAGGATTATAAACTAAACTAAACTAAACACAGTTAAAAATAAAAATAAATCAAATTATATAAAAATAAAAAAAATAAAAAAGTGATAAAAGGAAAATGAAACAGAAAATCCTATACGAGGCTAGGCGCTGCGACATTTAAAAAATAAATGTCGCAGCGCTGGTATTCTGATAGGACCCGCTGTGATGCGTGACTTGTTGCGTGATCTGGCAGTGTAGCCCTCGGTGGACTACGATGTCCAGCACGTCCGGTGCATTCCGTATGGCATCCGGGTAATGGGTCGGCGTCTCTGGGCCGGACACGCCCTCGGTGCGCACAGAGGGTGCAGTAGTGCGCGCGGGCGCAGGCACTCTTACCGGCGGCACTGTGGCGCGCGCATGCGGCGCGCGGCCTTGGTTTGCGGCGGTCCCCGGGGCCTGTATGGGCACCTGGTGCGCCCAGCCGGCGGCGCACCGGACGACACATCGCCAATGTTTGGCAATGACGTCGCCCGGTCCAACGTCGGGCGGAGCTCTTCGGGCCCAGCGTCGCGGCCCAGCGAACCGCGTACGCGCCGGCCGGGTTTCTTCGACATCTCGGTTTGGGTGTGGTCCCCGCGATCGCCACGGCGGTGGTCCGCCGAGCGGCACTGGGTGTTCCCCCTATGTTTGCACTAGTGAGCACCTAGTGCAAACACAAGAGAGACGGTTAAAAATTTGCGATCCGCGCGGCTCAACTAGTGATGGTAGGTTCTCCTGTGGACTAGTTGGTGGTACGACCACAAGCTAATCCTCTCTCTGATTTATTTTTAGGAACATCGTTTTTTATATTACCGTAGGGTAGCATAATATGCGAGCAGTGGTGGTAATTAGGGGTGGTTCTGAGAAACACGTAACCAATGGGCGCGATTCACGTTGTGCGCCGGCCGAAGACGACGAAGGAAACGTGCGCGCGGCGCACTCGTAAATACGGGCGGCACGGCACCCACACATCAGGTCACATACAGACACTATAATATTGCAGAATTTTCAGCGTAAGTGAATATTTTGAAGTATTTTAGAGGCATATATTATGCAGCATAGCCCGGTAACGCAAACTTGGAATAAGGTCAGCCCTAACACACTACCTACTCTGAAAGAGGTGGTTACCTCTCTAGTTGCAAGTTCTAACTCAACACAATCATGGTTACGTAGTGAGGTAGTTAAAATATACTGAGCTATGTAGGTGTGAGCAGCTGAATGTGTCGCACATTTCTTGGATGTGAGCGTGAAATGTTAAGTCACGGAGAGCCAAAGATGATGGTGTATTGAATAGTTTGAACTACCAGAGACCTATGAATATTGTGCGAATGAGTACCTACAGCTGACTATGAACGCTGATTGTATTCTACGCGTTATACTATGAATTGTGCAAAGCGACGGAAAAGTGCTAATCTATGCAATGCGTGCCATGTTACGATACATGACTATGTACAAGCTAAAGAACTTGACCAATGGGTCAAGAGATTTTCTACCTACGCGATTTTATGTTGGCCAGTGTAGAAATAATCTGGCCGATTGGGATATATTGACCCATCCTCAGTGCCAGTGCAGAGCCTCTTTCCAGGATATAAATTTCCTGCATATTATGCACAGCCAACACAACCACTGGCATCTTCCAAGATTTTAATCTAAAGAGTACCTAATAGTGGCCCAGTGGTAACGGTCGTGGGTTCAAACCCAAGCAGACACTGTGTAAATTATTTCATCACCACTCTGCTCTCAAAATGGTGAAGGAAAACATCGTGAGGAAACCGACATGTCCAAGAACTAAAAGTTCGAAGACATGTGACATCTACCAACCCGCACTGGGCCCGCGTGGTAGATTACGGCCGCTGGGCACTCCCTCTCACCGAGAGGAGGCCTGTGTCCCAGCAGTGGGAACCTAATGGCTGATTATGCAATGGCTGAGCTGTCCAGCTAGCTACATACCTATGTAGCTGTAGGTCGGACTTTTGAGTGAGAATTGTCAATCGACCCGAAAAGAAGATGAAGCTACCAGACTCTAGAATTGATAGAAAGGTGGGAACAGGTGGTGTTAAACGCCATTTTTAGATATACGAACCTACCTAGTTTAATTTTGGCGTGAAAACATCTTTTCGCTCGGTGTACCTACCTACCTACCTACAGGTGGATTTCAATCGCTAATAACTAGGTACGAAACTATGCTAGTGATGGTTGAGCATGTAAAAGATAGGTAATCAATAACCAATCATTTGAAGGCTGGATTTGTAGAATCTATGGCAATATTTCATTTTGACCTATGACCTATTACGTAACACGCGCGAGCGAACGCATGCGTGCGACCCTCTAAGTATATTCCATATAGGTATCTGTCGAAATTCCAATAATTAATATTGCGCAGTCGTATTGATTGCGCAAAATTATATATAAATAATAATTGTATATAAATAGTATATAGAATTTTCTTTAATCAAGTTACGAAGATTCACCAAGATTGTTAGTAAAACATACGACTATGTTAGTAAGCACAGACACTAAACAAAAACAAGGAAAACAATACAAAAAAAAAACGGTTGGTCACCCTTGTGACATCCCATGAGAGACGGCACAACAGTGACCCACGTACACACAGTCCAGGCGACTCACAATCATGCTTAAGACACTGTTGGAGCCGCCCCACACCCTGCGAACCAGGGAAGCACACCTTTTGCGCATTTCTGCGTAAAAGCAACCTACAAGTACATCTGCGAACATCCCAGACGCATTACAGAAACGGGGCTAAACGCATTGTTATATTGAACGCGGAGAGCGCTGTACGATCTTTGCGTACGGTCTCTGCTCTAGCCCAAAGAATGCAAGAGTAAAACGCAATACAGTAGGCTCCAAAGAGCGTTAATTTAACAGGAAGTGAGCATCGTGCAAACCTGCGAGCCAGCATATTCGCTCTAACCGACAACAGGGCGCTCCCGTTCAATGTCATCATCGTCTTTGAGGTTGGGAGTCAATATAAATTATGGAGGTAGGTATGCGAGTTTCTATGTAGGGGGTAATCTTCGAAACTACTGATCCGATTCGGAAAATTCTTTCACTAATGGAAAACACATTATCCCAGAGTGCCATAGGATATATTTTATGTTAAAACAAGAAACTTCACGCGAACGAAGTCGCAGGTATTTAAAAATAGATTTGATAGCGTTGATATTGCTGAAATCTTTAGCATGGCGCAAACCTAATCGCCTAAAATGAATCTTTTGCTAGCGAAACCACGTGAATATATTTATCTAGTGTCATACCATATCATGTATCGTTAGTTTATTGTCATAAGAAATACCCAGATCCAGTTGTTCTAGTAATGGCGCAGTCATTAAGTTATACATAAATTATTGGGTTTCGTGCTGGAGTAAGGTGCTATTACGTATGCGACCGCAGCCGCAAACCCCAAGCGGCGCGCACTCTGCGGGGTAATTGCGTAACACACTAACAGTGGTGATGTCAAAAAAGCACTTTATGTATCCTACCACACAATTATACAAAGATGCTAATGTACTTACTGTTAGGCCAATGTTTGTGCTACGATCCGTACAGAGAAAACACACCAAGGTCCCCCCACCAGACCCAATACGCCGTAAGAGAAAACCTCTTATTCTCTCGGTAACGCATAAGACCGCTTTCTGTTCTAAGCTCACACCTATATACAACAATTAATTAAGAAATAAACATAATTGAATTGGATACTTATAGGGTTAAAGTTAAAATTGAGGACTGGATAAAGGATTAAGACTATGCGGCAACTGAAAGTCTACTTGCTTGGATCTGCTGAACCACTTATACCTATCACATCACACCGAAGGGACGTGCCCCCACTAAGTCCATCCATATTACATAAATGCACACTACCCCACACACCCTCACAATACACCACACACCCTTCTCCCTTATACATACACACACAACACTTGCACATGACACGACACAAATGCACTTCACATTTACACTCAACACAATCATTATTATACTAATTAAATATATATAGTGTATAGATATATTTCTTACCTTATAGCCTATATTTTGTTTGTAACTATCCGAGTCTGCTAGTACGCTCATAATTTGCTCGTTCACTATTTATGCGAAGACACTGCCTCCTAAGATACAAGATCTTCCTAGTTTAGGAGTCAGGGCTCAAATTCAGTATTGACTGCAGTACTCTTTCCCTCTCTGGTACACTATTCCAATTTGTTAATTTCTCTGTCCCCTAGTGATCACTATGTGTATTTTAATCGGTGTCAAACTTGTATTGTGCTAATAAATACTTATTATTATTATCTCCTTTATTTCAATGTACACATATAAATTATATTTTTAAATATTAAAATATAAAAAGTATAAAAACATTTAAAAACATAAAAAATAGTAGCCCACCGGTATCGGGAACAGGGTCCAAGCTACCGGTGGTCAGGGCTCCAGAGAGAGGAACCTCCTGACAATGTGAGCCGTGTCCAGAAGTACCGCTTTCTGAATCGAGCCCTTGATCCAGCTGCCCAACGAGAGCACAGGTGTTGGTCTAAACTCTTGGCTATTAAGCCATTGGCTCTCACGACTATCGGCACAATGATCGCTGAGTCCACATCCCACATGTCGACAACCTCGCCAGCCAATTTAGTGTATTAAAACTATTGAATATTTGTTTTGGGATAACACCTGTTGTTGATATTACTACGAGTATTGGGACTATAGTGACTATTCATTTTCCAAACTCTTGTAATTTCCTCTTGTAATTCTGTATACTTCCTGATTATTTCTGTGATAGTTTTCTGAATGTTATTAGTATTTGGGACTGTTATATCTATTATAAATGTGTGTTGGCTTACTATATCAACTAGTGTTATATCAGGTCTGTTGTTATAAGTATATGGTGTGGTCTTATTTCAGTCTTATTCATAAAACTTTAATCAATTGCAAAGGAACTGATTAGCAAAATTCTTATTCATAATAGCTATATAACGCTAAGAGAATGCTAAGCAATTGATTAATAGCTGTCAAAATTAAACACCACCGGACCACTGTTAAGAGGATGCTAAGAGGCAACATGGCGGATTTTATTTGAATCAGCTGATCGGATCATTGTACTTCGAGGTTATTTTGTTCATAGTATCGAGTAGTGCGTAAATATGGATTTCGACAATATTTTCATGGATTTCCAAATTGATGTAGCAGAGTTAAATAATTTTGAAACGACGGAGGGAAGTAAAAGAAGGAAGACCTACAAAGCTCGTACAAAACCGCTACGAGAATGATTGCCAGCATATTCTTTATTTCGAGTACACATGATGAAAGGATTTATAGGGAAAGCTCAATGAGGTGGCTCAGTAGGTGCTTAGGAGGTTTGAAGAGAATGAGTTCGTGAAGAAGCTCATCAATTTGTGATGAGCTTCTTCACTTCATGAGCTGCTTCTTTGTGATTATTCAATATGTTATTCCATGTGCCCTTGTGTTATCTTATGACGCCAGCCGATCGATTCTGTAAAAATCTCACCGTGAAAAGTTAGGTGAAGTGAGCTTAGAGTGAGCTGTCAATAGTGTCAATCTCTTAGCATTAGTTGGAATGACTGCTCACTCCACGCTCACTTCACCTGAGTTTCCACGGTGAGATGGTTACAGAATCGCACTGCAGTTCTAAGCTACAGAACTAAAGAAAAGCTACGTTGTGGCAGTCACACAGAAATAATAAGAGACAGTTTGTAGAAATAATTTATTTTGATACAAATAAAACTACATTTTTGTCCTATATTCATTGTTGTGTCCTTCGGCCTCATTCGGGGTTATATAAACATTATTTGAGTAATGAAGTAGTACACGAAAACGGAAGATGCTAGCTTCCGTTTTCGTGTCACATCTATGTAGGTATTTGCAACTACCTCCTTCTTGACAACACTATGATGAAATATTTCCGCCCGCGTTTACCAGGTGGCTGCAGCGCGCCAAGTCGTTCATTGGCGTCCTGCCGATCGATTCTGTAAAAATCTCACCGTGAAAACTTAGGTTAAGTGAGCTTAGAGTGAGCTGTCAATAGTGTCAATCCCTAGCATTAGTTGGAATGACAGCTCACTCCACGCTCACTTCACCTAAGTTTTCACGGTGAGATGGTTACAGAATCGCACCGCTGCTCACTCCACGCTCACTTCACCTAAATTTTCACGATGAGATGGTTACAGAATCGCACTGCTGTTTTTCGGACGGTTCACATCTAAATTTAAAAAGTTAACGTTTTGGCGTTCGACATTCTTGGAAAAGAATAATTTTAAATTGAATCCTTACAAAACTATAGTTTTTATTAGTTTATTTTAATAACGCTGTTAGCGTTCGGTATATGCTTAGAAATATAAATATAAAATATAAAAAACTGTGATAATTCGATATATAATGACGAAGATTTCGAAATGACACATGAACAACCGGTTACAGAACCCGTCTCAGATTCTGTAACAGTTCAATCATTTGATTTTGATTTGGCAACGCAATTAAAGGAGCCAGCCGTCACTGCAACTCCATCTAATCAGTTAGAATTGCTGAACTCTATTCAATATTTTAATAATGATAACTGGAATAATGTTCGATATGTGGAATCACAAAAGGTTTATAATGCTCGTCCTGGATATGTTGACCTTGAAGTAAACAATGAAATCAAATCGTTAGAAAAAGTTACCCATCTACCCTCTGCGGATAATTTTTTTGGAGCCGTAACCCGCGCACTGGTAATACAAAGCGATGCCATGCAACAGGGTTTTCGACAGATAGTAGACTGGGCTAAGGATACGGGTAGTATGGACCCAGAACAACTTTTTTTTTTTTTTTTTTTTTTATTAATAAGAACTAGTGTTCCTAGTAATTTATTACAATCTAGCCTAACAGACTAATAAGCAATTTAACTCTAACTTAATATTTTACGAGATAGATTATAACTAAGAATAATGTCAATTTGCACTTTTACACAGTTTGGTAGCACTTTCTTAGGGTCTGGTAATTGATAAAACACTTTGTTCATGTGTTACATGTATAGCACCATTAGTATCGCACTATTATTCATTCACTATATAAATACTACACTAATTCAAATGGTTTAGTTCTCTTTAGCCTACGCACTAAGTCCGTGTTGTCTAGCAGCTGAATTGCCTCGACATTGACATGTCGGTGAAGTCTGTGTTCGTGGGCTTCAGCTTTTTGAATGATGGTGGTGACGGATTCCATTTTAAGGTCACGGTGGAGGTCGTCATTTCTAATGTACCATGGAGCATTTACAGCATCCCTGAGTACTTTATTTTGGAATTGTTGGATTATTTTAACGTTACTTCGTTTAGTACAGCCCCAAAGTTGGATGCCATACGTCCAAATTGGCATAAAAATATGCTTGTATATTATAATCTTATTATGTATTGATAGGCAGGATTTCCTTCCGAGTAACCAATACATACTTTTATAACGTATGTCGAGTACCCAGAACAACTGACAACAAAATTAAAAGAGGTTTTTTCCAATGACTAGTTTGTGGCCGTAGGGCCGATATAATTGAACAAAGACGCGAAGTGTTCATTAAACAATTAAGAGATAAATCATTTAAGCCATGTTTGAAGAAAATACCGCCGTCTAGTGAATTTTTGTTTGATAAAGTACCTTTTAGTGAATTTATTAAGAATAATGGCGGAGTTAACCAAATTTTTATGCAAATAAAGTTAGTTTTTCTGGTCAAGAAAAGAAAACCCCTAGACCCCAGGCGGCGTACCCTGGACCTAATGGATATCAATCGTCCAGTCGCGCTTCGGCACTGACGATGAACTATAGATTTCCCCCTCCTCAGAGTGCAGGAGCCTTTTATAATAATTATCACGCAATGAACCCGTTTATGAATAATCCAAATTTTTTTCGTCCCCAACCGAGAGGACAACTGGCTGGACAACGCTTTTACCAGCCCTATAGTTTTAGAAAAAATGAATCGCAAAACAATGCTCAACGGGGCAAGGGCGCGGCTAGATTCAATAAAAAGTTTTGACTCATATCAAGATTTTCAGGGGGGGTGCTTAAAAAAGACTGGGGGCACCAGAACCATTAATAAAAATAGTGAAAGTTTATCGTATTCCATTTCAAAAGAAACCGCCTCTGGTTCCGCCAAGGCAGGTGAAACGTTGCAATCTGACTCTACCATCGCCGGATATGGACAGAATCATTCAAAATTTGTTGAAACAGAAAATTTTAGAACCCTGACACCGAGTTTCGTATCAAATTTCTTTCTGATTCTCAAACGCGACGGAACCTACCGCCCCATTTTCAATTTTAAAAGTTTAAACAATTACCTGAAAATAAGCAAATTTCGTTTGATTTCGGTAAATCGAGTTCCCGATTTCATTCAGGAGAGGGATTGGATGGTCAAAATAGACCTCAGGCAAGCTTACAACCACTTAAATGTAGCACCCGCCCACCGTTGTTTTCTTCGTCTATTGTATCGAAATCAGTTACTGCAAATGACCTGTTTGCCGTTTGGCCTGGCGACAGCGCCCAAAGTATTTGCATCGTTGACCAACTGGACTGCCGAGATTTTCAGGAATCTAAGCATTCGAGTAGTGGTTTTTCTCGACGATTATCTCCTAGTAGCACAGGACAAACTGACACTTATAAAACACGTCGAAGTTGTACTTCAAACTCTCAGCCTGCTGGGTTGGTAGGTGAACAGAGAGAAATCGATTATTATCCCTCTGAAAATAATAAAGTATTTGGGTTTGATGTGGAATCCGTGGCAAAATCTAAAATTTTTACCAGAAAACAAAATTCACAACATGCAAATTGTTTTATCAAGGTTGCTCCGGCGGAGGAAGGCGTCTGTTGCGTCACTCGATGTTATAAGAATGGCATCTACTCCCCAAATTCACCAGTATTGTCTTTGCAAAGTGGGGTGTGCCCCAAACAGATATTTTTGCCTCCAGCACAGCCCACGTAGTACCTTGCTATGTAACTCTAGATCAACGGGATCGGCGAGCATGGAGACACAACGCGTTCGCCTTCAAATGGGATTTTCGTCTGGTTTGGGTCTTTCCTCCTCCGAGTTTGATACCCCGGGTCCTGATACATCTAAATCACGCTCGAGGTATATTCTTGATAGTTGCACCGAGGTGGCCTCGAGCATTCTGGAGAGCAGACTTTAAGACCAGAGCGATCGCGCCGCCGTTCACGATTCACAGGTATCCAAAGTGCTAGTAGACACGAGGACCGGGTAGCCCCCACCTCGAGTGAAGGAGCTGGTCTTAGAAGTATGGAGATGTGGGGGTGGTCTGAATCCTTAGGTGACTGGTCTGAAGATCAAAAGCGTCTGCTGAAAGAAGGTTGGAGGTCGTATACTTTAAATACATATAGGCCAGCATGGCAGAGATGGCTGAGTTGGTGTTCCAAGTTTGGTATAAATTTCTCAGACCCTTCAGGTAGTGAATTGGCTCGATATTTAGCGGATTTGCACCTAAAAGAAAAATTATCCTATCGTACTATTTTAATTTATAAATCGGTTGTGTCCACTTTATGTAATATAAAGAGTGAAGCCCGATTAAGTTCAAACATTTTGGTTAAACAGATGATTAAAGCCATAGCGTTGCAACAGCCTAAAAAGTGTCCACCGCCTGTTTGGGATCCTGAGTCTCTAGAAGGTTGGTTAGGCAGTAGACCTCTTCAGAATCAAAGTCCATTCGAAAGTTCAAGAGTTTGTGCAGTTTTACTGTTATTATGTTCAGGGGACGATTTAACTTTACTAAGTGTCTCGCCAGACAGGTGAATAGTAGGCGAGAATAGCATCATGTTTTGGCCGCATTTTGGTTCCAAAACTGATTCTGAAACTCACGTACTGTACGTGAGTTCCAACCTGACTAGGTTGGAAGTTTATAGGGAATCTTGAAAATGAGGCGCTTGACTCGGTACTTTGGCTTAAAAAGCTTATAGAAATTGGAAGAACGCGTCGTTTGCTTTGTTCTAGCGATAGATTGTTTATTACTGTATGTGGAAAAGCTAAGCCGGCTACTAGAACTATATTGGCAGGTTGGGTTAAGTCTATTTTGAAGGAAGCCGGAATTGAGGCTACTCCAGGTAGTTTTCGTTCAGCAGTTGCTTCACGAAGTTGGTTGGATAATGAACCTCTAGATGAAATAATGGTACGAGCTAATTGGAGATCTGGTAATACTTTCAAAAAACATTACAGGAAGGAAGTGATTCCAGCGCAGGGAAGCTCCCTGATTCAGTCAATAAATTAATTACCTCTGATTAAATAAAATAAATTATTTTGTGATATTGATGATCCTACAAGACGTTTAAATTATGAGAATAAGATGTTGTATCGATGAATAATAATAAATTTTACATGATTATGGTAAGTTTATACAAAAAATTACATGATGATGGATTCGAGGTACGTGTACATGTTCTGTTTACTCTGTCGTGAATTGTCAGGGACTATTTTTAGTAATTTTTCTTATAACATTAACAATTATTATTTTATAGCAATGCAATCGTTATTACGTTGGTGTTTCTTTTTGTTTAAGTATAATAATTTCTTAATCTATTTAACTAGTCTTTTACAACGCATTGGCGTCCCGTTCACCAGGCGATAACAAACAAAGCCTCAAATAATGTTTATATGACCCCGAATGAGGCCGAAGGACACAATAGTAGCGTTTTACCTTCAAACAAAACGCTTGTGGTGTCCGGAGACTCATTCGGGGTCATCATTTTAAATACTGCCTGGTTTTACTAGGTTTCTCAAGTTTTAGGTTTTTGAGGCCACAATAAACGACTTGGCGCGCTGCAGCCACCTGGTGAACGCGGGCGGAAATACGTCATCATAGTGTTGTCAAGAAGGAGGTAGTTGCATATACCTACATAGATGTAACACGAAAACGGAAGATGCTAGACTCAAATAATGTTTATATGACCCCGAATGAGTCTCCGGACACAACGAGCGTTTTGTTTGAAGTTAAAACGCTATTATTTTTGGTTTTCCAATACTCTTCTTCCAAAGACATAGGTGTCATTCTTTACTCATGCCACTCTCATTCCTCGCCTTTTTCACGTAGCATGGTATTCTCACTCGCCGTCTTTGCGAGGTTGAATAGTATTAGTGTTAGGTGCTAATAGTGGCTTTCATAGCAGCAGTCAAACTTGTGCCTGTAATCAAGTATAATAATTGTTATTATAAGACACTGAAACCCCGTTACAAAAGCAGTAGGAAGTAATATAATCCACTTACATTTCTAAAAGAGCAAATTTATGTTAACAAGTATAAAGGGCATGAAAATACATAGCTATTATCGGCTACTGCTTTAACATTAATTTGGTAAGTAGATATAAATTCAGAGATAAATATCTTTTCCTGTTTACTCCAATTATTGTAGCTTATTATTTTCATTGCTACCGTGAAACACATTTATACATTATTTTCTATTCTATTTTCCTCTATGGCAATGGTGCCGATGTCGACAACACTGCCAATGTCAGATTATTCAAATTATCCGATGAAAGTTCTGACTTTTATCTGCCAAAGTCACGACAGATAAAAAATCGTAGTTTAGACAAGTTTCTTCTAAAAATTCCGTTTTTTAGTTAACTATTTTGATTATAATCTGTGCCGAACGCATTATCTAACTAGCGTTTATGAATAAAGAAAAGTTAGGCATTGATTAAGAGCTAACTAAATGGTAAGCTAAACAGTAGCTAATGAGTGATTAGCGAGATTTTTATGATTAAGGCTGATTATATTCAATATATGTATTCACTACTGTAATTCCTGCGCCCCGGGATTCAGTGCATCAGTGTGACGCAAGCTCTCGAGGGCGAAATCCGTGTCATTTGTACCCGCGTCGCCATCGGCTAGCGCACTTACTCGCTTACGTCACATTAATAATAAATAGTTTATTGACGTTTGTTTTGGTCATACTTTTTTTTGTTTTATTATTTATTGCGAAAGGACGCTTTGTGTGTGTATTTATAACTATTGAGTTTTGCGAAAGGACTCTAGTGTTGTGTACAAACACTCAAAATGCCAAATTACAAGAAAGCTGTGCGAGTAGGAAGTGCAAGAATAGCAAAGATATATAGAATCACAGAACAGATAAGATAGAATAGCAAAGAAGTGATATTTTTCCTCTAGTAGGAGTAGTTCGGTTGTTAGTCCGGTCGACCGAACTACTGAAACTTTCAGTCGCAAAAGTTCGGTTCTAACAAAGCACCGAACTACTGAAACTTAAAACTACTCCCTTTAGTTCGGCAAATAAACTAGGCATATAATGTAAACAAACTATATCTTAATTTTATTTTTAACACATAAAAAGAGCGACTTTGTGTATCAATACCTGTACCTATAGCAACAGTTCAGCAAATAAACTATATAATACTCGTATGTACAAACTATTAACAATTAAAAAGTAGGTACACGTCAAAAGAGCGACTTTGTATAAAAATATCTCTGTAGACATTTCCCCACAAGTTAATTGTACTTGTGCTTCTCTAATAAAATCGTCTCTTTCAACATACTTCTTGCTTCTTAATAATAATAATAATACCCCACCACCGTATTTCTACGTTGACGTCGTGGTGGGGCTTGCGCGCTCCGAACTCTAGGCTTGTGCCGGAAGAGTTTACTTTGCCGGAACGGGTCTAGGGTTAGGAGCCAGACCAAGAGAGATATAGAAACCTGCAGGGCAGCATGTGGCGAGCTGTTGGGCAGTAGCGACCTCACGGACCCTATCTCCCGGGAGAAGTCTTGTTCCTCACCTCTGTCTTGCCTTTTTTGACCGGCTGGAGTGAACAAGAACGAGGAACAGAGCTCCCGCCTCTTTCTTGCCTTTATTGGCCGGCTTCAGTGGAGATTTGCAAGAGCAAACGTGCTCGGAGGAAGGAAGTATTCCAGTAAGATCCTGGTAGGGATCTTGACCGTACTTCCGGGATTGTCCTGATAGCCGTGGAATACCGCTCCACTCCTCACCAGCACCTCAGGACATGTTGCCCCCTTGTCGCTACGACACTATGTGCTAGCGACCGTTTTCGGGGCCCCATTTTTGAGTGTGCAAGTCACCCCCTGCCATTATATCTGTGTATATAGGTATATATATAAAACATTAATCAGGCAAGGGCCATAGTTATTCCATAGTTATTGATAACCAGTCCACTTTAGCCACCCAAACCCATAGTCCAAATTTGTATTTTTCCATATCCTGCAATAGTCCTACACTAACCGGGGGTTATCCTTGGGTGTAAGTATTTGGGTATGTCGGAAGCATTGGGCATCAATGTTATAGGGTAATTTTAATTAAGTAATTAGGAATATAATCTCAATATTTTTTATCCATAAATTCTTTCAAACTATAAAAACTACATTCATTTAGCCATTTGTATAATTTGTTTTTAAATAATCTTACATTTAATAGTTTGAGATTGTTTGGTATTTTATCATAAATACGCACGCACATTGCTAGACAGCTTTTGTTATATTTGGTTAGCTTTGGTAAATCATTTAACACCAGTCCATAAGGATCACGTCTGCTCCGAGGATATACATCGCTTGCTGTCTTGAATAATTGTTTATTCTTGGTCACAAACACACATATTTCGTAAATATAGAGAGATGGAAGCGTTATCAAACCAAGCTTTTTAAATATTGGCCGACATGTATCATCCGGCTGAAGTCCATAAATTGATCTTAGGCATTTCTTTTGAGCGATATTTAGATCAGTGCTATTACCCCACATTATAAGACCATAGCATAGTAACGATTCAACATATGCATGGTAAGATATAATAGCAGTTTTTATGTTTGTTACATTTTTGACTTGGTTCAAAGCGTATACGAATTTATTGATTCTCCCACTGACGTTATTTACGTGTTCCTTCCAGTTCATATCTTGATCAATTTTACTCCTAAAAATTGTGTATGTGGTACTTGTTTAATTTTATTTATGTTAACTTTGATATTAAATTATTATTTCCTTTATTTCATTTACATACTTACAAATTATATTTTTAAATATTTTTATAAACAAAAAGATAAAAAAACATTTAAAAATATAAAAAATTGTAGCCCACCGGTATCGGGAACAGGGTCCAGAGAGAAGAACCTCCTGACAATGCGAGCCGTGTCCAGAAGTACCGCTTTCTGAATCAAGCCCTTGATCCAGCTGCCCAACGAGAGCCTCCTCAGGTGTTGGTCGAGGCTCTTGGCTATTAACCCATTGGCTGACACGACTATCGGCACAATGATTGCTGAGTCCACATGCCACATGTCGACAACCTCGCGAGCCAAGTCAAGATACTTGATTTGTTTATCTTTCTCGGCTTTCACGAGGTTCTCATCATGCGGGACGGTTATGTCAACAATCATTGCGCGCCGCTCTGATCGATCCACCACCACTATTTCAGGCTTATTGGCAACAATAGTCCTGTCAGTGATGATGGATCGATCCCAGTACAATGTGATATTTCCATTTTCGAGAACTGGGTCGGGCACATACCTGTAGTACGGCACCTCCGATTCCACAAGGTTGTATTTCAGAGGAAGTTGCTGATGTATTATCCTAGCTACAAGGTTGTGTCTATGCAAGTACTCTCCGTTAGCTAGACGAGAAACAAAAGCCTCGACCTCCACATTTTCGCGGGATATACAGCCTCATTACCGATGACCGTGGGTGATGCATTCGATTTGCAGTCAACAGCGTCCGCACCCTCCTATCCAAGGCGTCTAGTTCGGTTTGAGTCCAATTGGGTTGCCGAAGTGTTGAAGGCACGCACCTTGTTTCCACCTGAGAGAAGACTATTAAGTACTTTTTTTCAGGCGGCCAAAGAAGCGCTCCTTCAACGATTGCTTCATGTCAGTAACATTGATGCCTAACGCTTGCGACATACCCAAATACTTATAGGTTTCGGATACGGAGAGGGCTCTAAAGTTTGTGGAATCCGAGAGTTGGGTTCCCACGGATTCCACAATCTCCCCTCGCTTTACATGCATGACCGCACATTTGTCCACACCAAATTCCATCCTGATGGCGCTACTGAAAGTTTCAGTAGGTTTTTTTTTATTATTATTATTAGATTGATTAAATTGCATATATACGGATTTGTCTAAATTTATTTTCAAATGGTTTATGTCAAGCCAGTGTAGTAGTATGTCAATAGTATTATTAATGTCAGTCTCATGATCTATAACGGTACTATGTTTTTTATCAGATGTCACAATTATGGATATATCATCAGAGAATAAGATGCATTATTGTGATATCATTTATATATAATAGGAATAATATTGGGCCCAGTACGCTACCTTGGGGGACGCCATATTTATTATGTTTATATTCCAATGAGTATGATGTGATGTCTTTGGTTTCGTTCATTTTACAGATAATAACACATTGTTGCCTATTACTTAAGTAGGATGATATCCACTGGAATGCAGGTCCCGTAATCCCAATTGTTTCCACCTTTTGAAGCAGTATATCATGTGACACCAAATCGAAGGCTTTAGACATATAGTTAGTAGAAGGCTGTAGTCAGATAGTTATTATTAATATTTGTGAGTACAATTTTCATAAGAGAATAAATAGCTAACGTAGTGGACTTATCTTTTTGGAAGCCAAACTGTTCGCTACTTATAATTTGAAATTTGTTGCAGTAGTCAATCAGTCTTTTAAACATACATTTTTCCTATATTTTTGATAGAATACTTTCCACTTTCCAACATTGGTTGCAGAAACATTGTGTTAACACTATTCTTTTTCCTAAAGTTTGGGTCGACGCTCTTTTGTGTAGGTAAAGGCGATAGGTTTACGTAATGATCATTAAATATCGAAGTTATCTCTACAGGGTCTGTAACCATATTATCGTTTATCTTTATACCTACTTTCTATATTGTTTTTAGGGTTAGTTTTATTTATTTCGTTTTGTATGACGCTCCGTGTCGCTTTACACTTGTTATCATGCTTATTGATAAAGCTTATATTCGCGTTCTTTTTGGAACTATACATACATTTTTTCAGTAGATTTGAATAATTTTTATATTTAGTTTTACTAGTTAAGTTTTTGTTTTTGTAGTTTTTATAACTTTGTTTTTAGTGTGTCAGAGTTTTATGAAAAGAATCAAGAAATAATAGTTTAGCCAATTAACGTGTATTACAAGAGATTGAAATGAAATGGCTTGATATTTACTGTATGTATGTACCTATGTATAAATGAAAATAGGAAATTATGAAACACTTACTTTTGATAATGTAACATAGCCTTTGCAAACACTATAAGACTGAAAATATACGTTATTTTCAGTCTTATACTGTTTGCAACGCCAGTAACTCCTTTTTGTGGTGTATAGGTACAGAATTTCTATACAACTGGTACCCAGAAAAGAGTAAAACTCTGCCTCGTCCTCGCTTAATTATTTTAAAATCACTTTTATCGTTCATTTTGTTACAATGTAAATACAATTTTACTTTAGAATTATTGAATATAATGTAATTATCAACTTGAAAATATCATAAACATGGATAGGGCTCAACAAGGAAAAACAAATACTTACTCAATCAAATAGACATTGTCATTAATGATATTTATGTCATTAATGTTTGTACATCTAGTGTAAATTAATGTATGGTCAGTCTTTTCCGAACGCCATCGGACAACAAAAATATTGTGGAAGGTTGGAATTTCAAAACTAATGGGCTAATTAAAAAAAATCCAACCTTGCTACAAATTTTACACATTTTGAAGGATGATATTACTCTTGCAAATTTCAAAGTCGACCAGTACAAAACATTTGGAAAGAAGACATTGCCAAAAAGAAGCAATAGAGAAGCACAAGTACAATTAACTTGTGGGGAAATTTCTACAGAGATATTTTTATACAAAATCGCTCTTTTTACGTGTACTTTTTAAAATGTATATAGTTTGTACATACGAGTATTATATAGTTTATTTGCCGAACTGTTGCTATAGGTACAGGTATTGATACACAAAGTCGCTCTTTTTACGTGTTAACACTAAAATTAAGATATAGTTTGTTTACATTATATGCCTAGTTTATTTGCCGAACTAAAGGGAGGGTACATATTTAAGTTTCAGTAGTTCGGTGCTTTGTTAGAACCGAACTATCGCAACTGAAAGTTTCAGTAGTTCGGTCAACCGGACTAACAACCGAACTACTGCTACTAGAGGATATTTATAATATATATTATACACTAGCTTCTGCCCGCGGCTTCGCCCGCGTGGATGTCGGAAATTATCCCACGGGAACGTGCTACCGAAACAAAAAGTAGCCTATACAGCCTATTAAGGCAATAAGTCAGCCCTTGTGCCTTTTTTGTATGCAAAAAGTTTAAATAATTAAATCTATGTTACTCCATAACATCAGCTATCTGCCACTGAAAGTCCCGTCAAAACCGGTCCAGCCGTTTCGAAGAATAGCCGCAACAAACAGACAAACAAAAAATAAAAAAAAATGTTTTTTATATAAGTACTTAGCGTGTATATTTTCATTTTCATACGCATTTAGTCAAATCTGTTATTTTTTAAGACCCCACTTCACTCTTCAAAAGGAGTTGTTTTTGAAAATAATGAATAAGATCTCATAATTCATTCAGAAATGAATGAATTATCTTAATCATTATTTATTATTTACGTCTACGCCTTATAAAAGTAAACCTAAGTAGGTACCTACCTAATTAAAAAAAAAATAAACTCAATAACAGAAAATAAAATACCAACCTACCTAAATAAACCTATTTCTGATGATAACTAATGTAAACTCAATAAATAAGCAAAATCCCTAAAAACAAAGATATTAGTTTTTAGGGATTTTGCGATATTGTATCTTAAGGTAAAATATTATAGTATCTTAGCCGTGTGCAGCGCCCCTTAGTGAACTCTACTGCGGGTGACGTAACCTACGACAAACTTATTATTTGCTGTTGGTACAGTAATCGGATCTAGGGATCGAACCGCAAAATTAAGTTTGTTTTTTATTGTATATACTTTTCCGGGATAAAAAGTAACCAGTGTGGTGCCCAGGATATAAAGAATTATTACACCAAGCGATAATGATAAACAGTGCAAATTATTTATCAAACTATTTTTTTTTTTTTGTAGCTGGGCTAAATGGAAAGCCGTTTGTTATGACGAAACACCAACAACATCTACACATTCTCAACAAAGTTAGGAGTATTTAGTAAAGTGATAACATCTCATCATTGTCCTAAGTATAATATTTTATGAACAAATCTGAATCTTCGCACAACTCCGTTATCATGCGTGTGCCATAGAGTTATGAACCTACAGACATGAACATTCACATTGATTCAGTACTTACGTGGTTCAGTGCTTGTCATGTAATGATTTTTGTATGTAAAAATTTGAGATTTTATGTATTTTAAAATAAATAATATTTTCTAGGTTAAACGAGAACCAAAGTGATGCACCTCTAATGGAAATTTCTAATATACCACCGATGGAAATAAGCAATAATGAGTAAGTATTAGATATAGGCCTTTTCTCGGTTACGTAACGTTTACAGGGTAAATTTCCTTTTTAGCATGCTAAAGTACAGACGCCAGCACGTCAAGCTACTACAATCTGTCAAATTTCTTTAATAGATTTTCAACTTTATCGCTGAGGCATTAAGGTTCAAGGTTGTTTGGGAAAATTTGACAGTTTCGGGTAGCTTGACCTGCTGGCGTCTGTACTATAAAAAATGATTACATGTCATGCTAATTCTATTTGGAGCAGTGCGGGTCCTGGTGCGGGCGGGAAATACTTGCATAAAAATTGTGAAAGTATTTGCTAGTCGAGCGCGGGCAGAGCTAGAACACAGAAATACCTACTTGCATAGGAAATCGATTCATGTTTTCATATAATTATGGAGCAAAGTCGTATATGCCAAAAAAAAAATACTTTGAACTTCCAAGTTTTATTTTTTCGCGAAAACGATTCACCCGATTGCCTTAATTGTCTAGTAACACGGATCGATTTCCTGCAAGTATTTTCATCTCTGGAAGCCGAAGGCGCGGGGCTCACGGCGGCGTTCGGCGGCGCTCGTTGCGAGTTCGGGGCTCGCTGGCCGTGCCCGAAGTATTCCGAAGCTCGGGCAGTTTCGGAATACTTCGGGCAAGCTGAAGCCGAAGCTGCCCGAATGTTGCGAGAACACGAACCGAAATCTGTGTAAGTACTTCGGGCATGTGCGAGTCGGTAGAGTCGGGAAAAAGCTGGCATACACATATGTAGGTATATGCCAGCTTTTTCCTCGCGCCATTTATCCTGACTTCTATACAAATAAGACACATTATAGCGTATCTACACACATACTAATATAATTGAGGTAATTTTTTTTTGTTTGTAGTAAGTAGTGGGTAATCTCCGGTACTACCAGTCGGATTTGAAAAATATTTATGCATTGAATAACCCAATTCTTGAGGAAGGTTTGCTAAAGCCGATAGTGAGGTCAAATTGTAAATCCAAGATGGCTGCGAATATTTTTAAGTTTTTTGTCATGGGTGTCGTTTTCTTAGTTTTCGAGGGTGATAAAGCTGATAGCGAGGTCAAAATGAATATCCAAGATGGCGGCTGCGAAAGTTTGTGTCTCATGTCTTCGAATTTTTGATTTAGGGACATGCCGATGTTTTCCTTCACTGTTTTGGTATTTTTACATACCTAGGTACTTACTCGTACTTGGAAGCGTATTGAATTTTACAAGTATATCTCGTCCCTACGACTATCACTTCCCGAACCTTAAAAATCTGTCATCATTATGCAAAATATTTTTCTTTTGCAGTTTACGAGAGGACTTTACAGGAGACTTGATGGAAGCTGAAAACACTGAAGAAACCACGAAACCAATAAAAACATTGAAGAGGTAAGTTTCTGATACCTTTCACGTGTGTTCTGAACTTCAATGAAAGTTAGAAAGGGTAGTCCATTTATATTTGAAAATAGACAACCGCTTCTACTTCAGATGAAAAAAAAACAGATCGCGGTTTATTCTGGTACGATTGTTTTTTGGGTAGGTACATAATAAAAGTAGTTTTTTTTTTTCAGTTTTTAAATTTCGTATGAAAAAGAAGCAGAAACTTGCGAAATAATAAATAGAAGAATTATTGATGTCAGCCACTTTCTTTCCGAATTAAAACGCATTTCAAACCATGGACCACTTGGATGCAGCTTCGCAGACCTTGACCTCGTAGCTGAAACCCTAATTGGTCTACAGTTTGGTCCAAATTTACATTTATAGGCCTATGTCGGCTTTGCAATCTAAAGTTTGTCATAAATGGAGACAACTGCAGTGACAACTACCTAAATATTAATCCGTGCGCTATCGCAGGTACTATTGCAATAGGTGCGGGGCATGCACAGTTGGATGAACTTATATCAGCAATCAACCTCCCGTTGATAACTGAAGACATATTCAGAAAACCATGAGTTTATCAGTAAGAAATGGGAAGATGTTTTAGTAGAATCCATGAATCAGGCTGCAGAAAGAGAAAAACAATTTGCAATTTCTGATGGCAGGGTGAACAAAGATGGAATTCCCATAATAGATGTCATTGCTGATGGTTCAAACGTAGTTATAAAAAAATGATAATGCTCTTTCGGGTGCAGCTAACAGGCAAACATACAGGAGAAATTCTATTTTTAGGCATTAAAAATAAATACTGCTTGTCACCATTGCCAGGATCGCCCAGAGGACACGGTGGAGCACACGGTGGAGGTCTGCCCCGTTTGGGCGGAGCACCGCCGTGTCCTCGTAGAGGCGATCGGCAGCGGCGGCGGCCTCTCGCGCCCGGCCCTGGTGCAAGCCATGGTCCAGAGCGAGGGGGAGTGGGAGGCAGTCGCCTCCTTCTGCGAAGCAGTCATGCTAGCGAAGGAGGTGGCGGGACGGATGAGGGAGAGAGCCTCCCGTCCCAGCCGCCGCGGGAGACGCTCCGGGCGTCGGGAGCCGCGTGACGACTCCCGGCCACCGTAGGCGCGGGCCTGCGGGCGGAGAGCAATGGGTACCTCACCGCCCGATCAGAACCAGGCCCGTGCCGGACGGCGCATAAGTGTTCCACGCGCGCCTCAAAGAGATGTCAGCATAATTCGAGGGGCCCCTTAGGGCCGAAGCCTGCCGGGTCAGCGCGATTGTCCGAAAGGGTTACCGCTACCCCGGAACATAAAGGGCGAAGGAAGGAACATGGGTGGGTTTTAGTCAGTAAGAGTCTGACACTCCCTTCCGCTCCACCCAGAGCGGGAGGGGTCATTTGATGATTTCCCATCCGGAAAAAAAAAAGGTGGGTTACCTGTTCAGACAGTAATCTAAAAAATAAACACCACATAATGTTTATTGAGTATCTTCTACATAATTGTATATTGTAAAAACATGTGTTAGTTCAGTATTTAGGATATACAACCGGCCGTTTTTGTTAAAGAGAAAGTCTCGTGGAGTTGCGTAACGCTTTTTCGTTCAAAAATTAGAAAGCAAGTATTCATGGAGACTAGTCGCAGTTTCATAGTTCGTAAGTTGTTCGCCAGATGGCGCTAGTAATTTCACTTAGTATTGTAGAGGTGGGGTGCGGCAAAGAGGGGACGAATGCTCAAGGTTATTTGGTCAGGGTACGGCCTTAAGTTGGAAGGTGAAACATACAGGATAGGTAACATGGGGTTTATTTATAAACGATGATTAAAGTTAA
Organism: Apamea monoglypha; assembly: GCA_911387795.2. NCBI lineage: Eukaryota > Metazoa > Arthropoda > Insecta > Lepidoptera > Noctuidae > Apamea > Apamea monoglypha. Next base: position 26,839,888 of record OU426914.1, on the reverse strand, counting down.
GTGACGTTCAAACGTCAAAAATGTATGGTTAAACAGTCGTTAATCACTACTTAAATTTAAGCAACGTTTATGAATAAAGGGGAATATCTTAGAGCTGTTATAAAGTAAATAAATGGTATTACCTCATTACACACACATTTATTCATGAATATTATTCATTGGGTTTACAAATTGTACATTGACAATATACCTAGGTGTTATATTAGAATCAGGTTACATCTATTTGTTGTCATATAATTCGGTATATAAAGTAAAAATACTCTGGTTTAAAAACCATTTCGAGCTTTTAGGTACGTTTTTATCTTAACTTAATTTTCTATTTTTAGCGCTTAAAATTATAAAATGCGAGTTTATTTTAACATAAACACATGAAACCACTTGACCTGCAAATGGCATCAAAAAGTAGGCGGATTGGGACTACTGTCAGTGCCTCCCATGATGACAAATATTAAAAAAGACATATAATGTCAACTTTAGGGATGACCATAATTATAATGCAGTAATGTAAAAAAATCAGTCTTTGAATCGATACATTGATCAAACGTTGAAAATTCATCCATGAAACCTATTTCCCGAAGCCTGAATGATCGTTAATAAATATAACGATAGCTTAAAAAAATCCATTCTCTATCAACAAAAATCATTATAAAATCATTCTATATACCAGTTGGAAACTTGCAAAAATAACTGCTACTTGTTGATTGATTTGATAATAGTTTACAAAGAAGTCATTCACAGTCGTGCACCACATGGTAGCTATAGTAGATACCTATACTCCATTTGGAATAAGATTAGACATTTATATAAATCTGTTTTACAGTCCGTTCAACCGATTTAGACTTCTATACCGTAGGCATAAGGATGGCATTAAAAGCAAAAAAGTGGTTACGATACCAACTGTTTACTGCAGCTGCCATTTGTCATGCCACCAATGCCATAGAATTCAAAATCGGTTGAACAGACTGTAAAAAATGTCTAATCTTATTTCAAATGGAGTATACACAGGTACTTACTATCCGTTTTCAGTCGACAAGACTACTAAACTCGCATTTCAAATGACTAGTAAGGACAGATAAGTAATACAAAATTAGAGACTATAATAATCGATTAATTGTAATCGTAATATCATATTTGATTATAAAATAGAATTTAGAAAATTTACTTAAAATTAATGACTGCTTGGTAAACCAAAATATTAAAATTACTTTCTTAAAATAACTAAAAACCTATGTATAAACTAAACAAAGGTATTTAAAAAATTATTTTAAACACCTTCACATACCGAATTATTGGAGTAACCTCCATGATACAAGAATGAAGATTGCTTTGCAATGTAGGTGTAATTAATTTAAGAAGTTAGAAAAATGGGTTATAGATATTCTATTTCACGAAGTCCATTTGACTTTGTAGTTGTGCCTGCACATGCACATTGTTTTTACGTACGTAAGCTCAGGAGCGCTCAGTTGTTACTGCGACGCGGTCCGGGTCAAAGTCTACAATATATGTATAGGGTCCAGATCACTAGTGCTTTTGTTTTCACGTCAGATTTTTACACCGTCTACCGTCAACACTAACTAAGCGATGACTTTTATATTGAGATAAGTCGACGATTTTTTTTTTCTAGAATAATATAGTTTTTGGCATTTTCTTTCTACATATATTATTTTATTAACAATGAAAAATTTGCTTTGTTACAGAGTCGAAGCATAATAGCTAGCATTCATAATTTTTAAGAACGTATATGAATTTACCGTATCACATGCAGAGCCTACTGCGATTTGACTCATTTAAGAAATATTTCGTAGCGCACAGCGCAGCAACAAAACAACAAAAAGTGTGTAACGGATATTATATATTGCATCAAAGAATATTTAACAAAATCTCTTTAGAACTGAAAAACTGAAAAGTGAAAGCTTGAACCTTTTACCATTGGCAGCAAAACGACATAAACCATGTGAAAAGGTCAGAAAAAAATCGAAAGAGAATATTTAAAATATTTGAACCTAGATTTCGAATTAATAATTAATTTGCATGAATCCGTCCTAACCTACGGTGCTGACCTGAAGGGCAAGTCTCGTAATTTTAAGACAGTTTAGTTTGATTTCAGTTTTAATTTGTCAAAAATATTTTTGACAAACGTTTGACAATTGTTGGTCGCCGAGATGAGACTGCGACTAGATTTTGAACGTTTTAAATTACGAGAATTGGCCTTCTGGTCGCTTACCGGGTCGCAAAATTTCTGCCTTGGAGTTTGCCAAAGAGAGATGGAACGCAGCATTCTGGGTATAAGAAAGACAGCTGCCAGGCTCAAATGGGATTGGGCGGGTCACATCAGCCGCATGCACGATAACTGCTGGACAAGTCTCCACACAATGGGTGCCTGAAATTGGACGTTCCGCCGAGGCCGGCCCAAAAAGAGATGGCTAGACCTAGACGCGTACCGCGAGGGCTGGTTCGAGGTGGACCGGGAAAAGATTTCCTGGAAGGATTTGGCCTTTGCCCAGCAGAGGGACAGTATTGATTAACAAAAAAAAAATAATAATAAGAGATGATTCCGACGACATTAACAGGGACTCTGTATTTAACTTATTCTGTTTTTTTATTGCCTTACTTTCATATTTTTCTCTTTGCTCTAATAAAAATAAATAATTAAATCCACGTTAGGTTTTTCTTGCTAACGCTGCCTAGGTTCACACAAATACGCATATCGGGACACGACACTACTACAACCGAGGCTGAGCGGACTTCGTGAGATAGATCATCTATATCTTATAATTATTAGAGTACCCTTCATGACACACGTATTATGATTGAAGAGTACTTAGACAATGAGAATGTGATTAATCATAGAATCAGTTTACAACACTTTGTTGTCTTACAATTATTAAAGTTACCTCCATGATACATGTATGAAGAATACTTAGACGGTGAAAATAGATAGAAAATAGATCATCTATATCTTATAATTATTAGAGTACCCTCATGACATATGTATTAAGATTGAAGAGTACTTAGACAATGAAAATGTGATTAATCATAGAATCAGTTTACAACACTTTCTTGTCTTACAATTGTTAAAATTATCTCCATGATACATGTATGAAGAATACTTAGACAATGAGAATGTGATTAATCATAGAATCAGTTTACAACACTTTGTTGTCTTACAATTATTAAAGTAACCTCCATGATACATGTATGAAGAATACTTAGACAATGAGAATGTGATTAATCATAGGACCAGTTTACAACACTTTGTTGTCTTACAATTATTAAAGTTACCTCCATGATACATGTATGAAGAATACTTAGACAAAGAGAATGTGATTATTAATAGAATCACTTTACAACACTTTGTTGTCTTATAATGATTAGAGTAACCTTAATGATACATGTATGAATAGTACTGAGACACTGAATGTGTAATTAATAATAAAATCACTTTACAACGCTTTGTTGTCTTATAATTATTAGAGTTACCTCCATGATAAAGTATGAATATCGCTTTGCAATGTAGGTGTAATTTATTTTAGAATCAGGATACAAAAACTTGCGATCTTATAATTATTAGAGTACCCTTCATGATACATGTATGAAGATTGAAGAGTACTTAGACAATGGAGGTGTGATTAATAATCGGCGTCAGCGTAGTTTGCTACGCTGACGACACGCTGGTCCTAGCGCAGGGGAGGTCGCACCAGGCGGCGGCCGAAATAGCGACACGCGGGGTTGCGACAATCGTTGAGAGGATCCGGCAATTGGGACTCGAGGTGGCCCTGCACAAGTCCGAGGCCATGTGTTTTAATGGTCCTCGGGACGCGCCACCGTCGGGTTCCCAAATAACGGTAGGAGGGGTTCACATCGGCGTCGAGTCGACGATGAAGTACCTGGGACTCGTCCTCGACAGCCGGTGGAACTTCGTGGAGCATTTCCGACGTTTGGCTCCCAGACTGGAGCGAGCCGAGGCTGCCTTGAGGCGGCTCCTGCCCAATCTAGGGGGTCCAAACGCCTCCTGCCGGAGGCTATATGCGGGGGTCGTGCGGTCCATGGCCCTTTACGGGGCACCGGTGTGGGCGCGTTCCTTGAGACGGCGACCAGCGACCAGTCCGCCGGTTGAACGCGTCCCAAAGGGTCACGGCTGTCCGGCTGATCCGAGGATACCGCACGGTCTCCGCTGAGGAGGCGAGCCTCCTTGCCGGAGTGCCGCCATGGGATCTGGAGGCAAAAGCCCTCGCCCACATATGGGAGTGGCGAGAGGAGGCAAAACCCCGGGGCGTAACTCCGCTTCCGCGAGAAATCACGGTACAGCGGACAGAGCTCCGGCGGGATCTCATGGCGACATGGAGAGTGCGATTGTCGCAACCCAGTGCTGGGCACGCCACAATTGCGGCGATAAGTCCCCTCTTTGAGGAGTGGCTGGAGAGGCGCCACGGCGCCCTCACCTTCCGCCTGACGCAGGTCCTCACCGGACACGGTTGTTTCGGGAGGTTCCTGTTCAGGATAAGGCGGGAGGAAACGCCAGGGTGTCACCACTGTGTGGATCGCCCGGAGGACACGGTGGAGCATACGGTGGAGGTCTGCTCGGCTTGGGCGGAGCACCACCGCGTCCTCGTGGCGGCGATCGGCGGCGGCGATCTCTCGCGTCCGGCCCTGGTCCAGGCCATGGTACGGAGCGAGAGTGCATGGGAAGCCGTCACCTCCTTCTGCGAAGCAGTAATGCTCGCAAAGGAGGAGGCGGAGCGCGTGAGGGAGAGGCAATCCCTGCGCCTTCACGCCCCTAGTCGCCGCAGGAGACGCCCTGGACGTCGGGAGTCACCAGCCGACTCCCGGCCGCCGTAGGCGCGGGCTTGCGGGCGGCGAGCAATGGGCAGCTCGCCGCCCGGCAAGGATCAGGTCCGAGTCGACGGCGCGTTGTTTTCCACGCGCGCCTCAAAGAGATGTCAGCACGTAGTGACGGGGTCAAGGAACACGGGTGGGTTTTAGTCAGTAAAAGTCTGACACGCTCTCCTGCTCCGCCCAGAGCGGGAGAAGTCATATGATGATTTCCCACCCAGAAAAAAAAAAAAAAGGTGTGATTAATAATTGAATCAGTTTACAATACTTTGTTGTCTTACAATTATTAAAATAACCTCCATGATACATGTATGAAGAATACTTAGACAATGAGAATGTGATTAATCATGGAATCAGTTTACAACACTTTGTTGTCTTACAATTATTAAAGTTACCTTCATGATACATGTATGAAGAATACTTAGACAATGGAAATTTGATTATTAATAGAATCACTTTACAACACTTTGTTGTCTTATAATTATTAGAGTACCCTTCATGATACATGTATGAAGATTGAAGAGTACTTAGACAATGGAGGTGTGATTAATAATAGAATCAGTTTACAACACTTTGTTGTCTTACAATTATTAAAATGACCTCCATGATAGATGAATGATGAATACTTACAATGAAAATGTGATTATTAATAGAATCACTTTACAAGACTTTATTGTCTTATAATGATTAGAGTAACCTTAATGATACATGTATGAAGAATACTTAGACAATGGAAATTTGATTATTAATAGAATCACTTTACAACACTTTGTTGTCTTATAATTATTAGAGTACCCTTCATGATACATGTATGAAGATTGAAGAGTACTTAGACAATGGAGGTGTGATTAATAATCGGCGTCAGCGTAGTTTGCTACGCTGACGACACGCTGGTCCTAGCGCAGGGGAGGTCGCACCAGGCGGCGGCCGAAATAGCGACACGCGGGGTTGCGACAATCGTTGAGAGGATCCGGCAATTGGGACTCGAGGTGGCCCTGCACAAGTCCGAGGCCATGTGTTTTAATGGTCCTCGGGACGCGCCACCGTCGGGTTCCCAAATAACGGTAGGAGGGGTTCACATCGGCGTCGAGTCGACGATGAAGTACCTGGGACTCGTCCTCGACAGCCGGTGGAACTTCGTGGAGCATTTCCGACGTTTGGCTCCCAGACTGGAGCGAGCCGAGGCTGCCTTGAGGCGGCTCCTGCCCAATCTAGGGGGTCCAAACGCCTCCTGCCGGAGGCTATATGCGGGGGTCGTGCGGTCCATGGCCCTTTACGGGGCACCGGTGTGGGCGCGTTCCTTGAGACGGCGACCAGCGACCAGTCCGCCGGTTGAACGCGTCCCAAAGGGTCACGGCCGTCCGGCTGATCCGAGGATACCGCACGGTCTCCGCTGAGGAGGCGAGCCTCCTTGCCGGATTGCCGCCATGGGATCTGGAGGCAAAAGCCCTCGCCCACATATGGGAGTGGCGAGAGGAGGCAAAACCCCGGGGCGTAACTCCGCTTCCGCGAGAAATCACGGTACAGCGGACAGAACTCCGGCGGGATCTCATGGCGACATGGAGAGTGCGATTGTCGCAACCCAGTGCTGGGCACGCCATAATTGCGGCATTAAGTCCCCTCTTTGAAGAGTGGCTGGAGAGGCGCCACGGCGCCCTCACCTTCCGCCTGACGCAGGTCCTCACCGGACACGGTTGTTTCGGGAGGTTCCTGTTCAGGATAAGGCGGGAGGAAACGCCAGGGTGTCACCACTGTGTGGATCGCCCGGAGGACACGGTGGAGCATACGGTGGAGGTCTGCTCGGCTTGGGCGGAGCACCACCGCGTCCTCGTGGCGGCGATCGGCGGCGGCGATCTCTCGCGTCCGGCCCTGGTCCAGGCCATGGTACGGAGCGAGAGTGCATGGGAACCCGTCACCTCCTTCTGCGAAGCAGTAATGCTCGCAAAGGAGGAGGCGGAGCGCGTGAGGGAGAGGCAATCCCTGCGCCTTCACGCCCCTAGTCGCCGCAGGAGACGCCCTGGACGTCGGGAGTCACCAGCCGACTCCCGGCCGCCGTAGGCGCGGGCTTGCGGGCGGCGAGCAATGGGCAGCTCGCCGCCCGGCAAGGACCAGGTCCGAGTCGACGGCGCGTTGTGTTACAATACTTTGTTGTCTTACCATTATTAAAACGACCTCCATGATAGATGCATGATGAATACTTAGACAATGAAAATGTGATTATTAATAGAATCACTTTACAACACTTTGTTGTCTTATAATTATTAGAGTACCCTTCATGATACATGTATGAAGATTGAAGAGTACTTAGACAATGGAGGTGTGATTAATAATAGAATCAGTTTACAACACTTTGTTGTCTTACAATTATTAAAATGACCTCCATGATAGATGAATGATGAATACTTACAATGAAAATGTGATTATTAATAGAATCACTTTACAAGACTTTATTGTCTTATAATGATTAGAGTAACCTTAATGATACATGTATGAAGAATACTTAGACAATGGAAATTTGATTATTAATAGAATCACTTTACAACACTTTGTTGTCTTATAATTATTAGAGTACCCTTCATGATACATGTATGAAGATTGAAGAGTACTTAGACAATGGAGGTGTGATTAATAATCGGCGTCAGCGTAGTTCGCTACGCTGACGACACGCTGGTCCTAGCGCAGGGGAGGTCGCACCAGGCGGCGGCCGAAATAGCGACACGCGGGGTTGCGACAATTGTTGAGAGGATCCGGCAATTGGGACTCGAGGTGGCCCTGCACAAGTCCGAGGCCATGTGTTTTAATGGTCCTCGGGACGCGCCACCGTCGGGTTCCCAAATAACGGTAGGAGGGGTTCACATCGGCGTCGAGTCGACGATGAAGTACCTGGGACTCGTCCTCGACAGCCGGTGGAACTTCGTGGAGCATTTCCGACGTTTGGCTCCCAGACTGGAGCGAGCCGAGGCTGCCTTGAGGCGGCTCCTGCCCAATCTAGGGGGTCCAAACGCCTCCTGCCGGAGGCTATATGCGGGGGTCGTGCGGTCCATGGCCCTTTACGGGGCACCGGTGTGGGCGCGTTCCTTGAGACGGCGACCAGCGACCAGTCCGCCGGTTGAACGCGTCCCAAAGGGTCACGGCCGTCCGGCTGATCCGAGGATACCGCACGGTCTCCGCTGAGGAGGCGAGCCTCCTTGCCGGATTGCCGCCATGGGATCTGGAGGCAAAAGCCCTCGCCCACATATGGGAGTGGCGAGAGGAGGCAAAACCCCGGGGCGTAACTCCGCTTCCGCGAGAAATCACGGTACAGCGGACAGAGCTCCGGCGGGATCTCATGGCGACATGGAGAGTGCGATTGTCGCAACCCAGTGCTGGGCACGCCATAATTGCGGCATTAAGTCCCCTCTTTGAAGAGTGGCTGGAGAGGCGCCACGGCGCCCTCACCTTCCGCCTGACGCAGGTCCTCACCGGACACGGTTGTTTCGGGAGGTTCCTGTTCAGGATAAGGCGGGAGGAAACGCCAGGGTGTCACCACTGTGTGGATCGCCCGGAGGACACGGTGGAGCATACGGTGGAGGTCTGCTCGGCTTGGGCGGAGCACCACCGCGTCCTCGTGGCGGCGATCGGCGGCGGCGATCTCTCGCGTCCGGCCCTGGTCCAGGCCATGGTACGGAGCGAGAGTGCATGGGAACCCGTCACCTCCTTCTGCGAAGCAGTAATGCTCGCAAAGGAGGAGGCGGAGCGCGTGAGGGAGAGGCAATCCCTGCGCCTTCACGCCCCTAGTCGCCGCAGGAGACGCCCTGGACGTCGGGAGTCACCAGCCGACTCCCGGCCGCCGTAGGCGCGGGCTTGCGGGCGGCGAGCAATGGGCAGCTCGCCGCCCGGCAAGGACCAGGTCCGAGTCGACGGCGCGTTGTGTTACAATACTTTGTTGTCTTACCATTATTAAAACGACCTCCATGATAGATGCATGATGAATACTTAGACAATGAAAATGTGATTATTAATAGAATCACTTTACAACAATTTGTTGTCTTATAATTTTTCGAGTTACCTCCATGATACATGTATGAAAATTGTTTTGCAATGTAGGTGGAATTAATTTTAAAGTCAGATTACACTAATTTGTTGTCATATTATAAGAGTAACCTCCAGGATACATGTATGAAGAATGCTTAGACAATGAAGGTGTTATTAATAATAAGACTCAGGTTAGACCAATTGGACGTAGTTAAGCAGAAAGGACTCACCCCACAAAAAGTAATTTGTGAGTTATCGAGGTTTTAAGTTTAGGTGTGTATTGCTGCAATGATATTGTATATGGAATATTTTGAAATATTGTTACTTATGGGCAAATTTACCAATATTTTATGAGTCAAGTTGTATTACATAGACTAACGCAATTTTCGAGTAATAACTCGAAAATTGCGCGAAAGGACTCCTTAGTTGCGTGGAAGTCCTTTCTGCTTAACTACGTCCAATTTGTTGTCTTATAATTATTAATGTTGTTGATTCATAACACTTCATTGTTCTTCATAGTTCATTAATTGAAATGTTCAAAAGTGTCTAATGGCTTACTTTCTGAACAGCACTTTATGCAAAGTAGAAATATCAAGTGTTACATTTAAATTTGAGCGACCGGAATCATCGTTGTTAGTGTAACAGCTCCTGAAAGAACCAGCAAAACAAAAAAAGATTAACTTAGTTGTCAGGACTCTACAGAAAAACCGGCCGTGGGAGTCGGGCTCGTGCACTATCACGACCTCGGCTAGTGGCCGCAGGGAGCCAAGTAAAGTATCGTACCCCGATTATACATCGCGCACTTGGCCGCAAACACCAACTGATCGAATGACGTACTACCGTCTACTAGTTGCGAACTTTGTATACTTTACTAAGAACGTCCGCCGCATCTTGGTTAGTTTTGCCTTTTATTGTCAATAATTTGAAAATATAAAATAATAATTTTGCCCTCTCTGTCTCTCTTTTTTCTCTTTTAATTATTATTTTCCGACTGGGTAAAACGAAAAAGCAATAAGAAGTAATTTTGAGTATGGTTGAGCTGGCTATCTATTACGGCTCTAAAGATAAGGACGGCTTAGTGAGTCCCGTTGAGACCTTTTAGAAACATAAATTAATTTCAAAATTATTACCATGCTGCCATAGTAGGTACCTTTGGGGTAACAAGAAGGCAATTCATAGGCTGACCATCGAGATGCCTATTGTGATATAAATCAACTGCTGACTGAGCATCATGTTGTGTTTGATATATAACTTCTGCTATGCCAGGGCGCACTAATTTTGATTCCATCATGTGACTCACATCCCCAAATAATTCCTAAAACAATAATTAACGGCATTAAGAATGTTCACAAAAAATAAGTAATTAGAATATACAAAAAAAAACCGTTTTCGTCATGAGGCCTAATAACGTTTGATTGCATTGAGCAGTATAAAGTTTAATAAATATAGGCTATGATGAGTAGATGGTGAGAAATCGTGAGTCGAATCACATCAGCCCCTAGACAAGAAACTAAATGAGGACCACAACCGTTCTGACAAGAGTGCTGACCAGATGTTTAGTATGTCCGTCAGCTTGACATGTCAATGCAACATCTGATGATCAAACTCCAAAACGGCTTTTAGCAGGACAACAAATTTATTAAAGGAATGTAAATTAGTTGCCCTGTTAGAAGACCAAGTAAGTATTGACTAATTGGGCACAGTAGGATTGACTAATTGGGCTCAATTTATTAACTTTTTTTTTTAATCAACCCTGGTTTCCATTGTGTCGATGTCAGCTTAATGGACATGTTTCCTCGGTAATTCATCCCTTTCATCTTATATAACTCATCCATCAGTCACCAAGTCTTGAAACTGTTCTGCTGACGATGCAAATAAAACTTGATTCTCTGCGTAGCTAAGGCATTTGACAGGCAACTCATTCATCCTCAATCTGCACTCACAGTCTTTCAAATCTGTCAGACAACTATCCATGTACAACAGCATCGGTGATGCTTCACAACCCTATTACTATTTGAATATACCAACCTGAATGTCGGCACCAGTAACAGAGGGGTTCAGATTGCTCACTATTATCCTGTAATCCACGCGTGGCTTCTCAATTTTTGGAATTGGTATGAGTTCTAGTGGTGTTTGTGGAGGCGTCTCCATGTCTGCTACAACGGTTCTAAAAATAATCATCATATTGAGGAACCATTTTCATCTAGCTTATGCGTTTATTGAATGTATACAGTGCGGTGACGCCGCATCAACGCGACATTCGTTTCGATACTATCAGTATCCCTCTATTACAGCAGTAATAGAGACAGATAGTACCAGTAATTACCTTTGTTTAGCAGCGACTTCGTTGGCGCATTCGTCAGTAGCTTCAGCCATGATATTGTACTGCATACTAAGTTTGCGCTTTATCATCGATAACGGTTGTGGGACGTATTCCTCATCCCTGGGACCTTCATCAATTTTTTTTAAATCCCTCCCAACAGATGTTTGAGGTAATGATGTAGGTTGTGGTATATATTGATATTCTATAACAATAATAATTTATTACTATTAAAACGCTTTAAGGATCAATAGTATCATTCCAAGTAATTATGAGAAAAAATGTTTAAGTTATAAATTATATCACATATAATAACTATGTCATATCCCTATGTATTTTACTGCGTGTACCATAAATAATAAAATAAATAAATAAACAAAGATAATTAATCGCATTACCAATTAATCTTGGCTTCTCAATTGACCTGGCCTCATTGAAAGTTTGAGTGCTTGTTTGACGTTTGTAGTCAATTCTAGATGTAGCTGTAGCTAAATGCTGTGAAGTAACTTGCCTTGAAGAATCTGCATAACCTAAACAAAAGAGTTCATAAATCGGTAGTTTATCTATGTGTATGTCGCAGAATAATTGGAAAAATCAGATAGTTGCAAAAGATTATTAGAAGTTATTTTATCATCTATTATCAGGATTATTGCAAAAATCCCGCTTATCCTGTATAAATCGCGAACAACGACAAAAGGCGCTGTATAAATTGATGCACTTACTTTTGATGAAATTGATGCATTTACATTTGAAGAAATGAAATGAAATTGTTGATTCTGTAAATACGATATAGGAATCACTTTTATAAAAAAAAAATGAGCTTGATGAGGTCAGCGTTTCCTATTTGACTACTCTGAGAAGAGAGGCCGAAACAAACTCAGTGGTCAGTCTCGTTTAAAGTCCAGACATAATCTTGGTCAGTTCATGTGAAGACCATGTAGATTGATGACTGAAATGGTCTTTTGAGGAAAGTAACATACAGATTTGAGTGGACCAGTCCAGTCAGTACAAGTATTTGTCAGTAATCGTGTAGCTCAACTTAATACTTGAGAAGCTCAACAACTCGACAAGCAATAACAAAGAAAAGGACATTTGGGTAGGCCACATAAAGTACTCAAAACTGGCAGACCAACATTAAAACACACAGCCAAAGAAAAAAAAAGAATGACCCAGTCCTAACATTCACGTTCATTCAAGTAAAATAATACTTTACAAAGTAAATATTCATGTCATTTTGTATATAATATTCATCAATGTCAATAATATGTGACATCTACCAACCTGCACTGGGCCCACATGTTGGATTTCAGCCCACTCCCTCTCACAGAGAGGAGGCCTATGTCCCAGTAGTGGGAACAGTATAGGCTGATTATGTATGTTATGTAATGTCAATATGTACCTACATAAAAAAATGGTGTATAATGATGGTTTTCCATGATAATTAAAAAGTCAAGTTTTATGGTTTTATCACAAGGCTCAGAAGAGCGAGCAGTTCATTCCCAAGTTTATTTGTCTTCTAATTCAGAAATTTTATAGGTTTGCAGTACAATTGTAAAGAATAAAAGATATTTTTCCGGAAAAAATTTAAAATTAAGCACAGTACATACAGGGTGTTGGGATACCTAAACATGAAAATCATAAAAGTGCTCTACCTCTCTCCTACTTATTTAAAATTTTGCTGTGCACAACAGGTTCGACAATAATGTTTCTATTGATTAATACTTACCACCTGTATGTGTACATTATGGATTGCAATAAAGATTAAATGAATTGAATTGAATCAGTAGACCAACTCTCTATTTACGTAGTGCTCATACACACGAGCGGCATGCAACAACGACAGAGGCACCTGCAGCCGTCGACGGGTGTCGCCATTGAGTGAAACCATTTCTACAATGATCAGTGATCGGATTAGGTAATGCAATGTACGGTCAACTACCGAAAAATGTCATTAGTACGAATAAGCCCACAGAAATCACTTTCAAAATTTTATCATTTTGAAGAATATTTATTTCCTGAATGTATGAATTGTGTTTGTACAGGCTTTTATTGACATGTATTAATTTACCAATTTAGCTATTATTGCAATGTGCCACTGTACAAAAGAACAATAGACCAACACTTGTTTTTCACATTGACTTCTCTAACACTCTTATCAGCTTCTGAGAAAACAATGCATTTTGCAGGAAAGAGAACAAGAATAGGGCTCATTACGCATTTTTAAGAAAATGCAGAATTCAAAATATCAGTTACTAAAATTGAATTAATAAATTACAACTTATGTAATATAACCAGCATATGAACAATCACATTTCCCGGCACACCTGGATTATAAGGCTTATTCATATTCTGATAATGTCATTAAATCCCAGTAACTGCAACCTTCTTCTTCTTTGTTTCGCTGGCACAACTTTATTTTATATCTGGTTGAAACCTTTGCTAGTTCCATGGCATTGCAACCTAAAACCTGATCACTGCTTATGATAGAGAATGGCACATTGCTGACATTCATGAAGCAGTTATTGGGAAGAGTCAGTTTCGCATTATGTGTATTAGTAGTGATGATTGAAGTTTGATTAACCTTTTCACCGCCATGGACTTCAATAGAAGTTCCGGATTTTCGTGCCACCAGCGCCACGACTTCATTAGAAGTTCTTCATTTTAAATATCTTATAAAAATAAATTTACTTTATTTAAAAGCTTTTTTTCGTTTTGTTATTTAATATAGCACTGTCTAATACCCTATTTCTTATTTTTCCACACAAAATAAGCCCTTATTTGTATTAAAATCGCCAAAAAAAAAAAACTGCGAACATTTTTAATGTCCCCAGAACGCAGCCAGTGATGTGACACGAAAGTTATCACTGTTTGATTTCGCCCGCTGAATTATTTATAAATACTACTATCGAAAACACTTTGAGGTCAGTAAAATATGAACTTAGTTAACTACCTACTTTATAACAAAGGGGATATTGACGAATTTCGACCTTCAGATGGGTGCCGATCTGGAATTAAATAGTTGTTAGCCATCCTTGTCGATAATTATATTCCCATCTCTACACAGTGCCCCGGGCGCCACGGACTATTATAGAAGTCGTTCTGTGACGTCATAAGCGGACGGCTGTCAAGGTCACTTTGGCATAGTGCAGCCTGTGCAGCACTAATCGTGTGAGCGCGCACGCATCCTTCTTTCACTCTTGTATACCTACTATTATATTTTTCTAATAAGTAAAAAAATTGTGATATGTGTGAATAACTGGATTCAGATGAGCTTTTAAGTATTCTACAAGGTGTGGAACCGATTCCACACCTTGTCATCGAAGTTCTGACAAAATACTCTGAGTCCAAACTCAGAGTATTTTGTCAGAACTTTGAACCAGAAGAAGATGATTCTGAGGTATGTCCAACTAGATAATAATAAGAACGTTTATTCATAAAAAAATAAGAATTCAATAAGTGAAAATGTTCGGTGTGCCACAAACTTCTGGAGTGTAATTTAAATACATACTTAATTTCCATTTCGAAAAACACTTTATATAGAGTAAAAAATTCTGCCGCTTAGATACTTACGGTATAAAACGTTGACTGAAGTAGTTAAAAAAACTGAGTTGACAAACATAGAAGAAAGAAAGACCATAGACCACATCCCTAATCAGAATTGATTTTAACGTGCTCTGAGCGCCAAGGACTTGAAATGAAGTCAAAGAATGACGTCATGAAACAAATAGAGATGTACCTCATTTCTTGAAGCTCTAATTGAGTTATGCATTTGTTTCTATGATACTTTAATTTATACTGGTTTTTCTTACTAGGGTTACTGTGAAATAAAACCAATATGGAAATATTTAATGCTTGGTGCTGGCGAGGCATCGCGTTCTGTGTATGTTGGCGGTGATGGCTGATTGAATAAGGCGGAGAATATTGTTGCCATTGTGGTTAGAACCTAGACAAAGCTAGCAAAGGAGCGTGGAGATTGGCACAAGAAAAGAGACCCCTATGTTCACCAATGAGTGAAGTCCTGGACATGATGATGATGATGAATGTTATATACTTAACAAAATTTCACTTACTGGTTTGTGTAGCTGGTGGTGACCTTGCAAAAATACCCTTTCTTGGAAATGTGCTTCTAACTGGTCCAGGGACAGTTGCCTAAAAGTTAAGTTAGTTTAAGTTAAGAGTTAGTTTAGGGTAGAGTTTATCTACCATTATAAAAATAAGTTCAACATGGCAACAAATTCATGACTACCAAGATGACAACTAATAGAGAAGTATGGAAGAAAAATAGATATTGCACTGACCCCTAATAAATTGTAAAAGAGAATGATGAACAAATTCATAGCAACAAAATTATTCTTACTAACCAAATGGATACAAATGAATTCAATAAATATATAAATAAGGTGCTGCATACAAAATTCAAACCGGTCACCTATTGTCCTATCTGTTGCTCTACCTAACATTGATACAGCATAGGTCTAACTATTTCTGGATGATTAGTTAAAGGAGTATTTAATCAGAACTTACTCTTTCTTGGTGTAACTTGTTTAACTTAAGACGTGCATCCTTCTGTTTAGCAAGTTGTGTTAGTTTTTCTCTAGCATCAGTAATGCGAGTTTTATTTTTTGATAAAATTTTATATCTAGCATCCATTACTGGCGCCTTTTTAGGCACTGGCTTGAAAGTCCGTGGTCTTACTTTACTCTTTTTCTCTCTGTAACACAATAGTTAATTATAAATTACTAGCTTCTGCCCGCGACTTCGTCCGCGTGCAATTTCATATCCCCCCGACCCACCGCGTCGGATTGTATCGATCGCCCCCGCCAGCGTCTATACTCCATTTTAGCTTAGCTTAGCTTTCTGACATTTTTTGTATTTTCTCGGCTCGTAAGGATCGTAGCGTGATGTTGTTACCCTATATTCTTCTTAAAGAATTGGTCTATCAAATGCTAAAAGTATTTTTCAAATCCGACTCGTATTTTCACAGATTAACCCGTTCAAACAAATTGCCGATTTATTAGTAGTTGATAGATAGTTATAGATAGATAATATTCCGATGAGGTGATGTGAGAGACCTGTTCTTTTTGTGTTTGTTTTTCCGTAAATAAACGTATTTTTTTACCTATGAGAGACAACTAAAAGATACAAGCTTTAATACCTTGTTTCTTCTCTTTTCTTTTTGATTATATCGTCCAAACTCATGTCTGCGTAAGAAGACATTTTATATTTAGCAAAACGCAGGCGTTTTGCTGAATGAGAAAACCGGAGCGCGAAAACACACACTTAAAGAATAAGAAAAGCAACGCTAATAGTTATTTTCAGGCAACTTTTATTAAGATTCGATTTGTTAATTCAACTGGATTATACTGTGGATATTATTACCGCCATTACCTGTACCGGCGAACTCGAGTTAGCTACAAAGACAAACAATCTGACAGTTCCTATCACAGAGGGCTATAAAATTTTGTCTTGATGGCTCATAGACATGGAATTAGTATGTACCATAAAGCATAACAAAAACCATTAATTTCTAGTTGATTCACTAGCAGGCCCCCTTCTCAATTGGTCATAGAATTCTAATCATATTATGACAACAATAAAGGTGAAAGACTATCAATAGTCGTTCCGATGTAGTAGTTGAACTCGTTCAAACGGAGTTAAATGGTAAAAGCCCGTCCTCACTAGGGCCACGCAGCCGAGCCTCGTGTGTGTGGACGAGAGCGAGGCGGCATCTTATAGTACTCTTTGGCGCGGACTGAGTCTCCAAACAGGGTCATGCGGCCAACCCCGCTCATACCCGCAAACCATGGGTCTACGTCAAAGGAAGCCGCGCGGCTCTGGGCAGTGGGGACGGGCCGCGCGACTGATCAGTGCGCTTTAACCGTCACTACATCGAGTTACGTTTGTATTCGCGCCAAAACTGAGTGGACTGACGATCAAACTCTTTGATTAATGGATTTGTATCAGTTTTATGGGATTGTCGGAGTTATTTTTATTAAAATATAAAATCAAAAGGAATCATGCCGCTGTAAAGCCTCTTATACACAGTCTATCCCGGCTGTACGCACGGCTACACATCAAGCTATACAAAACCAGTATAAGCTGCCTTCTGATTGTACGAAAAACCTATACAATGCGAGGTCAGCTAAAACTGGAAATGCATAGCTTGATGTGTAGCCGTGTGTACGTCTGCCCAGGGCCACGCTGGACGTAGCATACGCACTAATGTGCGCGCATCCAGCGTGCTAGATGTAATCGAACGAATTAAATGAGCGCACGAGTTCTATTGATTTTAAATTAAAATGCTACCGATTTGATCAATGATGAAGATGTGGTCAGCAGCTTTAGAAGAGAGGAAAAATAATAGGAAGATGATTTGGATGAAAAAGAATACCTTGGCGGGATTTACAGCCAGATGGATCGTACACGAGGTATATAATATGTCTTTTTAATAGGCAACGTTCAAAAACTAAAATTTTATTCTATTTTCACTTTACCGGTTTTTCTAATATAATAGAAACATGTTTTTTTATTGTATACATATTTTAGCTATGATTTTGTATAGTTATCAACTTACCTTAATACATTATTTAGAAGCCATTCCCATTCAAAACAACTGTGTAACTTTGAAAGATTCAACGTGATTTTGAACGTGTACCTACGGATATGTCATGCAACAATTTAAACGTTGTTTTTTTTTGCACGCCAATTATTTTAATATTTATATTTTACTGTATGTAACCTCTTCACAATGTCGTAAGTTTCTTGTAATATTCGATTTTTTAATTGGAATGTCGCTTAACAGATTAATTTTAATTAATGTGGTGGTTTTATTTTTAGTGAAACACGAACAAGTCGTGTTAGTATGACCCAACTGCTTCACGTAGGGGAGTACTGTATATAAATCTATGTAGGGGAGTTCTTACGGGAGCTTAGCTAGCGAATGTGAGAAAGGGCTGCAGATATTTTAAATTGTGCTGGCAGAGATGGTCAAAGGTATGTTTGCCATGTCACTGACCACTGCAATGTTCTCATATTGTAGTTTTTCTGGTCTAAATACCTACCTCAGAGAAATGCATGATAAAAAGGCTACTGAGAAGCAATAGTTACGAATTTCATTTCATACATATTCGCCATTGAAACTGTTTGAGCATAAGATTGCACTAGGCATTAGGTCACTTTGACTGCATGTTTTGGGACAGAGAGTCCTGCTCTGCGCTGCTGCCCTGCGCTGCTGCCTGCAGAACCATGCTCCACCTGCTATCCTGCTGATAGGAGGTGGAGCATGGTTTGCGACATAGCTCCACAATCACACCCTACTGCCGTTCCGTCAAGGTAGCACTACTTTACCAGGTTGGACTTACATCTTCCCACTTGTGTCCGGAGAACTCTGCGCTGCCAGCTGAAGTGGCGAAGTTTTGGGCCAACAAGATTTAAAATTCAGTCGTGCCTGCGACACGAAGAATACGAAGAAAGCATTAGGTACTAATTTACTACGTAAGTAGGTATGTATGATAAATATTATTTTATGTTTGGTAGGTACAGTTAAAAAAATATTGATTCACTAGCTGTGCCCGCGACTTCGTTCGCGTTGATGAGGAAACTCATCAATGAGTTTTTGTAAAGTTCTATTTGTGTAGAACGTTATCTATCGAGCATACCGGTATTAATACTTCTGTCCCGGCGCGGGCCTCTACCTATACTTGAAATTAAAATCTATACGGTCTACGCCTTATAAAAGTACATAAACCTAAGTACCTACCTAGATAAATAAAAAAAAAAAAAAAATTTCAATAACAGAAAATAAAATACCTACCTACCTAAATAAACCTATTTTTGATGATAACTAATCTAAAATCAATAAATAAGCAAAATCCCTAAAAACGAATATCTATACGAATGACTAATCCTACCTAACAGTAATATAAACACTATCAAATATACTACCTATACTTTAAAATTAAAATCTATACCTACGACTTATAAAAATAAACCTAAATAACTCTACCTTAAACTGTACTTAGTAAAAACTAAAAGGAATAAAAAGGTCGCACTGAAAAGCACGGTTTAGAATTGCAAGTTACAGTTAAAACATACAAATGCTAATAAGAACGAACGAACGCTCGCCACTCGACACGTCCGTTCAAATCAAAGTTCAAAAAATGTATGGTGCGCGCGCTCAGACTCCGTCCTTATATACGGTAGCGATCTGTGGCGGCCTCGCGCCACACGTGTGCTGCGAACGGTGCAAGCCAAATTCAACCTTCAGCACTACATTTACAGCATAACTTAGGGGCGCTGCACCCGCAGTGGAGTTCACTAAGGGGCGCAGCACACGGCTAAGATACTATAATATTTTATCTTAAGATACAATATCGCTCGCCATACAAATTCAAAATATGAAATATTATTTATCATCTTCGTCGTGTGTGATAGTCCATTGAATTGTATGGCGAGCGATATTGTATCTTAAGATAAAATATTATAGTATCTTAGCCATGTGCAGCGCCCCTTATGCCCGGTTTCTGAGGCACTTTTATCGGTAGTTTATCTATTCGTTAGCGCTATTGGTTCGATAACTTGTGAAAGTGCGTTTCCGAACACCGCAATGTAAGATAAACTCCGTTTAAACTTCAGTTAACTTAACTGACCAATGCGCGCCGTTTATCGGTTCCATAACTTTATCTGACGTTTCATTTCATAGAAAACTACAAAAGCTGTTAGGTTATGTGTGCTTTTATCGTGTATTATTTAATTAAATTGCCAGTGAAAGCTAAATATTAAAATTATTCAAAAGTGAAAACATTGAGTGTTAGCATGATGAACACGAGCAGCTCTTCAGAGTCTGATTTGGAAGTACTGGACTTTATTTCCAATATATCAGTACCGAGAAACTTAAGACGTAGGAGAAATCCTTTCGAAATGTTTACAGATGAAGAATTTAAATTGAGATATCGTTTTGATAAAAACACTGTGATACATCTAAGTGATATCATCAACCCTGCTCTAGCTCCAATTACACATCGCAAATATCCCTTGTCTGTTTTGGAACAAATTTTTATAGCATTACGATTTTACGCTACAGGTACTTTCCAAGTAGTAATTGGTGATGACATTAATGTTCATAAAACCACTGTGTCAAGAGTGGTTTATAAAGTAAGCAGGGAAATAGCAAAGTTGGCTACAAGTTATATAAGTATGCCAAATTTTGAAGACCTGAGAGAAGTTAAGGCTAATTTTTTTAATATAGCGGGATTCCCAAATGTCATTGGTTGTGTTGATGGATCCCACATACCAATTCAATCTCCTGGAGGTGAGCAAGCAGAACTATATAGAAATAGAAAAGGTTTCTTTTCTATTAATGTACAAGTTGTGTGTGATGCAAAGTTACACATCCGTGATATAGATGCTCGCTGGCATGGATCAACACATGACAGTACTGTGTATCATAACTCATTCCTGCGAGCGCGCCTGGATAACAACGAGATAGATGGTCACCTGTTGGGAGACAGTGCTTATCCTTGTGGAAGATTCATGATGACACCTTTTTTAAATCCTTCTACAAATGCAGAAAAACGTTACAATGAAGCACAAATCAAGACCAGAAACACGGTTGAAAGGACATTTGGTGTGTGGAAAAGAAGATTTGCTTGCCTTTCTCAAAAATTAAGACTTAAATTAGATCACACTTTAGCTGTAATTGTTGCAACAGCTGTGTTACATAATATAGCTCTACAGCAAAATGATACTGTGATAATTGATTCTGCTCCTGAAGACTATAGTGTTGCAGAATCTATTCAACAACCCCTTTCCTCTGAAGGAAACCAGTTTCGTCGGTTATTATTGGAACAATATTTTAGGTTGGTAAAGTTTTACTTTTATAAAACTTTTTTACTTATGCTAACACAGCAAAATGTTCATGTTGTACATACTATGGGAACACAAATTACAAAAACAAATGAACTTGAGTATCTATGTACTTATATTTTATTTATTTATTTTCAAGTAAAAAAATCTTATCACATCAATAATAACTAAAAGGATACAAATATGGGAGATTCATTGATTCATATCAAATTAAAGATTTCTTGTAGAAAATGCAAGAATGGAACTAGAACTTAAAAAGAAGAATTTTAAAAGAATAATTTTAATTTATGATAGGTAATATTATTACCTATTATAAATTAAAATTCTTCTTTTTAAATTCTAGGTCCATTCTTGCATTTTCTAGATGAATTCTCTTTAATTCAATATCAATATCCAATATAATTTTTGTTTTTTCTAATTTCATCACTTCCTGTTGTCGTTGAATCTCCAATATTTCTAACCTTTTAGTTGTTATGCAATCTTCGTTTGCTTGCTTTTGGATTTTTCTTTTTATCATTGACGCAGTGAGATTATTTATATTTTTTTTCTTTGTTTCAGTTAAACTTTTCTTTCTTCTTGGTGTGCTTTCAAAGTCCTTCATATCCGGCGAAATTGGTCTTTTGGAACATTCAACTTGCTTTGATTGGTTTCCAGACACAATATCTTCTTCTGTATCCAACACTACAAAAATTTCTTGAGAAGTACCAGGATGTGCGTCTTCACTTACTTGTGTTTCAATATCTGTAATAAATAAATTGTTACTACTGTGTACCTGATGATTGTACTCACACATATAACACATAACACTGATTTAATTATGATTGTTATGTGTAACAGGCTATATTATAATTATACCGAAGCCTGCTATGTTATTGCTTTTTATTAGTAATTAGAAAAGTACATTTTTAAGAATTCTCCATGCTGAAACTTTTATTACAATAAAAGCCCACATTACATTAAATAAGTAATTATTTTATTTTTATACCTCAATCCATTTCAGTTAAAATTCTCAGGAGTTTGATTAAATTTTAACAATATTTTGTCCACAATGTGCCTGTGCACACTATTTTGATTGCTTAGGTAAAGTATAGCCTGTGCTAGAACATTGCCAATGCATTGTTAACCAGTCTATTAAGTAAATACATTATTTTTGTATGATATTTAATGAAACTCTTTGACTTACCCAAGTTGTAATATGGTGCGGATGAGTCAAATTCATTATTCAGTGGTTTGAATTGCGGAGTTAATAATGCTACCACTTTCTCATCAACTGCGGTTGTCTTAGGCCAAAATGTTCCACCTCCTGTCTTGTACATCTCGGACTGAAATTAAAATTTAACATAAATAAATTAAATTTCTGGCACTGTTGTGTAACAAAATGATACTCAATGAATATATTACTTGGGGTGTAACTGCATGAGATATAATTATGATTATTATTGGTACCATATTACAGTTTTGTACGCTTAAGGGATGCTTTGCACTTTGTACACTTAAAATATACAATAAGGACTTTTAACAAATAGGTAAAAAGTACATAACAGGGATACAACTTACCTTATCATCGCTCATATTTTTTCTCGCTTTTTTTTTAAGGTTATCATACAGGGCATGTAACTGCTTTTCGTTCCTAAATCCAGTTTCAGAGACAGCATTGTACTTATTTGTCAACGCTATCCAAGCCTGTTTCTTGGCCTCTACAGTGGTCCCGTCCGTTCTTTTATTGTCGATTATATGGACAAATTCTTTAGCCACTTCGACAATAAGCATCTTCTCTCTCTCAGTAAAATTTTTACTGCGTTTTCCAGATTCCATTACGTATTTTTTATTTTACAAATGATTAAAGCACTAACGATTTGAAAGACAAATTGACTTATAACTTAAATGAAACGGCAAAGCAAAAATTTTAACACACAAAACAAACAGTAAACAGTATAGCGACGCGCAAGTTTACATAAAAAAAAGTCTAGTCTATGTTGTCGTTCATAAATCCACCCATAGATAGGTAACGACTTGTCATATTTTTTTATTAGAACAGTGCTAAACTACTTATTTACTCTCAAAAAAAATAATATTATTATTAAAACTAATTTTATAGACGAATTAAAACAATTAAATTATTTTTAGACGCGATCTCTTAAACAGACCCATCTAGCGGCAACTAAGGAACTAGTTATCGGCTTCATAGTTATTGAATGGTTTGTTGCGTATTCAGAAACGCAGTGACAGTTAAACGGCGTTTATCTTATGCATAACTATATTGAATCAATAGCTAACGAGAACATAACTGGGGACTTCAGAAACCGGGCGTTAGTGAACTCCACTGCGGGTGACGTAGGTAACCTACGACAAACTTATTGCGGTTGGTACAGTAATCGGGTCTAGGGGATCGAACCGCAAAATTAAGTTTGTTTTTTATTGTATATACTTTTCCGGGATAAAAAGTACCCAGTGTGGTGCCCAGGATATTAAAAAATAATTATACCAAGTTTCATCGTAATCGAACCGGTAGTTTTTGCGTGATGCCTGAAAAAACAGACAGACAGACAGACAGACAAAAATTTTTTTAATCACGTTTTTGGGTTCGGTGTCGGTCTAGTAACACCCTCTCACATTTATTTTTTTGATATTTTCAATGTACAGAATTTTCACTTCTACAGATTTATTATAAGTATAAATAAATTACCTTTCTTTCATTTAAAAAAGGTTATGTATTTATTTGGAACATTGTATTACACAGCTGGACATAGGCCTCTCCCAGGCTGCGCCACAACATCCTGTCCTCCGCTTTCCGCATCCAGTCTGTCCCAGCCTCCTTCTTAAGATCGTCCGTCCATCTAGCTGGGGGACGTCACACACTACGCTTGCCGATACGCGGTCTCCACTCCAGGACTCTGCTCCACCGGCCATCTGTCCTTCAACAAACATGGCCAGCCCACTGCCACTTCAGTTTGCTTACTCTGCAAGCTAAGTCGGTAATTCCGGTTCTTTTCCAGATAATTTAATTCCTGATTTTATTCTTCAAAGAGCATAGCTCGCTCCATAGCGCGCTGTGCGACCTTGAATTTGTGAACCAGCCCGACCGTCAGTGCCGAAACGTGGACACTTACGGTCAGCGTATAGTCGCTTGGTTTTTAAGTTTTTTAAGGCTCGAGGTCTTAATTTATTGAGGCACCGACATGCAAGTCCGGTTAAGCAGACGACAACCTCCTCGGCAGACCGTGAGGCCATTAAAAAAATAACTTCTGTCCTGCTATAAGAGCTCGTGGCCCCCTAGTGTAGAAAACTTTTCTAATAACATGACCATACTTAATAACATGTTTACTTGATAATGTATGGTCACGGTTATATTCTATTTATCCTCTATATTTATTATAAAAAGCTTTGACTAGTAAGAGAAACTGCATACGCTGTAAATGGGGATAAAAGCTGCTACTTCCTCACTTCAGATGTCGCTACTATTACTAGTCCATGAATTTGACAGCTACCTATCAATATCCACACATTTTTTTTTAAATATCAGCATTCAGAACTTCCTCCTTTTTTGAAATCGGTTAAATAATAAAAACAAATCCTTTCCTAGAAAGAAAGCTAATTTTATTTAAAAAAATCTAAATGAACACATTGGTAAGATATTTTCCCGCCTGTTTCTATCTGCGTGTCACCATTCATGGCGTCAAACAATTTATCTATATTCGCGATGAGCGTCGCAGTCCCCACGGCATCTTGTGGTAATTCGTCTGAAAGTAAACAAACTAATGTTCAAAAGAGTTCCTGGACATGACACTGACCCATTATGTTTGAACGGGTATAGAGTAATATTAGTGTCATTTTGCATTGTTTTAATTTTCAGCTACAAAACTTTAATATTGTTAGTATAAAAGAATAGTAAGAACTAGGTTGTAGTTACTATTCTTTTATACTAACAACACAACAACGACCTTGCGATTTATATAGCTCGTTGTAGCAGGATTCCAGAAGCCAGATAGATAAAATCTATTCAGGTAAAATTTAATACTGATATTCGGAATAAATTATTTCGTGCATAATACATGGTTTGAAAGTATCGGCACTCACTAAAGCTAACAGGTCAAGACCCAGAAGATAATGAGCGAGTTATCATGAGACTTGATTAACCACGCCAGGAATAAACCAAGATAAAGAAAATGCATGAAATATTAAATTTCTACTTTCTAAACATGCTTTAAATAGCAAATGCTCATTAAATAGTCGTAAAAAATGATTATGAATTGTGGCATCAAAGGCCATATTGGCAAATCAAAATTATGGAAAAACAAAGAAATTATTTTGTGATTTCGATAAAGTTAATAATTATGTCTAACGATAAATTGCGTGAGGCTTGTATTTATAGAAGTCAAGCATGTTTGCCATTTAACAAATCGAAAACACAAGATTTGAAACGACCTCTATTTAAAGAAGCACACAGATGTTTACGGTCCTATTACTCCTTCGTCTATCGCTGGCAAAATTATTTTGCGATGTTTGTGGATGTGCGGCCTACTTGTTAGCTCCTAAATCAGATGTTTTTGTTACGCTTCGGGATTATGTAGCAAAAAGTGAAGTTCGTTTTAGAGAATTGTTAACTTATATTGTGATAATGGATGGGAATTTGTATCCAATGAAATGAAAGAGTTCTGTGCGCGGAGAGGTATTATTAGCTACTTAACAGTGCCACATACTGCGTATGTTCCTTCATGGGAAGGAACATAAGAAACGGATATGAATAAAATTATATTCACAAACGCGTGAGAAAAACACGACCCTACTTATGGCTATTTGGGACAGAATTGAATAAAAAGGCTTAAAAGACGATAGTACCTAATGATGATGACATTGTGTTAACTTACTTTACGCTACTTTGGCAAATAA
This sequence comes from Apamea monoglypha, assembly GCA_911387795.2. Taxonomy (NCBI): domain Eukaryota; kingdom Metazoa; phylum Arthropoda; class Insecta; order Lepidoptera; family Noctuidae; genus Apamea; species Apamea monoglypha. The sequence continues at coordinate 26,813,967 of OU426914.1, read as the reverse complement.
TCCTGCTGCAACGACTCGGAACTTGTGCAGCTTGCCGAACTTTCATTTTTTGTTTGCCATAGGGCTGAAGGTTTTGCTGAGTTATTGCTGACAATTATCGAATTCTTAGATCTGGCTCAAGTCGGCTCAACTACTCCTGCAATAGAAGATTATAAAATCAATTAATATTCTGAATAAGCATACAGATATTAACATAAAAATTAATATTAATGGTGGGGAGTTTTGGCACGATAATATTATCTATACAGTATTCCAACTTCATACAAACGGACGAAGCGCGAGTTATGCCAACGCGCCTCGATCTCGACATGCAGACAGTCGCGACTGTGCCGCAGTGACGAACAGACGCTGTGTTGTTTTTTTAACAATAACCGCGCGATTTTTTCACTAAAAATAAGTTCAAGTACATATTTAACCTTTTGAACGCCATTGTCACATATATGTGACAAACGAAATCTTACCCTGAACGCCAACGTCACAAACATATGACAAAATACACGTCGCACCATATTATGAAATAAACAATTTAATCATTACTTTTGTGTGTTTTTATTTATATAATTTAAAAGTTTAAGCTTTCGTCTATATTGTATCGGTAACACAGTATCAATTTTTCCCTATTTTCGCATAACTATCGTGGAAGATAAGCTGGAGATGTGGCACTAATTTTATATTTGGTCACTTGATGGGGATAACATCTCTTCGTGCTAATATTACACACTTTATCGCAAAAGGTATTTATCGCATTATTGAAGTACTCAACGCTACCACGTTGCATATTCCTCTGATTAGTCTTTTTCTGGCGTTAATTCTCTGCTGTTACAATGCGTTCCTCTGCCGTTTGTGTTAACTGACTTGCTTGCCTGAGCATTCTGTTCCTTTCGATTCCGGCCAAGTGTTCTTCTTGTAATTAATTGTTTCTTCTCTCTTGTGTACATATTCTAACGTTATCTATCCTGAGAGCACGTTGTTCAGGTGATTCATTTTCCCTTCTCTCTTGTGTATGTATTCTACCAATATCTTGTCTATTAGTGCGTTGTTCTAACGATTCTTTTTCTCTATGTTTGGCTAAACTACTTTTTTACAAGAGTTGTCGCTTGTTGACATCGCTTTCATTAGCAATCTTCTCCTGTCGCTTCAATTTCGCCTTCTATAAATGTTTCGCAAAGATGGGGTCGCATATTCACGTCCACCAAACCACCATCACTCACCACCATCAAAAACGGTCCACCCAGTAAGACGAATCAAACTCGACGCGGTTGTGTCGCTTACGTCAAGATGGATCAAACGAGTTCAAACTCGATGGGGTTGTGTCGTTTAACTACCGAGTTCCTATTGCCACCTTCCGGTTCCATCATCAGATCAGCTCCATGTCATAATAATTTTGCATTGTCATCCGATTTACACATGCATGCAAAATTTCAGCTCAATCGGTAATTGGGAAGTGGATCAAATTTAACTTGCAAGATATGATTACAGACAAACATCGCGACAGGTGAAACTAAATAAAAGCTTGTAAAAAAAAAAACAACTTGGGTGAAAATATGCATCATATCCACGCAAGACGGCTATCGCTCAACCCACAGAACAGATAAAAGTAGTTAGAAGGGCCTTGTGGGCGGGGCAGGCGCGCCGCACTTTTGAGCAGACGCTCAAAAGTCAACCGAAATTTGAATCACCGGTCAACAATCGCGCTCTTGTTGTGACAGCGTTCGGAGCTCCGCAGAAAAAAAGAATTATGCCGTCTTGCGCTATTATAACGTGTCGGAAAAGAAGTCAGGAGTGTAATGTGGCCTGAGGAGGGATTTCTTTTCACCGGTTAGTCCAAAAACCTTAAAATACGAGTGATATTTGTAATTATTTCAAAAGTATTATGTAGTTTGTAGACAAAAACGATAAAATCGCATTCAGATGCAAAATTATACATTGCTTGCAATACATGGGTACGATCTTGTACGACATGAGCGGTCGCGCAATGTATTGCGTTCACTGCGAACGTCGCGTGCGTCCAGCCAAAATTCGCGTCGATAGTGTTGTACCAAATTGTAAATAATGTCGATATTAAGTAAGTGTATACGAATTATGTTCAGAAATTAGTATTACAATTAAAATAACTTTGTTTTTAATAACACCAATTATTGTGTAATGTGAATTATTAATTTAATTTCTTAGTTGGTTTTTCGTCTAAAATTTGGTTTGAGGTTAGTAATTTACGATGAAATTTTTTTTTTTAGTTTTCCAAGATATAAGAAGAGACAAGAAAACTGTGGATTGAGGCAACTGGTAGAATTGAATGGATACCTACTAAATGTAGCACAATTTGTTCGCAACATTTTTCAGAAAATGATTATGTAATTAAAAAGTTGAAATTGAGTCTAAATTATTGTTGAATATTAAAATATTCTTGTATTTTTACTTGTGTCATTTATTTGCTTATGTACTTACTTTAGCCCATGTCTTTGTACGCTTGAATGACGTTAATCACGGACACAGACAGCCCAGAAGGCCAATTCTTGTAATTAAAAAAATTCAAAATCTAGTCGCAGTTTCATCTCAGCGCCAAAAAACAATGTCCAAAACTGGTCAGAAATGTAGGGAAAAAGGTGTTTTTGACAGATTGAGACTGAGTTAAGACTGTGAACGTTCTTAAAACAAAGAGAATTGCCCCTCTTAATTAATCCTTACCAAATAAATACGTTACTCATCACAAGTATTTAATTTTGAACAAAATTGCCCTTGACGTCATTGGATTTCAATGAATATCTTAGGAGATGTCATGGTTTTAAAATAACTCCGCAAGGCGGCCGGTCATTAGCTTCCTATAGTAATGTACTAACTAAGTGATAATCGTAAGTAATACTCTTAAAGTAATGGAATATATATATGTGTCAGCGGGATTGTCCGAAAGGGTTACCGCTACCCCGGAACATAAAGGGCGAAGGAAGGAACATGGGTGGGTTTTAGTCAGTAAGAGTCTGACACTCCCTTCCGCTCCACCCAGAGCGGGAGCGGTCATTTGATGATTTCCCACCAGAAAAAAAAATGGAATATATGTATTATTTTAATAGGATTTTTCCTAAAATTAACGCGAGTGAAACCGGCGGGCATAGCTATTATTCATAAATTAACATGATGAAGTTAATAAATACATTTTTCACAGAGTAATTCACAATAAATTAATTAGATTATATTATGTTAATTCGACTTAGCATTCGAAATGGCCGTGAAATTTAAAATTTCTTTTTAGTTTTTTTGCAAATTGTAGCTTTGTTTTACATTTTATGTTATTCAAAATGTTATTTTTCTTTCTTTCTATTATTATGACGTAAAACAGAGCTGCAACTAGCATAAAACGAAAGAAAATTTAAATTTCGCGGCAGTATTGGATGTTCCCCCTTAATTTCACTTCGATTTAATAATATTTAGGTATATGTAATTAGGAAGTCCACATTATTCGTACCGTACCCGCAACTTAAAAAATTGCAAAACTTTAATTAACAAAATTACAGTAATTTTATCGATATGATTAATCGACCTTTTGGTCGCCGTAAAATATTTGAGAAACAAAATTGCTTTTACACGTGTGTGAGTGTACGTCCAGAGCAGAATTTGCGTTAGTGTGACAACCAATAGCAAACACGCGATCTAAGTGCATGTGGTTTCTTTGTGTGCGTAATGCGCGTACGTATTGATCTCTTGCTTGTAGTGGAGAGTGAGAGTGGGAGACATGCGGCGACAGGCGTTCTAATACAAATCAGGAACTATTTCCATTCTATCCTCTTTTATCTGTTCTGTGGCTCAACCCAATGCTCTGACAATATCCGAGACAGCTACAGCGCTGGTTTTCAGCCGGTATTGAAGCGATGACGTCACCGGTACACTAACTGAAGTTTGTGCATTCAACACAACGTTCGGCGCAGTGCGTATTCGAAACAGATTTTAACAAAAATATGGAGGTCCTGCCTGTGAAGAGCAGTGGTAACGGCCCCGACTTACGAATTGTAGGTCGTGGGTTCGAACCCGGGCAGGCGCTTTACTTTGTGTAATTTATTTCATCACCACTGCTCTCAAAACGGTGAACTTTTGTTGCAACATGTTAAGCTTAAAGACGGTTTAACGTTATACATAGCTTTCTACTAGAAAGCTATGTATAACCTTGTTATCTGTTTGCCTAATAAGGTAATTACTTACTCAAAGTCGAGGAAGATGTTCTGTGGTTCCTTGTCTGCATACTGCTTTGAGCCAATACTGAAGCACTCATGTTAGGCACCAATGGGTCTGCTTTCTTATTTTTTCCATGCTCCTGCAACATTAAAGATATTTAGAGACAAAATATAGATAGATTGTGTAAAGAATTATGTCTAGGAAATGACGATTGTCCATAAAAGATACAACTAAGTCCAGATCAGAAAGCAAACTATTTAATTCCTTTTTACCCTCATTACAAAAATGTTACACTTGACAACTAATGAAAAACAATCAACAAGGTTCAAACATAACATACCTTTCTCTCATAATAATTGGTAAATACAATAATAAATTCATCAGTAGATAACAAAATGTCTACTTCTAACATAGGAATCACTTGAGTCACTAGGAATTCCTATAATATCTGGCCATAATTCAGGCGGCGGAATTACGATCGGTGGATCCTGTGATAATTCAGAGTCTGTATCATTGGCTGGCTGACTGTCAATAACAGGTGACCCATTAACAGATGTGTCCGGCGGTCTGGCCAATATTTAGTCTGCGTGTCGCCTATGCAGCTCTCCATCTTCTGTCCTCACCACATAGGTGGCCGGCCCCTCCATCGTATCCACAGTGGCCCGACGCCACCTGTTCCCGGGCCCGTACATGCGTATGAGCACGGGCTGCAGCAGCGTAAAAGTTCGCGCGGGCAGGCGTTGCGCCGCCGCCTCCAGTTGCTGCTCGGCGCGGTACGGCGCCGAGTCGGTGTGTAAGCTCGACACTGCAGTCTTGTATCGTCGCCCATTCAGTAACTCAGCAGGTGTCTTTTTAGTAGAGCTATTGGGCACAGTCCGTAAATAGTATAGAACTTTGCAAAGTTTCTCCTGCCATTGCATGTCCTGGGGGTCTACTACGAAGTGCAAAGTGCGAATGTTCGGATCGGACCGACACATGGCCGAACCGAATATTATTGAAAAATGCGAAAAAAGTTCGGATCGGCTCGGTTGGGTCGGACCATAGTCAATATTCGAAAGAGTGTAGGAGTGTAGGATCGGGACCGACCGAACCAAATAGTAACTTCGTAGCAGGAAACGGCCGAACATTCGGTTGATACCACTTCGGAGTAGACCCCCAGGTTCTCTAGTTTCTTTATTTTATTCTTAAATGTTTGAATCGTGCGTTCAATCTGCCCGTTAGTCTCTGGGTGGTAGGGCGGTGAATACAAATGTTTAATTTCGTTATTTTAAAGAAAATTATTAAATTCATCCGAGGTGAACGCACGTCCATTATCGGACACCAACACGGCGATTTCAGCCTCAAACTATTTGCTGTAGCTGTGCACCACATCTTTTTTTGGTCACCGCGGCTATCTTAGCAGTGTCCAGCTCCCAGCCGCTCGGCTGCTTCTCCAGCAGCAGTAGGTCGCGCAGCACATCCTCCTTCACACTTGACGTGTCCGGAGCAGTCCACCTGCTCAACGCGTCCGCGTTGCCGATTAATTTACCAGGCCTATACTGTATACTGTAATTATAACTGGAAAGTTTCAATGACCAGCGCAACATCCTCGGTGATATCTGGTCTGGGATTAGTTTTGCGGGATTGAATAAACCGACCAACGACTTATAATCTGTCACAATACAAAATTTACGACCCGCCAAGATTTCGTGAAACTTTGTCAATCCTAGTCCTCCTAGTTATCCTTTGCCAGGTCCTCCTTATCAATCTGCCCATATCGTCTCTCGTGCGCCTGTAGTGTTCGTGAGGCCATCATCACCGTCCGCTCTGACCCGTCCTCCATCAAGTGTGTAATAATCGCTCCGAGATCATATTCCGATGAATCACAAATGAGAAATAGTTCTTTCTGCAAGTCATAGCCCACCAACATTCGATCGAATCGCATCGCCTCCATAAACGATTTCTGTTCTTTCTCACCCCAGCTCCAAGGTCTTTTTGATTCTAAAAGTCGATACAGTGGTTCCAACACAGTCAACAATTTTTCATAAAAATTATATAAGCCCAGGAACCTTGCGGGCCCGCATAGTCTCTCTGTTGGTTGGGGCCGACTTTTCCTGAATCTCTTCGACTGAATCTCTCTGAAGTCCCTCTGCATTAATCATGTGCCCTAGAAATGTGATGCTGTTCGCAGCGAACACGCATTTCTTTACGTTGAGGCGGACCATCCATCCATCTGTTGCAGTTTGCTCAGTACTTTTCTAAGTCTCCGGTTGTGTTCTTCAATCGTGGCTCCAGTGACGGCGATGTCATCTAATAGACACGCCATTCCGTCTATACCCGCTAACGCCGTCGATATCAGACGCTGAAAAATCGCTGGCGCCGCGCTGACACCGAATGGCAGATGATTCACTTTCATTAGACCGATAGGAATGTTCAGCGTGAGCAGCATTGCTGTCGCGTCGTCTACCTTATATAGCGGATATATGTCTGTATCTATAGCGGTGTTCACCGTGTCACGATAATCGCCACACATTCGTACTGTGCCGTCTTCTTTCATCACCGGCGTCCCCCACTCAGAATAACGGACAGGTGTCAGTACACCCGCCTCCACCATTTCGTTCAACTGTCTACTGGCTTTTTCCTTAAGAGGATAGGGCACCGTGCGCGTCTCTAAGAAGCGGAGCGTAGCATCCCGCGGTCCCGCCGCACGTGAAGTGACACCTCAGGACCATTTGTACTCGCCGATTCCTTCTTTAAATAGTTCAGGAAATTCTTTTTTATATTGTTTTACCTCCTCTTCAGCCCAGCACAATCCTGATACTTGCAAGGCCTAGTGTATGGAACCAGTTCCTGCTCAACAGATTTGGTCCGTTCCCCGATACCACAACCAGTTCACATTGCGCTTCCTTATTACCTAGCACAACACGCACGTCTGCTAGTCCTAATACTTTCAAAGGGTCTTGAGTCCATGTCATGGGCTTTAGATTGGTAGCTCGTAGGGGTGGGGGCATCAACCACAGCATCGTGTATGTCTCTTTCGACATAATGGTACGCGATGTACCCGAGTCTACTTTCATAGTTTGTGGTAATAGGTGGTGAGTAATTATCCATGCAGACGTATACACCCATCATCTTCTCAGCTGAAGTATCAACACTCGTGTCTTCGATCTGGTGTACACGACCTGGCTACTTGGCGCAGGCCGCCGCAATGTGCCCAGCTTTTTGCAATAGAAGCACTTCACCTTAACAAATAGGCAGCGCTCGCTTGGCCTGTGTGCGCGTGCACGCCGTCGACACTCGTTCGAGTTAACATTACCAATGTCCATAGGTTCAGTCTCCGTGACACTGGACGGAGTTTGCTTAGACTCACTAGCCACACACGCAGGGTACAAATCAGGGAACGTCACTTGATAGTCCAGACCCATCTGTAACGTATGTCAAGTCTTTCTTTTTCAATAAGTCGCGTCGCAAGCGATCGTCCCGCACCCACATTGATAGTATTCATCCAAGTAAGATGATATTTCCTCCTACGCATTGTGTTTATATTTTCCTGAAACAAAAAAACAATTAAAGTTGTCCATCAATACACTTTTTCCAATAATTTAATTGTTTTTCTTCCTTATACCGGGTATTGGGTTGACCCCTTGAAAGGACTGTGGATGGCTTGTACAGCTGGTAAATCTTTAAGACACATTCTAGTTTGTATGACTTGAACAGCCCTAGGAGGACCTGTAGGTGCCCTGTACATGTTCTGTAATACAATATGGCAGCTTATTAATTTATAATCAGCTTTGTATGGTCAATGTATTTTTTATGAGGAATATAGTGTCTAGGTTCTGTGTCTATGCTTCTTCTATGATAAGTTTTCTAGGGTAATAAAATTCAAGATGTATAAGACCAGTTGTGTCCCCGATGGGGCTTCTCATCAACAAAAATTACGAACTTCTATCCTCTATGTAATCAAGCAACTCATTAACTCTACCTCTTATAACATGAATACTCTTTATTTTTCTCGCCTTATATTTTTGTTTGGGTGTAAGTAAACTAGTTTCATCACAAACAGTGTGTGTAAATAAACGTCACAAGCAATTTTGTTTTAAATATTATTCTTACAACCAAATAAATCTAGTTAGGGGTGTCCCACACTACCCTTTCTGATATGCGGTCTCCGCTCCAGGACTCATCTGCTCCATCGGCCATCAGTCCTTAGACAAACATGGCCAGCCTACTGCCACTTCAGTTTGCTTACTCTGCAAGCTAGATACAGCTAGATGGATGGACAACCTAAAGAAGGTGGCTGGGACGGACTAGATGCAGAAAGCAGAGGACAGGGTGTTGTGGTGCAGCCTGGGTCCAGGCCTATGTCCAGTAGTGGACTGCAATAGGCTGAGTTGATTGAACCAAATAAATTATGATGTTACAGAAGACCCAATGAACACAGATAAAGTTATTAGATTTTTATTTATGTTACTATGGCCTGACAGCAGTAAGTGCAATCTCTTGTGAACTAAAATATTTCTTGTGACTAAAATCGAGAGCCTAGCCTAATAACAGTTATAAGCGTTTACAGACAGATAAAGGAGAGTTGCTTTTGTTTTAGCCTATTGTTCCATTTCTGGGCACCAGGCTCCCCCATATTATTCCAGTTTTCTTTATGCCATTCTTCTGCCAATCCATTAACCCTTTTGGACAATCCAGCTGAAGTCTCTTAGGCCTGCCTCGGTGTTTAATAATAAGTAAGGATAGAATGGATGCTTACCAGAACTTCATAGGTCAAACTAACATAGAAAAAATCATATCCTATATCCAAGGTTTCTATGTCAATGCAGCACATTCCACTGGAGCTGTAAAAAATAAAATATAATGTTTACTGGAAATTTGAAATTCGGGAGGGTGTACTGTTCAGTCTTGGATTTAAGCCTATCCCTTTGGAGAACTACAAGTCTGACGTTATGTTGTTGTTATCGTATAGGTACACAGTTTTCATGTGAAACTTGCTGAAATTTTTAGTGAAATAATAGTTCAAGGGTAAAAATATTTATTTCTAGCAACTTACCTTACCTGTTAGCCAGTCTAGTAAAATTCCAATTGGAGAGACAGTTGACTGGTGTTCATATTAAGTGAGTATCTAACTCAGAGCGTATTCCGTGGTTTGGTTCTCGACACTATCTGCGGGCATAAGGCAAGCACCCAAGTTTGTCCATTTTGCTGTAGCTGTAAATAAAACATATACACCAGCGGATCTGAGTATGTGTTTTCACGACAAATCATAATCAATTATAATTACTCATGAATAGATAAATTCAACCAAACTTTGAACAGAGTACCTATAGAAACCAGTCTATTGCAAACCATTTGTATCAACTACGTGCGCCGATTCGTCGATTTTGTTCTGGAATATATCTTTGTCGTTCCTTTTCATTAATGACTACAGGCCGGCCATCGTAAATCAATAAATTATGGTATTGTTTTGAGAATACCAAAATATTTTTACATGTAGATGTGCAGAGTTCGGTACTAAATTGAAAGTCAAAGTCAACAGTGACATGAGATGACAGTTTATTTTACGTAGAAATAGGCATAATATTTTCGGTACAGATTTTTGGGCAACATTGTTTTATTTAATTATTTCTACAATCTTACAATTGTTATAAATGGCAACTTACATAAATTAAATTGGTAAAAATTAGAATATCTTAGCAAAACCAGAACATCAATGCCATCTACAACACATCACAGGACATAGATACTGTTCTAAGCTTTGATAGCTGTGAAACAGTGTAGGTAGTCTACAGGGCTGTAGCTAGAGTCGAATTTGAGGTAGGGCAGCATTGGTTACAGGTAGGGCGGAAGTAAAAAAAAATATCATAATTGATCTGCCCTCGAAGCACGGGCTCCTAAATCAATCACCATGTATATCATTGACCTCTAGGTCAGTGATGTACATTCAATAGCTATTCGTAGACAAATAATTTATGTGACAGAGCATGAGCATGGATATAAGAACTATTAAATCCTCAATGATGAAGAACAAGTGAACAAGATGGTTGAACTTCCAGATTTGGATGTAGAGATCCAAGTCTGAGTGAGAGTGAGGTAATAATTAATTGTTGGGTGATACGAGTAAATAGATACGGCCAAAAATACAATTTAGATCATATTGTTTCTGCAATCTTACATATTATAATAATTTGCCACTCAAAATGGATGTAAGATGTCTGCCTCTCAAAATGGATGTAAGATGTCTGCCTCTCAAAATGGATGTAAGAATGGGTCCCGTGGTACTAAGGAGCTACTCCTCATTGATGTGGCCATTAGAAAACAGGTTCGTCGTTCCCGAAAGGATCTGTCGACATGTTGGATAGATTGATATGACTCGGTGCCACATACATGGCTCATGAGGGTACTGGATTTGTATAAAGTAGATGCAACTCTGCGTACCTTCCCGATGTCATGTATGCGGCAATGGAGGACGGTCCTTCGCTATCCAGGATGTCGAAATATTCAGAGGAATAGCGAACCGATAAGGATCGAACGAGGCATCTTTCAGGGCGATATTTTGAGTCCGCTTTGGTTCTGCTTAGCCTTGAATCCTCTAAGCACACTTCTGGAGGATTCAGGTCTAGGCTATCGACTGAGGAGAGGTGGTCAGGTTATATCGCACCTCCTCTACATGGATGACCCTAAAACTCTTTGCTCCCAACAATTTGCAACTTATGGAGCTACTGAAAGTAACTAAACCTTTCAGTAGCGCCATCAGAATGGAATTTGGTGTGGACAAATGTGCGGTCATGGATGTAAAGCGAGGGGAGATTGTGGAATCCGTGGGAACCCAACTCTCGGATTCCACAAACCTTAGAGCCCTCTCCGCATCCGAAACCTACAAGTATTTGGGTATATCGGAAGCGTTAGGCATCAATGTTACTGACATGAAGCAATCGTTGAAGGAGCGGTTCTTTGGCCGCCTGAAAAAAGTACTTAATACTCTTCTATCAGGCGGAAACAAGGTGCGTGCCTTCAACAGTTGGGTCATGCCGGTTTTGATGTACTCTTTCGGCATAATCAAATGGACTCCAACCGAACCAGACGCCCTTGATAGGAGGGTCCGGACGCTGTTGACTGCAAATCGAATGCATCACCCACTGTCATCGGTAATGACTGCTGTATATCCCGCGAAAGTGTGGAGGTCGAGGCTTTTTAAACGCTAAGACCCTCCACAATCGCGAGATATGCAGTCTCAGGGAATATTTCCTAGAAACCGACGTGGGGATGCATCGAGATGTAGTCGCGGTGGACAAGGGCCTCACCCCGCTCTCCTTGGCTAGAGAGAACAGGCGCAAGCCAGTAGTTCTTGACACCAATGATCGCATGAAAGTATGGCAAAGTAAGGAGCTTCACGGACGCTTTTACCGGGCCCTACATGGACCCGATGTAGATCTACTAGCGTCCGTAGCCTGGCTGCGTTTCGGTGACCTCTTTGGAGAAACCGAAGGTTTTGTCTGTGCAATTATGGACGAAGTTATGATGACGAACAATTACCGGAGATTTATTGTGAAAGACGGCACGGTTGACATCTGTCGGGCATGCCACCGGCCGGGGGAATCAATCAGGCATATTATCTCCGGGTGTGAGAACACCCGCCGCCGCCGCCGCCGCCGTCCGTTAGCTAGACGAGAGTCTAGCTAACGGAGAGTATTTGCATAGACACAACCTTGTAGCCAGGATAATCCATCAGCAACTTGCTCTGAAATACAGCCTTGTGGAATCTGAGGTGCCGTACTACAGGTATGTGCCCGACCCAGTTCTCGAAAATGGAAATGTCACGTTGTACTGGGATCGATCCATCATCACTGACAGGACTATTGTTGCCAATAAGCCTGATATAGTGGTGGTGGATCGATCTGAGCGGCGCGCAATGATTGTTGACATAACCGTCCCGCATGATGAGAACATCGTGAAAGCCGAGAAAGATAAACAAATCAAGTATCTTGACTTGGCTCGCGAGGTTGTCGACATGTGGGATGTGGACTCAGCGATCATTGTGCCGATAGTCGTGACAGCCAATGGCTTAGTAGCCAAGAGCCTCGACCAACACCTGAGGAGGCTCTCGTTGGGCAGCTGGCTTGATTCAGAAAGCGGTACTTCTGGACACGGCTCGCATTGTCAGGAGGTTCCTCTCTCTGGAGCCCTGACCGCCGCTAGCCGCGTAGCTTGGACCGTGTTCCCGATACCGGTGGGCTACTATTTGTTATATTTTTAAATGTTTTTTTTATCTTTTTGTTTATAAAAATATTTAAAAATATAATCTGTATGTAAATGAAATAAAGGAAAACATAATAATAAAAAATATTTAAAACAGCTGAATTCTATGATTCGCCATGTAATTAAAAATGCGAAGAACTACGATCAGATCAACTGATTTTGTTCTTTTTTTTTTCAAAGGACAAAGATACCATACCAGCCATTCTCTCGTGACCCGTTGACAGTCTTTGAGGCCATCGATCACTAGTAGATCGTAGGCTAGTGATCGATGTTTGAGGCCTTGATTGCAGTTAAGGTAGGGCATTGTGATTTCAAGGTAGGGCATTGCCCCACGATGCCCCCCCCTAGCTACGGCCCTGAGTCTATTAGTGCGAAGATAAATGGCAGTTTTTACCTCCATAAACTAGCTGTGCGGTGCCCGGGTAAATAACCGACCGATGTAAAGGTGGACTTTAAAAAAAAAAATTTCATACGAACCATGGATCACAACACAAAAAAAGAATCTGCCAAATCGGTCGAGCCGTTCTCAAGTGATGATTTTTCCTACATGCAGCAGTTGATTTTTATTGATACTTATTAAATTAGTAAAAAGAAGATTTTTCCTCATCGTAAATCTATCTGCTCGGAGTTGTAAATTAACCATAATCGAAAAAGTTTACATCACTATAGGAACACTGTAAGCCTGAAAAGTCTAGTTATAAGCGAATACAAAATCTAGGGCTATCTAGAAAACTTTAAAAGAAATCATCAATCAATCAATCACAATAAGTCATGTAATCAATGGGCGGCACCGTCATCGACTCATCGTGCAAGTATGCGTGAACATTACGAGAACATTAGCTTTCAACGGCTTAAGACTAAATAAGGGACCACTATTATGTAGGTGAGGGTTTGACTGGAACTGTAACATCTAAGCTCAATCTGAGTGAGCGAAGCGAGCATACCCCACGAGTGAGCGGAGCGCTGTCGTTTCAAGAGTAGGTACCTAGTGGTTAGTTGGGATACGGCAAGCTTGGCGTGATAGTGGCTGACAAACTGCTAACACCGACTAAGGATTGTTCAGGGAACTACTCTCCAGTGGCGTAGCTAGCCCTAAAAGTTCCCTGGATCAAAACTGGTTGGCCGTCTTTATCGGATTGCGGCGAATTTCCAAAACGCTCCAAACGTTTTCACAGTTGACGGAGAAAAGCTATCAATAAAACAAACGCCGTGGACTAGAACTTGACGACACGGTTGGCGCAGTGGCTGAGCGATCGACTGCTGCGCTGCGTGTCGCAGGTTCGATTCCCGCACGGAACAAATATTTGTATTGCCTACAGATAGTTGTTCCGGGTCTGGCTGTTTGTGTATGTGAGTTTAAATGTTTGTAAACGCACCCACGATACGTAATTCCTAGTGTGGGGCAACGTTTAAAAAATTTAAAAAAAAACTGTGCCCTACAGTCCGTTCACAGTTTCTGACAGTGGCAACCCAACAGCAACCCTATTCTAACAAAAATAAAGATCACTGTAATATTGACAGACTTGTTAGTGGCAACAACCCAAAGGCAACGTTATTGCAAACACAATAAAGATCACTTTGAATTTGACAGTCATGCAATATCAGAAGTAAAATAATTTTGAATGGGCTGTACATATTTTATTTAATGTTGTTTACGGAGATCGTTTATTAAATAATATTGTAAATTAAAATGGCAATAAAATAATTATATATATCAAACAAATATTTCTGTACATAAAAAGGAAAATAATGTTATACTGATTTGAAAAAAAAATGTACCTATTTGAAAACATTGGTAATAGTTACGTCATACGCCTCCGGCCTCATATCTTACGTATCCCACGTTATTAAAATGGTCTACAAATGCACATTATTATTTTAATTTCTGAGCCTATTTTAACGTAACCCAAAACATTAAATTATTTACTTAACAATAGACAGGACATTACAAACAAAATCGTAATCCAATGCATTTGTCCTAGTGGTCAAAAGTCGCTCAGTCTAGTCAAGTCTAGTGTCATACGCACAGAGTACAGACGCCAGCAGGTCAAGCTACCCGAAACAGTCAAATTTTCCCAACCAACCTTGAACCTTAATGCTTTAGCGATAATGTTGAAAATCTATCACAGAAATTTGACAGATTGTAGTAGCTTGATGTGCTGGCGTCTGTGCATTTTTATAGGTAGTCATTACGCCTGCGTGTCAAGACGTATTCCTGTCCACCAAAAGAAAAATATTTTCTAAGGAAATATGCGGAAAAGGAAAGTTGCGCATTACGATATTGCAAATCTTGTTTTGGTAAAGCAACTGAACCTAACTTCGGTTTATTTACGCATGAATTATATAAATTTACTCAGTAATTAAAATTAAACAATTTTCATAAATAGATTTTTGCTAATTTTGTAATAACCGCCCTCTATTGCTGAGTAGTTTTACTACTGCGTGAGATGTGATGTTGTTTATCGATTTTGTTACCTATCGATAATATTTTTAAGGTAAATAATAAATAGAATTAAAAATATAATACTGTTTGAAAATAATCATATCATTTTATTTAAATGTCAATCAAAATCATCAAAATAAAAAGTCATTTATTCAAATTAGGCTGAGAATCAGCACTTTGCGAACGTCAAAATTACAAAAGACAGTCCCACAAAAACGCCCGCCCTTCACCACTTTCTAGTGCTGTCGCTGGGAAGAAGAAGTGGCACAACAAACTCCCCAGCAGCACAGATGTCTGTTCAGTTAGAAAATTGATTGTATACAATTAAATACTAGGTACATACCTATGTTAAGTAATTAACATTACAAGACACAGAACATAAACTTAAATTATTTGCCATATGTCAGCTAGCCACGCCAATATACCAACAATATAATAAAAAGCTATAGGTACTCAAGCTAAAAAATAATTAATTAAAATTAAAATGTAGATAAAAGCCTCCAGGCATAAAGGGCGTGACAGCTTACATATTTATGCATTGCTGGGTTCTGTTCACGTAGCGGTCACTTGAAGTCACAAATGATAAACTAGGACCATCGAAATAAAATAAATAAATAAGTTAATACTAATAACAATAACCTGTCAGTAAGCTAATTCTGCAGAAAGAACACAAACATTGTCTTGCGTTAGGTAAGGCAACCAACTAATATTATCGTTTAAGTAGTCGTTGATGGAATAGTATGCTTTTGAACAAAGGTTGGATTTTACTTGAGCTTTAAACGCGTTGTGAGGCAAGTCTAGCAAAGAAGAGGGTATCTTGTTATAAAAGGTTATACCAAGTCCAACAAATGAGTTATGAACCTTATGAAGCCGGTGAAAGGGGGCACGTTGTTTGTCACTGTGAATATCACTGTTTTTAATGTGCAAGTGTAAATTTTGTCTAATATATTGAAGTAATGACAATAATTATGGTCTGTGGTTAAACTTCGCGGCTTTTTCTCATGTTCTATATATACTCTGTGAACGTCATTGTCATTGTTATCTGTCGCATCTAAAATAAATTTCTATCAAAAGTAAACATACAGCATTTATTCCACTGATTTATAAAATAATAACAGGTTATGGGCCCAGGCATGTGTAAAAATTATTGTTTTTCTAAAAACGAAATGCAACAGACAATTGCAAAAAAAAATCGCTGTGTGTGTGTGTGGTCTACTTGATTTGTGACATAATAGAATGTGAATCCGACTTATATTATACTTGGTCGGGGGTGAGTCAGGGCTGGTGCCATAGAGTAAAGTAATATATCGGGTAGCTGGTGCCTTGACTTACACCCGACCAAGTTGGTACTTGGGTCCTCTAGAATTCATAATTATGATAAACAATTTGCCGGAAGTCGTAAGCCATGGCTCTTGTTTATTATTTGCTGATGACCTCAAGTTGGTGCTTCAGATTGGGTCCGAGTCTGATTGCAGGCGCCTACAGGAGGACATCGATCGAATAGTAGAGACGCTAGCAGGTCAAGCTACCCGAAACTGTCATGTCGTGCCGTGCATTCGATTTGCAGTCAACAGCGTCCGCACCCTCCTATCCAGGGCGTCTAGTTTGGTTTGAGTCCATTTGAGTATGCCGAAAGAGTACATCAAAACCGGCATGACCCAACTGTTGAAGGCACGCACCTTGTTTCCGCCTGATAGAAGACTATTAAGTACTTTTTTCAGCCGGCCAAAGAAGCGCTCCTTCAATGATTGCTTCATGTCAGTAACATTGATGCCTAACGCTTCCGACATACCCAAATACTTATAGGTTTCGGATACGGAGAGGGCTCTAAGGTTTGTGGAATCCGAGAGTTGGGTTCCCACGGATTCCACAATCTCCCCTCGCTTTACATACATGACCGCACATTTGTCCACACCAAATTCCATCCTGATGGCGCATCCATCAGTTGCAAATTGTTGGGAGCAAAGAGTTTTAGGTCATCCATGTAAAGGAGGTGCGATATAAACTGACCACCTCTCCTCAGCCGGTAGCCCAGACCCGAATCCTCCAGCAGCGTGCTTAGAGGATTCAAGGCTAAGCAGAACCAAAGCGGACTCAAACTATCGCCCTGAAATATGCTTCGCTCGATCCTTATCGGTTCGCTATTCCTCTGAATATTTCGATATCCTGGACAGCGAAGAACCGTTCTCCATTGCCCCATACACGACATCAAGAAGGTACGCAGAGTTGCATCTACTTTATACAAATCCAGCACCCTCATGAGCCATGTATGTGACACCGAGTCATAGGCCTTCATATAATCTATCGAACATGTCGACAGATCCTTTCGGGAACGACGAACCTGTTGGCTAATGGCCATATCAATGAGGAGTAACTCCTTAGTACCACGGGACCCATTCTTACATCCGTTTTGAGAGGCAGACATAATGGAGTTGGTGTCTATATGTTTGTTATTTTTAGCTCTCAAAATGGATTTAAGAACTTTATAGACCGTCGGTAAACACGTGATCGGCCTATAATTTTTGGGTTCCGCGGTGCTACCTGATTTATGGAGCAGGTGGGTAACTCCTGTCGTTAGGAATTGGGGTAGCCAACCAGACTCCAAAGCAGTCTGGAACTGAGATGCCAAGCGAGCGTGCGACCTTGAAAACCATTTAATCCAAAAGTTGTGCAGCCCGTCCGGCCCTGGAGTTTTCCAGTTAGGTAACGGACGGACTGCACGAGCTACATCTTGGGGGCAGATGTTAATAGCCTCCATTTCTGGTATTGGATCACAGGCTCGCTCGACTTCTCGAGCCCAATCACCTTCGGTGTGACTGACGGGCGCCGACCAGATACTACGCCAAAAGGAACACATGGCATCATCATCCTGTAGGCACGTGTCAGCCACACCTTGGTCCGGTCGCTCCCAACCCCTATAAACCCACCTTTCATCGCTCTGGAAGGTGCGATCCTGAGTGTATCGCTCTACTTGCCGCTTATACCGACGAATACGGTTTGCCCATGCATACACTTTCTGCTACAGGAAGTCGATACGCTCTGTGACGCGGGACAAATAATCTTGAGAACTAATATCAGTCCCCAAGAACGCCCGCCTCACAAAGCGCATCACTCTAGGGCGAGTATTGCCCTCTCTGAAGCAGATTAATTTGCCGATGAGCGCTCTGGCCCCACCAATACGACGCTCAATTATGCACTGCCAAGCTGGAATGGCTGGTTTCGGTCGTGTAGCTCTAGAGTCACTGACAAATTTGACGTGAGCTACACGACATGCCGCTACAGCCGCGCAGTACAGAATTGAATGAGTATAGGGGGTTAGGTCTTCGCAGGCGTCAAAATGACTTGACAAATGCGCATCCAGAACCGCCACCAGCAACCTATTTTTGTTATGCATGGGCGAACGAGGTAAGCGTGGTCTAAGTTCGGGCGACATGAACCGATATTCCCGAATCGCACCCTACAAAGCATTCCTCAATTCCTCATTGCACTGGATACTTACATTTGTAGCCCTGTCATTACTCCCCTCGTCAGCATGGCTAATATTAGACTGCGGTAGTACTGCAGCAGTCTGCGACTGGTGGCGATGACATGGCTACTTTGCATTTCACTTCGCAGGCGATCAAGTACAGTGTCATCTAACATATGATTACGCTGAATAACCCGCACCTGATCCGATAGTCGTTGTGCCGAAACGTTGACAGCTGGCTCAAGCACCTGAAAAAGAGAGAGCATCCGAACACGGTACGCGGTCAGATTGTTTCCTCCCTCTGTAGCCCCATAGTATGAGCGCATGACATTTTCATTGATGGATCGTGTCCATCTCATGCGCCGCACACTTCCGTCTGGAGATGGGACCCTATCAGAGGCTAGTGGGCCTCGAGGTTCTAAACCGTCCGGTGGCCGGCGTTCTCCCCGTCGACGAGCAGGTGGTGGTGTCGTGGGCGGAGAGAAATACTCGTCGCTCGAGCTCGATGCAACTACCGCGGCCGGTGTCGTCACAGCGCTCACAGTGGGGCTGGGTACCGGCGGCGGCGAGGCGGAGCTGAGCGAAGAGTCTGGCGATGGCAGGTGTGCACGTCGTGCGGCAGATCTTGTCAACATTTTTACGTTCTGATGTTACGATATTTTTTTGTGTTCTAACGGAGATGACATGACAGATGTCACCTCCGGTTCGGCAGTTTTTGGTAAAAGTTTATTGTATTTTTTTAAACGGAAAATTGGTTGAGTATTTGGTTTTTGGTTGGTAAATTCACAATAACTAGATATAAAAACTGATTCTAAAAATGTATATGACTAAAAATATTAAAATATCGGGAAGTTGACTTGTTAACGTTGGTGTTGCCGTTTTTTTTATTATTATTAATTAATCACAATTTGTACAAGAATAGAATAGACGGCCACCCCCAAACTAGGCATTTGCCTGTATCTTGGGATTCAGAGTTGCGACATTTTCAAAGTGTGGTACATGTTGTACAGACGCCAGCACATCCAGCTACTACAATCTGTCAAATTTCTTTAATAGATTTTCAACTTTATCGTTAAAGCATTACGGTTCAAGGTTGATTGGGAAAATTTGACAGTTTCGGGTAGCTTGACCTGCTGGCGTCTGCCAGCAGGTCAAGCAATAATCACTATGTACAGACTACATAGTTATTATTGCAAGATAGGAAAACAAAAACTAAACTAAAATTAATTAAAATAAAAATCCGCAAAATTACCAGTATTAGCTTACCGGCGTTCCTGTCCTCTGTCCACAACACCGAAAAGTTGACCGGGAAAATTTTGGCCCCCTGCCTGGTTGTTTAGAGTCAACCAGGCAGGGGGCCAAAATTTTCCCGGTATGTTGGGAGACGGGAGTGCTTGAAGCTAGAGCCCTGACTCCCACTCACCCACAGCCAGCAGGCGGGCACGCTCAGCAGTATTGGTGGACGTATTGATAAGACTATTCCGTACCAACCTGCAGAGCGGCTCATCCCACTGTCTCTGGGAAGATGGGTTTACGGGCCGATCTGTATCCGGGCAAGCCGCTTTCCAGGCGTTCACCGCGTCTGTCAAGCAAGGCACATCAAGTTACTACAATCTGTCAAATTTCTTTAATAGATTTTCAACCTTACCAACCAACCTTAGTGCTTTATCGATAAAGTTAAAAATCTATTGAAGAAATTTGACAGATTGTAGTAACTTGATGTGCTGGCGTCCGTACAAGAAAGGCTTCTTGAGTATTGCTTTAATGACGGCTCTTTGTGCTCTTTCGACTTCGATAAATGCAGTTTTGCCAGCACCACCCCAGACGGAGATTTCGTATTGAAGGACAGACTGGTAGAGACCAAGGTAAACAGTGCGGAGTATGGGGATGGGTGTGCAGTCACGTAGTTTTTTCATCTATACTTATAATAAATCTGTAGAAGTGAAAATTCTGTACATTGAAAATATCAAAAAAATAAATGGCAGGGGGTGTTACTAGACCGATACCGAACCCAAAAATGTGATTAAAAAAAAATTTGTCGGTCTGTCTGTCTGTCTGTCTGTCTGTCTGTTTGTTCAGGCATCACGCAAAAACTACCGGTTCGATTACGATGAAACTTGGTATAATTATTCTTTAATATCCTGGGCACCACACTGGGTACTTTTTATCCTGGAAAAGTATATACAATAAAAAACAAACTTAATTTTGCGGTTCGATCCCTAGACCCGATTACTGTAACGACCGCAAATAATAAGTTTGTCGTAGGTTACGTCACCCGCAGTGGAGTTCACTAAGGGGCGCTGCACACGGCTAAGATACTATAACATTTTATCTTAAGATACAATATCGCTCGCCATACAATTCAATGGACTATCACACACGACGAAGATGATAAATAATATTTCATATTTTGAATTTTGCTTATTTATTGAGTTTAGATTAGTTATCATCAGAAATAGGTTTATTTAGGTAGGTAGGTATTTTATTTTCTGTTATTGAGTTTATTTTTTTTTAAATTAGGTAGGTACTTAGGTTTACTTTTATAAGGCGTAGACGTAAATAATAAATAATCAAAAACAACTACCTTTTGAAGAGTGAAGTGGGGTCTTAAAAAATAACAGATTTGACTAAATGCGTATGAAAATGAAAATATACACGCTAAGTACTTATATAAAAAACATTTATTTTTTATTTTTGTTTGTCTGTTTGTTGCGGCTAATCTTCGAAACGGCTGGACCGGTTCTGACGGAACTTTCACTGGCAGATAGCTGATGTTATGGAGTAACATAGATTTAATTATTTAAACTTTTTGCATACAAAAAAGGTACAACGGCTGGCTTAATGCCTTAATAGGCTGTATAGGCTACTTTTTGTTTCGGTAGCATGTTCCCGTGGGATAATTTCCGACATCCACGCGGGCGAAGCCGCGGGCAGAAGCTAGTTATATGAATAAGTTTTCTAACTCGACCGGAGAGTGTGTGTATATGTTGTTTATAAGATAAGTTCTCGTCTAAGGTAATTCCTAAATATCTCATGGATTGAATGCGGTCGATTACGGTACATGAACAGTTTGTGGGTTGGGGGTGGAGGCTATTGTTGCAAGTATGAAATTTGAGACTTAGGTGTTGGGGTCTTGATGCTTTAGATTTATCTCCAAGCTTAGGTTGAATATATGGGTTAGTTTTATGATTATACAGGGATGTGATAACTACTACCGAGAGGACTCTCATGTACAGACCGTTCACAATTAAGTGCCAACGATGGTGAAACCAAGGATAAATCCAGTGCATTGGGATGCCATGTTAGAGCACCAACTGTTGTTGCTTGACCATCATTAAGCAGAACCAAATTATTTTCGTCAATGACTTCTAAGATTTCTCTACCTCTTGGAGAGTCAGAAACACATCCCCAGAAGGTGTGATGGGCATTAAAGTCCCCAGCAAATATAAGAGGACCAGGAATAGACTTCACCAATAAATCAATATCACCTTTATTAAAAGCTGGATTAGAGTTAAGAGGACTATAAAAACTGACTAAACCTACTTCTTTATTAGGTAACTGTAATTTTTACACAAATGTCTTGTAATAATTGTCAAAATAGGTGTTAATTTTAGTATATGTAATGCTTTCATGAATTATAATTGCAACTCCATTGCGTTTGTTACCACAATCATTTCTTTCAATATTGTAATTTTTTATTCTAAAAGATTGATCAAGTCTGAACCATGTTTCAGAAATTATTGATATATGTATATTTTGTGCATAGAGGAAATTAATAAATATGTATAGGTTTATTGCTATTAAGACTTTGCGCATTCCATTGAAATATATTTAAGTTTGACAGATGCATTATGAGGATGAAGGAAATTTCCTACTTAGGGTTGTTTTTAAAGCCGGTTTAATTGATGATGAGTCAATAGGTACATCTTTAGTGGTAACTATTTTTGTAATCGTTTCTACTAATGTACTTATAAATTTATCGGATTTCATTAGATTATTAATTTGTACATCTAAAGTTCGAGCAGTTACAGCTGGGAATGCGTTAACGTCGAAAAGATCAGAGTACCTATGTGACAGTTCGTGACTTAATTTTATTTTCTTCAACTTTTTGTTTTTTAATTGGGCAAGATGAGGAGATAGCTATGTGATTACCTTTGCAGTTTGCGCATTTGGCATCCTTGGGGTCAACCTGACAATTCTTAAAATTATGGTTTAATGTACAAATTGAACATACCTCAGTATTGCGACAGAATTTAGCAATATGTCCATATCACAGATACTTAAGGCATTGTTTTACTGGTGGTATGTAATTACTCATTTCCTGACGCCATGAGTCCAAGTAAATGTACTGAGGAAGAATAGTGGAGGCGAAGGTTATCGCAACAGCCTGTGTAGGGACGAAAGCTACGCTAGCGTCACTTCTGACCCTACGCATGAAGCGCTTAACTTGAATTACATTTTTGGAACTACCAATCAATGAGTAAATTTGTTTATTGGACATTTCTACGGAACCGAAGTAAGGACTCCCGTTACTTCAGTATCTCCAGCCGGGATAGTTGCCTTAAGAGACAACTGATCTAACAACTTTTTATTCTGTAAAAAATATTAGCATTATCTGGTAGGTCAAATGTTATGCCGACTTTGTATTTATTAATGGTAGGTACCTACGTAGATGCATGACGCCTGAAACGCCATGCTCCCGTAAACCTTTTGATAGGGCCATACGATCCCTATCGCTAAATGACACATCTTCTTCAATAGGCTGATATCACACTGACGATCTGCGAGCGAAGCGAGTGCGTAACGAACTCGCAGCACGAAGACGCTGCGGACGATTGATCCCATATAACGGGACGATTTTGAATTTCAGTTATAAATAACTCTGTATACATTGTATCACGTTTGAACCCCTCAACAATGTTATGTCCGCTCGTGTGTTTGATACAACTGAATTGAGGTGGTGCGGACTGTTGAACATGAGTGCACCAAAGTGGCGTCGACGGGGCTATTCGCGACGAGCTCGCTGCGCGCCCGGGGCGAATTCGCCGCGCACTCGCTTCGCTTGCAAATCGCCAGTGTGATAAGGCCCTTATGTTATAAAATACAATGAGGTCCGCTTGTTTGGTATTTGTTTGAAAAAACGCGCCTTTACATTTTTACAGTTTCCCGCCTTTTTTTTTTCCTGTCAAGTCAAGCTAAAGGTAAACATTGCAAGATAAACAAATGCTGCATTCCGAATTATGCCATAATCGCTCACAGCGGTCACATTAATTATTTGCATTCCGATTTGAATTTATCACGATTAGCTGAGAGTTGTCAACAATTCGGAACGGTTATGAACGCGCTCACTGGTGTATACAACACCACATTTCTTCTTTTTCTTTGGTTAGGTGGAGACTGCAGGCAAAAGCACAGTTTCGAATATGCTACGTTAGTTTAAAGATGTCAAAATATATGATGCAACTCAAAACAAAATTGCTCAACTGTATTTTTGACAGTGCTTACAGTGATATTATTTTATAGCATGGTCGGCGTTATCGCAAGATGGTGCATGTCATGACGTCACCCAAGACGATTCACAGGACCTCGCTATCGCACTCACACTAATTGGGAACGGGGATAAGCACGCTAAAATCACTAACCTCTATATTATACAAGTATGCTGCACATCATATTATCGATGACAAAACGAAGATATTTGATTTTCGCCATTTTGGCGCCGATAACAACGTGAGCGTCTGTGGAACTAATACTTTGATACTGAATTTTACAAAATGCGCGTACTGTCATGATAAAAATGTGCTAATAATATCTCGTAGTATAATAATACAAAATACACAAAAAAGTCTTATTCCACGATTTAGACCTAATTGTCAGTTCACACCGTGACGCGACTCGGTGTACTACTCAAAATATACTTTATTTTCTACACAGAAAGGTACACATTGCATTGTGAATACGTTGCGCCGAACTCTCACAATGCAATGTGTACCTTTTCGTGTAGAAAATAAAGTATATTTTGAGTCACTCTTTTAAAGTGTGCGCGCAGCGTCGCGTCGCGTCGCGTCTCGGTGTGAACTGACCCTAAGTCATCAGAGGCATACCAAAACAACACGACGACTATTTGCAACAGTGTGTCTATTTTAGTTCCTGAGACGCTCGAGGGTTGCTTTGAATCGGCACAAAAAACAACTGTCATTTCGTATAGTATATTTTAGTCCAGCGTACTTGTTTATTAGAGGTCAGTGGCTAAAATCGATTACAGCGCAACTCGGAACGCATCCAAACTGTCACCGTGTGCTGTCATCTGTCAGCTGTCCCTATCTTCATAAAAAAAATCAAAAAGATATAATTTCAGTATATTACAAAGTACTCTGTGGATATAATCTTATGAAAACGTAGCACGTAACTTAACTATTAATAAAGTAAAACGGCTCCAACTTTATCTCCACATCCATCAGCAATGAATCTAAGAAAATCTATTTAAAATGAGTATTGAGGACAAACTTAAGGCCACACTAAAATATTTGAAAATTGTAGTAGGAGCAGGCACTGGCTGTTTTACAATTTATTACAATATCGTGCAAACGTGCAAAACATTAGGAAATATAGTAAATCCACGTGTATTTGAAAGGGAAAAGAAACATGCAGCCGAATATATTTACGTCGATGACCCTTCCTACAATCGAACTTTCCAACTTGAATACGATAAAGCGACAAGGCAGCCTGTGGGTTTCGGTCGCATTTGGAAAAGTTTAAAGCATTCGTTAGCTTGGAGACTGTTGTGGTTATGCCGTCATGGAAATAAAGATCAGCGGAATATAGCCTTGGAACAACTTGCCGCTTTTAAGAATAACAAAATTTGGGATTGCTGTAAACTTGCTCAAGCTATAGATGGCAACACAGCAGTTCTACTGGCGCGGACTCGTGGTGTCGACCTCCGATATTTCCTTCCACCTCCAATTCACGTTAGACGTGCAGCACAGTCATCGGAACTCATCTCATATAAATTTCGAGACCTTATAACGGCAGTACAAAACATAAATCCCCATTGTTGCATTGAACTCTTCCTCTCTAAATACTTTGCAAATGTACAAGAGGCGGCAGTGGAGTCAGATAGTATTCCACCCAAACCTGACAATATTAGTGAAAGAGATCTATGTATATTGTGTATGGATGCTTTGTACCACCATGTAAGTCTTTTTAACGTAGCGGAATATGACAAGGATCAATCTGTGAAAAAATTCGTTGACATGGGTGGTCTATCAATATTAGCTGAAGCCTTGTTACGACATCCTAATGATCCGGACTGTGACCTGGCAGTACTCAAAATCCTTACAGTTTTAAGTGTGCATTGTTGTTTACTATCACAGTTTTTCCAAAATGGTCTCCTTGGTGAATTAGCAAGACTCATACGGTCCAAAGATATACGTTTGTCTAGTTCCGCAGCAGTATGTCTTGCAAATTTGTCAGGAGAGTATTGCTACAGACCTGGTTTATTTCTGTTACATCCTCTGTATAGAAGCACTGCTCCTAATTCTTGTGATACCTTGCTTGTGCATGGACTTAGAGGAGGAGTATTTGTTACGTGGAGACAACGAGACAGAAAATGTGCTGAGCCCATTGGAATCATAGAAGTTACTATAGCAGACAATGATTGTGAAACTAGTGAGCCTGTAAAAAAACCACCACCAAAAACATATCTTGACCCTGAAATGAAGCAGGTGATGGATGATTTGATAGAAATAGGAGAAGAGGTGTTTCTATCAGAACTAGAGGTGGTTCTTCATGATATTCCTATTGAAGCTAAGAGAGAACCTAAAACATCCTACACATTGACTGCTAATCATAAACGTCATGCACTAAACCAAGAAGAAGAAGACAAATTTAATTACACAGTGTGTTGGCCAAAAGACTGGCTGCCAAAAGACGTGAGTAACTTAAGGATACTTGGTGTCAATTATTGGAGTTCACTTTCAGAGTGGCTTGAACGCTGCCCTATGCAATCTGCAGATATTGCAACCCGAGCCACGGAACTGGTTCCCGCCCTTATAGATGCTGGTGTTGGCTGTAAAGGGACTCCGGTTGTTTGGCTGGCCCATTCCATGGGTGGACTAATTGTCAAGCAAGTACTAGTCGAAGCCTCACAAAGCGACCAGCAGGCTTTGAAAAAAGTTGCTAGTAACACTAAAGCCGTTTTGTTCTTCAGTACTCCACACAAAGGTAGTGCTATGGCTGCTATGCCTCGAGCTGCTGCTGCTGTACTGTGGCCTTCCAATGATGTGAGACAGTTACAGGAGAACTCACCAGTTTTGTTAGATCTACATAAATCATTCATAACGTTTGCAGATGCATACGGCTGGGAAACTATTAGTTTTGTAGAAACCATGCCAACATTAGTAACGGCATTCAAAGTTCCTGTACACTTTGTTGAGTCATTTTCGGCGGACTTGGGCCGCGGCGAATATTATCAGCTACCTCTAGATCATCTGTCGATATGCAAACCAGCCACCCGACAGTCAATTTTATATACTACAGTAATAGATGTTTTGCAAAGAGTATCCACAAAAGAGGTTGAGTCACCATCAAGTTCTTTTATACAAAAGATAATAGAGGCTTTAAGAACAAAAGCCAAGAAAGTATTAGAAACCATAGATGATAATCAAACACATACAGGTTTACGATGGACTGAGAGGATATTGTTGAACGCTTTCACAGATGATTTTGCTGATTAATATTAAAAATAGTTATTTTGGAGTACCTATAGCCATACCTACCTATTGAATTTTCTTTTGAGTAGACTAGATTTTAACCAAGTAATGCATTTTCGAATGAGTCCCTTTTTTGCAGTATTACCATAAACAGTGAATATTGAATAACTTTTGATATTGTTTAAAAAATAGGTAGTACTTAACAATAGTATTATTTTCGAAATAAATTAGTTTAAATGTATATTTGCATTGATATTCTTATTACCCTGCGATGTCTGGGAACTCTAATTCTAATCCCGAAAATATAATTTTTAGAATTTTTGTTTATTTGACAATTCTGAATGTATGGTCCAGTATCACGCAAAAACTGCAGGATAGATTTTGTTCAAATTTTGCATACATATAACCTATGAGTCTGGTCAATCTGTAGGATACAAATTATCACGCTATTTGCTATGGAGGATGAGCAATATTACAATTGTTCGTATTCTTCTATAGTTTACCGCAAATTTTAAAAAGACTAGCCAAAATTTTGCAAATAGTTACAGATTTAATCCTTTATATGATTGTCATCACGCTATACCTTTATGGAGCGAAGCAGTCAATCATGACATATTATACAGGGTGGATTTTCGAGATGGGCCATGTATCTTAATCGTTGTCGCCACAAGGAAATGGTCTTAGGAGACTGTTCGTAACTTTTTTAAACATTTTGAACTGCATTCACAGATTTTTTAAATGGTACCTACAGTCAGCAAGAAAATGGGCAATTTTCACAAAAAAAATGTTTGATGCCAATCTATCCTGTTTCTTTTATGGACGCGATGCGACCGGCAGCTAGGAACATTACATACGTTTCGATTTTTTGTTGAGCAGAACGCCATCTCTGTCACAGATAGCCAAATTAAAAATACTGTGTTGCAATATTAAAATATATAATCATGATGACTGGAAATTGTGTGAAACACAAGCACACATGAAATAATTAACTCAAAATATTGGTCAATAAATGACAAAAAATAAAAATTAAGCATTATATCAAGTATTATGAATTTTCTAAACGGTTCTGGAAGGTGTTTTTTCTTCATTTAACTAATGGGAATTCATTATCGTTGTAATGGTAACACTAATTGCAATTGTCTAATCTAATGCATAGACATAAAAATAGTACTCTTTGGCATAGACTACTATTATAAACTAGAGAGTCTAATCCTACTTTACTCTATGGTCTAATCTAATGTCTGTTCGCGCGCGAGTGCCGTTTTCACCGTTTTCGTACGGAATTACGGATATTATTTTTGCAAATAAACCAGAGAGAAGTTTTTGTTTTGTGAAATATTGAGCATAGGCACTGTTTAACAGTTTGGACCCAATAATTGCGAATAGTGAACTGAACATTGACTGCACTTCCATCATGTCACAAAACTCTTGTTGTGTACCTGGATGTCTAGTGACTAAGAAAGAGGGTATGTACATACTTTTTATTTAGTATAGTTACTGTTGTACCCTGGCCCGTCTTCATAAAACTTGGTTCTTCACAACATGTCACTTATTCTACCTACCCCAATTGCCATCGATTCCTATATATAGAAGAAACTTCACGACTATTATATAAAATGAGTCAATGTTTTCTCTACTATGGTATAAACAATGACTCAAAACTTCCTCCTTGGTAGGTACCTACTTTCTATAATAAATTGGATATAAAATATAACATGCTGTTTTGTTTCTCAGGCAAACCTCTCCACCGCTTTCCGAACCCAGATGTGAATGCAGAGAAATTCAATACTTGGATTGCAAAAATTGGCGGTGAAATGGCTACAATGGATTTTATTTGTTTATAGCAACTGACGTGTCTGTCATAAACATTTTGAAGCAATTGACAAGGTATCCAAGAAATAGACAGTGTAAATTAGCAATTCCAGTGTTGTACTTGCCAGGTAATATATTAATTTCATTAAAACATTTGTTGTGAAATAGCTAGCAGTTTGAATAGAATATCAAAAGATTAGATAGATCTTTTTACATACTTTGCTTTTTACATAAACATTCAAACGTAACTAATGAGACATAATTAATTTTCTATTGTATGTCGACTCAATGAGTCGGAGTACCGGCGGAGGGGTAATCAAAATGTTTCATTTTCAGAAAACTACATACTGAATCAGCTACCTTGCCTTCCCTGCCTTCAACATCTGGTGTTCAAAAGATTCAATCTGATATTCATATGAGAGGTTTGTACCTTATTTACAAAGTGAGCTAAAAGCAGAAAATTTGAAATTATGTTTACTTCAGAGTTGTAACTTAAATTTAAGTTTTCTGAAAAGCATTTCTACTAAAGAATATCATAAGATGCCGTTTTTACTGACTGACTTTGTGTTTACTCTGCACTACGAATTTAGAGACGAATATAAAAGGATTATCCTATTTTATAAACACTAGTTGTTAACTGTCAAAATTTTAAGAAAATGCATCTTTTTACATAAATAATGTTAATGTTTAACTTTCAGATCAACTGTTTACTGAATCTATAACCCTGCCTGCCCTACCTTCAACATCTGGTGTTCAAAAGACTCAATCTGATATTCATATGAGAGGTTTGTGTCTTATTTATAAAGTGTGATATAAGCAGAAAATTTGAAATCATGTGTACAACAAAGTTGTAACCTAAGCTTTCAGAAAATCATTTAATTTAATGAATATCAAACAATTATGTTATCTTTTAACTTATATAGTGTAACTATTTCAGTTTCAGATCAAATGTTTACTGAAACTGTTAATATCCCTGCCCCATGTTCAACATCTTGTGTTCAAGAGACTTCATCACATGTTCAGCTGAGAGGTTTGTATGTTATCATAATTATGTAGATTAATTGAGCTAAAGTAATAGAACTATTTAATAAAAGGAAGCTATTTATTAACCCTGTGTCAATAACCATTCCTCAAAATGACGACGCGTACCTTGCGCATTTAGTGTTTCGGTAAGATCCCCACCCCACCACCCCGCCCGTTTCTAATACCTTCCTAATTCGCATCGCTAGTGACCCGCAATCACTCATTGTGTACGTACGCTTATTAGATCGGGATATATCGTGTGATCGTCGTAAAATTTACGAAAGGTATCTACGTAACTTTTTTCAAAGTTGTGCATTTATTTTTTGTCAATTATTTTCAATAATTGCTATTAGACCATATTATTTTTATGTTATACTATGACGTAATAATTACTATATTTTATAAATCACTAATAGACTTCAATGTTATTTGCAACTTTTTGATATTTTGTTGTTTTTTTTAGATTTGAAATGTATTTAATTTTGGTTTTTTATACTTTCAGATGGATTTGAGGAGTCAAAATGATTTTTTTTACAATGGTTACTTAATTCGGAAACGGAGTCAATACCCGATAATCAACCACAGCCTTCGGCATCCGAGGATGGTAATCATTTAGAGACGGAAATTCATACCGAAGCTGATGGAAGCGACGAGGATGCTGCAGATTTGTCGGACGACGAGTTCTTCGTTCCACGTCGTAGTCACAGTCGAAGGTTAGTCATAGATTCCGATGACGATACTTCACTGACATCATGTATGATGATCAGATGGATTCTGAACATGAGGAACCACCACAGCAGCAATCAATCATTCAACCAAGACAGAATATCCTGTACGCTAAGAATCAACACAAATGGTCTACAAAACCTCGAGACCCACGTACTCGCACGGCTGCTCGTAATGTGCTGCTTATTGTACTTGGTCCCGCAGGCATGGCTAAAGAACTCTCACAGCCAAAAGATCTATTTTATCTTTTTGTAGAGGAGGAAATGATCGACGTTATTGTACAATATACGAATGTCGAGATTGACATAAAAAACAATAAGTATAAAACATCTAAGTATACTACTACACAAACGTCGGCCAATGAAATCAAGGCATTGCTGGGTCTGCTTATTCAATCTGCTGGTCTCAAAAGTAATCATTTGCCAACACGAACTTTGTTTGATACCTTGAGAAGTGCAAAAACTTACAAAGCCTGCATGAGTGCTGAAAGGTGCGACTTTTTACTGAGATGTATGAGATTTGATGACAGAAATACTAGACAAGAGAGAAGGGAATCTGATAGACTGGCGCCAATTAGAAATTTCTGGGAACAGTTTATAGAAAACTGCATGAAATGGTACAAGCCAGGTTCGTGGACGAACACAACTGGTCGGATTTAGAGGACGCTGCCTTTTTCTCTTGTACATCCCTAATAAGCCCAACAAATATGGCTTGAAGCTTGTGATGGTGGCTGATTCTAGTACAAAGTACATGTGCAATGCTATGCCTTATATGGGAAAAAACACAAACACAGGTAATGAGCCATTAGCAAATTATTTTGTGATGGAGCTATCTAAACCGTACCATGGGTGAAACCGGAATATAACCATGGATAATTCGTTTATATCGGTTCCTCTGGCCACTGAACTGTTGAAACCACCATATAAGCTCACAGTGGTAGGTACTCTACGAAACAATAAGCGAGAGATCCCCAAAGAAATGAATAATTCTAGAAATAGACGAGTAGGTACTTCGAGGTTCAGTTTCGATAAAGAAATGACGTTGGTGTCTTATAAACCTAAGTCAAATAAGGTCGTTTACCTTCTTTCTACGATACATGATCAACCTGCCATCAATATCGATTCAAAAAAGCGCGAAATTATTGAATTCTACAATTCCACAAAGGGTGCGGTTGATACTGTAGATCAGATGTGCTCGATCACGAGTAACAGCCGTAAGACCAATCGATGGCCGCTATGCTTGTTCTACGACCTCTTAAATCTGTCTATAGTGAATGCTTATGTCATCCACGTCTCTAACGCGATCCGAAATGGAAAAAAACCCATGAGAAGAAGGCCTTTTGCGTTAGAAATGGCAGACGAACTGATGAAGCCTTGGCTGCAAGAGAGAAATCAGACTGTAACTTTGCAACGAAATCTGAAGCAGATCATCGCGGAGATCCTGAAAATTGATGACCCTCAAGAAGATTCTAGTCAAGACGTTCCCAGAACGCGCAATACTTGCAGCTACTGTCCTGCAAAAAAACGTCGTGTGACCACTACCTTCTGCAAGGGCTGCAAAAAAGCGATTTGCAGAGAGCATATTGTTTCGATGTGCAGTCATTGTTCATTGTAGCTTATTTCTAAAACAGATGTTATTTGATTAAGAGAAAACTAAGACTGATAATAAAAGTCGTTTTGTGTCGTAAATAAAGTTAATTAAATAAATATCAATGTTTTAATTCGTCGTAAAATTTACGAATGGTGAGTGATAACGTTACTTGAAATTATGGTTAGTGAGCTAGGGTTAATAAGACTAATAAAATCATATCATTCATTACAACAAGAGAAACATGTAATTTATAGTAATTTGAAAGAAAACTGAGTAAAAAGATTGAGACTGATGATTGAGTCAAATGAACCATAAATAGGTTGTAATTTATCTACCATAGTTTACTTACAAACAAAGTTAATTAACTTGTGAATATTTTTGCTATAATAAACATCTAATTTACAGGACATGGACAGGATATTAAGTGGAAAGGCCCTAAAAATAAATCAACTAAACCAAAAGGTAGATTTTGTACAACTTTATATTATTATTTGATGTCAACCTCACTGCTCAAGGAAATTTCAATGAAATGAATGAATTTATCTAGTAATAATAACATCATCCAAACTATAATAATAATAATTAATAATAATTTATTTAATAAAAACGTTTACAAAAGGTGTACATTTAGCCAAGAGTGGCAAATTTCCCATACAATTATAGTGCCTAAAATAAACTACAACTAAAATATTTATTTTTTATTACAGGTGGAAATAATAATGGTTCGGAATTCGAGTGTTAGGTAGCGACCCACCCGAACTAGGTTTAATTCAAACCTGTGTTTCAGGCAAAACTAGTGTTATAATGAAATTTAGTACAACATATAACACTTGTTTGGATGATATTATGGTTACTATGACACTGGTTGTTTTAATCTTGGCAATAAACTAAGTCATGGGTGTAGATATAGTCTTGTATGCAACTGTACATAATTAGGTATTAAAACAATCATGTGATACTATTATCACACTCGGCTTCGCCTCATGTGATAAACCCACATTCGTGTTTCACCACCCTTTGTTACAAAACAGTGAGACACAACAGTTGCATAATTAACTATTTTAGAATTTCTAATAAAAATGACTACCTATTTTTTTCTGTTTACTCAGGCCATTTTTTTTTCAGGTCTTTGTGTACCTATAACAAAACATAGAGAATATAAATCTCTTTTAAAGCAGCTGGAGAAATCTGAAAGCGCTGGACAAGAATCTCAGCATTCAACATTATGTCATCGGAAATGTCAGCTACTGCAATGATATTCTGCCAAGTGCAAGTCTCTCAGAGTGGCAAGAAGAAACCTGGTAGAAGATTCACACTGGATCAAAAAAATTGGCTTTATCGTTGTATAAGCCGTCACCTAAGGCTTATCGCTTACTTAGACAAATGTGTGTTTTGCCGAGTAGAAGAATTTAATGCACAAATTAAATTGATGTAAAAGCTGGTGTCAATGAATTAATATTTGAACATTTAAAAAATAGAGTAGCAAAACTGCCTGACAATTACAAATATTGCTCAATTTTGTTTGATGAGATGGTGAGTGGACCAGCGATTACGTATGACAAAAACCATTATAAAATTATTGGATTTGTCGACAATGGAGAACAAACTGAACGAGAATTTTGTGATCACGGCCTAGTTTTAATGATCAGAGGCATCGTTAA
Organism: Apamea monoglypha; assembly: GCA_911387795.2. Lineage (NCBI taxonomy): Eukaryota > Metazoa > Arthropoda > Insecta > Lepidoptera > Noctuidae > Apamea > Apamea monoglypha. Next base: position 26,780,130 of record OU426914.1, on the reverse strand, counting down.
AAAATTCAAGCAGCCGATAGCATATTATTATTGCCATTATTGCCGTGGAAGCACTAAGACTATTGAGCTCAAAGCTCAAATTAAAAATATTATTTTAAAAGTGCAAGAAACTGGGTTAAATGTTGTTGCAACCATTTGTGACCAAGGCACTTCCAATGTGGCAGCCATTAACTTATTATTGAAGGAGACATGAGAAAAGTTTATAAGAAAATGTAAAGAATAACGGGAAGGGTTTTACAAGGTGGGCAAAGACAAAATTTTCCCCCTATATGATCCACCTCACCTCATCAAAGGGATAAGAAGTAACCTATTAAAAAAAAAAAATTAAATACACAATGAAAGGAAAAGAATGCATGGTTAAATGGGGGACCATTTAGCCATGCATTCTTTTTCTTTCATTGTGTATTTTAAATTACACAATGAAATAAATTGTGCCCTTAAATAATAGTTGCCCATCATACAGAGGTGTCAAGCTAGTGCCGAGACTGAATACTCTTCATGTATTACCCAATTTAATCCCAAAGATGAGGGTGAAACAATGAGAGTCAGTCAGTCAGTTGGAGTGGGACTTGGGTGTTTAGCAGGTATGCAAACATTTTCTACAATATAAATGTTGTTTTTAAATAATTGATACATATGCACTTCCTCATAATTTACTCTCTTGTACATGTTCAGTACTAATAACTTATCTCTTGCCTTGTTATTATTATTATAGTATTATTTGAGTAGACATTCTGGCCATCCCCTCATCATGAAAACTGTGAGATAAACAACTGCTCTTGTCTGGATTATAATATAAATACAATCATAGCCCGAAATGTCAAAAAATGCCAGCTGATTCATACAAAAGCTCATATGTTCATGAAAGTATTTATTTTCATTGCAGATATGGGGGTTCTGGAAAAAGACAGTCATGAGACAGCGCACGTCCTAATGTTCTTCGACGACCTATTTGACAGCGTCAATGGCAGCTAGAAAAAGTATCGTGCTGCAGTTACCCCAACTTCACCACATCACAATTTGTGGAATTATAGTGTCCCTATTCTCAAAACAATGAAATTTGTAAATGGTGATACCATTTACAAACTCAAATAGTAGTGTCACAAATCAAGGAGTAGTGTCTTCTTTGTCCAGTTGGATTAAAACTATAGGTTTTAAAAATATTGTACATCTTTTAAATTCAAAGGGGATCAATTCCTTATTGCTGCGTAATTTCAACCAGAATCCATTGGAGAATTTTTTTGGAGCAATTGAGCTCATGGCCATAGCAATATAACGCCTACGTCGTCAGCATTTGAAGGTGCTTTTAAGACACTTCTAATTAACAATATGACATTTTCACATTCAGTTGGATCAAACTGTGAAAAAGATGACAGTGTTTGTCTCCAGACGCTAAAATCTTTTTAACGAATCCTGGAAACAACTACACAACAACTGAATGTGAAGATAAAATATACTGTGCTCATATGTGTATAGACCTTTTAAATACAGATGCATTATTAACAAGTAAAACTCCAGTGGACATGGAAAAAAGCGCAGCAATTGGTTATTGCAGCGGCTGGATAGCACAACTGGCAAAAAAAAAAAAATGTGTACAAAAACTGCCACTTGCAGGCATGATTTAGAAGAAGAAAATATTTTAAATTTTCATAAATATATAAGAATGAAAGAATATGAAAATAAAAAGTGGTTGTGCTATCCTACTGGGGCGCTGTTTAATTTCTTTGCCTAAGTAGAACACATTTGCAATAATATTTTTAGATATATTCAATTAATTATTACTATAATTTAAATTTAAAGTTTCTGTCCTGTGAAATGTTAATGTCCTGTAAATTTCAGTTGTTATAAAAAAAAACAAATGCATAAAAATGAGTTATCAAATTTTCTATTAAACAAATCAACCAAGTTTTTTATTAATAATTGGTGCAAAGAGACCAACAGTATCCTTACTGGAAAAACAACCTTTTGGGATAAAAATGACCCCATGAAGGAAAAAAGGCACTACTCCAAAAATAAAGGGAGGAAGCGAATAAGACTAAATAATATGTTACCTATTAAATGTTTAATCTAACCCACATAAGATAAAAGAAAGAATAAACTTTTTTTATCTTTAATTCCGAGTTACTTAGCTAGACCCTAAAATTGGCTGACCCAAGAAGAAACGACGAATTACCTATGCATTCGAGATGTGGTCAGTCAGACACGTCACAGCGCAGCGTCGCGTCTAAGAGTTGAAAGCACTTCTTACGATGGTCTGCTCATGGAAATAAACAGCCAATAATGCCGCAAGTCGAAATAATAAAATGTTAAATTCATACATCCACTGATAGACGCTCAGCCTAAAGCCCTGGGTCTAGAAATAAGCAGGAAATTTAGCACGGGACAAGGAACCCTCTTAAGCAACGACAGTGAGCACTAAGGGCCAAAGACATACACACGATACGACGTCGCAGTGTGGAAGGATTATTGAATGTTCCTCCCCTAAAGAGTTTACTAAATAGATAGGGGATAGGGGATGAAAGTTCGGCATTTTTGCCGATAGGAACATCATCAGGTAGAAAATAGATTATTTCGGACGTGACATGTAGCAAACTGCAGTCAAAGTTCGCTACTGGGCTGCAGCCCACCTGGCACTCCATTATGACAACGAAGGGGGTTGCGATCTTCACTCCTCAGGCCTCTTGGAATGACAGGTAGACGAGGAGTGAAGAAAGAACTCGATGGTGCGCGGAACATTTGCCACTTGCAGTCTGCTGCTGACCTCCAACCATCTGGACTCCTTTTTTTTTTTTTTTTCGTATGGGATATCTTCAAATGATCTCTCCCGCTCTGGGTGGAGCGGAAGGGAGTGTCAGTTACTGACTAAAACCCACCCATGTTCCTTCATTTGCCCTTTATGTTCCGGGGTAGCGGTAACCCTTTCGGACAATCACGCTGACCCGGCAGGCTTCGGCCCTAAGGGGTCAAATTATGCTAACAACTCTTTGAGACGCGCGTGGAACACTTACGCGCCGTCCGGCACGGGCCTGGTGCTGATCGGACGGTGAACTACCCATTGCTCTCCGCCCGCAACCATCTGGACTCCAGACATGGCCTTTTTGTGGATGTGGCCTATATTGCTACGCGAGTCATCATGAACAAACAACTGTCATAATAACTATATATTTTAGAGCTAATTAAGCTTGTAGGTAGTAGTAAACTAGCAATTAGTTATATTATAAAAGATGGTGAAGTCCACATCGTAGAACGTGTACTTCTTAATCGGAAGAAGCGCTATTATTTTTTAATTTTAAAGAAAAGTTCCTATACGTTTATACTGATCTGATAATATCATGAATAAATTTTCTAGTTGAAAGGAACGAAACGTATTCCCCCTTCCATAAGGTACCCCAAACCACTCAACTCCCCTTTTCTGCATTGGGTAAGTCGGTAAAACGGCAACGAGGGCGCATGAGAGAGATAGCATTCTCGCTTTCTCTGTCTACGGAGCGGGGGAGTGAGGAAGGCTTGGTCGCTCCCTAAAGCCATCTATTTGATTAAATCTGAACATTTAACGTGAAAGCTCTCTAATAGATGGAGCTAGTAGCGCTGCTGTAGAAGTTTCAATAAAGTTCGTGAGACGAGAGCTTGGGTAAAACTTTTTCCGGTTCGCGATCGAAATTACGATAACCGTTTGATAAAACACAAAAGGTAGACTGATTTAGTTGCAATAACGAATTAATATATTGAAGAAGATCCATTTCGTGATCTGCAATTGTTTTAAAATAGTTTTAACTGTATTATTTGAGTATAGATATACTTGAAAGTTAGTTTTGCTACTGGCTAGGCAATATCCTCGTTCCTTTCCGATAAAAAATACATTTATTTGATAGAGTACCCAAGGCTCAAAATGATTTTACGTTGAACGTCGAACGTTGACGTTGATTAACAACACAATTTTATTAAATAAAAGTTTATTTATAGTTATGATGACCAGCAAAATTATAATAAAAACTTTTTTTGGAATGTAAGAATTTTTTTATTTGATGGTTTTCTTCTATTTCTGACTAGGGAAGGTAAAAAGTAGTTCGCGCCTGCAGACGTGTAAGTAAAAAAAAGGTTAAAACCATATAAAATGTCTAAATATCTAACTGGAACTAAATAAATAGATACCCTTGGCTTCCTAATTTTAATTAAAAGACTTGACTTGTGTACCTTGTAAATATCTTTATGCTCTAACAGAAGTTAAGCATTTATGTTTTGGTTTTGACTCGCACTTGACACTGTCCAGCCAGTTATTTTTCAGTGGATTTTTCTGTCTAGATTCGAAAGCTCTTAATTTTTTTTTATGCAAATGGTTGGCGTCCAACATGAAGTACCTATAAACTAAAGGGCTGGTCAACTAGAACCAAGGTTGGGAATTCTAGTGTCTAAGGACATTGAGAATAAGCGTGCCAGCTAGCTAACATTGTCTTGAAAAATCTAAGTGAACCACAACATCGGGTGTTAACGTAAATTTGCCTGTAAATACTCAGAATTTGGGTTTATTTTAGTTTACTACAATGAACAGGAACTTAGTTCTAATAACAGTGCGTAACCTAGCCTTGATAGAGTTTTAAATTGTGGCTTAATTAAACCATTAATTCCTGCATAGTTTATTTACTATAATTTTATTCAAGTAGATAGGTCTCTAATTAAATTATTAATGGGAACCTTGAAAACGCCGTGCAGTTGGCACTTACACGAGCGCCAAGCTCGTGTAAGTGCCAAGTTTATAATATGTTTATATAGTTTCCTTGACCGGCGTCTTGTCAAGGAAACTATATACATAGAATACTCTCTACTCGACTCTTTATTTATGTAGGTACCACCTTATAAATTACGTATATACGTAAACGTAGAAATTGTTTGTGATGTATACAGTACCTAATAGGTGTCTGTTATTAACTGGCTAATAAAAAATACATGTCGTTTTTATATCGTTTTATTCGGCATTTTGTGGACTGTACTGCTATTCAGGAAAACTTAACTGACACAAAAACAAAATGGTTGGCATCAATATTATAAAACTATTGGTAATATAAGAGATAAATTAGTACTGTCTTTAAAATTAGCAATTCTTTCACTTTGCGCATTGACCCAGCTCAGGCGTTTGTCGAACTCCTACGCGCTTCGTCTACACGTCTGCTACGCGACTGCTACGCCGCTGCTACGCCGCTACTATGTGACTGCTACGCCGCTGCTACGCGACTGCTACGCCGCTGCTACGCGACTGCTACGCCTCTGCTACGCGCCTGCTACACTTCTACTTCTACTAGAATGCTGCATGCTCTGCTACGCGAAATCGATGCGTAGAGGAGCTACGGATTGCAGCGTTTGTTCGCATAGATTTGTCCCAAGCTTTCCTATAACTACGCGGACACACGAAGAGACATTAACAGCGACGTTGTTTTATATTATGCAGTAATAGATTTAAGACAAGTCGTGTGACACACACTTAATGACTTTAAAGTTCTGAAGCTTTCGTCAACATGATGTTAATACCCGAATGCTCATTCCTTGAAATATCACACGCAAACTCCGAGGATTAGTTTATAACAGTGTAAAGCGAAGTAATAGTGCTTTAAAAGGAAGGAAAATAGTCGTTAGTAAAAGGAACTTTGTCTATTGTATTTACTTTAAATAACTTTACAAATAGTTCCGCATTCTAGTGAATAAGAAAATGCTGTATTTTCCTTTCATTGTTTGTTACATTTAGTTCTTTTTTTGTTGTTTCAAATAAAAAATCAATAAGTAGTCTGTCAATACTATTGTAAAAATACCTCATAATAATTATAAATTTAAAGACCTTGTACAGCCACCAGCGCATCAAGCTACTACAATCTGTCAAATTTCTTTAATAGATTTTCAACTTTACCGCTAAAGCATTAGGTTCAAGGTTGATTGGGAAAATTTAACAGTTTCGGGAAGCTTGACCTGCTGGCGTACATAAAAATAAATTCGTTTGAGAAAAATAATGCACTTTATAATTTTTTTTCAACCATGTTATGTCTGTTCCGCCTGAAATGTACCTACTACTTACTTCCACTCATTTTCACATTTTCAGATCAGCTAGCAAGGGATCAATAAACCCGAAATTTTCTTCCCTCTCCCTCTCTTTTCACTGCTGTCTCTCTCTTTTATAGGAGAAGCACTCGACCTACTAAAAGGTAAGATGAATCAATTCATGAGTAACGTTTCCAAATATGTTGATTATTATTCTTGTTTATCACCTGGATTTTACAAAGTAAAAAAACTGGAAAAAGAACTTTCCGGAAGTATATGTAGATAGGTATGTATTTTCGGAAAGTTTTTTTTCTTTAATATTTTACTATCAGTCTGTTTAATTAAACAGACTAAAAGTGCAGTGCTGTTCTTAGTATTCAATTCCTGTCTGATAAATAAATCTATTGTTTTAAACACTTAGGGTTGATTTTTCCAACGCGAGATTACTTTATCCGAGGAATAATTTTGAATTCTTGACAGTTCTTCCATACAAAAACTGTCAGACGTCAATTTTGTACCACGAATAAAAAATATCAGTGGATTTAAAAATCAACCCTTACAGGTAGAAGTTCTAGAAATTGATTTAATGAAGAGTATATAATTAATAATAAAGAGATAATAATTGTTCGTTAGAGCAATATCTATTAAAATACTACAAGTACTGTAAATACTTTCTTATCTTGATTGAAAAAATAACAACAAAACGTGTGGATAAAGTTTTAGTAAAATACTAAGGACGCGTCCAAAAAGTTTACAAACGAATTTGTTAAGCGAAAAATCCATTACTTACATCAAAACGAAAAACTTGAACCAAAGGAAAACAGGCTTATCTGAAACTTCAAAGCACAGCTTCTGAAGCTTCAAACAGTTCTGGGTCCGGAACGAAAAACGAGACACGAGATTAGTGACGATGTGGTCACTGTAGGTAGCGTAACTTAGAGATTTACGAGTTCCCAAAAGTGGGCCACGAAGGCGTTATCACCATGGTAACCAGTCCATGTTGCTATCGATCCCCAAGTTGTCTCCGCGGCGAGGCCTGAGGGACGGTGGCCCACATCGCCGTGCCTTTGTTTCCCCTAAACTTTTGTTGTTCGCACCCGCCGCTGTATCAAATACTTACTTATTTCCGAGAATTTTCCCAGAGGATCTGAACTTAATCAGTTTACTGTAGGCTTTGTTATTGTTACATATAGCTTGTTAAGGGGATTTTACTTATTTATCTTGATATGAATTTTGGATACCTCTGTAAGCCTCTTATTTTCCTTATATGTATTTCTCTTTTATTTCTTGTCTTTGTGTATAGTATAAAATAATGAATAGGCAAATAATAGGTTTACTTAGTAATATATATTACTAGCAGCGACCCGCGTCACTTAAGTGTCGATCCCGTGGGCATATCGGGATAAAAAATATCCTATGTGTTATTCTGATGTATACCTAAGCTATTACTGTAAAGTTTCATCAAATTCCGTTCTATAGTTTTTGCGTGAAAGAGTAACAAACATCCATCCATCCATCCATACAAACTTTCGCGGTTATAATATTACTAACTGCGCCCCGCGGTTTCACCCGCATAATTTTGATCCCGCGGGAATATCGGGACAAAAAGTAGCATATATGTTAATCCTGGTTATAAACCATCTGTGTGCCAAATTTCATTAAAATCCGTTCAGTAGTTTCTGCGTGAAAGAGTAACAAACATCTATCCATCCATCCATACAAACTTTCACGTTTATAATATTAGTAGGATTATATATTATAATACAATACGTAATAGGATTACAGAGAAAATACCATACCGCGTCTTAATTGATTTTTGTGTTGATTGTGAAAAAGTGTAAACGTTTAAAGTGGGTCAATTACTAGATTAACGATATACAATCTTATACAAAACGACTTTTATCAGGGTATTTCCTGTATAATGGATTAGATAAGGAATAATGATACCTTCTGCTTCAATCACTAATTAGTTATTTCTCATTATAACCGACTTCAAAAAAAGGAAGAGTGTTTTTACCTCTGAACTCCGTCATTTATAAACTGACTAGCTGCGACCCGCGGTTTCACCCGCATAAGTTTCGATCCCGTGGGAATATCGGAATGAAAAGTATCCTATGTGTCAGTCCTGGTTATAAACTATATGTTTGCCAAATTTCACCCAAATCCGTTCAGTAGTGGTTGCGTGAAAGAGTAACAAACATCCATCCATCCATACAAAATTTCGCGTTTATATTTAATATTAGTAGGATAGGATGTACTGGCGTCCCTGCTCCGTACGGTTTTTAGGTACAGACTTCAACTTTATCGCTAAAACATTAAGGTTCAAGGTTGATTGGAAAAATTTGACAGGTTCGGGTAGCTTGACCTCTCGAAAAAAACATCAAGATTGCTACATAAACCTTCCGTTATAAATTCTCTAAATGATGGTGAATTCCGCATCAAAACTTAAGTAGTTTAGATGAACAATCCTGTCACACAGACAGTTACGAAAAGCGAATTTAATTTATAAATTATGCAGATGTAGGTTATATGATTCAAGACATAAAGTATTCTATCCTTTTTCCCTTGGCCTAGTTTCGATAAGTGAGTTTCAAGAATCTGCGCCATACGAGTGTAATTAAAACAAATCGATAGAGACCCCACCATTATTAACATCGATCGAGGTATTTCAATCCTACTAATAGAACAATACGCTCAGTGTTTTAACACAATCTTCCGAATGTTAGAATCCTTTTTAGAATTATGTAGCACGTGGCAACGAGTCAAAGTCAAATCATTTATTTCAAATAGGCACATAAATGCACTTTAGAACCTCAAAATTTACAAGAAAAACTTTTTTACAAAAAAAAAAAAAAAAAAAGAGTGAAAAATAACTTTAATTTCGGAAGTCGGTGTCGATGGGTTCTCAATTTCGTTGTTTGCCACCGCGACTTCCTTTGAAGAATTTTGCAAATTGGCTTGAATAAGAGTACCGAGGAAAAAAAAAACATGACCCGAATTCAAAACCTCCTCCTTTTTCTGAAGTCGGTTAACAATAGAATTGAGTCTGGTTGCCCTTCCAAAAGGTAGTTTCGTATGGAGAAGAATGGGCAAGAAACTCCAATTCATCTTTTAAAATGTTTAACAATATTTTGTATACATACTGAACTTTATACGATATGTACCTAGTGATTACCAACTAATTATAGTTACCGCGACATTTCACGATGTTTTAAAAGCTATCGATACCTTGACTCGGTCTTCAGACATGGACTGAATTTGTTCAACCTTAGTCTGTGAGACAAAATTAATGTTTAATGAGTATTAGGAAGGCTTCAGTCACGTTGAATACAAAGTGCGAAAGTGCGATCAAAGTTAAGAAAAACTCAACATCGAATCTATCAACATAAATAATGATATGAGCTACAGATTAGTGGGATTTAAACTCACGCTACACAATTTAAAGTAACATTATTACATATCATTGCTTTTATCCGTAGAATAATCGTATAGAAATTGTACCAACCCAACAGACACGGGTAGAAGTAAAAATCTAAAATCTGTGTCGAAAACCGGAAGTCTATTTTTCGTTGAAATATTCGTCAATGTAATACGTACGAGTGCACGGTCTATTATTTGGTCTAGTATTGTTGTAAAATATTAGTCTTATTTTCCAGCCGCAGCAACTGAAACCAACAGAGGCACTGTTGGTTTCAGACGTACTGAACCGGTATAATTACAACGACTGACACAATCAACTCAGCCTATTGCAGTCCACTGCTGGAGATAGGCCTCTCCCAGGCTGCGCCACAACACCCTGTCCTCCGCCTTCCGCATCCAGTCCGTCCCAGCAACCTTCTTTAGGTCGTCCGTCCATTTACCTGGGGGTCGTCCCACACTACGCTTGCCGATACGCGGTCTCCACTCCAGGACTCGTCTGCTCCACCGGCCATCGCTCCTTCGACAAACATGGCCAGCCCACTGCCACTTCAGTTTGCTTACTCTGCACGACGACTGACTGACTGACTGACTGACGCGCCCATATTTAATTCATTTTGACCAACATTTCAATGTATTAAACATTAAAACTCAGGTATTTCTGTAAGTAGTCGCAACGAGCTTCGAAATCATAAACCTAGCTAACAAGATTCTTAAAATAAAAAAAGCATTCCCTTTCCCCCAGGCCAGGTGTATATGGATACGGAATATCCTTTCTTGCAACAAAGTCAGAAAAGGTATCTCAATATCTGGCCCGTCTCAATACTATGTGTCTACGTAACAAAAGGAACCTCTGTCCGTTGTGTTTATAAATTCAGTAGTTCCAGATCTGCCTTGATTATGTCAGTCACTCAGGCCCATAGTATAGTAGTATATACGACTAAATCTATGGCCAAGCCAGTCTTCTGTCGATATTAATATAGATGGACCTACAGATGTGCTACACAGTTACAACAAGAAAGTCAATGTTCTCTTTCCACAACAGCACACGCTATTCTTCTTATTTTAATTCGTGGGCATTCCTCCAGATGAAGAAATACTTAATTACTGACGCGGTCATGATTTGTGGCTATTGCCAATTACTTTCTAATGCTCCCTTCATAGCTACGGCTTTGTCATCGTTACGTGTGAGTCTTACAGATGGTTCGTCCCATTCCCTCCAATGGGAGAGTAAACAAGGAAGAGGGAGAAAGGACATTAACCGGCCCTTTGGTAATTTGGTGTCGATCAAAAACGTTGCTATTAACGACCTCGTGACTGGAATAACGTTTTTTGGCCATTAATGTGCCGCCAGTTTTGACGATGAAAGACCTTTGGTTAGTGGTTTAGCTACGGTTAATTGTAGTTTCAGTTCAAATACCTAAGTATCCGATATCAAAGAAAAAACAAGGTCCTACACTCATATACTCATCATAATCAGCCCATAACACACAGGCCTCCTCTCTATGAGAGGGAGTGCGGGCCCAGTGCGGGTTGGCAGATGTCACATGTCTTGTGAAATGTCGAAATATTGGTTCTAGGACATGCCGGTTTCCTCACGATGTTTTCCTTCACCGTTCTGAGAGCAGTGGCGATGAAATCATTTACACAAAGTAAAGCGCTTGCCTGGGTTCGAACCTACGGCTACCACTGGGTTACCACTGCTCACTCATTTATTATGAGTCCAATTTCTGCTCACTGTACGTCAAAAACCATCTAAACAGGCAAATAGAATTAGATCAAAGTTAAAATGTAACTGAATCAGTCCAATCAAGTCCTAGGCATTTCTCATCTCGCTGCATCAGGTCTTAATTGTCAAGTTACCCGTCGACCTAGAGCCGACCTAATGCCTAACAACGTTAACCCCGACTACCCTGGACGTTAATGTGGTTATACCTGCTCCCACCGTCAGTACTAACGAGATGGCAAACATCGTAATAGAATAATATCAGACGGCATGAACGATATCAGGCTTTATACGTCTGATTGCAAGAGCTCATTAAGTTACCTTTCTAATGCATTCTGGTAATTACAAAACCATATTTAGGTACTTAATGATCAGGTACTAGGTTCAGCAGTGTAAAATAACTTAAGATTCCAGCGGCTTCGGCTGTTGAGTTGTTATCTGCCAGTGGATGAATGAATTTAAGATTTTTCTTAGTAGATGCCTTTTTGGCACAACTAGATGTAAGAACACAATCAAATAATAATTTAAATAGTTAAAGTTGACATCATGAAAATCGTCGTCAATGAAAGATGAAAAATAACAAAAGTTCTTAGGTAATAGTCGTGGTCGTGCCTGATGAATATGAAGAGCAAAACCCGTGCCCACGTAGTCACACCAGAATATAAGTAGGTCCAACGTCGGACGAGCTCGTTCACAAAGAGACTTTTCCAAAGGGCCGTTGAATTTAATTGACTACTAAGAAATTGTTCATGAAAACAACAATAAAACAGAATCGAACCAGCACCTCATGCTCATCAGTAGCGCTGCTACCACTCGACCAACGAGGCAATCACTGACTTTGTTTAATTTTAAAACTGTGTTTGCATGAATAAAATAGCAATATGTGAATGGATTGATAGAAATGTTACCACTAGGTACGCTATGTTGTAGCAAAGATAGCATTGTGACTGCCGTATCGGATGACAACACTATTGTTTTCAATGTGATTTCAATGCGCGTTTATTTTTAAAACATTTATTAGTTGAAACTAAAAGAAAATCGGAGTGTCAACCTATGTGTGGGCTTATTGTACAAAGTTGGCTTCTAGTGCCACTTTTCCCCTCAGTGGTAATTATTGGAACTAAGTATCCATTTCTGCCATCTTTCACCATCTTTTAATGCCGTACTTACTGTTTTACAGCATACTGTCACGGGGTCAATATTAACGGAGCCACCCTCACTCTTTAATTAAACAACGTTTTCTGGCGAATCCCAATATTAAAAACATATGCTTTGATGGTCTTTTAGCTTAATTTGACCAAGATATATATTTTGATAGTATTATTACGAATATACGTGAAGTCTAAATACGACACCCAGATAACATGGAGACCTGCCATTCTTCTTTGCATTATCAACCCAGCTCATTCAAATATTATTTGTTGGTGGTAATGAGCCGGCCTACCTGATGGTGGGTCACCGTCACGTCTAAATGTCATATCTACATACCAGAGGCATCGCTAGACCTTTGCTATCACAAAGAGTATGCTAAAATGTCTCATGTGCCTGCAATTACAGCTGTACCGTACCCGAAAAATCGTCCTATTAGAAAAAGAAAGAAAGGAACATTTTTTATTCTGCACAAACTAAACGCACATTAAAAAAAAGACATAAAATACACACAAACAATTCGGTTGAGAAATGCCGGAGATATGATTTATCATAAGTACATAAAAAACATACGGTTCGAAATGAGAACCTCTTCTCGGAGCCTCTTCGCTTTTGAACAAATATTTGCAGGGTGGCGACGCTCAACATGCTGCCATGGATTCAGTACATGATTCTGAACCCCTACCACGTATATGTATGTATACCCTGTGTGTATAACTTATCTTGTTCGATATTCCGTAAACAAATTACCTGAATAATCTTCCTTTGAGTACCTACATCTGTATGCTTAAAGAAACATGCCTAATGAAAGACTCTCTTTCAGAAATACTTCAAGTGTGCAAACGTAGAACGCTTGGGTAGGTATTTGTTTGTTAGAGGTACGATATTAGTTTATTCTCTCTTTTCAAATTTACAAAAATATTTATTAGGTAAATATTTGTCCTCATCGTCATCATCTGCCTTGCCTTTTCCCTGTATGCCAGTATTTTATACATGGAGCGACTGCCTGTCTGTCCTCCACAACTCAGTAACTGTGTAACAGGATACCCCTTGGTAAGACTGGTTGTCAGACTTTCGGGCTTCTCGCGACCCGGTACGACTGTCAAAGTTGTACGAATGACAGCCGGGACCAACGGCTTAACGTGCTTTCCGAGGCTCAGATAGTTTCAGTCCTCATTCCTACATATTTCATAAATGATTAGTGTGCCATCCATCATGCATACAAACTATCGCGTGGTAGACAGTAAATAATTGATGCGATCAGCTCATATGAGCTGTTAAGCTGTCAATTGTATTGCACTGATTTCTCGATGGGTTAGCATGAATTGTGTAGGTATGGCAGATTGTCTACAATCTAACTGTCATTATTCCTGTCACAATAACTTCTACTTGCTCAGTTTTCAATTTTCGTTTTTATATTTTACCACTGTTTCACAGTACCTCCTATTTTGATCATTCGATGTGGTGTTTTAAGTTTATCAGTTTTTGATCGATTTGTTTTCTTAGTACCCTACATATTATGTTTAGTAATACCGTACTGCAGCTACTGGGTACTGTAGTAATGTAGTTTACCTTATTCTACAAATATATACTTATTTAAATAGGTGAAGGAAAGGAACTTTAGGTGTATAATTATGCACAATAACGGACATCGTGGCAGGTAATTGGAAATGGAACGATTCAAACCAAACGCACAATAAACCGTCAGTACAATAATGACTACCGTACCATCTGCACTGGACGACATATGCAGGTGGATGAATAGGGGGACGTGAAAGCGTCTGGGACACGTGACGAGCTATTTCGGCACGTGCCGGACTAATGTGCTAACGTGCCGGAGTAAGGCATTCAGGTGCCACAGCAACGTTACGTAATTTAAGAATAAAATACTTACATGTGTTCTCCTACTGGCTTTAAAGCCTTACCAAGGTGTATCGTGGTACACAGTAACTGGGTTGTTGAGGTTAGATAGGCAGTCGCTCCATGTAAAATACTGATATTCAACTGCATTCGGTTAGATTAGAAGCTATACTCGTGCTGGCATCATGTGTCTTTAGAGTTCATCACTATGAGCTAAATAAGAAAGAGACTAAGGACAGAGCTTTCGTATACTCTCTTTTTCTTCCCGACTGTTAATCGATGTGCCCACATGGTGAAGGGGTCAGCCTTTCTTGTCTTTTTTCCACTCCACTCTATCATTGACAAAATAAGTCTGAAAAATCACCCAAACCTAATGTGTTAATTAAAACAAATTTTCCCCATTTTCATGGCATCGTGATCATATAGTTATTTGTGCAACAAGAGAGCAAAGTAGTTTTTTGCTGCGAGTGCTGATTTTGAATCCAGAGCAAGCGAAGGATTCAATGATTGAATCACGAGCGTAGCGAGTGATTCTAAAGTTGAATCCTGAATGTGGCGAGGGATTCAAAGGCACGAGATTCAAAAAAACTTTGCTCTCGTGTAACACACATAACTTTTCACTTCAGCAGCGAGAACACTTTAGGAGATAAAGTAATAAACAGGAATAGATTGAAATAACTATTTATTGTGAATCAAAATAATTAACATTGTAGGTAGATACCAATTCTATAAAATGGAACATTTTAAAAGTTAAAAGTAATTAAAAGTAATATTCCCGCTCTTTTATTTAAATTAAGGCGTGTTCGGAAATAGCACCCATGATATTTTATTATTCAAAATATATTAATACGTACCTAACATTTATTGAAACTAGAAATAAATATTTACAAGTTAAATATCAGTTTCATTTGCAGTAAATACTTATTTTCGTTTAAATACAACAATAAGTTAAAAATTCAATAAATTACATTGAAATACATAATTTTCTTTTTGCAAAATTTCTTTAGTTAGTACGAAATTCCGAACGTGTTTGTCTTTGAGGTCGAATTCAAAATCCGAACTTCGAAAGGGCTGGTCTTTGTCTTTCTCTCTTTCTAATGGCGGGAAAGAGATAGAGTGTGAATGTTTCGAATTGTATGATTAACCCAAGGCTGAACAATATATTCGCGGCTTTCTGAAAAAAAAATTAAAAAGTTACTTTGTCTCACTCAGTGAGCAAAATCGCATTTTGCTCACTGATTTCACGCAGCAAAACCTACATGTTTGAGCTACTGAAGTGAAAAAGTAATTAATTCTGTGCATTAAATGAATGAAAGTAAATAACAAATTCTTTACTAATACCTATTATAAATTAAATGCGAAAGTAACTCTGTCTGTCTGTTACGTTTACACGCCTCAAAGCCTTAACGGCTGAACGGATTTAAAAAAAACGATAAAAGTTAGCTCACAGGTAGACCATGACCATGCCTAGAACTATAAGATACTTTTTAATCTCGGTAGTACATTCCTGTCGGATAATTCCGGACACCCACGCGGGCAAAGACAAGGGCAAAACTTTTACCTAGGTACTTCATAATTTACGTATCTGTGTAAACAGAAGAGGTTCTTAAAACTTTATAAAAGGGAACAAACTCTTCTTCAAAGATCTTAAAATGGTCTTATGAAGTTTAAAAGTAAACATTAGAGAATGTTTGTTTTGTTTGAATGTGTGTCTGTAAACACAAGCCACTTTTAATTGCTGTTACTTAATTATTGTATTTCATTAGTTTCGTAAGGTGTGCGAGTAGGCAGGTGGTCAAATACCCTGGTTAAGTGCCAGCGAACAGAAATATAGGTAGGTATACAGTTATACACATATTATGCGCATGCGCATACATGAACTTTAAAAAAACATGTCATAAAATACTATTATCGTTATCTAGTGCACTTAATTTCAATTCCATGTTTTATTGATAATAAAAAAGATGAAAATCGAGCGGTTTTGACGTTGGTTCTTTTGATAGATAATGTAGAAGTTATGCAGTATAATGTAGGTTTGATCGCTCGGTAGATATGAAGGAATAATCTATGTCTGTAATTTGGTTCGGGCAGATCTGTTATCGTGTTACTGGGTGGGTATGCACTCATTAGGTAACTCCTCAGACACATTTTAAGAAGGAAAAAGCCTTATAATCTATAAGATAACTAATAAAAAAAAAACTTGTGTCGTTTCTATAATACTGTAGTCCTTTTATAGTTATTTTATCTCTGATTTTGCATCACTGTCAAAATCACACTGATCTTTATTCTCATGTAAATAAGGTTCCTGTTGTGTTGCTGCCACTGACCAGACAAAATCATTGTGATCTTTATTTTCAATCTTTTAAGGTTGCTGATGGGTTGCTGCCACTGACAAAACTGTCAAAATCATTGTCATCTTTATTCTAGTCACAATAAGATTGCTATTAGATTGTCGAAAGTTTTAGAATCTACTTTTTATGATAATGATATGTACAGACGCCAGCACATCACGCTACTACAATGTGTCAAATTTCTTTATTAGATTTTCAACTTTATCGCTATAGCATTAGGTTCAAGGTTTATTGAGAAAATTTGACAGTTTCGGGTAGCTTGACCTGCTGGCGTCTGTATATGTGAAAAAATAAGCAAAATAATCATAGGGCATCAAAAAATTCATCAAAAATGTTAGCTTATATAATGTAAATATCGTTAATTAATTATTAATAAACTTCCGCATTCTTTTTATGAAGAAAGTAGAAATGAATGAGGTTTTCCTGTGGGTGAAAAAAAAACGTCAAAATTGGTTCAGAAGTTTTAACGTTTGAAGATATCGCGGACAATACATAAGAATTGATCAACGTTTCCGTTGTTTTTTTTGAAGTCGATTAAAATAACAGGTCGATCTAAAAAAACTGGCTTTAATAACATGGCTTAACATCATGCCTGTAATCCCCGAAGGGTTATGCAGAGGTGTAGGTACCTATAGTACACTTATATTTCGCCAGTTGTGTTTAAGTCCCATGTAATAGGGGGCGAGCCTATTGCCTTTAACCGGGCACAAACCCGGACTCCAGGCTGATACGGAGAAATTCCTGATGGAAAAACCCACCATCACCACCTATATAAACCAGGATAAAGACTCTAAATACATCCTGATGCCATCAGATGTGCCGTTTTCAGAAATCTTATGACGTCATCGAATTCGTTGTAAATCGACGATGTTTATTATTTTCGAGGAAACAAAGCCCGTGTCAAAAAAAAATTATAACTTCGATGTAGTGTTTTAAAAAAAATTGAGTGTTTTTAGCTCCAGGAAAAGATGTCTACAATTTTTTTATTATTTCAATTGTATAATAAATTGTCACTTCGCGTAACACCTTGATTCCCGTGAGACACTGAAGTTAGTTTGGGAATAAGTGTGCCTCTTTATAAGTAACTAGCTGCACCCCGCGGTTTCACCCGCATAAGTCTTAATCCCGTGGGAGTATCGGGATAAAAGTATTCTGTCTTAATACAGGTCATGGTTTACCCATGTGCCAAATTGCATCCAAATCCGTTCAGAGCCATTTTTGCGTGAAAGCGTAACAAACAAACATAAAAAATCTAATATTTTCTCTTTTTAATATTAGTTTAGACCAAATCTTGGAATTTCATCTTGGTTATTAGGGTTAAAGGAATTAAAATGCCGTTTCAGTGTTCTCCAAACGGAGTTTTGAAGACTGTAAATGATATGGGGTGGCAGAAATGCCAGAATATAGCCTTTCTGATCAATATATGTATGTACACCCCATAAAAGTGTCCCCTTCTTGAAATGTGAGAGAAACGGGCATAACCCCAAGAAGGAAAAAACGGTATACTTATAGATTGAGTGGGTTTAAGTATACTCCATAAGAATATTACGGGTTATACGCATATTCCTACTATACTTTATACCGCAACAAAACTCTTTGGAGCGTTTTCTATGGTAAAATGAACAAGAGGAACTACGTGTGAAGTAGATTTGGTGATAAGCTCCTACTTGGTGCTGATCATTAGCTCTACCAATTATAACTTTAGTAATATTATACTTTTTTTTTTTATCTTGCTGAGCAAAGGCGTCCCCGAAATCCTTCCAGGCATCTAGAGGCATTCCAGGCATATTATACCTTAGTTTTATTCTTTTGTTAGTACTTTCTTAGTTTATAGCTACAGTTTATCTTTAATTATAAGTGTAGAAACTACATTGAAAACCATAAACGAAGGATCCAATGATCGCATTACAATTTTACCAAGCCGTGTATTCCGGCTGCGGCTTCACATATCTCTTTAAATATTCCGAGCGATGGTACTGCGGTTCGGTGCCCGGAGCTCGTAGGTTGTGCCACACCGTACCCCCCGTCCCGCCTTAGAGCCGTCAAGTAGCGTATAAAAGTCCTCGTATAATTTTCAAATATTGCGCCCTGCCGGAATTAGGTCATCGATCGGTGTGCCCGGTATATTTTCGCAAAAACGTTGCCCGCCTAAATCTATAATTCATTTGGATCTCCCGTTAGCAATGGATTTTTGTAACGATTGTGGTTATTATTAATTAATTCGTCTTTTGTTTAAATGTAGGTTTCGTTTCGGAAACCTTATTTTAAACTTTAAACACATGTGAATGTTCTTGAACTTACGAGAACTGCCCCTCTGGTTTCGGTTTTTAATATGTAAGTACTTAATAAAGTACGGTAACTAAATGGAAGACTACAGTAGGTACCTTTTGTGAAACTTTTAAGGTATTTATAGGAAATGTTAGGTAAGTTATCTGCACCACCACAAAGTATGGTTTTTCTTTTCAGTCTTTTGTACCTACCTATACTTGGATATTCAGCGTAGGTTTGTACTGCCTGAAAACCACAGACTTCAAGTACACCCACATTTCGATAGTTATGTATAAGCCCCATGTAACAGGGGGCGAGCCATCCGCACTCCGCGCTGCTACTGAGATATTCCAGATGGAAAAACCCACTTTGCCCGACCAGTGAATCGAATTCAGGACCTCATGCTCAGCAGTAAAGCTTGCGACTACTAGACCAACCAGGCAGTCAAGGAATATTTTATAATAATAATACTATTATTCTGTAATTATTAGCAGGTATTAGGTACAGACGCCAGCAAGTCAAGCTACCCGAAACTGTAAAGCTTTCCCTATCAACCTTGAACCTAATGCTTTAGCGAGAAAGTTGAAAATCTATTGAAGAAATTTGACAGATTATGTAGCTTGATGTGCTGGCGTCTGTACTTCCGAGAAAATTGATCAAAGCACCTAGAATAATATTGAAAAACGTATCTAGAATGTAATTATGTAAATTACCTAGTCATAGTACGCACGGCTCCACATCCAGCTATACATTACCAGTATAAATTGACTACTGATTGTACGAAAAACCGATACAATGCGACGTCAGCTATAACTGGAAATGTATAGCTTGATGTGTCGCCGTATGTACTTATTACACTAGTACTTACATAGAAAAATAATTCTGGCCATATGATTGGTTATTGCATAACTGATAATGTTGGGGTTTATTCATAAACGTTGTTTAAAGTTAAGAGACGTATATAAACGTTAAAAATGTATAGTCGCTAATCATTACTTAAGTTTAAGTAACGTGTAGTAGGTATTCTGTTTTGCCCACCAACTGATAAAAATATATTATTTAATTCATTATAGATAAATAATTTAAAACAATATTAAAACAAAAATAATACCTAATAATAATATCATAATACAAATAAAATTTGGAGAAGAGGTACTTTTGGGAACAACCTGAGGGGTAATTCTCGTAATTTTAAGAACGTTCACAGTCTGATCTCAGTCTCAATCTGTCAAAAATCCTTCTAATTTTCTTACATTTTGACCAGTTTTTGACATTTGTTTGTCGCCGAGATGAGACTGCGACTAGATTTTGAACGTTTTTAATTACGGGAATTGGCCTTCTGTATCAATTCAAAAACCCTCCACCACTTGGACGGCCGGATTGGTCACTGATGTGCGCTGGTTAGTATAAGATAATAGTATTTCGCTTATACCCGTTGTAATTTTGTTTTGTTATTGTTACTTGTTACTTTTTACCTAAGTACCTACTTAAGTGGTTAAATTCTCTAAATTATGTAGTCGATTATTTTGGTGCACGGTAAAACTCTAATGAGTTTATGTTGGCAGCAACTTAAATGTATATAACGTATGTGTACTACTGAATAAATAAATAAATGTTTGGAATGAAGTCCTAACTCCACAAAACAAACGTTCCAGTAGTTTCCCGATTGTATGTTTCTGACTCAATTTGTATGACATATGTGTCAAAAACACACAATCGAGAGATCACTGAAATTGGTGTGATTGGGGTTGAGCCAAGTACCAAAGAGTAGTGAGTAGATGTACCAAAGAGTCTAGTGGTAACGGCCGTGACTTAAGAGTTGTAAGTCGTAGGTTGGAACCCAGACAAGCGCTGTACTTTGTGCAAATTATTTCATCACCACTGCTCTCAAAACAGTGAAGGAAAACATCGTGAGGAAACCGGCATGAACTAGAACCAAAAATTCGAAGACATGTGGCATCTACAAACCCCAAATATGGCCCGCGTAGTGAATTACAGCCCACTGAAATGACATCACCGTCAGAACAGCTCTCTGTGCTCGTTCCAACTTGAGAAACTTTGTCCGAGCGGCGCCTCCCCACACTGTAATGCAATAGGTGATGACAGACTGACATAAAGCAATATACACCATTCTAATCGTGTTGAAGTCCGCCGAAGACCTAAGCAGCTTGAAAACATAAATCATTCTTCTGACTCTTTTAGTAATAGTATCGAAGTGTGAGTACCAGTTGAGTCCGCTATCAATAAACACACCCAAGTACTTAAGATGGTATACCTCACGAAGAGAAAAGCATGAGCAGGTTACATGAGTGGGCGCTAATGACAAAGCCTGTAGGAGGTTTAGAATGAAGAAGGTCTTGTCCAGGTTCCGAGTGAGGAGATTTAGCTGCACCCAACCCATAACAGATTTAAGTGAGGTTTCGGCAGTAGTTCTCAGTTGCTCCCAATCAATCAGTTCCATGAACAATGACTGCAGTGTCATCAGCATAGGTGAATATTTTAGAGTTTGTGAGAGGTATGCAGCAAAGCTCGTTGATGTAAACCTGGAAAAGGATCGGGCCAAGCACACTTCCCTGCGGTACACCGAAGGTGGTAGTTTCCTCTCTACTGACATGGTTACCAACCCTAACACACAGTCTACGGTTAGTGAGAAAAATTGCAAAAAATCATGAGCCAAGCCACGTATGGCCGATGTCCTCCAACTTCGATAGGAGGGTGGGAACAGAGACCGTGTCAAATACTTTTTTTAGTCTAGGAATAAACCTATGAAATTCTGTTTTTCATCAAGCTTTCTTGTAACAAACTCAGTTAAGTCAAGAACTGCATTTTCTGCCGATACTCCTTTTTTTAATACCATACTGATTTTGTGCAATTAAGTTATTTTTGTCGAGAAACTGAGTAAGCCTTCGATTTACTAATTTTTCAAAAACTTTGGAGATCGATGAAAGGACTGAAATAGGCCTGTAGTTGTTCATAGAGTCTCTGTTCCCACCATTATAAATCGGATGCACAACAGCCTTTTTAAAAGCTTCCGGAAACATACCAGTGGCAATTGGACGATTGAAAGTACATATGTGTTATTGAGGACATGACGACATTGTTTTAGTAGATTTGTTGAGATGCCATCCCAACCGGTAGCAGAATCTCAACGGAGTTGAATAATGGCATTATTTATATCCGATTCATCAAATTCTAAGAGAACTAGAGAGTTATGGGAACATTTTTACGAGGCCGTGAGTACGGGCTGGGGGGCATCGGATAACGCGATGTGATATCGGACACGAGGTTCTTGCCAACCTCCGCGAAACACCTACACACACGATCAACAGCTGCTTGAGGATTTAGTTCAATTTTTAATAAGTTTGTAGAGGATGTGGGTGTTTTCTTTTTCTTGTAATGTCTTTAATTTTATTCCAAAGCGTCTTAATATTTGTTTTAGCCTTCTCGAACTCATCCCTTTCAAACTGAGTTTTTAGGTTACGTAATATTATGTTACAGTGGTTTCGGTAGCGATTTTAGGTGATTCTTATAATGTCAATATCGAGTGTCACTAAATCACGATGACGAATGCAACGCATGAGAGCAGGCGTTATCCATGGCTTAATATTTCTATTTTTCTGGGGATTTTAACAAGTATTTTTTTTACCAAGCCCTGGATAACTCAACGCCAAGAATTTGGCCTGGGGTTCCCGTTGCACGGATGTGCGGGGCAGGATGGTGGAGGACTGGGCTCTGGAAACAGGCCTGGTCGTCCTAAATCGGGGCTCTGTTCCCACGTGTGTGCGGATGCGGGGGGAGTCGGTGGTGGACATCTCGTTCGCCAGCCCCGCTCTGTCACAGCGTGTCATTGACTGGCGCGTCATGGAGGAGGTGGAGACCTACTCCGATCACCGGTATATCCGGTTCGACGTCTCCACCCAGACCTCTAGCGCGCTGGTCCGACAGGCCCCGAGTGGTCCGCGGTGGGCGCTGAAGCAGCTGGACCGGGAGCTCCTCCTGGAAGCCTCGATCGTGCAGGCCTGGGTGTCATCACCGGACAGGCCTGCCGATATCGACGATGAGGCGGAGTGGTTCCGGGAGGCCATGTCCGACATTTGCGACGTGGCAATGCCCCGAGTCCGGCCGGGACGCGCCCGGCGTCGGGTGTACTGGTGGTCGCAGGAGTTAGGGTCGTTACGCAAGGCGTGCGTCGACGCGCGACACCTGTACACCAGGCACCGCAGGCTCCGCATTCGCCCTCCGGATGCGGAAGCCACGGAAGCGGAGCTGTACGAGGGGTACAGAGCGGCGAAGACCGCCCTCCGAGAGGCTGTCCGGCGGGCCAAGGATATGGCCCGCGAGGAGATGGTGGAGACTCTGAACAGAGATCCGTGGGGGCGCCCTTATAAAATGGTGCGGAATAAACTCCGCACCTGGGCCCCCCCGCTGACGCAGAGTCTCCGCCCCCAGCTGGTGGAGGAGGTGGTGAGCGCTCTGTTCCCCTCACGGGGGGTGCACACACCCCCGCCCATGGCTCCGCCAATTGCGGTGCCCGAAGCGGACCACGCGGACGACGACGACATGCCTGAAGTGACCGGGGTAGAACTGAGAGTGGCGGTAGGAAGGCTGAAGGCCAAAAATACCGCCCCAGGACCCGACGGCTTGCCAGGTAAAGCCTGGGTCCTGGCCTCGAGGGCTCTCGGGCCTCGACTGGAGGCGCTCTTAAGCGCATGTTTGGAGAGAGGCCAGTTCCCGCTTCGTTGGAAGACGGGGAAGCTGGTCCTCATTCGGAAGCCAGGGCGCCCAGCGGACTCTCCGTCCGCATACCGGCCCATCGTGCTGCTCGACGAGGTGGGCAAGCTCTTTGAGAGAGTAATTGTAAACCGCCTCGTCGGGCACTTGGTGAGGACGGGGCCGGATCTTGCGGACAGCCAGTTTGGCTTCCGCAAGGGGCGCTCGACGGTGGACGCCATCATGCGCGTGAGAGCCCTCACGACGGGGGACGCGGTGTCCCGGGGTGGGGTCGTCGTGGCGGTGTCACTCGACATCGCCAACGCGTTCAACACCCTGCCCTGGAGCTGCATTGTGGAGGCACTCCGGTATCACCGAGTGCCGCCCTACCTCCGTCGAATAGTCGAGGCGTATCTGACGGACAGAGCCGTCAGCTACCCCGGTCGCGATGGGGAGTGGAACCGGCGAGAGATGTCGTGCGGTGTCCCGCAGGGATCGGTTGTGGGGCCGTTCCTGTGGGACATCGGCTACGACTGGGTGCTGCGGGCCGACCTCCCTGATGGCGTCAGCGTGGTTTGCTACGCTGACGACACGCTGGTCCTGGCGCAGGGGAGGTCGCATCAGGCGGCGGCCGACGCGATGACACGCGGGGTTGCGATAGTCGTGGAGAGGATCCGGCAGTTGGGTCTCGAGGTGGCATTGCACAAGTCCGAGGCCATGACGTTTCATGGGCCCCGGAACGCGCCACCACCGGGATCCCAACTAACGGCAGGAGGGGTTCACATCGGCATCGAGACGACGATGAAGTACCTGGGTCTCGTCCTCGACAGCCGGTGGAACTTCGTCGAGCACTTCCGACGTTTGGCCCCCAAACTGGAACGGGCTGGGGCCGCCTTCAAGCGGCTCTTGCCCAACCTGGGGGGGCCAAACGCCTCCTGCCGGAGGGTTTACGCGGGGGTCGTGCGGTCCATGGCCATATACGGGGCCCCGGTGTGGGCGCGTTCACTGCGGCGGCGAGCCGCCCACTACCTGAACGCGCCCCAGAAGGTGGTAGCCGTAAGGCTAATCCGGGGCTACCGCACGATCTCGCGCGAGGCGGCAAGCCTCCTTGCCGGACTGCCGCCATGGGATCTGGAGGCGATAGTCCTCGCGCGCCTGTATGAGTGGCGCGCGGAGGCACTACGCCGGGGGGAAAGTCCGCTCCCGCGGCAAATTGCTGCGGAGCGGACGGACCTCCGGCTCGATCTCATGGCGACATGGAAAGAGCGACTGTCGCAACCCAGCGCAGGGCACGCCGCGATAGCGGCGATAAGACCCCTCTTTGAGGAGTGGCTAGAGAGGCGCCACGGCGCCCTCACCTACCGCCTGACGCAGGTCCTCACCGGACACGGAAGTTTCGGGAGGTTCCTGCACATGATCAGGCGGGAGGAAACGCCCGGGTGTCACCATTGCCAGGATCGCCCAGAGGACACGGTGGAGCACACGGTGGAGGTCTGCCCCGCTTGGGCGGAGCACCGCCGTGTCCTCGTGGAGGCGATCGGCAGCGGCGGCGGCCTCTCGCGCCCGGACCTGGTGCAAGCCATGGTCCGGAGCGAGAGGGAGTGGGAGGCAGTCGCCTCCTTCTGCGAAGCAGTCATGCTAGCGAAGGAGGTGGCGGGACGGATGAGGGAGAGAGCCTCCCGTCCCAGCCGCCGCGGGAGACGCCCCGGGCGTCGGGAGTCAAGTGAAGACTACCGGCCACCGTAGGCGCGGGCCTGCGGGCGGAGAGCAATGGGTAGCTCACCGCCCGATCAGGACCAGGCCCGTGCCGGACGGCGCGTAAGTGTTCCACGCGCGCCTCAAAGAGATGTCAGCATAACGAGGGGCCCCTCAGGGCCGAAGCCTGCCGGGGCAGCGGGATTGTCCGAAAGGGTTACCGCTACCCCGGAACATAAAGGGCGAAGGAAGGAACATGGGTGGGTTTTAGTCAGTAAGAGTCTGACACTCCCTTCCGCTCCACCCAGAGCGGGAGGAGTCATTTGATGATTTCCCATCCCAAAAAAAAAAAAAAAAGCCCTGGATAACACCGATCAATCACCGATTGGTGTCAGGATGAAACTACCTATCGGTTCGCTTGGTAATTAGCCATCACAGGATAATAAAGAAAGAAAAACAGACTTTATCTAGAGAAAATAAAGCTTATGCGTATCCATACAGTTACTAAAATCTCGTAGCATAGAACTTTCTTCGCGACAAGTCGTTATAAGTCTTAACAACGAGCATTGCAAGGAAACTTTTTAACTTTCAGTTATTTTTTACCCTGAATCGCCCTTATCTATCGGGGGCCCCAGAATGGACACGAAAACTTTTACAACTACCTAGCTACGTTGAAGAATGAGTGGAAATAGTACTTTGACCACTGTGATTTTGTTAGGGTGTAAGGTATTCCTAGACTCTTTTTAGACTTAAAATATCGAAGTCTATTTATTTGCAAAAATAGGAACAATTTAAGAAAATATATCTGCAACCTAATTGCGTAACGTGCGTGCGATTTTGAAGGATATTCATTGCTGCTATATGTTAAAAAAATATCAGCTCAACAACGTAAATAACGCAATGAATGTTGTTGAACTGTCAAAATGAAAGCCATTGCTACTGATTGCGTGTTACGCAATTAGCCCGCGGTTTACTAAGAATTCATTGAGATAACCTTATAAACCGTAGATTGCAACACACCATTAAACACAGACATGATAGGTAGATCCATTATATTTGTACTTAGCTTTGTCTCGAATCTGTCTGGAAACAAATGACTGCGTTGAGTGCGCTCCTCGTTAATGAAAACAAGACATTAATTACTACGGCGGCAAAAAAACGGTTTCATTAGCATCAAGCTTTTAAAATAACGTCCGAAAATAATATAATATTATTACAACTAGCGATGTAGACGGCGTCATAGCAACGCATTTCGTTGATATCTGAATAAAGTGTGTTAATTGCAAAAAGAGGACAAGCGGGGCCGCGGGCCTGTCTTGTAATGTTGAACAACCTTGGGCTCGTCGCCACTTCTCGCTGCTAGATTGCGCCACCCGAGCGCTAAATGCTGTCTAATGCTCGCACTATACTATACAACATCAACACGTGAAACTGACTAATGTGCCACCAGTTTTGCAAAAAACGTCTACTTTTTCTCGAAAACATCTTCGCATTTACCGTCTTGTTTAAACTGATTTCTTTTCTAATTGTAAATGTCAATTAAAGTCCGGTACAGTGAGAAATAAAGAAAAACCAGTGAAACAGTCTTCGAGACGGTACCAGGACACCGGTAATCCGTAACAGGAGAGGACGTATTTTTTAAATCGATTTTTTTTCCTTTTTATTTTTTTCAGAAGGGCAGCGTAACATCTAGGGGGTAGTCGTATTTCATGTCCAACCGCTCACTTCTTCTTTTTGAATTTTAAAAACAAAGAGACTACTTATTCATGGCATAGTTGAATCAATAATTTAACATCGATGTTCCTAAAACCTGCTTCACTCTCTATTCTAATCAAGCAAATATTATCGAAAACACAAAAATTTCCACCAATTTTCCAACTCTTACGCAACATCCGTGACGCTGATTTCGTAACAGCACAACTGCCATTGAGGAACGAAGTACAGTTATCACATTCAAATAAAGGCAAGAAGCAATTCAACATATAACAAAGCAGGAAGTTAAAAACGCGGACGTCACACAAAGACCTTCGTTGTAGCGGCGTGTTGTCCATAATTTATCCGAGTTACCGAGTATAACCCTGTGGTTAATTATACTAGATGGAGTCGCTAGCGGCGAGCACATGTGCGCGATGACGTAATAGGCTGATGTCATTGGGCCAAGCCCGCGCATTCTATCAGCACTCCAACTAGCACGCTGCAGTTTAGGGTTACGTAGAGATTTTAGTGAACCGCTTTAATCAATGGTCAATCAAAAATATTTTATATCAATAAAATAAATAAATTAATATTATATAATTTTTAATATTTTATTCAATATCAAAATATTTTATTGCGCATCAACTTACATGGGCACGGTTCCAATTGGTCGTTTCCTATGGAGAAGGGCCGGAAGAAACTCCACGGTTATCGGTCATCAAGTACCAAGTCCTTAACAAAATAGAAAAAGTCATCAAATGGGGTCATCGGAACTGAACTGCTTCAAGAAACGATTGTATAGATAAAATATCTCCAAGCTATTTGATACACACGCATCAGCTAAATAGCTGCTAGTGTGTCTAAACAAATAATAATTTAAAAAAAAATCTGTGTATTTAAAAGGCTTACAACGTTCTCACATTTACAAAATAGAAGAGAATCTATATAGAAGATAAATAAAATACTTAGATAATATAAAAATAAAAACATATTTAAACCAAGTGACAAATGGTAAAGGCACATGGTTCATTATAAAATAACCTCTTATAACAGTATTATTTTAATTATACATCAGTGTATACAGCTATAGCTCGATCTCTTTCGCTCAATGAAGTAAAATTAGAAAAAAAAAACCATTATACGACGTGGTGGTATTGAAATAACTAGAGGCTGGCATAATAATTGATACGCTAATCAATAATCCAATTTCACTCGGGTCCGAAGTCATACGGGAGGCCTGTTGCCGGCAATGGGATTATCCAGGCTGACAGTTGTAGCCTAATCACAAAGGCTTCCATTTTCACATTTCCCCAACGAAAAATCTTTTCCGAATTTTCTTTAAGCGATGAGAAATTATAGAAAAAATACTCATTATTTTTGTATTTTCGATAAATACTTAGGATCAGAAAAAGATAATGTTTTATATTTAGTTCTCCGTCCTAGTATATTATTATTCTGAGAAGACTGAATCAAATCAAATCAAATCAAAATATTTTTTTCACATAAACCTACATGGGCACTTATGAAACGTCAGACCAGTACCGTAAAAGGTAAATAAACTGTGTCCAACATACCTAGTCTTTGTGTGTGTACGTTACCTTTTAATTACATCTATGTAATTTAAAACTGGTTTCAGAACATGGCTCCTAAACAATTATTACTAAAAATGAAACATACAAACTGGATACTTATTTTTAATTGATAACGTTTCACGGTTCTCCACGCAGCCCAACTTCAGTCAAAGCGGCTTAATTTTTAAAAAACATTTCTTTGTTTAATGAACCGCCAGTTCTTTCTTCATGCTTAAAAATGAGGATTTATTTTATTTGTCCAGAGTAAGCTGCTTTTCGGTTTAACTGCTTTTTAATACGGGAGGTAAATAATTTCCTGCTCGTAATTCTATTTATTGAAAACTTTGAGAAGCAGTGAGCTCTTTGTGATGGTATTTGTCCGAGGAAGTACTTACCTATTTTATCGGTTCTGGTTTGAAAGGTAATATGGTAATAAAAGGCGCTTAGGACTTTTGGCTTTTTCTCTGAGATGGCAACACCCGTGTGATTTTATTTGCACATGTCCATTGGTGGCGGCGGCCATTTCCTATAAAGGACGACGCACAACAGTATAAAACAATTGAATTGATTGAAAAACGTACGGAACGCTGAATAAGTGTTTACTTCGCACTTGTCCATTTTTTTAACAGTTTTTTTATGTAACGTAGATTCCACACTCTACATTTGGGAGCGCTCTTAGCAGCATTTCATAAAATGCTGCTAAGAGAATCTATAACGAGAATGATAATAATGAATAATGAGAATCTATAATCATCTATGGATGATTATTGATTCGTGAGCAAGTCGCTTGGGATTGCGAAATGTGTTGCTAGGTGAAATCGGTTGTTACTTAAAATAGAAGACACCAACGTATATATTGTTGTATCTATACCTAGCTGGAAGAGTGCTATGTCGAAATGAGTAAGAAAACCTCTGAATATAGGTAGGTACAGACGCCAGCACATCAAGCTACTACCATCTGTCAAATTTCTTTAATAGATTATCAACTTTATCGTTAAAGCATTAAGGTTCAAGATTGATTGGGAAAATTTGACAGTTTCGGGTAGCTTGACCTGCTGGCGTCTGTACCAATTTTTTACTCATTCAGCTCTGTTAGTGGTTTTTAGAACGAATTGATTTTAATTCATGTAGTGAGCTAGATATGTATCATTGTATGACTCACGGACATGGTTACAACAAGTGACGTGGTTAGAAAAATTCTTTGACGATTTTTATTTATAGGTTATTAAAGATGCAGTTTGTGAGACGAGCAACACAGTCGCCCCAGATTATCTACGCGTCACTTATTTACATAGATTATTACATGACCCTCATTGGGTAGGTCACAAGCACAGTTATACTGCCGATAACATGAATCTAGCTCCGAACATACAGGAAGCTGTAAAAGTGCTATAACTCTGTTATCCACCTTAATCCTGTTAAACAAGAGCCAGATTTTCTGGCAACCTTAGTACCTCCGTTGTTTACGTATAGCGGCGCTTGGTATTGATTCTATAACCATCTTGACCTACTTAAACGGTACATACCATCGTATCTACTTCGATACCGAATGACGATACGCGTTCGTTAACAACATTAGATAAAACCTAAACGTGCGATTACATCTAAATTGCTTTTATTTTCCGTTAGAGGTTTATAAACGATTTGTATATGAAGTTTTTCATTGTGTAGTGGTTGCTAATGGCTAGCTGAAGATATTACACTATTAGATCATTTGTCCTTGTGTGCACAGCTGGACGAGACTACTCAATGTCTAAGACTAGGTTTTAGGATCTAGGATGGTGGATAATATCTACATATATTAATGTTTTGTGATTAGAAAATGCAGGATTCTAACGTATTTCAGCATATTTGCAGTAGTATCTGTCCTTTGTATGGAAATACGTTCGCGTTATATCACTATCGCGGCCGGGAATTTTCTTCATAATTTTTCTACACATTTCACTTCTCTGTGTTATCGTGACGCCGTGGGTGTCCACGATCATATCGTCATGTTAGAAACTATAAAAGGGCGCTTTCTGGAATTTTTCCATGAAAATTGAAGAAATTTTAATTTATTGGTTCATTACCAACCATTGGTAATGAACCAATACTGACTTGACTGCTGACTTATTTGACTGCTGAAACAGTATCAAAATGTTGATGCTGTTTCAACAGTCAAATAATATTATTTATTAATATTTATTTTTTAACTATTTACCCTCATTACTGTTCTAAAAATATTGTTTTCTTTACTCGGGAATAAGTTTCATTTCCCTATTGTTATTCCAGGAACCTTGTACCTTTACGTCAATCGACTAAATAATATATAGGTACGTATATGTATATTCCATTCTAATCCCAATGCCTGAGACTTTATTTCAAACCTCGTCCTGACCTGCAGCTGGTGTAACAGGAGGTAGGAGACGACAATTTCCGGCGACCTGACACAATAACTACCTGCAGTCGGACAGTGGAGTCCCAATCATTCCTCATTGAAGTGTCCTCCATCCACGTGACTAGGCCCAGTCCAATCAACGGGACGCAACACCCGGCTCCAGGGGTGCTACACAGATTTTCGGATCGATTCGAGCCGGCAGTGTTTATTGAATAACAAAGCCGACCCGGAACAATTAATTAAATTCAATTGTTCATTGCTCAACACAGTACATAATATACATTTCTAGATGTCAAGTGAATGCGCAGTTGCACCGTGTTGCACCAATTCAGGCATTCAAAATTATCATTCAAATTATACTATGTCATAAATTCAAATCAATAAGTTAAGTAAACAATGTCATAAATACAAATAAATAATTAAGGAATTTCATAAATTCAAATGAATAAGTAAGTAATTTCAGAGTATATAATGTAATAATAATTAAGTAATGTCTAATACGGTCAACACATAATAACAAATACAAATAAAATCATTAAAAAAAAAAAATCGGACCCAAGTATTCACCATAATTATATTATGTATTATTACACAAATTTCTATCTGACAGGTAGATTATTGAGTTGCTTCTTAAATACATTATGATATCTGTAATACATAACAAAGCATTAGGTAATTTATTATAAATATGTGGTGCCATTCTAAGAAGTTTTTTTGCAATACTGCTTTTTTGTGTTGCCTGCTGCTTATTTTATTTCTATGTCGCAAACTGTGCAGTTTTTCAAATAGGTGGAAGTTTGTTTTAACAAATACAGCCACCTCACATATGTATAGGCAGGGTACTGTTAAATACGGAAATTCACAAAGAACGGTTTCCAGCTTTCCGTGCTTTGAATACCGCATATCGCCCTAACACACCTCTTTTGCGCTCTAAATACTGTCTCCATGTTGGTGGAGTTACCCCAATATATGATCCCATATCGTAATGCAGACGTAACATATGCATTATACGCCATAACTAAAACCTTTTGATTTACCTCCTTTGCAAGATTACGTAAACTGTAAACCATATGAATTTTGACTCAGGCGTTTACATATACTGCAGTATGAGTTTTCCACGATATGTCTCTACCCAGCTCAAGTCCTAAAAAATTTGTCATTGTCGTTTCTGAAATTGTCTTGTATATTAATTAATTGTATGTAATATTTTATGTCAGGTTTTTTATGATTTGTCCTTTGCTCAAAAGTCATTATTTTAGTTTTGTCAATATTAATTTTTAAATTATTCGCGCCCATTCATTCTACTAATACTTGGAGACAGTGGTTTATCTCTCCCTCAAGTGTAGTCGCATCATCTTTACCATTAAAAACGACCGTGCTATCATCAACAAACAAAACCATCGGATGATGTGTTTCTCTGGGCATGTCATTGATGTAAATAATAAATAATAAAGATCCTACAATACTTCCTTGGGGTACACCGTAGTTATTAGCTCTCTAACTCGATACATACGTACGCTCGGTTTTTGACGTGATGCACACCTTACCCACTTTATTTTAGTTAATTAGGTTACTAATTAACTACATCTTTCGTGCTCGTGCCGATCGGCAAACTCTGTTCAGCATTTACCTTCACTGGATCATGTTCGGTTCGGTTCGAGCTAGGCCGAGTGGCTTTACCCGAACATAATTATATCTAAATATTTTCGACTTTGCTGCCCGGTTATGCCG
Organism: Apamea monoglypha; assembly: GCA_911387795.2. Classification (NCBI taxonomy): domain Eukaryota; kingdom Metazoa; phylum Arthropoda; class Insecta; order Lepidoptera; family Noctuidae; genus Apamea; species Apamea monoglypha. The sequence goes on along the minus strand of OU426914.1, from coordinate 26,747,556 downwards.
AAGCATGCAGACCCGAACAGGGAGTGTAGCAACCCTCAGAGAAGTAGGTCGTTCTAGAAGACACACTATACCTACTGCCATGTACCCATCTGTTGAAATCTGGACCATTTCAATCAGGCCCAATTTACTACCCAATCGGCACTAAACGGGCTACAATCCGAGCACATTCTTGATGTAGGGATATTAAACCTTATTGCTTTGGAAGAAGGGTTAGTGAAATGCATGACACGTTTGTTACTCGACAGTAGAGCACGGCGGCAATGAAGAGGATGGTTATCTATTTAATTAAGTACCAAACGTACCTTGTATTTCTCAGTTGTTATTGAAGTAGGATAGACGATATTTCATCTCATAAAAAAAATAGTAATTTTCATAAAAAAGTGGTATTGGTCGATAACACACTTCATTTTTAGATCAAACTGTATCGAAAATGCCTTTTTTGAAGTTGTATTTCTAAATGCAATTAAGGCCTTCTTTTAATTGAATACCAACGTATTTGGGCGAATATTGAAAATGCACAACATGAACATCGCGCATGGAAAAACATACCTTTAACGTGAAATAAAACATTATTTTCTTCGAGCCACAGTTCAGTAAATACAGGGTTTTGTTTGGACAATAGGGTATCTGTATTCAACCGATGAAATCCCTGGTTAATTATTCATATGGTTCGCTGTGACCTTCCAAGAAACTGAAGGTTGATTAACAAGGTCTTCGGAATCAATAATTCTTACTACTCAAGGGTAAGTACTTAGAATTATTGATTTGCCGAAGGTTGCCTCCAAGGAGACTGAGCCGGCTTTTCCATCAGTCACGTTGTTAGTGCCGCTAAAAGGTACCTACCTATTTCATATGCACGGATAGATACAAAATTATCTACATAAAAGTCTCCTAATGAATAGAAACAATTATTGGACTAAGTACTCAAGTAGAAAAATAGCCTAAGGGTCAGTTCACACCGAGACGCGACGCGAAGCGACGCTGCGCGCGCGCTTTAAAAGAGTGACTCAAAATATACTTTATTTTCTACACGAAAAGGTACACATTGCATTGTGAGAGTTCAGAATACGTTGCGCCGTGCAGCGCTGAGCCTCGCGACGTTGCGATGCGTCTCGCGGCGGCGCGCGGCGCAGCGCGGCGCAGTGCGAAATCACTGGCCTCTTCCAGTATCGTCGCGTCGCGTCGCGTCTCGATGTGAACTGACCCTAAGGGCTGCTTTTATCTAAATTTTTATCCGTGGAATAAAATTGAATTCAGATACTTCTAGTATTTAAAATTTATTCTCATGACAAACTTTAGTGGAATTCGCCCTTAAATATTTAGGTGTAAATGATTGAAGTAAAGAGTAGGATAGAAATCATAAAGAACATCTTTCTGTAGTTATAGGAGAGATGTGCAGCCTAGTTGCGTCACACGTGCATTCACAATCCGAAGAGTTTTGAAGGAAATTGCTAATCTAATCAATTCATTTATTTTTCAGATCTTAAAATCCAATTCGTTAGTAGATACATACACAACTTAAACACTAGTGTTAGTGCATCATTAGTACATTAATTCTATATGCATTCCATTAATGTAGTTATGTTATCAATTTTAATCTCAATGAACTCTATGAATATTTTTACGCCTTCGGGTATAAATAACATAGCGCTCTTGTAAATTTATGTAACAACTATTTATAGTACCTGTGTTAACAAATGAATAAATGACTTATGACTTACATCCATAATAATTGTCAGTTACAAAGGTCTTAAAACTATGTTAGTATATTACACTACAAACTAAGTTAACAAAACAATGAGCATTTTCTTAAAATGGATACATCATCTGCCTAGCCTTTTCCCAACTATGTTAGGGTCGGCTTCCAGTCTAACTGGATGCAGCTGAATTCCAGTATTTTAGATAGAGCGACTTCCCATCCGACCTCCACTATCCAGTTACTGGGTAATTCATAAGCTTGAAAAATTCTTCCGCTTGTCAACTTAGAAGAAGCAATGAATGTTGTTGAATTGACAAAATGAAAGACATTGCCATTGTTAGGGTGGGTTGTTTCACGTCCACTTAAAAAAAGCGTTGTTTAAAATTACAAAATTATGGCCTTGACTTATGTCAAACAATAACGAGTATCAGAGTATGTAATCGTCATTATTTGACGTACGTATGTTACGTTAACCAACCGATTGAAACAACCGTGTACAATAATTATCCCGAAGGTTTTATGTTTGACTGACATGATGACTGCTCACGTTGATTTTAAAACTTCCATAAAGGTATGTAGGTAGGTACTTCGACCTCGTAACGGCTTTTATCAGTCTAAGGTTGAATGTCACTTGCACGGCGTAGAGCGTCAAGGTCTATTTGTCTACGAGACACTTAGATAGTTTCAACCTTAGTGAAGTTTTAAGTTACTGGAAGTGTCAACGCAATTATAATATGTTTATTCTGGAAATAAATATATCCCGTTCTAAATAAAAATGTTCACTTATTTTCCGGACGTTAGCAAAGTACGGAATTATAATTTAATTCAATTTGATAACCTTCTAACCTCAACAAAAAATTAAGGTCGCATCCTAAACAGATAATCTTTCATTATACATATTTAGAGCGTAGTTAAGTTCGCTCGCAGTTTGTGGCAACACAGTGTACTTGTAATCGCTTGATAAATAAATGTGACTCGACGCTTATCGCGCTAGCCTTGGCCTGCTTAGCCCACGCACTATACGAATTTTATTTGACGTTTTAGTAGCAGCCATTGGAGAATATTGGCGAGCAGCCGACAATGAAGTCATGAGTACTTCATGAGCATGTACTTCCCTAATATGTTGTAAGTACTGCCGATCTATTCTGTAAAAATCTCGCCGGGAGAACATAGGTGAAGGGATCTTGAAGTGAACTGTGAATAGTGTCAAATCCTAGTATCACATGGAATGACAGCTCACTACACCTAAGTTTTCGCGGTCAAATTTTTAGAGAATACACCGTCTGCAGAGTCTGCATTTACTTGGTGAGTTTGGAAGACTGAAGACTGGGCAGCTTTGTGTAGGATTTGGTGTAGAAAACTCTAATAAGAAGGTTTATATTCGTGTGCTGGTGCTAGCCATATCATCAACATGTTCGTCACACGGAAGGTTTCATTGCCACTGAAAACCGACTTTACTTATACATATATATTAGGTATGGCCTTGATTTTGGTATTAAGTACTATTTTAATTAACATACATATGTAGGTTCACAGAAAAAAACATAATCTACTCATGTATTTTGATAACGATAAAATATTTCAGTTATTTACAACCTACCAAACATAGAAAGAAAAAGTATTTATTGCGACTCGTACAGGAAGATCACAAACTAAACTAAGACAAAAATAAAAACCCAAAACAAAAATAAAATAACCTACATAAAAAATATGACCTTAATTCGCATTGTGAAACGTTACCGTACCTACAACAAAGTATTAGAGTAATAATTGAGTATCAATGAAAACACGAATACAAATTCACTGTCCCACTTGTCAATCAATTTCCTTTGTCAATTTCCCTGAATTTTCCGTAGTTTGGGAAAACTCGTGTATTTAAAATTAACAAGCTGTAGAGGCACTTCATGGGCTATGCTTTAGTCAGTTAAGGGCCTTGTTAGTATCGTCCTGCCCGTTATGAAGAGCCTTGCTAATTGGTCAAAACAAAATTAATTGGTTGTGGTCCATTTTGTAATGAGTCTGGTCGACAGTGGCCGAGCATAGTGAATTAGTGAGTGGCCCTTTACTGAAATATTACGTAAACAACTACGGCGCCCTTTGGCCTTGCATAGTAGGTCAGTAGTTTTTCGTGTGCGTGTGTCGGTGATAGCCTTGGATTTTTATTACAGAGATTTTCAGATATAAACTTCAACACAAAACAGCTGCACCTTTTTTTTTAAATAGCTGTTATTTTTCATATTTTCGGAAACAATTTAGAAAATTAAATCTCCTCTTCGTACGTAAACGTCAATGTGTGTGTGATCTTAAAAGACGTATCTGATGACTACATAATTTTCCTTCCTAAACTGCCAGCCATATTTTACTCAAAATCCAGGAGTGTGTATGTCGTCGTGTTTGATGGAAGTAATTCTTGCTGCTCTCCTGAAATCGATTTGCTGCAACAGCCCTGAAGTAATTTGAATATATTATAATTGATGAAGCAATAACCCAGGAATGGTGCGTGTAACTCGCACAGCCGATCGTAGCGTCTCCCTACGCGCCTGGCTCCGTGCCAGCAACACTAAACTGCTGGAGTTGATCCGAAAACTGACTTCGTGACACATTTCTATTGATCCTAACTCTATTTTTATGGCGTGAGCGTCGCGTCTTGTTGGTCGTGACGCGAAATTATGAAAGGTTTTGTCTGTGTCATATTTTTATTTCGATTGCAATCTGGCGGTCGAATTTCATCGGCACAACCTGAGAAGAAAATTTTACATCATACTTTTTGAAATTGAAAATAGGTACCTAATTTTCAATTTCGATTTAAAGCGCTGCGCATATTTTTCCATTTTCTCGCCTTGCGTGTTCGGATCGTTTTCACACCTGATGTATTCGTAATATTCGTATCATACGGCTCGCTCTGCCAGGAAAATAGCGTATTACTTTGATCTACCTCTCACACAGTCACGTCCGCCTTTACGGAAGCGAGGAGACGCCGTGAGCAAATACATAGTAGGTAAAGCAGGTAGGTAGGTATGTAGCTACTACCCACGACATGTCGTAAACTATTTGCTAACTACGAGTGATAGTTTGGCAACAGATTTGTGTGGCGTGCCACCAATCGGTGGCTATACTGTGTTTATTTTATGTTGATCGACATGACATGATGACACATGCTAAATGCTCATTTTAGAGGTGTGACATTACATAAATCGATATCAATATCGCTTAAACGTTGTACCTACTTGAAGCAAAAACGGTACGTGTTATACCAATACCTAAGCATAAAATTAACAGGATAAAGAAAATACCGTTTCTATGTTACAACACCGGTGGTAAATGTAGACGATAATTGTACACCGCACGTCATATCGAAGCAATACGGTGTAGCGCTCCGCTCGGAGGAAATCCAGCAATCGAATCGAAGCGACATATCAAGCTCTACATTTCCAGTTCTACCTGACATTGCATTGTATAATTTGTATAGGCTTTTCGTACAATGACAAGTCAGCTCAGTCGTCAGTTTCCGACGCTTGGCTGCCTCACAAAATACACCTCCATTTTATTGATACTTTTCTTAGAAAATCCAATAACAAAAGCTTTTTGCAGTATTTTCTTCTGTTTTAATGACAACTTTAATTTAGTATGATAATGAAGTGCACATATTAAAATGACTACACTATTAATTACTGGCTGGACAGTCAACTAGGAATGGTAATAAGTAGGTAAAACGAAGAACGTGTCATTAATTATTCCTCGTTAGGTCATAAGGTCTGTGATTTATCGACTTCGGAAGTAGAAGCAGTGACTCACAAAGTTACGTAATATATCTACGGCTACAGTTATGTACCTAACATTTAAAGGCTCTTATTAACAGGCACGACACGACTCTAGTAGAACAATTTCTGTGAAAACTTCATGGAAATTGTTCTACCAGAATCACGTCGCCGAAACGTCTGTCTGCGGGGAGCCTTTGTTGATTTTCCAAAACGTGAATGATTTTCTCAAAGAATCATAATACTTACCAACTTTGTAATTAATTAAATAAAATAAAAATTTGCTTTTAAAACTCACGAATATTTTACTAAAATCGAATTAGTATTTTTCTTACGATAATTTAAAGTACTAGCTCCTAGCATGTAGATTCGCAGGTAACTTTTCAGTTTCGAATCCACCAGAAACTAAGTTAGTTGTGAGCTAAATCAGTCCAGAGATTTACAAGATCAATGCGCTATTTGTATGCACTTGTGATTATTATTAGGCGTATTCTACCAAAATCATCCCATGATGGATCCAATTTTCAGACACAGGCCCTATGAGAAGAATTGTATAAAAACTTACTTATATTCTTTGACTTGACCGTTACAAAGTTTAAGGCTGTTAAAGAAACTTTATCGTTCTGAATCTGCAAGTCAAATGTTTCAGAGTTTTCCTTGCAACGATGTTGGGGCAAAGCAAAGCTCGCTGACATCTATTTTGCTTAAGTTTACGTTCATAATAAATTGGGATAAGGTTTTTTGATCATATTTGAATAGAATAGTATTTATTGTACACCATACAAATTATAGAACATAAATATATAAAATATTACAAAGGGTGACACAATATAGGTGGTCTTACCGCTAAGAGCGATCTTTTAAAGACAACTTTTGGATGGATTAAAATTAAAGAGAGACAAATATAGTAGGTAGTCTGTGGTGTACCATTGAATCTTATTGAGGTACCTATTTTGTGCTGTTAATTTATACCAAGAGCATTAATGATTGTACGTGTGTAATAATCATTTGGTAATGAGCCTTTTAATTAAGATTTAAACAGCACATTAATAAACTACTGTTAGAGCAGCTATAACTGAGTCACACAATAGCTTAGTGAAAAATCCTTTGTCAATTTAAATTCAACGTAATATGTTCGAAATAAAACATAATTTCGTGTATCTTTTATTCTGAAGCGAAGGACGAGTCGTGAATACGAACAGAGTTTCAGACCCCCGAAAACGTACTCCCACCACCCTCCACCGCCCAATTTCAAAGGGGCGAGGAGGGGCGGGGAAGATTAATAATTCACTGGTTAAGTTAACCAAAGGTACAACATTATTCTACAGCCGAAACACGCCATATTAAAGCTTAAACCAACGAAACTAGACTTGTCGACCTACATTACATTTTGTCATTAAATTCGCGGTGGAAGCGACACAGTCACACAGCTGTTGCCAAGGCATTTTATATTGAAACAGTTTTTTAGAAAGCCGGCTAGACGTGGCAGTTATAAAACAGTAGCTAAATATTAGACACGTACAGTTATTTTTATTGGTTAAATTCTTTCGTTAACAACGGGACTGATCGACGATGGAGCCATTTCAATTCATGCATTCGCGAAGCATTGAACTGCACAACACAGCATTTCGAATTGAATTGAATTTCCGAGTGCATTATAAAATATGAAAAGCTCTATTGCTCGTGTAAGGCAGCTATAAACTGAATTCTAACTGCTGAGCAATGCCGTGCATTTATAACGAGGGGTTGCAGAGTGGTGCATTTCTGAGGTAGAACGCTCCGTCTTGAAGGAACTTTTGAGCGATTCAGGCGCCACTGAACTCTTGGCTTCACGGACGGGAAAATGTTGTTTAACCCAACCTAAATGCCTGATTGCTGGTTTTTTACTAAATCGGAAACCATTATTGGTTTCGGTATGCAATAGTTTTCGCAGTTATTATACTGGGTGGCATACATCAACTCACAACCTGTTACCATGGGCTCAGTACATTTTGACCGCGTGTTTATTGCATTTTTCTATGAAACGGCAGATTTTTTTTTGATAACCGACAAAATAATTCTACGACGTCATGCCTCCCTATATTCGCCACTATCGAAGCGCAGCATTATGAACCATTTTCTTAGTTTAGACATTTTAAGGAAAACTGATCTAAAACTTTGTGACGAAGAGACCAGTTGTACATAACATTACATTTAGCAACTTTAGTTAGAAGTCAGAAATCCACGAAAGTCAGGTAACTGAACATTCCGGATTTTATCCCTTTGATGTTTAAATTCAACTGTGCTCGAAAAAGCCAAACAAAATCGGAGATAGATGTTTGCAGAATGTCAGGGAAAACTCTGGAGTGACAGAATCGTTATTTGTCTTTTGAGCAGGATTAAATGCTGAATATCTGCTCTTGTTTGGTTTTTCCCGAGTGTCACTCAATATATTCTAGCGGAAATTGTCCGTTTTCGACTGCTTTTTCCGCGCCCGACAGTTTTTTTTCACCTAAAGAATGTTTCAGAGTGTCAGAGAACTGCAAGGGTTGATTTTCATTTGTTTTACTTCACTCTTTCAGCGACTGTTTTAATAATAAATGCGTGACGTCATCTACACACTAACAAGTACACAGCAGGGTTTCTAGTAAGCAGTGTTGATAAGGTTGGATAACACTGCAATAAATTAGAAAATAACGGTCCTTGTTCCCACGTGCTACATGATTCTAAAAAGGGGTCATATTTGGAAAGACTGTTAAAACAGTAAGCGTATTGTTCTACCAAATGGAATGAAATAACTCGATCGATGTTAATAATGGTGGAGTCTCTATCGATTTGTATTAATTACACTCGAATGGCGTAGTTTCTTGAAACTGACTTATCGAGTCAAGGCTAAGGGAACTACTTATGGATTATGCATTACATAATCTATAAGCACCTGTATCTATACATATATAAATTAAAGTCGCTTTTCGTGTTTGTTTGTGGGACCGCGTTATTTTTCTAAACATAACAATGAATTCTGATGCAGTTTCACACCATCATCTAGAGATCTTTTCCAGAAGGGTTTTGTATATTCATAATGAGCCTATAAGGTTCCCATATACATATAACGTTCATATATTATTATATAATGAATGTATGCAAAATATTGTAAAATATTTTCAAAGAGTAACGGTGGAGTTTCTGGCCCATTATTCTCCATACGAAAACTACCTTTTGGAAGGGGCGACTAGAATCAATTCTATTTTGTTGTAATTTTTGACGTTCAAAGTGTCTTTTATGTGCCTACTTGAAATAAATGCTTTGACTTTGACCCACAGCTGGGACCAAGGCCTCCGCTGTTCGAGAGGGAGCGGTATTCGATTTTGTATACATATATTAAATTAATATTAGACTGACAAATAATAAATTAAATCTCGATGTATTGTCAAGTTGTAAAAACAGTAGATGCGTAATTAAAACAACACACCACACCTTAAATCAACTCACAACTTAATCGATACTGTTCCAGGGGGTTTTTTTTTTGAGGAAATTTTACGTAATTTTAATACTTAAAAGACTGTACAGAAGGAGTGCAATACGTAGCACTCCTTCATAATTCATGAATAACAAAATAGTCATTAATATTTATTAGCACTGTGGTGGACCTGTGGTAACGCTCCGGACTTCAAAGTTGTAGGTCGTAGGTTTGAACCCAGGCCTTTACTTTGTGTAAATAATTTCATCACCACTGCTCTCAAAACGGTGAAGGAAAATTTTGTGAGGAAACCAGCATGTCTTACAACAATAAATTTGAAGATATGTGACATCTACCAACCCGCACTAGGCCCGCGTGGTGGATTACAGCCCACTCACACACACAGGCCTGTGTCCCAGCAGTGGGAACATTATAGGCTGATTAAAAAACGATTATTATTATTAGCACTGTTTAGACATTTGCAATACTCGTATGTAAAATAATGGAAACCCTGAACATATTAAAACTATACTATAAATAGGGTCTGGACTGAGAGAGGTGAAAAGAGAGTAGGGAGGCCTTTGTTCAGCAGTGGGACATTAACGGCTAATAAAAAAAATGTATAAATACGTGTGTATACCTCCAAAGTACCTACCTACTTAATGCACAGGTGTACATGTTCTATGTATTAATTTAAATACAAGATTAGATAACCTGTACAAGTTTACACTCCTCACGTAACCGTTGCATGTAAATGGACACTAGAATACTGACCTACTAAATTAAACGGACTTTTTTAAAGAATGCAGTAAGTACACTTTATGCTTTCTTTCTTAATTAACATTTGTTCTGTAGATTATACTTTATATTGTATGTTTTGACACGAAGCTTGAATAAAGTTATGAGAATTGTAACCGTTTCTTTCTTTCGCTATTTTAATTTTTGGTTCTTCGAGCCGGATACCTTGGTCTTTCTCGTCGTCATTGTTTTTTTTTCGTTTAAGGATTTTATGGATCTTAGAACTAAAATTATCTTTGATTTTCCGGTAACAGAACCATTAAAAAAAATTCTATGACAAATCCGGAATCATTCCTTTTGTGGGTTTTTAACATGTTTCTTTGTTATCAGATATTCCTTGTACGTACTTCTAAATGATTTAATAGGAACACTTGTATTAAATTATATTGAATTGGTACACGTGAGGCTGGTTGACTTGACAGCGTTTAGCTATGCGCGAGTGTATACGAGGTCGCTAGGGTGACCACTTTTAGTGTGGACTAAAAACAAATTACTGCGGGCGTGAACATAATTTACATCGAGTTTCAGAAAAAGAGTAGGCTTTGTAGAGCGTCGTTTTTGTTACTTATTATATATATATTATACCAGTGCTGCAGTGTGACAGTCTCTTTCTAAGTCTCAATGTGCCATTTTTAAACGAACGGCACCCTAATTGCGTAACTCAATCTCAATCTGAATAATTTTGAACGATATTGATAATCCATTGCTTCATATGTTCGAAAAAAAAATCTGCTCACAACGTAAATAACGCAATGAATGTTGTTGAACAGTCCAAATAAAACCATTGCTACTGAGAGTGCGTTACGCAATTACCCTGTTGACGTGTTGTTATGCTTATAACTCAATTTTCTAGTTGGTGTGTCGGAATACTTCTGTTAGGAAGCTACTCGTAAAATAACACGACAATAAAGTGTTATTTATTATCTACGTGGTAAAATTAACACTAGGCATGGGGGTCGGGGGGGGGGGGGGGGCCTGATGATTGATGTCATAGACAACATAATAAGTACGTACTTGTTATTGAAGTGTGGGAACACTCCTAGTCCGATTATAAACCCTTGTTATTTCTATCCTTAAAAGTATGATAAAAAAAAACTGAAATTTTGAGACAGTAAAATACGATTGCTGCATCCGACATCCTTGTAGGTACACGTAGGTACCTAAATAAAACACTTTTTTGTAAAAATCATGCAGCTTAGGTATTTCGTAACTCCGCAAACATACTTACTTCAGAAATATTATTGAAAAATGTAACTAGAACACGGGAAATGTCTTTTCAAAATGTAAAAAACACGTGGACATAAGGAATTAGACCATATACAACATTTAAAATTTAAATTACAGATATTTAAATATGGACTTTATCCAGAGAAGCTGGAATTGTGAAATTGAATGTTGATTCAAATATTTATTGTCATTGAACCGTAAATATTTATTTATTTATTTACCATTTATGTACACACATATATAAACAGACAAGAAAAACAGAACAGAAAAATAGGAAGAAAAAAAAAAACAGAATACAAAATACAAAACAGAACAGAATACAAAAAAAAACAGAACAGAATACAAAACACAGACAGAAAGACAGAATAACACAGAACACACAGACAGAACAGAACAGACACAACAGAACAGGGACAGAACAGCGGGACAGAATATAAAATATGGCGTTAGTTTTTGTTACCATAACATAACCAGCCTATATAATATACTACAGGGTCAAATTAAATTAGCTGGCAACTTCACAGATGTGAAGGGTATCGTTATCTAAACACATCAAAAATAATAATTTTCTAAACTCATAATTTCAAGTAACTACATTACCCCGGGCATTGACTCCGTAATCAGCTGTAGTTACGAGAACGTATAGTTTAGTTTTTTTTTTGTTTTGTCGTGTTTACATATCAATAACCATCCAGTCTCTGAAGTTTCGCTGTTACGATGTTATAGGTCTTAGATTTTTCAGTATTAGATCATGCTGGTGGCCTCACAATGTTTATCTTAACCGTTCATAGAAGAATTACTATGTTTACCGATAAATACGGATAATCATCTGTTGCAAAACTTATCCTTGTCTCCACAACGCCGTCCTCAGTAATACCAGAATAATTATCACTAATGATTAGTTAAGCCTACAATAGTGATTTGTCATCACCGCTAATAACAGGCTATTGCAGAACATGCTAATTAAAATTACATACAGACCAGTTGTTGGATAATTATAAGTGTAAAATTGTGTTCCGTCTGTTATGAATTTATGACTAAAACAGAGGGCCTACTTACTAAGCACGAGGTCCTTATTTGTGGCCGAAGTCACGGACATTGGCCACAAATAAGGTTTTGACAGACTAACTACTTTTGAAAGGGCCCGTATCTTCGTTCACGGACTTAAATAGTAGACTAGACCTCCTGTTACAGAAAAACTGCTTCATTTTCAGGCTTCATTTTAAGTTAACCTTGACGAAAATTGGCTTAGTCCATGATGTTGGTAGTCGGTAGGTACTTGCACAGGCTAGGTCACCAGCAATTCGTCCTCTAAACATTCACGTATGTATGTACTTGTGTCGTAACTAGTACACTGTGCGTGTTGTGCTCGGCTACCGTCACATGTTGTAGCCCAATCATACAATCAATGAAATCGTTTCTATGCGTGTGACTCGGAGTAGGTCTCGCCAAAACATATGTATGAAAGATTCACACATTTACATATATAAAACGATCCAATGTTTTGCAGTCCCGAGACGATTTAGGACAGTTTTTTTTCAAATAAAAACTTTTCTCTCGAGGGACTTTTTTCGATTTCCACGAAAATGTTGATCAAAGTGAACGAAAATTTTTCTTTGTAGAAATTATTGAGTTTGTATTCTTAGATCAAAAGATTACGTTTAAATTATATGATAACGACAGTATATAAAAAAGGGTACTTACCAGAAAAATTGGGTCGGATAGGTTATGAGGTTTGGAAGATAATGTTCACTGTTAGGTGTTTGGGTGTGGCGTGTGTATTGTATGTGTATCTTGTTCGTGCGATTATTATCAACGTTCTACATCCACATCCTGACTCCAGGTGATTTAACTGCGAACTCAGATTGACTGCCTGTGTGATTGCAAGCGCTAGTGCTGAGCATGACGTCCAGGATTTGACTCCCAGGTCGAGCAAAATGTTATTAGGTTCTCCATTTGGATTGTCTCACTAGCAGCATGGAGTTGGATCTGTGCCCGGTTGATGGCAATAAGCTGACAACCAGTCTTACCAAGGGGTATCGTATTACCCAGTGACTGGGTTGTGGAGGTCAGATAGGCAGTCGCTCTATGTAAAATATTCATCGTATCTGCTGCATCCGGTTAGACAGGAAGCCGACACATCAAATCCTTTCCGCCCCCTATTACATGGGACTTGAACATTACTGGCGAAATATGGGTGTACTAAAGATAAACCTCTGCACAACCCTCCGGGTACACAAGGCGTGATGTTATGAAATTTGGATAGTTATGAAGGTTTTCTAACGGACACTTCCATGCCATATCATCCAATAAATAGATATACATGCTGGTTTTAAAATGTCTCTATAATCCATTCTACAGTTGTATCCTTTACAAGCGCACTGAACAAGTGGTTGGTTTGTATAATATACAGCCTGCAATTAATTTCAGTCCAGCAATTATAGTGCAGTGTACTCTTGTTTGAAATTACTAATTATGTTACTCTAGGAACAAAGCAATTAGCATGAAAACATAAAGCAATTAAATAATAAAAAGATGTATGTTTATATTACTATCTATAAATAAATTCCTACATTAATTAGGTATTGATTGGCGCGAAGGAAATCGTAATTACAAATCATGGTCACGTGTATCAATGTGTTAAATCTTTAAGCGATATAAAAAATATAACTTGCTTTAGCAGGTACAACGTCAGTGCTTGAATGAAAATACTACATCGAAAACGTCACTAGTTTATATGTTACACAAATAAAACCTACAAACCGGTGTTAAAGATTTCTTCACAAGAATTTGTAACGGAAAATCTTTAAAGTTAGAAATAAGTGTAGACTATACACGCTCATTCATATATAGGTAGATAGATACCAGCCCAAGTCCGAACACATTTGCTATGCCACTATTTATCTGATTGTATTTAACAAAATTAGACACTGCTGTTCACGTAATAAGGTGTTTAGTCAGTTAGCTGAATAATTTTGTACATATGTACTTACGTATCTACAAACAATGTTGGTTGGTTGATAAGTAGTTAGAAGTTGCTCAAGGCTGGCGACTTGTGGAGGAGTAAAAACTTGGTCAAGGCCTGTTCTTAGTCAAACGGTTGTAATATGTCTGCTTTGAGCACTCTCTCGCGCATATTTGGAAATTCTTGACCATTGAAACTTTGAATTAACAATGGAAAGGAAATGAGGGCTTCTCGTTGAAGAAATCGACACAACGATACGCCAGCAGGCTACTGTGTAATATTCTAAATACTAGTAGCTACGGGCATTCGTAAATGGAAGAAGTTCTTCATTCGTCTGTAGACAATTTAATTTAGATAATTATGTTCTTATCCATTCAATTGGGTAGTACAAAAAGAAAAACAAACCATTTCCAAAAAAACTCTGTAATGTATAATAACTTTAATTTTGGAAGTCGGTGACAAAAAACGAAAATACAAAACACCGATTTTCGAAATTAGAGTTTTTATTTTTTGTAAAAAGTTCTTATTGTATAGAAAGGTGTTTGAGTTATGCTTGCACCTGCTCCCTCATTTGATAACGCACTTTATAATTCGGGCCTCGGACCTAACTAAACGAATGAAACAATGTGACTGTACACGCAATGGCGCACAAATTCGGCCAAACTGCCGTATGCTATTGTGACCACTATTATAGTTGGTATAACGACCATAGTTGTTTGGATCTCGGGTATATAGTTTGGTACTCATTTTGCTAAGGTGCGTATTGATCCGCATAGTAACGTGGCTTCACGAGACCCGAAAACTGGTAGTAGGAAGACGTTATAAGAATGATAGCCAAGAACTTTCAAACGTAATTTTGGGAGCAATAACTCATTCTTATTTAACGAATCGAGATGCCAAAGCCGGATGGATGTTATTATTTTCGTATGACCTTTTAACATTGCTATATAACCGCCAGGAAAATTTCCTACCCGACTGGAATCGATTGGTTTATTTAGAGATGATGTCAATTGTGACTTGTGACGAAGTTCAGTATAATTGTATTGTAGCATGTTGTTCCTCTACGAAAAATCTCTTTGAAAGATGCTCCAGTGAACCAACTCGTAAATCTTCCAGTTATTAATTTTTGTGATTTTGCGACGGTTTAATGTCGATTGTCGATTCTAACTAAACAATGAGTTATACGATTTCCTCTTCAAACATGTTTAAAAAGATTGCTAGTACGTCTAATTCGGACTGTATTTTGAGGTAACAGCTACGCAACGTACCAGTTTGATAAAATAATGTTAGATTTCTCCGATCAATAAGTACAGACGCCAGCACATCAAGCTACTACAATCTGTCAAATTTATTTAATAGGTTTTCAACTTTATCGTTAAAGCATTAAGGTTCAAGGTTGATTGGGAAAATTTGACAGTTTCGGGTAGCTTGACCTGCTGGCGTCTGTACATTAGAAAAAATTGGTCTCGCTCGGTAGCGGTCCGGCCTGTGATGTAATGTAAGCAGGTACTCAGGCATCAGTTAACACGATAATCATAATTAATCGGATCATAGTTAATCCAATTAATGTGTAAGTAGGTAGGGCTTACCGATAATATCAATTTTAGGTTCCAATTTTCTAGCTAGGTATTCCCGGGTTCTGTTACTATGGGTTACCTAAATGAAACGGCATTTGTTTTTGAGACCTCATTTGTTTTTATCTCTGGCTACTTATGGCGGGCCAAAAAGAATGAATGCTACGCGAATTGGAATTCCCACGCCTGTGTCCCATTCCTTGCTTCCAATAAATAGACAAAGATATGAATAAGTAGCTACTACTAGTCGATGACTCCGGCCAAAACGTGTAAGGTACACCTATGTATGTAGTCATTCCGCATGCTTGAAATACCTCTCCTCCGCTAAGAAAGATGGACTTGATATGACAAAATTAATGTCATATAGCTGGATATCTAAAACTATATTTTAAGCGTAAAACGTTGAAATTCTGTACCTACACACGATGAGTACGGTCATGATGAGTAGATAAATTGTTATATAAAGAACTTTTATCTTATCATGATCCTCTTTGTCTCGACTGAAAACATCACAGTCAAGTCAGTACAAACCTTTCTTTATCCTGTTTCGTAAGTAATTCGTATGCAGTGCGCATTAGCAATAGGTACCGTCCACTGCGAGATTCCATGATTACTGATCCCTCTACATTCAGCCTAATTCACCTTTCACAAGCCGACACGGGTCAGCAACAACGCGAGGAATGGCTCTCTGATAACATTCACTGTTAATTAACTATTGATGATAAGGTTTGAGTATGTTAAAGGGAGACTTTTAAATATTTTGTTATTTCACAGTTTAAAACTCAATGGTTAAGCAGTTTCCGTTGTCAAACACGAACATGTAACCATTTGCTATTGTGTTCAATTTACCATTGTTTCGACACCGTATTGGATCGCTGATGGCGTGGCATCACGGGGCTAGCCGTAGCATAGTGAGCGTTATCGCGCGGCGTTGTGTGCTGGCGCAGCGCTTGCGTCGAAATTCGTCGGTGTCATCGCACTGGAGTAGCCTAGTTACGACGATATTTCGATAGAAGTGGCCACCAACGTTTCCTCCCACTGCCAACGGCAATTTGGACAGTTAGATATTACGAATACGTATTATACATTTAAAAATAATTTTATTAACGTGTGGTACCGTTTGTACGTCAACTGGTTCTGTACTTCTGTAGTCATAGTAAGAGTTTGCTTTGTATTCGCTTTATACAGAATGCTGTTTACTTTCATGTTAGCAATTTGATTATTGAATAGATACTTCATTGTTCGATGCCCTTGGTTATTATGGTGATATTTCGAGGGGTGAATTACAATACTCAAAATCTTCAGGTGTGCTATGAATAGTATACTTATTTGAAAAGAACTTGTATTTGGGTCTCTCTTTGTTATCTCGGGTCGACGCTGGCGACTTTTGTCCCCCCGTTAGTCTGACATCATTCGACAGATGACCTTACCTTAGATGAGTTACTTCATTGAACGAACATTCAAATTCAAACATTCTATTACACAACACGAACTGAATCCATCTTCCAAATATAGTGTCTTACATTCAATAATAATGAACAGCCGACCGAGGCCACTCAAATATTTATATTTAGGTAGTTGCAGAACATGACTTTTCCATTTCCTCGGCTGGAAAGTTTTATTGTGAAATCTATGTAAACCTTTGGAAAATATTCTTCAATTTGGAACCGTCCCATTATCAGTTCGGCGAAAATTGCTCAGACTTTTATAACTTCTGAAATAACTTTTGCCAAAAAAAAAAAAGGTGGGCTGCTAAGGTAATTTTCTTCAGTTATTCTAAGGATTCTTTTAGCTTCTTTCAACTTATAATAATAATCATAGATATAGGATAGAAGATAATAGGTAACAGAACATTTATTTTCAAGTATAATATCATGGACTCATAATGTCAATAACAATTTACTTACAAACTATGTTAGTAATACATATTTACAAAACATTATGACTAAACAACTAAGTAGGTACCTACAACACTCATCTGTAATATAGATCTCGCTTCACTGCGTGATCTGGTGTGGTGTGGTTTTGTGGCGGTGGTTTACTTCATACCGTACCATACCTTTACCATGGTCATAGGCTTTAGCTAGCAAAGGCCTTACCACTAACCACCAAATGGTAAGTGGAAGAATTATCATCAGTAGAACTGTCTACTGACGATAATTCTAAAAATGTTGTGTTAAAAACACAACATTTTTTAAAAACTGGTTATTATGAATAAAACTCACACACGCTCAATCCCAATTACCTAAGAGTTACGCAAAAAAAAAATTGTATGTGTACGGTTTTTAAACGGTAAATTTCCTAACTCGTTGTAATCTTGAAAAGAAAATGCTCACAAGTACAACGTCGTGAACTTGTCTGTGTGCTCACAAGTTTGACGTGTAATTTAGGAAAAATAAAGAGTAATAGTGGGCAGTCTAAACTAGCACACCAAGCTAAGTACTACAATCTGTCTAATTTATTTAATAGATTTTAAACTTTATCGCTAAAGCATTAGGTTCAAGGTTGGTTGGGAAAATTTGACAGTTTAGCTTGATATGCTCGCGTCTGTACCTATCATAGAGTAGGTACACGTTGCGTGATGCAGTAATTGAACCTGATTGCTGTTATGATGCAGGCGGGGCTCGGGCGACAAATTCACGAACGCTATTTCCGTGCTTCATCATTGCGAACTTTTGAACTTTGGCACACATAGCCCATTGCTCTGCAGCTATTAGGGATCTGATGATATAAACTTTGAACTGCACCCTAATTGCGTAACATACTGTCAATCTCAATCTGAATCATTTTGAAGGATATTTCTAATCTGTTGCTTCATATGTTCGAAAAATGTGACTGCTCACCAATGTAAATGACGCAATGAATTTTGTTGAACTGTCAAAATGAAAAAAACTGATAGTGTGTTATGCAATTACCCCGCTTTGAGATGTTTTTTTCGTTTGTAATTATCCTTCTTTTATAAAGATCGCCCTACTGATGCTGTATAGTTGATGGTGATCTGCTTTTCGATGTACTAATAATTCCTTTTTATGAAAAGGCGACACTGATGTTGTAGACTTCATACTTTAGAGATTTTCGTTTGTATCCATTACTAGAAATCAGTCGCCTATTCCTTCCATTTGTTCGGCCATTTCAGTCAAATGCGTTCATGATCAATATCGGGAAAATTCCGTCCCCTTATTGTCACCCACGCCTAAGTAGGAAAGGTACAGTTTCCTGTTTCCGGGTTAGGACGGGAGTATTATTTATTTATCGATGCATTATTAATTTTGCCAGGCCACTGCGTTTGTTGTCATTAAGAGCCGGATAAATATTTAATTCTCGCATTGTCTGTCGTTAGCTGTTCGAATGAAAGTCCTTGTTTATGTTGTACTTATTATTAGTGAGGATATTCCTTTATCCAAACATAGCGTAAAACAAAGCCGCTTTTCATGTCTGTCTGTGTGACCGCTTAGATTTAGACAATTTATTTTGGAAGTTGTATGTGTTTAATACAATAAATATATTTCCCTTTGACCCAAGGGCTGGCCTTGGTCAGAGGCTAAGCATTTCCATACAACGTGGCAATACCGCCAGTCTCTTCGGTATATTACCAATCGACAGCGATGCGGAGGAATTTTTCGACGCCATATTTTAGTTAAGTAGTTAATAGTTTTAGTTAGATTAGGTTATTATATTTTTATTTTTAATAGTTTGTTAGTTCTAGTTTAGTATAAGAACTTTATCAAATATTTTTGTTATTTAAAAAATCTATAAAATAATGTTTAACTCAGATATAGCTCAGAAATCTCAATATTTTGGGATGTCACCAATGTAATGCGACTGTATCAGTATACTGTACATGAACAAAGCATGGGCGAGTAACTTGTTAAAAAAAGAGTAAGTATTTTATTTAGAAATTGAGCTAGTGATAGTTATGAGTTTCTCACTTGAAAGCATACCTGAGCAGTAAGTACCTATTCGAAACCAAATTGGTCCGTTCACAAGGTTAGCGAAACGAAAAGTGTAACAAATCATAAAACGTGGCAAATTACAAATGGATTTAGGAATTTTGTGTGTCATTGAGTTCTTTAATTATAAAAATTCTAACGTTCTTTGTGAACGGAGCCTCTAGCGTGGGACTGCTAGCACACTTTCACATCGCGTTCTTTTTAGAAGTTCACGATAGAAATCGCCTTGTTGGTCGAATGGAGGCGAGGACAATTGGGAACCTTGAGTTCATGGGTTCGACACGAGGTCAGTACCGAACTAACACGAACGTGACGTCGACTACAAAGACTTCACTTACCTATATAACAAAGTACATTACTACTATGAAGTGCCTCCCTTTTCATCCCGGAAAGGTGTACCTGTATACACGGAAACACCGTAATAAGTATATACGAGTATATAAGGAAAATCACGGGTTTCGTAATATTGTACCGTGCGCCTTTTAACATCACAGAGTGTTCATATTATTTGGTTCATATTTAGTGAATTCAGTCTTTTTAATTGGTTGTAACCATTGCACTGACCTACTACTTAATCCTGTGTATTAGAAACTAAACACATTATAAAAGTCTATGCAACTTGTACGGTTTTGAACTTTTGAACGATTTTTACTATTGTAATATAATATATGTATTATATTCGTAAAAAAACAATTTTTATTCCCTTATTTTGCTTGCTGTAGGTAACTATCCGTATTAGTGACAGGTTTTGGTATAACTTATAGATATTTTATTTTTCTTTCTCCACATACTATTTATATAACTACTATTTCCCGCAGTTACGTGGTCATTTTAGGGCTAAAACACAATGGGCGAACCTTCTATTGTTTTTTCGAACTATCAAATATGTACAAGATGTGTAGTTTACAATGTGGCACAGTAATTAAACAGTTTGTGTAAGGGAGACAAATAGTTGCCGAGACAAAAGTGGCTCCTGGGCCTCCTTTATGCAATACTACACTCCATTTAGCTCGGTCCTTTATTTATCCGATTCTTTCAATAATTTACTTTGTTTTCCAACAAAATAATGACGTCATGAATGCCAAATTATTATTTCGGATTAAAAAACAATCAATAAACTGTCCGATCGTCAAAAATAATATGCATTAATGATTGGAACATGAAACTCGATAGTGAGCCAACAAGGAAAATTAACAATGCGTCGGAAAAGTGGTCAAACCATGCTATTGACTCGGATCATCACGTAGGTATATGTACTGGTATATAACATACATGCAGGCTGTATTTGATTGTTCATGAGTGAATAGCCTCGTCCCCAGCAGGCCGTTGATATCGATGCTATTGTCTCCCTGCATGGCGGAGACACTTCATTAGGCTAGGCATTGATAACAGGTCTGTTGATTAAGGACATGCTTGAGAACACTGCGCATACGGGTAGGTACATTGTATTGCCCTTTAGTGTATATTTACGTAAATTGGAATTATAGCGTCATTTAAGTTCTAGTCAAAAATAGCAATAAAATAATAAATATATAATTAAAGTATAATTATGCAGTTTTTTCACTTATTCTTTTTACAAAGCTGATTCATTTTACATAGAAGGTGGATCCCGTGTTGTTACTTTTTTTACTTCAGTTTATTAGTTTCTATTGGACGTTGCCTATTTCTGATATGCTGAAAGAATGTGTCTTCCGATTCTCAAGCAAACGGCATCAAAACGTCAAAACCACCAAAAATTTACTTACGTGGTGTTAGAATTTACACGATATGTGTTCACTTTGTAGTGCCAACTTTTTTTATTTGAAACTACTTCAACCAAAAATCATTTTCGAAACTATTTCCCACACAAGAGAGAGCTCTTTCCGAAGGCACTTTTTACTTTCTTTTTACAACTGTGTCGTAAGAGCGACACAATTTCCAATTGGAAGCTTAAGAAAGCTTACAATTGGAAATTCCCAAAAAAAAACACATTGGCAGTGAGCAAGAATTAAACTGAAAAGTAAAATAACAAAATAAATAGTATCTAGTAGTTATTATTGCTACCAAACGATTGCAAAAGATTCAATACTTATAAAATGTCGACGTAGCTATTAGAAATACTTGTGTTCTGCAGCGTCCAGAGAGTGAATGGCCATTCCAGCGTTCTTGTGGGTACTCCAAGGTACTCGGAAAAGTCTAGTGTAGGATGAGAAGAATGCGAATGCCCGAGCTTAAACTTCGATGGCCTTACAACGCGAACAAGTGGAGAACAATTCAAACAATTTCTTTCAATTTTTGAAAAAAATCGTCGCTTTACCTACATTATAATTTTAGATGTGTCACATTAACCTAACCTACTAAATTCGTGACTATCAAAATCTAGCTCTCGATTCCAAAAAGGTTAGAACTAGAAGTAACACATTTGTATGTCGCCAATATCTTAGTTTACAGAAACCTCCTTATTATAGGTAAAGCTACACGTAGGTAGTATCTCATCAAATATCTGGTTAGAAACTAGTCGAACTATTTACTATAGCTGTTAGGAATTTCAAAATGTTGTTAATTCAAATAAAACTATCCTCTTTCAGAAAATAGAAACAACCAGGTAAATAACGCGCCTGTATTTCCCGAAAAACCTTTCAGGAAATACAGGTTTGATATTATTCATCATATTATTCTAAACTAGCGCAATGCGGGTGTACAATAGGTACACCAATATACCCAGGTAAATGTTTCGAAATATTCAAAACTCCAAAATCTGATTTATTTTTGAACCGTTCCCAACTACCGCTCGCTTACAGTTTTAATCTCCTTTGTCTGTCTACGCTGTACCAATCTATCTACGTAGCAGGTACTCGGCATTTAGGCTTGCAGCGAATGCATTCCTATTATTATGGACTATGCAGTTGAAGCCAACAGACAATGCACCTGTACACTGGAAAAAGAAAATGGAAATTGGATCAGTGGTTTTCGAAAGTCAAGCACTCATAGAACAAGATATATTGCGACATGATATGAAATGACATGACATGTCCTCATTGTTTTCTGGAAAAGGATCCATATTCTATGTTCGCTGAAAAATTTAACTGAATGTATCATATTTTCATCCTTGACGAAAATAAACAGAGCCAGGAGGCTAATTCTCGTAATAATTTAAAACGTTCAAAATCTCGTCGCAGTCTCATCTCGGCGACAAACAAATGTCAAAACTTGTCATAATGTAGGGAAATTAGACGTATTTTTGACAGATTGAGACTGAGATCAAACTGTGAACGTTCTTAAAATTACGAGAATTGCCCCACTGATCATTGTGTCTGGGATTGGCCATTTGGCCAGATTATTTCTACAACGGCCAACATTGGCCCGCAATCTGTTAAGAGATTTCCAGATTAGCCACTGCAGCTCGTTTCCAAGGAGAAAATGTCCTGTCGAAAAGATGAAGTATCGAAACGTGGGATGTTTGTTCCACTACAGTTCGCATCTATCGTCTGACGAGGTCATCTTCTGAGGAGGTCGTATATCTCAAGAACCTTTAACGACTCTTATAGATAGTAGGTATTATAGCTAGACGAGGAGATGGCCGATGGAGTAAAGCTGTGACCGAATGGTAGCCAAGGTTAGGCCAAAGAAATCATGGCTGTCCAAAAGCGCGCAGGGTTGACGATATCGTCAAAGTCGCGGGAAACACCTGGATCAGAGACGCACGGCACCGGGAAGTATGGCAGAAGAAAGGGGAGGAGTATACCCAGCTGTGGGTGATTCCAGGCTGAAATGATGATGATAGACATGAATATGACGACACGGCTTGACGGCACGGTTGGCGCAGTGGTTAAGCGATTGACTGCTGCGGTGCGTGTCGCGGGTTCGATTCCCGCACGGAACAAATATTTGTATGACCTACAAGTAGTTGTCCCGGATCTGGCTGTTTGTGTATGTGAGTTTAAATGTTTGTAAACGCACCCACGATACAGGAGAAATTCCTAGTGTGGGGCAAAGTTTAAAAAAACAAATAAAATATAGGACGAAGTGTTGAGATGTGCAATTTTGATCTGCATACGCTAATGAGGACAAATAATTGTAATTTATGCAAATGATTCCATTGTATGCGTTGCAGAATGCAGTGTCTTGCGTCGATCTTTGTAAATATGTGGACACGTTAGGAAGTGCTAAGTAGCACCTTTGACATTTTACATAGTTGCGTAAATAAAAAAAAAACATACGTTTATTTATTATAGAAGTAAAATTAATCATGAATATAAAATATTTTTTGTACTCAATGTAAATAAATAATTACGTGATTACGATTACGTTTTGATAATTGCTTTTAAAATAGCTAAGTACCATATAGGTATACATACTTGCAGAAGTCATCATCATCATCTGCCTAGCCTTTTCCCAACTACATATGTTGGGGTCGGCTTCCAGTCTAACCGGATGCAGTTGAATACCAGTATTTTACTTAAAGCGACTGCCTATCTGACCTCCACATTCCAGCTACTTGCAGAAGTATAATAACTAAATAATTGCATTACAAAATCAAGCTCTCATCCCTTCACAGTAGTTGTAGTCCCCACTCACTCTAAAGTACATATTCCCCCATTCTCCCCGTTTGCTGAAGTAGGCTTTAATTCGTCTGATGAGAACTGTCATTAAAATAGGACCAAAATATCGGAAAATCTGTAACACACAAAGATTTTCCCTACGAATATGTTGTTGAAAATCTCATATGCTCCAAACATCACGAATATTGGATTTTTCAGTCTTTTGTTTTATCATATTATTGATTTGGAAACATAAGTACAATGCCTACTCAGATTTAGTAGGTACTGTCAGCAACAAAAAGATAATCAACTCAGATATATACTATGTAGGTAACTAAAAAAAAACCGAGGCAGAATATTTTACATTGAAACAACTCAATCTCTTAATTATTTATTACAAGCAATATTGGAAACCAGCCTCTCAAAGGCTGTGTTAATTACGAAGAAGTAACAGTATGAACCGAATTTCTATATTGAGCCGCTTATTTATTTCGATTCTTGACATTTCCTCAAAGGCCCCCCTTTGAGGAAATGTCAAGAACTTAAGTTTTCTGGTCCCGTCGGGAGCACAAAGCGATTACGTCGAAGTCGACGTAGTTAGTCGAAACACGAGGGTTATCGAATATTCTTTGCTGTTGTTTACTTACGTAACACCAACAAACAGAAATGAGTATTATGGGAATAAGGTTTTGTTTCGTTTTCAGTTGTGTATTTGATATTACTTACTTCTGCCGATCGATTCTGTAAAAATCTCACCATGAAAAGTTAGGTGAAGTGAGCTTAGAGTGAGCTGTCAATAGTGTCAATACCTAGTATTAGTTGGAATGACATCTCACTCCATGCTCACTTCACCTAAGTTTTCACGGTGTGATGGTTACTTCTGAAGGCCAATTTTCGTACTTAAAAAAACGTTAAAATTCAAGTCGCAATCTCATCTCAGCGAAAATCAATGTCAAAATGTAGGGAGATTGATTGTAATTTTGACAGATTTAGACTGAGATTAGAATGCGAACGTTTTAAAATTACGAGAATTGCCCTCTTTTTTTGGTTCTATTTTATAAGCCTTATTGAACTCAATCACCCAAAGTGTTATAGCTACATGGAATCTTAGCGTCATTTTACATACTGCCTGAATTATATGCATGTTTCATGATTATGGAAAAATCCCGCAAGACAGCGCATTACTTATATATTTTTAAGCCCACCGGGCTTAAGTATTCTTACATGATTTGACGTTACTTAAATATCAAAGAAAACCTGCCACAAAAAAATTCGTGTCTACTCTTTCCAAATATTACGTAAGTAGGTACGATGACCAGTCTTGATGTCATGATAAAAATGTTTGTTTTATGAATAACACAGAAGCTTCTACATAGGTACTTAAGCCGCGACAAAGGGCGGACTTAACCTCGTTGCCAGTCTGTTAATGTATTGTCTGACCTTTGCTTAATACTTTTGTTTGTTACATTAGACTGGAGATTTCTGTCTCCCTTAGTTGCTTATATATTCTTCTGAAGAGTTTTTCATATTTCGCGGTTACGAGTATGTCGTATATATTATTATTATATTAAGGGAGGATACGAGAGTAGCCATTATCAATAAGGATTTAGCCCACTAAGTCTAGTGGGCTAAATCTCTTATTGATACTGGCGACTGCGAAATATATTTGGGGAGCTTAAAAGTAGCCTCGACAAATGGTGATATTTTAGTACTTCCGGATGTCTGGCACATCCGGGCAGTCAAAACTTCTACTACATTGCAGACTAGTTAATATTGCAGGATACTATAGTTATTGTTACACTGTTGTAGACTGGCCAATTGGTTTGGTGGATTTGCGCCTATTTGGTCGTCGATTTTAATAAATGCTTAAAACTACTAAATTCATAGAGGAACTTATGTGGGCGATTATATATAACGCACTTCATCATTTCCTTTATAAATGAAGTGGGTGGTGAAATATACTTAAATATATTTCTAGAAATAAAGTGGGCTTATGGTGGGTTGATCATTTAATATTTCAGGAGGCGTAAGTATCAAGTACAAATACATATTACAGCTTCGCTTATGGTGGGTTGAAGATATTACAGGGAGGCGTAGGTATCAAGTATAAAGTCAGTATAAAGTCAAGATGGCGGCATCACAGGCCGTAGGGCGTAATTTTCCTCTCATTGCTTACGTCATTCATGATAACGTAAACCTGCAGAGTGGGCAAAAACATAATTTGGTGTGAGTTCCCTAGGAATTGCATATGTTAATAGTTTCGAAAACACATGGCTCCAACCTACTAGAAACGCATGTTTGAAATTAAACGATGACGTCTAGCTTCCGTCATATTGAATTTTCTGTGACGTTGTTTAGCGAAAACACATTCAGGATTAAAACAAAAGCGATGACGCACCATTTCAAATTGATTCATGTGTACGAGGCTTCACAAGGCTACAAAACAATGTGAGATATGTAGGTAATGTAAAGTGTGGGAAATGCATTGTTTATCAAATTAACTAGCAATTTGAAGGCTACAGCAGACCAAAAGCAGGCCAGTAGCAGCGGCACAAATGAAATATGAGTGCGGGCCCGCCACCAAACTGGGCCGGGCCCGGCTTTGGACCCGCTGGCCGATAAGCTGAGCGGCGGCGACGAACCGCGGAGTAGGCGCAGGCCGCGCAGGGCAGGAGCATCGCGGGCGCCGCGCCGCTGCGCATGCTTGTGTCAGTATAGCCGCCATATTTACCTACTCATCACACCGGGAGCAGCACGGGGCGGCGCGTCTGTGCGGTGTGGACGCTGGTACTAGACAGTTGTATTTTTTATAACCCAAAGGTGGATACAAACGATGGGTTCAGAAAAATTGATGCTTAAAAATTATTTTTAAAATAAATATTACAGAAAAGTGACGTACAAACTGCGGTTGTGCATATCATGCAATTATTCAGATGTTCCGCTTGACATTCGAAAATAAGTAAAAAAATATCTTCGTGAGTAGCCAGTTATATTCTCCATAATCTTCTCTCCTTGTATCATTATCGTGAGCTCAAATTCTTTTTTTTTTCGACTTAAATCCAAAAGCAACAAAAAATCCTGTTCATCAGAATCCGTATTACTCAACATCTTGCAGTCAACTGCAACAAGTTGATGACCATAGACTAAAGGAAGAAGCCAGGCTTCTTCATTTGGTGGTCTAGAACAAATCCTCGAAATTGAAGGATTTTTTTGTTGTGACCGTCAAATGCATGTGTTTATATGTATGTTTTCTCAGCACTATGAAAATGTAAAGAAAACATCGTACCTACCTATTCGTTACGCTTAGCAGGTCGACTTGACAAAGATAACAGGTTATTTTAATGACATGTTGATTACTTACGTACTATTTTATATTACTAGCACCTTACAAGTACTCGGTAAATTATTTAGGATTATTCTTGTGTTTTTCCGTCGCAATTACGTAATTGTCATCATCTGCCTAGCCTTTTCCTATGTTGGGGTCGGCGTCCAGTCTAACCGGATGCAGCTTAATACCAGTATTTTACATGGATCAACTGCCTATCTGACCTCCACAACCCAACTACTAGGTAATACGTTACCCCTTGGTAAGACTGGTTGTCAGACTTTCGTGCTTCTGACGACCCGTAACAACTGTCAAAGATCCACGAATGACAACCGGGACTAACGGCTTGACGTGCTTTCCGAGACACGGAGTGGTCTTGATATGTAAAGATGGTCACCCATCCAACCGCGAAAAGCGTAGCTTAACCTGATCAGTCGACCGGTGCGGCTGTTACTTCTTACAATAAAATTAAGTGTATGGTGTCCTTTGGACGTTTGACATTTTCTTACCGAAAAGGGATATAGGTACGTACACTACCTACATTCTTATCCAATAACGGTTTGAAATACTTAGTTTACAATTAATTTTCCTCGATCTCGAATAGGAGGAAACTAACTACATTGCTATATAACTTATTTTAAGATACTTGTAACTAACAGGATAAATGTGTTGGTTACATGTTTTATGTTTGTTGTTTCAATGTTTTACCAATTTGTGTTGTTTTTTTTCGAAGTTATAGATATTTTTTTATGTAGTGTATCTATTTAATAGATATGTTAACACTGTCTCATTCACACAAGCGGGGTAACTGCTGTCACTAATGTCATCTGTCAGTCACGAGGAATGGCGGGAAACAGGCAAAGTGAAGCAGGCTAAACACTATGGCGCTTGGTGTGGTGTTCAACGTGAATATGGAATCAACAGGATTCTACATTTTACAAATTAAATTTTGACTTTGAATTTGACATACCTACTTACCTAAAGCTACGGATTCCTAGTTAGAGCGGTGGCCTCCACATGCGGCCGTAATGTCCGAATAAAGAGCGCTTTTTGACACCTTTATTTTTAATGTCAAATACTGGTGAGAATGACAGATTTTCATGACGTCCGTGTTAAATATGACGGAAATTTCTTATGCCTATTTCTACTTTATATTTTTACGCCGTTAACGGCGGATTGGCGGATTTATAACACCTATGTCTAACAAATAAAAAACTTTGACTTTGGCTTTTTTAGGAAACAGTACCTTTATCAGTTTTATATCTTTGTCCAGCCTCTTTGGACAACATGCGGAAAGTGTCCTTGTCCTTCAAGAATGTCACTCTTCTTTAACGTAAGTGGCCAGTTACCCAGTGGTTAGTTGACCTATTGCTTGACAAAAGGATCATCTCGTGCAGAGATGGAAGATTTCCTACGCCGCGCGCCGCCGCCGCCGCGTCGTTAGTCAGTCCTTTGCGGATATACCTACATACTTTTGTATAAGTATGTAGTGTAGTAATATATGTCAGTTAGATATGTATATATCAGTTTTGTACCTGAAACTGTGTTCTATATAAAAAACGGGCTTCACCAATCCTTTAGATTTTTGGACAGAAATATAGAATTTTTGATTTTTAAATCTGAATATCTGCGAGGGGTCATTCATGTTGGAAATAACGCAAAGAAAGCCCAACTATAGTCCGTAGTTATTTTACCTGTCACAGCAGCAACCCAACAGCAACCGTTTAAGAACAAAAATAAAGCTCACTGTGATTTTGACAGACCTGTCAGCGGCAGCAACCCAACATCAACCTTATTAGAACGAGAATAAAGCTCACTGTGATATTGATAGTGATGCAAAATCAAAGGTAAAATAACCGTGAAAGGACTGTAACTACTTACTGTCCCATTGCCAACACAATCTCTTATTAGCTGGAAATGAAGAAATATAAGAATGCCATTTTAATACCTTCATATCATGTCACATGTGATATGCACAGAGCGTTGCAGTCTCATTTCCTGTACATTTGAGGACATGTAACCCGCCCATTTCCTTCGGTGCAGTAATGGCATAATGACAGAGTTACTAAATTGCCCGGCGCAACGTCGCCGACATTATTGAATTTGCTCAAGGTACCTAGCCTACGGGCTACGTGCATGCCCATCGTGCCTCCAGGGATTCATAAGGTGACGTAGTCTGGGCTATTAAACATGGCGAAGAGCTGTTATTTTGTGAGCAGATACCAAAAAAATATTATGATAGGTACTAGAGCGGAAAAAATAAACATTATTCAAAAGAAATTTTTCGGTAAAATAATCTCGGCGAATATCTCTCAGAGTGCCTTAATGATCAGAGTTTTCTAATTCCACGTAGAAAATCAAACCAAAGGAATCTCCGCGAATGTTTTGGCCGCGATTCAATTTAATGCGCTTTTCATAAACACCGTCCATTTCCAGACACGGCACCTACTACCAACTAGTATTTACAATAGCACAATAGTAGCTAGCGTGGGTTGGTATGTGCTCCGCAACAGGTTTAAGTCTTAGCTCATTAATGACGCAGTTACTGATTCATTCCTCAAGGTCGAGTACGTGAGCTCTCTTGCTACTACATTTTAACTACGTACAGTTTGTTTTTTCTTACATACGTTATTTGGTAACCAAACAAGGTACGAAAATGAAGAGCTATTGCATAATTTTATACTTTGTGTAAGGTATGAAAGTCTTGATCTTAGTAAGAAACGCATACGGTATGAATTAAATCGAGATAAGGTTATAATGAATCATATCATCATTCATCATCATCATCTGCCTAGACTTTTCCAACTATGGAGGTGAACGTACAACTAAATTAACACAAGTGCGGAACAGGCTACCTGACTACCTGTTCAAGTAATCTTGTTACAAAATGTTTTCTCCTGTAATGAAATATGATTTTCTAAACGTCCATATAAATGAATGCCAACTATTACTGCTCAAATTCTACTAGAGAATTAAATTTTTTGCTGGAGTCGGCTTCCAGTCTAACCTGATGCAGCTGAATGAAAGTATTTTACATGTAACGAGCTTAGAATAAATAATTATTTTCTTAAAATCACAACATTCGATGTACGCCTATTTGTTTACCAAATAAGTGAAGTGAAGAAAAATAAACTGTAATTTCGTGAATTTGCATGTATTGTCCTGTCAGTGTTGTGTGTCCTGGGAGTATTTGAAGTCAAAGAGGGAATTGAATTAACCGGAAGCGAGAATGTGCGAAGATGACAATGATTCCTAAGTGGTGACCAGTTACTGACGATGCACGCGAGGGGCGCATTACAGCCGCGCCATTATTGTGTCCTCCGTGTCCCTCTCATTAGAGGGGAATAGTGTCGGCGGAAGCCTTTAGTGAGTGTGATGTTACTTACGAGACAGTTTTAAAACTCGAGAAATCCTGGCTCTTCTTTTCGTGTTGGTCGGACAAAGTTTTAGTAGGAAGTTCGATTGACTTCCGAAGATGCGAATTTTGTCTGACCAGTATGAAGATATATATATAGTAACGTATGTAGGATCTGATGCAGGTGGTCGGTGCAAAAGAAATATAGATCTTTGTGAGTTATAGGTAGGTTCCTACGCACTTGAAATATGGAGCAGCACCCTCGCTCAGGCAAGTGAAATTACATTTGATGAGAATGAGAAGAGTAAATTGTCGGATAGAAACGAACTACATAATTATTCATCTTGACAGTCTCCAGCTGACATCGCCGCGGGGGAGTAATACAGCATAATGATACCATACCCGAATTGAGTAAGACGGTAAATATAAATTTCCTAATTATAATTTTCACGG
This sequence comes from Apamea monoglypha, assembly GCA_911387795.2. Classification (NCBI taxonomy): domain Eukaryota; kingdom Metazoa; phylum Arthropoda; class Insecta; order Lepidoptera; family Noctuidae; genus Apamea; species Apamea monoglypha. The sequence continues at coordinate 26,716,493 of OU426914.1, read as the reverse complement.
GAACAGGGGCGTCGCGTGTGCTCCGCTGGTTGGCTGAACTCCAGTTTTATATTTAAACGAACTAGTAGCCACTGACATTTTATGAAGGAGATTTTGAAACGTTTCGAATTGTGCCATAGTCATAATGGCTTAGTTGCATTTCGAGTTTTTACTGTGCAACTGTGCATTCGTAGGCTGATTATGCAACTGAGGTACCTGCGCAGATGAGTGCATCGTTGTATGATGCGGTGGCTTCATATTAATATCGATGTAGTTATTACGGCAGATAAGAGTCACTTATTAATAAACAATGTGCGCTATGTGTCGTCACTGCTCGTGGCATGGACTCTGTTCTATGCATAATCGTAACACTTTGATAACTCATATTGAGCGCAGCTAACAACTACTCGGTGCGTATTTCTGTCCTAAATACTAGAATATGTAACTCGTTTTATACTACACAAGTATACAAGTGTAATCTATACTATACTCTACAGGTGAACGTACAACTAAATTGACACAAGTGCGGAACAGGCTACCTGACTACCTACCTGTTCAAATAATCTTATTACAAAATATTTTCTCCTCTAATTTATATGATTTTCCAAACGTAAATTAATGCCAATTAATCCTGTTCAAATTCTACTAGATAATTAAATTTCTTCCTGGAGGAACTCATTATTTTCGTAACTATGGTAATATTTTAATTATTACCATAGTTACGAAAATAATAGTACCTTGAGTTTGAAGTCAGGCAGAGGAGGATTATAGGAATAAAGAGCCAATATTATTAAGATACGGAAAATTCTTACTGAATTATTTGTCTTATAACAAAGTCTTGTAAGTAGACACTTGAAATAACAGTAGAAAAAAAATCCGGAAGAGATATTAGTGAGGATGTAAGCAATGTACATATGTGTTTCTTTAATAATGATATATGTAAACGGGTTTATTGAAAGTTAAGGTAAAGATACAAAAATCCAATAATGGTTGGTCAACCATCCACTATCCGCCGGGATCAACGAATATCGACAGACATTACGGTTAGTTAGAAGCCTGACAACCAGTCTTTCCAAGGGGTATCGTGATACCCAGAGGAACTGGGTAGCGACCGGCGGTCGCTCCATGTAAAATATGTATCGAGCTGCATCCTTTTGGACTGGCTCCTGACCCTAAGATAGCTGGGAAAAGGCTAGTCAGATGGACAAAGACGTGAAAACGCGTTGAGCTGCGGTAGTTTCTTCTTACAAGAAGCGTAAATATTCTCAATTAGTCACCTCTCATTTCGACGACACATTTTTGACATTGATGACCGCTGAGATGAGATTGCGGCTAGATTTTGAACGTTTTCGAGTACGAGAATACCTCCTGACGTTCTAAATATCACATCGAAATTCGAAAGTTGTCGAGATGTGAATCCACGATGATTTATTGAAAACAAATGAGTTCGCTTGCGCATTGTATGTGGAGAAGAACTTTATTGTGGGTATACATAGATGGGGTTTATTTGTAAGTAATTATTAGCGACTTAATCATAAATGTTTGACGTTTTGGCGAATTTGTTTCAACGTGTGTTACATTTCATGTTGCATTGCATATATTAGGACTGTATGTTCGTATCAACGTAATGTATGTTACATTTCATGTTACGTTTCACATATTATATGTAGGTACCCACTTTACAGACTAGCCCTAAAAAAAAAACTAGGTAAGTACATTTTCAGGAGTAGAAAACTTTTTGAATGTGAGCGCACATTCAAAAACAGGAACAACCTGTAACTTATGAAAATTTAGTTTTGGGTCAAGCCATACATTTCCTAGTCACAGAAACAGGAAACTCCTGTAAACTGGAATCTGGCGAGACAATGAAGCTCAGCGAGTCCCAGAGGAATAAAACAGTCATCATTCTCTTGTCCTCATCCCAAATTTATTTGAGGTCGGTACAGCATGTCTTCTTATTCCTTACTATACTTTATTAGTCGTCATCTCAGTAGCCATCCCCCTTTCTAGTCACATCCACCTTCACACAGTCCATCCATCGTTTCTACGGTCTTACGCTACTACAACTCTTACTCTCTTCTCTCTTTACGTCTTACTCTTAAAGCTATTCACGTTAATACTCAAAACTTTCCTCATGGAGAACGAATTTGTCTTGGATAATAGAAAAAGAACAGAGAATAATTATGATCGAGACGAAAAATAAGTCTCAAAAACACAAATGCAAAATGGGAAACACTAATTCATTATTTTGATAAATATTATTAATAAACAGCTTAGCTTTACAATCGGCAGCGGCTTATCACTAATCCTTAGGCGCGCAGGAAGTGGATATGATTATTTACATTGTATACCTACGATAAATTATTTTATTCATACCACATTCATAAGACTAATTAATGCCACAGGGTCAAATACCTTCCTTTTCAGGTTCGGTTTGCGAATTCGAGCATTAAAAATCTTGAATTCTCAAATACCTTCTCAAATACCTATTCGAAGGTGTTATAGGCATAAAGGAAGGATTTTTGAAAATTAATCCCCAAAGTAGTTAAATACGAGAAGTTTGTATGGATTTCGTCATTTTAGAAGTTAGAAAAGATGGTAAGTAGGTACTGTAAAGTCAACCTTATGTAGTGCAGGCTGGCTATAATTTAGCGCGGGTTCCATTCGAACATTCAAGCAAGTTTATAACGGGGTGTCAAATAGGAGATTATGATGCTAACAAGTAAAATAATGAAAATATATACCTAGTATATTTTATAGGAATAATTATTGACGAGATAAACAATAGTTTGATTTTATTCCTACTTAGACTTCGGTTTTTAAGGAAAAGGCTCCTGAGAAGGTATCGGTTGTTTAGTGTGACCGATAGGAAATATCCCATCGGGCTGCACACGGATTGTTATGTAATAAAAAATGTAAAATATCTTAATGATTGACCCATTCCATCTATGCCATAAAATAAAATACAGGGTTCTTTTACAACAGAATCAAGGCTCGAATATTGGTCTCGGCAGGTAAAAGAATTAGAATAGAAAGAAAATACGTTTGAAGAAAATATTTGACAAAAAAATACGTTTTTTTGCGATTAAAAACTTTCACAATTAAAATTTCTTGTGGTTTTAACTACAGCAATTGTGGTTTTTCTTTCTAAAGTGGTTGTCAATGCCAATTTGTTACCACTGGTGTGCGGGCTACTGCCACCGAGCCTCCGCACATGGATTCCTCTTCGCCTGCCGAACACACATGAAAAAGTAATTGCTTTTTAATTTGATTACGGAGGTGATTTAGTCGGCGACAACGCTTGCCGGATAGTCGATCCGGTATTTCGTTAACACGTTCAGTGCCCTCCTGGAGGGCTCACTCAAATCCCATATGGGATGCCGGGAGCCCTCGCGGAGGGCTCAAATTAAATGTACGTTTTTCTTAGCGAATACAGCATTATAAACTGTGAAAATAAAGTTAGTCGTATATTTTAACAAGATTTATCAGTAAACTCGTTGGTTTTCAAATACCAGCATTTTTATTTTAAAAAATAACTGGGAGCTACGATTTCAGGGGTAAATTATGCGGTTACAAATATTCAGTAAAAATAAAAGTATTTATTTTGAGATTCTAAATTACGAGGAAGATTTAAAAAATAGAAGTTTTTAAGAGTTCCGTATGAAAATGGTAAAAAAGAACACCCATGGTGCGACTTCGTTTGTCTGTCTGTCCGTTCCTTTGTAACAGCTGCTTATTTCAGGAACTACTAATGCTATACACTTGAAATTTGGAATAAATATAAATAATTCTTTTCAATCTTTATAGCAAGTGAATGAATTGAAAAAATATTACGACGCCTTTACCTACTTTGAATTTTTTTTTTAATTTGCAAAAAATCTTTAACATGCATAGGTACTTATAAAATCGCAAATAGTTTAAATTCAAAAGTAACATAAGCGTTTTCCCTCGTAATGACACACTGCTTTATCTAAAAACATGCATTCCTCTTACCAAATTGTTGTAAATTATTACTGTGTTCAAACATTTAAATAAAAATACAATAATTATACGCCCAAATGCAACAGTCCATAGACAATGTACGACCACTAGAAATTATCAGGGCAAAGGCCCAAAAAATGCACATTTAAAAAAAAAAACAATTTACAGCTCTTTTCTTCGGTCGTATGGTTGATCACAGTATGATACACGGTTGAAATAACAAGTACTAGAGGTTATTTGCTGAATAATATTAATAACTGAAATCATTAACTTAATACTATGTCTCTTAAGTTTTATTTGTTTGGAAATATTATGACTATTCTGTAAAAACATGACGTTTTCCAGCAAATTTTAATATAAATTGATAAAAATAAGTTAATAATTTCGGCTAATTTAGTTCGATTTTCGTTATGATATCTTTCTGCTATCCAATATCAAATCTATCTTTCTACTTTCTCAAATATCGATTATATGAATAACGATTGAAAGTAGATAATTCCAGAGTGAATCATGAGCGGCAAGTAATTAATAGAACACTAAACGTTAATAAGCTGTTACAAAATAATTATGTTTTGATTACATAAAAAATTACTAATATTGCATAATGTAATTGTTTGTTTTTCCTAATTAATAAAATAAAAAAAATATTACAATGCGTGAAAATTTCAGAAAATGTTGGAAGTTGGTTGTCTCGGGATCAAAGCGAGTGATTGCACTTTTCTAAATTTTATAATTTTTCAATATTTCACGTCTCTACCCCACTAGTACATGTAAATACCCCCCGAGATTCTAAATATAGCAATAAGACATTCTGAAAACACTATTTACTTCGTTTTACAGTGTTTTATAATACAGTTTCTAACCTAATGCCGACGACGCTCCTCGCGGGTTCACTTTAGCTCAAACGTAATGCCGGTGACCCTCCTGGAGGGTCCACTTGCAATATGTATGGCGGCATCCAGTATGAGCTCTATGAAAAGTGGGTGGAGTCGAAAGTGTGGCTGAACCGCAGCAAGCTCGTGTGTTGCCATGCATGGTTGGCAGATAATATTTTATAATGCATACGCATTAAAACCCGATCGCTTTGCTTCGCTTCGCTTCGCCTTTAAGCGTAATGTATACAAATTGATGGAAAATTGTGTTTTCCTTTCTATATAATTGGATTATGGAAATGCTTTTAAGCTGTTTACCGTTATTTGTGAACAGGTAAACATTTTCGGGCATAATGAGATTAATGTTAAATAGCATACCTACGTACTTGTTTGTTTTCAACATGAAATATACTTTTGCAGTAAGCGGTCTATGGGCATAAACAAAAGAAATGAAAACGCAGCTACATACTTCATAAGATTATTCAAACACTCCAAAAACTATTCCCCAAAGAAAATATACGTGAGATTGCTCACCGAATCAAGCCACCAGCGATGGCTACCAAAAACTAAACTAAGAAGAACAAATTAAAAGTTTTCTCCCACTTGTCTCGAAGCACGTGTCATAAGGAATGTGACAAATCTAAAATACAAACTTATAATGATCTTGACTTGCAAAACAATAGGTACCTACAGTCAGACTCAAAAAGATTCTTGTCGATGTATACATCTTATTGAGGCTGGGTATGTGTTCCTACAATCTACCTACACAGTTTCGGAAACTAAATTGCTTCAATCGAAGAATAGCAACGTCGGTACTAGTGATAATTGTCGCGACTCCCACACGTAAGCCAATGCGTCTCCAGACATCCTATCTCGGAAGTCAATAGTCAGGAAATGTCGCCTACCATGCGCCAGGGGACTGTTGAAGTAAGTAATTGACACATGGATATTCTGTCAAATTATATCTCTGCCGTTGGGAAACCTAACTGTCATAGTTTCGTAGACAGATAATATGATTGGTTATTTATGAGTCTAGTGATTCTGGGCCAGTCTGTGTGTTGATAGCATTTTATTTTTTAATGTAAACAAAGGGGCAGGCACACATTCACACAACGCTCTTAAAACGGTGAACGAAAACATCGTAAGGAAACCGGCATGTCTTTGAACCAAAAATTTGAAGACATGTGACATCTACCAACCCGCACTGGCCCCGCGTGGTGGATTACGACCCACTCCCTCTCGCTGAGATGTTTGTATCCCAGCAGTGGGAACAATATAGGCAGATTTTTGTACACAAAAAACAGACATTAAAACAATATGCCTGTTTATTAAAATGATATCTTTAAATACTTCATGATGCGCATGTTACATCATGAATATTGTAGTACCAGTGTATAACCAACGGTTACCAAGTAGGTAGTTACCTAACACAAAACCAAACCGGTTACCGTTTGGTTTTTATGTTTTCCATAAATCTTCAGGTAGGTACCTATTAAACATTGCCCTCAATGACATGACGTAGCAAGTACTCGCCAAGTATGTGGTACAAGAGATGGTTACCTTCGAGCCTTAAGGCGCTGAGTAACTCCATGATCTTCACGAGCAAATTCCATACATTTCGGGCGGAATTTCGGGGCTTGGCGTCTAATAAAAATGACATTAATCATGAATTTATTCGATTGATTTAAGAAAAGGGATGAAAACCACAGCATTATCTATAAAGAAACGAGAGTAAGTTCATATATGTGTAATTTGGATGCTAGATTAAAAAGATTATCCAAACCGAAAAGTTTAATCGAGTTCTCGTTCGAATAAATAAAAAAAAAACAGAGATAACAGAGCACAGAGAACTATAAATCTTTAACTAAAACATAAATATTTCTCTGAATTCTCAACTGTAACGGTTATAGAGAACAACGGATCAGAAATCCACAACTAGAGTTAACTAGCGCCTTAACGGCCCGTTATTCGTAAGCAGCGGAACCACCGCGCGTCATTAGAAACCCGCTTGAGCTGCGCTTGCGACACAATAGTCGCACAGCACAGATACGCATAGATTACATTCATTTATACGGCAGATGGGACTGTTGTTTGTTTAACATATTTCTGTCATTTTTGCTGATTTAAAGGAACTGCGGACTTGGAAGTTGATTTTGTAGTGGAAAGTGGGTTGGAAATGTGCTGTCGCTGAACATTAACGTCAGGTGGTATACCTTGTGTTGAAATTATGCTGGGCTGAGGCCCTTTTGGCACTATAAACACTGCTTCCTTTCTTTTATTTTTTTTAAAATAATTTTCAGGGGTTTTTGTTGTAATGATAATTTACAACTCATTTTTCTTTCTTTATTTTTATGGCGGCTGTCATCGAACCACAAAGATGGTCTAGTCCCTTTTCCTCATCTGTTAGTGGCCAATAGGTATATACTAGGGTGTATTATAAGGGCCTCCAAGGGTGATGAAAATTAAGTAGCTAGGATCGTTTGGCCCTGTTCAGCACTTCAGCCGAACTTGCTACAGCCGCTACCAACCTTGGTGACTAATATAATGTAGTTATACATAAATAAAAAGACGAACTGATTGACTGACAGACTAGCATATCAACGCACAGCCGAAACTACTGGGACTAGGAACGTGACATTTTGCACACGGCTTCCTTTGATAATGTATTGGACCACTAGATATGAAGGGTTTTTTGGAAATTCGACCTTTAAGGGGGTTAAAAAAGTTACTTAGACATTAGCAAATTTATTCACCATGAACTTGATCAGCTGTACTTATACGGCCCGGGCCAATTGGGACGATTATCTGATGTAATTAGGTAACAAATCAATGTTTTCGAATCTGTACTATTGATAACCTACGTATTAGTATTAGTAAAACATTCAATTAGCGTTGAATACACATTTAATTTCAAATTCAAAACCCATTTCATGTGCTAATCAACATTTCAGCAATGTAAGCTTTAATTTCCGAAACAAGTACTGAATTAGTTATTTTGCACGTTCATAATATTCCAGAGGGCTTGGAAATTACGTTTAAATTTTTAGTGTAGTTAGGTACAATGTAAATTTTAATTAAGCATTGCAAATGTATTTCTCCTGCTACAGTTGTAATATTTTCCAAAAAACTAATTAGAATTGTGAATTGCAAGAGAGAAAACTGCCATTGAATTTTGTTACCTGTGTAAATTAATAGAGAAACTCAAGAGCATTTAAAATAAAATTAGGCTTAAAACTTTTCATATCTAATATATTTTTGAAATTATAATTTCAGACTGAGTTAGCGACTCGAGAGTCGGTAACTATAATTAATAGCAGTTCTACAGTCTACTAAAAACTTTGCGATGACGAACCCCGGCCCGTCTGCCAAAAGTAGTGATTACGGCAAATTCCGATTTATCCGTTCATTGTTACTGTTATTGGGGTTTTCCATGTTGAGTAAAGGATTAAAACTAGACGGAACATTTTGAAAGGTAGTGTTGTTCCTAACCAAAGTCGCACGGGTCAGTCGAAGGTACGCTTGCTGAGCCAAGTCCGTGGATGGGTGAGCATCCACCTACTTACTGAGACTGTGCCTCGGAAAACACCTAAGGCAGTTTGTCCCGGCTGCCATTCGTAGATCTTTGTACAGTCAGACAGTTGTGGTAGCTCCATTTTAAATACTGGTATTCATCTGCATCCGGTTAGACTGGAAGTTGAACCCAACACAGTTTGGAAACACAACGTACAACTTAGTCAAATTCATGACCGATGTCAGACACTAAAAATGTGGCTATGACAATAGTGAATGTTGCACAAATTCCGTCAAACTCAAGATCATTAAGTTATAAACGAAGATGCGTATCTCTGTTATAAACTGATCTATAGCCTGCGTCTCTAGAAAGGTCGGCACATTTTTTCACAAGTGACTATGGAGTGAAAGTCAGTGAGCGGGCCTTTTTTGGCATTGCCGAATAACATGGTTTAGAATGGCGGCCTCCTAGTAACAGTCGCCGGAGTTATGTTGTGGTTCTTTTTCCAGTATCTGATTACTATTGTGATTTGAATGGTTTGGAGTTAATTTAGGCTTAAATGGGCTCATTTTGAAGTGTTTTGATTAATGTATAATTATGATGTTAATGAAAGTTCTGACGTGGAAACAAAAGATGTTACAGCCGATCGATTCTGTAAAAATCTCACCGTGAAAAGTTAGGTGAAGTGAGCATAGAGTGAGCTGTAAATAGTGTCAATCCCTAGCATTAGTTGGAATGACAGCTCACTCCACGCTCACTTCACCTAAGTTTTCACGGTGAGATGGTCACAGAATCGCACTGCTGCGCCTTTATAATAAACTGACAGGTGACAAACAACATTCCGAAAATTCGACAATTTAAAAGTAAGTTATACTTTTGGTCCTTAAACCACTTCCCATACAAATTCGACCGGTTTCATTTTCTGCTTTATTAAACAGTACCTTTCGTGAAAATGTGACGATTATGGCCTTATTCTCACAAATGTATCGCATTGTCACTTATATTCAATAGGACCCCAGTATTTAAAACCAGTAATATATCCGTCAGTTTGATTCAGTTCATTTGTATAAACTTGAATGGTTTGTTATCTGCGCATATTCATTAGCAATTGGTACCAAAGAGTTAATAATCTAAGTAATGTGTGTTCACTGATTGTACCAACGGTCGTACTCGCGGTTCGCGCCAACATTCCCAAGTAGGTACACCTCACATATCGACGCCGATGACGTAGCTCATCAATAGTTCGTTATGTACCTGTTACTGTTGGGAAGTTGGAACGGTTGGGTGCCACCGGCCTGCGAAGAATATAAGCACGAAACAATTTCGCGGATCTCCCGTCTTATTTCGACTTATTAAAAACCTACAGTCATCTCGTTCTGACACGTTTCACCTCTAAAATGCTATTCGGCTCCAGACAGGGCCGAACTTGTTGGACAGGTTTCTAAAAATAGCGGAAATGGCCGATTTTTTGAGAATAGCCTAAGGTCCACGGCGGCGTGTCTAAGTTAACCGCTTGTTCATTTTTGTTCGCGATATCTCTCTAATAAAGTTTGACGCTACAACACCAGGGCGTTGAGTGCGGTTTGACGCCTTGGCGTTTCGGATAACAGTTTATTCAATGGTGCGCGTTGTTAATCAATTATTGTTATACCTAATTATTTATTATTTTTTAATTTCCTGCTAGCAACAACTAATGAGATAACAGAAAGTAACGGTTTTACTCGGTCAAAAATCTCGTATTTTCGGTTGTAAGAATAGCAATTAGTGTAATGATTGAAGATATAACAATTATTATATGATATGTGACGGTCATAACGACGGGGCTTGTGGTTAAATAATAACAGCCGCACGAGCCGATCGATCAGGTTAAGCGACGCTTGCCGCGGTTGGTCCGTGGATGGGTGACCATCTTCACATACCAAGACCCCTCTGTGCCTCGGTGAGCAAGTTAATCCGTTGGTCCCGGCTCTTATTCGTGGATCTTTGACAGTCGTTACGGGTCGTCAGAAGCCCGAAAGTCTGACAACCAGCCTTACCAGGGGGTATCGTATTACCGAGTGACCAGGTTGTGGAGGTCAGCAAGGCAGTCGCTCCATGTAAAATACTGGTATTCAGCTGCATCCGGTTAGACTGGAAGCCGACCCTAACATAGTTGGGAAAAGGCTAGGCGTGACGTTCATGTAAAAAATGATCTCGATAGTGTGCTCGATCTCAGCAGTGGTGGCCTAGTGAAGGAAAACATCGTGAGGAAACCGGCATATCCTAGAACCAAAAATTCGAAGACACGTGACATCTACCAACCCGCACTGGGCCCGCGTGGTGGATTACGGCCCACTCCCGCTCACCGAGGGGAGGCCTGGGTCCCAGCAGTGGGAACATTATAGGCTGATTATGCTAGTGTGGACCCTGAAGAACTTGCCATCAAAATGTAGATAACTCACAGTTGATTGAGTAATTGTACTGTCAAAAGAATTACCTTTTGGGAAACTTTAACTGATGCATTTTGACAGGAGGCACAATGTAAGAACGGCGGAACCAACTTACATATGATAACAACCTGGTTTATAGAAATACTGCGACATTAATTTAATTTTCAAACATAATATTTATTTAGGAGGATAAACATATTTACACTGGATAAACTTCTAATATTAAATAAACTAACAAACTATTAAAATAATAAAAAATAAATTAAGATTTAATATATTTTTTCTTTTTTTCATTGATTTAATATAATTAATTTAGATTAAATTTCAAGGTTATTTTTTTCTTTTTGTAGGGTTTCACGTTTATACCTTTTTTAGCTATTTTTTTCATAGTTTTTTTTTATATTAGTTTTGTGTCGGGGGTTTTTTTTAATTTTTAATTTATTTTTTTATTTCACACTTTTTGTAGCGACTCCTTAAATTTTTTATTTCATTTCTTTTATTTTCTTGCGTTTTAAGATTCAGGTAATTGGGTGTTTAGTCAGGTGTTTTGTAATTCGCCATTTTGTGGTGGCAGCCATCCTGGATTTGAAATTTATCATACTGTATAGTATTCTACTAGTCAAGCCCTTTCATTTGATACCCTTATTGACGGAGTTGTGAAAAAATATGTAATCCGCCATTTTGTGGCGGCGGCCATCTTGGACCGATTTTCATCAAACATACCTAAGAACACTCCCGACTAATTCACCTTTCAAACAAAAAAAAAACAAAATCAAAATCGGTTCATCCGTTCGGGAGCTACGATGCCACAGACAGACACACACACACACACACACACCACACACACACACCACACACACAGAGAGACAGAGACACGTCAAACTTATAACACCCCGTCGTTTTTGCGTCGGGGGTTAAATATATAATATCCTAACCTAACTAAAAATATTAATAAACTAAAATATGGCGTCGAAAAAATCCTCCACATAGCTGTCGACTGGTAATGTTGTACCAATGAAACTGGCTACATTGCCACGTTGTATGGCAATAATAAAAATAGTTTTATTGTGTACCTATCTGTACAATTTACACAGAATGACTTCTTCACACTATTACACTATTATATTAAATCTATTATCAAAGATCTATGACTTTAGGACTATACCTAATATTTTAGTATAATATGCCCCATAAAATTTAATGAGCTTGATGGTAAGCAATTATTTATTACTTGTCTTGGGTTCGGCAAGTATTTGAATACAATTACCTAAGTTGATTGATATACCAAGCCTTTTATTCCCCCTTTTTTTCTTTATTGTTTCGTAATTATCTTGCTATACTATCCGACTACGTAAGACATGTGTCTTTTAACCTGCTCACGAGTTCGTTGCCAAAGCTACAAATGTTAAAAACTGTGTCACAGCACTCACAGCTATCACCACCCGTCTAAATATAAGAAACACATTGTTCGAGACGTAGCTATGATATGGGTACAGTTTAGCTAACTTTGTTATTGAAATAAAAATCGAAAACATGCAAAAATAAAGAATAAATGCAAACTGTTTGCATGTTTTTTTTCAAAATTTTATTTAATCAGAATTCGAAGTTATGTCGGAAACATTTCGAAGAAAGTGTTTACCAGGAGATAAATCACGACAATCATTAAAGTTTTAAATTTCGACACTTTCCATAACGAAATTCACGAAATAGTGAAATAAAACCAAACGCATGAATGAACACGAAATGAAATGAATGAACGAAATATCAAATTAACTAGGCCGTAGGGACCTAGCTATGGTCACGCCATTTACTAGTAGCTTTCACTGGCCTTCTCCATTATAGGATACTTTTCAGAAGAAGTTTCATTGGGCAACAAGTGAAACCGCAAGCAAAAGCTTGTGTGTTAATAAAATTTCATAAATAATATTAGCGTGTATTATATGCTAACATATTCAAAGTTTATGTGGTAATAACGCTCAGAAGATTATATGGTTTACTGTTCAACAACTTAGGTACAAGGTACCTAAGTTGTTTACCTAAAAACGAATTATGAGAATTTAGTTGCACAACTAAATTCGTTTAAAGGAGATGGGAAAACGGTGGGCCCAAATGTAATACGTTGAGATATGATTTAAAAAAATTGTCATATTTTTTTTAATCGTAGAATATGAAAAATCTCCTCAATTCTCAATCTGGAAGCGGAGAAATACGACAAAGATAGTTTTCGTGAGATTATCGATTGAGTAATTGACTACACAGTTACGAAAATAAGACCTCTGCACTAAATAATTATCTCAAAGTAATTAAATACACTATATATACTTATATGCAATATAGTGCATATAATTACAGTCATATTAATAAAAAAAATATCAATTCATTACTGAAAAACAAATTATATAATAAATAAATAAAAATTAGTCTTCTATTTTTAGTTTATATAAGTGTCTGGAATGACAGCTGACTGACATTGACAGTATACAGTTGTCGACTGCTCTTGTTTGCTCACTCGTTTCGTGTTTTCCGATGCGTTTTGAATGCTTTCCCGATTATTCTTCATTTTTCACTACCACTGCTTTGTATTTTACGGATTCCGACCCTGCCTACCTTCCGACCCTTGCTTTCGCATTGGACACCGAAGATCGCTCACACGTTTGACTTGGAATTGTTATTTTGGATTTTACCGCCGGCTTGTGGATTGGATATTGTTCAAACTATGGATCGCTGTGTGAATTGTGGGATTACAACTGGTCACTGCAATACACTGGACCGACGACCCTTACACGATGATCCAATACCTCCTGGTTACTTAGGGGTCGCATACAATCCCGACATATAAGTCAAAAAACTTATTTTATTTATATTTTAGTCGACGGCTCTCGTTGAGGAAAGGCTATGGTAATGCATTACTGTGTAGGGAGACGAAACTATAGGCTTCTGCGCTCATATAATGTGCATTAGGTATATGGTACCTTAGCTGGGATAGGTACCAAGATCATATAGTACCACCTGCACAATTCTCCTAGACGACATTTTAATTATAATAGAAGACGAATAAAACACTATAACAAATGATTTTTTATTTTATTTTAGACATCCTTTCCATAGTTTCATACCTGTTACCTACCTATGACTTGAAGTCTTTGACGTTCATTCATATGATTTTTCAAACATTTGAGGGCGACAAGACACGACACGACTAGCCTATCTCTAGTACATTTTCTGTGAAGTCGAACTCTACAGCAGGAGGATCATCATCAGCCTACAGCTGTTCACAGCTGGACATAAGCCTCTCCGATCGCACGCCATTCAACTCCATTCTCAGCAACTCTCATCCAGCTGCTACCAGCCACCCAGCGAAGATCGTCGCTCCACCTAGCCTGAGGGAGAGGACCTTACGGTGGCGTTCTCCACTCGAGAACACGTCTACCCTAACGGTCATCGGTTCTACAGCTAATATGGCCGGCCCATTGCAACTTCAGCTTGCTTAGGTCTTCTGTGAGCTATGTCGAAGGGGAATTGCAATGTCTCAAAGTAGCTCTACCAAGTCTCATGTCGCGTTACATCAGAGTCACCGCGATTCCTTTTTTGAAACTTGTCGTGTCTGACTGACAGTGGCGCACGACTTTATAGAAATTGTCCTTTGAAGTCACCTCGCAAAGTCGTGCCTGTACTCGTATATAATGTCTGTAGATACAAATTATAAAGGCTGAACGCCTTTATAATTTGTATCCACAGACATTTAGACATTGCTGTTGTATTGCCAGATACTCGTGTCCCGGTGTTCCGGACCACAGAACAGATAAAAGAGGATCCGGACCAATGGTCTGATTTCCCTTGTTGCTCATTCGCAGTGAACAGATAGTGCTCTAGTTTGCCACTGCGTTCATGATTGACATTTTAGCTAACTACGAATTAGTAAATGTTATTTTGGGAACAAACGCTTATAAAGATATTACATAATCAGCCTTTAATGTTCCCACTGCTGGGACACAGGCCTCCTCTCTTCGAGAGGGAGTGGGCTGTAATCCACCTCGCGGGACCAGTGCGGATTGATAGATGTCATATGTCTTCGAATTTTTGGTTCTAGGACATGCCGACTTCCTCACGATGTTTTCGTTCATCGTTTTTGAGAGCAGTGGTGATGAAATTATTTACACAAAGTAAAGCGCCTGCCTGGGTACGAACCCACGACCTATAACCTCGTAAGTCGCGGCCGTTACCACTGGGCCACCACTGTTCTTATATAGATATTATAGATAATTTATTACCATCTTATATTTCATACGATTTTGTCAAATATGTTTAGGCTCTTTGAATTTAGGAAATTACTTTTGAAAAATAATTAAAAATCTTATTTCATACGTCGTTAACAGAAATTGTTCTCTCTATTTTAATAAATTAGCGAATCTGTCATAAAAGAATGTTGCCTTAAAATTCAAACTAAATAAACCGCATTTTATTTCCAGCTGGGAACACCGACCTCAATAAAGGCTTCGACGGTATGGTTGGTTGCCATGTTAATTAATATGTTAATCAGGATGGCGTCTACGGCGTCCGCTTCCGATCAGCAAGTTTCACACTGCTTTAATAGTGTGCCGACATAAAGTTGGAGGTCCTGGGTTTAAACTAGTAGTCTATAACAGGCAATACTAAGTTTTGATTGTATCTGGATTAGTTCGCAAACAAACCCCTAAGATACTGTTTCCTAGAAGAGCGGGGGCCACCACATAACGGCAATGACGGCTGTAATGAAATGAAAATGATGGCAGCGGGGTTTGACTTTACGGTGTCGTCAAAAAAGGCTCTCCAGCACACTAACGTTTCTAAAGTAGCGTTTCCGTGACGTCATTTGCGAACGCTTTGTGGTGGCCACCGCTCTTTTTTCCTAAAACAGCTTTGTGTGGATTTTTATAACGTCGTTTCTTAGTGAACTTTTTCTTATAGGGTCTACCTGATAACTTTCGTGCGCTTTAATGGCTTGCATGGGATACTGAGATTTTGTGATTTAAGTTAGATTGCGAGTGATTTTTGCATAGCACCGAGCCAAGCAATAAGAACACTTTATAATTATGTCCTCCTAAATTAGAATAAATACTGTTTTTTTTAAGCATATGTATTAAAATGCTGCCCTGTTTATGTGAACAGCCGGGCTAGCATTTGCTAAAGGCAATCAGTCCCGAAACACGAGTTCAATTTATCGAAATCACGCTAGGTTGCGTCAAATTGATGATTTGATTGGCTTATGATTGGTACCCCGGCGGTCCTAGATGTGCACTTTGTTGATGAATTGATGTTCAATCATGTTATTTGTTATCTAGTTAAACCTAATAGAGACATTCATACTATACATCTACACTAATATTATAATGAGGTAGATGTTCGTTTGAAAGTTTGTATGTAGGGGTTATCTCTGAAACTACCCGTCGGATTGGATACTTTTATCCTGGTTGTACGTTAGCATAGGATAACTGCCGGGCAAAAGCTATTGTCGAATAAATGTATGATCTTGTTTCTTTATTTCTGAAGGTAGAATGACTGGGTGCACCTCAAGCTAGGTCGAGTGACAATATTCGCAGGGTGGCTGGTAGCAGCTGGATGACACTGGCCGAGGATCTCGACAAGGAGGAGAAAGCTAGTTAAACGCCCTACCTATGTCTGGCAGTGAATTGATTATGATGATGATGCTGATAGAAGGATAAATAGGTGTTTATCAGACAAAATGGATAAACATAATTAGGTTACATATAAAACAGTAATAGATTAACTCCTATTATCACACGACATGAGCACAATAAAGATAAGACACATGTTCCGTTATCAGGAGAGTAAACCACGAGACGGTAAACCTTGCATTATATATTCTGTGACGTTAGCGTAAATTAATCCGTACGTGTGCAGTCGTCAATTTGCAGTGTCAGTAGTAAACCCGTTCGCTGCCGAGTCGGGACCGCGTCGACGGCTACCGCGGCGGCTAGTCAGACGCAGCGGTCGAAGGGTTAGTCTAGAAATGCGACACTGACTTTCGAAACTTCGAGTTGTGGCGAGCTTTTGGGGAGACGTACGTATGTTCAGCTGACGTCTTTCGGCTGTTGATGATAGAGTGTAGTGTACTGCAGTATCTTTGTTTGTCCGCACATGCACATCACATCATTTTGGCTAAGTACAGACGCCAGCAGGTCAAGCTACCCGAAACTGTCAAATTTTCCCAATCAACCTTGAACCTTAAAGCTATAGCGATAAAGTTGAAAATCTATTAAAGAAATTTGACAGATTGTAGTAGCTTGATGTGCTGGCGTCTGTACATTAAACGACAAAATGTATATAACTTTCGAAGATACCTACTTTGCTGTATGTAGTCCGTGGCTAAATATTATCAGCCGCACAGATCGATCGATCAGGTTAAGCTACACTTGCCGCTGTTGGTCTGTGAATGGGTGACCATCTTTATATACCGAGACCCCTCCGTGCCTCAAAAAACACGTTAAATTGTTAGTCCCGGCTGCCATTCGTGGACCTTTGACAGTAGTTACGGGTAGTCAGCAGCCCGAAAGTCTGACAACCAGTCTTGCTAAGGGGTATCGTATTACCCAGCAAGCATTAACGCACAATCTATATGCTATTGGCGTACCTACTTTAAATAAATAAAAATAAAATTACACTTTACATTTCCTGTTTACAATGCAATAAACATAGCATTGACAATTTAACTCGATGTCACAGCGACACTGAGTTTCAACACCGAACGTCGAGTGGAAAGTGTTGTCGTGTTAATAATTGAATACCTTTAATGAGAGAACCACTTTACTTGTAGAGCTACAGAATATATACGAAACTTTTTATGTATTTTGATTGAGATTCGAACAGTTTCGCTCTTGTTATTTTGACAGATTGAGACTGAGATCAGACTGCGACCGATCTTAAAATTACAAGAATTACCCTCTGACCTTTTCTCTGTAAATGACAGTTTGGTTCGGACTAGAGTCTTGGTAGAACGATCGATTACTGTCTTTGACAAACAAAAATTCGAAGAAATGTGACATCTTCCAACTTGCACTTGGCCCGCATGGTGGATTACAGCCCGCTCCCTCTCGTACCAAAAAACATTGTTTTGCCAACAATTTTATTTTTGTGTATAAAATGTTCAACACTTGAATGATGTCGTTTATAACGTTTCCGTGACGTCATTCGCTGATATGACGCTATGTGGCCACCAACGCTCTTTTAGGAGACCGTAGCATTACTATAGACGTGTATTTATTATAGGTTAAATGTAAATACACGAGTGTAGGTTCCCTATGTACTTGCCGGCTACATGTCGACAAGTGATTACATAGTTAGAGCATAGCTCAGTTAGCTGTGCAAGCAATTTGGTCGGCGGTCAGCCCAGGGGAGATCAACATCCTGGTTTTACCGTGGCTGCGAGAATTAAACGAGTTGGCAATTTGGCAAATTGTTTATAGCTAAAACAAACGAACAAACAATTTGTTTGTCTTTCAGATCAAACAGTGATGTATGCGTTAGTGCTGTATTGAATACCAATATTTACCAATTACTACGGGACTGAATGCAGCACTCTTTATTATTTGAAAAGTTCTTCAAATATTTTCAGGATAGATTTATTGCCCGAATTCAGATTTTCATCTTCAAAATCCTTATATGGCAAATGTGGCAAAAAAATAATGTAAAATTTGTAAATTTGTTTTATGGCTGATTTTTCAATTGACATATAATTTTTTTCGTGGAATAAAATTGACGTCTGACGGATTTTGTATGGAAAAACTGTCAAAAATTCAAATTTATTCCTTGGATAAAATTATATGGCTTTGGAAAAATCAGCCCTAAGGGACTTATTTCGTTTACATTATTTATTTACTAAGGCACCAATTCCCAATATACAAATCTCAAATACATATAATTCATTAAAATAATACATTAACATTATGAATCCCATGAATTCATTTCGTAGATCCGTGTAATCGATTGTTAGCCGGAACACACTGTGCAATCTAATTATCTAAGTACATTGAGATGAGCTGGAACCTGTCGGTACGCGATTGAGGCTCCGTCGGGTCAACGGACAGTCATTACGCCATGAAGTACATAATGCATAATGCAGGGGCAGTCGACAGAAAAGGTCGAAGACGTTTTCACGTTTTCATAACTTAATAGGAAACAATAAAGAAAATACAAAAATATATGACCTTGAAGCTTAATATCCTCGATAAATGAAAAATAAAAATCATCTAAACGAATCTATCTAAACAGATATTATAAAGAGGTAAAAGTCTTCCATTGATAGAAAGCAGAAAGCTATACTATTGTTGAGTGCTCTTGGATATAAGTTTTATGATATAGTTAACTTCTACGCAGACAGTCACGGGTAGAAGCCATTGTTTTCTTAAATTCTTCTTAATTCTGTTAGAACTTCATTTAGAAGATATTGCTAAACAAGACACACTTAACGTTAAAAATAACGTAAGGATGCCGCACACGGACACAAATTATTATTAAAAATATACGTGATGCAGACATACTCTCTCCCATATATTTGCCGACGTCTTAATACAATTTCAGCCAAGTACTCGTATGTGTAAGTGTCGCAGTAAGATGTTTAAGGCCGTGATATAATTATATCCCTATTGATAGGTATAATATACCGTAATATAGTTATCTGAAAGCGGTTCATAACTATCTTACTAAACTAATCTAGTGAAATAATTATAAGTCTTTGATTTGCACAACTGTTGCATTGTTGCACAATTTGCACAACTCATTATAAATACAACGTTCCAATCAAATAACTTTATTTTTGTTACTTAATCGTCACAAACTAACACAAATAATGTTATAAGTAGTAATTCGAGTAATACTAACTACTCAAAAGTGGGGTATCAACGTGCACACTGGTTGCGACGACCTGGCTACATAACGTAGGAAGAGTTGCTGGGTGGAGAGAAGGTAAAAAGATGTCGTAAACCAGTTAATTTGGTTACGTCGCAAGGTTTGTTAAAGTATTAAGAACCCAATGGAATAGCAATGATGGCCATTCAATGCGAGAGCTTAAAGAAAAGTGATATTCAGTGACGAATTTTGGGAATTTTAAAAAATACATAAAAATTGGCTTTTCTAGAATCGCATGAATTTTCGCCTATGCTTTATGGGGGTTTAATTGTTGCAAATGAGTCACTCAATCACGTCCTGGAAGGAATAGGTCAAATTAAAAGTCACCCTGTATACGTATGATATTGTCATATATCTGATTCATAGATGGTGGTATTGACATCATAGATAATAAAATATAAATAGAAAAGATAGTGTAATAGCCCCATGAAACAACACTAATTACAAATGAAATTATTTCCGGCACGACGTTGAAAAAAAAAATTGATTAATTTTGATTACATAAAAAAGTACCAACGTCTGTGTATGCGCATAATAAAGGTTTTAACTGAGGTAGAACCGATGACCATTGGGGTAGACGTGTTCTTGAGTGGAGACCGCGAATCGATAAACGTCAGGTAGGACGTCCTCAGGCTAGGTGGAGCGACGATCTTCGCAGGACGGCTGGTAGCAGCTGGATGAGAGTTGCCGAAATTCTAGTTGAATGGCGAGCAATAGGAGAGGCCTATGTCCAGCAGTGGACTGCTATGATGATGTTGAATAAAGGTATTGGCGTAGGTAAGGCGAATTGTGCAGCTAGTTACGTATGCAGTATTAGTTAGTCTTGGTTCATGGTATACGTTGACAACACTCCATATACATATAAGCTGTACTCAATTAAAATGTACTCATGTAATAGATATCTACATAATATGAGCTGTGGTGGGCCAGTGGTAACGGTCCCGGCTTATAAGTTGTAGGTTGTAAGTTCGAACCCAGGCATGCGCTTTACTTTGTGCAATTTATTTCATCACCACTGCTCTCAAAACGTTGAAGGAAAACATGGTGAGGAAACTGGCATGTCCTGGAACCAAAAATTCGAACACATATGTGACATACGCCAAACCGCACTGGGTCTGGGTGGTGAATTATACGGTCCACTCCCTCTCACAGAGAAAACGCCCGTGTCCTAGCAGTGGCAACATTATAGGTTGATTAGGCATGAAATTTCAGTTTTCATAAAATGTTTTTTCTATCATATTTTGTAAGAAATTGAAGTAAAGAAAAAGTACTGTCTATGACTGAATAAGCGTAGGGATCAATATTTTAATTAAAAACAAGATGTCTCATCGACTTCCGTAAAAAGAAAAGCTGACTGACACTCGATATCCGCTGTATTAGATAGCTAATGAAGCCTTATTTAAGGGGGAAAAGGGAGAAGACCTCTTAATGGTGGATGACGGGAAAAGAGATAAAATTAAAATCGGCAAAGGACAGGACATAAATATTAATTTTCGTTCGTTTGTAATTACTCGTCAAAGGATTTAGGTACTTATTAGCATTGCTTTGATTGGGCACCAAATAGAGTTATTAATGCTCCTTTAAACAAAAACGAATCGTTTTCCTTACCAATGGCAGCTTTTCTTATTGTCACACTGGACATATAAATAGATTCGTAAGCTAATTTTACAGGAGATAGCTACTTCTATATGAGAGGGTTTACTATGCCATTATGCATAGGTATGAGGTCTTTGCTTCATTATTGGTAAAGCTGCAAGAGTTTTAATTTTAACAATAATAACGGGCCGTAAATTATAGGAATCGGCCATAAATCAGACAAATGTCTTCGTAGCTTTAAGTTAGTATTTAAACACAACCGTAAAACGTAGCCTTTTTACAATAACATTTGTTATTAACTGATACGTGGGGTAAATGTCTTGTCAGAAAGAGCAATAACATTTTCTCAAAAAAAAAAAAAAAAACTCAAAGCATTTATTTGAATTGTCAAGGGGTCGGTCAGTCTGAAAAATGGATCTAGTTGCCCATTCCAAAGCGTAGTAGGTACATATGGAGAAGGACGGGCAAGAAACTCCACGGACACTCTTTTAAATGATAAAATTGTTACAAAATATTAATAATAGATTTATTTCAGGCAAATAACACCCACTATCACACGACATAAATTAATAGAATACATAATACTTAAGTACATTAAAATAAATCCAAATGAAATAAAATTAAATCAAAATAAATCAAACAAATAGAAACAAAAGAAATTAAAATCAAATCAAATTAAAAGGTAATAATCAAAACAATAATATAAAACTAAAACAAAAATATATAATAAATAAAAAAACCGGACCCATATGATGTCCATTTGGTTAGTATACACACAATTTATAAACTAGTGTTAGTACTTATATCTACCAGAAAAACAACACAAACTATTCATTAATACGCCACAGTGGCATGTAGGCGCATCCAATCCATATATTGGTTGCATCATTCATTTTGAAATGATACATGTGAGCACTATGTAGAAAGCTTCTGACCGTGATGGCCCAGTGGTTAAGGTCTCTCATGCACGACCTCGGTGGATTCAAATCAACCCGGGCAAGTAACTACCAATGTGACTTTTTCTATTCATGTACCTACTTTCTGAGTTCATCTTGAACATTACTGATATTGGTGAGGAACATCGTAAGGAAACCTGGGGGTCTACTCCGAAGTGGTATCGGCTGAATGTTCGGCCTTTTTCTGCTACATAGTCACTATTTGGTTCGGTCGGTTCCGATCCTGGGGGTCTACTCCGAAGTGGTATCGGCCGAATGTTCGGCTGTTTCCTGCTACGAAGTTACTATTTGGTTCGGTCGGTCCCGATCCTACACTCCTATACACTTTCGAATATTGACTATGGTCCCGACCCAACTGAGCCTATCCGAACTTTTTTCGAATTTTTCATTATTATTCGGTTTGGCAATGTCTCGGTCCGATCCGATCAATCGCACTTTGCACTTTGTAGTAGACCCCCAGGATTTATAGTTAATATAAGTCTGAAATCGCCAGCTCATCTTGAGCAAGCGTGGTGATCAATGCTCATGCCTTAGCTGTATACCTGCAGTGGGACAGTAATAGGCTGGTTATATTATATATTTGTTGATTATTGTCGTCCAAGAAATCTTATCGACCGATGCTATGCGTTTGTCTATCTACTGTCTTATAATCTTGTAAAACGAAGGAGACCTTCTCTCCTCGATACAGGGAATCCTAGTGTGGAGGTTCATGCTTTTTGATTTTGTAATGCTCTCTTGAAGAATACAGTTTAAATATAATATTTTATTAAAATTATTAACGGCACTCTCTTCTCAATTTTATATTTTGTAATCACACAAAACAGTTACAAAAAAACTAGGTAGATGCGGAGAAGTTTTTCGACGCCATATTTTAGTTTATTAATAGTTTGAATTAAGTTAGGATATTATATGTTTATTTTAATAGTTTGGTAGTTTATTTAGGGCTGACTTTTACAACGCCAGATAGCTTTATCGGAGGAATAATTTTTGAATTTTTGACAGTTCGTCCATACAGAAACTGTCAGACGTCAATTTTATTCCACGAATAAATATATCAGTCGATTGAAAAATCAGCCCTTAGTATTAGAATTTTATCCAGTGTATAAATTTTAATCCTCCTAAATAAGTCTTGGTAGATACATAAAGATAGTAAAACACAAAGTAAATAGGTAGTAATAGAAACATACTTTCATCCTTTAGACGTATGTATGCAGTTTGTATATCCAGACAGTTAGGCTTATCAAGGAAACTATTAATCAGTACCCATAAGTAGATACCTATATCGATCCACCTTAGCATGGCCTTGTCATACTGCAAACGACATAATAAATGTACATTTTCTATCCATACCTAGCATAATTTAGCATGATCAGCCTATAACGTTCCCACTGCTAGGACACAGGCCTCCTCTCTGTGAGAAGGAATGGGCCGTAATCTACCACGCGGGCCAAGTCCGGGTTGGTAGATGTCACATGTATTCGAATTTTTGGTTCTAGGACATGTCGGACTCCTCACGATGTTTTCATCCATACCTACTAAAGTTTTAAATGTAAAATTAACTCTGCCTTTACTTCTGAACGGATTTCGATGAAAGTTAGAATATACTTTTTATCCCGGTAGTAGATACATTCCCGTGGGATGGTTATCGACTCCACGCAGGCGAAGACGCAGGCAAGAGCTGGTTAAGTATTACAGTTAAAAGAAAATTCATACTCGTAAGGCTGTGCCTAGAAAATCGCTTACTTAATCCTTTTTATGAATTGATCGATTAGAAGTTGTCGACGCGTTGTCGCGGCTCTCTGGCGTCAAGGTGGTGACGTCATGGCTTGGGAGGTAGTTGGGCACGGTTGCCTACTAAGACAAATATACGAGCAGATCCGTTGCTATGGCTAGAGCATTAGACCTCGTTGGGAACATTGTGTGTTTGTATGGAGAAAAATTATGATTTACTTTGGTCTAGTATTACTAATATTTATTTATTCAAAATGCAACCAATCAAAATACCTACACGGTTAAAATGTATGGAACAGTAAGTATTTTCATTAACCCAACAAAAAAAACACCTATTGTCCATTAGGTTAACCGTATTTTGACAGCTGTCTTAGAACGTACATATTCCAGATTACGTAAACGTTAACTTTAAAATGCGTAGTAATTGTAGTAAAATAAATATATAAACTGCCTTATCTTACTGAATTATAACGTCATTATATTATATTTTAAAGTTTCAACCAATTTACTGGGATTTTCAGAAAAAACGTGCTTTCATAAAAGAAAACATGTTTCCATGGATTCTTAAAGTGTATTAGAACTAAGTATCTACTTAATTTAGAAGTACTGTTAGCAAAATATATCATCTTCTACAATCTCTTACAATGATTACAATAAATGTGTGTAAAACAAAGTCAGTTTTCGTGTCTATCTGTGTGAGCGCTTAGTCCACTAAACTACACAATCGTTTTGATGCGGTTTTCATAATAATTTAAGTATAAGTGTGTAATAAATTAACATTTCACGTAGATTGAGACATACCACGCCCTCCAAAAATTAGTTGTCATTTTTGCTCTTTTGCTGTGATGCCACATTATGATGTAAAATAAAACAAAAAAATAATCAGTTAATCCCAATGATCATAGGTTAGTTACAGGTAGTCAATAAAACCGTCATAGTGTACATTTGAAACTAGAAATTTAAATCATAATGTGGGATCACAGTTGAAATTGAAAAATGTCAACTATTTTTTCGAGAGCACTGTACGTGTACATACGAGATATACTTATA
Organism: Apamea monoglypha; assembly: GCA_911387795.2. NCBI lineage: Eukaryota > Metazoa > Arthropoda > Insecta > Lepidoptera > Noctuidae > Apamea > Apamea monoglypha. Next base: position 26,691,484 of record OU426914.1, on the reverse strand, counting down.
GCACAGACATCTCGATGGCGCCACGTCGCCTGAAGCTGTGGCGCGAGAGATTTCGAAATTCAGATGACGATGAATTTGAATAGACAGCCCAACCAACCTGCCAGCCACCTCGAACGTTAATTAAGCGAAAATTGCTACCTGTCTGCGTTTGGGCGCTCCTTGTGGGGCCCCGCATCGCTGTCAGTGCGGTGAAGCTGTCGACTGCCTCGGACACCATGGTCTATCCTGCAGTAGGAGCGCAGGTCGGATAGCACGGCACGCCAGCATTAATAACATCATCCGTCGTGCTCTTGTAACCGCCGGGGTGCCAGCTGTTTTAGAACCCAACGGCCTGGCACGCGACGATGGGAAGAGACCAGACGGAATGACCATAATGCCCTGGAAGTTAGGCAGACCTTTGGTGTGGGATGCAACATGTGTCGACACTCTTGCGCCATCCCATCTTCCTAGCACGGTGGGCTGTGCCCGAGCGGCTGCTGCTTGTGCAGAAAACCTCAAACGGCGAAAATATTCCAACCTGATTGGGAGCTATATGTTCGAGCCGTTTGGGGTTGAAACACTAGGGCCATGGGGTCCGTGTGCCCACTTGGTTTTCCGAGATATCGCCACGCGGTTAGTCGACTCTTCACGTGACCAGAGGGCTGGCCTGTTTCTTGGCCAAAGAATTAGCATCGCCATACAACGTGGCAACGCTGCCAGCCTTTTGGGCACTGTTCCTGTTGACAGCGATGCGGACGAATTTTTTGATGCCCTATGATTATTTTGCTTATTTTTTCTCATGTACATATCATTATTTTAAATGTTAGCTTATATAATGCAAATACCTAACCTAATATAATGTCAGCGAAAAAGGTTTTCTGCCCAGCCTGCATTTTTCAGTAAAATGTCGACGGCGCTGTTTGATCGGGATGTTGACATGGACGAATGCAGAATGGACATCACATTGTTTATTTATAACAACGGTACGTATTCAAGGATAAAAATATGTGTACACCATGAAAATCAGCTAGGATTTTCTCCGCAGTTACGATAGCATCTTCGCACATAGTAGTAAACTAAAGTCTCAAAAACAGAAGAATGTTCGTAGGAATTGACAAAATGCAAGATGGCTCCAAAAAATTTTACAAATCAGCAACTGTAATTATGACGACGGGCGTCCCGCAAGGATCTATATTGGGACCAATTTTATTTATTTTATTTTTGAATGACTTAATCATTTACATGAATACAAGACAAGTTTACCTTACATTGATATAGTAATTTTTGCAGATGACACAAATGCCACAGTGGCAGCAAATGACATAGATAAATTGGTAGAGACCGTAAATGCAGCATTACAAGCATTTCAAATGTGGTTCACTATGAACAAATTGTTAATCAATACTGCAAAGACCAACGTCCTATTATTTAGAACGACAGCCCGTAATAAGGACGACTTAGAGGTTGTGTTGAATGATAATAAAATTGCTCTCCTCAAGGAAGTTACATTCTTAGATATACATATAGACGAACAGCTAAATTGGAAAACCGAATTAAATGCTATAAATGTATCTGTATGTTCCGCATGTTATGCTCTAAGATCACTTAGAACAGAAATTGGCATTGAGCAATTGAAGATGGTAGGTATATTTCGCGTTGGTAGAATCAAAGATTAGATATAGCATAATGTTTTGGAGAAACAGTTATGACTATAATTTCAAAAAAGCGTTTGTGTTACAAAAACGCGCAATTCTCACAATAATCCGTATCCCGCAAAGAGAGAGTTGCCGTGAACATTTTATGAAACTGAATATACTTACAGTGCCGAGCATTTATGTATTTGTACTTTTAAGTAACATGGCCAAATATATGCATGAATATGAGACAACAGAAGAACGACAGATTAGAGAAGGCACACGGAGACAAGACATTATACTGTACAAGGTACAGCCTAATTTGAATATTGTGAGGCACAGTCCCAGATATCAATCGGTTATATTTAATAAGTTGCCTCTACTTAAAAAAAGCGCTATCTACTCAAGCTCCTTTAAAAACCAACTGAAATGTTTCCTATTGAATAAGTGTCTTTATGCTGTTGAAGATCTATAATGAAATTCTTATAAAATTATGTTGTATTTAAATTTATGCTTGTGGTAAAATTGTAATTTTAATTTTCTATGTAATTTCAGATACAATTTATTGTTCATGAATAAATGACTAATGACTAATGACTACCTACTTAGATAGTAACTAAGGAAATATACATTTTAATTTGAATCTCACTGCAACATTTGAATAGGCACTGATAAGTGAGGACATGTTTATTCCCTTAATTGTGAGGTAACCCGTATGTTGGTGGACTTGAACTACGAAAACGGTTCACTGCTACGACATAAAATTGCGCTGGCACTGTCAAAGTAAAATTGTTGACTTTTGTAGGGGGTCTAGTCCCTAAACACGAAATCCGTAATTTCGGCCAAAGTCTCGGGCTTTTCTACTACTTCTTCACGTACGCACGTTAGATTAGTTCGGGGCCAGTACTAAGAACGAATGAAAACACGATTTGACAGCTGTCCCTACTCCCTACGTGTATTTGCCCGTCCGAAAAATTTAATAGATACTTGTTTTGCCGGTTCAACTGTTTTCGAACGGACTGTACCGTCGAATACTTATTGTCGACTCAGCGCGTTTCATAGCTTATCACCATTGGTCGCGATGTCAGCGTACCGGCGACCATCACAGGCTTAATCAACTTAATAATTACAATATTATTAAGTAATATCCAATGGAATGTCTCATTAAATTGTTATTAATTAATGTGTTGAACCGATAATGGTGTCACCACGCTATAAAACGCTCTCAACGCATGCAATGTTTTGAAACCTGGTCATTTTAATTTGTCACTTTAAACTTTTAATATTTTCTGGTCGTTAAGAATGACGATTTGACGATTTGCGTAGTGTAAATTCAGAACAAAGCCAGTCAATTAGCCAATTTATTTTGAGGTCAGCGCTGCAGCGTCTCCTTCTCATCTATCGACATTTGTCTGTCATATTATGTACTAATGATCTAAACGAACCTCGTAAAATGGGGCTACCTCGACGGAACGGCAGTAGGATGTGAATGTGGAGCTATGTTACAAACTATGTTCCACCTCCTATACTGCCCTTTGTGCTCAAAAACATGCAGCCAAAGTGACCTCTGCGTTACCAACGATCAACGACCAACAAAGTAACTGTCGTCCCAGCGACACGAAGAAAAGATTATGTACTAAATACATTTACGAGTATCATTTACCTACTGTTTAGTTTTTCAGTTGCGCTAAAATGTTTCACTGTGCCTAACAAACATTTCCCCACCGACACTTAGCAGACAGTGGGATCTTAACGCAACTAGGTACAATGATTTGCTTTTACGGCGTGATGGATGTCTTCTATCTCTCTTGTAAGGAGCGGTTACTACGGCTGAAACATGTCTGGGATAGTTGGCAGTCAGACATGTCTGACATGTCCCTAAAAGCTACGGGCACAAAGTGCAATCACAAATCATCCATAGTCGGGAGTTCCATTACAGAAATGTCAGTCAAGTACGAGTACTGCCGCTATTTAGGGCGACTGTCGACACTATCGCAGTGTCGTTGTGACAGCTTGCCACTTCCACTTCCCAATCCATTAGTACCAATTCCCGCTATCGATAAATAATTATAGCTCCAACAGTTTGCTCGTATATTTCAGTAACAGTTCAATGCAGATGAATGACACACTTTAAGCCCTCCAGAATGAGCTTCGGTCATGGCGGCCAATCTCAGCGGAGACCAGCCTTCGGCGCGGGAGATGTTATAGTGCACAAGTGTTTGCGCAGACACCGGTGCACTCTATCTTCCTTGACTCTCATCGTACGTTAGGACGGCAATCCGACACGACCAGAGAGAAATCAGAAGCAGGGCCAACGGCTTAAGGTGCTTTCCGTGGCACGGAGGTATCACACCGCCAACTTCTAAACTGTTATAAAGGAATTAGCAATGGATAAACCCAATAACACCTTTGAGCCGAATCGAACCCAGGCTCAGCAGTCGCGCTTGCGAGCAAGAGACCAACGGGGCAGTTAATGACACACTTATACGTAGCACTTGAAGACATTGCGAACCTGTATGTACGTATGTAGGTAAAAGCAACGCATGCTTCACCACTTATCAGAAAAACAGATATACGTTCATGAGAACACCACTACCTGACCCCCCCTGACCCTAACTCTCTGTCTGTATCTATATTAACATATTCAAAATTGAATAAAAGAAATACGATTGGTGTCGGCCGTTGACGTCCGACGGGTAGACATGAGCACGCTCGCGCTAATGCTGTCAATCTGTTATTCAGATCCAGTAATCACAAAGTGAATTATTCAGTTTTCCTTGTCATTGCTGAACTTGTTTGCAGCGTATCTAAGGTATTTTTGAATACGTTTCATCGAATGATTTAATAGGTACGTAATTTTGTTTCCGCTTTATTAATATAAATATCTCTTATAAAACTTATCACCATCATCATCGTCATTTCAGCCGAATGACGTCCACTGCTGGACATAGGCTTCCCCTAAGCACCTCCATTTCGACCGGTGCTTCTCGCATCCAAGGGGTTCCTGCGGCATTCACAAAGTCGTCGGTCCACCTGCTGGGAGGCCTTCCAACGCTACGTTTTCCGATACGCGGTCGCCACTCCAGAACATAAACCTATGTATGATGTACGAAATTACCAAATACGAAAAAAAAATCGATGTCTTTCAATTAGGTGATTACCAAAAATAAAAAAAGAACAATCAGTCTAACAAAATCATGAACGATAACAAACTAAATAAAAAAAGGACATTAAAACTTTTTTTTCTTTTGCCTATATTGTGTCCCACTGCTGGACAAAGGCCTCCCTTTTTTCCTTCCTTCCTTTCTTTTTCTAAACTGAAAAAACAAAATTCACAATCACAGAAATAATTCAGCTTTCTTTGAACACGCAACGAAATTAATCAGAAAATAAATAAACAGATTAGATAAAACATGGTTTCCATTTACCAGTGCCTGACATCAAGCAACAGACATTATTTATAAACTATCAGTAAAACAATATCTGATTCCAATTGCTATCCTGTGCTTCGGTTCACTGAAGTGTAGAGACACTTCAGTGAGCCGAAGCTCTAATCGCGTCTGCCACATCCCGGCTGCCTGCCCAGCCACCCTGACTGCATTGCATTCAAGCATGCATTCCGGCCGCTTGTCTGAAATGTCGCGCATTCTGATAACCAAGGTCCCTACTTGGCTAACGCGACCCAACCATTGTAGAAAATATTGGAGAAATATGAGTTGAAAGTAAGACACTATGGTTTAAATTCTAGCAAGCGGGTTTTCGACTCCTGACTCGTAAACTCACGGCAACTGATTTGATGTTGGCTTCATCCTACTTTAATTCACAATTACTCATAGCTATCAATTTATATATATGTGGTCGAATTTCGATCTGGCAGAATATAAGTATTTAATTCACGACCACAATTATCTGTACTCCATTGAAGTGGTTTTCGCAAACTAAGGCAAGTTTAATTGAATTATAACATTAATACGATATTTATGAAAATACACCGTGATGGAACGACCCAACTCCTGAAACACCAAAACTTAACTGAAAGCAAAGTAAAGACCTCTCCGACTTGACATTACACAAGAATACGAAACTACAAAGTCCTATGTAGATACATTAATCAGCTGAATACTGACGAAAGGCAACGAAAATTCGGGACAACCAGGTCCTGAAAAATAGATGAAGCTACTCCTTACAACTTGCAGGGCTTCTCATATTTAATTCATAGTAGACACACTTGCAGGTACCGTAAATGATAAAAGTCTAATCAAAGGGTTCCGAAGTCGCGACGGAGAAAAGTATTTAATTCGAAACTTCAAGATGCAAACGCTTTATAATCCACATTAGTAACTAGAAGCAATCCTCACAACAGTTACATTATACAAGAAGAACAGGTTGAGGTTCAGTGAAAGACCTAGCTACTTACTATATGTTCCAATTAGAACATCTATAATCTAGACCTGGTAGGTAGATACTCTAATTAGAACATCGAGTCAAGCTGATTACAACATCTCTAACTTTTCTGTAGGTATATTGATTATGAAAGAAATTAATGTTAAGGATTGCCTTACATTGGCCTTTTGCCTCGTTTACGTTCATGCATCTGGTCATGAACGCACGCCGGTTACGAGAACCTTCAGCTACGCACCTGACCTTTCTGAAGAACACAGTTAATAATTCTGCAATTTGCTCCTTTTTCTTGTTCCCGTTAACCTTACCATTACACATTTTCCTTAGTTTCGACAGGAACATTAATTTTTTCACCTGCTACAATTAGCAGGTGGTGTTCTATACTTTCTGCCTACCCCTATGAGAAGAAGACGTGAGTTTATGTATTTATGTACAGACAAAACCGCAACGCCACATTATGCACAAAGTGAAGAATCTGACCATTTAAGCGAGTCTTTAAAATGACCACGTTTACAAATTGTCTTACTAAGGGTACATTTTTCCAACGCCAGATAATTCTATCGGAGGAATAATTTAGAATTTTTGACAGTTCTTCCATACAAAAACAGTCAGACGTCAATTTTATTTCACGAATAGAAATTATCTGACGATTGAAAAATCAGCCCTAAGTTCCTTTTGAGAAATCTGACATATGTGAAATTGTAATTTCGGCTTAAATTTTATATTTCTATGAAGTAAAACTCCATTACCTATATAAACACAAATAGGCACGCACTTATCACAAGCTCGCTGTTATTATTTCAAGATAAAGTATAGTGTTAGTAACAGTGATAAGAGACGTAAAACGGTATCAGTTTTTACGATTACTGTTAGCAATTTCGTCATACAACTATTGTAAGGAGAACAATCTTGCTTATTGTTTTATACAAAAACTAGCTATATAACCTGACAGACTTTGCCAAGTCCTTTCAATAATTCATACGAAAATCACATGGAAAAAATTACGTTCCTTTTTTTCCCGAAACTAAAATTTAGTCCGGGAAACTTTTTTTATTTTTATTGCAATATCGACCAGCTCTTGACCTCGATCTCGCCTGGTGGAAAGCGATGGTTGAGGTCTATGATGGTACGAGTAAGCCGAGAATATGCCTATCCAATCCTGCGTTTCTAATTCGATCTATTACGACCATTTTAAAACAAACAATAGTCAGATCAGTCAGTCAGAAATAGAGAGAAAAGAATATTATTATATTATAGAATACATATTATGTCTGGCGCAGAACCAATTTTCTTTGGGACGTCGGACACTGTGTCGCTTTGCGTCGTAAGATGGAAAGCATCAGCATGGTCCAACTGGAAAAATGGTTTTGCAAGTCCCATTTCCCTCCCTGGCCGCAACGAGAGCGACGGTTTCATTAAAATACTATGAAATTCCATTATGAATCATGTATGAATGCTAGAATTCAATTTACCTTTGGATTGGAAATGTACTTTGTTATCATATTCATAGATTATGCAGATACTTAGCATCCTCCCTACTTTATTATGATTGTTTTCTAAACTGGTATCTACATAATATATTTAGAATGGAATTTCAAGTACCTAGGTATAGTTAGGTACTTATAAACGGTTAATGTATGTAGTTATAATAATCGTATTATATTTCTTTACGGTTGTTTATTTAAGCATTTTAAAGAACTATTAGATACCTACCTATTCATAGATCGATTTGTAAGAAGAGCAGAAATCAAAAAATGTAAAGAAGTGGCAGCGGAATCAAAACGAGGTAAGTACATTAATGCTGCATCTAGGATCAAGAAACAGATCAATGCTACGCTGTGTTCTAAGTAATATGGCAAGGAAACTCTAGAAATATCAAAGGGCGTAGAAAAGTGACAATCACGTTCGAAATGTTTTGTATTTGACAGTAGTTTATGTCAATCTGACAAGTTAAAAAGATACATCAGATTAATGAATACCAAGAAAAGAGGATTTTTCTAATAGAGAAGCAAATTATAGCAACATCACACCACCGCCAACTCTAGCAAAAATCAAAACAAAGAAACAAACGGAAAAATAACCCTTCCCCGATATGGCTGGTCACCATGGGGGCAGTCGACCAAAACCCTCCAAAAAGCAGAAACGAAAACAAGATATATGTATGTTGCAACTTTTAAAGTCAGATCCCTGGCAAATGAAACAATAATTACAGCACTAGAATATGCGCTATCGTCAATCAGTTGGGACATCCTAGATATTTGTAAAACCCGTAAACAAGGGTACATCGTGGAAAATAGAGATGAATACTGACTATACCTATTTGGAGAAAGCAGGGGAAGAAATGGAGTAGGATTTCTTGTCAAAAAACAAAAACATATAATACAGGATTTTATAGGTATATCAGAAAGAGTAGCATTGATTTATTTAAACGTCCACGAGAAAAAATTCACCATAATTGAAACTTATGCACCTACATCCAGTTCTGAAGAAAAAGAAATGGAATACTATCACGAATCATTAGAAAAAGCGATTGAAAAAGGCATAACTAATACAGTACTTCTCGGAGATTTTAATGACAAAATAGGTTTACCAAAAGAAGGAGAAAATCGTGTGATGGGCAAACATGGATACGGCAAAAGAAACAAAAGGGGAGAAATATGACCTCAAAATTGCTAACACTAAACCACCAAAGCTAAGGTGGACATGGATGTCACCTAACGGTATGGTAACGAACCAAATAGATTACATCGCAACGAACAAACCGCAAATTATAGAAGATTTCAATGTACGGACGCCAGCACACCAAGTTACTACAATCTGTCAAATTTCTTTAATAGATTTTCAACTTTATCGCTAAAGCATTAAGGTTCAAGGTTGATTGGGAAAATTTGACAGTTTCGGGTAGTTTGACCTGCTGGCGTCTGTACTCAGTAACTTCAAACACCCAAGCGATCACAGATTAATCAGAATAAAAATACACACTACCAGGAAGAACAAAACACGGTCTAACTTCACATCGAGACCACAGGAAAATATTAATTTTAAAATATACACAGAAGAGCTAGACAAGTATGAAGAACCAAAGAAGAAATCAGTGCAAAAGTGTTACAATAATATAGAGAAAACTATCTTGCAAAGCTGGAATCTCTCTAATTTACCGAGGAAAAGTACACGCAAACAAACAATAATTAGAGACGAAATCATAAAACTTAAAGAAGAAAATCATAAGTTAAGAAATAAACAAAATAAAACCAGACAAGAAAAAACCAGTTTAGCAAACTCTACAAAGTTATACTAGAAAGATAAAAAATAACACCAAGAAATACAACTAAGGATTATACAGAACTACCTAGAAAAATCTGGAGCTGTCAAAAAAAAAACTAAAAAACTTATGAACCAACTACAGAATAAGTCAGGCCATTTTGTAACAAATAGAGACGACTTATTGAAAGTGGCTACAAATTTCAACAAAGAACTTTATAAAAAAGACAGTGGTCACACAACAGCACCACAAATAATTCCTGTAAATACAGACCACGTACCAGAACTCTGCAAGAGCGAAATCGAAAATAACACCAAGAAATACAACTAAGGATTATACAGAACTACCTAGAAAAATCTGGAGCTGTCAAAAAAAAAACTAAAAAACTTATGAACCAACTACAGAATAAGTCAGGCCATTTTGTAACAAATAGAGACGACTTATTGAAAGTGGCTACAAATTTCAACAAAGAACTTTATAAAAAAGACAGTGGTCACACAACAGCACCACAAATAATTCCTGTAAATACAGACCACGTACCAGAATTCTGCAAGAGCGAAATCGAATACTCAATAAATAAACTCAAGATCGAAAAAGTCCAAGCCCAGATGGCATAAGAAATGAAATGATAATAACGGGAAGAAACACCCTAACTAAACCATGAATAACTCTATTTAATATCGTGCTGGCGCAAAAGGGAATAGCCAGGCAATGGACATTCTCAAACATTGTACTTCTGTTCAAAAAGGAGACCCGAAACAAATATCCAACTACAGACCCATATAGTCTCATGTCAAATATGTACAAACTCGTTGACTCTACTACAACGATTGACAAAAAGCATAGATGAGAATCAACAAGCTGGATTTGTAAGCAGGTTCTCTGCCATAGACCATAATTATATACTCTCTGAAAATGATCTTAGATAAATACAACGAATAAGACAAAACTTTATATCTGTGTTTCATCGTTTACAGTAAAGCGTTCGATTCAATTTCATACAGCTGTATGTGGCAAGCTTTATCAGTACAAGGAGTTAGCAAAGAATATATCGATCTGGTAAAGGTAATATACAAAAATAGTAACTCTAGAATTATTCTAGAGAACCAGGAATTAGTTTTAAAATCGAAAGAGGAGACTCTCTCCTAAAATATTTATAGCCGTGCCAGAACAAATCTTTAGAGCGATGAAATGTGAAAACAAAGGTCTAAATCTACATGGAAAATACCTGTCGCATTTAAGATTTGTTGACGACATAGTATTACTCTCAGAAGACCCAAATGAAATGCAAAAAATGTCTATGATAGAGTCACCATTCAAAGAGAGCAAAAACGTTGACCTAGTAGTTAACCAAACCAAAACGAAACTCATGACAAATAAACACAAAACACCAATGACTGGTGTTTTGTGTTTATTTGTCATGTTCATCTGCCAACCTAGAATACGTCGCGAAATACATCTCATTACATTTAGAGATTGCACCGACAAATAAATAGATAGAAGAATCTAATACACCTGGAATTAATACTGGACACTAAAATAAAACTATGTGAGTGTGACTTACGGGGAGTAAACCGCACTCACATACGCTTGTCAGACATGACCCCTTACAAAACGAAATATATGTATAAAAAAATAAAATATGTCAAAGAGGAATGGAGCGAAGCTACATGAACCACAAGACAGAATGAAAAACAGTACAATCAGAAGGAAGACAAAGGCAAAAGAAGCAGACAAGAAAGTGCTGGGCTCAAAATAGATGTGGGCTGGACATGTCCAACGAGTAACAGACGACAGATGGACAAAATCACACGAATTGGTATCCAATAAAGCAATAAACAAAAAACGCAGACCAGGTATACCACACAAAAGGTGGAGCGACAACATTGCAAGGATAGCTGGATGGCTACAGGATAGGAACATGGAGCAGAATTGCCACAGATAGAACAGCTTGGAAACGGCTGGAGGAGGCTTTTACCGCTATCGATAGCGGTCCTTGTACAACGTAGTAGTAATTAAATTTAGATTTTATTAATATATTTTTAGTTAATAATGTTACATAATTTTTATGCAGATACATAATAATTATGTAACATTATACTTAAACTTAATTTTATTTAATTTGTGTTAATCCAATACATTTTTGACTTTACAATAATCGTAATCGCTGATAGAATATCACTGTATCCTTCTTTCATAAGTTCTTCCAACAAGGAAGTTTTACTGTCTCACATCCTATAGGTAAACAATGCAAAAGTATATAGAATAAAAGCATGACGTACCGAAAGTCGTTTTATCAGGACCGAAGTAAGTAACAGCCGATCGATTCTGTAAAAATCTCAACGTGAAAAGTTAGGCGAAGTGAGCTTAGAGTGAGCCGTCAATAGTGTCAATCCCTTATCATTAGTTGGAATGACTGCTCACTCCACGCTCACTTCACCTAAGTTTTCACGGTGAGATGGTTACAGAATCGATCGGCAGAAACAATGAAATTATGGTATTTAATTTTCTGGACACGCAATTTTTTAATTCTTACACCGGGGGCTTACCACCAGCTCTAATAGCAGGGCAGCTGAAGTTTATATGCACTGCTTTTTGTACTTAGGGCTGATTTTTTCAACGCCAGATAATTTCATCATTTTGAATTTGTGACATTCAATTATCAATTATCATTCAATGATCAAAATTGACGTCTGACAGTTTTTGTATGGAAGGACCCATAAAAAAACTGTCAGACGTCAATTTTGTTTGACTAATAAAAATTATCCGTCGATTGAAAAATCAGCCCTTAGTCATAGAACACAAAAGCAGTGCAGTCCAACTTCCGCACTGATATAAGATTTGGTGATAAGCCCCCTGAGCCTGAGTTGTCACTTTTTATTTGAGTTTTATTTGTTTTTATATTGTGTACCTTTAAGTCAATGCTAAATAAATGTATTTTCCTTCTTTCTTTCTTTCTTTCTAAGAAAGAAATGAGAATTTCTATGAGAGGATACTGTTAGCAGCGGCTAACAGTATCATCTCATAAAGATAATGAAACAAAATATTACTTATCAGTTACTTTTAACAAAAACGTATGTAGTTGACCAATATTGATTCGTTGCCACTAGATAGAAAGGCAACATCTACTTCTTGTTAAACGTATAATATCGATCGTGGGCATCAAATATTAATAAACGTGTCATGACGACCGCTGCTTGAAACAACTGTCCTTCAGTTTCAAAGGAAACACTCGTAATCAAATAATCAATAAACTATGGACAGCCGACTTAGGTACCTACTGTTTTTCTTGAAGGACTTTTAGATTCGCATGTCCTAGAACAAAAAAAACGAAGACATGTGACATCTTCTAACTCACACTGGGTCCGCGTGGTTCCCAGTAGTGGGAACGTTATAGGCTGATTAACTAGTAGTAATAAGCTGTTGATTGACAAAAGACAAACGGATCATTCACTGCATCAAAAACTATTTTGAGTATCAACATGTCAACATATGCCTAGCCACTTCCCTACTATGTTGAGTTCGGCCAGCTTCCAGTAAGTATTAAAACCGAAAAAAAAAAAACTTTAACCTAAACTTAAAAATAAACAATATGGCGCTGACTCCAAGTAACACGGGATAAGGGCTGAAAGATAATGATGATACTTTAAACTAAACTTTCATTTTTCAATGAAAGTTTAGTTAAAAGTACCTAATCATTGTGTGTGAATTTACATTCACACACAATGATTAGGTACTTTATTAGAAAAATCAAGACTATCTGACAGAAAATCTGACCGTTCCTAAGAAAAATCGAGACAACAACAGCAACCGTTAAAGAGTTCGTTCATAATATTATGAAGGGACTAGCTGCAACATCAGGCCATCTCTATTCGGATGTCCATGTAGGTGATTGGAAGGATATTATAAATCTTCAATTTTAAAAGGATTTTGTAGCCTAGAAGAATCCATACGAAAGTGTATAACTACCTAGTGCACCGGTTTATCTAAACAAAGGCTTTATCAAAACAAAACCTTCTTTAATTAATTGCAAAACAGATGCTTTGATAAATCTGCATTTTTTTATCTGCCGTTATTTGTTCTGAATAACAATAATATCAAGCTATACGAGTACATTTCCAGTTTATGCTGACTTCTCATTGTACGAAAAGTGATGTCAGCTAAAACTGATTGCTGCTTGATATGTCTTCATGTGTACTAGTCTAACCTAACCTAACTAGTCTAACTAAATAACACCAACCAACTCGATAGTTGTCGGTGCTTTCATGGCGTTTTCCTAGATCGCGCTATGGTTACGTTATCGTCGACTCCATATAAGCAGACTTGAATAATGTACAGACGCCAGCAGGTCAAGCTACCCGAAACTGTCAAATTTTCCCAATCAACCTTCAACCTTAATGCTTTAGCGATAAAGTTGAAAATCTCTTAAAGAAATTTGGCAGATTGTAGTAGCTTGATGTGCTGGCGTCTGTACGATAAGGTAATTGAAAGCTCATTCATATTTATATGACTCACAAATTTTTGGACAAGCTCATCTAATTAATATTAGCGAGCTTCATAATGACTTTATCTTAGAAAAATAGATGTACCTAGTCTTGCCATAAATATTGGCACGAAGGAAAGATTTTTTTTTATTGCAAATAATATTTATTACTTTTACAGTGTGTTTGTTTAATACATAAATATAAAACAATTTAAAATTTAAAAAAGCAAGCTCTAAGTCATCCTTTAAAATACGCGACATGGTTCTGGGTGCTATCTTCATCGCCCGAGATAAAATCTTTTGCTTTCGGACAGGATTTCTTCGAATTCTTTCCCTTACTGCTTTGACCACCTTTTTCATACGAACACTACGTGGACGGCCAGATCTTTTTCTGTCACAAACAGAGGAGGTCTCATTGTACCTATTAATAGCCCGGTACACAAACATTTGACTAATACCAAGCGTATGGAGAGTTTTAAAAAATGCATTTGGCTCCATACCAACTTTGTGTAATGCAATCACAGCGATTCGGTTCTCTTTATCACCCCACTCCATTTTAATATCGCAAAATATTGTACAATGTATTGGCGCTAAAATTAGAAAACTCAATGAACAATCGTATAAAAATGACAGATTCCAAATTCAAATGTAATATCTTTCTTATTTTTAATTGTAACAATATTTATGGCCAGACTGTATATATTGTATGTACTTAATAAATAGCCGAAACTTCGTCCGTGATAGTTCGGTATTACTAATATGTACAAACTTTATCCCCATTTGTGTTGTTTTACTTATAAAAACAGAAAATCAATTTGTTAGGGATAAGGAGGGTGGGGGATTAAGTATAATTTCGTCCAGTCTGTCTTTCTGAGCCTACATTGTCGCAACAGTTTTACTCGGAGACTATTGGCCCCATATTTATAACGAAGAAAGTAAGAAAGGTACGCATTGTATGAACTGCTAAATAAGAGAGTACAGACATTTTCAAAAAATGGGATCCACGTGCCTACTGATATATGAAGAAGAAAATTTCAGTGCACATAAGCGTGTCGGTATCGTTGGATACGTATTGAAAAATACATACGAATTGAAAAATGTATTTAAAAAATAAAATGGTATTAAAATGACTTTTTAATTAAGTCAAAAGTTGGTGAGTGAGATATGCACTAAAAGACGTAAAAATGTGTGCTGCGCTCTAAAAGTTGAACGCAGTAAAACTGTACGTAGAATTAAGGATGTAGAACTAAAAACACGATCTCAAAGAAAATTGGTTTAAATACTATATGTTGTGCAATTTTGAGATATACTCGTACATATATGGGATATTTTCGGTTAAAACGGTTTTGAGTTCAGCAACCGGCGAAAAAACTTTGTTTTACACATTTCCTTTGAGAAATACTATGACATACAAACTTAGGTATTTCTGCTGAAAAAATAAATTACGTGCACGACACGCACTAGGACAGTTTGTTGTGATTATTGATTATAGATTAGATTTTTATCATTAAAAGTCATGTCTCTTACATCAAAAACAAATCAAGACTAATAAAAGCTTTTAAGAAGTACTGAGGTATTAGTGATGTTATCGAAAAAACCTTTACTGTTATCATACTCTCTGTCTTTTATTTACGTCTTTAACAAATATTCAACAACCAACAACAACAAACACAACAACAACAATACAATTCGGGTGCAATGGAAATATTACGAATAAGATGTATTCTGAAAGTGGCACCGGTGAAGTTGTGTGGAAATCGGATATCATCGGGCGTCTACCTATCTGACCGCCACAACCCATTTGCTGGATAACACATTTTTTTAATATTAATAATAATAATATGTTGTGTCGAGCTCGGGCGACGAATACTTTTCGCCGCCGACGACACCACCACCAGTACGTCGACGCGGAAGAGTCCGACCACCGGCCAGCTTTGGACTCCGAGGCCCACCGGCTTCTGATAGGGTCCCCGCTACTGGTGGAAGTGTGCAGCGCATGAGATGGACACAAACTGTCAATGAAAATGTCATGCGCGCATACTTTGGGGCTTACAGTGGGGGGAAGTAACTTGACTGTGTACCGTGGTCGGATGCTCGTTTACCTCGTTTGCCCATGCACAAGAAAAACAAGGCGCTGCTGTGTGCTCTAGACTCGCAGCTGTCAAAGTGCTTTAACGACAGCAAAGACCTCACCGATACCCATTAAATCTTGTACTGTGCAGCTGTTGCGGCATGTCGTGTAGCTCATGCCAAATTCCCGAACAGTGGCAGAGCCACACGACTAAAACCAGCTGTACCAGCTTGGCAGTGCAGGATTGAGCGTCGCATGGGGGAGACTAGAGCACTCATCGGCAAGCTAATCTGCTTCAGGGAGGGCAATACTCGCCCTATAGTGATGCGCTTTATAAGACGGGCGTTCTCGGGGACTGATATTAGTTCTCGAGATTATTTGTCCCGCGTCATAGAGCGTATCGACTTCCTGAAGCAGAAGATCTGTGCATGGGCAAACCGTATTCGTCGGTACAGGCGGAGAGTGGAGCGATACACTCAGAATCGCACATTCCAGAACGATGAAAGTTGGGTTTACAGGGATTGGGAGCGACCGGACCAAGGTGTGACTGACACGCACCTACCGGATCATGACGCCATGTGTTCGTTATGGCGAAACATCTGGTCGGTGCCAGTCAGTCACACCGAAGTTAATTGGATTGGGAGGATCGAGCGAGCGTGCGAACTAATACCAGAAATGGGGGCAACTATCATCAGCCTCCAAGATATTGCTGGTGCAGTCCGTCCGTTGCCTCACTGGAAATCTCCAGGACCGGACGGGCTGCACAAATTTTGAATAAAGTGGTTCCAAAGGTCGCCCGCCCTCCTAGCATCTAATTCCAGTCCGCCTTAGAGTCAGGGTCGCTGCCCCAGTTCCTAACGACAGGAATAACCCACCTGCTCCATAAATCAGGTAGTACTGCGGATCCCAAAAATTATAGACCGATCACTTGTCTACCGACTTACTAAAGTTCTTACATCCATTTTGAGAGCCAAAATTAATAAACATATACACACCAACTGCATCATTTTTGTCTATCAAAATGGATGTAAGAACGGGTCCCGCGGTACTAAGGAGCTACTCCTCATTGATATGGCCATTAGCCAACAGGTTCGTCGTTCCCGAAAGAATCTGTCGACATGTTGGATAGATTATAAGGCCTATGACTCGGTGCCACATACATGGCTCATGAGGGTGCTGGAGTTGTATAAAGTAGATACAACTCTGAGCACCTTCCTAATGACGCGTATGGGGCAATGGAGGACTGTCCTTCGCTATCCAGGATGTCAAAATATCCAGGGGAATAGCGAGCCGATAAGGATCGAGCGAGGCATATTCTAGGGTGACAGTTTGAGTCCGCTTTGGTTCTGCTTAGCCTTGAATCCTCTAAGCGCGCTGCTAGAAGATTCAGGTCTAGGCTATGTGCTGAGAAGAGGTGGTCAGGTTATATCTCACCTCCTGATCACCTACATGGATGACCTAAAACTCTTTGCCCCCAACAATTTGCAACTGATGGAGCTACTGAAAATTACTGAAACTTTCAGTAGCGCCATCAGGATGGAATTTGGTGTGGACAAATGTGCGGTCATGCATGTAAATCGAGGGGAGAAAGTGGAATCCGTGGGAACGCAGTGGGAACGTAACTCTCGGATTCCACAAACCTTAGAGCCCTCTCCGCATCCGAAACCTATAAGTATTTGGGTATGTCGAAAGCTTTGGGCATCAATGTTACTGACATGAAGCAATCGTTGAAGGAGTGCTTCTTTGGCCGCATAAAAAAGTTTATTTTATCAGGCGGAAACAAGGTGCGCGCCTTCAACGGTTGGGTCATGCCGGTTTTGATGTACTCTTTCTGCATACTTAAATGGACTCAAACCGAACTCGACGCCCTGGATAGGTGGGTCCGTCTCGGGGCTACCAACGCAAATGTATACGTACATCTGTGGTGGTGCGACCCGGACTGCCGGGAACTTCTTCTCTTGCAACCGAGCGGTTGGGCAGGTTGCGGATATGTCAACTCCGGTTGCGGGACCGGCTGCCTACAGCCGGACCTGCACCCGGAGCATCTCGAAAGAGATCCCGGACAAGAGCCCGAACACCAAGTCCCAGGTTTAGGTTAACCAATACACCTTATCCCATGTACCTTAATGACCCAACCACACACAACCCTTCCTTATCCACAAATCCTGTCAATCTGCAAAACCCCTAGGCCAAATCCCAGACCTAGGGTGACCCCACAAATGACCCACACCCTACTACCAAACATCCTCCCTCCTATCCCTACATCCTGTCGGTCCCTGAGGATGGGTAACCTCGATCCCAAAAAAAGCCCACCCCCCACCAAATGAAATGTAGCAAGAAAGAGAAAAGTAACTACCCAGGTGGGTCCCGGCCAAGCGGGGAATCCCACACCGCTAAGGCGGTCAGCCCCCAACGTATTCTGGGAGAGGGGGGGGGGGGGCATCTTACTGCGTAACATCGCCGCGCTATCCAGCGCGGCTGACTTAGCGCCACAAACACATGAATACGACCCCGGCAGCGACTGACGCGCCAACACCCACTACGACACGTATGCCTCCCGCGAACCTCTGGCAACAGAGCATCATGCGGAACAGCATCACAAACCCTGACAGTGAACGACACGGACAGACTGAAACAGGGAAGGTAAACGAACCCGGCGGCCCTACCACTCTCCTGGTACTCCATAGTCAGCTGAAAATTCACAAACTGGGGGAGGAAAGTAGGCTACCGAAAGCGCAACAGTTGCGAAGGCAACAGCCAGCGCGAAGCGCGATCGGACGCCGAAGAGGTAGTACGCGACCAGCCCCGATTACGCGACGGGGAAACCGAGCGCGAAAACAGAGAACGGCCGCAATTACGCGAGGGGGCAACCCAGCGCGAAAAGCGGCCAAAGGTGGGACCACGGGACCAGCAGCCAGCACGCGAAGGGGAAACCCAGAGCGAAAAGCAGCCGGACGCGGAACCACGCGTGCAGGGGCAAGCATTACAACATAGTGCTTGAAGAGGAGCAGCGCGACTACTCGGGCCCGAGAGAGCTGAGAATTTACACTGATGGATCAAAGACCGACTGCGGAACTGGAGTCGGAGTTTCCTTACACGACCTCAACATAAACATATCCAGCCCGCTAGGAATGCTCAACACGGTCTACCAAGCGGAGTGTGTGGGTATAATACAAGCGGCCCACGCCATAGCAGCCAGGAGTGTTACGGACACTCATGTTCGTATAATCTATGACAGCGCCTCAGTCCTCCAATCCCTGAAGAAGGGATGCATCACATCACATCTAATACTAGAATGTCACAAGGTGCTTGAACAGGTAACTGTATCGAACCGCAACACAGTGACACTACAGTGGATAAAAGGACTCATTGAATCACTAGGTAACGACGCGGCTGACGAGCTGGCCAGAAGGGCATCCAGTCCGTCAGTCTATGGACTGGAATCAGTCGTGCCCATCCCCTTCAATCAACTACGCAGGTGGCTACAGGAGCACACCCACACACAAGCAGAGAACTGGTGGTCCTCGTCACCGAGCTGCAGGCAGTCCAAGGAGGCCATGCCATCACTAGATGGCAAACTAACGAAAAGACTACTGCGCCCGGATAGGAAAGGCCTGCGCCTGGTGACGGGGACCATCACGGGGCACTGCTCACTAAACAAACATTTTCACACGATAGGTATAACAGACAGCCCCCTGTGCAGGGCCTGCATGGAGGCTGGTGAAACCGTTGCGCATGTGCTCTTTGAGTGCACAGGCGTCACCCAGATTAGGATGGAAACCCTAGGGACACCCAGATCATACACAAATGTTCTCAATAGACCAGGAGACCTAATAAGCTTCTGGAGGGAGGTGGGCTGGTTTGAATAACCACCGACGGCCACCATGGCCCACGTACAATGGTCCACCTGAAGGATAAAGTGCGGAAACCAAACCCATAACATAGAATATAGGAGGGTCCGTGCGCTGCTGACTGCAAATCGAATACATCACCCACGGTCATCGGTAATGAGGCTATATATCCCGCGAAAGTGTGGAGGTTAAGGCTTTTTAAACGCTAAGACCCTCCACAATCGCGAGATATGGAGTCTCAGAGAATATTTCCTAGAAACCGACTCGACTATAGAATCAATGTAGTGTTGCTAAGTGTAGCAGTGGGTCGGACGAAGTAACTGTTGGCTCGTTACGATCACGGACGAAGCTGTTTGAAGGCAAATTGAAAGATTACTTGAGGCGATAATATCGTATATGCGCAGTAGACTGCATGTGTGTATTGTGCTCATAGTTGCGTATGAGCTTCATAGTTGTAGGACGGTGAATATCATCTTCGACTGTAGAGTTTGAATGCAATTCTTTTATGTCGTTTTATCGTCTTCCCTGCTCTCTTTTGTCTTTTCTAACCCAGCTATCTTAATGTGCTGGCCTAGGAAACGCTCGCTTGGTGACATTCTTGTAATTGCTTTGGAAACATATCTTCATTTTCTATAATTATGCTGTATAGCTAGATACAAAATTATACATTATATTTACTAAAATACAAAAACGGTTAGTAAATAATGTGCAGGTATGAGCTTCAATAGCGACTCTACTTCGTCATCATCTGCCTAGCCTTTACCCAGCTATGTTGGGTTAATAGTATAATAGTGACTCTCCTTATGAAACTTTGTTACAACGTTCATACTAGTTTGTTCTTTGCGTGACCGGCTATACTAAAATATACCTGATATACATCGCAACACCACATAAACCTTGAATAATACCATACTAGTGCCAAATAGGTATAATCCCCACTAAACTACGTGAACACCTTTCTGGCGTTTAGTAGGCATGCCTAGGTACTTACCATCGCACTCAGAGTGTTTATTCGTTAATTAACCACTAACTAATGTTTTCCAGCAGAGAAGAGCAGTGGTGGCCCAGTGGTAACGGCCGCGAATTACGAATTGTAGGTCGTAGGTTCGAACCCAGATAGGCGCTTTACTTTGTGTAAATTATTTCATCACTACTGCTCTCAAAACGGTGAAGGAAAATATCGTGAGGAAACTGGCATGTCCTAGAACCAAAAATTCGAAGGCATGTGACATCTACCAACCCGCGCTGGGCCCGCGTGGTGGATTATGGCCTACTCCCTCTCATCGAGAGGAGGCCTGTGTCCCAGCAGTGGGAACATTATAGGCTGATTATGTTTTCCAGAGGATAACAAATTTTGACAGACGTGGCTGGTAGTCAGAAACCCAAAAGTTTGACAACCAGTCTAACCAAGGGTTATCGTGTTACCCAGTAACTGGGTTGTGGGGGTCAACTGCATCCGGCCAGACTGGAAGCCGACCCCAACATATTAAGGTTGAGAAAAGGCTAGGCCGATTGATTGAACAAATACTCGCAATATCCAAAATTAACAACAGTGGGGAACATATCCATATATTTTTTTCATATTTCTGACTACTCTACTCTTAAATCGGAGCTACTTCAAACCAAAAAATCGAAAACATGTGTCATCCACCGAGTGGGCCATAATCCACTACGCAGGCCCAGTGCGTGTGCTTAAGCCTCGTGGTTGGTTATGTCCCACTACTTCTCACATAGAGCAGGCCTGCGTCCCAGGAGTACGAACTTTATAGGCTAATTATGCCTGGCTACTTCGCGTATTTGAGATTGTAAATAGATAAAGGAACATGATGGTACCACTATTCGAGTACCACAAGTAGTCATCTGGTCAGTTCATGAATCATACGCTATTGTTTTATGTAGGTACTCCGACGGTGGTAAGTGAAAAGAAGGAACATGCAACCTCTTGAAATTGTTTATTGGATCTGATAAAAATATATTTTTTGTAAAAAAAATTACAATTTTTTTATCTATGTAACGGTTCCCAAGGTACAGAATGTGTTTAGTATGGGACCAACGATAGCTCCACATTGTAATTTTCAATGCTAAAATAAACGATTTTTACTTTTTTTAACCGACTTCAAAAAAAGGAGGAGGTTCTCAATTCGACTGTATTTTTTTTAAAATAGATTTTTTACCTCTGAACACCGTCATTTATAAGCCGGTTTGTAATTTTTTTTTATTAGGGAAATACTTTCAGATTGGTCCCATAGAAATTTCATCAAAAACGGTTCAGTAGTTTCAAAATTACTGATAAAAATTGCAACTTAAAAGTGAAAAATAAAAACTTTTTTCCAAAAAAAAAAACAACCGACTTCAAAAAAAGACACTACCAAGTGAAAAATAACTTTAACGTCGGTGGCAAATAACGAAAATACTAACCCAACGACACCGACTTCCGAAATTAAAGTTATTTTTCACTTTGTAGTGTATTTTTTGGAAGTCGGTTGTTTTTTTTTTTTTATTTATTTATGTAAATGTAAATAGGATTATGATCTTGATGTACATACGAAAAACATAAATGGTCATGAATTTTCCAACTTTGGTGGTAGGTTAACAAGGTATTATTGTAGATAACGACTGTAAAAAAATATTGATGACAGTAATTAGCCGTTTTCTGAACAAAATAATGGCGTCAATAATGGCGATGTTAGAAATTAACTGCCAAATGCTGTATGCTATTCTGTAAAGTTCATTTCAAACCTCACACAAGTGACCGTACCTACACAATTCGTACTCACTTGTTTTTAAAGAACTTACGAAGTTCGAATTTAGAAGTGATATTTACATGTTTTAAGAGCAGTGGTCACTTATGACTACGAGTCGGGTCATGGGTTCGAACCCAGGCAAGCGAGAGCGCTTAAACCAAGTAAAGCCTTGGTGCAAATAATTCATCACCACTGCTATCAAAACGGTGAAGGAAAACATCGTGAGGCCACTGTTATGTCCTAGAATCAAAAATTCGAAGACATTTGACATCTACCAACCCGCATTGGGCCCGCGTGGTAGCACAGCCCACTCCCTCTCGAAGAGAGGAGGCCTGTGTCCCAGCAGTGGGGACATTATAATAGGCTGATTATGCTATATAAAGGTATATATATATTTGGCGCTCGAATGACTGTTGGTAAGCATCTCTGCAATCGGCCTGGTCCACAAATTCACGGTCGCTCAGTGAGCTATGGAGCGAGCTATGCACGGCGTCTCTTTGAAGGATAAAATCGGGAATGAAATTATGCGGAAATGAACCGGAGTTAGCGACATACTCGTAGCTTGCAGAGTAAGCAAATTGAAGTGGCAGTGGGCTGGCCATGTCTGTCGAAGGACCGATGGCCGCTGGAGCAGACTAGTCCTGGAGTGGAGACCGCGGGTCGGCAAGCGTAGCGGCAACCGTCGGTAAGCGTGGAAGGGTGGGGCGCCCCCCAGCTAGATGGACGGACGACCTAAAGAAGGTGGCTGGGGTAGACTGCATGCCGAAAGCGGGGGACAGGGTGTTGTGGCGCAGTCTGGGGAGTGGCCTATGTCCAGCAGTGGACTACGATAGGATGAGTTGATTGATTTGAAAAAAAAACAAGATGGCAGCGTTATCGTTATCGTGCTGATATAATTATTCTGTAACCCAGTAACTGGGTTGTGGATGTTAAATAGGCTAGACTGGAACCCGACTCCAACATAGTAAGTTGCGAAAAGCCAGATTGATTGAACAAACTGTATCCAAAATTAACAACAATGGGGAATTTATCTATATCAATATCAATCAATTCAATCAATCAGTCAAAATCAATCAATATCAATTTTTCTGACTACTCTGCTCTCAAAACGGTGAAGAAAAACATCGTGAGGAAACCGGCATAGGTCCTGATTGCTGTTAGCCTGCATCATCCCACTGCTAGGCAAAGAGCTGGAAGTCATGGGGCTCTCCCCATGACTTCCAGCTCTTTCAATAGGTCCTAGGACTAAAAAAACATGAGTCATGTGTCAGGCCCAGTCACCACTGCACAGCCAGGCACTGGCTCCGCGTTGTGGGTTATGGCTCACTCCTTTTCACTGAGAGGAGGCCTGTGTCCCTTTCTCTCCCTCTCCATCCATCAACATGTAGTGTGTGTGTAGTGTTTTATCCGTTTGTTTTCTTTAATTACTGCCATGAGTAGGTAAGTATTTTTTTTAATCACTATCTTTGTTTTCAGCACCTAATTATTAAAGCCCAATTATAATGAGATTAAAGTCATCGGCATCGGCTTTTTAATACAAATAAGTAGGTCGCCTTGTTTCCCCGAAGAGTTGGGCAGCTTTTGATTTAAGGGCTGATTTCTCAATCGATAGATATTTTTTATTCGTGGAATAAAATTGACGTCTGACAGTTTTGCTATGGAAGAACTGTCAAAAATTGAAAATTATTCCTCTAATTAAATTCTGGCGTTGGAAAATCAACCCTAAAAGTTATTAGGTAAATCCTTTTAAATGATAAATGATTTTTTTTTTGTAAGTAGGTTTGTACAAACACTTTTACACGTCAATCATATTTTAAAAACTAGATGAGGTCGGCGTTTCCTATCTGACTATTCTGAGAAGAAAAGTCGAAACCAACTCAGACATCACAGTCTCTTTTAAAGTCCAAACATAATCTTGGTCAGATTCATATGAAGACCATGTCGATCGATGTCTGAGATGGTCTTTTGAGGAAAGAAGCACACAGATTGAGAGGACCTGTCCAGTCAGTGCACGCATTTGTCATAAATCGTGCAGCTCAACTCAAAACTTAAGGAGCTCAACGATTCGACGAACAATACCAAAAGAAGGACATTTGGGTAGGCCACATAAATTACTCAGACCATTTTTTTTTTCTTAACCTGCCAGACCATGACAAAACTGAAAAGAACAGAGAAAAATAAAAATAAATAGAATGACCCACATAAGTCTTCACATTCACAATAATTAAAGTAATATAATACTTTAGAAAGTAAGCAAATGTCATTGTATATTTATAATTCATTAATGTCAATGTGTACCTATATAAAAAAACAACAAAAGAAAAAAACACTCAATCTATAAAAATTGGAAGCAGCTCAATCCCAAGCCTTTTTGTCCTCGATATAATCCTTAACGGAATAAAAGGCTTTCTAATATATTTAATAATGAATGATTTGAATTTATTAAGGCTTAGATCTTGAACGTGGCTTGGAAGTTTATTATAAAAGCGTATACATTGGCATCTGAAAGAGCCACCTATTTTCTTGAGCCTTGTTGTAGGTAGGTACAACAAATTTGTGTTTTGGGATTTGTCTAACAGTAATATCCTCCTTTTCAGGCAGTCGGAACAGAGCGCAGAACTGTATGAATTTTGATTGCGCTAGCCACTCGAGAATCAAATGCAATTTCAAGATAAAATTATGCATTGGTACAGCTAGAGACGGGATTTATAACTCTGCAGATACCACTGATGCTCAATTCCATATTATGACCCGAGGTATGACCTAAGGTATTGATAGACACATTGAATGTCAAGTCAATCATTTACGTGTGTTACACTTAAATTGCGCACTATAGTTTTCAAGGTAGGTAAACTTGAAAACTATAGTACGCAATTTTTTACCAATAGAAATCTACCTACCAAGTTATTTAATTAAATCTTTGCATAAACGAACTGTTTCTATTTCTGGAGTGACACAAAATACTTACCAGATAAATTAAAAAGTGGCGCAGAGTTAGTATGATCGGCTAATTATATGAGTTAACCTAAAGATTTCATATCATTAAAATGTGGAGTAACAGGCGGTCTAGTCCGTAAAAATCTCACCGTGAAACTTGGGTGAAGTGAGTGTCAGTGGAGTCAATCAGCACTCACTTCAAGTTCATGAGGGAGATTACTACAATCGGCAGGTCAGATGATAATCAGAACAGTAGACTGCCAAGAGTATACTAAGTAGATATGTATGAAGCTCCATCCTCCTTACACTGACAATAGTGACAATCACAATAGCGTCGTTGAATCGTCCTCACTGCAATCGTTTGTAAGGATCGTCTTTGACCCTTTGGGGTAATTGTGTAACACAGTAGCAATGGCTTTCATTTAAGAGTTCAAGAACATTCATTGCGTTATTTATTTTGTTGAACAAATTTTTCGAACATATGAAGCAATGGATTAGCAGTATTTTTCAAAATGATTCAGATTGAGATTGATAGTGTGTTATGTGTAATTAGAGTGCAGGTTTCATTTGTTTCTTTATTAAGATCTTCAACAAAAGATATACCTACAAAATATCTACATGACACATCAACAAAGGGCAACAGTAGGTGTGTATGTATAGTTCACTAGACGATCACAGCCTACACAATAAAGTAAACAACTACACAAGTGAACAAAGTTTAATAATAGTAAAAGAGTTCAAGGAGAGTCTGGCATAATTTTGGTTTAATTTGTAAAAAGTTTATCAAAATTTAAAGGACACAAGGTAAAAGATACTAAAAGTAAATGAAATCTATTAAACATTTCTTGTAATTAGACAGAGACTCGCAGATGTCTAAATTCGTAGTTTTAGCTAAAATGTTATATTGCCTCTATGTCTTGGCACAGCAGCGTAATGACTGAGGTTAGTTTTTGAGCCAGGGATGTGAAATACATTGTATGTAGGTATTATGCCTGGGAATTCGAATCTTTGTGAAGGTTATGTGCTAGAACAGTCAGGTATTTTGGAACCATCAGGAACTCTTTAACGTAAGATCTTTGTCAGCAGCTTTGATAAAATATTTGTCTGCGAGAATTTTTTTTCTGCCAAATATTAGAAGTTATATCGAGACCATTAATAGCGTTATTTATGCTGTCGATCAGGCGAATTTTTGGACGATTGTGAAAGAAGGTGTCTGTTTGTTACGATATAAATGCGGTAAAAACAAAAAACAGACAGTTATCCTATTACAAGCAGGTTTAGTTTTAGCACAAGTCTAACTCAAGAGCTTAATTTCTTTGATTTGATCGGCAGGTTTGATTGTCAGTACATTAACCATTGTTATATAATTAATGTAATAACAAACAAACAAATGACTCAGAGGCAGGCGTATTATTAATAATTTTTATTTTATTTTATGATGCTTTTATTTTATTTTATAATTTTTATTTATTGTGATTATAATTTTAGTTTGTGTTATTCTTTCCGTCTAATTTGATTTGTGTTGATTTAGTTTTCATGTAGAATTTTATTTTGATTTTTGTTTCTACGATTTAGATTTTTAATAAATATGTATAACTATAATGTTGCTGTGCCCTGACAGGGGCTATAACGGCTATTAGCTATAAGCCTTTTGTGAACATCTTTATACCTTGTGGAATGCAACGAATATGAATATTTTATTTGAATTTTATCTGATTTTGTTGATTTTACTAGGTGTTCATTAATGGGTGTTATTTACCCGAAATAAATGAATTTATTATTATTATAATCTCAGTGTCAATCTGTCGTCAAAAATACGTCCAATTTGCCTACATTTTTGACATGTTTTTGACATTGATTTTCACTTGATTGAGACTAGATTTTGAATGTTTTTAATTACGAGAATTGGCCTTCAGTTTGAAAACGTCAAAAATATTAGAAAGATAACAGCGAAATCTACGATACAGCACAGTGGTTTAATTATATTCCGTAATTTCATAATCAGCTATAATATTTCCACTGTTAGGACACAGACCTCCTCTCGGTGAGAAGCAGTGGAGCATAACCCACCACGAGGATCCAGTACACGCACTAGGCCTGCGTAGTGGATTAGGGCCCACTCGGCGGATGACACATGTCTTCGATTTTTTGGTTCTAGGACATGCCGGTTTCTTCACGATGTTTTTCTTCACCGTTTTGAGAGCTGTGGTGCTGAAATAATTTACACAAACTAAAGCGCCCGTCTGGGTTCGAACCTACGACTCGTAAGTCGCGGCCGTTTCTACTGGGCCACCACTGCTCTTCCGTAATTTACTGCAGGTAAATGTTTCTAAAACTGAAATAGTTAATACTTATACCAACATTTTAATTTTTAACATTCCAATTACACAGCATCCGTCATAGCATTTAGGCGACTTATCTTACTTTTAATTATTTCTTCTGCTACGGAAAAATCACACACTCTTTATTTAAGCCATCGAGAACCGAACGTTTAATTTATTTTATTTTAGTTACACTTTTTAAATTGTTATTTTGACAGTCGTGACTGATGGGCGACACAAAATTGATTATTTTCTTTAGAGTGGATTTGGATTTCTTAAACTTTTTAAAACTTCACTTTTAATTCCTTGCGTACTTTTTGCTGCTTCTTTTCCTCCTCTACGAATTATCTTTTTATTTTATTTTTTTCACAAACTTGTAACAGCATTTGTTCATTGCGTTTCTCTTAAAAATGATGTAGGTTATTTAGCTTAAAACATAAAATTTAGCTTAAAAACGCACTGAAAATTAAAAAGATCACTACACACTTCACCTATCTCCGACGAAACGGAAGGAAAGCGGCACAAAAGAATCAATACTAAAGGCACAGATAAATCTAAAAACAATAGAAAAAGCAAAAAAAAAAAACAAAAAAAAAATTGGACAGGTCGGTGTTATTATTTTACATGGAAATGTGTGTGATTTTGTATGTATTGCAGGTTGTAGCGAAATAAAAGCAATCTTCGCTTGTACCTACACGTTTTAATTTTTCTAAGTAAAATAAGATATTAATAAAAACTTAACAAAAGACACAGAACGAATATTATTAAAAAGGATTACGTCGTGACACCGACGTGACGTTTTTGGTGTCTCGAACACCAAAAATGTCACATCGGCCTATAATAAATTTTACGTATTTTTGTTACGCGTCGATTAAGATACGTTTGCAAATGATCCTAAACTTACGTATCTAGATAAATACGAGGACGTCCTAATGGGTAATTGGCACCAAGTCAATTCGTTATTAGGAAGCAAGATAATAATTTAAATTACCGCCTGATCAAAATTTTAACAATGATAATATACGGCTGTAGGTGCGGTAGTACATCAAGTAATAGGCTCTACTGAAAACTAAGCTACATAATATATGAAACTCAGGTCCTAGGCTCCACGCTGACAATCGGAAGGCACCTCGCTGGCCGGAATCAGAATCCTCTTAAATGTGCAGGTCGGCGCAAGGTGTTATGTTGGATTCGATTCCCAACACGGAGCTTGTAGACGTCTGGTAGGTACTAGGGTTGCGGGTAGGGCGACTTCTAGATCGCCCTACAGTCTTCGGACAAATCGAGTCTTCATGCAAGATGACTTGCCTCGAGACTACTTTTTAGTGATTACGTTATACGTGATACGTTTATTTTCGGAAACACTGCCCTTGGATCCAGTGGATGACCGCACAGAACTTGGTCGTTCAATGTTTTATAGATTACCGTTAGCAAATTATTTCATTGTGAAAGCAGGAAAAATACTATATTAGACTTCCGTCCTGTGTCCAAAAATCCTTCCAATGAAAAATCTCGGTAAGAGAAAAGACATGACACTTTTTGGTTCAAAATTTAAAACCAATATAGAGAAAAAAACCTTTCTGGTAAAAAATAAGGTTGAATTTGTTATAAAAGAAGGTCGTTCGTGATAAAATTATAATGTAGCATATGCGAATGCTGCAAGGTGTAGGGTACAGCGATCTATTTTGGAAGAGTTTGTAAGTAATTCCTTAGTTTTCGTTTCCATTTATACTAAAGTACCGAGTCCTTAAAACCTTTTTTTGTTAGTAGGTGGTGATACGTTTATTTTTCGGCCTGAAATACATATGTATTTTTTGTTAAGAAATAATTTATTGTAATTGAGTTTTTAATTTAGTTAATATTATCTAATATTTTATATTTTGTGGTAATGTCCCATGTAAAATGATAAGTAGGTAGCTGAATTCCCGATTTTGAATGGTAAGTGGTTTTATCCTAACAAGGCACTAGTCCCGGTATCTAAACGATATTTTTTTATCAATCTTGCAGTTCCGCAGTGCAGCTTTCAATTATATAAGTAAACACTGTTTTCAACAGAATTAATTAATTAAATTATTCGTATTATGAAAACAAAAGTACCGAAGTCATTATCCATTGTTTGAAATATTTATCCATTTAAATTTCCGAGATACCGAAACTTAGGTACATACTTACCGTGATGCTGAACAGTTTGAGTTTATGATACCTTTGTCTAGATGTGTACTGACGCTAATTAATTTCAAAATCTGTCTCATTTATTAATCGAGCTACCTGAAGTAAGTCAAGCATTCTATTTATTTGCTTCTATTTTCGTTGATGTGCATTTTAGGAGAACTCTACTTCTGTGATTATTCATTGCATATATATTATTAAAAAAAAATCTTTGGACGATGTAACCTCAGTTTATGAAACAACGTTGGTATTACAAAACGCTCCAGGTTTTTTACAGGCTTGAGAGTACCTCAGTAATATCATACCATATTTATTTATATTTTTTTTTGTCTCTACAATATTTAATGCTTTGCTAAGATTAACAATGTAAATGATATGTAATTCCCTGATCTCTGCATTTGTCCGTGAAGTTTCTTTTTTCTTCGATAAAGTTTTTTTTGTTGTTTAAGTACCTATTGCTCTTTCGCTCATACCTCTGCTTCATATTTTCCCGATGTTTTTATATTTATTTTGTACTTTGAACCGATTCGGTCCATACAAGTTAAATCTTCTTCTTTACGCATCTGCAGTTCAACAGTTTTAATTTATTAGATATATTTAATCAATTTATTTTAGGAAAATTCCAACATTTGGAATTGAAATTCCTCTTTGGGTGGAATTCCTTTATGTAACATATTTGTTTTATTATAATTACTTCAGGTGTCTAAGTATCTTTAATTTAGAACTATTTGGATTCTATACATTAATATGGTTCCTGGTACAGTAGGGAAAATTAATTGTAAATGTTGTTGTTGTTGTGTGTTGTAAATTAGTGCGCTTTACCATCAACGATTGCATCACTGCTTTCCATCAGGCGGGATCGCAGTCAAGCACTAGTTTATAACATTAAAAAAAACACCTAATTGACACTTCGCGTCAATTTGCCGTATTGTAACCATTTCAAACAATTGTCAAAGAATGACAGTTGTGATTTGAACATACGGACAATATAAGTACCTAGTTGTAGTAGTATTGTTCATTACTATTATTGCCTAATTAAAAAGATTTTTCCTGTTTCCCTACTTCCTTGAAATATAATAAGGGGATTTAGGTATTAATATTATATTCTATCCGCCTTCTCTTAACACTTGCTTCCATTTCTTTTGAATAAATGGTTGTACGTTATCATCAGTAACTAAATATAAAAGTACGGCATTGTCGTTATCACTGAACGTGATGCGTTGGTTCAATGATCGATTTATTTTTATCTACAGTTATGACTGTGTTAAAGCAACTTTTAAACGATTGAGTAATTATTATTTATAAGCTGTCATCAACTTAGTTCCTACTTTATTAAGATTTATTTGTTTCATCATTACTAAACTCCTTTTGTCTTAGTGTTTTAGTTTAGTCCGCCTAGATGTGTTATATAAGTCAAACATTTTACTTGCTTCTATAAAATTCTTTACAGCTTTGAAACCAATGGAAAATTTAATTCGCTTAGAGCATTTCATCAGTAATTGTTATTTTGATATTTCCATTGTAAATAGTGTATTGTTCTCTAGCGATAATAGGAGCATTATTTATGAAACTATTCATTCGCCAAGCCATTGTGTTTTTTCTAAGTGTCGGCGTGAGGTTTCACGGAAGACTTGAAGGTTATCAAGGACAAGGATGTGGCTTGCTATTGGGCCTTTCCGCTAAGGGCGGGACCCGGTTCCACCCACAAACTTTGAAATTGTTTAGTGTAACTTTAAGTGTTGTGTATTTTAAAGTAACTCTGTTGCAAATACAACTTTAATCATGTTCAGTGTATTAGGGGTTTTAAAAAAATAGTAAAAACATGCAAAATAAAAAATAAGTTACAGTAAAAACAAGTAATGTCCAATAAAAATCAGTTTTATTGTTAAATCGCTTTGCATAGTACATAGTAGGCGCAGTAATAATTATGCTAAACATCAATCGCAATTGGCGTGCACGTTATACAAATAGAGGCCACCGCGTGACGTTGCACAATGATGCTGGCTGGAACAAAAAAGAAAATTGAACAAGCTTGAAATCGTAGTCTGTCCGTTGAGTTCACGTTCTTCGACCAAGTTTAAAATTTAGGCAGCGGGGGAGGACGCGGTGCGCGGGGAAGCGGGCAAGACATCCGCTCGCTCGCAGATTGCCCAATTCCCGCCACGAGCGTGCCGCGCCGACGATTATTTCCATTTCGTCATTCAGTGCAATGACTCAAACCCAACTGTTACGACACAGATATTTAAAGCGAAAGACATCACACAGAAATAGTGACATAGGAATAATTATAAGTACAGTTACAAAAAATATAGAATTCCACGGTGAAAATCCTAAAAACGGCCTTGTCTCAAGCAGAAAATTCAGTGATTTCGCAGCCGAATCAAATAACAGCTTGCGTAATCTCTGACGTCACTGCGGACTTAGCCATGCTGGGAGTTGATGAGCGGACGACTGCGGCACAGCATGTGGATGATAACGACGGTTACATGCCAACCATATAGGAGAGAGAAAAAGACTGACTAGTATATATTAAAGTCAAGTCGATTACTCCCCCCGACACGACTGACATTTTAATTTTCTTCTTTCTAGTCTTCATAGTTCAGCTATGTTCAGCTCCAACTGTAATTAAAATATTAAACGTAAACGCGACACGTGCGCGAACTGCTACAGCGAGACGTGAGTCACATGACAAAGAAAAATATTACTAAATGTTCTGTAACAGCGCACAACCGAACGCGAACCGAATTTGCTAATGTTATAACTTTTTGAACGAATGATAAAAAAAACGCGAAGTGGAAATTCAACTACCTATACGGAAGTTGTAAAAGTAGGTCGCGAACATCTCACAAATTTTTAAATCCAAAGTAAAGTTATTTTTGTGCACTTTTAAGTTGATTTATGATCACTACTAGTCCCTATTTCCAGTTAACTTTAACGCGCCTCACATCGCACGAAAAATTCTAAGTTTGAAAATGTTCAACTAAAGTTAAACTTGCACTAAGGTACTAAGAGTTCCGAGCGCACGACCGAAGGGGACGACGGCCAAAGTGCGAATGGCGGCACGTAGCGGCGAGCCATGGCGTTTGCTGTAGAGGGACGCGGCGGTGGGCCCGGGGAGGGGGGCCACGGGGCGTGCTGCGCGCGCAGAGAAAGGACGCGAAGTGGTGATGTAATCGCGATCGATGCACTCCGTAGCGCCGTACC
This sequence comes from Apamea monoglypha, assembly GCA_911387795.2. Lineage (NCBI taxonomy): Eukaryota > Metazoa > Arthropoda > Insecta > Lepidoptera > Noctuidae > Apamea > Apamea monoglypha. The sequence goes on along the minus strand of OU426914.1, from coordinate 26,658,428 downwards.
GAGCGCCACCTTTGATTAGCTTCGGCTAAACTCATACCTGTGCCAAGGGGACGTGTACGACGCACAGTAAGAAGTTAGTTTAGTACCATCGGTGAAAACACCTTGTGACGTATTAAATAGTGATAAAGTGGAAGATTGCTGATCTGGAGCCGTGGGAGTACTGGGTCGGCTGCTTGCAATAAATTACGAGGTCAGTGACCGTAGCATACACACGTGCTCTATTTCACGCGTATCTAGTACCTAACAAAGAAAACTCGTCATACGCTGCTTAATTTTGGAGTGGTAAAATGTGGTACCAGTTGGATATCGATCAGTTGGCTTGGTACTTGATGACGACTGACGGGCCGCGCGCTCGTCGTGCTCCGTCGGTCGTTTTCGTAGCCCCTCGGCATCTAAGTAGGTCACACGTGTAAGCGTTATCCCTAACAGACCGGCCTTGGCTTACTTGGACTAAATGTCATATCACCTCCTCCTTCTTTTTGCTTACTTCGAGAACCGCAGCCCAAGCCACGTACAGCCATCAACTGCACCCACCCATATACCTACCCCTCGCACCTACCCCTGTTATTTTTTATTTGACTAGGTATTGATGATAACATATCTTTTAATTCCTTCCTATTTCCTATTATTATCATTATTGCCTTATAAACGATTAGACGACAATATTAAATAATAAATCATTCAAATGGATTTAACATTGTATAACATAACAAAGGATTGACAAAGGGCGCGGCATATATGGTGCTGACCCTTCTTACGAACGCCATATATTTTTTTCTAATAGGAACTACTTTTGGGCTTTCATGTATTCGTTAAGAACTAGCGATGACCCTTCAAGTGATTTGAACATTTATATCATCCCTATTTGTAATTAATCAAAAAACGGTCGCCATTTTATGATGCATAATTGTCAGATGGAATGATTGGTGAGCTCAAAGCCGTAGTGCGCATGACGAAAGCTGCGCAGTGAAAATGACGCAAATTTAACGATCCAAGTCAGTCTCTACGAGCTCGAGCCACCCGTCGCGGCCTCTCGAATAAAAATCGTTGCTGATGATTAAAACAGAATTTTGGCCTCGTTGTAACTAGGACGGCACCCGAAATAACCAGGGCACGGTAACTGCGCAGCTGCTAACGCAACTCATAGCGTTACGAGGCGTCTCAAACTTTAAGATCCACGAAAAGTTACATAGCCCTGCGAGCGAGGCGTGTCCCGAGCGGCGCGCGCAAGGGTGGGGAGCCCGACGCAGTGGTAAGTTCAGTTCCGAAATCGACCTGTCCTTGGTACTTTCCGTCCTAAAGACGCCAACATTTATGTTAATTAGTAACGCGGAGATAGTATTTGTAAAATCTAAAAGGTATTCCCCGCACGGTATACACATTGACGGTTTTCGTTTTGTGTTCGCAATCATTTAGATTTGAGCGTCGTGGAAACGACGATCGATATTTGAGCATCATTAACCGAATCTCCCGGTCCCTTTGTCCCTAGAACGCGTACACGGACGCATCTGCGCGCTTCGAAACCTTCAAGAATTATAAGACGCGGACACTGCTGTGTTCGCTGATCAAGTAATCTCTCTCTAACACCGAAGAAATGGGCGACCAGCACCGCGGAGAAGGAAGCCACCAGGGTGATCGCTTGAGCCATCGGCGTCTTCAGGACTCTAATGACACCTTCTACGATGTAAGCACTATTAATAACTACTTATTAATTAATTTCAGGTTCAGATTTATAATTATGATTTTAGGTTTACTTAGAATGCAGTGATTGTCCAAGATAAGCCTCGACCAACAGCATCACATAATATTTTCCTATCCAATTGTTCTATTTCATAATATTTTCCCTAAACTTGGTTTAAAGTGCGTCAATTGTGTTTAGCAACTATATAAGTATGAAATTTTGACAGTCTATCTCCAATCAGGATGTAAACTTATATCCCCAGCCTATCTTTAACCTTGATATTTATTGTAAATATCTTCAAAGGTATTTTTAATATTATGCAGTTGTAAAATCCTCAAAATTTTAATCTAGATAGGTATAATTGTGCTACTCAACCTCTTACCCAAAATCCCTATATTACTCATAAAAATAACTACTATCTTTAACATTTGATATCCACAAAAAAGGGACAGTAATAAGACATGAGCAATTCAGAATGAAGCTCTAAACTTCCTTTTTCATCTATATCTCTAACCTTTTTGTGTTGCTCTTGCATACATATGTATACATAATTCAATAATTAATAATACCCACAGTCCGGTAAACATATACAAATATTAACGGGAAATATATTTCAGTATTTTATAGGCCCAATTTTCTTTAAAAATAGAAATGAAGTTTTTCATGGGATGTCACTTTGTATGTCATGATAGTGTGTTATAAAAATATAGATTTCATATAGCAAATACCTACTAAATAAATACTTTGAATGCTCTTTAGCTTATTTTAATTACTTCTGATATTGAATTAGTTAATATTTTCATTTGGGCAATTATCTCTCTGATAACCGTGACTAACATCATAATATTTCTCCCTGTCTATTTGAATTGAATGCTTGTGTGCTCAATTTGGGCCAAAGTGTAACATAGTTTTTGATTTCACAAAATATTTAAACATTGAAAATATAAGTTCACTCAAACAATGCAAGTTAGTGGTAGGTACTAAATCAATCCAAGTTGACTTCAATGAACGCTAAAGAAAATATAGCCTTATGGAAACATTATTTTTCAACAGCTTCAAGTTAAGTCAGGGTTTGCTACTTAGCAAATTGACAACTAACTGAAATCGTCCGTATATTAAAATCACAATTGTCATTCTTTGGCAGTTGTATGCAATTGTTCTAATACAGCAAATTGACATACAATCGACAAAAGTGATAGTTAACTGTACTGCTAACAGCTACCATTTCTTGAACTACATAGTGCGATGCTCAGTAGGTAGTTGAATCAAGTACTTTCTTTGTTTAGTACATAAATTTTAGTTTATTTAAATAATGGTAATTCCTTATCAGGTTTCCTATCATATAGTGACCAAGATTCGGTTTTATTGACTGTCCAGTTTTAACCCAACAATTATTTAGGTAGATTGGTTTAATTAGAATTTCTCTAATTCTTGATGTTATAAAAAAGTCGCCGTACATGTTCGTATGTTCTCTGTATGACAGAAGGCCTATTGCTTAGCAATGAGACAGTGAGAAAATTGTTTTTAAGAAATTGTCTGTCACCGCGGTCACCGGTGACCGCCAACAATAGATTTTCTATTGTGTCTTTTGTCTGGCAGTAAACTTGTTAATAAGTCTAGTCAGAAATATTTACTTTTTTCAGATAAGAAATTTCAGTTCCAATTTTGTGCTTATCTGCCGACACTTTAAATGCAACCAGCATAACAAATTCCTATCAATTATAGAAAAACGAAAATCAATTTGTTTTCAACAACTTTGTTGAACTAACATCGGGTATTATTTACAATTGAAAACCAATGAGATTCACACTAGAACGCGTTCCATTCATGTTATTATCAAACAATACATTCCGCACTCTACGAGTAGCTCTATCAATATCATTCGTTACACAATTTTCTTTTGCATTCTTTGTTTTGTAGGGCTAACTACCTTCGCGTTCAAGTCGCGCTAGATAATTTGAGTTTATACGTCGAATACATTTGTTGGGCACAGTATTAATACCTAAATCGTGTTAACTAAACATTAGATAGGCGACAAAGTAGGTACTGAAAATGCCTTGAACACGCCACCACGAGCCGCCAGTGATAACGGTGTAATAACGATACGCGGAACTCACTGATAAGAGCATAGTGGAATAAAGCCGCACACACATGACGCCGCGACATGATCCAGCGTCGAAACGTTCCACTTATCGGCCACTACTAGTAACATGATAGTAAACAGAAGGTTAGAAAGAGAACGTAGTTTATTATAAACTTGTCAAATATCAAATACCCGCACTCAATATGAAACGACAACACCCCGAATCTTGACTAATTTTGAGTCACCCAAATCATACGATGTAATTAATAAAACTGCCGTATTCAGTAAAAAATAAGGAAATTAAAAACACGCGAGTTTACACGCGGCGTTTGATAAGAGCCCGATAACACGTAGGTTAGTAACTGAAATTTCGCAAGCAAAAAAAAAAAGTACGCCGAAATTAAAAAAATCGCCGATTAAAAATAAAGTTAAAGAGCGAGCGCGCAGCGGGACTCACCTGGGGACGGCACGCGGCTTCTCGTGCTTCGGTCGGCAGTGTTATGCCAGTAACGGGTGGCATGTTAAGTATATTTATGACAGCCGCGGTGGCTGGTACGCTGGCGCGCAGACCACGTCGACGCAGACCGATGCCGCATTGTGTTCTATACTGCTGTATACGTATGCGCGCCCAGGAGCCCCCCCCCCCCCCCCCCCCCACACTTGCCCAAAACTTCTCCGCCCGTCGTGCTTGACAGAAAATGGACGTAACCGCAACTGAACGCGTCACATGGAAAATAGACTCTTCCAGCCCCGAAGGCCTTAAACAAATGGTAGGTTGGTAGGTCTGAATCTCTATGGCACTCTACAATGGTTTATACGGCATTTGTCCGCTACGTTAGGAGAAGTTGTCGATAACGATAACTCGGTTCGTACCGAACACTCAGCGCGCCGAATTCACTCGCATTTGGCCGAGCGAGCGTCAGTGGGGTCATGTTATCATGCGACAAACTTTAAAGCATACAAAGCGGACCTAATTAATAGCATATTCTAGTTTTATCGAATTAACGTTCCTTCGTCAAATGACTCATAAAGTCACTATTGATTTGTCTATGTAACTACTGATTTATCTTTATGATGAAGACTTGTCCTTCGGTAGGTACTTGCTTGACGCCTTCCAAGATAATAAATAAATATAAGTAGGTTAAGTTCCTGGAAGAGATAATTGAAACTTTCATACATCTGAACAAACATTATTTTTAAAAAGACTTCAAGAGTTTTCAGTTACATAACTTTATACCAAGTTTTTCAAGCATTGGTTGGGAACTGACACTGAACGCATTGAAGTTGAGCTCTAATAAGACTCTATACAAAATTACTAAAACTAAAATAATGACATTTAATAGAAATAAAAAATTAATTAAGATGTTGAATCAAGCTCAACTAAATCGTGGTGTAAAAGTTTTCCAATTGTTGTGACTATTTGAATATTTCTAAAAGACTGCATAAACTTACTGAAGGGAATCATAGTCTATATTTTTGCTTAATTTTATTTTTTTGTTTTTAGTGTTTATTTATTTTTTTAGTTTTGTAATCCACATGACAAAATTCACCCGGAGTTTCTCCAACTACCCCTGGGTCTCCGATGGAAGCGCTCCTGCGGTCATGGCAGCCTCAATATAGGCAATTTTTTATTAATTTTATTATTATCATTTTATACATATATTAATTATTATTATTTTTTTTAACCTCTTATTTTTATTTTTATGATTATTTAATAACATAGCAATATCCTAATATTATATAGGTACTAATATAATAACAATTTATTAATTATTTACTTATATTATATTTTTATAAATTATTTAATATTTTATAAAACTAATAATTTACTAATAACAGAATAACAATTTACTAATGATTTATATTCTGAAATATTGGGAAGATTAACATCATTTCTCGTGTTACAGACCCCAGTCTGCCCCTGCGAGTCAGAGGAGGCTGACCCTCAATCCGAATACGAGACGTCCGGTGAATGGGTAAATATCTTCTACCTCATAATAATTTTCAGCAATTTATAAATAGTTTTTTACGTTTTATCTAGAAACTATTATAGACCTACTATTATTATATATCTTCCAGCCGTTTAATGTGGTAAGCACCTGGTGGGTCAAACAACATTGTATGTACATATCTATGAAACTTTTTTGATCAGGGTAGTAGTAAGTACTTAATTAATTTAAGTTTGGGTTGGTTCTTCTAGTCTTCAGTTTTGGTCTCAACTCACTTGATGCTGGATTTTCTTCAGATCATGGTCATGTATTGGTAAGTAGGTAGGTACCTACCTACTCGTATAATATTATTATCCCTAACATTAAAGCCACTACCTACCAATGTTTCCCTTTACCATACTTTGTATTTAACAGTAAATGGACTAAATAAGTAAAATGATAAATGATTTTGTTTCTGTAAATAGGTTTGTATTGTACAAACACTTTTATACGTCAATCATACTACACACATCAAAAGTGTCTAGGGATCAAGTACGGTTTAGAGTATCGCCGCTATTGAGGATTATTATTATAACTTTTTTGGATCGGATTTGGATTTTTATTATTTATTTGCGGCTGACTTTTACTATTTTAATTTTAGTTAATTTTCTTTAAATTTTGATTAAAAATTGAAAATCAACTGTCAATCAGGATTCCTATAAAAAGTGTGTAATGGCGTTTTTACAAAACCATTACAATTTCTGCATCGGAACTGAAAAAAATTGCATTGATATGGAGCGACGACATTATTTGATACGAGAAAAGATGATGTGAGCCGTCGGAATGTTGCAAGCTGGTTCCAGGCAACGTACTGTGGCTGTCGCTCTTGGCACTACACAGAGCGTCATAACCCGCCTTTGGACACGCTATCGTATCACGGGCAGCGTGGTCGAGCGACATGGAGGACGCAACAACTTTGACTTGTTAGAAAGAACGTGGGCGGTCATTCCTCAGTGATTTTGATGAATTGATTTTAAGCAAATCGCTGTTCTTGTGTAATTCGTGTCAATGGTGGAAACACAGATTATTAATTTTTTTATCTTTACAATAAAATTTTTAAAAAAACCTCATTTTTGCCTTTTTTTTCCATTTAATTGACGACATTAACTTAAGTTTAGCAAAAATTGCAATTTTTCTTAATTTTTACAAAATATAGGGGTAAGTTGTTAACTTAAACATAGGAATTAAAATAAAAAGCCAGTCTGAAAGACTAGATTTCGTAAATATTAATTGAATATTTTTTTATAGTTAAAGGTGTTCAATTGTTTTATGTTAAATTTGATCCCTAGACACTTTTAATGTGTATATAAAAGCTAGATGAGGGCGGCGTCTATCTGACTACTCTGAGAAGGAAGGCAGAAAAAAACTCAAAGGTCACAGTCTCTTTTAAAAGTCCAGACATAATCTTGGTCAGGCCATATGAGAACCATGCGGATTAGTGTCTAAGATGGCCTTTTGAGGAAAGAACCACACAGATTTGAGTGGACGTGTCCACTCAGTGCACGCATTTGTCAAGGAGCTCAACGATCCGATGGACAATACCAAAGAAACGATACTAGGGTAGGCCGCATACATTACTCAAACTGCCAGACCATGATTAAAACTAACTGAGAAAAAAACAATGACCATACATAGACTTCAACATTCACAATAATTAAAATAATACAATGCTTTACAAATTAAATATTCATATACAAAATTTAACAATGTCAATGCGTTTATAAAAATTTGAAAATAATCTTGGGCAGATAAGTTGAGGACTGAAATGGTGAAATGGTTTTCGAGGAAAAAACAATAATTGAAATAACAATGGATCTAGTGGTTGATTCAGAAAGCGGTACTTCTGGACACGGCTCGTAATGTAAGGAGGCCTCTCTCTCTCTCAGGATCCAAGCTAAGGTCAGGGCTCCTGACCGTAGCTTGGATCCTGTTCCCGATACTAGTGGACGACTATTTTTTTATATTTTAAATGTTTTTGTTCATAAAAATATTTAAAAATGTAATTTATAAGTATTTAAATGAAATAGAAGAAAGAATTTTAATAATATTATACTTCACAAAGTAAATATTCATGCCATTTTGTATATAATAATCATGAAATATCGATACTTTATGGTTTAGAGGTATGAGGAACAGGGTGTAAAGTTCACTCATCCTCAATAGAAAAGGGAGGATCCTCCGACCAGACGGGTGTTGTGTCTGGCGGGCAACTGCCCAACGATTGATGTTGGGAAATTGTATCTGTGGTAATTGCGCGGTAAACTCTGCTTGCGAGATGCAGGATTTGCGTGATGTCAGTATGACGCGTTGTTCGCATGTGGTGTTGTAGATACCGCTACAATAGTGTTTTTTTTTTGTTGTAAAAACGTTTTTCTTGAGCCTTATTGTTGTAGGTACAACAAAGTACATCATTCAAGTGTCGAACAATTTACATTCAAAAATTGAAGTACAATTTTGCTATAGGAAATGACATCATGAGAATTTTTTACTATTAAGTACAGACGCCAGCAGGTCAAGCAACCCGAAACTGTCAAATTTTCCCAATCAACCTTGAACCTTAATGTTTTATAGATAAAGTTGAAAATCTATTAAAGAAATTGGACAGATTGTAGTAGCTTGATGTGCTGGCGTCTGTACAATGAAAGTCAAAATTAACCCTGGCATAAAATTAAGACGGAAAATGCCAAAAAGTATAAATTCTTTTTATAATAAGTGTTTTAATTTAAACATAACATTTAATAAAAAATACCAACTTTTAATTGGATATAACATCCCCAACATGTTTTAACTGTTACATCATATATCTACAATTAACCCCTGGCGGCTATTATTTGAGTTGAAACCCCTAACCTAACCTAACTTCCTAAAGTAAGTTAGGTACTTTAAACTAAAGTTTTAATAACTTTAGTATTTGGTTTTCTAAAACTATCTCATCTTTTTACAAAACACTTAAATATCAACTTACAAGCTAACACTAAAATAACAAAATTATATCCTTACTTAACTTAAACTATTAACTAACTAAAATATAGCGTCTTTTTCTTCCTTTAGTTTTTGGGTACGAAATGAATGATGTAATTTGTGTTTGTTCCTAGATTTATATTATGAAGTATCATTGTTTTTGTAAACAATCTTATATTTTTAGAGCATATAAAGACGTTCAAAAACATAATGAGAAGGCACACTCAATCTCCTTAAATTTCTCTCTGAGAGAGTGTCTCGGACTTAATTTATATATTGATCGAACAGCTTTTTTCTGCAAAACGAAGATAGTCAGAATGTCGGCGGCATTTCCCCGCAACAGAATACCGTACACACACACTATGAAAATAGCGAAAGTACACTAAACGGGCTGTCTCTATGTCAGTTAAGTAAATTACGTTTTTGTTTTCTAATAGCGGGGCTTAGCATTTTTGATAATTTAACTATATGTGGGCCCCACCGAAGCTTACAACCCAAAGTTAAGCCCTTGTGTTATCTTCAGGATTCAATTATTCGCCCTTTATCAACACATTCGTTTTCACCTGCCTAACGTAACGTAACGTTAGGTAATGCTCTTTTTTTCATTTGTTATTCAAGTTAATCTATTTCTCCCAAGTCAGTGGACTGAAACGAGCTAAGAAATCATTAGATTACAAACTAAAGTAGAAGACCAAGTTAAATTAATTAAACTGGAAAAAGTGGATAACAGCTTAGCATGAATCCAGGTCGCCACTGATTGATTTTTCTCCAAGGAATGCAGTTCTATAGGAGCGTACAATTGATTCTTTTCAAAATTCTATTCCTTTTAATAAATAATGGTTGAGCGAGGCTTAAAGAAGAACTAACTTTAAATTGTCTGACTTTTCTAAATCTCGATTGTTCTTGATGATACTAGATATAAATATTAACGAACTATGGCACATAAACATATTTCAGGAGGTTACAGACTTAGAGACCCCATCGTCAGTAAAACGAAACGTTGCCTTTCTCAAATATCCTTTTTTTTAAAAAACGGCACGGCAAACCGTTTTAGTCGACCACAGGAACTAGGCATCAAGAAAATTATTGAAAAAATTGGGAGCTGTCATGATAGAAGGAGTATGAATTACGGCTACTCACTGCTTCCGACCCAAGAAATCTCATTTGTTCATTGTAGCATAAACAATTGGATAAAATCAATTTTATTCAGAGTGCACACACGAAAGTCAGTTAGTTTCCTGTACCGCAGACCAAAAGTTTTATCTTGTTGGTCATCAGATCTGCGCAAAGCCTACTTTTAAATATCCACACGTTCATAAATAACCCATTTTTTACAAATCCGTCGTTTAAATAATTAATGGAAACTGGTTTAAGGGAGAAGCGCCAGTAGCTTGCGAAATGTAAATTTTCTTACGTTTTTTTCAATTTGCAACCCTCTAAGTTCATATAACCTTATTGATTGATATTTCTTGTTATTTCTTGAAATAATCATTCAATAGGGTTATATGAACTTCGAGGGTTGTAGCGATGATTTTAATGATTATAATTTTTGTAAATGCATAAACGTTACGGTCGCGAATCATATTTTGTTCAACATACAACTTTACACTGACCTGAAAATTACAAAAAACGTAAGATAATTTGAATTTCGCGGGCTACCCTGGCGCTTGCGCCTCAAACGCCTTTTTAGTTACACAAAAATGGATTGTCACAGTAAAGCTATTGCCCCGGCTTAAAACGAATGAACGATTTAATCCTATTAGAAACATAATATTTACAATTGTATTGTGAAATGATTACATTACTTGCAATCCGTTTCTATTACTGTTCTCGTGTTTATAAAATAATTACGGATGTATGTTTGTACTCGCTTTTAATTCTACTCTGTCAACTAAATTCCTAGATTCATCAAATTGAAATACCGTCATGCTTAGTTAGTCAGTGTTGACGGGGAGCAATGAAATGTTTCTAGTATGTACTATTATTTGCTGTTTCGTAGACGTGCGGCTAGTTCCCAGAGTTTCTAATATCCTACTATTAGGTTACTGCGGGGTAATTGCGTAACACACTAACAGCCTAATATCCTAATAACCAAATATCCTGTCAAAAGAGTTGGTAGAGTCCTACAACTAGGTAAACAGATGGGAATTTTCACGGAATGGAGCGATATAAGCGTTACCCAGTTTTTAATACACGCTGAGTTAATAAAAACCAAACCAGTATAACCTTCAGATAAACCATATATTTGCCTTTGATGCGTTTATTATTAAGGAGGATAGAGTTCACAGTTATTTTTAATAATCCTATCTCTTCTTTAAGGCCTTGCGGACTGTAAATTTATAGATCATTTTCTATTTTATTAAGTATCTGGTACTTGTTGACTGGTCTACACTTTCCTCCCATACCTATTAACACTGTAATTTAAAAACATTATAAAAGCCAATTATTTTTATTATTTTTAACAGTACCGTGGAGCTTCTGGCCGGCTCTTCTCCATAGGAAGCGACCAATTTTAACCGTGCACCTAGCTTCTGACGTTTGATAATTGCCCATGTAGGTTTATGTGAAATACAATATTTAGAATTTGATTCAGGTAACCTATACTGGTCACGTGGATGTAAGAATTTTCGATGCGGCTGCCCGCAACGCCGAGGCCGACGTGGCACGACGTCAAATGGCAGCTGCCAACGTGATGATCGCAGAAGCACAGCAACTGTATGGCTCATCTGCCGAAGCTGCCCCAAGTGCGCCAGTTTTAGACGATGATGAATCACCGCCAGTTGACATCGTAAGTATAACAATGTACATAACAAGTAGCAGTTTACTTGGTTATTGTTCGCCTACTCAATATGCCGATGTGATGGACCAGCAGGATGCTCCTGAAGTTGAGGAGGAGAGTCCTGAGCCGCAGAGTACCGAGGAGGAGAGTCCTGAGCCGCAGAGTCCTGAGGAGGAGAGTCCTGAGCCGCAGAGCCCTGAGGAGGAGAGTCCTGAGCCGCAGAGTCATGAGGAGGAGATTCCTGAGGAGGAGACTTCTGAGGAGGAGAGTCTTGTGGACGAGGGTCTTGAGGAGAGCAGTACTTCAATCCCAGAGTTGATTCCCGGTGATTTAGACCTGTGTGTTGATCCGGTTAGTATTTCAGATATTGTACCTACGGGTACACCAATAATCAAGTATATTGCTTAGCAACAGTGGTGTAACTATACCGTTTTAATAGATACATATATAGATATAATAATTAGACAAACAACGGGAATTAACGTTGTGATGATTTCTGATGGTTTCGAATGTGCTCGCGAACTTAGCAAGCTGATAGAAATAGTCCATTATAGATAATGTTTCAATAATAATCATGGATTTTATTCAGGTAAAAGATGAATGGTCGGCCGCTGATGCCGCCGAGCGGGCTAACCGGGCCGAAGCAGTGGCCAAATGGACTCAGGAGGTTGCCGAGAAGGCTCAACGCGACGCAGAGACCGCACGAGTGGCAAATTTGCCTAATGCCTCTCAGCTCGCCGCAGCGGCCGACAACGCGATCAGAAACGCCGCTGATTCTGAAGAATTCGCCAAGCGAGCTGCAGCTGCCGCTAAGAATGCTGCCGAAGCAGCCGCTCTTGCTAATGCCCAACGTGCGATGGAAAAATTGACATTCAAATCCACCGATGAGGTTAGTGTTTCAGACATTGCATACACATGTACATATCCACTCCAAAATGCTTAACTAATTGTTTTTATTCTTCAGCTCGGCTTTTATTGGCATTAGTATAAGTTGTTTGTAATGTAGGCTTACCTTTGTAGTGATGGTGATAATCACCAGTGCCTCGTACAAATTTTTGAACCTGAAACATTCAATCTTCAACACTTATACCCACTTGCACAGTAGAAACCGTCTAAAAACTTCTATAATATCAAATCCACTTCCTTATAAACAAATTCAAGAAAATGGGCAATACCCTGGTAACTAGGTATTTCTGAAAATTTTAAATCTCAATATTTACTTACCGCATGGGCGAGCCGTGTAAGGAGTATTATCAGAAATTGCTCCGTGCGTCGAAATCGCTTACGCACATAATACTTTTGATGCAGTTCCTATTGCAATGTCTAGTCCGGAGTAGAGGACGAAGCAAGCGATATTGTTTGTGAGCACACAGGTTCATAGGCACCAGCTCATGCTAATATTAAGGAGATCAATAAATACTTGTAATCTCAGGCGAACGTATGAAAGAGAGAGTTCCTAGTTTGTTGCGGACGGAATTCCAACGTTTATCTATTTCACTTTCCCCTGCTCTCGATTCTTTTTGCCGCAACCATAAATATAATTTCGACAAGCCGCGCGGGACTCTTACAGTCCAGAATATAGTTCAAGGCCCATTTTCAGCATCGACGTAACGTAGGTAGATACTTACATACGTAGTTTTTGTAAATGATAAAATACGTAGTCAATTTATGTGAGAGAGATCAGCGGGTACCTAAAGATAAAAAAATGTGGACCAAATGTGGACCTACGAAGGACGGCGATCCTAAGCACGTAAAGCAGGAAATACTTAAATAGGTCGCGGGGGCACGGGACTCTGAGCGGGGGAGGGGGGAGAGGCTGCCGAAACTAGGTGGCCTACATGTTCACAGAGCCCGCTTCGGTGCACAGCGCTTTTTCATCGAGGGCACACGAATGAATTATTTGAGAATCCCGCCCGAGGCACTCGTAGGTACTCCGGCTATCATCTTGTTGTTCTATATAAAACTTTAGGGACGCCCATTGTCCCTAACCTGTTGTTAAAATAAAATGCCAAATTATGTCAATATTACACAGAAAAAAAAACATTAATGAGTTCGTTACTAGTATTTGCTGTAAGTACAAATACCGCAATATGCTATGCTATCGCAGTAGGTTTCCCTGTAATGATAGATGTAAGTTTGGAAATAAATAAATAAATAATATTTTATTAGGCAGTCTATCCATCTCTTTAGATTTAAGACTGACTTGAATTGGTTTGACTGTCATGCCGCATGCCGTTGCGAGCAGTTGTACTACTCGTACCAATGCGGTACTCGGTCAGTTCACACGTACCGTGTTATGATTTGCACATTCCTGTCTCCTACGTCACGACTGATGTCGCTGTCGGAATCATTAACAGACACAATTACGATAAGATAGCCTATGTCCTATGACTTTCGGTTGACTGGAAGTTAGTCACTTTTATCAGATTTGCGAGTTCTCTTCGCAAGCCATATCCGAAGGAGTGCTCTTCGGTTACAACTCGAACGTATTCAGCTACATACGTAGACTTTGTGGAACAGAAAGCCGCCATACCGTATTTTTTAATTAGAAATGTCGTACCTCAAGCTATATTTATTGTACCTAAGTACTACAGTAGTATATCTGCGCTCTCACGCCCCTAGTCGCCGCAGGAGACGCCCTGGACGTCAGGAGTCACCAGCCGACTCCCGGCCACCGTAGGCGCGGGCTTGCGGGCGGCGAGAAATAGGCAGCTCGCCGCCCGGCAAGGACCAGGCCCGGGTCGACGGCGCGTTGTGTTCCATGCGCGCCTCAAAGAGATGTCAGCACGAACTGATGGGGTCCGCTAGGGCCGATTCCTCCAGGGCCGCGGGTTGTTCGAAAGAGATACCGTGGCCCCTGGCGTAGGCAACTGAAGGAACACGGGTGGGTTTTAGTCAGTAAAAGTCTGACACGCCCTCCCGCTTTCTCCCGCTCATATGACGATTTACAAAACAGAAAAAAAAGTACTGCACTAGTGATCCACAGAATCTTTAACTTTAGGGTCTTTTGGGAAGACTGTTTTTCAAGGTTTGATTTGTGTATAGGTATTACGTCCACCAGTCGCATATACTACGCGGGAATTTATAGTTAGGTATACCTTCCTAATAATATAAGTATGTACACTGATAAAACACTTTTATTTAAAATTGTCCCCTCAAATATATTCATGCCTCTATGCCTACACAAACATTTTTCTTTAATCGTAACAGAAGTACCTCTTTGGATTAAAAATAGGTGAGTCGCACACGTGTTTCTATAGATAAGTGTCTGGTCCGGGCACAATGGGCCCCTTGACACGTTCGCGAATCTAGTGTGCTATGAATGGGCCCCATTTCGCCTTCTTCGCAAATAATATGTGCCTTTCAGTCAATACAGGAATTACTGGATACATTTGCGATCAATGACTGAAAAGGAATGAGAATACCAGTATAACTGGTCTTTTGGGATTGTCCCCTGAAAGCGTCGGTTTAGTTTATCTACCAACAAAGGTGCACAAAATCAGGGGGGTCAGGTAACTTTATCTGTGTAGGGAGTGAGATTTCTTTGGTTTCATTGTATCACTAGCATTCCTTGAAATATAGTGCCCTGAATTTGTGAAAAGAAATCATACCAGAACTGAATATAGCAAAATATTTAAAAACACCACAGCAGTTATATAACGTTAGAGAATGTTGCATAACATTTGTTGTCTAACAAATGTTATAAATTGTTAATGATGTTAAACAACTTCATGTAACAAAATGTTCTCTGTTCTCTTGCTTTCAGAGTTCGACGCACCCAGTAAGAGCGCCTTTTCTTTTGTTTTTTTTTTTCAAACAAAAAATGAAAGCCAAACCAATAAGCACTTCCTCCATTTAGAGCCACTACCAGCTTCCTCGAAAGGCAGACCCAAGCTGATGGTTACAGAATGTTATACGATGTTATACAACGAGATGTTATTGAACCAGTGATGTTGTAACAAAATGTTACACACTGTTATAAAATGTCATCGTGCTACACAATATTTTATAACGTTATATAACTGTTGCGTGGGAGCACGTTTACATTTTGCTTACCTAACTGAGGGCTGAAAATAAAAAAAACCTTATCGTATGGACATGAAGCTTATATTGTGTTAGTTTGTTTCCAAAATTTGTTCGTATTTTTTTTGGAAATGTATTATTCAAGTATTTTAACATCTTTGTTTGGCTACCTCTTTTCGTTTAATGATACCTAGTAGGTTTTATAGGTATTTCTTATTTAATACGTTGTATAATATGTATGTACCTACAATTTATTATGAAGTAAAATACTGTTTTATTTTGTTCATCTGTATTTATGTTGAAGCACGTTTTTCAGCAGGTAGGTAGATAAGTATATAACCAAAATCATCATCCATCATATTTGTTACATTAGATAGTCTTGTTTACTGAACACACTGTAAATTATTATAATTTGTATATTTTATTACCTGATCAACTTCTCGAATGACATATTATCATTTAACAATAAAATGACGTCACAGACACATAAATATTTTCGATAAATCACTACAATATATCGCATCGTATAGTTTATAAAAATAAATTAATGTAACTGTTTATAGTATACCTTCCTACCTATATTACAAAAGTTCAAGGCAATAGGTATTACAAGATAAGTTAAATATAACCGGTTAAGGAACTGCCACCTACTACTGCTTAGCTATATGCGTATCATTGAAACGCTAAGACCGCTGGCGTTTAAATAATACGCATATATCTAAGCAAGACTATTACAAAACAAGGTTTATCTTTAGACCCAGGTTTAAAACATCGAGCAATTTTTAAATTTCGAACTATAATCCGACAAAGGTAAAGTTCGCATTACAAAAACTGACATTAAATCCGAGTCTAAATTGTCAGTTTTGCATTAAGAACTTTACGTTTCTCGGAACAAAGTTCAAAATAGGTACCTACAATAACTGGCTTGAAGTTTTAGGCTAGGTCTAAAGTTAGAACTCTTTTTGTAATAAGACGGTAGAGGTTTCCGCTTTATAAATCAGTCAGAATGCTAACGTCATCAAGTTTTAATCATTCAACAATTAATATACCTATATGTAAACCTTTTTCATACAACAACATGTTTATTTTTTAATTTAATTTAATCTGACCGCCCCCCAATGAGCGACAGAAATGCAGACCAGCATTGATGAGCGCCTGATCATCTTTTGGAACTCCCATAAGATGATTACCGAGTCATCATCATCGAGTCATTGATGGACAGTTAATTATGTCGCAGAGTTTTCCTTATAATAATCATTATTATCGTGCCATATCCCTATGTATTTTACTGTGTGTACATAAATAATAAAATAAATAAATAAATTATCATCATCACGTGCAATAGTGACCACACTTGACCAACATATTATTGACAGCCGTATGAAGTTATCAGCTTTCAGGTAGACAATGCTCGCCACACCTGACGAGTCAATCACTATGACGAATTTGCCACTTTTGGAAATTGATATTCAAGATCACCGTGTTTAATATTAAACATTAATAGCGTTGTTTCATAAGTGAAGATTTGGAGCACAAAATTCAATGTTATTCCGCCCGAACAAGTAGAAGCAATTAAATAATTAATAAATAAATATCCAGATACACAAGAGCAAGCCTTTGAACAGGTTACCTGCTGTGTGGAGTACATTGTTGGACATAGAACTCTCTGCAGAATGGCAAAACCGGGATGAATCGGAAAGACAAAGGCGTTGGAAAGGCACGTCATCACCATGGTTCGCGGTACTGACAACCAACTCTGTAGAGAGGTTATCACGAGGGGCCCAGAAGCGGTCTCCGAAGCGTGGGAGTCACTCTTGAAAGTCAGACTGGGCAGTAACAGCCTTCACAAGCAGCCCTTTACGTTTCGTAACGATCAGGTACAATATAGCGCTTCAATCAAGCTGGCGATTATTGCCTACGCACAATGTATAAACTTTAGCGAATTTAATATAGCTTTTTTTTTTGTTCTATAGGTTTATGTATACTTATCAATGATTTCGACATCGCTAAGATTTCGTAACATTTTGGTGTACTTCCAATTCTCTCTCCTCTCCTTTTACCTTTCGCCACTGCATCATCGGGGTATAGGGAAACAACAATATTAGGTAGGTAAGTCGCTTTGTGTATCCGTCGCTAATCCGAGTAATGCCCAGTATCTGAGGTTTACAGTTAACAGGAGATAATCCATTCAATAATGATATAAGTTCAATATTTTAACACATTAGGCTTTCACACACACAGGCGTGTCTGAAAGCCTACCAACGAGATGAAGAATTTTGCACATCATTGAGAATTAATCTGATGACCACACAAACTGGGCAAAGAATTCAGTCAGAGCGTCAGGGTAGGTTTGAATGTTGAAGTTCTGATCCACAGGGCAACGGCGCAGCTGTGGCAAAGATTTTGGTTTTTGCAACGCGTTTCATGTCAGGCTGCCTTCGCATCTTTGATATAAGTACCATTTTCACCGACCGGGCTGCGCCGTAGCGCAACGCAGCGCGAATCCGAGCACCTGCGGCGGGATACGACTGCGCCCGCCCGTCCTGGTTGCCTGGTCCTGGGCGCGTACGCACTCATCCTGTACGCTATCAATACCAAAACAGGACAAAGACAAGACGAAGTCAAAACTTGAGGGACCAGTAGTGCTTACGCGTCGATTCAACTATTTCGACTTGGTGGTCGGCCACGACTCCTGGGAGCGCACACCCGAACGGTACCGACCAAACGACTGCCGAACGCAGCGTCACGTTTGGTTGGCTCCATTCGGCTACATCTGCGTACGCGAGGATCCGACGGGCTACCGCCACGTGCGGGCGGATCCAGCCAGGTTCCAAGCTGTGTAAATGCTCGGATGCGGCCCGATGCATGCCGGCCGGTGTAAATCGTACACTAATCGTTCTTAGTACGACACTCGACATTAAATCGCAGTAATTTAATTTTTGCTGGCGTTCATCTGCCGCTTGCATTGTCTATTTTGATCACTCTGTGTCTTTCGCTCTTAGGTACGAAACTGAAGTGTATAATGAGGACTGTGGTTGTTACCTCACTGGAGAACAATGAATATAATAGAATTATAGAACATGCACGTTGCATATTCAGGTTTTCAACCGAAACATATGAGTAAGAGCTGAACTGAACGGACCGTCAAACCGTCTAATATGATTCTGCGCTAAGAGAGGAAAACCGCGGTATATGCCTGTTTCCAAAACTTCACAAAAGCTATCGGTCTCCGCGCTCAGCCGCATAAATGCCTATTCTGAAGAAAGGTTAGAGAGACATAAGCGTTATGAGATGTGGCACACTTGGTTGACGCGACTGCAGGGTGGATGCGGCATGGTAGACTCACGTCCTCCTGTTAAATCTGCTTGACTGTGTTGAACAAGAGATAGAGCACCCCGCTCTGAATACATGTTCAGAACGGTGAACATTTCAAATACAACGTTAAAAGAGATTCTATTGAGGTCTAGCCATTTTCTAAACGGGGACACTTAGACCAAAGGCTGAATGTCTAAAAAGTGTTACCTCCAGTTGTTTTGGATGTGGCGGGCCTCACGATTAAAGAAAAGTACCTTGATCACATAATTAGCTCCCGAGGAATTAACGGCTACACACAGTGACCATGATACCCGTCAACGTTACAATTAGCGCACAGCAATTGTTGCATGATTGTGACACACATTGTAGACGCTTTCGCGCTATATGATACGCGTATAGTGACGGTTTTACGCTGAACCAATATTTCAAGTGAGCGCAGAAGCTTGTGACGCAGGCCCGCCCGCGGCACCGGATCAACGCCGCGCCGTTTACATTTATCCTGTGTTACTGCTGGATTAATATACTGTATCATACATACAACATGCAGTCATACATCAGCCATTATGTCTACAAATTTTCACTGCAGTTCTAACAGTATATAGGTATACCTGCCTATCCTGTAAACGATTATAGTTCTTCACAACTGGGCGACTGTCCATTTGCTGGCTAAATTAAATAATACATAATAAATAAATTTACGATCATTGTTTTAAGTTGTCTGAAATACATGTACGGTAGTTCTCGGTAGGTAAGTAGCTCAGGCATATAAGGTACAGATCGTAAGAAAAAGTACATTTAAAATTAAATCTGTTAAGTACAGGTAAAGGTGTGCGCTTCGGCAATATTCCTGGTTTCAATTTAGTACGAAGTACGAACGACGCGCCATCTAGTAACTCCCCACAGGGGCAAAGCTTCAGTACTGCGCTTTTTCGTAGTACCTACACCTAGCGTTTGTGTGGAACTTTGTCACTGCTACAGTGCTACAAGGATCTTTTGGCACTTGAATGACTTGACAAGAAGCGTGGTTTTCACTAGTTCCGATTTTGGCCGTGCGCCAATAGATTCATTTTTTTTTTCTTCTTATAGAGCTACACTCTGGTCGAACATTGTCATAATATATGTCATGCAATTTTTTTATAAATTTCGTTTGAATCATTCTCATATTTTGTAGTACTATGGTACAAAATAGGTAAATACTTATATGGTTGTAGCAGCTCTATAAGTATTATATCTCATAATCGGGCGTTCTTATTTCCGGAGATAGACGATGATTTCCGAAGCGCATACTTTTGTATATATTATGTATTATGTACTTACATACATAGGTATCGCTGGCGAACCACATTTTGTTTCTAGAGGTTACATAATCACACACCTATTTAAGATAATGTTAGGATTATTTTTAAGGCTTTTTTTTTTTTTTTTTTTTTTTTAGAGGGGCCCGTGGCTAAATAATAACAGCCGCATAGGGCAATCGATCAGGTTAAGCTACGCTTGCCGCGGTTGGTCTATGGATGGGTGACCATCTTTACATACCGAGACCCCTCCGTGCCTCGGAAAGCACGTTAAGCCGTTGGTCCCGGCTGTCATTCGTAGATCTTTGACAGTCGTTACGGGTAGTCAGAAGCCCGAAAGTCTGACAACCAGTCTTACCAAGGGGTATCGTATTACCCATTCACTGGGTTGTGGAGGTCAGATAGACAGTCGCTCCATGTAAAATACTGGTATTCAGCAGAATCCGGTTAGACTGGAAGCCGACCCCAACATAGTTGGGAAAGGCTAGGGAGATGATGTTAGGATTATTTTAAAAAAACGAGTCATAGAATTTTTATTTTATTTTATCCATTAGGGACCAAAAGTTTTCTTATTTTTCTAGCAGTTTAATACAATTTAAAGGAGTTAAGCTCTGGTCACACGGAGGAAAATCCTGCCCGGGACACGGGACGCGACTGCACGCGTCGATTGTGTTAATGATTACAAATTAGAATGTCACGCGACTATTTGCGCCACATAAAAGTTAATAGAATTTCGTTCCTCGCGCGGGATTCGCTTCAGTTTGGCCAAACTTCATTCTAGATACAAAAAAAAACAAATATGAAAAGAACGGTAAATGAAGCACTGAAAACACATCAGGTACTTAGGTACCTGATGTGTTTTCAGTTCTTCATTTCTTATGATTATATATTTCTATAATTATCGATAATACAGACATTTCAGTCGGTAGCTTCAATTTTCACATTTACAACAAAGGCTATTTATATTTGTTACATCTTTGATGATAGCGTTGAAATACGTCGCCATAAATTATTTATTTTTAACACACTTGCTCCAAAAATGGCTCTTATTGTATCGCGTTCAGAATTATGTTTGTTTATCAGGCGTGCTTTTTAATTTGCATTCCCGGACTTCAGTGCGGAAAAGCAACAGACAGCTATACTTACCTAAGTCCGAGAGGAGCGCCTTTTTTAAATCCCGGCGATATGCTTTCTTGCGTTTTATGTGACCGAAAATTTATGAATACCTATAGAGAAATGAAATATGATAGTTTTACACATTTCATCAAATAATCTATTTTGTCAACAAATTAACATTTTAATTTGTGTTTTATACCTACATAATACGTATAAATATTCAGTTTTTATATAGGCGTTTTGGGAGTTTAGCTCAGCTTAATTCTATTCCTAATTCGGTGCACGAAAAATGATCCACGAGCCTTTTACACGAACATCTGATCCCCGCAAGTGTGTTGAAAATCGACGATAGATACGCGTGAGCATTTGTCATTTCACGTTCGGCTACATTACGCCCTCGCTTACGGCCCGGTCCGCAATCCCGCCTCGAGTGATCAAAACGTACCTAGGTACTGTTTCATGGTAGGTCGGGTTCGTTTTACTTTGAGTGGACTTTCAAATCATAAATGCCCATGCAAAGCAAAAAAGCGAATTATTAACGAAAGAAAATCTTTAGTTCAAAGGTTTAATCTAATATTTTTGTTACTAGGCGAAGAGAACCGAATGACTGGCCGGAGCACAGGCGGCGACCACTTCAGCGGCGGCCACTTCAGCGGCGGCCGCTCCAGCGGCGGCCGCTCCAGCGGCGGCCGCTTCAGCGGCCATCACCGGGCCTGATGGTGCCGAGTTGGGGGCCAGTCGATTAGGCCGGGCTGGGACGGGCCCGGCCCGTGTCCCCACCTGGGCGCCGCTGCCGCGCGGCCACTGGGGCGACACCTTCCGCCCACTGTATCTGGACTACTTCGCCTACACCAACCTGATTGGCTGCACAGAAAATATACTGAGGCGTCTCCTCGTCACTGATAATTATAATTCAGTTAGTAATTTTATGGTTTTATATGACGCTTACGAGAACGCACGCCCGGGAACCTCGCTGGGTGAAGTATACCGGAACTTCGTTCCGGTGGTGCGTCCACACGCCTACACGTGCGTTGGCTTAGCGCTCGAGCTAATGCGACGCTGGGAATGCCTAGAGGGTAGGTTCCCGGGGCTGCAGTATGCCATGGGACTCTTGTCATGTGAGGAGTCTGGCCAGGGCGTGATGCGCGATACCATCATGACGAATTCACCCGCCGAGTTGTTGGCGCCCGACAAGGAGCACGTCATGGTAGGTGTGCACATCTCACTCAACGGTAGACCTGGAATATTGATTGCTGATCCGGGGTACCACGTGTCCAGAATCGTTACTATAATGACTGACGGGGGAATACCACATACAGGTTGGTTTAGTCAGATTATAGGAAACTTACATCGCAAGGACGTCCGTTATCGTGTCTGCGAATATAATAAAAATTATGTAATCTGGCGCGAAGAAGAGATACGTGATAAGAAGACAACATTTTCAAATTCGGTTATTTATGTTTCGAGGCCCTTTTGTGATGGAATCTGCGTTACAGAAAAGCGAAATCTGGTATACACATTAAAAAGCATAATAAGCCGTTCCCATACGGGACTTGTGAAGGCGGGGCTTGTATTTTCTTTAACTCCCTTATTTGACCAGGCAAAATTCACTGTAATTTACATCGACCCAGAAACACATGAAAAAATGAAAATAAGATATGATTTCAAAACGTTTAAAGGAAACATTGATGACATGATTTTAAAAACAATAACGATCTGTAATTCACAATTAAACTTTCCCGCAGGAAAACTGCTTTCTATGATATACCGATTATCGCATATACTGTCTGATGAAACATTCGTCGCACAATGCCTAGGGCTAAACGCATATATCGCGCAGTGCAGTCAGATACAGCGAGATAAAATCTGGGAGAAATGGGAGTGCCACCTGTGGTAAAATTACCTACGTCGGCTAGGCATTGAAATTTTTTAGTTAACGTTGACATTTATTTTAAGGGTTTTTGTGTTTTGACGACATGGAGATAGAATGTGGCCAAAAAAAAAAGAAAAAAGACAGCCCGTCAGACAAACAGACAGACGCGCATGGGCCTACTAGAAGGATTCTGTTACCACCCTTTGGATACGGATCCCTAAAAATTAAGTTCCTATAATTTAGATTAGCAAAGGTTCCTAAGATGGGGTACTGTCGGTAATCGGGACAATAATTTAAGTACACTTATGTATTATAATTTTGCACTTATGAAGAATTACTTACACGTATTTATATCTATTTTAAAGTAAATACTGATTTTCCTACAGCTACTACCACTTTATTAATAATACTACGTTCTATTATGCTGAAGGATTTGGTTATCAAAGTGACGATTGAGGCCCATCTTTAAAATTTAGGTTATTAAATTAATATTAATTATTTAAGTAATAATTTAGGCACTTATGAAGTACCTATTGGCCTAAAATCCACCTCAATTACCTATTATCAATGCGTAAGTCGTCTGTCTGTTTGTTACCTTTTCACCCCAAACCACTGATCTGATCGTTACGAAAGACCGATACGTATAAATAGTTTGGGAGTCCCGGGACCTTGAGAAGATCATGCGCTACTTTTCACTCTAGATATTTTTAAAAAAAAATTATGATTATACAAAACACACGCAGACGAAGTTGCGAATACCTGGTAGGTCATTTATAAAGTTAAAAGATTTGAAATTAAAAACCATGCGTTATTTAAATTGATTTCACGATTCCTAAGATTCAGCCATATACACACTATATACGATCGAGATCAAGAGCAATAAAAAAAACTTATTTATTTTTATCAAAAAACCATATCATACTTAAGATTTACGGGAGCAACGCTACGGAATTTTCCCTAAACACTGGACACAAATGGAGATAATCCAGTAAGTACAGTACACATCTAATCAAATAACGGTTGGTTATTCGGGATGCCCGTGTGTCAGGGTGTTACTAGCGTGATCTGGGTCGCGCAGCGCGTCCCACAGCCAAACGCACACACGCGCTGTCGTACGCACAACGCACACGGCAACACCGCACCCGTCCGCGTCGCCTCGGCCTCACTCCTCACTAACTAGGCCGAAAAACTCGCGCATGCGCTCACAACCACATACTATAGGTGCCTACTCAAATACAACGCTGAACGCCGATTTTGAAACATTCCATTAAATTGCAATGCCTAGCCTATGAAATACGCCTCCCCTCAAAATGAGGTTTTTTTAATAGGTACTTAAAATATAAGTAACCGTTTTATGTATTTTCTTTGTGTAGTAATGTAATCGCTTGAAATATATCTAATCAAATCAATGTTTTTTTTAAACGTCTTGATGTTGTGTATGGATATAATTATAATATCCCGTAGTGTATTGATGTACTTTTCATAATATAAGTTCACTTTGTTTTATTGACAAAAAATTTGAAAATTTTTTTTGGTGCAATTTTACAACAATTTCCTTCTAAAGTATTTATTGACATTATGGGGTAATGTGCAATAGCATATTCACCCTACTTTTGAGAACTGAACCGATAAACTTGCTTTTTAATTTTCCTATCCTTTATTCCATGACGCACCATCACAATATCCATTACGTTGTACCTTCACGATTAATGAAATCGTACTTAGTATATAAGGATCATTGTATTGTTAAGATAGAAAGTCACCAGCATGCATATATTTAGGTCTGTAGGA
This sequence comes from Apamea monoglypha, assembly GCA_911387795.2. Taxonomy (NCBI): domain Eukaryota; kingdom Metazoa; phylum Arthropoda; class Insecta; order Lepidoptera; family Noctuidae; genus Apamea; species Apamea monoglypha. Next base: position 26,633,523 of record OU426914.1, on the reverse strand, counting down.
CCAGCATCGCCTAGGTGACAAAATAGATGTAAGGGAGACCCCACTCGGGCGTCAATATGATTATAAAACTTTTGAAATTTATGTGGAACATTTGGGTGTCTAATATTTTATAATATATTCAATTATACGTCTATATGTAACTGTGCTAGATTGGATCCGATATTAATTCTAAGGATGTATCGGCTTCCATATCTAAGCCAACTTAACTGTTTACTTATACACTTATCTTAATTAATAAGTATATGTAATCTCAATGTGTGCTGTAATAACAGTAGTTTCTATATGTACTCAGTTACTAAAATCGAAATATTTAATTTTATAATATCATGTAAAGAACAATTTTGACAATTTATTTCGTAGGATGATTTGTATTCTTTTTGGCCACAGGCTTAGTTTACTCAAAGTTGCTTTTAAAAAAGGTACCACTTTTTAAAATATTTTCTAAGTAACATTTGCACATTTCAATAGCAAAAGATTTTAAATTAAATAAAATTAAATAAACACTAAAACAATTAAGACTGTTCCTGATTATAGTTAGACTGGAAGGTTCAGGTTTGTCCATTTAATCACGTCCACAAATGGACTGTGCTTTACACAATCACTTTATAATTAAATTAGTATCTATTTAAAAAAAAGTAATTTATTGTCGGTAACTAATTGTATTATTTAATAAAAACACTCACTTGATATAAATTGTATACGATACATAAGTATCCATAATAGTGGTAAAACAGTAAGTATTATAGAACTTTTTTAGTAAGGTACTTTATTTGTTATCTTCACATTAGAATGGAAAAAAAAACACGAATTTGCAGTGTTTTAAGAGGCCCATTTTTCGGACAACGCTTTATTATTTAAAAATATAATAGAACTAAACATTGAAAGATTTCGTAACCCCATTTAGCAAGCCGGTCTAGTTAATAGCGCCGATTCCCTTGTTCACAAACTAAACTAAATTTAAGTTCAGTGCATCTTTTTCTTTCTATTTCATTAACAAAAGGACAGAAGATAAATATTAGTTTAGGCCTGTCAATTGTAGTCAAAGTTACGTACATTTACGTTAAAGTTCATTTGTGCTCTAAATATACAAAGTAAGACGCCATCGATGCTTCACACATTATTTCTGCGTACCAGGCTTAAAAAAAAAAGCCCAGAGTAATACTTTTTTGTAATCTTAAACATGAAAACTGGATTATATTAAAAAAACCAGAACAATTACTAAACATGGTAGCTAAATGGGGATAGAAAATCTTTCTGATTAAATCTATCATCTATAAGATTTTTTAATAAAAATGCAATGTCTAAATACTTTCTCTACCACCTTTAGTTTCAAGTGAAGCTCCGGGCCGGCCACAAAAATCTGGCTACTGTATACAGTAGAGTGATAAGGGATAGACTAGTCAGGCAGGGATTGAGATCCGAGGGAACAAAGTTTGGCATTTCTCATTAGGCCAAAATTATAATTACTCATTAGGCCAAATCGTAAAAAGAAAACTTTAACATATCGCCATGACATGGCTTATTTAACAACATAAAAGTGGTATAATAAATGCAAATTATTATTTGTACTTAATATAATCTACACTAGGTACTTTTGGAAAGTTTTCTTTGACTGACAACCTAATTTTAAAAGCCTAAAGCATATTGCAGATTAAGGCGGAAAGATTTTAAAAGGTACCCGGTGCCTAAGGTCATTCTCTAAAAGAGAATTATGTATTAAATTGAAGACACGGTAACAAACCGAATTTCGGCACTTTTAATTTGTAAACTAAGTACGTATTTAGAACATATAAATAAGTAAGTATTATAATAATTTAGGATTTTTTTTTTGTATTATCTATGCATGCTAATAAACGATACATACAAGTTATGGTCTTTTATTTTACTACCCCAACCCTAAGCATATGAGAAATAACCAGCGCAGCTGGGTAATTGCGTAACACACTATCAGTAGCAATGGCTTTCATTTTGACAGTGCATCAACATTCATTGCGTTATTTACGTTGCTGAGTAGACAAATTTTTCAAAATGATTCAGAATTTCATTGTAAGTGTGTTACGCAATTAGGATGTCGGACGGACACTGCGACGGCTGTTTCGACATGGTGCTATATAAAAGAGCAAACGGTGGCGGTGGTATTCACTATATACCTACTAAAGTCATGGAAGAGCGCATGGGAACCCGTCGCCTCCTGCGAAGCAGTAATGCTAGCAAAGGAGGAGGCGGAGCGCGTGAGGGAGAGGCAATCTCAGCGCCCTCACGCCCCTAGTCGCCGCAGGAGGCGCCCTGGACCTCGGGAGTCACCAGCCGACTCCCGGCCACCGTAGGCGCGGGCCTGGTCCTTGCCGGGCGGCGAGCTGCCCATTGCCCGGGTCGACGGCGCGTTGTGTTCCATGCGCGCCTCAAAGAGATGTCAGCACGAACTGACGGGGTCCGCTAGGGCCGATGCCTGGCAGGGCAGCGGATTGTTCGAAAGAGATACCGTGGCCCCTGGCATAGGAAACTGAAGGAACACGGGTGGTAAGGAATATGGTTGCTTGAATAAATGTAGCTTAGGAAAGTAAGAAAGTCTGTAAATAATCTTATACCTACAAAATTTCTTTCAGTCGTGGTCTTTGTAAAATGGATCTTATATGCCTGCCTCTGTGCAGCAGTCTTATCACACGTCGTCACATTTACATAATTCTTTAGGTACAGATTGTTTCGAAATTTTGCTGTTATTTTGTACCTGGCTGAAAAGGATTATTTCCTTAGAACAGTTCAGTGTAGGTACTGGCCAATAACGAGTACTTTGGTATATTATTGTACAGCAGTGCGATTCTGTAACCATCTCACCGTGAAAAGTTAGGTGAAGTGAGCTGTCAATAGTGTCAATCCCTTAGCATTAGTTGGACCACGATCGGCAGAACGGCGTTTGAGAATGATCATTATAGTCAGCCAGCAAACAGCAAAATAGCTTTACGATGCATCTAATTAGATGTAATTGGATGCATCGTAAAGCAATTTTCAAAACTTCTTTCTTGTCTCTATCTTATCACAACAGATAGGCAGGCAGGCAGAGGGACCAACAACGTTTTACTAGGGGACGGGGGGGGGGGGGGGGGGGCTAGTCATAAGCCTTGTGGCGTCACATGACATGTTTAAATCTAAAGTATTAAAACTAACTTCATCTCTTACGAAAATCTTTAAAAAATTACCTACCTACTCTAGGAATATTATTTTAAGGTTAGTTTCAAATTGAAAAATATGAGGCGTCACGCCAAGGGATCTCACAAATATATTAATGACGGGGGACGGACGCTCCAAAAATCATGACATGAGTGTGACGTAATTTGTAGGTCTCGGTCTCGGCGACCTACAAACACTCATCACCAACTCAGCCACAACATATAGGAACCTAGCTTCGCCACAACGACTTCTCCTTTGTCCTGCGCTACGGTGCTGCCTGCATCCAGACATCACTCTACTCACGGATGCTATTTACCTACTAGTTCACACCAATATCAAAATCTTCTCTTCTTAGCGTTTCGATGGCAATCTAAATGGAGTCGGCCTTGAATTAGGCTACGAGTATTGCGCCATCAGCCCCTGTAAAGTCCAAACAACAGGACACGTAAAACACGATGCAATACCTCCACAATTACACTACAGGGCGTTATCTGAGGAGATGATGCCCTGTAATGTAATTGTGGAGATTCATGAGAGAGAGGTCTCTCATGAATCTCTAACTTAAATAATAATAATTTTCGAAGCAAGGAATACCTCCTTACTTCGAAAACTATTATTATTTAAGTTATGCACTCCAATGGTGTACTTCAGTTAAAAAGCTTAAAAGTATATCTACTGTCCAGTACTTTCTACGCTCCCATTCCATAGGTTAGTTTTGTTTGTTTTTGATTAGCAACACCGCTTTCCACATTACGACACCACTAGCTAGTTGCGTCACCTACGAAAAGGTTAACACGTAGCCATGGAGGTACCATGACTTCGGATTGAAAGTGGAACACCATCGGTGGGTTATAGGAAATTGCCTCGAGTAGATACAGTCACGTGTTATAAAAATTTTACACTTTGAATTGAACTTACGGACCTACTAACTATTTCCTGCTAGGTAAAAAAATCTATTAAAATATGTAGATACTTAACAGAAATATGTAAGCTCAGAAACAGATATTCCTTCTATTATGTACCCAATGCTATAAGTTAAAAGAGGTAGTTAAAGGAGGTAGGTAACAATATTCCAACATTTCAATCTTCCTCTTTTCGCGTCAAACGAGACCTACCTATATCTGTAGTTATAATTAGCGACGTAGGTAATGAAATACCTAACGCATTATATATTTTTACTTAGGCATATAGGTATATCTAGGTCAGAATCAGAACTAAACTGAACCTTTTTTCTTCTAATAACTTAAAGTCTAGAAAGGGATGCCTGGAAGGTTTGAGGGAGGCCGTTGCCCAACAGTGGGACAGTGTAGGCTACATAAAAAATCTTAAAGTCGGTAATCTAGAAGTTCCTAGGTATAACGATGAAAAGTGCTGTGTATATGGGTACCTATGTATAAACAGAAAACGGCAGTATTTAAAACAAAAGTTCTTGTTTAAGCACCGTTATAGCGACAAACCCACTTAAGCGGATTGGGTTGAGGATTTTCAGCATTGACCCAGATAAGTTAAGCCGTGGTTTCAGTAAACGAGCCACGAGCCGCGAACTTTACTGCTGAAAACATTGTTTTTTGTTGTATGATACATTGTGTAAGAAAATGTACTTATGTAAAAGAAAAATCTTGTATAGGTACCTACCTATGTTTTTATTAAAAGTATATACATACCTAGTCAGAAACTATGTACCTAGGGGTTTTTCAGGGAAACCTTTGTTCAGCAATGGGGAAAAAAATAAGGTGGAGCCACAGCGTTCAATATGGTACCTACTATGTAGATTCGCGTGGCACCTAGGTTACAAAAAATACTTCATCTATCGTCGAGAATGTCTTGATTAAGAAACAGCTTGATACTTACCCAAAGACACTACACTTTCAAAAAATATATAAAAAAAGGAGGAAAGAATAATTCCCAAATCCGCATTCAAGTACAGCCTGAAGCAAGGGTAGCAAGCAATATTATCTATATACCTATCTGTAGTTTATTATTAAAAGACAAAGTCTTGGAGCGATGTTCTGTCTCCGAACATATTTGCACTGTCAATACGAATGATCGATGTTGTCAGCAGCTTCATATAAAATATTTCACTGAAAATACTCCTGTAAGGTAAACCTAGAATTGTCAATATTAATCTGGGGGCTTACCACCAGCTCCTACAGCAGGGCAGAAGTTAAACTGCACTGGTTTTTTTTTCAAGACTAAGTACAAAAAAGCAGTGCAGTTCAACTTCTGCCCTGCTTTAAGAGCCGGTGGTAAGCCCCCTGGATGCAATTTTGGTGAGCCATACTTTCAGGGTTACTTGTCTACTTGGAAGTTTGGAACCGAATAACCAAAGCTTTCAATTCTGAAATAACTAATAATAAATAGGTACCTAATGTAGACATTTCCTTGCGCAGGTAAATATAAAAACAGCGGAAAGCGAGCAGTGTGTTGCATAAATCTGGAAAAGAAATCCGTTTAGCATTTTCCAGGAGTGCCTCTGTGGTTGTGTGTGCATCACGACAAGATAATGAGAAGCAACGGCGTTCAGAACTGAAACTTAGCTTAAATCTTCATTATCATTGAGCCAAAAGACGTTCACTGATCAATATTGGCCTCTCCAAGCAACGCCGCAATGATATACAGCGGTCTGTAAATAACTTGAAAATAATTATTGAATGAATTATTTCCCTGAATTATTTTCAAGTTATTTGTTTTGAACTTTCAATTTATTTCGTCTGTAGTTTGCAATTTCATCTTTGATACCAATTTAAAAAGAAAAAAAACCGGCCAATTGCGTGTCGGACCACGCACAATGTAAGGTTCCGCAGTTGGAATAAATTTATAGTTTTCCTTCAAAGTTCCTCACATGGACTACCATCATGCATCATGATTTTTTTCAGATTTTTCGATCCAGCCGTTTAGCTTTTAGAGGGGGGACGCCCTATTTTAACAAAAAAATGCGCTTTAAAGTTGAATATCTCGCAAACGGATACCTGAATCGTCTTAGCAACAATGTTTTTTTAAGACTTATCTAATGATACCCTACACTATGGGGTAGACGCGAGAAAAAAAAATCATCCCCACTTTACGTGTAGGGGAGGTGCCCCAAAAAAAATATTTTTCGTTATTTTATTTTAGCACTTTGTCAACGTAGTAAATACACATATCCATGCAAATTTTCATCTTTCTAGGACTGACCATTTGGAACCGTTGGTAAGCCGAGGACGCACGGACGGACGGACAGTGACGAAACTATAAGGGTTCCGAGACGTGAACTACGGAACCCTAAAAAGAAATACTAAAAGTTTCTCCACCGTGTCCTCTACGCGTGCCTCTACGTTTCTTCGAGCTTTTATTAAAAATTTTCCCCTAAGGGGTGTGACGTTCTAATGCTCGGAACGAGACCCTAATGAGGAGGCGTGAGGAGCGGCTGCGCCCGGCGAACTCTCCGGCCTGCGACCCACTTCCACCGACCCAATTCCTGCCTCTCATATGCTCCAAATTAGTGACCCCGACGTGCTACGGAGCTCCGATATACCTTCTTATATACTTATATAGTATTATGTATTGTGGCTATTTCTGTGCGGTATTTGAAGCCCTTTGTTCTAACTTTTCCGTTTAAACTAAATCTAGTAGGAATTATTCACATTCACAGGAGCGGTACCTATTGTACTACGTAGGAAGTATTACCTAGGACCTAATTTGAACTGATTGAATTGAATTCGTATGAGTGCTTGGATGGAATTCGCCTGATGTAAGTAGGTACTCATTTTCTTTGGTACACAGTCATGTTCGCTAACAAATTAGATTTATGGGGGGAGATAGCACATTGTAGGTGGTATTGATTTTGGTGTACGAGAAACAGATACCGTTTTTTATTAACTATGTAGGTACTTACTGACGTGGGTCGACATCTAAGGTTTTCTATGGCCCTATATGATCATAAAGCTTTCTTTTACCTAAGAAGACCCTGGCTGCAATCATTATTAGGTATAAGAGATCTGCATAATTGGGTGAAGATGATTCGATGATAATTATTATGCTTGCTACCTGTTTGCAATGACAGCCAAAACTAAACAGTGTTAATGTTTTTGCTTCTGCTTAGCTATCAAACAGAGAAAACCAGAGATCTTTGTGAAACTAGGTAATACCGAGAAATTCTCCTTTTTTAAGGAGTAATTGTAGGTAGGTAGGTAATGATTATCTATTGAAAGTTTTGGATGACGTTGAGTAAGGGAGGGCGCCCACTAGCAACTTTTGCCTCGGCAACTAATTTGTCTCTCACATCAAAAGTATGAAAGTGCTGCCTATGTCACGTCGCTACATGCGCGTACTTAGGTACATACAAACCCGTAGACTTGATGTGATAGTCAAATTAGCTGCGAAGATAAAAGTTGCTCTTAGTAAGTATATTCCATTATTTTTGCTGGATAGTAATTAACCTACTAAGGTATTGTTACCACATTTCGATTATTGGATTAAGTAAGTACTTAAGTAGTTAACTTAATTATTGCGATATTGTGGGTTGGTACGTTTTGATTTTGACCGAACTTGTTCCCAACTAATACAGTCAAAGTAAACTAAGGAGGTACAGGTACCTACTATGGACCCTGAAACAATAGGTAAGTACCTAATAGCCAACTCAAATATTAAAACCTTGAACTACTCGAATAAATCTTACGAGTGTGGACTAGAAACGACGATCCAGCAAGTAGGTCAATGGTTATCAAACGGCGGATGAGCTACACGACTCGCAAGTAGGGTTACCATCCGTCCGACATGACCGGCTTTATAAACCCCATCCGGACTTGCCCGGCCTTGTCCTTTGTCCAGTCTTTTGATGGAGGGTGATTTAACAATACACAACATAATGTCTACATTCTTTGGTCCCCGAGGGGTTACGAAGAGGTGCACCGATAGTACAGTGTACACCCGCATTTCAAGTTGTACCTACCCATGTCATTAATTCAAATTCAAATTATTTATTAGATCACAATTTGTACAAGAATAGAATAGACGGCGACCCCCAAACTAGGCATTTGCCTGTGTCTTGGGAGTCAGAGTTGCGACATTTTCAAAGTGTGGTACATAGTGATTATTGCAAGATAGGAAAACAAAAACTAAATTTTAACAAAACTAAAATGCTTAGAATTTGCATTGCCATCACGTGAGATCAACTAAGCATAATAAAATTAACAGTGTGAGATCAATTAAATAACAAAATAATAAGAAATAATATCGAAAGTAACAACATATAAATCAACAAAAATCTAATCAATTATACGAGTACATCGTATATCAATTTTTACAAAATAAAGTGTAGAGTTAGTATGTGTTAGAGAGTGTGAGTATGTTAGGGTGTATGTGTGTGTGTGTATTGTGAACGTCAGCGAGAGCGTAGGAGTCCGTTTAGACTGTATAATGTTGCTTATCTAAGTATACATAATATTTTCTGTTTCATCGTAAAAGAGTGTTAGAAGCCATTTATTTATTACCTTTTTGCACAGGGATATTTTGAGGTCTTTTATGTTGCAGCACCTTATGGCATTGTTATAAATGCCCGGAAATAAGTAGTTCGGGGAACGGCGGGATTTTACTTGGGGAGTGGGAATTCTGATGGTGCGTCGATTACGGTACATGAACAGTTTGTGGGTTGGGGGTGGAGGCTATTGTTGCAAGTATGAAATTTGAGACTTAATGCTTTGGATTTATAGAATGTTAATATCTTTGTTTTTTTAACGTTTAGGGTCAGCAGGCTTTTATCTAGAGCCTCAGCCACTATCCGTAGTCCCTCTTCGGCGTGGCTGTAGACTTGGTCCCAAGTCTTGACATGAAATATGATCGCTGTATCATCTGCGTAGGCTATTAATTCAGCATTAGTGAGAGAAAGATTTAGGATGTCGTTTATGTAGAGTAAGAAAAGAGTGGGACTGAGTGTGCTGTCCTGCGGAATTCCAAAGTTGATGGGGAAGAGACTGCTAGACAGTCCACCGAGTTTGACAAATGCCTTCTATTAGATAGGTAGCTTCTAAACCAATCCAGGGGAGTGCCACGTATGCCTGCGGCTTCCAGTTTCTTAAGAAGGAGTTCTATCGAAATCGTGTCGAAGGCTTTTGTCAAATCTAAGAATACCCCCATGGAATGTTCTCCTATGTCTACAGTTGATGATACAGAGTTAATTTTCAATTGACCTATTTCAATTGACCATAAAGGCGAACTGCTTATCGGAAATTCAATTATGTTTTTCAAGGAAAGTAAGTCTTCTGTTAACAATCTTTTCAAGTAGCTTTGATAATATGGGCAGTAGGTAGGGCGATTGGTCTATAATTATCGGGAATTCCTGTTGCTCCATTTTTGTGAATTGGGCTGACAGCTACGACTTTCCATCGGTCCGGAAAAATTCCAGTCTCCGAGCTTAGGTTGAATATATGGATGAGAGGTGAGTTAGTCTAACAAACAACTCTACTTACCAGGCCTATTGTTATTGTAAACCATATGTTTTTACTTGAAGGTGCAAATAAAAAAATAAAAAAAATAATAATAAATAAATAAATAAATAAATAAATAAATCAATCAATCCCTGGACATTTCACACAGCACCATTTGTCCCAAGCTGCTAAGCAACCTAATGCTTGTGTTATGGTAACAAGATGGCTGATAAACTACTTATATACAATTTTTTTTTTGTAAATACATACATATTATAGATAGAAAAACATTATTTTAATAATAATAATAATAATTTATTTATTTTATTTACATATTTATAGTTAAGTCTGGAAAGTGTTTAAGTGGTGTTGAAATCTGCTACACAGTTTTTAACTTTAGTAACTATCATTTTTCCATTGTTAGTCCCAATCTCCATTTGTGTTAGTTCCAAATAAAAAACTGTTTGCTTTTTTTTTACTTGTGTTTAACGAAAGTAAGAAAAACGGCAGGATTTTTTTGCAATAGTCAGGTTTTTAGGAAATTTCTAATTTAGAAATGGTAACCCTAGTCGCAAGTGGCGGAGGCGCAAAGTCGCGGGATTCAAGTCATTAAGCCGCCTCTTCGCCGGGCCCGCCTCGATAGCGCTGACCCATATCTTTTAATCCGAAATGTAGGTAACTCGGCCGCCGCTTTTATACGTTTTAAATAACTAAGAGGCGACCCTGTTTTACTATGTTGGTAGATAGAAGATGTACTCACTGCGAATTTATGTAGGTACCTTTAGTAAGTAGGTACACACAAAGCTGTTTGCGATTTATTTCTTGCCAACCTATAACAATTTAAGCGAGAAAAAAATTAAAAAAATTGCTTAGATAATGTGAATTAATGCCCGTTTTCACGAAAATTAGGCGATACCTAAATTAATGTCTAAATAAAAGCGCGCTGTTCGATTTCCAACGCTCGGCGCAGCGCCGATATTTGGAAATCCAACAGCGCTAGACGCGATACTGTCGTAGCTCACTAGCGTGATAAGGACTGTACCTACTACCACAAGTCGCCGAATTTGAATAAATAAAAATTAGTTATCGCCAATCCTGGGCTAATTAAAAAATAGGTCAGTTTTTCGTCGTACGTGCCTATTTAATTTTAACTTATTTTCGACCTGGTAAATTATCCATAGGCACAGTTCGATCGAATATCGTTTACATGATTCGGCATTTTCGGCGGAAATATCAACTTTCGTTTTCGGTCGAAAAAATAAATATTTTTCGAAGGATGCCGAAAAAAAGCGCCAACGAATCAATTCTTTCAATTAATTTAGAGCTGATTTTTCCAACGCAATATAATTGTATCAAAGGAATAATTTTGAATTTTTGACAGTTCTTCCAGACAAAAACAGTCAAACGTCAATTTTATTCTACGAATAAAAATTATCTGTCGATTGAAAAATTAGCCCTTAGTTAATTATTACAACTGAAAGTGCAACTTACACTGGAAAAATAGCTATTTCGCATATAATAGCAGGTGGCGGTTTCTGCCTACCCCCAGGGGAAGAAGGCGTGGGTTTATCTATAAACATAAACCCCCTTCTTCCCCTGGGGGAATCCCACGCCTAATAAAAATGTATAATCTCAGATTTGAGCAAAATATAAAGATTCGTTGACATCGCTTTCCTTTCACTATTTACCAAAGAAAAACCTATCGCCAACGTTGTTAACATTGTTTTCGTTTACAGTTTTCGGTCGAAAATGGAAATCGGGCCGAATTTAGATTTCGTTTCCGGGCAGAAAAGAAACCGTTTTCGGCCAGACTCTTTCCACAGACACAACAAGTACAATTTAGAGCACAAGTTGTGGATAGACATATAGGTAGGTACAGTGCCTGCAATGTTTACACAGTTGGACAAAACCAAAACAAAATCACAGCTAGAAAGAAATACTTAATTTTGGTAGAGTTCAACTGGTTCTAACAAAAACACTGAGATTTAGCCAGGTTTTCCTGACACAGAACCTTGCAACAATATTTTGATGCAATTCCGCAACAACCAGTTTCAATATCAATCTTATCACAAAATTGGCAACTCAGTTTTATTTAGTGCTACACATATTTAAAACATAATTCCGTCTCTGTCATCTTCAAACTACAAACGATTGACAAACACACTAAGATGCTGAGGCGGCGAGCCTCCTTGCTGGATTGCCGCCATGGTATCTGGAAGCAAAAGTCCTCGCCCACATATGGGAGTGCCGAGAGGAGGCAAAACGCCGGGGCGTAACTCCGCTGCCGCGAGAAATCACGGTACAGCGGACAGAGCTCCGGCGGGATCTCATGGCGACACGGAGAGTGCGATTGTCGCAACCCAGTGCTGGGCACGCCACAATTGCGGTGATAAGTCCCCTCTTTGAAGAGTGGCTGGAGAGGCGCCACGGCGCACTATGGGACAGAACCGTGCGTACCGACTCAAAAATAGGTTTTCGTAATGTTCTATATTGAATATTTTGTTAATGCACATGTCTAACTGAATGTCCAATACATATTATATAGCAGTTAAAATATACTATTTCTCATTTTTACTATTAGACTAAGGCTTGCAAGTTGACGCTCAAATTATGTCAATTATGTAGAACACAATTCCACCAGTTTACTTGGTCATATTTTCATTATTTTCACAGAAAATTTGTAAGTGTGATATATGGTTAGAATGGTTATGAAGTACCTACTCTATTTCAAAATAATTTAAGTGGACCATTATGTGAAAACTGGGGAGGTATAGAATTTTTATTTCAGGACCTAATATTCTATCCCTAATAGAAACTTCACATAGACTTTTGACAGTTGGCAGTGTCTGCCCATGTCGTAATTTTGATAGCATCACATAGAGCAGCAAATATAGAAGTCAGGCCAAAAAAATAAAATTGCCCGAATCGCCCTTGAAATGAAACGAAAAATGCCTGATGGGGGAAAATACAAAATATACCAAAAATGATTTTAGTTGTGATTGATGAGGTTTTTGGATATTTAGATTACTAATGACCTTTTTTTCTTAAATAATATTATCTATTTACTTAATCTTTAGGTAAGGTGGGAGTATTGGGTAATGTATTGTTTTTATCGTTCGGTCAGACGAGGTTAATGTTTTGTTATCACTGTGTCAATTACATGTTTATTATGTACTTTATGTATTTCTCTATCGCGGTGAAGGAAAAGGGAGGAAATGGTAGTTAAAGTTGTTATTGTACATTATATCAGTACTAACCACCTTCATAGACAGTGGTTAGGACCGTGATAATGACACTAGATAATAATACATAAAATTACAGGAGTTGACGAGGAACTTATTAAAAGGTTCTATGTTATTCTTAAAATTTTGGCATCCGGTATTGCTGTAAATCCAGAAAAAAATGGTGAATATACTCGCGCAACCGCACGACTGTACGTAACAAAATATATGTGGTATAATATGCCTTCTTCAGTACATAAAATCTTAATACATGGGGAAAGTATAATAAAACATTTTGCCGTTCTGCCCATTGGTAATTTATCTAAGGATGCTCAAGGATCTCGTAATAAAGATTACAAAAAATTCAGATTGCATCACACTAGAAAATGCTCTAGGTCCGCAACGAATCAAGACGTACTTCATGGTCTTCTATTTACGTCAGATCCTTATATATCAAGTATCAGAAAACCATCAGTCACTATTTCCAAGGAATTGTTAGACGAAGCTAAGAACCTCTTAGATATTTAAATAGAAGTAATTACGTACATTGATTGTAAAATATATTTTTGGACTGGATTATTATATCATATTTGTCATTTATTTAAATGTAAGATTTATATGTAATATAAAATAACATAAAATATGTTTAATATCGTAAAACTGTAAAATTATAATTCAATAAGTTAAACAAACTGGTTTAATATTAAAAAAATACATTTTTTTTTTAAATATTATTAATTAAACACTTGACAATAAATGTGTCATTATTGGATTGTATATACTCTGGAGATACTACGTGCCAAATTTCAGCTATTTACTTCAATCAACAAAAAAGTTACAGATTTTTGAGACGGTACGCACGGTTCTGGCCCATAGTGCGGCGCCCTCACATTCCGCCTGACGCAGGTCCTCACCGGAAACGGTTGTTTCGGGAGGTTCCTGTACAGGATAAGGCGGGAGGAAACGCCAGGGTGTCACCACTGTTTGGATCGCCCGGAGGACACGGTGGAGCATACGGTAGAGATCTGCCCGGCTTGGGCGGAGCACCGCTGCGTCCTCGTGGCGGCGGTCGGCGGCGGCGATCTCTCGCGTCCGGCCCTGGTCCAGGCCATGGTACGGAGCGAGAGTGCATGGGAAGCCGTCACCTCCTTCTGCGAAGCAGTAATGCTCGCAAAGGAGGAGGCGGATTCCGTGACGGAGAGGCAATCTTTGCGCCCACACGCCCCTTGTCACCGCAGGAGACGCCCTGGACGTCGGGAGTCACCAGCCGACTCCCGGCAACCATAGGCGCGGGCCTGCGGGCGGCGAGCAATGGGCAGCTCGCCGCCCGGCAAGGACCAGGCCCGGGTCGACGGCGCGTTGTGTTCCATGCGTGGCTCAAAGAGATGTCAGCACGAACTGACGGCGTCCGCTAGGGCGATGCCTGCCAGGGCCGCGGGCTGTTCGAAAGAGATACCGTGGCCCCTGGCCTATGCAACTGAAGGAACACGGGTGGGTTTTAGTCAGTAAGAGTCTGACACGCCCTCCCGCTCCGCCCAGAGCGGGAGAACTCATATGAAAATTTCCAACCCAGAAAAAAAAGGCACACTAAGATTTTTCGTTTAGCGCTAAATCTGTTTAGTTATTTCATATTTGTGATGCACGCGGGCGTTAGACTTGGTGTAACATAATGTACATACGCATGTATGTACATACTAGTTATTTTCATTCATTCCTCCCGGTCAGAACAAGCATTCCGTTTGTGTTAGGCGCTATTCGGATTGTCCCTCACGACACCAGGCCACGTTCTATCCACAATCAGTACACAGACACAGCCCCAACTTTAACATAAGACTACTACGATTTAGTGACATCCAAGGGTTGGGAATTTCGCCCACATTGATTGATATATTTTTTCCTATAAACACTATACTTTTTTTGTATTACTATATTCTTAGCAAAATAGCAGGAAACAGATTTCAAAAAAATCACAACGATCAACGGGCTGTTTATTTTTAACAATTAAATTTCACAGTAAAAGAATAGAAAACTAAATATAAAAAAATAAAATAAAAAAAATAAAAAAACTTAAAAACTATGTTAGTAGACCACTTAGGCACACATAAGTACAAAAACAAAAAGAAAAACACAGCCACCAATTAGAGGAAGATTTATCACGTCCCAGGTCCGACATGTAGCTTGATAAACCTATCCATTGTAGGCCCTTCCAGCCTTTCTGAAAAAACCTTTAGAAGGCTGTTGCTACTCCCCCTCACTCGCGATCGCGATCGCGAAAGAATCGTCTGTGTGCGCATCAGCGAACATCCCTGACGCACTACAGTACGGCGGAAGCCTCAGCAGCGCCCTGAGGGCATTTTTATATTGAACGCGCAGTGCGCTATCTGCTTTTTGAGTATGATTAGCCCACAGACCGCTGGTGTAAAATATTTGACAAAACGCCTTAAAAAGTGTTATTTTAACCGGTGCTGAGCAACCAGTAAACCTGCGTGCCAACATGTTTCCCCTCACAGCCAACGCCCTGCGCTCTCTCTCCATATCTAAGTCATCTCTAAGATCCTCCGTAACAATATGGCCCAAATATTTAAATTGGGTAGTTGCATGATATTGAATACTATATATTCTAGTAGATAATATATTCACATGCGTGATACGATAACAGAATTCGAAATCCAATTTGAAATCAGTCGAAAAATAAAAAAACTTATAACTTATAAAAGCTTTTTGTCTATCTCTTTCTCGCAAAACGAAGTTTTGCATGTAATTTATATGGCGATACTAAACTATGATGTCACAATTCAGTATTTCCCTCTCTGTCTAATTGAGAGCTTTGAACGCTTATATCTTTATAATTTCCGAAGATATTAAAAAACTGGTTATACCAAGCTATTGGTGAGTTAAAAAAGCTTCAATTTAAATGATAAAAAAAAAATTGTCAACTAGCCAATTGTGATACCCGCTGCAAGGGTGAACCGTTTAGTTCTACGGGAGGGACATTTGAGGGACTTTTATTTCTTCCTCTAAACACCAACAGCTCACTCTTTGTCGGATTGTATTTTTAGGCCATGCTGCTCGGCGTATCTCTCACAAATAGTCAGTAATTTCCTATTTCCACCGATTGTGGGAGGCTTAGCAGCAGCATATCGTCTGCGTAGCTTAAGTTATTTAAACTAACACCGTCAATATGGCAACCCACATGAGTGCTGCTAAGCTCAACAAGCAAGTTATTGACATACATATTAAACAGTCTCGGGGAAGTAAGACCTCCTTGCCTCACACCACATTTGAGTTTATACGGGACCGACAATGCATTGCACCATTTTACAAAGTTCCTCTGCTTAACATACCAGAGAGATAATAATGAAACTAATGCCGCAGGAACTCCCATATACCGAAGCTTCTCCCAGAACACCTTATATGACACCAGGTCGAACGCTTTGGAAAGGTCCAGGAAACAAGCATACACGGGTGTTTTTCTGTCCGTATAGTACTTGATAGTTTGCTTCAACGCAAGTATTGCACTCTCAGTAGAGAGCCCAGCACGGAAATCAAACTGTGTGTCGTGTAGTTTTGTATACCCACTGAGGCGCACATCAAGCACACTATCGAACACTTTAGCTATCACCGTTGCCAGTAAGATGGGCCTTTAATTCCCTTTGTCCGCTATGTCTCCTGTCCGATTCTTTACAATAGGTTTAACTAATGTATCCAGCATCTCCTGCGGTAGGTAAGAATGCCCCACACATAAATTAAAAAAACCATAGTCAATACTCTTGGCAAGTGCAAACCCGCATTTTGAAGATGCTCAATATACAGAACAAAATTAAATTAGGCAAAATTGGCTATCCAAGCGGGCAGAGATTTTTCTTAGCATGTTGACTCCACGGGGAAAAGGGCCGAAAATGAGCGTGCAGCAGCTTATACAGGCGCGAGGCGGCTGCTGCTTGTTATCCCCTCCGTGCGATGGCTTGACAGTGACTTTTCCGCTAACAATATATATCACACTCAACTTGAAAGCTACCTGTAGTGCAATACGACTGATTTTGAATCATCCAAGCTTTGTGATGTCGGTAACACGTTCACCACCAAACTCTCCGGCGCGCCCGGCAACAACTACTAACTTAATGCAAGTGAAGTCCGATTCAGACATTCCACAGTTATCGTTATCGAGTGGCCCATACGATAATGTCAATATTACTTCACGTAGCAAACGCCCACGTTCGGAATCGTCACCCAAAAACAGCGAACTCCAGGACTTCAAACAAGAGATGCGCCAGCTTCTTACTACTTGGAAAAATGAACAAGAGGAATACCTTACAAAAATAGCAAACGAACAAAGTCGCCAACTGAAAACTCTTATGCCTGAAATAGCTGAGCTAAAATTACAAAACAATTCATTGCATAAATCATTCCTAGAAATTGATAAGACGGTCACATTCATAGGTAAACAATATGACGATATGTCAAAACAAATTGAGACATCGCTAAAAGAAAAAAAGGCTTACAGAGACTGTATACAACACCTGGAAACAAAATTACAAGATCTCCAGCAACTATCGCGGTCATCCATCATTGAAATCCGCAATGTGCCCAACAAAGAAAAAGAATCCACAGCAGATCTCACCACCATCATTAATAAACTAGGCACCACGGTCAAGATGCCCGTTGATAAAACTCTTGTCCGCGACATTTACCGCCTGCCGGGTAAGCCGGGCGCGGTTAGACCAATAGTTGTTGAATTTACCAATGTGGAAACAAAAAACCAGATGATCACCTCAGTACGGAACTTTAACCAGGAACACCCAAATGAAGGGCGCTTGAGTACCTCCACTATCGGGCTGCCCGGTGACCGTCGTCCGATCTACGTTGCTGAATATCTTCCCGTCAGCTCTCGGAAGCTCTTCTTTGCGGCGAGGGAATTCTCAAAACGAATGGAGTACAAATTTTGCTGGACTGCGAACGGAAACATCTTTCTACGTAAGGAGGAAGGAGCCAAACATCACCTTATTAAATGCGAACATTCCCTAACTGAACTGCAAGCTCAAGCAAGTCAATGACTACGAGTATTTCTCATCATAACAGTATTTGCCATTGTATGTATCTCTTTACTTCTTAGCTACTATACATTTACAGAAAATTCACACGTATATGCAACTTGGCAATATCCAGAGGTATATTTCCCAGCGCTCTAAAAAAAGCCATCGTACATCCAATATACAAGTCGGTTGACAGAAACAAGGTCCCGAACTATCGCCCAATTTCAGCCCTTCCAGCAATCTCCAAAATTCTGGATAGATTAATGTACAAACGCCTTAATAACTACCTAAATAAACACAAAATTGTCTCCCAAAACCAGTTCGGTTTCAGACACGGATTATCCACAGAGGATGCGGTGACATCTTTACTGGATTTTGTAGTTGACAAGATTGACAATAAATTCAAGTGTCTAGGAATCTTCCTGGACCTTTCGAAGGCGTTCGATACTGTGTATTCCTCTACTTCTTTCTAAACTTGAATCTATCGGAATGCGGGGCATCGCTCTTGACTTATTTAAAAGCTTTCTTACTGGTAGGATGCAGTGCGTTAGGGTGGGGAGTACATTAGCGAAGCAAATCCTGTGAATGTCGGTGTCCCACAAGGAAGTTTGCTCAGTCCTCCCCTTTTTCTGATCTACGTCAACGAACTCTGTCAGCTATCCCTTCCATCCACAAAAATAATAGCCTACGCGGATGACACGGCACTTCTATCTTATGGCCGAGATTGGGCCTCAGCTAAAGAGACAGTCTCACACTTAACGTTGCGAAAACTAACTTCATCACCTTTGGCTCAAGACGTTCCACCCTGCCGCAAGATGGTTCACTGCTTATTAAAGCCCACAAATGCTCCAACTCTCTCTCCCTTTGCACATGTCCCGTTGTAACTGGAGCACCAGTGGTACGATATCTCAGCCTCCAATTAGATGCCTGCCTATCCTGGAAAACACACTTACAGTGTCCGCACGAATACGGAAACTTATTTTTCTATTTAAAAAGCTAAGAGCAAACAGCGAAATCCTTAAGATGGTTTACTCGGCACTAGCCGAATCAGAGCCGAGTTATTGCATCACTGACTTGGGGGGGGCTACCAAGACCGAGATTATACAGGTTGTACGAGCCCAGAGAGCCGTAATTAAAGTCATTCTTAAAAGATCTTTTAGATTCCCAACGCGACAACTCTACAGGGACTTTAAAACACCAACGGTTCGACAACTATACATACTACGCGCAGTCATGCGAAAACACGCGACTCTTCCATACAGCGTAAATAACAGCCCGACAGTAAAAAGAAGACACAAACCGGCTTGACCCACAATTCATACAAAAACTACATTTGCTAGACGTCACTACCCCTACCTAAGTGCCCTTATATACAATAAAATACATAAAAAACTTAACATACATGCACTAAACTCACACATGTGTAAAAAAATAACTAAGGAATTCCTTCTCACCCTAGATTATGATGAAACAGAAGCACTGATGAAACCCCTATACAAATAAATCATTATTATTATCACGAACACTTGCACACCCACAGACACCCCAAATCACCTTCCCTCCCTACACACACACGACACACATCACACACTCAATACAAACATAACACACTCATACACGCATCACACACTCTTACACGTCCCCAATTACACCACAGCACACGCATTTACTTACACACTATTGCTGCTGTTACACGTTTTAGCTTCCCGAATTTTGTAATATAATCTTACGGACGAATGGATGGCCCCTATAACACAGGATTTTCCTAGCATCGGGGTCATTATTCACAAAAATTGAGCATAATTGTGATAACATGATAATGTAACATGCATTGTATTTCTTCTTTTTGCCAAATAAAAATTATTATTATTATTATATACACTATGATTTTATTGTATTTTATTAATATATATTTTATTATGACAGCTTTGACAACGGCGTTTAATACGTCGCCATGACAACTTTTCTTTCAAATCCTTAACAGCCTATAACTTTTTAGCTGATTATACATTCATACTTCTCCAAAATTAATCTTGGCCACTAACAAATCTCAAATTCATATTATATACATGATATTATTCTACGAGTTGACTTGATAAATCCACGCAATGCGAGGATCAGTTCCCGTTTCGCCTCTAAAGCGAATACATCAGATAAGCCTGATACTCCAGGGCCACCTATCCCAGGAACACCCAGCGTGCCTCTCCTAAAGGCTCCGGTACCTGACGGACTCTCCCTACGCCTCCGTCCTCCGTGAAGGCCTCCAGTAACAGTCGGACCGCCGGCGCGCTTCGGCGGAGGACTCCGAAGACCCTCCTGTACCTACGGGTATCCTCCGTGCGGCACACGCACCAGCACCTGCCCTCACCTGCGCCTGCCTCGCGTCGGTCTACCTCTTCAGCTCCAGCTGCACCTCCACCTCAGCCTTCTCAACCCACCTATCGCGCATCGTCATACACCCACCTCCAGATTATACACACCATTCATCTCCATCCTTACCTTGTAAATAAATCTTTAATTGATTTCTACCTCCCTTTCTTTAACTTAATTACCTTTGACTTTAAAGTTAAAAGTCCAAAGTCGCTACATGACATTGGTTCTAAAGTATTTTTTTTTTGTATTATGAACTTTAACAGCAGTCGGAATAAAGTTCAAAATATAAAATTGGCTCGAAGGTTTAAACTTGGACTAAAGTTACTCATTCTGAAACTTTATTCATTCTAAAATTTATTTCGAACCTACCTACATAAATCTGAAGAGCCTTTCGTATTATTTTATCCATATTGTTTAATGATCCATTCTTCTATACAGAATTATAAGGGGTATGAAAAGGTACTTTTTTCCTGGAATTAATAACACATAAATTTTACTAACCTATTTATTTACAATACACATATATAGGATTACACATAAATTACTACACATAGATACTACTTCTATTCTACTTCCTACATTTCCTACTAATATGATATATATATATACACGAATACTTATCCTACTAATTTGAAAGTTTGTATGGATGGATGAATGGTTGGATATTTGTCACGCAAAAACTACTGAACGGATTTCGATGAAATTTGGCAGACAGACAGTTTTTAACCAGGATTAACACAAGATACTTTAATCCCGATATTCTCACGGGATGGAAACGGGATATGCGAGTGAAACCGCGGGGCGGGGTATAATGATATTATTATACAATTATTCTAGGTAACTTTTAACTATTATCTATACACACATCAAAAGTGCCTAGGTGCACGTTAACCTGATTTGAAATAACTCCTATGGATCCATTTTTTTGTAAATTTAGTCAGTAAAAAGGGGTTTTTTTAGGATTTTGGGCCATAAGATGAAAATCTTTTGTCAAGTCGTATTCCACCACATGGAAAGGAGGACGAGCTCGCATTACTGATAATGACCGCGATGATGTTGTGTGTAACGAGGCTCCATAGCTCTTCAGAGATTTATTTATTTATTTATTTATTTATTCATTAGGGACAAAAAACAGTTACATGCAAGTTATACAATAAATACTTATCTTAAGATTATAAACATGTAACCCACAACATTGTCCACATATTAATAAAAAAATAATAATAAGAAGTAAAAGACAAAACGTATACAAAAACAAATATGTGTGTGCCTGTGTGGTCAAAACATAATTAAATTTAAATAGCTTCCTTTAACAATACTCCATTTTAGACAGTATATCTATAGCCCTTTTCTTAAACAGTTGGCTTGAAATTGTGAATATGTCCAATTCCATGAAATAATTGTTGTATGTCTCTACAAGGCGACGAAGGGGTGCACGTTTCCCGGCGTTGGTTTTGCACATATCTGTATGGAACAGTCGAGGCACACGCGCACCCCGTTGGATAACAGTTCTAGGCACTATGTAGCGTAGTTTATTCACTAAGTGAGGACAGTCAAAACTATTGTTACATAAGCCATGCAGTGTCATTACGCCCAGAAGAAATCGCCTGGACTTCAAACTCAGAATGCCGTAACGATCAAGTAACTGAACATAACCAACCTTCGAGTGACGGCATTTATAGTTCAAGGAACGCAGGAACTTTTTCTGTACCATTTCTATTTGAAAGCTGTATTTATCATAGAAAGGGTTCCAAATCTGGACAGCGTACTCCAATTGGGACCGTATCAATGTTTTGTATAACAATAAGAACGTAGAGGGCCGCACAAAGTCACTCGATGATCTCATAACGAAACCGTACATCCGAAATGCTTTGTTTACTACATTATCGACGTGTGTGTCGAAGTGTAAACGTGAATCTAGTATGACACCCAAGTCACGAACCGATATGACATTATCTAACCGTGTGTTATTAATACAATAATTGAATGTAATTTTATTCCTATTTTTGGTGAATGAGATGGTATGACATTTAGGAAGACTTAAAAAAAGTTTGTTTTTTGCACAATATGCATGAAGCCTGTCGAGGTCGTCTTGTAGGAGTTTGCAATCTTGAATATTTTTACAGGTTCTATAGATTTTAATATCATCTGCGTACATTAAGAAGTTAGAGTTTAAAAAACAATTACTAATATCATTAATAAATATGACAAAAAGGAGAGGGCCCAGAATGGATCCCTGTGGGACACCAGACTTGACCACAACCGGGTCTGACTCGTAACCATTAATCACAACTTTTTGCGTCCGATTATGAATATATGAGACAAACCATCTAAGCAAATTACCACGTATCCCGTTATAAGCAATTTTTTCCAGAAGCAATACATGATCCACCTTATCAAAAGCCTTCTGAAAGTCGGTATACACAGCATCCACTTGAGTTCTATGGTCCATGTTTTCAAATAAATAGTTTGTAAATGCTAGTAAATTAGTCGTGGTCGAGCGTCGTTTGACAAAACCATGTTGTTCGGGTAAAATAAGCTGATGAATGTGGGGATATGTGGCACCGTGTACAAGACTCTCAAAAACTTTAGACAATGTAGAAAGGATTGAGATGGGGCGGTAATTCTCGACATTGTTCTTGTCGCCAGACTTATAAACAGGAGTTATGAATGCACGCTTCCAAATTGCGGGGAAAAAGCCCTCATGCAAACATTTATTAAAAAGTATATGTAAAGGGGCACACAAGCTTTCACAAGTCCTTATAAAGAAGCTGGGTGGTAAACCGTCAGGTCCCGCCCCCTTAGAGGAATCCAAAGACTTGAGTGTCGTGCGTACAACTTCTGTGGATAGATAGATGTCGGATATGCAAGGGGAATTATTTGAATAGTTATTAGATGGTTGCCACTTGATAGGATCCAAAGTAGAAGGTTCATAGACGGAAGAAAAGAAGGAAGAAAATAAATTACTAATGTCTATGGGATCATCTTTAGAAACATTACCGAGATTCATAATGGCCGGGTAATTAGCTTTTCCTTTTTTAGAAGAGACATAAGACCAGAAATGCTTTATATTCTTAGGAATGCTATCTTCAACCGATTTTATGTAATTCCTAAAGCATTGCAATGAGTCTCTGTGGAAAAGTTTACGATAGTTAGAGAATCTCAGATAGTCCGACTGATTGTTGTACTTCTTCCACTTTATCCAAGCACGCTCCTTTGCTTTGAAGACTCGTATAAGAGAGGGTGTAAACCAGGTAGGGAAACCAGACTTTCTCGTTCTTGTCAACGGTACATTTGACTTAATAATACAATACAAAGTCTCGTAGAAAATGTTGACAGCTTGATCAGAATCAAGATGAGAAAGCACCAAATCCCATTTGATGTTACCCAGTTCACAATTTATGCTCTCGTAGTTAGCTTTATAGAAGTTATGTCTACGGACCGCGTGGTATTTTAATGGAGTATACTGAGAATTCAGACAAGTCAAGACAGAAAATACCGGATGATGACTATCGGGGTCGAGTAAAGCATTACATGGTATAGATTGACAGCTGACATTTGAGATAAACAGATCTAATATTCGGCCTAATTTATTCTTCGTAATATTAAACTGAGATCCATCAATTATATTAATGAAATTCAATAACATTCGTCCGATTGAGTTCGTAGCTTGTGTGATTGCGTGATTCCCTTGGTTAATCCAGCCGACGTCAGGTAGGTTAAAATCACCAGTAATAAAGTAAGAGTCGGTGGCAGGATTGTTAACCAAACTTTGTAGCATGTCTAGGTAATGTGTGTATGAGTCTTCACTCGTACGAGGTGGTATGTACGAGGCACTGATGATGTGGCGTTTATTATATTGGGAAGCAGGTAGCTGGACGATAATTTGCTCAACTTCTGTAGAGACGAATTGTAACGGTAACTTGCTAGGGCGTAAATCCCTAAGAACAGCTATTAAAACTCCCCCTCCGTCACCTTTATTCGTTGCAGAACGATCACGATCGCGTCTGAAGACCACGTAGCGATCGTCAATAAATTCGCTATCCTGGATGCTGGGAATCAGCCACGTTTCCGTCAGTATGATGACGTCATATGAACATGCCAATATATTCATGTATAATGTGTGCAACTTTGTGCGGACCCCTCTACAGTTCTGGTAATAAATTGCAATGTTATTAATAGCCATCGATGCTTATAATTTTACGGTAATAGTGGTATTGAATTAAAATAAATAGTGTTATTGAAAAGGCAACTCTAAGTCTGAAGTACAGTGCATTAAAACTATAATATAAAAGTTTATGAGTACACTTAGGCAACAAAATATAAATTTGCAATGACACGCAATTACGAAATTGGAGGAAAAGCGACATTAAAAATATAATAAACAGCACACAGCAAGAAAACAAGCAAATATAACAAGTTGGAAAAGGACAACAACAGCCACATATCTCTGAGAAAACATAGATTACATAGACTAAAACACGTTCCACACACAGAAGCAAAGAGCAAAAATATGACTCAGTTCTAAAAAATAAAATAACAGTGCATTTCAAGTCGTTACATTGTGTTCTCGGCCATCTCACTAGCTGCGGTACCGGACTTATTGCTAGCGATGATCCTTTTAAGATCTTCTGTGGATCGAATCGCAAACGACTTATCTCCATCCCGCTCACGCACAAGTATCGTCGAGTTTCTGACCCATACATACTTGAAACCTTTCTTCTTGGCAAGTACTTTGGCCTCCCGAAACAAAGCCTTATTTTTAAGAGTCAAATGTTCATTAACGTAGATGGGAATAGTATTAGCGCCTGCAATTCCTATTTGGTCCGACTTGAGACTCTTCGCATTCCGGTAGGCGCTTAGCAAGTTGTCCCGAATATTCCGCGATCCGAATTTAACAATAATGTTCTTCGGTGTGTTATCCTGTTGCTGCGCATGTGGAACACGATGGATGGAAATAATTTCATTTTGTGGCACAGGTGACTTAATGGCTTTACCTATAGACTCCATAATAGTAACTAGGTTTTCATTGCGTTTTTCGGGTACATTGCAAATCTCAATGTTTAACTGACGCGCCTGCTGTTCCATGGCATCAATTTTGGCTTCAAGGATAGCTACCTTGTGTTCGCAATTATTGTTGTCCAATTCATGAAAGCGCTTCATACAATCCTTATGTTCCGACTCCATGGTGCTCAAGCGAGACTTCATATCCTCAAACTCGGCATTGAAAAATTTAATTGATTTTTCAATCTCGGCATTCGATTTTTGGATGGAAAGATTCTGTTGTCGTAATTCCGAAACATCTGCGACTAACTTACCAAGTACTTTATCCTGGTCGGCCTTCCAAGACTGCAGCATACTCTTCAATTCCTCGAATCCGTCCAATTGCGAAACCATGCAGCTATCGTCGGTACGAAATCTTTTGTTACTCTGTCTTATGGTAATATTTGCCGGATCACAGATGTTACTTTCCGGGGCCGCAATGGAGGAAGGAGAAGAAAGGTCAGGCTCCGAACGCGTTTCCTGTAGAACGCGGGCATTTGGGGAGCCCTGTGGGGGTGATCGAATCATGCGAGGCATGGTTTACTAAACGTTTTGCAATCCGTGAGACAGCAACAATGAAGGCATAAAAACAAAAACAATAATAACAATAGAGGTCAGTCGGCTGGGCAGCTGATAGAGTACACCCAATTTGCTTCAATCCGTAACTGATGAGTTGGTCCGGGGCGCACAGGCGCCAGTCCAAAGCTCCGTGCGTCGAGAAGTCGCGGGTTCGCACCTCGCCAACTGCAGAACTTTTTGTATGTTTTTCGATGAAGATTTTGAGTTAGACTCACGAAGTAGGAGCTGCCTGAGATCTTCTATCCCACTCGAGCTCCGCCCACTGGGCGTAGACCACTCGTATAAACACTTCAAGAGCGACAAGGAATTGCAAAATAGAGCAACAGCCAATGAGAGCACATAAGGTCACACACAAAATTAAAAATCACAGCACGGTGCGCACACGTCCGTCCGCTTCTGAGTACGAGAGAGATAAGCGATCAAACCATAAGAAATCGCTAATATGAACGTCCTACCATGGCCTGCTCAATCGCCAGACTTGATTCCCATTCAGCACGCATGGGATATACTTCAAAACAAAGGTCTGCCAAATATGGATGCCAATTTTTTTTAAAAATACATTTGTTCTTACATATAGGCTAAATTGATAGAATAATCTACATTCTATATTACAAATTCACATATATTAAATATTCACCCTGTAAGAATGAATTA
Source organism: Apamea monoglypha (assembly GCA_911387795.2). Taxonomy (NCBI): domain Eukaryota; kingdom Metazoa; phylum Arthropoda; class Insecta; order Lepidoptera; family Noctuidae; genus Apamea; species Apamea monoglypha. The sequence goes on along the minus strand of OU426914.1, from coordinate 26,607,048 downwards.
AATATAATTAATTTTGGTCTAATACAATCTAATTTAACATGTTTCATATATAAAATCTAGATATGCAGGAGTGCTCTTTAAGAGAAAACGCGTCTGAGATATATATATGTATATATTTAGTATATAACAGTCCATAGATTTTATCGCAAGAAATGATTACAAAATATGATTATTATTTTATATATAAATATATATTTATATTATAACAGTCCATTAATTTTATCGAAAGAAATGGTTATAAAATATAATAATTATTATAAATATATATATTATAACAGTCCATAGATTTTATCGAAAGCATTGATTACAAAATATGATTCTATGCATAATTAGAAAGGTACATATTTCATAATATGCACTTTTCTTTGACTAATAATAACATTTATAACTTTTATTAACCTATTTATTTACAATACACATAGACGGGGCTATAAAGACGTAGGTCCGTATTGCAAAAGGAAACTCAAGAATGTAAATTTTTGTTTTTTTGTAAGTTTATCAGCGCTTTCGAATTTACTAGTGTTGTAGAATTGAAGTGTTAATATCAAAATAGATATATTTTTAGAAGATTATTAAAATACATAATTTATTCAACAGTGATTCAAAGAATTTAGAATTTATATAAGCATGTTTTTTCTAATGGGTCGGTATATATTTTTTTCATACCTTTTTATAGTGATAAAAAGATCAATAAAATTGTCAAACTAATTAATAGAAACGTACAAACCTACGAAACAAACCACCGACATTTTTAATTTCATTTTATCTTATTTAAAGTAGGTACAACTCTACCAGGTTCTTTTGGCGCGCTTCATAATCGGAACTGAAACCACCATTTCTGTAAAAAAAAACCAAAAGCAGCACTCTGCAAAGGTTTAACTACAATAAATGTGGGATTGTATTGGGACTGACAAAAAAAACCTGATTTTCTAAATATTTGGGATCTTATGGTGCATTTTAATATTTCTTATTCGAAGGATAAGAAACATTAAAATGCTAAAGATCAGATCAAAGTTGGTAAATAAAATAAACCGTAAACGAAAACAGGCTGATGACGATACACATCTCTGAGGAATTTTCTGTAATACGGACCTTTTTTTTTTTGGGTTTAAGATATTCAAAAATCTAATCTACAATTCTGTATAATAAATTCGCACACCTTGTAGGAATAGGTTTGATATAATTTTTAATACATTATACAAAGAATGTTATTTCCTAGTGGGAGTTATGGGTGGAGTTATAGGAGCGTAATTTTCTTATGTTCAATTTGTTCGGTTTGTTTTCTTTGATGTCCAGAATAAAATATATTTATTTCTATTATTTTTAGTTATTAAGGACTAACATAGGCTAAGCTATCTTTGTTTCTAACACTATAGACCATTGTAGTCTGAATGAATAAAGATTATTATTATTCTTTTTTTAGTGTTTTCTCTTTTTAGCTCTTTGCAACATTTACGGACCAAAGTCAAGTAAACACATCGTGTGGTGTGTATCTTAAAGATGTGTTGTGATGAGGACCTATTTGCAAATAGGTCCTCATCACAACACATTTAGAACTTTCTACAAGCTTTTTGTAGGGCTATGGCTAAAGGCTATGGAGAAGGTGATTTGGGATGACGGCTGTTGTGGAGAGGACAGTAGGTGAGGTGAGGTAGCTACTTCATGTAAATTACTTTATTTATTGTATCTTTATTATTATTATTATTATTGAGTAGTAAGATTATCTACGTATATTAATATTATTATTTTTTTCTTATATTATATAAAATTTAGAATGTTGAACGCTCCTTAACAACAAACGAATCGTAGATAAATACTCTTTTTAGAATATAAACAGCTCATAGATTTTTCAAAAGAAATTATTATATAAGTACCTATATAGGTAGTATATAATGCAACAACCATTGAGTATTTATATTTACCATTGAATAAATAGGTAATAGTTACACACGAAAATATTTCCATAAATCCTTTTGAAATTCGTTGTTCAGTGAGAGCTCATCTTACTTAATGTTGATCGCCTTTCGGAGCCTCCTGCTGACGCCCAGTGTACCTTTTGAGCACGCATCCTGTAACTGAAAAGCCAAAAGATTTATGTTAAACATAGGCGCCTATTATCTGAAAATATATTAATGCACACTGACACATTGACAGTCAAGCTTCATTTAATTGCAACACTAGCTGACCCGACAGACGTTGTCTCATCCAAATTTCAATAGCACATACAAAAATCCCATACAAAAAGGACGTTCAGTTTGTCCCGATTTTGATAAATTTTCGGGAAACTTTTTTCTTTTCATAAAAACCTTATCTTCATGGGCGTACAGTCGCTTGGCAGCATTATCTGACCCACCCTAAAAACAAACGAATTTGGACCCTCTGCCTGTAACATTAAGGTTTATTCAATTTATATGAGCTTATCAGACGGCGCTCGTGCAACATTGTCGGAGCCACCGGCATTATACATATATCATTTTGTTAAGCTATTTTAATCATTATCCCGTTGACATTAAAGTTGAAAAGCTTTTAAGTCACACTACATAATTAGAACCCAATCTTTAATTTCGCATATTCCCTACAAGTTCTTGTGGCTTAGCGGTTTGATGCTGGATTGGCGACGAACACATTGTGGGTTCGAAAACACAGTCCACCTATTATGAGTTTCTTTTTTAATTTGTTTTCATTTCTACAATATTGCCTGCATTATTAAAGAACGACCAATATGATTTACGCCTAATAACTTATCTTGTAAACAGGTGGGTAAATTAAAAAACTTTAAGTTCACAGAATTTATATTTACCAAGAATGGTTGGATACGAAGTAAAACATATATTTGCTTCGTGAGGTAGATAATAAATTAATTTATGTGACAAAAGTTAAACTACCTAATAGCAGTAACTGCGCACACACATTTGTAAATCGTTTCACATAAGCAATTTGGTGTAAAAAAGCATCATGTCGCAACTTAATGACTACACCGAACAAAAAATCATATTTTTACATGAGCAGAATGTTGGAATTAGAGAGATTGGTCGTCGACTTAATATATAGCAGTAAGTGTTTTTATACCTATTTTATTTTATTGATTGTGATTAATGAACTCGTAGTTGGCTATTTTACCACTACATTCACTCCTTACAAGTTACATACACGGTTCCAAAAATGTTTTTTTTTTTTGTTTTAGAGAAATACGGTCAGACTATGGCTAAAACGTTATGGAGACAATGGAGATATTCAGCGTATTCGTCCAGGAGCAAAAGCCATTAAGTATAGTCCCGTATTCGAACGCCACCGGGCCCGGCCCCGGGGCCGGTTTCAAGCCCTGTTGAAAATCAATTTTTGCCCATTCGTGTAACCGCAATAAACCACAATATTTCAGAGGAAACAATGAGAAGGCATTTATACGCTGCTGAGATAAGGAATTATAAACCAGCACAGAAAATTGCATTGACACCTGCTCATCGCGAAGAAAGGGTTCGTTTTGCCCAGGAATATTTAAATGGCAAAGATTTGTGTTGGAATATGGTGCGCGGTATGCGTAGCCGCTTACAGCAAGTTATAGCAGGGGACTACTAATTATGTAATCTAGTAGGTATTTTTAAACACACCATGTAAGTAAATGCTCAATGGATTGATTGTTAAACCATTAAAATGTTGCAGATTATAGTGATGTTATTGTTATAAATAGATTTTTTCTATTTAAATATCATGTTTATTCACTACATATAGGCAGCTATAAATCTGTAAAGCATTTCACAGATGAATTCATTTTCTCGATAACAAACTTTTAAGCATAAGCACGCCTTTTTTAATGTTTATAAATGGTTAGATTTGATTATGGCATACTAATATAAAATGTCTATTAATTTGAATATATATGAGCATTTACTTACTTTATCTTACCTAAGTGTTTTAATGAAATAATAAACATTTTAAACTTGCAATTGTTTACTTTTATTCCTATACAACCTACCCGTTTAAAAAGACAAGACCCTACGTCGTCCATTAAAGAAATGTTTTTTACATTTCTTTAGTGTAATAAAATAATTAAAAAAAAAAACAGCTGAGCAAAAAGATATATTTAGGTTAAACTTGGTTTCGAACTTAGACAACGATGAACACCGCACTACCCCTTATTGACCACAAGACCAACTCAACTCTTATAAGCCACATTGAAATTTGATCTTAGTTGTAATACTAGACGCATATTCTAAAGAATTTGAACCATATAGTATACTTGATAAAGTTTATTCTTGCACAGCACAAGCAGCTAACCTTCTCCTGGTGCAAATAGATTATTTTGTATTTTAAATAATCACTCCATTGAGACATGATAATAAAAAAACGACCTATAAAATAGAAAATAAAAAATTGTAAAGAGACGTTGTTTTTGCAATTTAGTAAGGCAAGGTAAAACATGTTTGCGCGTAGTCACTGCATACCCTTAGTTGCTTTTGAATACCAGTTTTATAATGAATACGAATATTTATTTTTCAACTACCCACTTATTACAAGTTATGCGAAAATATTACCATTTTAGAAAGTTTATGTTTGAAGATTATCCGTCTATAGTTCTTTACAATAATACATGAAATAGTTTTGGAATACATTCTAAATTAAAAGCAAAACAATATCTTCGTCACAGGATTTGATCTCGCAACTTGTTCATCTCAGTCTTATACACAGACCACGAGACCAGGATTACTTGAACACAACCCTTAAAATAAGCTATTACACTAATTATATTATAACAAGTAGTTGTAACATATAACCTAATGGTAACGTTATAAAGATCAAATTTGCATGTCTGTGTTATTATTGTAATTCTTGGTTGAGTCTTCGTGCACTTGTCTGATAAGCTGATATAAATTGAATAAACCTTAATGTTACAGGCAGAGGGTCCAAATTCGTTTGTTTTTAGGGTGGGTCAGATAATGTTGCCAAGCGACTGTACCATGAGGAGGTAGGTCACATGACCCAATAACTCCCTACCCTTGACATGGATTGTCACCTCTGGGCCCTTCCTGTCTTTCATACATTACATAGGTATAGCTAGTAAATTACATACCTATGCCTAAGTATGTAGTACCATTCACTTTTAACAATCGTTTAGGAGTTTGAGTACTTTATGCGGTCTTCCCAAATGTCCTTTCTTTCGAATTGTACGACGAGTCATCGAGCTCCTTAAGTTTTGAGTTGAGCTACACGATTACCGACAAATATTAATATTAATACACGCACTGACTGGACCGGTCCACTCAAATCTGTGTGGTTCTTTCCTCAAACGGCCATCTCAGACACTAATCCGCATGGTTCTCATATGACCTGACCAAGATTATGTCTGGAATTTATAAGAGACTGTGACCTATGAGTTTGTTTCGGCCTTTCTTCTCAGAGTAGTCGGATACCGGAGCCGAACCAATTTCATTTTAAAAGGCACTTATATAAAGCGGCAATTTTTTATTGTAGGTAGTTTTGGTAAAATATAAGTAATGCATGTTTATTAACAAGTTCGGCAGTAAGAACTGACCAGTAAACTGAATAAAAACCGGCCAAGTGCATGTCGGACGCATAATTAAGGGTTTCCGTAGTTGGAATGAATTCATCCCAAGAACAAACTTAACTTTGTAGTTGAAAAAATGTTCTCCCATATACAGTAGCCTCCAAAAGTTAGTTGACATTTTTCCTTTTCACCTGTGATTTCACCACATATACACAAAATACACATACATAATCAGCCTATAATGTTCCCACTGCTGGGACACAGTCCTCCTCTCGATGAGAGGTGCCATCACATATTGATTTAAAATAAAAAATATCAGGTTATCCTGAGGGATTACTTAATTATTTTTTATGATCCGTCATAGGTTGACTTAAATTCAATAAAAATGTAATAGTGTGCAGTTCAAACATCTGAATAACTAGAATTTTAAATCATAATGTGGCGTGTCACAGCTGAAGTGGAAAAATGTCAACTAACTTTTAGAGGCCACTGTCTGTACGTTACGGTCAATTCTCCAACTGCAAATGTAAGTTTGTAATCGCATAGAAATACTTTAGACTTTTTCCGTTACATACTTGTGCTGCAGTGGCGTGCATTGCATAAAATCATATAAGCAGTGCCTACCTCGATAAATCACCATAAGCCTGTCAATTACATTTTAGTGTGTGTACCCCACAATTAAGAAACTCACAAAATTATCATATCTAACAAAAACAAAATCTTCATACAAACACGCACGGCAGTAGGCAGTCGCCCGACGGCCTACTCGGGTCCCATACCATTCGAAAATTGTCATTGCTCTGTGCTCGTTAAGTTGAAATTAAATTCCTGCCTACCTATTTTGAAAACCAATGCACGCCACTGTTGTGCTCTCCGTATTTTACGATTTGTTGCCAATGGGAAGTTACCTTAAAGGTTTTAATTTATTTGCAAGTACCAAAGTATGTCGCAAAAGTGGCCGTACTTTTTTATTGTGTTGACATAGAAGCTTGTTTTATTAGAACTCCAAGGGACCGTAGACGTATTTGATATTAATTTCAACTTGATACCTCCACGCTTTCCTGAGAAAAGGGGATAAGGGTAAAGTCAGACAGATAGAGGGACAACGAAGTGATCCTTTAAGGATTCCGTTTTTCCTTTTGAGGTACACAACCCTAATAATGACTCACATATTTAAAGGGGTATTTAAATAAATATTAATAAACAGTAAAATGGCTTAACGGAAGCCGAATTAGTCGGTAAAAATCTAACTTGGAAATAGAACGAGTCACATTTCTAATCTAACCATTTTTTTTGGGGTGCCTGGCTTAGCTACTGCGATCGGCTCGCGCGGTAACAGATCCAACCTAAGCCATGAACTGCCAAACTATTTACCTAACTGCCCATTCCAACATTTTTACTATTTCTGCTATTCCATTTTTTCTTTCCTTACTGTCACACGATCATAATAACCTCCCCAATGTATAAATAACAGTTGTAAAACCCCATTTTAAAACATATTTTTTTTTAATCAACAGAAATAAATACTTATAATATACTATTTACAGGTAATTCTTGAAACCTGAGTAAGCCCCTTTCAAGATTTGCGAAGTACCTACTTACTCGATTACTACCCTTACGGCCGAACCCAATAACCTATTTTCAGTTAAAGACAGATCGCTACTGAGGATAGCCAGTATAATCATATCATCTGCCTAGCCTTTTCTCAACTATGTTGGGGTCGGCGTCCAGTCTAACCGGATGCAGCTGAATACCAGTATTTTACATGGAGCGCCTGCCTATCTGACCTCCACAACCTAGTTACTGAGTAATACGATACCCCTTGGTAAGACTGGTTGTCAGACTTTCCGGCTTCTGACGACTCGTAACGACTGTCAAAGATCCACGAATGACAGCCGGGACCAACAGTTTAACGTGCTTTCCGAGGTACGGAGGGGTTTTGGTATGTAAAGATGGTCACCCATCCACGGACCAACCGTGACAAGAGTAGCTTAACCTGTTCGATCGAATTGTGCGGCTGTTATTTCTTAGCTACAAGCCCCTCTAGCCAGTATAATCATATCTGTCCTTGAATGTCGTCCCACAATCATCAATAAAAACTTACGTTTTGGCTTAGGATGATTCGGGCGTTTTGGCTTAATTTGCCGCGGCGGCAGCGGCGGCGGCGCGTCGGTATCCACAATCTGTAGGCAGAGGATTACATGTTATTCGACGATTACGAGTATTAAGACAAATAAAAAAAAATAAAAAGTAAAATTATATTACCCTATTTTGGTCAACTGGTTTCTTGAGACGGATAATTTTACTTGAAATGCTTAGTAGAAGCCTCGTTAGTGTTATAAGGTTAGCGTAAGGGTGCGTCCAGATTATGTTATATAACACAAACTTTTGTTATATAACACGTCCACATAATTTAACATTGCTAACGTCTTTAAAGAAACTTGTTATATGATTGTTTTGTAAAATGTTATTTTGTATAGTGTGGGTGGACACACCTTAGCTGACTAAATGTAGGTGTATCTGCTACACCTCTGGCTACCGCTTCGAGGACTACGGGCATGATGTTATGTCGTTCACGTAACCTAGGACACTCTCTGGATCCAAACAGATCCATCCATTCGTTGAAGTATAGGCGGTATTGTAAACCACACGCCCATGGTAATAATTATAGCCTGTTTTAGAAATCTCTGGTGAAAATGTAAACAAGAAAACTAAAACTTGTGGATGCCAATTTATAATGTCGCTTAGAAATTGAGAGCTTTGATTTAGTCATTTTAAAACTTAAGCCTGTAATCTTAATTTTAAATCATAAGGATGTTTGACAATAACCTTAATTTTCGTCGATGATTTTTCAAACACAATTTAATATCTAATGCTATTCAAACAATAATTGTTGGAAGAAGGTGGTGAGACATAAAGGTGAAAACTTCTAAATATAGTTGTATTTGTTACGAATTCCCTTTAGTGAGTGATTGCGTATGAATTTAACCTGAACATGGTTTGTTTACATTTTCATCGGATACTTTTGGAACTGACCATAGACAATGACAGTGCCTTTATGTCGTAAAAGTAAACGTAGCTTTCGTAGTTTCCCCTATGGGTTGACCATAAAAACTCAGTGATTTTTTAATCAACTGTTCTGGCCAGATTTTGACGACGTCATAACTAAAACCGGCCTCAAGTCCTGTGAAGTAAAGCTTTGATTTAATTTCTTGTGTCCACCCTCCGTAGGTGTGTACTTTTTTATTATTTACGCTTTAAAATAATACATTTTATATTTTTTTGCATAATTTGAAGCCGAGTATTAGGGCCGGTCGTTTCAAACGGTTGGTTAACGTAACATACGTACGTTAAATAATAATGATTACGTAATCGTAACTATTACTATAATGTTGTAATTGTAATTTGAAACGTTTTTTGGTTTGACGACGATTAGCGCCATTTTTGACGTATACGTGTGCGTCAAGTGGACGTGAAACAACCCGCCCAAAAATACGGATACTTTAAAAATATAAATTAACATGTCAGATAAAATGTTTGAAACGTCAATTTGCAGGGACCAATGTTTATGGCCGATATTTCTCAATCGAATAATGTTAGGGACAACGAAATTTCATATACCTAAAGTAAATTACCATGATTGCTTCCACAGTTAAATGTCATTGTATTCTGTAAATATTATCTAGGTGTACGGTTCCAAAGAAGCAACCCCGTACCAGGCAAACAAAGTCGGTTTGCAGTTGTTTCCCAATGGATCCCTTTGCATACGGAACCTTAAAATCTATCATAACTATATAGGTATTGTTTTAAAACATATCCACATCACGATCTCTATGGCTACGTAAGCACTGACAGCTGGCTTGCATAACGCCTAGAGCCTAGCGAGTCACCTTGCGAGTAGCAAAATGAAACGAACGCTCTAGAATTTTCGCAACCGGCCGCACTGCGCGCTCAGCGCATTCGCAAGTCGCCTAGCGTGCATGTAACGCCCCCCTGTCAATGTCATTCAGGCGCGTAAAAACCTTGTAGCACTGTACGTTGATAATGCGCCGTTAAATACAATCGGGTGTGGATGGTGCGATACCTATATACACAAATGTAGTATCTTTTAAAGACATTCTTTTTAAGGGAGGCATTACCACCATTGCGCGGTGCTAATGACTTCGCTAAAAAGATTCGTCTTTATGACGCCGTTGAATAGCTTTATTGCAATACATATGTTTTATAAGACGTTATACAAGTTATTAAGTTACAAAAATACAGCACTATTTAGCTAGATTAATTTATTTAATAAAAATTTGCACGATTTAGTTTGTTCAATTCCATTTTAGTCCATAGGGACCAACATGGAGACTGCTTTGACAATGTCTCCGTTGGTTTTCTGTAGTTGCTCGTGGCACTTGTCGAAGGTGACGTCAGAGCCCACCGACACCTTCACACGCACTAACTTGATGGCGTTGTGAACGTTCCAGCCGCTCAACTCCAAGGCTTCTAAACACTGCGACTGATTCGCCTGAGGATTACAAACAAGTTATATTAAAATCACATATAGGTAGGTATTTAGATCAAACGACGAAAGCTTGACACAGTAAGCATATGGGAGTGCTCAACAGCAAACAAAATAAAAATAATAAGAAACTATTTTTTTTAAATGCGAGATTACAAGAGATGTTCCAAAGTAAATATCACAATCTTTACAAATATTGTAAAGAAAGAAAATTAATTTTGCGAGTTTTTGTTTGGGGGGTAATCCCCGGAACCACAGCTCCTATTTGACAATAATTTATTTCACCATTTGAAAGGTACATTATTGCAGATAGACATAGGCTATATATTAGAGGAATATACAAGAAGAAGTACTTAATAATACTAATTAAATACTATATTGAATTCATGCAAGCGTAATACTTTTTGTTAGGTTACTGTTCAGAACTTGCGCACGTGTCATGAATAGAATATCATCATGTATAATCACATTTATGTAAATTGCATCCGTGCGAAGCCGGGGCGGGTCGCTAGTAAGTACTTTATATAATATAAAAACAAAACAACCGATAAAAAAAACACTACATAGCGAAAAATGACTTTCTTTTCGGAAGTCGTATACAACAGCGACAGGCGTTTTATAACATCGTCAACATACACAAAGTGGATTAAATACGTAATATTGAAGCTGATTCAAAAACTACAAAAGCAAACGTAATAAAATCCATATGGGACAACCGCGCGAGCTTCCCTACCAAATGAAAAATCGATCCACAATTGAAGAATATATCGATGAACTTACATAAAAAAATACATACTGACGAACATAGACTCTCCTCCTCTTATGAAGTCGGTTAAATAAAACATGGAACTAAATTAAAAGGGAACATCATAGTGTATACCATCGGAATGTTCATGGATGTCTAGTTTTAGAAAAAAATGGTTTTGTAATTCATCGTCTCTGTCACGAAGTGTGAAAATCTCTATTTAATGTCTACATATATTAGAATCGATTTTCTATATACAAGCTAACGAGGGCAAAAAAACAAAGAAACCAATAAAATAACTGCATTGGATACAACACTGATTATTCAAGATGACCCAAAAGAAAATATGTATTTGATTAGCTCACTGCGTGAGGCAAATCTGAATGACGCATGCGGAGCGCATGTTATCTGTGACCAGTTTTAGCAACTTAGGCCCTTATAGAACTGATGCGCGTATGCTATACACATATTCAGGTCGGTAGTATTTGTTGAACAACCAAGCCATCCCGGAGCAACACTGCCTAATCGGTTTTCATTCCGAATTCCGTTCGGCATCTACCTTCGCTTAACCATGTTCAGGTCAGGCTTTTTCCCGAACATACAGCATGATTCTAGCGTAGAAATTTTTAAAACAAGATTTTAAGGAAGGTTTTTCAGAATCATGCACTAAATCTATGGTAACAGATTGCCCATCGATGTCCCTGCCACCATGCCATCCTATATTTATTCTATTAACATTCATGTTCACGGCAGCATTCATATTAATTAGTAAATATGTCCTATAACATAAAAAAAACATAGTCAACCTATAATGTTCCAACTGCCGGGAAACAGGTATGTCCTAATTAAGGTATGTTTAAATTTAAATAAGGTTTTTGTGAGAGTTTTCTTTAGTTATGTTCTGCTACATGATAGTAAACTTTCTTTTGGGTCACCTTATTTGAGCATTCACTATGTAAGTTATAACGCACCACTTACGATTTGTATGCAATACGCTAACGATGGTTAGTAGTAATTATCTTCAACATCATCATCCTATAGTAGTTCACCACGGAATATATGTATAATCAAGGGTCTTTATTAGAACAAATAAACATCACCCAACACCCTGCGAAGATTTTCGCGACACGTATCCTGAGACGTCCTGCACTACGTTTGAAAATTCACAGTTTCCACTCAAGAGCATGTACTCAAACGGTCATCGTTTCTACGGCTAGTATGGCCGACACGTTATCTCATCGCATAAGTAAGTACTTTCACGGTTATAAAAGCTATTAGATCTATCGGGCGTTCGGATTTTCCAAGAAACAAGATGATATATTATTATTATTTTGATATATTATTATTTTTTATTTGTAATTGTGCGTTTTGTTTGTGTAGAATATTGCATGGTTTTGCTAGGAGACATGTGAGCCATGTCCACCACTTTGTCCGATCCTTCGTTTGTCTTTGTCTGGGGGTTACCACCAGCTCTTATAGCAGGGCAGAAGGAACTGCGCTGCTTTTTTGTTCTATGACTAAGTACAAAAAGCAGTGCTGGTGGTAAGCCCCCTGATCGCTTCGTTCAGAAAACGATACCTCAGAGCCATTATAAACGTCACTTTAAAACAAATAAAAAACATCAATCAAAATTTTCCGTAACTGGACGAGTTATTTTAACCAACTAGCCGGCGAACTTTGTACCGCGAACGCATGTTACATACAAAATGTATGTGAATATAAATCATCTTCTTTTTCGCGAATTTTGTCCATGTTTTAATAGATAATCATCTATTCAGGCCGGAAACAAATCAAAAATCGGTCCAGCCGTTCTCGAGTTACAAATGGTTAACTAACCCGACTTTATTTTTTATTTATATAGATTAATGAAAAACATGTTTTTTGCATTAATTATTTGAGGAATCTCTTTCTTATCCACTATGAAATTGGAAACAAAACAAAAAAAAACAATAAACGAAAATATATAACCAAGTACTCAAAAAAACGATTCAATACAAAGAATGAAGTTACAACAAAGTAACTAAGAAACAAAAAGAATAAAAACAGATATCGAAATAACAAAAAATAAAAATGTAAAAAAAAAAACTTAGTTTAACGCAACCGAACGAGTTACAACAACGTAACTAAGAATCAAAACAAAACCAAGTAACAAAAACTATTAACAAAGTAACTAAAAACAAATTCCAAATGAAAACCAACGAAATACCACGAAAATTGTATCAATTTTCGAAAGCTCGAACGAAATCGAATGAATCCTAAAAATAATGTCATTCATTCGATCAAATATGGTTGCCTGTGACAACTCGTCAATACCAACGACCAACCAAAACGTACTCTCCGGTACCATCATTACGAACAAAAAAGATGGCTGTCAGGTAAACTTTGAAACCAGATGGAGCTGTCGATCAAGAACAATTATTATTTTGTTTTACAATACCCAGGCAACGCGACTGACTCTAGTTCCTTTATGTTAGTGATGAAAAGTAGAATATTCTCTTAAGAATCTACGCACCTTCTCTTTAAGTACTTTGCACATTATGCGGACTTCATCAGATTCTTCTCCACGCTGACGGCCGCATGGCTTCTGGTCAGCAAACTCCAGCAAATCTTCGACGGAGACATGATCTTTGCGCTCTGTAAATGTTTGAAAATAACAGTTGAAAAACTGATGCACTTATATTAGAAAATCTATGGACACTCGCGTCCCGCAAAGACTTTTTGAGAGCGCCGTTTTAAGCTCTTGTCATCATCATCGAAAGCCCGACTTCAACCACTGCTGAGCGTGGGGATTGGAACTAGAAAAGAGAGGCCAGTTCTCTCTTTTCTAGTTCCAATCCCCACGCTCCTGTGCCGGCCTCAACCAGGGGGTCTACTACGAAGTGCAAAGTGCGAATGATCGGATCGGACCGACACATGGCCGAACCGAATATTATTGAAAAATGCGAAAAAATTTCGGATCGGCTCAGTCGGGTCGGGACCATAGTCAATATTCGAAAGAGTGTAGGAGTGTAGGATCGGGACCGACCTAACCAAATAGTAACTTCGTAGCAGGAAACGGCCGAACATTCGGCCGATACCACTTCGGAGTAGACCCCCTGGTTCGACCCGCGGTGGTAATAATTTCGTCTGCCCATCTCGCCACCTGACGACCGACACTAGCATCTTCCAGTTCTTGGACAGCACTCGGACAATGCCTTACTCTATCTGACATCACCGCGCCTTGCCAGATGTCCTGCCCAACACCATTTCAGTTCGACAACTCGTTTTCCGATATCGAAAACTTTCGTACGTCTTCGGAGTTTGGAACTCGATATATATGTCTTATGCCGAGCATGGAACGCTCCCTGGCTCTCTGTGAAACCCTCACCCAGTACACGGCCACTCGCGTGAGCGTCCACGGCTCAGCACCATACGTCATGATGGGCAGAACTCACCAAATCTATATCAGTGTTTTTCTGTCCATGTAAAATTAATTGACAATTTTAACTCAAGATTGCACTTGGAGTCGATAGTCCGAGCAAAAGTCGAGCTGATCGCAAAAGTATCACGGACACCATGAAGTAGATGAATGAGGGAAGTAGAGGGCTACAACATAAATAAATCTATTTAAATAAAATTAAATGCTGTTCGTTGGTCAGCGCATCACTTGAGTACGGCTGGACCATCATCATCTGCCTAGCCTTTTCCCAACTAAGGGGTCGGCTTCCAGTCTAACCGGATGCAGCTGAATAATAAACCAGTATTTTACATGGAGCGACTGCCTATCTGACCTCCACAACCCAGTTACTGGGTAATACGATACCCCTTGGTAAGACTGGTTGTCAGACTGACAAAGATCCGCGAATGACAGCCGGGACCAACGGCTCACTGTGCTTTCCGAGGCAAGTAGGGGTCTCGGTATGTAAAGATGGTCACCCATCCACAGACCAACCGCGGCAAGCGTAGCTTAACCTGATCGATCGGCCTGTGCGGCTGTAATTATTTAGCCACGGGCCCCTCGGAGAACGAGAACGGCTGGGCCGAATACGGTTTTTAGGGAAACAAAAAATTAGTAAAAGAAAAAATTTAAAAGTGCTCCGGAAAAAATTTATACGGGGCTATAGGATTTTATTACCTTTTTCAAGCTTCTTATTAGTCTCACAGTCACTGCTGTCCGAGCTTTCGATGTTGACCTGCACTCCAACATCTTCTTTCTTGAAAAAATCGCCAAATGGATTGGCTGATGTTCCTTCAGCTCCATTGGAGAAGGGATTAGTATCAACCTTCGGGGCTGAATCAACGACGTCTTCGATGGCTTCAACGGCATCGGTAGTTATTGTAGCTTCTGCCTTTGAAGAAGTATTTTGATATATTAGAGTTTCTTCAACTTGCTCAACCTCTTTTTTGGGCTCGGCGAGCAGCTTCAAAGGGTATTTGCGGATGTGCCGCGGCATGTCAACCAGCTTAGGCTTTGTCGACCGAGGAGGTAACGGCAACAAGTTCTGTGGAAGTAGTATAATACAGTATGTTAGGTGCATTCGTTTTCAAACCCTTTAGAAAATGTTATTGGATATATTATATTAGTTATTGGTACTTACGAAGACCACTTCCTCGTGTATTGGATCTTCTATATATGCCCTGAAATACATATTGCAAAATAAATTAGTTTTTTGTAGATGCATTTATCTCTTTCATGATCTTTTCTACGGGGTCTGCCGTCGTCTACGATTTCTTGTAGCTGTGTCAGGGCTCCACGTGGTGGTTATTTTGGCCCACAGCATTTTGAGATGACGGTACGAGCTGGACAAAACAAACGACCAGTGGTCTACTTTAGTCCTGGATCGAAAGACCTGGAAGTCATGGGGAGAGGCCTTTGCCCAGCAGTGGGATGATGCAGGCTAACAGTAACAGTAATAATATTTTATGTTATCTTAATCAGACAGACGTCTTACAATTTTGAGCAACGATTTGACATTGCTAACATTAATTTTCTATACAAATGCCCTTTTTATTCCTTAGTTAAAGTTACTCGTACGTGACGTAAATTGAGAAGACTATGCTTGAATGATTTGGTCATGTTGAGAGGATGAATGAAAGGGGAGTACAAAAAGATATTTGCAAGGCCGTGAGTGGAAACTCCGTGGGGAGACGCCATAGAAGATCATGTAGTCACCTTATTGGTGATTCTTCAAAAAGGTTGAGTATCAACCGGCGTGCGTATATGACCAGCACCCTAATTGCGTAAATGACACACTATGAATCTCAATCGGATTCATTTTGAAGGATATTGCTAATCCATTGCTTCATATGTTCGAAAAATTTGTCTGCTCAAAAACGTAAATAACGCAATGAATGTTGTTGAACTGTCAAAATGAAACCCATTGCTAAAGATAGTGTGTTACACAATTACCCCGCAGATGTATGAACGTAAATGAAGTAAAAGGAGTATGTAAGGATCATGGCAGGTGGCGTTCTGTAGCTTCTACCATCCTAATGGGAATAAGGCAAGAGTTTATGTATGTAGCTACAAGGATTTGAGTAAGTTTAGCATACCGGGACCTGAGCGGCGGGTTTTGCAGGGAATGAAACTGCGCATGTGTAGTCATACGAGCCGGCTTCGGGATAGTAGTTGGCTTCATCACGGCTCCCGACTCCTTGGCGATGTGAGACATCAGCGAAGTAGATGGAGTCGGCTCTTCAATGAGGCTCGTGTAGGCCATCTTCGACTCTTCAGTTATGGTGGACTGGAAAACAATGTGCATCTACGTTAGAGGTGGAATATAGAAGAACACATATTCCTGTATTCCCCGAAGGCTTAAGCAGAGGTGTACCTAAGTACATCACACCACCACGGTGTACAGCCACATATCGTCAGTTTTGTTTTTATCAAATGTCATAGGCGGCAAGCTTATTGTCATTAATCAAATCAAATCAAATCAAATCAAATCAAATTTATTTCTGAACCAAAAAGTTTTACATTAGTTGGTGATTGGAGCCTCCTGTTAAGCAAGTAATGCCTGTGTTAGGAGACTCCGCTCTTCCACAGCAGAATACAATTTTTATTTTATTTTTAGTACCTTAGATCTAAACAGTATGTAAATAAGTGAGTGTGTGTGTGTGTGTGTTGGGGGGTGTGTGTGTGTGCGTGTGCGTGTGTGTGAGGGGGTGTGTGTGTGTGCGTGTGTGTGTGAGGGTGTGTTTGCGCGTGCATGGGTCTGTGTGTGCATGTGAGTATCATTTTGTGTGTTGCAATAGTTCCTCAGTGTCTGCATAATTTAGTGTCTTTATCCAATTCGTTAAAGAAATTTTACACTCGTGTAATTGTTTATTGTGTATATATATCTTTTTATTAATCCTATTATAAAGTTGACATGATAGTTTACTGTACTGAATGGCAGCGAATTTAGTTTTAGTTTGTGGAACCTGTGTTATGAGATCTTTACGTCTTCTTATTTTATTTGGATCATATGGTAGATTCTTATGTTTTTTTAGAACAGTGTTTATGATGTATAATTTTCTAACAGAAAGCAGTCCACTATCCTGATAGAGACTTTCAGTAGGGTATGAGATCCTCTTAAAGTACATTATTTTTATTACGGCACGTTGTCCTCGTTCAACATGTATAAACTTTGATTTTGCTGCGCCGCCCCATATTGGGATACAGTAGGCTATAACAGATTGGGCTATAGAGATGTATATTTCATTTAATAAATTTCTGTAAGATCCTGATTTCTTATTTACATTTATTGGCGCAATATATCTTAGGGTTTTAAAAATCCAACCTAGTTTCCTAATCCGTCCAGTGACATGTTCAATATGGGAGTACCATGACAATTTTTGGTCAATAATTACACCTAAATATTTTGTTTCCAAAACTCTATTAATTATGGGACAATTGCAATTATTATTGTTAGCTTTATTACATGAGTGTACTTTAATGTTGAACACTTCATCTGGTTGTGAACTTTTGTAGATGGAGAAGCATATATAGTTGGTTTTTGCAGTATTTAACGTAAGAAGGTTGTTATCGAGCCAAGTCGCAATTTGGAACATACCTATCTCTGTCTTAATTTTAACATCAGACCAGCTGTGCCCATGGAAGACAACGGCAGTGTCGTCGGCATAGGAAAATATATTTGCGTTTTCAACTTTTAGGTTAGAAAGATCATTAATGTAGGCTAGAAAAAGTGTGGGACCCAGAACACTACCCTGCGGTACACCAAACGACACATCAGCATGATCACTAATATGCCCTCCAATCTTTACCCTCTGTTTCCTGTTTGTTAGGTAATCCATAAAAAAATTGAGAGGAGTTCCCCTTATTCCAAGTCGATCTAGTTTGGTCACAAGGGTAGTTTGTTAACGAGGCACAAATCCGAAATTTCATATAGATAAACCAAATAACACTTGCCCAACCCAGGAATCGAACTCAGGAAGGTATAAAATCAGTTCAAAACACGAGACACGGAGGTCTCGTATAAATTAATGTTTACCCATCCACGGACCAACCGCAGCAAACGTAGCTTAACCTTTGATCGATCCGTGCGGCTGTTATTATTTAGCCACGAGCCCTTTCCTCCCACAGCTAACACCTAACTTTCATGTCATACCTATATTACTCGTAATCTTCTACTTAATAAAAATCATAAATTCATTCATTCACTGGATCACAACGCCTAAACCGCAAGGTCTAGACGCATGAAATTTTGCACAAGACTCCCTTATACGAGTATAAGGAAAAGTGAGCACTAACGAAGGATTTTTGAAAATTAATCCCTTATATGGGTTAAACACGGGATGAAAGATTGTATGGAAGTTTGTCATTTTGGCCGATAAGAAATCCCATCGGGTACACAGCTTGTTACTCGTAAGTAAATAAGGTTTTACTCATACCTGTATGTCGGGCACGCTTTTAGCTTCTTCACTGAAATTGCGACGCGGCTCGCGAGCACCTGTAAAACAGTTTTAAACAAATTGTTATCTATGCAAATGGCTAAAAAACGGGATTTTTTAAAGATACATTATTATATAGTTCTTTCCCAAATATTAAGATGAATAAGACAGGTAACATTTTGAAATATGTTTTAAGTAACAGGAGCTCCTATAATTTTTAGTAATTAAAAAATAAATCAAGTATTTTCAATTTGTTCGAACTTTACATAACATACATAATCAGCCTATAATTTTTCCCATTGCTGGGACACAGGCCTCCTCTCTGTGAGAGGGAGTGGACCGTAATCCACCAGGCGGGCCTAGTGCGGGTTGGCAGATGTCACATGTCTTCGAATTTTTGGTTCTAGGACATGCCGGTTTCCTCACGATGTTTTCCTTCACCGTTTTGAGAGCAGTGGTGATGAAATAATTTACACAAAGTAATGCGCCTATCTGGGTTCGAACCTACGACATACAACTCGTATGTCGCGGCCGCTACCACTGCACCACCACTGCTCGAACTTTGACGATTAAATTTTGGACAAAATGTTATTATGTATGCAGTTACACACATAATCACACCTTTCAACTAACCTATGCAACCTTTCTTCTTCTTTTTCCTTTTATCTTTATTGTCTTCACAAATAGGGTAGCTATTGGGTTGCTGTTGACCGAGGTAAAATGTGAATGGAGAACTGTACTTACCATTCCAATTGATGACTTATGTGCGCTTTTATAATTTCTAACATGCCGATGTCATCATGGACGTCCACGCCACGGAATCACGATAACATGGAAGTAAAATGTATGGAAATATATGAAGACGTTATTATGTGTAAGTATTTCCATATATTTTACGGATGTGAACGTGGGCGTACACGATAATATCGGCACGTCAGAAATAATAAAACGCCATTGTGAGACATAACATGTTCTAATTAACTATTTAAGCACGGAACGCCAAACTACTGGGTATGATTCAGGGTTCGATTTATGTATGATATGATTTATAAGGCCCAGTTACCATGACGAAAATCTGAGGCGCGCTTTCGAAGTTCGCTTCTAGAGATTATCTATCAGCGATAGAAACATTCACATGAGCTCGTGTGAACGCGTGTTGACCACACAGAACACATGCACTTTGAAGACTGGATAATGAAATTTGTATACTGTTCACAATTACGCACATAATACATACATAATCAGCCTATAATGTTCCCGCTACTGGGACACAGGCCTCCTCTCGGTGAGAGGGAGCGGGCCGTAATCCACCACGCGGGCCCAGGTCGGGTTGGTAGACGTCACATGTCTTCGAATTTTTGCTTCTAGGACATGCCGGTTTCCTCACGATCTTTTCCTTCACCGTTTCGAGACAATTACGCACGCTGCGTAGGAACTGGGCCTAATGCGTACATCGGCGAAACGCTATGTTTGAATTTGTTGTAACGCAAGTTCTTGCATGGGCCCGTGTGGTAGATGATGGCCCACTCCCTCCCATAGAGAGGAGGCCTATGTCCCGGCAGTGGGAACATTATAGGGTTGCTTATGGTACGCATAAAATGTTATCTATGGCTGATTTTTCAATCGACAGATAATTTTTATTCGTGGAATAAATTTGACGTCTGACAGTCCCTAACCGACTTCAAAAAAGGAGGAGGTTCTCAATTCGACTGTATTTTTTTTATGTTTTTTACCTAAGAACTCAGTTATTTATAAGCCGATTTGCAAAATTATTTTTTTATTTGTAAGGATATACTTTCAGATTGGTCCGTTCATAGAAATTTCATCAAAAACGGTTCAGTAGTTTGGTTTTTAAACCAAAATTACTGGTAAAAATTACAACTTAAAAGTGAAAAAAAAAAAACTTTTTTTGCAAAAAAAGAAAACAACCGACTTCTAAAAAAGACAGAGAAAGAGAATTCGGTGGCAAACAACGAAAATGCGAACCTAACGACACCGACTTCCGAAATTAAAGTTATTGAAGAAATTACAGTTTTTGTATGAAAGAACTGTCAAATATTCAATATTATTCCTCCGATAAAATTATCTAGCGTTGGAAAAATCAGCCCTTAATTGTACAAATGTATGTTAATCGGACCCTGAGTGAGGTAACATATAAGGATAGAGCATAAGGGGAGCCTATAATTACACCATTTATTAGACAGTAGCAACATTCATCATATATACGACAAAGATTTTTGACGAACATTCATCAAGATAGCGAGGTAAACGACACGGAGGCAGGAGAAAATAACTCCATCCAAACAACGCGCAAAAAAAAAAAAACGAATTTGATGAAATTTAAAACAAAAAAGACTAAATGAGGCCAAAGAAACTATATTTAGCTGAAAACAAAACGAAACCTATGCAAGTGAGATCAAAACAAAATCAAATAAATTATGACCCAACATGAAGGTATCAAAATAAAAGCACTGAATAAGACGGTACATTGATGCGAGTGCTTTAAGGAGTTGTCTACCTATGAACCATGAACTTTTCTATTGGGAATTCTAATACCCAATCCACGAAACCAAGTTCGATAAAACATTCAAGAGGTTCATGGAGAAAATTGTTCATATCACGGGTATAATCACTCCTCATGCGCCTGCTGCCGACTGATTTGGTCATACCGTGTCATCACATGGCATTACATGGCCTAATCACCACCAGCGTTAACTAACTAACAAAATGTAACCTTTCAACAGCCGCATTCCGACCACATTGAACGATAAACTTACCGCAAAGAAGGGCCCTTATTAGGCGCCTTTTAATTCGATTGATTCGTTGGGCTGGAAATAAAGTAATATACCTACTTAATAACAAATCTAAAATTCAGTGACAGACAACGCTCAGAGACTCACGAAACTGCTGGGTGTAGAAGCATGACGTAATTCCCTAAAGGGGTTAACCAGGGGATGGCTGTTTGAATGGAAGTTCGTAATTTTTATCAACTATCCCATAGAAAACTTCAATACCTACTCGACGTAGATGTATGGGACGACTGAATTTTTATTCGCGATTACGATCTTGGTCCCATGGAGAAAATTGTTCAGTTTGATGGTCTGTACCACACCCTTAAATTTGGCTGGTCTTTGAAAATTAACCCTGTATAGACGGGTTTGCAAAATTCTTTTTTTAATGGATAAGGTATGCCTGAGGGGCCTCAATTTGCTTAACTTTGCTTGGATAGTTTTTGAGTTGGCTTCAATAATACGATTTTTTTTCACTTAGTTTATATTGATGATGTTTTAATAACTTCCTGTCACTGATATTTACATAGCAAGTAGTGTTAAATGAATTAGTGTGGGATACGAACAACTAAAAAGTGAAAAGACTTTTTTACAAAAGAATTTTTAAATTAAATAAATAAAATAATACAAAAGAGTTTGGAGTACCAAATTCATCAGAATAGACTTCTGTTTATAAGTATGATGGTTGTGTCATAGTTTTTTTGGAAACTCATCCCCTAAGTCCCCTGAGAAATTGCCACAACAAATGCACACGACTTGTAACCTATGTAACCTGTGTAGTAGTCGGGAAAGGTCGAATCTTACAATACCTAACTAAACGCTACTTTGAATCAAGTGTGGTGTGTGTGAATACCGTAAATGCGAATAACCTGTAAGATCTTGATGGAGGCAATCTGGTGTAATATTTTACTAAGGATAATTTTAAGACGATGATAACGAGGGTGTTTGTCGAAGGACCGATGGCAGCAGACGAGTACTGGAGTGGAGACCGGCACGCGTAGTGTGCGCTTGCCAATACGCGGTCTCCACTCCAGGACGCCCAGCTAGATGGACGGACGACCTAAAGGTGGCTGGGACAGACTGGATGCGGAAGGCGGAGGACAGGCTGTTGTGGCGCAGCCTGGGAGAGACCTATGTCCAACAGTGGACTGGGGTACCGGGTGTTGTAATGCCGATATCAGACGCTTTACTCGAGTGACGGTTAATTTTAGTTTCATTCCACGTTCCCCCGACACCGAAAAAAATATATAGGAATGAATTCATCCGGCGGCGATGGATAGACGACATTGTTGCCATCGCGGGCAAAACTTGGATGAGGCTAACACAGGAGCGAGCGGAGTGGGTATTGACACAAGAAAAGAGAGGCCTATCCCCAACAGTTGGTGACGTCGGGCTGTGGATGATGATGATGCTGAATCCATCCGTGCCTTTAATTTCATTTCTCGTTTATTCTGTAAGCGAGTGTTATGCTGTTGTTGAGTGAAAGATGCCGAGTTCTGAAATCCCACATTGTTGGATCGGTTCACTAATGAATTTATTCTACACTTTTTATTCTATGTATTTGTATTCAGACTTTTCATTTGGAATGAAAGATGTCGAATGAAAGACCAAAATGA
Organism: Apamea monoglypha; assembly: GCA_911387795.2. Lineage (NCBI taxonomy): Eukaryota > Metazoa > Arthropoda > Insecta > Lepidoptera > Noctuidae > Apamea > Apamea monoglypha. The sequence continues at coordinate 26,584,016 of OU426914.1, read as the reverse complement.
TCGAAAAGTGAAGCACCAGACACTTCGTTCATTTTGGCCTTGGGCTTTAGTGTCAGAAATCAATTTCTTTTATTACCTGTTGTGTTGTCTCGTTCACCAGTTTCATGGCCATGATGCAATGACAGCGGAAACTTGAAGTGAAACTTGGAACGTTCGTTTGGGGACAATTTCTTGTCCCCCTCGAGGTCATACATGGACCTGGAAAAAGTAGGTGACAATACTATTAGTAAAACTGAATTTTAGGCTTAAACGGTCAGTGAACTCATATATACTTTGTGATATTTATACAACTATATTAATGACAAATCACTTGGCAAAACGAACAATTTACATTAATTTCTTGCTAACTTTCTTCTCACTATTTGTTCGGAAGTGTTATTTCAAGTGAAATAAGTCATAAAGAGCAAAAAAGAATGGGTAAGACCGTACAGACACAAAGTTAATTGTAGCATTATGAACTATCTTTGTTATCATTATTGCCTCATCGAGTAGTTCAATTACTTCGAACTTTCCCATTCTTGATTGCGATTCTTTGATTTCTTTATTCCCATTTTTTTTTTGTTGAGTTTATTAAGTAAATATAATAAAATACTTTGTAGTCTTTTATTCTATTTATTTACTCAACTTAACTTCTTCATATATCTTTTTTCTCCAAGTGAATTCAGACATGCTGTCTTAGGATTCATTAAACTACTACAAGAGCACAAACATAGTTCATAATGCTACACTGATTTATACATATATATATATATATATATATATATATATATATATATATATATTATATATATATATTTGTTACGGTTACGTACAAGATTACCCATTATCCTTTACCATCTTAACCGCAGATAGATAAAGAAAGGTGTTATGTAAGGATTATAAGTAACAACCACCAAAGTGCTTACTTGGATGTGATTTCATTAGCCATAGCGACGGCGGTGTTCAGTGTCTTCTCGTCTGCTGCGGACATGGGCTTCATCGTACTGGTAGAAAAGCCTTTCTTACGGTCGGCCTTCGAGAGCGTCTGCGACCTGTAACAAAACATTAAACATTAGAAACCGATGAACAAATACATGTTTCCGAGTCACTACATATACATCCCGTGACGATTTCGGCTACGATGACTGTTTTTGTTTCCGACAACTATCACGGGCGTGTGCTCTGATGTGGCTAATGTAACCTATCTTGACTATAAAGGTACGTGCACCGTGCGGACACGTTAGAACACATTGTGGTATTGATGTATAAAGAAAAAGAAAGTTTTTTATGGGTCATGCACTGATTACACAAAAAATAAAAAAGGAGCTTTTATGTTACACAAAACAACCAAAATAATACGAATCAAAGATACCGGTTTCTGCATACACTTTCAAGGGCTTTGATAGACTGTTGTAATTTTAGTTTGCCAAAACCAGGAGTTACGAGTAGCTTAGGTGTAAAAGTTAGTTAAATAATTTTTGTGTTGATTAACCTTTTAAAACCCCTCTTCTCTCTTCTTGAAGTACTTTGTTTATACTAACTGTATCTAGAAATAATTCATTACTATTGACATTTTCTTTACATAGAGTGGCTAACAAGCCATATGCCAAAGATGTTGAAGCCCAGCGTACTTTAAAAGTAAAAGAAAAGTATACAAATATAATAAAACTAAATAATGGGAGAGTTCCTCTTACTAAAGCTCTGACCATCTGCCCAATGGCAAGTTGGACCCTGTTCGTGTTGCTGGTGGGTTACAATATTTTAATACATTTTCAAATCTTTATAAGTGTATGACATAATTTGTAGGTATACACTATTAAATAAACAGAATATAACATTTCTAAAAAAAAATTATAACCAATCATTAAAATTATAATTTTCATCATAACATACACAAAACAAAATATAAACAATAAAAATTACAAAACTTAAATGAATTTATATTTCAATGGCATTATTTTATATATATATATATATTACAACAACACCAGATAAAATACATTGATCAAAAAATGTTTTGCACTTGAACAATATGTCAGCAAGAAAAAGTTTAAACGTTTATCGTTTGAAATTAAAATTTTAGGCCTCGTCCTAATCTACCCTTAACATCAAACTTCGCGTTCATTATCTTCAGCGAACCAGAGCGCGTAGTCGCACCGACAGGGGGCAAAAAGTGAAATATAAACGCGACGATCGCATAATGGCGCAGCCAATCATTGGCGCCGATTCCCTTGTTCACAAACTAAACTAAATTTAAGTTCAGTGCATCTTTTTCTTTCTATTTCACTAAGAAAAGGACAGAAGATAAAAAAATAGTTTAGTCCTGTCAAATTAAGATACTCCATAGACAAATTAGACGTGATTAAAAACATGGCTACTAAAAATACGTCAATTTACGTCAGGCGCTGACTAATTTGACAGGACTAAACTAATATCTATCTTCTGTCCTTTTCTTAATGAAATAGAAAGAAAAAGATGAACTGAACTTAAATTTAGTTTAGTTTGTGAACAAGGGAATCGGCGCCATTGTGCGGCAGAATATTGAGTAAATTCTGAACTGATGTAGGCATTTTTTTACTAATCTGACTTGATTGTAATAATAATACCTCCACCACGTGGAGCCGACACAGCTAGAAGGCGTCGCGACAGACTCCGTAGAAGATGGCGGTACGAGCTGGACAAAACAAACGACCAGTGGTCTACTTTAGCCCTGGATCGAAAGAGCTGGAAGTCAATGGGAGAGGCCTTTGCCCAGCAGTGGGATGATGCAGGCTAACAGTAACAGTAACTTGATTGTATATTACGCGAAAGTAGCAAGTGCAACACTTTTTTTGACCAGAGCATTATTCCTTAACTACTTACGGCTTTTCGTCATCTGATTTATCCTCATCCGGGCTGTTAACATTTTCTAGCATCCTAGTTTGCGTGGAAAAGATATGGTAAAGATTTATTTTAACCAGTAATAAAAAGATATATCAGCTACCAGCTGTTTTTATTTTGTCAGTAAAAAGACAATGACCAAAAGTCGTACCAAAAAGTCTCATGCATCAAGATCAAAATATTATAGTAATTATTTTCATAATTTTTACCAACATTACGCGTCGGGGATTTGATTTTTGAACAGGAAATTTAGTAAAAAGGTGTTGATTTTGTTGTATTCCCTTTACATGACGTTCCGTTTCAAATGATATGATTAATATAACCTTGAATTTTGAAAATGCCATGATCTCACGTCTTTCAAAAAACTTGTAAAAAAAATACACTTTGCCGATTCTACATTAATTAAAACTAACTACAATAAAATAAAATATCATTTTTATTTATACGATTATCATTTTTTTAGAGCAATAATGTTCGTGTATGACATTTCAAACAAAATAAAGTACCTAGTTTTCAGGTTATTTCGATTTTTTTGATAACCTCCGGAACCCGGGTTTTGTTTAAGAAACAAACTTTTGTAGGAGTTAATATGATAAGAGTAATCAATAAAAAACAAAGTTTGACTTTGATGCAGCATATTACGGGATTCCATACACCCATGAGCATTGTCCTTTAACATCAAATAAACAAAATTAGCAGAACAGTAAAAGATAAACAAAAAACAATTTAGGTATAAAACTAAAACAACCGTTTATTTGATTAATGGTATCGATATAAAAATATAGTAGCACCAAATAATAAAACAACATCAATACAGTACACCGATCAGAAAAAAATATTTATACCTGAAATTCATATTTTGCTCCGAAAAATGTTTGGAGCTCAAAACTGAACATTTAATACATGGGTTTTTTAATTTAGTTAGACATCCACAAAATTATTGCTAGAAGCCTATTTTTTATTATCTCGTTTCTAAATTAATTGAAAATGGTGCAATACTTTTTAGAGCAGTGTATTGTAATGTAATAACAGGTACATACGGGATCTCTTCGACCTGAGGCTTGCGATTGAAGGTTATTCCAAAGAACCCTCTAGGCATGCGTGTAATAAAGATTGAACCGTTTAGATTTATTACATCCATCTTAACATAGTAGCCAGTAAAACTTAATAAAATATTTGAAATAACTTTTATCTAAAGAATAAAACTGATAGTTTGACATATTTTTTATGCAAAAGTTGTCAAACCACAATATTTATTCCTGAGATAAAAGGTATTTGACTATTGAAAAATCAGCCCTTAGTCAATTCAAAACAACGTAAGGACTGTTTCTCAATTGCTAAACACCGAATAAATTAAATAATTGGAACCTGTATTAACATAATCTGCCAAGTAATTGAACGGAAACTAACTCGGAAGTCGCTGAAACAGGCCTATTTATAAAAATACTTATTAAACCATAGACAAATTCAATTCATTAATTCACTGACAGACAAAGCACGTCTTAAACCGTTAATGAATAATTGTACTCTTTTTAAAACTTGATAAATTTGTAATAAAGAGTAAAGAGTTCCTGGAAGGACTTGGGGGAGGCCATTGCCCAGCAGTGGAGCGATATAGGCTAAGTAAAGGAAAAAAAGGTGAAAATGAAAACAGTTATTACATCTAAACGAATAAACAAACTTTACGTACCCTTTCTTCTTCTCTTTAGTTTGAGAACCTGAGCCGCTGCATTCACCACTGGATGCAAAAAAGATTGTTAATAACTACAATCAAATCTTCCAAAGCAGAACAAACATGCTACTTATTGATCTACGTTATACTTCTCGTATATCTATATTTGATTGCATCACAAAAGCGAAGGTAGTTATAGTAAAACTAAAAATAATTTCAATTGCTACTGAAATATTTTTTGGGAAATTAAACTACTGAACTCAAACTCAAATATTTATTCCATTCATGAAGATGCAAAGTCGTCGGAACAAAGGATTTCAATACCTATCGTGAACCCTGTAAGGGCACGGCGTAATATTTACGATTGCTAATTAGTACCTAGTGTCCCGCTTGTACGCACATGTAGGGATACTCTACAGAGTATAGAGTTCTATCCCCTACAACATATTAAGCAATCCGTTTTAAGTCTTTAGCGTATTTCATCATAACTGTTGCTAACCAACGAACGCACTCATCATGTATCACAGAATTTTCATGCAAAACGTTTGTTCCTCTTTGAAATAATTGTATTGTTTATCGTGGCTCCCAAGCTGTTTGTCGTATAAGCAGCGCAATAAAATTGATTCAGATTAGGTTTAAAAATCTGTTTTAGGACACAAAGTATCGCAGCGTCATGTTGTATCCCTTACCTGCCGAAGGTGGATCAATGTTAGTAATATCCGTTTGATATTTCCTACTCTATTTACAGCCACAGAATCCGCCCGCATTGTGGAAATGACGTGCATTTCATGCCGAAGTGGGTCGGCTATCTTGGTCTAAGCTTAAAACAGATTTTTAAACCTAGTCTGAATCAATTTTATTGTTTATCGTATAAATAGCTAAAGAGTCGTTTATACGTCAAAAAATAAAATTGTTTCAAAGAGGGTGATATATTTATAATGAAAATACTGTGATCGCGTTTGTTGGTTCATAAAGGTTTTATCTTCAAACCTTACTGAAATAGGTCACTCTGATATCAAATATGAAAAACGGACATAATTTTGAATATAAGCTTCAGTTTTATACGTTTCATATTATATTCCCTTTCAACGATAGACCACTGGATGGGTTAAGCCCTACCTAAACATTTTTTTCCTCAATTTTCATTTTCAAGCTTTCCAGCAAACTCTTACATATCTTTATAGCAGATAGAGTTATGTACAGGCGTACCGAATCGCTACATGTCCGTATATGCACGTAATGAAACCACCTAAAATATGCAGACAAGCGAGAGTGAATTTGACGGCTTTATGCAACAACGCGTCAAGCGGCCAGAAACTCTCACATTTACCCATCAAATAAAAGTTGGTTTACAAGCATGCCAAATATAACATTATATTGCTGTTTTATATATAACTAAAAATATGTTTAAATGCCTTCACTACAGGCCCTTTATTAGAACTTGCGGTTTTTGTTTAAATCTAAGAACAACTATTACATTGAGGTCGGCGAGTAGGCAAGATCGAGTTCGTATATAAAAACAAAAGCTGGCTTGTTGGCGAGATCGAATCCGTGTACAAAAGCCAAAATCATCTGGAAGAAAATCGCAATAACACACGGAGAGATTAGGGAGCGTAAAAACACACAACAATGCAAACAGAACAGAGCAAATGAATGACTTTTTGACGCGCTGGGGCGCGAGAAACGAAATCTAATTCCTAGCGCGGATATGCATTTTTATTAAATTTGTATGTAAAAAATCACGCGCCCCTGGCGCCTTATCAGCGCCCCGTCGCGTTGTGCATTAGAGTTTGCGATCGCCTAAGAGGTTGATTAAGAAATTATTAACGTAGTGCACTTTATCTATTTGTTATTTTAATATAAACTAATGGCCCCAGTCACTATTATAAAAAAGCGTTCAATAAGAGGAGCAAATCACTTGCACGTGCAGGCAGGTTACCAAAAACACGCATTATGTAAAAAATATGGTGTGTCGTACTGTCAAGTGTAGTGTTATTACCATGTGAGGTGCAACTCATTTTTCTGAGCTTCTTTTTCCTTAATTCCATATGTTTTTATGTAGTCGCCGGATTCACTTTACAATGATGACTATTACTTTTATACCTTAACTAGGTAGAGAAATCGCGACACGAAAAACATGAACAAATTTATCGTGTCGTAATTTCTCTGGAAGACCGAACCAAAATTAAGACGTTCATCGCATTCACGTCGAAGTCAAAACGGTTTGTTCTGCGACATATCAAAGTTTCAAAACTTCAGCTCATTTTCTCATTTCAATAAACTGTCGTTTGGTTTGTTGTTGGGCAACGCCGTCCAATAAAGAGTTATATACGCGTGAGTGCTGCATATCTATGTGCATTAATCCGTCCGCTGCAAAATGCCGACTGCGCAGTCGTCGCGGCGCAACGTATTGATTTTAAAGGTATTATCTGCATGTTACTACTATTCTCTGGGTTTATTTTGTATTAGGTACTGGAGCTTGGTGATAACTTTGCAGTTAAGTTTCTTTATTTAGTTTAAAATGTGTGTGTGTTGCAAGTAGGCCCGCGACATCTGCGTACATTATAACAGTAGCTTTGTACATGTCAGGAAAAAACTAATGCTGCAACGTACACAGATCAATATGATTACAGAAAAAATAGTTTCGGACCGCGTGGTGTAAACAGAAAAATTATTATGAATTGATAATGTCAGCAAAGCTACTAATGTTCGACAATATAACAATACCAGCTAAGAGACGCCGAGAGGTGGTGACCTAGAATCTAGCGGATAGATATAGGTCATAATTTTCACTAGTCACCTCCTCCTCCCCCAGGTGGAGGAGGTGGAGGAGGTGTCTCACTCATTAAAGCAAACAAGTCTGTAGCAAAGTTAGAAACCAAAATATACTTTTAGTTGAACTTAATTGCATTACACTGTGCAATTGAAAAATGTTTGAGTTACGGCAGTAGATATGGTAAATGTGTAACTTTCCAAAATGTTATTATGCTGTACGGAAATAGTCTTGCACCAATGAAGTAGTAATTATACAGAGTCATTGTCATTTCACGATTCTATATCAAATTATTACGCGTAATACCACAAAAGTCATGTGCAATCAAATTGTTAGTTTAGTTGCGTTGCGCATGTGTTAGTGATTTACTTATAAAAAAAATTGGTATGGGCTATGGAAGTTTAGGCAGGACATGAAAAATTTATGAAAGAAGGGTGTATCATTAGAGTTTGTAATAATAATTGGTTAGCGATTGTCAGAACCAGATATTTCGCGGCGCGGCGCGTTCTGCGCGGTGTTCTTTTGGCAAATAGTAGGTACTCAATTAACGTTTAACGGACTTATAACATCCGTCCGTTAACATTTTTTTTTAATTAATCCGGTTCTCGAAATGTTAACTTCGTTAATTGAAAGCATTAACATTCTACCTCCATACGAAATTTTACTTCAATGAGTAACGAACACATCAATCTCAGAGACTTACAATATTACTAAACAATGATATTGTGTCACAATAATAAATTCATCTTATATTATGTTCGTACGTACAGTTTTATCATAGTTAGATATTGGTACCAATCACGACAGTCAAGTTTCACCTCATCATTCAATATGACTTTGTATTGAAGGGAAGGGAACGTTAGAATAGGTTCGCCCCCTATTACAAGGGGCTTAAACATAAGTGGCGAAATGTGGGTGTACTATCGCTAAACCTATAATCTGACCATTTTGAAAACAAAATCCCGTGCACCACAGCTGCGTCCGTAAGTAAAACAAAAGAGGATCCTTTTTATGTGGACTAATAATATGCGCTGCAAGCAGGAATAGTCCTTACGGTGATCAAATATAGATTTTGACGATAGTCCATGCTAAGGTACACCTCTGTCTAAAGACAGGCGTGATGTTATGTTATTTTAAAATAGGTGGACAACATGTATAACTCAAAAGCTTGGTTTTTATACGCCTTCACATCAACAGTTTTCAAGCGTTGTTTTCGTAGCGTTTTCTTCTGCGTCTACCTATGTTGTTCTTATTATGTAATTACATTTCTCAAGAGCTTAATCCTAGAAACCAGAATAGAGTCATCATCATCGTCTGCCTAGCCTTTTCCCAACTACGTGTGACGGCGCATTCATACAACATTGAATACAAGACTAAAATATGTTTATAAAATAATTAAATTAAAACAGTGAAAGCGACACAACATTTATACCATTTATAAGTGAAGTTTATTAAGAAGTACTAACAAGGAAAATAAAGATAGTTACCTTGGGCCCGCTTCTCCCGGCTTGGGGGGTTGAAACTGTAAACATAGTAAATATATATTAGACACTAGTTTTTGCTACAGGAGCTATTTTGTGAGTGTGCGTGTTATTTACGCTTTACAGATAGTTAATTACTATCTGTAAAGCGTAAATAACACGCTTATTCATTTATCAATCCATTCCATAAATCATGGATCACGAATAGCGGGTGGAATGATAACTAGACTGCTACAAGGATATTTTGGCGACTGAAGATCGTTTATAGGGTGGCGCTGTTGCTGATAATTCGTAAAATTGTATTGAAAGAAAGAAAGAAAAATGCATTTATTGGCATTACAGCAAAATAAATACACCTTAAAACTATAAAACAGAAAACAAATATGCCAAAAGGGCCTCAACTCAGCATAATGTCAGATGACAACACAAGGTGTACCACCTGACGCTGATTTTCAGCTGCAACCCACGAGTGCCATACGCTGGAAAACACAAGATGAACGAACACCGTTCAGATTTTGACCACGCGCCACAAGATCCTTGTACAGCCACGAAGAAAAAAATATATTACTATGAACAGCTCGGCAATAATATCTGATTGCACGATTCGTCCATAATATATGACGGCAAGTATATGTGATAATTTGTGTAAGCATATACAAGTGGCAGCATAAATATGTGACATCGAAGGAACATCAAAACTATCGGGCGAGACAAGCGACGCTAACAGGAATAGGAAGCCGCATTAGCATTTAAAATATATGTCAATGCAATATTAACGGACGTGGATTGCGTCATAAAATTCTGCCTACTCAGTGAAGTTCAGAAGAATGTGATACCTCGTTGTGATCGAAAAATACTGATATGACTTTGACAGACGAGTTCTAAAGTGGAGACTACGTATCGGCAAGCGTAATGTGGGACGCCCCCAGCTAGATAGACCTACGTTCTTAATAAGGTGGCTGGGAATTGGATGCAGAAGGCGGAGGACATGGTGTTGTGGCGCAGCCTGGAAGAGGCCTATGTCCAGCAGTGGACTGTGATAGGCTGAGTTGATTGATGTTTTATTATTAATTAATTAGTTAACTGGTTAAGAGAAATAAGTTTTGATGTTAAAAAAGGCAGCTCCGGACAAACTAATAATTCAGAGAAGTCATCGTGGTATGTTTAATGTTTTTGTCAACGAGTTCTGTCCGACCGATTGTTAGATAAATTGTAGGTACGTAAAACGGCATTGGAAGCAAGTCGTTTGAAAGTCTACTTTGATAGGCTTGTACGATGATATTTGAAAGGCATCGTATTAGGTAAGGAAATTAATTAACTGTCGAAATACCAAATTTTAAATGAAACTTAATTACTCACTACATTTGAGACTATGTCTCCAAACTGACAATCAAAACAATGAGAGAAGTGGTCAAAACAAAATATTTCCCTTAATGAGATTTTTCCGGAGATTTGTCGCTATTTGGTATAATGTTCTGTCCGGCCCACCACCTCTTAAATACAATGTTCCTAAAACGGCATCTATAAGATTATATGAGTATATTATAATCGCGTTAATATAGAACGAGTGACGACATGACATTTAGGTGTAGAATATTTTAAATTTTATGTCACAATACTGCTTATAGGTAACATAGGTATATTGGTTGGTGTCGAATTACTCGCGGATTCGCCGAGCTTCAACTACACCGGACCCCACCCCATTGCATAGCCTATAGCGCTCCACTATATTCAAGAGACGTATGTGGTAACTCATCTCCGGCCGTGGTAGGAGGGGATGACAAATCGATAACTGCGTAGTGCTGCTAAATTAGGGCATGCAATACCGGTTTCCCAATTTTCAGATGAATAACATACATACATCAAAAGTGTCTAGGGTAGGTTTTTAATGATATTTTTTGTAACTCCTACGGATAGTTTTTTTTAGTAAATTTCGTCATTTGAAAAGGTTTAATAGTTTTTGAATTTCAGTCAAAAGACGAAAATCTTCTGTCAAGTCGTATTCCTATATAATCCTGCAGCTGGTTTGAGGCCAAATCACTAAAATTTCTGCCATACTTCTGAGTGGAACCAGTACAAAATAAAGTTATTATAGAGAGAAGACGTCATTTGAGCCGGGAAAAAAGAGCCGCGGGAAGCTGGTTCTCGGCAACGTGCTGTTGTGTGTGAGTGTTATAAGACGACTTTGGACACGCTACCACATCACTGGCAGCGTGGCAGAGCGACATGGAGTACAAGCTCGCATCACCACACGCAGACAAGATGCATCACATACAAATTACTGCTCGACGAAATCGTACAATGACCGCGATGATGTTGGTTGCGAAGCTTCATAAAGGCAACTACGTGTACTTTAAGCCCCGCAATCGCAGAGCCCGTTTACAATGGGCTCGTGAACATAGAAATTGCGCAAGAAGAGTGGCGATTTGTGTGTTTTTCTATCGAATCACCCCTTAGTATGAGGCCAGATACTAGACGTACACTGTATTGGAGGACCCCTGGACGCCAAAAACGTTCATAATCATGACAGGAAGTCCACGCATAAAGCGGTGGAACAATCATGATATTCCGATCCAAATACCTTGGATTTGATTTGGATCGCCGGAAGAACCGAACTGATTTGGATCAGAGGCCATCTCAATGCACATTTACGCTATAACGTTTGTATCAGATGTTGCCATTCCTTTGCGGACTCAATTTGATCCTTCATTTCTGCTTATGCATGCAAGCACGTCCACAGACTGCCAGAGTCGTCGCAAACATACTTGCGCAGCTCATAGCCTTGAATCCCATTGAGCACGCATGGGAAGAAAGAAGAGAAAAAAAGAAGAAGACCTCTGCCAAATATGGATGCCGTACACACACGCCGGACGTGGGCGGCCATTCCGCAATGTGATTTGAATGAACGCATATTGAGTATGCCGAATCGCTGCAAACTTGTTATACGCGTTAACGACGAAAAAGCAGACTACTAATTATTGATTTTACGCAACAAAAACTTTTATTTTTATCGCATTTTAATATATGGATTAACTAAGATGAAAAATCCAGCATAAGCAAAAATCGCGAAGTCTTTTAATGCAAAAGCAGAGAGTACTTCGTCGATATACACATACGAAAACAGTTGTTGTTTAATCAATCTTAATAGACATTTTTATTTTATTTCAATGGGGCACTAAAATATTTTTCTCAAATCCCTGCACACTTTTGATGTATGCAGGCGACCACTAAAAAGGGGTTTTTAGACATTCATCCTTTTCGGAGGTAAACATTTTATTTCTTTGGTTAATAAACTAGAAAAACACGAATACTTAACTGCATAAATTATAAAGATAATAATCATTAGTTTACGAAAACTATCTTTTAAAGGGGAAGAAGAGGAATTTGTAGAATTACGAAATCCACGTAAACGAAGTCGCACCGAAGAACAAAACAGAGTATGTTCGTAAGAATCTCGCACAACCTAAACCAATACCAGTAACCAAAACCTGAATGTTGGAAATTTGTAGTTTAAATCGAATATGTGTACTATGAAAGGATTAAGCGAAAATCAACCTTTAAACCTTTACCGTTGCTGCACCGAATCACACAATCGCGCAAGCTCAGTCACCTGTCCCTCTCAGTCTCTGTGCGCTCAATAATAATTCTCTCTTGGACGCTAAACCCGACAACTGTAGTGTGTTCCCGGATGAATGGAAGATGATCGAGTCAGTATGACTGGACTGCAGTAGTTCTGCGAGATGAGTGTATGAATATTTTCTCTAATAATGGTTTATCTTTAGCTATTTTAATTGACAAATTTCCGTATATACATATATGCTCAAGTAAAAAAAATTATAGGAAATAATTGTTATTTTGGATTTTTAGAAATACGACCCCGGTGGGGGGTATCTAGGTGAAAAGGGGTCATCAAGTTTTTAGGGCGGGATTTGACTGCTTGCTTCGATTAACTCGATAAGTGGTATTAATGAACTGAATGCTCAATAATGGAAAAACAACTAACGATTTTTCAAAAATCAACCCCTGTAAATGGGGAATATGTACAGTTTGTATGAAACTTGGAAGTTGGCACAAATACTGAATAAGGTAAATAATAAAAATTGACACAATTTCCAATACTACCTCTAAAGTGGGGTGGTGGGGTGGGGTGAAGTATGAAGGGGAAGGTACGAAATCGATGCGGAGGAAGTGGAGGGCGAAGTGCAAGCACGACGGCGACGCTGAAAGTTTATAGAACTGGCCACTTGTAAACGATACGAGGGTGACACTGAAAGTTCTTAGAAAATCAAAAACTGAACAAACTAGCAAGTTATTAGTTTTTTTCAAAGTTATCTTTTCAAAATAGTGTCCATTTACATCAATACATCCCTGCATCCGATGGAACCACTGAGAAAAGCGCTTTTCCCACTCGTCCTTAGGGGTCTCTTCGACGGCATTTTGAAACGCAGCCACTGCTTCATCGGCGTCCATAAAACGTTGTCCTCGAAGTTTTTCTTTTATTTTCGGAAATAAATAAAAGTCGCAAGGTGCGAGGTCGGAGCTATAGGGCGGGTGACCCAGTAATTGCACGTCTGACGTCGCCAAGTAGTCGATTGTTTGCTTGGCGGTATGCGACAAGGCGTTGTCCTACTGCGAGGTCATTTCTCCCGAACTTTTTCCAAGACAAGTGGCAAGCAATTGTTAGTGTACCACTCTGCAGTACCTGTTTTTAGATCCCCTAAAACAATTGTTGCGTAATGACCTGTCCTTCCGAAGAACGAGGCCACCATCTTTTTCCCACGCTTCGACCTCTCTTGACTTTAGTTGGCAACTCCTCTAAAGGAAACACCCAGACAGCAGACTGTCTCTTAGTTTCAGGATCATAACAATAAAACCAGCTTTCGTCACCCGTAAGTATGTCGAACACAGCATTTGAGTCACCTCCATTAAATCTTTAAACCATTTCACGACACCAATCAACACGACGGAGCTTTTGGGACTCTGTCAAATTATGAGGTATCCACCAAGCACAAAGCTTCTTGACCGCTAAATGTTCATGGAGGATTTTTTGCACTTGACTCATACCGATGCCTAAGCTTGTCTAAATCTGCTGATAAGTCACTCTTTTGTCAGTCTCTATCATACGCCGCACAACACTGATGTTATCTTCAGTCGTCGCCGTAGAAGGCCGTCCCTCACGCAGATCGTCGATGAGATTTAGTGCGACCACGTTTAAACATATTAAACCAGTTGTAAACAGTGGCACGAGACGGGGCTTCATCGTGAAAGGCCAAACGAAGTCTATCATAACTTTCTTGTTGACTTAAATGACATCGAAAGTCATGAAAATACGTACAGATATTGTACGAAAATTTTCTCGCGTTACATTCATGCCGACGTGACGCAGACAATTTTCAATTTGCTGCCAAATCGCAAACAAATGACAAATTAATAAAATACATACACAATAATATTGGTAAAGAATTCCATTTTCAAAATTTGAACTTATTTTTTTTATTATATCGTTTACAAGTGGCCAGTTCTAAAAACTTTCAGTGTCGCCCTCGTATAATAAAAAAATAAGTACACACACAGCTACAACAAAGCTTGCAATATAGATTGCAAGCTATGTTGTAGCTGTTAGTGTGTGTTGTTATGTATGTATAAGGACATAGTGTCTTGCGTGGTATTGCGTCCGACACATCCTATTACTTATAAAGCATAAAGCTAAGTTTGTCTTTCATTGGACAAACTTAGCTTTATGCTGTGTTCTTGTGGTTTTTTTTTTATAACTTACGCATTCTATTTTATTTTTATATGTCTTGAAAAAAGAATGAGTAATATACAATGATTACACTAACAATCTACTCATTTTGATAATCTCATTTCGATAACAAATTATATTTTCCTAGTTTAGTTTTCATTTTAAATATAAGTTGATCCACATTTTACGAATAAGTATTCATAATGGAATAATATTGTTTCTTGTAATATTTTATATCACACACCCGAATCAATTTATAGCTTGAATACCAACCTGTATTATTGCAGTAAAAGATAGTGTTGCTGATAAGGACTTAGTCATGCAAATGGAATAATATAAAATCAAAGAAAATTAAGTATATGTTTTACAAATAAAATAATAAATTCATCCTCTTTAATAGGCAAAACAACAGCGTGAAATATTTTAAGAGGCGAATCTTGGCAGTTTATAAAGATATCATTCGTATGAAAAACTCGTATGTCCGTCATGGAAATTTTCTTAAAAATATGAGTATGAGTACAAGGTGAGCCCAAAACGTATACCCAAAAGGCTGAAATACCCAGCAGCACCCAGCAGCCGCGCATCAGGCTGCAGCGCATCGCATTCCAATACAAACAAGGGCGATGCAGCCCGCCTGTAGCGTGCGATGGTTCATAGAAAATGTACGAAACTGACGTATTTTTGCAAAACGCCGCGGCCAGCACTGTGCTTACAGAAACATCATACTAAATAGTTTTTTTATACAGATTACTAGGTTCAAATAATCTACCCCTCGAAATATTTTACAATACTATTGTTAGGCCTCAATTGTCAATACGTGAAAGAATAAGCCATGTCTTTTGTTTCATTAAGATTGACTAATTAGAAAGTCTTTAAGACCTTCAAGGTCTGAACCGTGTCAGCAAGTTGTGAAGAATATAATATAGAATTTGTAACAATAAAGGAGTAAAACAATCCTCACGTGCTTACTGGGTAAACAGTAGTATGTATGAATAGAAAATAAATTAACAATACTAAGCTCTACTAAACCTCACCTATAAAATATCCAAATCATGGGGGCACTAAAACAAATAGGTTTCAACAATAAAAAAAAATGTTTGGATAAGCTTCTTTCGCGAGTGCTTTTGTAGCAGCCCAGCCAACTATTACAAGATGTATCTACGTTTATAAAAATATTGCCATGTACCCGTCTACTTCTTACAAAAGATTTAATTCATTTTATTGTCACCATAGTTTTGGTTTCCGTACTATAGGATGAAATTGAAAACTTGCTACAAATCGCAATAGGAGGTGCAGTAACTGTAACATAATAATAATAAATTGTCATTTCCCAAATCGAAATTCTTGAAATCGTATAATTATCGTCTTAGATAGTGCAAAGTAAGTTATTGCCTTCACTTGTATACACGAATTATCGTCGTTTAAGTTTGTTTTTTCAAATTATCGAAACAAATAAGAAAATTACAGTATCAATTTTAACGCACGCCCGATAAGCAATACATTCATCGCTGAGTTCGAACTATGAACCAAGCTGGCGACGTGTTGAACTAGCGTTATTTACCTAATTTTGACCGTTCCTACCCTAAAAAAAGAGCACGCGAGAACGTTGCAAATCCCTCGCCTGCGCGCACGTATGTATGCACATATGTACGTGCGCGCAGGCGAGGGATTTTAGTAAAGAATGTGTTAGTAAGGAAAGGGATGGCCCTTTCCTTACTAACATGCTCAAAATTACTTTATAGCACGCTGAATTAGATATTTTAATTTGTCCCACCTATTAAATTTCATCCTGTATATTATATACCGTCCGTCAGAATCGGAGTAAGAAAATGCATGAATTTATAAAAGACATTGCCGTTTTGCTTCATGACTATTAGATTTAGGGCTGATTTTTTCCAAGACCAGATATCTTTATCCGATATTCCGATAATATTGAATGAAAAACTGATTCTTTTGGATTCTGAGGCACCGTATTATAAATAAAGATGGTAAAGCTGATATCCGACGCTACACACGAGTGAATGTTTTCTTTTAATTACCGTCTTATTTACATAGGTATATGAACGTTCATCGGCATCATTTCATTTTTGATTATTCGGCAGGCGAGTGAAAGATATCGAGTGCCGAAATCCAACATCGTTAGATCGGTTCAGTAATGAGTTCATTTTTCACTTTTTATTCATTTTGTTTTCAGACGTTTCACATCGTGTGAATGATGCCGTATGAAAGACAAAAATGAACAAACATTGAAGCGTCTGTTATCTGCTTGTGTCCGACCCAGTTCTCGAAACGCCGTAATATAGCCAAGAAAATGCCAGTGTGTAAATGCTTGAAGACAGTCTAAAGTCGCGTCTCCTGCGTTTTTTTCGAAACATTACATAAAAACGTCAAAACAAAGAGGCGTGGCCACACACAATTGTGTATGAAAACACGATGTTTTTAAATTAGCTATAGTCTGATTCAAAAGTATCTG
This sequence comes from Apamea monoglypha, assembly GCA_911387795.2. Lineage (NCBI taxonomy): Eukaryota > Metazoa > Arthropoda > Insecta > Lepidoptera > Noctuidae > Apamea > Apamea monoglypha. The sequence continues at coordinate 26,567,015 of OU426914.1, read as the reverse complement.
GTGAAAATGTAAACAAACCTTGTTCAGGTTAGACTAATTCCCAGTAGTGAGTGATTGAGTAAGAAACTCCATCACTCACGACTTGGAATCAATAATTCATTCCCCTGTATTTAGAAGGTTTCTACTTTATATCTCAACATTTATTCCTAGTACTTATTACTTTTTTTTTGTTTCACAGTTTATTTAATTAAAGTTTAATTTAACATAATGTAAAAGCTAGCTATTATTGCTTGAACAACATCAGTAAAATATAATTAATGATTGAGGTTGAGGATGATTGAGGATTGGTTATAAAATTAACTTCAATGATCAAATGAAAAACATCTACATGGTGATTTTTAAATTTAATTTCAGGTTCAAGTATTCAAATAATCAAATCGAAGCACCTAATTTGTAAGTGGTACTACAAATTGGTAATCAGAATTGGTTGGTAATCAGATGGACAACTCTCGTAATTTTAAGAACGTTCACAGTCTGATTTCAGTCTCAATCTGTCAAAACTACTTCTAATTTCCCTACATTTATGACATTGATTGCCGCTGAGTTGAGCCTGCGACTGGATTTTGAACATTTTTAATTACGGGAACTGGCCTTCAGATACGTTTGAAACAGACAGTAACTATTTTAGTATATAATGCTTTTATTATAACAAACATATTATATTTGGACACGTAGCGCGTCTTTCTACAAAAAAAGGCGCGCAGCAACAACTACGGTACAGTCGCCAGTCGAAAAGTAATGCACCCGCGCCAAAAGTAACAATGAATATTAATACCAAAAATAAGTTGAATACGTGCCTTTGCTAAATCTTAAATTCACTCACATAATTAGGCTGATTATGATCACGATGATGATTGCATTAATTTGTTGTTACCTTCAGGTAAAGTCAGCAAAGAAAGTCGACGAACACTTTAGTTTTTAACACAATAATTAAATATGAAAAACGAAATAAATGTACAACTACACACACAAACTTTGAACTATAAACATGATAAATTTGGAAACGGAGCTAAAATTAATAATTTTGTGCCAATTCCAATGACCCTATGTAAGAATGTTAATCGACTTTCTTTGCTGACCTTACATAGTGCACAGTAAAATAGGCAACGGCAAAAAAAACTAAATAATGATTTTGCAATGCATTTTCGATCCTGTTGTTCTATTTAGTTAGTTTAATGAATCCTATTTTCGTACGATTGTTTTGTTGCTAAAATCTATAATTATTCCCACCGCTACGATTGCAAGTCATTTCGGTATTTGGACCAATTGTTAGGAGAAGAAAAGAGTACAAATGTATTCTTAAACTTGAAAATGAAATCCAAATCAAAACGGCTGGTTTTTGCTGGCCACTCGTGTATTTGGGCACCGTACTAAAATACACACAGACGCGTGTGGCTCATGTGTATGCACAATTACTCGAAATTACTCTCAAAACGAATTCCCACATGACCGTCGCGTACACGGTTAAGTTTAAGTTCGGTAAGTTCGAAAGAAAGAAACATAGTTTGGAAAGTTGTGGATTTTTTTTCGAAAAGAAGACTTTTTAGCAGATTTACTTCTAAGCTTTGAAGAAATTATTGTTTCTGATTGAAACTGTAATAAGATATTTGAAAAGTGGAAAAATTCAAATGTTTTTTTTATAAACAAAATGCCTTTAAAAGTGCCATTTTGCGATAAATACACCGATCATCAAGGAAAATATAAAAATTGGCAAATTATATAAATTAACCGTGCTGCTATGCAGGGTACAATGAAAAAAATTATTGATCAAGTAGCCGACGAGAGCACAATGCTTTCATGTGCCGATAAAAAACTTGTTAGTCTAGGCATTGGCCAATTTCTTTTTTAAATGAAGTTTTAATTGTAGTTTATGAAATTTTGCACTACAAGGATTACCTAGGTATTAAAAACACGAGTGGGCGTTTAAAAATCGAGCTGCAATATAAACTACACTCATGGACAAATAAAGAGGGACGCAAAAAAGGTTTAATTTCTACATTGTGTTTTTCCATACTGCGAACATATTTGCCAACTTTTTTTTTTTAGTTAGAGTTTAAATTTAGGTTTTGTCTAAATATTTTCCGTGACTTGCCTTGCATCGTGTTAATTGTCAATTGTTACTGCAAATAATCTGAGAACACCAGATTTAAATGCCTCTCAAGTTCTTAGGTCTGTTTCTTTAATTAAAACTGGGCACAGTTACAAACATGTGGCCCTAACGTATCAAAATCTGTGGTACACCGAGATGGCTGACCGTACAGAATACGAGACTCGCAGGACAGGGACGTAAACGGAAAACTGCCTGCCAGAGGCCATCGAGTAGCTTGAGTGCATTTTTATCGCAATCGCGAATGACGAAGCTTGAAGACAAGTTCAATTGACAGATGAGTCCATATTTTGCCTGAAGCCAGATGATGGAAGGATTAAAGTTGGGAGACGCCCGGGAGCGTACCTCTCAAAAGCTCAGTGCAACATCGTTAGAGAAGAGGCTTATGGTGGAGGGTCAGTTTTGGTATGGGGAGGTATTTGTAGGGGGCACGTACGGAACTCCGCGTCATTGATAATGGTCCACTATCGATTACGACATTAATACGTGATGGATCACTAACAGTGGCACTATACGTAACTGAGTTTTAGGTAGGAATTGTAGTGCCATTTGACCTATTACTTTATTTTTATGCATGATAATGCACATCCCCATACTTCGGCCGTAGTTGTCGAATACCTATGAGACATTGAAATCAATACTATGGGGTGGCCAGCTTGGAAGACAAATCAAGAAAAGAAATCCCGCCCCCGCTAATTTGAGATATCTCAAAAATGGAACGCTCAAGATTATATTGATAACTTGATTAGGTATGCTAAGGAGACTGGAAGCAGTTCGAAGAACTAGAGGGAGCCACACTAAGTAATGATTATAGCCCACGTTATAGGCCTTCCTTAGAATTTTTTTTTTTTTAATATATATTTACAAAAATATTTCTTTTCTGTTTATTTTTTTTTTTGTTTAATTTGGTTAATTTTTATCATTTAATTGTTTGTTTTTTCGACTTTTGCAATTTTAAATGAGTAAATAATAAGCAAATTGAAAAATAATAAACTTAATTGTCACGTTTAATATACACTTTTTTGTGTTCCTCCAACTTTGTCTATGGCTGGTGCAAAATGCTATAAATATTCAAACTTCACACGAGCGAAATTGCATTAACATCTCTATCCCTTCAACCTTATTTACCGCCTGAAATTCACCCCCAAAGAAAAAAATACAACCTGAAATTCATATACACATGAACTAATGCGCCATCACAAATCAAACGATCGCAGTGCACAAATTTAAATTAGTACGTCAGTAAGCTGAAGCGAAATTCACGCGTGACATACGGACGGACTGTCGAACCCTAATTCCCTAAGTTATCCGTCAGAACAATAAAACCAAAAGTAACAATAGGAACAGAAGGAACAAACAAATGAGAGGATCAATAATGTGTGAAAGTACTTACCGAATCCTCTCTTCTCTTCATGTCCACGTTTTCGAACAGCCGTTCAAGTTCTTCAAGTAAACTCTGACTGAAGTCCGTAGAGCTTTTCTGGAACAACACGTACAAGTTCAAAAAAGCTTCCAGTAATTGTTTGACGTATGATAACAAGCGGTATGTTATCCTTATTAAATCATGGCGTTGTTTATTAACCGGACTAACCGACGCACAGTAATGTAGAACACGTACTGAACGTGTTTGATCTCTCTAAAATGACAGACAGTAAATTCCCACGCGCGACCCACAATGGTTTATAAATATATTCCAACAAATACAGGAGTCTTTTCATGAAATGATTTTGTAAGGAGGAAAACGTTGAAGTTGGTACTTGTAACTAAGCTGAACCGCCTCTTGTGAAATCGCTTAAATGTACCAAATACCACCTAAATGAATACTGAAAATAACCAAAGTGCACAATTCAATAGTATTAAATGGGATGATGATAAGGATAATCACGACTGTTTACTTTTAGAGATATAAAAGCGGTACTTACTAGAGCGTCGACGTTGTCAGCTTTTGACACTAAGCGGTCAGATCTGGTGCATGAAGTTGCGGTGCCCTCCTGCAACAAGAGAAGAATAATATTTACTTTCAACAAATACAACCTCTGTCGACGGGCTTTCCGAAGTACCGACGGGTTAAATCTAGCCCAAGATTATTAGGGTTCGTTCCTACTCTCACCGACCCCGGCTCTACACGATTCAAAAGTCCCAACTCTACACGAAACTAGACAACATTTGGACAAAGACTAATGTTTTTGATAACCAGCTAAATTTTGGTACATGTTGGTGGTATTGAATCATTACCAAAAACTCCATAACCCTCCTCCGTTTGCAACTGATATATTCAGGTTGATAGCATAAATTTCAATATTAAGGTGAAATTCTGATTAAAAATCATATTTAAACTTTTTCAACGATAGCAACGTTTATCTTTTAACGACAACAGTGAAAAAATAAAATAATAAAATTATACGTTTAATAAAATAATAATTTTACGTTCGTGGAAACGACTATACGGTCGGAACAACAAGAACCGACGTAGAAATAAAAATAAGCTCTCCGATTATAGTCTTAAGCTCGTTGAGGAGAGGCGATGTCCTAGAAAACGACTTTAAACGCTTTAATACTGAACGTATTAAGAACGCGGTACAGCCGTACAAGGGCTCCAAGGTCAAGGCCAGCGATCTGTTAGTTGGGCAAAGACAGCTTACGAACCTGAAGGCCGATGGTGGCAGAATCGTATCATCCAAAACTAAAATTATGAGGGAGATCAAAAGGTTCCATGAACAAGTTGTACGCGTCAACCAGTAACCCAAATGGGAATCTGAAACGACCCAAGTGCTACATTGACCCGAAACTATACCGAAACGACCCCGGACATCAGCCAGAACAAGATTAGGATGCCTCAGAAACAGTTTAAAAACCACAAGGCCGGACAATGAGAGCGGTTTCGCACTACGTCCGATCCGAATCTGAATTCAAGATCCGAGTTCGATCCGAATTGGGAACGTTCTAAATTCAGACGGACTGAGTTCGGATGTAGTGCGCAACCCCTCATACAAATAGTACTATGGCTACTTCGGACCGTCATTTCACGGATTCGGATCGGACGTAGTGCGAAACCGCTCTTACGGAATTACGGCCAGTTTTCCGAACTCCTGAAGGCCGGAAAACTAGTTTTTAAGGCCCTCCAGAAGCTGTTTGAAACAGTCCCTGCTCAGCGATTGTGGACTACGAGAAAGCCTTCGAATTGGTCGAGATTTGGGCTGTGCTACTGTCACTACAACCGATTTGTCCGATCTTCGACAAAGCGGTCGATGTGGCGACTCTTGGCGGAGTCCTATATCCAACAGTTGTCGTTTTTAAGGTGAAATGATGATGAAGACTACCCAATAAACATGAATTTTTGCCGTCACTGCTACAAGTAACAATGGTTGAAACCATTGTTACTTGTAGCAGTGACGGCCCAGTAGAGCACTGGTGGCCCAGTGGTATCGGCCCGGACTAAAGAGTTGTAGGTCGTGAGTTCGAACTCAGACAGGCACTTTACTTTTTGTATTTAGTTTTATTACCACTGCTCTCGAAACGGTGAAGGAACACATCATGAGGAAACCGGTATGTCCTTCAATCAAAAATTCGAAGACATCAATCAACCCGCACTGTCCCCGCGCGGTGGATTATGGCCCACCCTCTCTCGAAGAGAGGAGGCCTGTGTCCCAGCACTAGGAATATTATAAGCTGATAATGCATTGTTACTTACGACATCGAGACGCAAGCAAGCAAACGAAAAACGCAGTTCACACGTAGTCACACTGGATTCGGTATATCCAGGTAACGGAGACGGCGTTGTATATGGTTTCACGACTTTACCAAAGCAACGCCAACAGCCGACTGACTGCACGCGCTCCGAATCAAGAGGTCAGGCCTCACCTCCAACCTTTAGAAGGGGGGCGGCTACATCTCAGGACGCAGGCGCCGGAGGCGCGGGGAGGTTTGGCGCATTCTTGTAGAAACTATTCCGAATGCGTATCTAAAAATAGCAGTTCTAATGTCAGTTAATTTCTGTTGCGTTCGCTTAACATGAAACAATTATTAACTTTACTTTGTATTCATTACTTTTATTAAGCTGCACAAAGAAAAGATATGTAGGTACACCCAATTATTTGCAATATCTAAATTTAAAATTCACAAGAATATGGCATTTCTATTTATATAATATAAATATGCTAATTAGTAGGATTTTGGTGGTAGTGGTTAAATCGTTTAAACTACACTGGCCTGCAAAACTAAGTACTACACTTTTAAAATGTATAAAAACTATAGAAGCTAGAGATTTAAAAAAAAACGTTTTATAGCAAATTTTATCAGCTTTCTTTGAAACTAGTAAATTATACATTAGTAACACTTAACTTTAAAAAAAGATAAAGCAATAAAAATATAATTTTTTACCTTAGTGTCAAAAAACCCAATTAACATTTATAAGTACGTTTCACATGTTATATTTAATAACTGGTATTGCCTCCTCGGGCTCTGACTACAGCTTCGAGCCGGTTTGGCATACTGAACACGAGGTTTCGGAGCCGATGTTGGGGAATATTCTCCCATGCTTCAAACAGGGCCTGTTTTAGAGTCCTGAGGGGGATAGGTGGTGGTCTGCGGCTTCTGACTAGCCTCCCTAGCTAATCCCAGGCGTGCTTAATCGGGTTGAGAACAGTACTTCTTGATGGCAAAGCCATCACGCTGACACCACCCTCCTAAGTATACTCTTGCACGACCTGAGCCGTGTGGTTCCCCAGTCAAGAGTGCCATTTTCTGGCCACGGCCACTAACTCTGTGCGATCTTCTGAAGATATGCCAGCCCATACATGTACACTGCCTCCAGCGTACTGGACTCTTTCTGAGAAGCGGGCTCGAAGGTATCGCTCACCAGGCCACCTGTAGACACTTCGCCTTCCATCAGAAGTGTAAAGTGGGAATCGAGACTCATCTGTGAACAAAATTATTGAACACTCTTCTTCATCCCACTGTATGTGTTCACGGGCGTATCGCAGTCCCTTCGGGTCTGAAGAAGCTATTGCTGGACTTCAACTGCATTAAGGTGGCGATTTCTCAACACAGTGGAAACAATATAACGGTCGTCTCGGGCACTAGTACACCTGGGTCTGCCATTACAAGGTCTCCTCAGATGGTTTCCAATCTCTTCATACCTTCGCTTCACCTTCTGGACCGTTCGTAACGTCACACCCACCTTTCTTGCAGTATGACGCATACTGATGCCTAGTTCCAGAAAAGTCATGATCCTAGCACATTCTTCAGGTGAAAGAGGCATGATAAATAAAATGTATGTGCTGTTGTCTAACTTATGTTTTGTAAAACAACTCATCGATCAGGAAAAAAAAAATGAATGGTAAGATTGTAATTCGAAAAGGATTATTTTTGTTTTTAAAGCTCTTTTCAGCCATTTCTTAAAAGAAAGTTTTTATATACAAAATTAAACTTTTTTTCGAGTTCTTTTTATTTCGAAAGTATATCTCGTGTACTTAAAAAGTTATTCCAATTTTAAGAAGTGTGATACTTAGTTTTCCAGGCCAGTGTATTAAGAGGCTAGGAAGCAAGCCTCTGTTTTTTTTAGAGAAGTATTTCATTAACGCTCAGTTAATTATTAACGTCTAACATCACAGCAGTAATAAAGTTATTACTGCTGTGATAGCTCAGTTTTGTTCCATCGAATGAGTGATATCATGGAGCCATGTCATTCTTCTTTTAGCTGGTTATTAATTTCATGTCTTAAACCTAAAAACCTACCTACCTACCTTACTAGCTACCCGCCCCTACTTCGCACGGGTACAATCTACTGATGTGGCGACATGTCTAAACATGGAGATTTCTGTGGTATATCTTAATTTTTTACGACCTTCATTGTGATTGAAGAGAGAAGAGTTGGCGCGAGAAAAAAGATTCGAGGGAGGCCTTTTCCAGCAGTATGGGCTAAGAAAAAAATACACGAAACTTGAGCCCAGCCTTCCTATTTGAATAGGTGACGAATTCCATGATTACATTTTTAAAGCGTTTCAAAACGCGGAAGCAGACTTCATGGTTCGTGTTGGTTTTTCAATAAAAAGATGTTGTTACTTCGTTTTATTGTATATTTATCCCCCTAAACGAGAAATAATAGTACCTAAGACAGAAATTACATTAAAAAGTCCATGAAAATCTATCATATGGATGCTTCATAAATAATTAATTAGCCTCAAAGACATTACCCAGTAAGCTCTGTTCAAGGATCGGTATCGTATAATAAAGTAAGCAGTATTACTTCTCGACAGCGTCCTTGAAAATAGATAAGTAGATAAAGACACGCGCTAGTTTCCCAGTGACTCGTGTCTCTTGGGTTGTAACTGAACTTTATAAGATAACAAAAATGATGGGAGGGCATTTTTTTTAAACGTTGCCCCACATTAGGTATTTCTCCTGTATCGTAGGTGCGTTTACAAACATTAAACTCACATACACAAACAGCCAGACCCGGAACAACTACAGGTCATACAAATATTTGTTCCGTGCGGGAATCGCACCCGCGACGCGCATCGCAGCAGTCAATCGCTTAACCACTGCGCCAACCGTACCGTTTTTTAAAGCCTTGCCGATTTGTTGAAGGTCCTGTACATTTAAATCTTTTTCACAAAATATCTAAATCATCTCAGCTCATCAGCCGAAACTGTTCGGATAGTCTGTTTTTTTATTAGATATTGTCCATTTATTCGGGTTCAAAAATAAAATACTTTCTATTAAAAAAATCCATCCAAAATACATTAAAAGGCATTTAAAAACTCCGCGATGACATTAATGCTCAGATTAATTCACAAATTGATATAATATGACAGCGTTGTATACCACAAATATGTTAATTTGTGTAGGGTAATTTAAGTAGCTAATGTTAAATCCCTATCGAAATAAAATTGCTTATCGTCAGGGAAATTTTCTGTAGATTAATGTTGCATTTTACACCAAATCATTTGGATAAATGACAAGTCCGCGTCCTTACGTAACTGCGGCGCACGCGACTGTTGAGTACTCGTATACACCGAGATTACGAAGCGCGTCGTTTCGGCCGATTTGTATGAAGATGTAATACTGCTTACTTTATTATACTGTGTCGTTATTCACTCAATATCACATGTCTACCCACACTAATATTATAAATGCGAAAGTAACTCTGTCTGTCTGTTATCTTTTCACGTTGATTGACGTGTAAAAGTGTTTGTACAAACCTACTTACAAAATAAAATCATCTGTCACATCTAAAACCCTTGTGCCGATCGTTATGAAATTTGGAATTTGACAGAATGGTAACCTCGGACCTGGAGAAGGAAGCCTGGAGATGTCATTCTACAGGTCCCGGAAATATGTATTAAAAAAACCGGCCGTCTGCGAGTTGGAATATCGCAATAAGAGTTTCGCATCCGTACCACCAACTTAAAGGAAAAGTCGGATCAAACCAACTTCTGCAAAGTAGTCTAACAAAAGACATTCTTAGGCTTTGCAGTTGAAAAATTCGCGCCTTGTCAACGGGAAGAATAAGTACCTAAGTAGTAAAAACAAGTAAGCTAAAAAAGACAGACAAAATTAGATAAAGAAAGAAAGGGTCTGGTCTTGACAGACAGACAACAAAGTGATCCTAAACGGGTAAAATTTTTACTAAGGTACGGAACTTTAATGATGAAGTACAAAATAAACGTAGACGAAGTCGCGGGCAACAGCCAGTTATAAAAAACTACTACCTACTGAGAGAAAAAGTGGCTCGTTTCTCCTTTGCTAATTAGCGAGTCTATTTACGAGTTATTTCTGATCAAATTAAATGAAAGCTGGAGACAAGGTTACTGTTAGTATCAGATGGAATTTTCCAGTAACGAAGTAATAACGAAGGATTTTATGTAAAATTATAAAGGTTTCATTTCAAGGAAAGCCTTTTTCCAACAGCGGTTTTAGATTGCCTTCGAACCAATTACGTTAATGAAAAGAGCTTTCACAATACATTATATAACTATGCTGAAACCTTTTAAAAACGCCTACGCTCTAAATTTATGGCTAGATACATCTTGACTACGCGCCAAGTTCAAAGATGGGGTCACACGGCCTGTCCTATCACAGGCCACGCCGTACCTTGCCTCGCCTGAGGAAATCTGTGCGAGCCAATCGCGCCCCTCGTTGGCAATGAGTTCCCTAGGCGTGTGTGTAATGGCGGAACTTCAAAGGCGCGGCACGGCTCGAAGGAGCCTGCTACTGCCCACATACGAGCGGCACCGATTCTCGTTCAGACTGGCTTTTCACCAAAGCTGTGCAGGGAATCAAAGTGGTTAGAGAGGCCGGAATCCAACAAAATGATGGCTTTATATTCAAAAAGCAAATCCGCTGGTGGAATTTATACCTCTCTCACAGCTCTGGTAGAAAGCCATGCAACCAGCTTCATGCTAGGCCAGACTACATCAGGACAGGACAAACCAATGGGCCGTAGGTATGTACAGCCATGTCTATTACCTACCACCAGTGGAGGAATGTCGTTTCTCGTCCGAGCCGTTACCAGTCGGTAACATCAACGGCACATAATCGGTTCTCATAATTGATCAAAAATAATCTTCTACAGAAAATGAGCCCACCGTGACCTAAAATTTAATAACGCAAATCCTATTGGGTTTACAAATTAACCCTTAATTAAATGAATCGCAGAATACGTAAAGATTTAGAACATACAAACGACAATGGCAAGCCACACCATCTTTTTGTTAACCTTAACTCAAAATTAAGTTGTATTTCTCGCTATTTTCATTGTTAACCTTTTGAACGCTTGATCCTAAACATGTCGGCGACCCACCTCGCCAAGCCACAAATTCAGTGAAACTTTATCGATAAACGACTGTGTTTTTATTTTTGTCTGTAATTTTCTGACATTAAGAGATAATCAAATTAAACCAAATTATAATAAGGTGCACTATTCTCGATCTGCTGTCTTGATATTATGGCTGGCCAGTGTCCGGCCACGCCAATATGGCCGCAATATGGCCGGCGGCCAGCCATTATTATGACTTCCACGCATCTGACTTAGGGATGTAGCAGTACAGCATGTCGCTTATCGATTTTATCTAGTATGCTTTATAGGAATTATTCGTAATTTAGCGCGACGAATTTAATTTTGTAACAAAAAGATACATGTATGTTATGTATGTTTATTTGTATGTATGTTAGTATATTCTCGCAATTTTTGTTTAGTTTTTAAGTGAAATGTTTTTGATTGTATGTATTATTTTTTGTCTCCTTTACAATTTCACACGCTGTCTACATCTCTGTATCTATTGTCCTGTCTCGGGTGTGCTGGAAGAGATTTCTTAAGTGAAATAAGCATCACCTCTGTACCTATTTTTTTCTGTTCTGTTTTTCTTGTCTGTTTATATATGTGTGTACATAAATGGTAAAATAAAATAAAATAAATAAATACATTTTCGAAATCTGTTTTTAATAATTGTTACTTTTACTAGTATAAAACGACATATAACTGGAAAAAAATTACATATCAGCAGTGTATTGATTATAAGTGATTATAATTATCAATCAGCCTTATATCACAATTCAATTTTATAAAAGTAGGTACATAATGACTATTAGGTAAGTACCTACTTTCTGTTTTTTTTTATTAGCCGTTAATGTCCCACTGCTGGGCAAAGGCCTCCCTACTTTCGATTCCGAGAATTTTAAGTCGCGAATTTCCGACCGTCGGGCAATAAATCAGAAGAAATGCCACTTTATGCACATTGGTAAAAAACTTTCATAATCCTGCCATTCAGTAAAACGAAATGCTTCCAGACACTCATAATAACCGAAGCAGAGTCACTATTTCGACGAGCTTTACCGTTACAGGCAGAATCCGCTTCAGACAGTCCCGAAAATGAGCTTAACTTAGTAGAAATTGTGGAAATATCAAGCAGAAAAACATTTGAAGAGGAACTAAACGAAGCGATAAGTAAGGCTCATAAGAAAGTACCAAAAATGCAACTGTAGAACTGTACACTACGACGTTTTAAATGACTAATTCAACTACCTATAGTAGATTACGTTATATACATTAGAATAAGCCATTGCCAGCGCTTTTGACCTTATTCTGAAAAAATAATGGCTTCAAGGTGAAAATTAACCATACAAGCAGGAACAAAAGTTATGTGTGCACATGAAAAACTTAAAATAATAATTCTGTAAAAAAAAATGGTTAAAATCAGCCTTGAAGGGGTTCTAAAAATAATAAAAATACGATTTGAATTGTTTCATTTACTCTTTCTTATTATTTTACGCAGATGAAAACTTCGGCCAGGGCGTAGTCCGCTAGTGAAAATCAATCCCAAGATCGTTGTACGAGGGATTAGAGAACTCTTACAAGAAGCGGGAATTTCAATTTCTTAAACATCAGACGAAGCCTGCACGATACTAATTTACGAGGTCTCGTCGTCAGAAGAACACATTTGTAATAATCGGTCAGTAGGAAGCTCAAATTGCAAACGAACGACATTTTTTTTATCTTAATACAAAAAAAAAATCTCGAAACTCTTACAGAAAAACTGCATAAACGTAAGAGAATAATACTTTTTGGAGAGTTTAATTATAATCTTCTCACTAAAGATCGAAATACTATCGCTTACGAAGAAACACTCCAAGCAAATGGATGCAGAATACTAAATAAAATAAACTCGTTCCATTGTACGCGTGAAACGTCAACAACAAAATCTATACTAGACCATGTTATAACTAGTTTAAAAGAAAACAGTTTCCACGTTGCAGGTATTGAATCCGCCTTATCTGATCATAAGTAAATATTTTTGGAAGTGACACAATATAAACCCCAAGCTGTAAGGAAGAAGCATTACCAAACTCTAGATTATACGAAACTATACAAATCCTTAGAAAACATAGATTACGAGGCTATTGGACAGGACTACAATAAATTTCATGAAGCAATGCAAACAGCAATTAATGACAACAAAATAACAAGAACAAAAATCCTAAATCGGCGGTGCGGTTGTGGAATTCACTACCGCCTGACATTAGGGACTGCCAAACTGTTGCAGTTTTTAAAAGAAGAGTAAAAGAACACTATCTGTCCACTTCATCATAGTTGTGTATGTATTTTTTGTTTTATTTTATTTTGGATATGATATAATTATTATTATTCTAGTGATATTTATTTTAGTAGTATGTATGTACGTTTGTTTGTATGTATGTTAGTATATTCTAGCAATTTTTGTTTAGTTTTTTAAGAGAAATGTTTTTGATTGTATGTATTACTTTTTGTCTCCTTTACTATTTCACACGCTGTCTACATCTCTGTATCTATTGTCCTGTGTCGGGTGTGCTGGAAGAGATTTCTTGTGAAATAAGCATCACCTCTGTACCTATTTTTTTCTGTTCTGTTTTTCTTGTCTGTTTATATATGTGTGTACATAAATGGTAAATAAAAATAAATAAATAAATAAAAATCCTTCCAAGTCAGACTGGATCAACAAGAGTATAATTACCAGAATCAATAAAAGAAATGAAGTGTGCAAAGAGCATAAAATCAACCCTAGTGATAAGAAAATAGAAGAAGAGTACAAAAGAGAGAGGCAACGTGTTTTTGAGCTAATTCAAGGAACCAAAGCTACTTATTATCATAAAATATTTAAAGAATGTGAAAGAAAGCCTTTGAAAATGTGGCAATTTATTAATAATCTTTCTAATAACAAAACTAAAGAAAACCTGTGGTCCTTCAAAATTAGAGTCTCTTAAGGGAGTTATTACGGATGTAAATGGTATATGTGAGACATTTAATAATTACTTTTCTAATATAGGCATTGTTCTCGCAAACCTAATACCCACTACCTATCATTGTGGTCACACCACTACACGTGTAAGTAAACACAGTGTAAGTACAGTCGACCAACGTATTTAGTTTACATGTTATAATGTGTGGGTGAAGTCACTGTTATGCACACAAATACCAAATAAAACGAGCGAGTTCTGTGTTTAGTAGTGTGCGTATGGCACGATAGTAATCATTCATTGATGTTACTGAATGAGTTATAATATTTCGCATTATATCACAATAGCGACCTTGGCGCAATGGCTATCGTATTTGGTCAGTGAACGAGAAATCGTAAGTTCAAACCATGTGTGCAGCAAATGTCTTTTTCTTTTTGTATTCATTATTTTGTTAAAACATTACTTAAAAGTTGAATTTATAACGATTCGATCCCGTTCATGGATGAGTAATGACGTTTGAGACCTTTTGACTGTTTAGAAAATAACTACAGACAATTAAAAAAAAAATAAGTTTTCAAGCACCCTATTTTATAATAAAATAGCTTTCTTTGTTGTCAGTCTACAAGTATTTGCATTACTGAGTTTATTGATTGCTACTCGTATTTGTGTGCAGATTTGTTTCTGTGTATCCAACCATGCAACATCACGTACGTATTAGACGTAGAATGTCTTCGACGTAGGCCATAACTAAAGGCAAATTCATCGGCTCGACACATCACTTCTCGTCCACTCGCGTAACAGCAACAGCACACAATGTGTGCTTACAAACTGTGAGAAATCACCTACATTCAGCTGGTTTACGTTGCAGCAAGCCAGCGCGGAAGATTTTGCTGTCCACTGCGCACCGACAAAACCGACTACAGTTTGCTAGGTCATACATTAATTTTGATTTGGAGAACAATATAATGATAGAAAACGAAGGCTTGCCGACTCATTATTAGTCGAATTTATTTTTATTAGCAGACGACTATGAACCTTATTTTTATGCAAATAATGTTCATATTTTTTAAGCGAATGTGAACAAATACAAACCTTAGCATTATTTAGGTATACATACCGCCGTAATCCTCTTTAAATTTTTAAACAACAACTCGTATTATTGAAAGTCTGGTGAAGTGATGTTATTGTTATGCCGTTAGAAGTTGTCATAATTTCTTACTGTCTAACATGTTGATTCACTTTACCTCTAATTTTACTTTGTTCAATTTATATACCTACTTTGAC
Organism: Apamea monoglypha; assembly: GCA_911387795.2. Classification (NCBI taxonomy): domain Eukaryota; kingdom Metazoa; phylum Arthropoda; class Insecta; order Lepidoptera; family Noctuidae; genus Apamea; species Apamea monoglypha. The sequence goes on along the minus strand of OU426914.1, from coordinate 26,551,912 downwards.
CAAACTATTTACGTCCAACCTTAACCAACAAAAAACTTTGTCTTTGTCAAAAAAACTGATAAACAACAATGTTTTACTCATTTGAACGTCTAGTACGAATAGCTAAAGAATGTATATTATTTTTAAAACCAGTTTGCATTAAATCATTGTATCGGCCACACAAGTTTTTTTGGTAACCTACAGCCCACACTAAATTGAACCTTAAAACAACCATTGTAAAGAAGGCATATTGGAAGAAATGATACGGATCATTTGCTAATGACCCAAGCGATAAGCTCGCTCATTCCAACCAATACCATTGTTTACTTAATATAAAAATAAAATGATTTTATTGGTTTTATTTAATTAACTTTCTAGATTTTTGCTTGAGTGATTTTTTTTACCTCAAAATTAATTTAATAAAAAGCAAAAAGATCTCACGTCGTCTAGCTTACATCGGTAGCTATCGCAGGCGCTTACACCACTTAACCTTGTTATATCAGACTAAAATATGGGCTCATATTCCTTCATTGTGAACCCGTTTATTTTATCTTTAACCGCGTGTGTATATTACGTATACCCACACAATAATAATGACAGTTACCGATGTATGCGCGATGTAAACTAATTAAATGGGCCCAGTGTACCACTCAAACCTAATAAACTCACGCAAATAAGACCCACCACTTTAGACGAGGTAGCAAAAATAATTGACTGTCTAAAATCAAATATAAGTGCTGGAATTAATGGTATTAGTGTAAAAGTCATTAAATCTTGTAAGTTTCTAATTTTGCCTACTTTAACAAAGTGTATAAACGAATGCTTATGCAAAGGATGGTTCCCAAACATGCTCAAAATCGCAGTTACTCCTATACATAAATATGGATCTAAAAGTGATCCGGGCAACTACAGGCCCATCTCTGTACTTCCTGTGTTCTCTAAAATATTTTAAAAGTTACTTCATAACAGATTGTTACAATATCTTAGTTCTCAAAAATTTCTATTTGATCGACAATGTGGATTTAGGCAGAAGTCTAATACACTCTCCTAATTACTCAAATTAACACTAACATAGATCAAAAACAAATAGTCCTCGGTGTATTCATCGACTTAAAAAAGGCGTTTGATCACAATCCACTATTGGAATAATAAATAAAAAATACATACGCATAAAATTTAAATACACGATAATCCGAGTAATGTGGATGTATGTTGTCGATTCAAAACCCTTAATTTAATACGTGCTTCAATTCGAGCGGACTCGAGTCTACCGTACCGAAGTGACGAACGTCAAATGTTTGACAGGAAAGTAGGTAGAACAGTTTATATGGGAAAATGAAATTGTTGTTTTTACTATCTTTCTCGCAATTTTTCCATATTTTGGTCAGTGGGTCATCTTAGGGGCGGAGTTTTAGGAGTTGGAGTATACGCTTAGGGGCACTATGAGCAGCAAAGAAAATAAAAAATAAAAAAAATTAATAAAACATTTTTTTGGGACTTTGTAAATTTTTCGGTTTTGTTTTTCGGAAATTTGAATTTTTTATTGCACTTTCGGGTTAACCTTGACCATAGAAACCATTTAGGTTCTGAGAAGCATGGCCATTCGACGCACCGTTTTTGAGTTAGGAGCTTTCTATTTTTTACAAAACTCGCATTTCCAAAATGGTAGCTCGGATGAAAATCTTTTCTGGAAAGAAATTGTTGCTCTAGTCGAAAACCATGACATTATGTAAAAAAACACGGCGAATCACCGAGAAAAAAAAACTTTAAAAAAAATTCTAAGTGTCGGTCGATCGACCTTGCGTATTCTTAGGGGCAGAGGACTTGATCAAGTTTTCGGAGATTTTCTTTTTTTACAGGAATCGGCCATTTTTATTGCAGCACCTTATCAACCTTGTCCATAGAAACCATTTAAGCTCTGAGACACATGGTAATACGACGCACCAATTCCGAGTTAGGACGCTCTATATTTCCAAAATGGTAGCTCGGATGAAAATCTTTTCTGGAAAGAAATTGTTGCTCTAGTCGAAAACCATGACATTATGTAAAAAAACGCGCGACATATCGTATTTTTTTTTAAAGTCATTTGTAGCATTCGAATTTTTCTAAGTGTAGAGAAGCGGTTCTGGTTACGGTAAAGTGTTAGCCTTTTTTTTTTTTTTCCCGGGGTGGAAAATCCTCATGGATGTCCGCCGCCCTGGGGCGGGCGACGGGGTCTGTCAGACTCTTACTGACTAAAAACCACCCCAGTGTTCCATTTCACACCTACGCCGGGTAGTTTTAGCCTACGTTAACAACATATATAGAGCGTTTTGTAAAAAAATAAAAAAAATAGAAAGCTCCTAACTCGGTAACGGTGCGTCATAGGACCGTGTGTCTTAGAGCCTAAATGGTTTTTATGGTCAAGGTAAACCCGATATTGGAATGAAATTGGGAAATATCCGAAAAAAAATTTTTTTTTTTAATTTTTCTGTCTCGCGCCATAGCGCCCCTAAGGCTACACTCAGTAACACATGTATTTTAATACGAAAAATCTTAAACAAAAACATACACACACAAATAAACTTCACAAAATACAATCAAATATACACCCGCAGCTCTAGGCGAGTACATTATATACTACTATATAAACCGCGAACTAATTGTGGTGAAAAGTGTATTTTGTATCAAGGAGCACAGATCTACAACTCTTTACCTAAGCATATAAAAGACACTAAGTCAATATCTTTATTCAAAAAGTTATTAAAACGACATAGGCATTTTCAAAGGCATCACAAAAAAGTAAATCTGTCCGTTTCCAGTATTATTATCGTACCCACTCCATGTAGGTAAACCGTCCCTTTTATCTGCTCAAAAACTATCGCCCAATGACAAAGTTAATTGAAATTACCTACCAATACAGAAATTTAATTTTGTTTAAGAATACCATCTGTACTTTAAATTACTTAAATTTTGTTTTATATCTTATTTCTCCTCGTAAGTGATTTGTAATCTTTGGGAAATAAAGAATTTTTAAACCCTATATGTTCTAGATGAAACTTTCACGCTAATCTTCGCAAGTTTTTAAGGATATTATTACATCACAAAACTAGCGGTCACATTTATAGAAAACTGACTTGTGAAAACACTTTAATTTATCCTTTTATGTCTTCTCAATATCCACGGTATAATTTCATTCGTTTAATGCAATTAAATACGGACACGACCTTAAATGTTTAAGGTTTATAAATAAACACACACAAAACAAATGGTTTCATTGTTATGGTGCACCGTATGTCACATATTTATAATAAAGAATGAGCTTTTCTTTGTCAAATATGACAAAGGCGTCCCAAAAGGTTAAAGGTAAAATGTTTCATGCAATTAAATACGAACACGACCTTTGATGAAAAATCTGAAAACGCATCGCGTATTACGTAGCAAAACAACACCTTAATTAAATATGAATGCTCAATACCTATCTAAATAACAGAATCACTGCATAAATTATAATTAGGGTACTTACAGTTACCTCTTCGACCGCTCCGCAACACCAGTGTACCTCTCTAACAACGTGTAGTTAGTTACTGAAACTGAACTTACCCAATAAGAACCGTTGCACACTACAAATATAATAGTTACACTTTGATACGTGGCAGTTACGACCGGAAACTAGCGCTGTTTGCGACAAAGCCGCGAAAATTTAAAAAAAGAAACAAAATGTTAGAAAGTTTTTGTAGAAGCTACAAAAAGAAATCCATGACATCTATTATCTTTCAAGTAAATTATTGACTATCTATTTTATTTCGGCAGTTGAATAATTGAATAACGGCGATACAGTTTGCAAAGGGATTCGATATACGAAGGATTCAGTACAGATTTACTACTTTTGAAGTAATTAGCTTACCTGTTTCTCCAAATACACTCGTTTTCTTATTTTATATTCAGTTTAGCGTAGTAAAATGAAATATCCATTAGTTTTAGCCATTGAAAACATGAATCCGTGAATCTGCGCGGCCATAAACGTCACGCGGATTCATTATTTATACAACACTTTTTATACTCTTATCATAAAGCTCACGTCTTCTTTCATGGAACATTTGGCTATAATTGAAGGCCTACAAATATCTATTAATAATTGGTTTAGATTTAAAAAGCATAGGGCAGTAAAATAAGGCTGAAAAAAATTATTGTTTCTGCAGAAGATTCTTGATTGTAAAATATATATTCTCGTTCTGCCTCCGCCACTGCTGCACCCATACCTTCTGGTGGTCACACCGACGTCTTCGGTCACATGCTCATGATATTATATAATTTGTATTTAAAAGTTTGTAAAAAAAAAACTTCAAACCACAAAAGTTTTGAAACATTGAAAACTTGTGAAACAAAAAGGTCATTAAATTCTTTAAATAATTACCTTTTCCAGACGAAACATGTTTGACCATATTCCGACATATGCTAAGCACGGTTAGCAAACCTGACACAGTAGAAAGGACGCAAACAAAATACTTATATTGATTGAATCCCGTGCGTGCCGGACGCTCGCGTCGTGTCTAGCTCGTTTGCGCCACGCGAAATTCATTTCACTGCGGTTGTATCCGCGGTGGTAACCCAATACTTAAACGAAAATAACTTAAATAAATTAAATTACTTAACGTCGTGTAAGGATAGAAGCGAATGACAATACGAAGGCGCGACCAGGCCGACTAGGCGTTGCCGACTGCAGTATTCCGCCATTAGTGTATTAGTTCAGTGTAATTTTTAAATATTATGTTACCGTGTCGGTGTCGGAGATCTCATGGTACTCGTGGACTTCATCTGTCTTGGGCACAGCACCGTTGTCCCCTTTGTGGGACCTGCCGAGCGTGGCACAGCGAACCTAAGTGGAAAAGTAGTTTGTTTACATAACTTTTTAGTTTACGTCGTATCTTTGTATTTTATCGTACGAAGTTATTGTGCTTTACTGAATGAAAAAGTGGTAACCGATATAATAATACTACGGTAAGTTAACTTATTTACAAAGTTTTTATTTTAATATTTAAAGTATTTCATTATATCTGTATGATTTATCGTTTTTATGAGTGCCCTGTCAGATCTTTTACTTGAACTCACGCTACATTTGTTTTTACCGCCTTTTAAAAAAGGAGGAGGTTATTCAGCAGTTCGAAACAGAATTAGATGATGATGATGATTTTTTATTTGAAAGAGTAAATATATTAACTTTGACTTTCCTAAAGTTATTTATTTATATAACAGAGCACGGAATATCCGCGCCGGCTTTTTTTAAATACAGGTAAACTTTTAAAGCCAGCTTAGTTAGAACTAATGCATGTACGTTCAAAATAAATAATTTAACGGAGAATTTAAGCAAAAGTCGGAAATACAGAAAAAAGTTTTATTCTTGGTGATATTTCCATTTTTTCTGTTAAAATACTGAAGTCTAGTGAACACAGTGCTGCTTTCGCTTACATTCTCCAAAAAAAAGCTGTGTTTTATACCTTGCTAAGAATACTTTTGCTTGTCGTCGGCTCCGATAGTGTCCTGTGGTTATTCCTTCTCAAACTTCTTGCTTGGTTGTCACCTAATAAAGAACAGAAAACACCACCTCGTTAATTTAAAACTATAACTTATCTCCTAACTTATATTTAAACATAATAAATACAGTTGGGACTACCATATTTATGTCTGGTATTGTCAAAACTAAGCCATGACCTTTCATGACATAAGTTTTGTGGTGTCCCGACGTGACAGAACAGTGTTATCTTTACAATGGGCTTAATAGACACGACACCATTCATGTTCTCGTTTACTCTGAACACTATTGAATGATTTGGTTTGAATTACAGGATAATAATATATAGCTAGAATAAGGTATGTATTCGGTTTCAAAACCAACACTTTGGGAAAAGTCCTCGCTATACAAAGAAATCAATTAAATGTTGGTGTAATAACATGTTCGTATTACAGAGTCTTAGTATCTTGAATAATGTAGTTTTCAATGGAATGCATAAATTACGAGGCCTCAGAGGCCTCTTTCGCAGATTTGAAGGTCCGTTTGTTAGGGGCACGTGCGATACTTTAGTTAGTAATATAAGTGGCTGGGTATCTTACTAATCAAAAAAGGGCTGGTTTTAACTAGGGTCGTATATACACTTGTAGACTACATTTTATGCAACACTTATCATAGGGTGCAACCGGACCGTATCCTTATCGTGGCATTAGACGTGTGACATGAAGTGATATATTTTGAGATAGGCGACGTCTATCGATTCCAAATAAATTTGGATAACGGCAAGAGATTGAAGAGGAATTGGCGCCCATCGCCGCTATTTCATCATATCTGCAGACAGCAAGAAGACGGCCAAAGAGAACATTTAATGAAGCATTAGTTTTATGAAAGTACCAGATTTCTATTCTATTTTATTAAAGACCCACTTCTACTGTTCAGTTCTTTTATTCTAATACTATGAAATGGACCTTACAAGAAACTGAGTTGCGTGGTAAAATCACCCCGTCTGTTGGATTCGGATTTCATCACTGAACTGAACCCTACCTTATTTTTTTTTTTAACCCTTTCGTTATAACAATAAAACTCCAAGCTTGGTCCGATGATTGCACGTGCACGCACCCTCGTCCAGATATGGCTTTGGCTCAATTAAATATTCAAGTGGAGGGGGAATTTTAATCCCCTGCTAAGTAATGTGAGAGGCAAATTCAATCATTCGTGCGCCTCATGCTTTTAGGATTTCAGAACTTAATACGAGCAGATTACATACAAACTACCAATGAATATTTTAATCCTTATAAGGGCAGTTCGGCATTGGGGTGTACGACATCAACATCATCATCATCTATCATTGTACAGTGTTTTGTCTACAAAATTAGAAATATTTTCAAATGTATATCACTATATTTCAAGAGTATCAAATGATTAGAGAGAGCGCATTGCGTGACTGCAGTACCCAACGAGGTGACGTCATGGCAGCGCAATCGCAGTCGCATTGCTAACAAAATGTATACAGCTCTCTGGTGAGTACCTCAACCGCGTCTGCCCTCACAGTGAAACATTACTCTAACCGAGTGTCCTAATAGAAAACGATCGTCGTGCGAAAACACAATCGTTCCGATCATTTTACAAACTTAAACAAGGATATTAACTCATATTCGCGCGACGATCGCTTTCACATGCAGTACCCGAATACATACAAGATAAGTCAACTTCTTCGAAGTCAGGTCTGCTGTCTGGCTTATTCGAAGCCAGCATGTGGTACGGTGTGGTGCCGGAAGCGCCCGTGAGGTGTGATGGCGAGTTCGGGTTGATGAGGGGCACCTGTTCCAGGTCTTCGGAGGGTTTGTATGGCGTCACGATCTGGCGAGGAGGCTGTAGGAAGAATGATGAGTTAGTGTGGTTTAAGAGACACTCAGATAAGCCCTAATGAATGGCTATTCTCATATACTTCGTGCCGCTAAGAGAGGAGCAGAGACATGCGTATTTTAACACACACGCAAGTTTGCCCTTGCGACGTTCATTTTAATTCATAAGATGTGAGTACCAACCTGACACCTACCTAGCATACTGCGATCACCAACACGTATGTATATGTAATAACTGCAAGACCATAGCAGAGTCAGCCGTCTGTGAGTATATTGTTATAAACCAACGAACCACCCCTGTTTTGTACGGGTGCGTTGTACTGATTTGGGGTGTATATTGCACACTAACAATTGGGTGCAAACTAGCGACCCACCCTTGTATCGCACGCAATGCAAGGGTGGGTCGTCGGTTTTATAATAATCTACCTACCTACCTATAATATGTTATACACATGTTGTCTGCTTCATTAAGTGGTGTTTTAGAAATCAACTCTAATAATTTGTTATTTAAAGCCTAAATACTTGTACTAACATAAGATAACATCAAAATTGGACCACTAAATTAGTAGTTTCCTTCCACCAAATTACACAAAAGCGCAAAATTATAACGAAAAATGTTTATGTGTCCCAATGAGAAGCATATTCATGAATTGTGGGAAAGGAACGATTACAGTGCCTGCGTGGATACGCGAAACATACTGATACCAGAAATATGTCCTAGATTTTCTTGCTAACATTATTTAGTAAAGTCAGTAATTATAATAAGGTTTAATTGATAGTTCGGCCGAACCGACAGCATTTTAACTAAATTTTTTTACAGCAAAACAGTTAAAAAGTCAAGCGGTTTTCGATCCAGTAGCATTGGAATAATGTCCATGCTGTCGTCGTACATTTTAATCATCTTCATCTCTTGATCAATCTAAATATTATAAATCTCATCATCCACGCAGGTGTCATCGCACCATTCCAGTACTTACGCAGCCAGCGGGGTCCAGGAAGGAAATATCTCCGAAGTAGGCGCCATCGAGGCCGACGTGTCCCGTGTGCTTCACGTCTCCTTGCGGGCTCGAGATCATGCTGCGCTGTATGTGTGTCCGCTTGCCGGTGTACGTGTGCCGTTTGACGTCCGTCCGCAGCAGCGACGGGCGGATCGTCCGCGCCGACTGGCGGTTCGGATTCGGTGATAACGAGCCCGACACGTAACATACATTTTTCTGAATGGGGGTGATGGAAGCTTAACGTTGGTTGAATTTATGTGTTGGATAAGTGTATCTTTGACAACATTCAGCTTGAATGGCTGCTCCCATGATGCAGTTGTGAGTGAAAAAAGATAATGTTTACACACAAAAAAACGTTTTCAGTGCCAGAAAGCTCTTGTTACGTTTAAGCGATTTACACAAAATTATGGTTTTTATTTCTAGCAGTGAAAAACGCGTGAAACGCAAACCGAAATAGGTGAAAAGGAATGATCCGGTGAAATATTAAGGACAGAAAATATAGGGTGGACAGTTAAAAAGGGCCCTAGAGGGAAAGTATCCTAAATATTGAAGATGTCGCCAATTTTTACTCAAATGAGACATTCGATTATTTCCTAAAGTAAGCAAAACTGCTTTTTTTTTAAGTCTATTGCCTGATCAAGGTCTCGGACGTTACCAACTTAACAAAAAACACGTAAGATAATTTAATTATTTATTTAGGGTGGCATCACCGAGTGAGACTTAAAAAATAGTTTTACTTCCAAAAATACAGAATCGTTTTTTTTTTTATAAGATTGGTTAACTTCAATATTTAAGGTACTTTTCCTCCAGCGGAGTAATTGCTTAACACACTATCAGTAGCAATGGGTTTCATTTTGACAGTTCAACAACATTCATTGCGTTGTTTATATTGTTGAGTAGACTTATTTTTCGAACATATGAAGCAATGGGTTAGCAATATCCTTCAAAATGATTCAGATTGTGATTGATAGTGCGTTATGCAATTAGGTTGCTGGGTCCGCTTCAACTTTCCACCCTGTATACACACTTCGAAACGGATTAACGTTCGAAATTAATAATGTATCTTGATCCGCGGCCTCAGAAGGCTGGCATGTGATTCGGCCTCAGACTGGGAAACTCGGTCGTTCATTGGTTACAGACGAGGATGTGACCATCATTAATTTCGAGCGAAACTAAAGGCAGTGAACAATAAAACAGAAATATGTATTGAAGTACTTACCTCTGGGATGTACGGCTTCATTTGTGTGGGGTCGAGCATGCCGCACGTGCCTCCAGGAAGCACACCGTACCAGAGTGAAGACTTCGTCATATTTCTGGAATTGACGATTGGTAAAGTCACTTACATGTCGCATCTGGCGTATGATCGACAATATGATATGCGCAGCTTTGCTTTAGAGATTTCTACATAGTTTGACGGCCGCTTTCAACGTAATTGTCAATAAACACACACTAAACACTAACACATAATAATAACCTAGTTAATAACTTCTTTATGTTTTCGAATCGATGATACAAAATGCGTCTAGTTAACAAGATTACTTTGGCCCAGTAGGTAACCGTAATTACTTCCTCAAATATGCAGAAGTAGAGACACTTTAGGCACTCCAACAAGGTCATCGTCTCGACGAACCACACTCGCACTAACTTGTAATTTCACACCGACTAATAAATGGGTAATATATTCTCTACTATGTCTCGCAAAGTCGCGAACTCGCACCCACGTACATGCGCACCTGCCTGTTTCGCATAAGTGCACCTGCCTTACGTCCCGACCATCAGCGGTGCACTAAATAATACACGGGGCTATGGCGAACGAAAACTGCGGCTTTTTTGTAAGCAACTGTCGCACGCCCCAATAATACAACTCTGACCTTGAATTTAACCAACCGGTCCTGCGACTGGATGGGAATGGATGGAATCGAATGGGGATGCACAATGAAAATGTTGAAAGGAGAAATCATTTTGCATTTGTGTTATTTGATATCGCTGTAAATCGTCGCATGTTATGAAATTATAATAATGGCATTATAGCTATAGAGAAAAAAGGGTGGTATTTAATACTGCTTGAAATAGTTCCATTTGTTAAGAAAAAAGTGCGAGTCGGACTCGCACACGACGCACACGGCGTTTTTACAAAATGCCAAAAAACAAAATTTTATTCGTATGGATTTGAGATCGAAATAATAAATTAATTTTATCTACTTAACAAAAATCCTAAATTCAGTAAAAGACAACGCACAGCCTATACCGCTGGGTCGTGAAATTTTGCACAGCAATTATTTTTATAACAAAGTTGAGCACTTAGGAAGAATTTATGAAAATTCATTCCTTAAAGGCGTTAAACTATGGCGCAGCTGTAGGGGAGCCTATGTCCAACAGTGGACTACAGTGGGCTATGTTGATTGATAAGGTCATAAGCAAGAACTTCGACATTTGTTTTGCAAGCTGCGTGCTTTGTATTGAAGGTATATTATACAGGGTTGCAGGAACATCGACGCGCAAACTGCCGCGCAAACGGTCTACAATCATGTGCAGAATTCATGGTTACCTTCACAGATAACAACTACTTCGCGTGCCTAGCTTATGATGCAGAATCATAAGCCGCCACTTTCGCGCTCAGTCCTGTGTACTGCAGGCTGGGTGAGCGTGAGTGAGAAAGAGTGCTTGTGACGTCATAGTAGGTAGTCAAAAAATGGCACGCTTGGTTTTCATACAGATCGTGATACTTGCTTTATCTATGTCTATCTATATCTGTGGTTACCTTGAATTCAGCACATGATTCTAGACCCCTTAAAGAGGGGTTCCTTTCGTCCGCGGCTTCGCCCGCCTAGGGGATCGGAAATTATCCCAAGAGAACATACTACTAGGATGAAAAGACAGAGTTACGTCCGCATTTATATTATTAGTATGGATGTGGATCTCAACGACGGATGGACGGACGGCATTAGAGTCAAGGTGCTTGCGAATTTTATATTGGGCCTCTAAAGCGTTTAAATTGGCATTTGCTATATAAATCGGAAGCAGAAAATAATCATAACATAAAACCCCTTTTCATACATTGAGGCTGACGGATAACCGGTACCTTATAATAATAATTTTATTTGAGACAGCGGGGTATTTGTATAACACACTATCAGCAGCAATTACTTTAATTTTGACAGTTCAACAACATTCATTGCGTTATGTACGTTGTTGAGCAGCCTCATATCAAGTCAGTTTTAGAATATACGAAGTAATGGATTAGCAAAATCCTTAAAAATGATTCAGATTGTGATGTATAGTGTGTTACGCAATTAGGGCGCTGGGCTTAACGTTTTTGTATATCAAAATAAAATCTTAAAATTATAGAGTATACTTCGTTAAGAAAGAAATTTGAATAATATTTGTACACCATAATATTGTTGTACTACATACTACGAGAAGTATGTAAAATTACATTCCGACAAATAAATGCATTCTGATTCTTATACTGGTACACACGTCGACGACATATCAAGCTATACATTTCCAGTTTTAGCTGACCTCGCATTGTACAATGAGAAGTTAGCTTATACTGGAAATGTATAACTTGATATTTCTTCGTGCGAACCGGTGAGGTGTGTGGATAAGCATGGTTCACCCATACAGTCGCCAAGGGGTTCCTGGTACAGGTTGAGATGAGAAAAGGGGCTTACGCAAGCAGTTAATGATCTAAGGGGTGAGCATAAATCATTTTAAGGCTGGAATTAGTGCTCGTGAAACGGTCAGCGCTGACATCGGTCGCGTACCGAGTTATATAAACTCGCGCTCGCTCACCGTCTCAGTCGGTGCTATACTGTACACGTCCATTTATCTTCAACATCTTGGTACTATCGCCAAAACCACCTCTGACCATTTTGAAAACAAAATCCCGTGCACATGATGACCACAGCTGCGTCCGTAAGTAAAACAAAAGAGGATCCTTTTTAGGTCGACCACTAATATGCGCTGCAAGCAGGAGTAGTCCTTCCCGTGGTCAGACATAGATTTTGGCGATAGTACGCGTGACCGACAGTTGGTACGCGACGTCAGCGTAACACTAAATCCAGCCTTATGGTTATGGTCTGCTCCAAAAGTATCTGATAAAAGTGTAAACAAACTAGGTTTAACTTAAATTTCTGACACAATCACTCACTGAAGGAAATTAGCAACACATCCATCTGGATTTTGATGGTCTCAACTCTATATCTTACTACTTTTAGCAATTATTGTTTAAATAACATTATTAAAACGTAATTGATCAACAAAATTGAGGTCATAAAACCTCAATTGTCAAAAAAAGTGATTTAAAATAATAATTTTGGCTTTAAGTACATTACTAACAAGTAACTAACTAACCAAAGCAAAGCACTCAATTTATAAATGGCACTACAAACTGGCATCCACAAGTAATTGTTTACATTTTTCAACAGATAATTATGGAACAGAGTTTACGTATTGAAACAGGAGCGAATTTGTAAAAGAAAAAATATACTCCTTACATACAATTCGCTTATTATAACAGCCGTTAACTTTAGAAAAGTTTGAAAATGGCCGCGCAGGTGCATTGAGCGAGCGCACAGCATACATATAATCCAGCCTATAATGTTCCCACTGTTGGGACACAGGCCTCCTATTTGTGGGAGTGCGAGCGGTTGGTCGTAAATAAACATCGAACACCAGCGTAACACAGCAACGTACGGCAAATAATACCAGCCTACTACCGGCCCGCTGCAGGAAAAAGACCTCTTCTGGTACAGAGAAGGCATGAGCATTGACCACCACGATTACTCAAGAAAGTTTGACAATTTTAGTCTTATTATTATATAAATTTCAGTTTCCTCACGATGTTTTCCTTCGCCGTGCGTACGCCAGTGATTTCTAAGATATACTAAAACGTACATGAATTTGAAATACCCATACCCGGTTTCGAACCAGCAACCTCGTTCTTGAGATGCGAGTACCTTCACCCCTAGGCCATTCTGACATTATTATCGGCGATATACGTATAAGTGACACAGAGAAAATGTGACGTCTCACACGCAAGCGCACTAGTGATATTATGTTGGTACTCGGCAGCGTTTTGTTCCTTACTTCAGACAGGAAGTCCAGAGGTAGGCGTTATGTCATGCACGTATTATTTATAGAGATATGCTGTATGTACCAAAGTACGTGGGAAGTATGAAAAGACATGTTTACGATATACATAGAAAAACTCACGCCTTGTCCCCATGGTAGGCAGAAACTCCAGAACGCCACCTGTTACGATCCCTACATACTCCTTTTGCTTCGTTAACGTTCACATACGAGGTCATACATGTACGCCGGTTGCGAATACTACGCACATGACCTTTCTGAACATCACCAATAAGGTTAACTTTACACCCTACTTCTAACAAAAACACTAGAAAGTAAAAAATAACTTCAATTTCGAAATTAGATGTCTAAGTTATGAAAAAGTTTTTTATTTATCACTTTTCAGTTCACGTACCTCCCCACACAATTTGTATACCACTATATGCTATATAAATAACACTGACAGGAATTTGTTATAAAATCAAATTGACAATTATGCTACATTATTTGACTCTAATTTAGACTTACTATGCGATTATGCGTTGTTTCAAAGATGGAGTGGTCGTATTAACAATTATGCCGTTTCAATTATTTTATTTAATCTGAAAGATTATATTTCAAGTGACTGTAATTTAAATATTTGGAAACCTGTGAACGAGCCGACATCGGAAAAAAAGATCTTTTGTATTGCGACTCACCTCTTTCCTTTACTTCATGTACTTCAAACGTTCAAAACAAAAATTTTTTTCGTGTACAATGATTTTTGTGTATTGTATCAAAACATTAATGGACTGTTACCCTAGGCTGAACAGTTAGATACGCTCGTAAGGAACGAGAGATGTGTTAGTAATTTATGCTTTACAGAACACAATATGAAGCAAGGTGACCTTGATCTTCTGAATATACTAAATTTTATCTTAGCAGCAAGCTTCACTAGACTAAAGCGAAATGGTGGCTCTTGCATATTAATTAATAACCACATTAATTTCAAAGAAATAGATTCTGTAAAAAAGTGAAACATTCCCAATGTGTTTGAATGTTGTGCAGTGGAATTAACTGACGATAACGTTATAATTTTGTGTATTTACCGAGTTCCCAATCTAACTAAGGTACATCTTTTCTTTTATAATTTAGCGAACATATTGCAACAGTTTTGCTACAAAAGTAACCAAAAAATTATAATCTGCGGCGATTTCTTTGGTGCTGTTCACCGATAAGTCCCGGTTTGGGTTTTATGCGGATTCACAAAAACACGCGTTTGGAGAACTCCAGGGAGAGTTAGCCGTCTACGGCACTCTCAGGAGGCCCACTCATACGAAGGCGGGACAATCATGGTGTGGGCAGGAATTCGTCTTGGCGGACGAACCCAGCTCGTTTGTATCCAAGGCAGCATGACTGCACAAAAAATACCACCAAGAGGTAGTAGAGCCTGTTATTGTCCCACACATAATCCAAATGGGCCAGGAATTTCTACTCATGCACGATAATGCTCCTTCGCGGCTAGTGTCGGCCGCTCTCCGACACCACGATATTCAAGTTTTGGATTGGCCTGCATAGTCGCCCGACTTAAATCCTATCGAGCATGCCTGGGACATGTTACAACGAAAAGCTTTCAGAGATTCCCCGCCAAATTTGACGACGGACAAACTTTACGAACACTTGTAAAGAACATGGGACCTCATACCGCAGGAAGACATTGACAATTTAATTTTAAGTATGAACAATCGATGTCGATGTGTAATTAATGTAAGAGGTGGCAACACTGATTGTTAAAAATTAGATTTTATAAGATTTTTTCAGTTTTAATTAAGATTAATAGTTTTATAAGAAGAAATGAAGTTTTATTTATGATACGAATTTTCTACGGCAGTTAAAAAAAATAACATCTATATTTAAAACAAAATAATCACGAAATGTTTTTTATTAAAGACCTGAAAATAACCTATCTTTCTTCCGTTTACTATATCAGAAAATTCTTCATAGATTTTTAGATATTTGATGAAATACAAAATATCCCTAGATTCTGTTGATGTGTGTATGTTATGTAAAGTATATAATAGAAATAAAACAAACAGGGAAACAATTTCATATTATTGTCAAGTATCACTATCATTTAAAAAATACAAAGAGGTTCAAAATGTTGTAGTCGTAGGATAAAAATGCGTTCACGATAGATGCGTTCACGATAAATGCGCTCGAAAATGGAATCGGGACGCGGGAAAAAATGGCACAGCCACGCTATTCTGTAAAAATCTCACCGTGAAAAGTTAGGTGAAGTGAGCTTAGAGTGAGCTGCTAATAGTGTCAATCAATATATTAGTTGGAATGACAGCTCACTCCACGCTCACTTCATCTAAGTTTTCACGGTGAGATGGTTACAGAATCGCACTGCAGGTCCGTCGTCCATGGGCGCTCGTGCCGTACTAATCGGTGCCCGCTTATGCATCGTAATTTATTGTAATTTAGAGTGATGTTAAAAGTTATATTATGTCCGATTATATTAATTGATTTTAATAAAACTTTGGAATTAGTTTAGTAAAAGAACATAGTTTATTTTTACATGATTTTTCAAATGTAATTACGCTTGATCAAACCAAAAAATCGCGATAAAATAGCGATATAAAACGTAAAAATTGACCTAAGACTTCGCTTTTTTTACTAATTTTTTGTTATTAATTATCGATATTCTAGTACATTGTGTGTCGACAAAATTATACGCCTGATGCTTTATGTATTTTTTTCAGGGAAATTTATAAATATTAATGATAGGAGTTTGAAATTGACTCTGCGATGATTTTTCAGTAAACTAGTTGTGGGAGATTAATCACTACATAGTAAACAAATAAGTTTTTATAAATGTGTTAAATGCAGTATCAATTCGAAATACTAGTATTTTTAACATGTATTCAATAATGCCAGAGTTTTACCTAAGATGGTAAATTAGGCGACTAAAGTCTTAGATATTTGCGCGAAAACGTGAAATGGCTCTTAAGGAACCTTTGATATTTTGTATGCCTTTTGGTGGGGCGCAGCTCGGATCTTATGTATTATAACACCTTCTCTATGTACCCTGTGTTCACGAAATAAATGAATTTGAATTTGAAATCTTCAACATACAATTGGTAAAAAATACGTATTAAATCTATGGTAGTCAGTGAGCTCAATATATTATCTTTCACGTAACCGCGAGCACTTAGAAATACAGAAATACTACAAAAAATAACACAAACCAATACAAAAACACAAATATTACACAGCTATACTTACTCTTTTCCTAAGATTGTAATGATTTGTCCAGATTTGTACTCTAGGAAACTGTTCCGGCGACCATCTTCTGGCTTCTGGAAGTTTACTGTTGCTTGCACCTAAAAATAAGAAATAGATCTATAAGTATATTGCTGTAGTGAATGAGGGTTACTTTGAACAGGTAAGGAGAAGTTCGAGAGCATTAAGAACAAATGAATAAATCGTATTTCTTAATAACAAAGCCGATCCAAAGCAATTACCCCACATATTCGGATTTCATCGGCCCGTGCAGATCGGCAAACTCTTTAGTTCGGCGCCTACTCTCGCTTGGCTTGGCACAATTTGAGATCGCCATTATATTCGATTAATCCGCCCAGCTTGAAGCCAAAACAAGTGCGTAGCACACCTCCGGATCGTGGTTTTAATTTGGATGATAAATCGATGGTAAGTAGACATCAGAGAGAGCCGAAAATAGTTATACATAATTATTGTCATTGTGACGGTTGTTGTGGTCATGTTTGGGGGAGGCTTATGTCCAGCAGTGGATGTCTTTCATGGTAGAATGAAGATAATAAAACCTAATATTGATGTACAGACGCCAGCAGGTCAAGCTACCCGAAACTGTCAAATTTTCCCAATCAACCTTGAACCTTAATGCTTTAACAATAAGGTTGAAAATGTATTAAAGAAATTTGGCAGATTGTAGTAGCTTGATGTGTTGGCGTCTATACTATTCGAAAAAAATAATTTAAACATGGATTGTTCACAATTTCTGGATATCATAGATGCTCTTGCGACGTTTAATTAATTATTAAACAGGACAAGTGTATCCATCACGATAAATTTATACTATTCGTTTATTTACACAAACTCTGTCGTTCCTCGTCTTTGCAAATTATTAAATAGCTATCCTATTGACGTGTATTTTGACTCATATGCCAAGTTTCAGTTGTCATAGAACAACTATTAGTAATGTTCAATTCTGTTTTTATTGTTTTTTCTCTATTTGTTTTCCTTTAACAGTTTTTACTTTTACTGCTTATTTCAGTTTTATATTCCGTCACGTAATATCGTTTGAAACTTGTTAATTTTAGTTAATAAGATATCAATTTTAATTTTATTGTAGCACTATGCTTATGGCACACGCCATGTTTATGGGGCATACGGTGCTAACCTGTAAGAAATTGTTACACTAACCCTAGATTATGGTAGATAGTCACTTTAAATATTTACAGTGTAAACATTTGTTGGTTGGCCAATAAAGGTAAAATAAATTTAATACAAAATATCAAGACAACTCTCCGCGCTCAACGTTCTCATGTACGCTAAACCTGACTGTGACGTGTTTGCGGACGAATGGAAGACGATCATGTCACTTTGTCTGGAGTACTGTGAGATTAGTGTATGAATTTTGTCTACTAAGATATTGTCTTTAGCTAATGTGATTGGCCAATGGCCGTTTTACATGCATACAACTCACGCTTTATAACCATGGGGCTAAGCAGAAACCACAGAACGCCACCGGCTACGATCCTTACATACTCCTTTGGCCTCTTTTACATTCATATATCTGATCATACACACACGCCGATTGCGAATACTACGCACCTGCCTGATCTTTCTTAAGAACATCACCAATATGGTCACTGTAAGCCTTTTCTAGGGCGTCCAACCCCCAAGGGTATTTTCATTCGAATCTGCCTTGTAAATACTTTTTGTTAGTTGCCTTTCATTCATCCTCTCAACATAATCAATCTTTGTCACTACATCTTCTTTTAAAACGCACAGTTGCCTTATGACATAATTCCTCAGCCTATCATTCATAGTCACACCACGCATGCTTCATGTATGTGTGGTGTGGCCGTTTTATGCTACAGTAAAATAAATAAACCAGATACACACCTGCTCCGGTCGGATGCTGCGTAACTTGGGTCCTAAGTCTTTGAACTTGGGTCTATTGTTGAAGTCGTGAGCCCAACACTCCAACATCGTAGCGTAGTAAGCTTCGGGACAGCATTCTGGCCGCTCTAGTCTCTGAAAATTATATAAAATAGACGTGAACAAATAACCAGACCGAGATTGAACCCTCAAATTAAATATATATTTTATACGAGCTGTCTGACAACCATAGTGTACTAAAAAGCTTTTCAACCTATCTGACAATAAATTAATAATACCAGCAACACTAAATTGCAGACATGTTTTCTGGTCAATGTGTGTCAAGTTTCACATAATGCTGATGATAACCGTTAAATATGCTGTCTGATATAAAGGGGTTCTCGATATAAAGAGCGTCCATTCTCTACATTATAATTTATTCCCCTACCATTGAATAAACAAAACAAAATAGGTTACCATTGAGATCATTGCTTATTATTAGCCACAATTTGTGAACCACTATTATTTGTGTTGTGTCCATTCAGTGAACCAGTTTAGGATTTGTGAGATTGTTACATTTGTGCGACTCCAAAACTCCCTTCATTGAAAGCAAATAAAGGGTCTTCCAAAAGGGACTTCCGAATTTTGACAGTTGATAGCGACCATATTATTGAAGCTGCATCTGTCAAATTGGCTGTCATTTATTCAGTCTGTTTTGCCAAATCACCATGACGGATATAGCGTTCAACAACACATGCAAATGATAAAATTGTTTTATTAAAATGGGTGTTCTGTTCAGGCAGCGTTCCGCGAGCTTCGCTCATTTTACGGTCGCCATAATCGTCCCACCGAGAGGACTGTTCGCAGTGTGGTGGATAAATTTGAGTCCGCTGGTGATGATACCAATCCACATGAGATCCGAGAGCGTCCAATGCATCCCGAAAAAGTCACTGTTTAGTGTGGATTTTGGGCTGGCGGCGTCATCGGTTCATATTTCTTTGAGAACGACGTTGGCCAGGCCATCGCCGTCAATTGCGAGCGCTTACCAACTTTTTTGGCCTGAATTGGATGATATGGACACCAACGGCATGTGGTTTCAACAGGACGGCGCTACGTGCCACACAGGTCATACCGCATTGGACATTCCGCACGAGCGATTTAAGATCATGGTCATCTCGCGTGAAGTTGATGTCTACCTGGCTACCGAGATCGTGCGATTTGACCCCTTAGACTTTTCCTTATGGGGTTTTCTTAAGTCGCAGGTCTATGCGAATAAGCCACAAACCACAGCGGCCCTCAAAGCCAACATAACCCATGCCATCGGTCAAATTCAGCCAGATTTATGCGCTAGAGTCATAGAAAATTGGATATTTCGCATGGGCGCCACCCAACGAAGCCGGGGCGGACATTTGAACAATGTCATATTCCATACATAATGGCATTGATAGGCCTTTCAAACAAATAAAAAGTTTCCATGATATCTCACACACACTTTGTTTTATTTCAATTTGAAGGTAGGAAGCGCTTACTGAAAGACCCTTTATATGAAGAAATGTGAAACCAGGATCATCGCTTATTATTTGCCATGATCTGGTTTCAAAACAGAATGTATTAAAACGAGGGTTAAATTACTAAATTGAATTCTCATGATAGGTATTTTATATCATTGTATAAGTATTTTGTGGATGTCCTTTGTTAATACTTTTGCATTGATGAATGAATGAATGATCGCTTTATTTGCTAGAATATACTCGTAGGTTACATACATTGTTTGCATGTATTTCAATGTCAAAGCTTCTTTAATAAAACTACGAAATAAAAAATCTTTGTCGTTTATAGCAGCTGCGGTGCCATAATCTGAGAACAAATTTTATCCCCTATTTTTTAAATACTGGACCAATACAAGGTGTCGTTTTGCATCCTCGTCAAATTCAAGGAGGTAACTATGCTACTGATTCTCGACACGAATCAATAAAAAGTAGGTATTTTTTTCTAATTTTCGGAAATCGGCATGTGTGGGACACGCATTTTAAAACGCGGTCTGTGTGAGACCGCACTGTAACTGCCCTTTTACACACACATAAAAACGCTTATACGATACCATAACGCGATTCCGTTCTTTGAAAGTGGTGTATTCTGAAATACTGTCAAACTTAAATAACTAAAAACAAACAAGTATGTATTCATTATTTACCAGGGATCGTAATTTTATTTGATTATTTATGTCTTTCATAACAGCCTCCTGAAATTTGAGAAGATGCAAAACAACAGCTTGTATATTGTTATATAAATGCAAAGTAACGCCTGTAACCATCATAACCTACTAAACCAACATCGGTGAATCGTGCTGGCAATAAGTGTATGTATAGCAGTACATATTCATAATCTCATAATTTACACTCCATCGCCACTTAATCAGTTATCTACTTTAGTGAAATGTATTCTAAGTTGATTTTATGTCGACGGCTGCAGTTACTTCTGCCGTTGACGCGTGTTGCTCTTGTGTATGCATGGTAACTTGGTAATTTTTGTATCACGAGTATCTTGGTATGACCATTTGTAACAAAAAGGTCTTAAAAAGTTTTTGGTCGCAATCGAATTTGAACTTTGTTAGGTATGACATTTAGTTTTTAGTTCCATAACATGAAAATGATTTTTTTATTTTTTTATCTTACCTTTTATGTACACACATATATAAACAGACAATGAAGATCTCAAATTATTCATTCAAATATTTCGATTTCACCCCTCCCCCCTGTAATCGAAATATTTAGTCCCACCCATGTAAGAAACAATAAGACTTCTTATTGTTTTTTACATGGGTTGGACTCTAGATTATTCTTACGTAAGACCACAAAGGTAAGCAAAAAGGGCAGACAGCTGGCAACCGTGAACTATACTAGTCCGTGCTAATTAATTTAATTATTAAACTATGGATAACGTGTAAAAAAGTACAAAAACATTATCATTGTAGTCTAAATAACCAGTGACATTGTTTGCTAAGTGAATAGCTTCCATTGTGTTGAAAAAATTGCCAAAAAGTGACGACTTAGTGTTTGTTTACAAAAGCAACAAAAAAGTAACAAAAGTGATACAAAAAGACAAATAGTGAAAACCAATTTCATCTCAACTAAGTTTGTTACAATAAATGATGTACTATGTATGCTAAATTGAGCACTTTTGTGAACGTTAAATTTTAAAATCAAACCAATAAAATTGCCGCCATTGGTCAAACGATGATCGCGTTCCAGTCATAAACTTGACATAGTGTCACATAATTAACATCGTGCACTAATCTACCGCCATCTAGCTGTGAGTAGCGGAACTTGACAGAAACATTCCAGGTCAACAGAGAATACTATTTTGTGCATTGAAAACTACATAGTGCTACAGGCCTGGAAATTTTTTTACCAAATTGGGAACTTTCAAATAATTTTGGGTTTTAATAAAATAATAACATCAACATTTTAGAATGGATTCTTACAACAACATAACGCAAAGAAAGAGGGTTACAACCAATCTACAGCAATCGAAATCTTTGACCGATTTATCTAATTCTCACTCATATTAGACTCAACAGTGACAAGTCTTCCAAGCACATCCCTGGATGTAAGCCACTCATATTGTGAAGTGCTCAAAGCACAAATCAATCAACTGACCGGCGAACTACAGTATGCTAATAACGAAATGGATGCATTACATGAAGAAAACAGAACCATAAAATGCGAATTGTTAAAATGCCAGAAAATTATAAATGTAAAAACTAGACTTCATTGAGAATTCCCCTAAAACTTCGAGTAGGAAAAAAAAATAGTATCTACTACTTTTTGAATCGGTAAATATTTGCCACCATAGAAAACGACCCTAAAAAAACTATTCTGCAACTCTACGTCTTTCAATACTTACTGTGTTCTGAGCATTGAAATGTACCAAGAACTTCGTCTAGTTCCACAATAGAATAAGCACGAAATTGTAAACAAAATGTTTTTAACCTGATTGCTTAAACTTTAAGTTTCATTTAGAATAAATATTTTTGTACTGATGACTTTTTATTTTCAAGCGACATTTCAAATATATTGCTTATGTCCTTTCTCTGATGAAAAGACTTAAATAAATATATTTTGCAATGGTAATTAAACTTTATATTTAAGCATTAAGGTTTATAATAAACTGAAGTTCTTAATATAAACTTTTTTTCTAAGAAATATAGATGTTTACGTGTGTGCAAACGTGGCCACTTGAGCGACTTATTTTTGTTCCTGATCCTTAATCTAGTACTATTATTTATCAAAGATTGTATTTATTTAATGAATTGAATAGTTGAACCTTGATAATTATTAGTGAATGATGAACTAAAAGTATGTTATTTAATGGAATAGTAAACATTTATTTTAATTGTAAACTCTGTACTTTTGCATGCCTAGTAATTCACAAAATATGGCTGATTCTATATTTATATTATGTACCACCATGACTTGTACTCATATTTGCAAAATAAAATATCTTTATCTTATCTTTAAAAACGTTGGTACCTTGTGTTTGCAATTTTGGTAGATTCTGATCTTACGCAGGATTCAAAGAGGGGAAGGGGGTTCAGTCAAGTTTTATATTTTTTCTTACGTAGGGGGAGGTGGATGAGAAATTGGTTAAAATAGTCTTACGTAATAAACGAGCAGCCCCTAAGTACCCAGACAGACTTGTTGGTTTAGTGGTCGCAGTCTCTTCTATTGAGCATGAAGTCTTAGGTTCAATTCCCAGGTTGGGCAAAGTGTTATTAAGTTTTTTTCCATTAGGAATTTCTCAGTGGCAGCCCGAAGTCTAGATTTGTGCCCGATTGATGGCAATGGGTTCCCATCCAACCACATGGGTATTAAACATAACTGACAAAATGTGAGTGTGTAATCACCTCTGCCTGCCAACAGGCGTGATTTAATATAAAAACACGACGAGGATGCAAAACAACAGCTTGTATATTATACAGCGTGTAACGGAAAGGGTGTATACATACCAAGGGCACGGCTTCTTTGGATGATAACAAACGATATTGGAAGGGTTTCAACTCAAAATAAAATACTCTAAAAATTGATACCAAATTTTCGGTATCTTGGGTTTCTTAAATTCAAATCATAACAAACGTATCACCGCACTACGTAGGTCAATGACTTCCACGTTAATGGCCAATATTACGAAAAATCTCTTCCGTAATTCTGAGCGCCTAGTATCTATCGTCTACCGCATTCTTTGTCGGCCTAAACTGCCGAAATAAAATATGCCGCCGGCGCCGCCAAAGGGCGCGAATTCTGCGCGTCTTATCTTATTAGCCTACTGCAAGCGGCGGCGGAGTTCTTTGTCGGCGCCGGCCGTGACGACATCGCGCGCGCGCGCAGTAAACCATACATACCTACTTTACCGTGATGTAAAAGTTAATGCGTAATTATCGATTTACAGTTTACTCGTTAATATCAAGCCAGAAATTGCACGTAAAAACTGAGATAACAAAACTTACGTAAAAAATCGAAACAAAGTTTAGGTAGGTTAACTAGTTTCATCCCTTATTATTACTTATTACCGAGTAAACAGTAAAATCTTAAAGCTTTGCTTAATTTAGTAAATTGACTTACATTTTTAAAGATGGGGTTCGGTGTACACACGTAAGTACCAAAACCGCTCGCTTATTCAAGGACACCTAAACATTGCGTTGCATGTCTGGTGTTAATGTCGTTATGGCGGCCTCAATCCGCACTTTCATTAGGTCCACAATGGACCTAACTACCACTGCACTGCACTACCTACGTTTTTAAACACCCACAAAAAAAAGTCTAACGGGGTTAGGTCTGGGGATCGCGGAGGTCAAGCCACGCTTCTACTACCACGCCCAACCCACTGAGATGATTACCATCTTCTGCTCCGACACATATCAACATTTCGTAATATTCGCTATTACTTAACGACACTTTGCAAACACAACAAAAAAGTCAATTAGGTGTAGCCGCACTGAACTGATGCGCGTATCACAGGGATAGAAACAAGCGCACTAGAAGCGGGTCAGGAGTCGACTGACGAGCAAAACAATAACAATAAAACTCCTATTCCCTGCTATCCTGGTACCTATTTTGTTTACACACATTATGATGCTTCGTTGTGTGTGTAACGACGTAATTAGGGTTCTGTACGACACAATTTTTAATTCGGCAATAACAATTCCTGTTACTCTTGCGGTCCTAGTACTTTATTAATTTTTTTCCACAGTTAGATGTAGTTTTGCGACATTTTTTATTGACTTCGTTTGAATTAGACTAAAGGACTAGACGTGCTCAAACCAATAAAACCCATGTACCACTCAAACTGCACCGACAGACCGTGAACTTCCGATAATTCTTTCGGTTAGTCCTACAGACAAAAATTATGCGTGCGTGCTATTATTTTGTAATTAAAAAACTTACCGTCTTACGAATTTTCGATCAGGTCACGTGTCCTGACGCGAGTTTAACATTTTTTACCCATTACAAAAAAAGTGTTCAACGCCGCTAAAGAAGTTTTCACTTCAAAAAACTATTAACTTGTTAATAGTTTTCATCATAATTATTTAAAAAAGTGACCTTCTTTTAAAAATTATGAACGGAACCCACTGTGATTTTATTTGTACTAGGAGAAGAATAAGTTGCGAAGAGGTGAATTGAAATGAAGTTTTGGGTTCAGTTGGACATAAATTGTTACTACTAAATCCTTTTTCTATTCTAAGTTCTAATGGCCAATAATAATGTTTATTCAAGCAATTAATTCCTGGATGCACGTAAGGATTCGATTTTTATGATCAATTCAATGATACGAGCTGACGATTTTTCGAAACAACTCCTGGATCGTATGTGTAAAAAATATTATGATAAGGGCACACAATAGTTGAAGTTCATATTTTAGTGATTTTAACCGACTACATCTGTACCATCTGAATGAAAGTCGTAGAATTACGCCGGAAAGGTTATCAATTATTATTTATTAAAAGTTTAGACGTACCTACCTGAGTGGCAACTGTAAACAAAATAAAGGTGTGTTAAATGGGGTTTAAAATTTTTTTGTTTACGATTTTTGAATGAATATTTAGAAGATTGATTCAAGAGCACCGGATTCGATTTGTGAATCGAATAAAACATCGATTTAAAGCAAAACATCGTTCATCCTTATGGCCACCAAAACAAAAGGTTAAGAATAACGTTAGGAAATTTACAGGAATATTGTTTTTGAATTAGGTATTTACTGTGTTGTAGGTACGATGGTAAGGTGGGTGGAAGATTACTATGTAGATAATAATTATCTAAAAAGTAATCTTCTACAAAAGGGCAACTAAGGAAAAATCCAACAAGTGTGTAAATGATACGTGACAATGCAAGCAGGTATCTAAATATTATTTCGTTAAATTTTGATACTAATTTAATATAATTAATTGAATTGTAGCTAGTTCACAAACATAATCAAAGTTTAGGAAAAGTCAGTAATAATATTTTGTAAACAAAAAATAAACATGCGGAACCTTTTATTCAGAATTACCAGGAGTAAGAGGTGTATTTTTACTTACAAATAGTTCGATGACACCGATCAGCTGACTTAGTGCTAGTGATGTGCTTATTTCAATTTTAAAAGTTTGGTTTCTGGTATCAATGTATTAAAAAATCTCGTAACTTCCGAACATGTAGAGATAGGATTAAAATACCCTTCCAATATCGTTTGATGTCGTCCAAAGAAGCCGTGTCCTTGGTATGTATATACCCTTTCCGTTACAGTCTGTATATAGAACTAACCTGGAAGTTAGGAGAATCAATGGCTTCCAGGATCTGCTGTCCCGAGAATGCAGCCCAGGGCTGGAAACCATATGTGAACATCTCCCACAGGCAGACTCCGAAGGCCCACACGTCACTGGCCGACGTGAAGCGAAGAAACAGGATGCACTCTGGAGCACACCTGAAAAATGAATGTAGAATATTATATAGAGTGGTAAACTAAGATGAATTTTTTTCGCTGTAGCTATAGGAAAATGTACTTAGGCTACATTCAGACATGTTCCATCATAGACCTCATCCATTGATTTCCATCAAGCGTGGTCGAGGTAAAGAGTAACCCCATTAAGATTGTTTTTTCTTTTAATATTCTTACTAAAGTCCGTTTTACAAAAGAAGTCTCGTAGACGCGGCGCCACTGTCGTAGGACGGAATCATAAATATTGATTTATTTATTTATCTCGACATCATATACGAATAGCAGGCTTGATTATTGGTTAATAAAATGCACATTCTTAAATAGAGAAAGGTGTCTGGGGTAGGAGAGTTGTTGTTGGAATGTTGCTAACTATATAATAATAATTAGTTCCACTTATTGCCGCGGGACTTCTTTCGGGAAACGGACTCTACCTTGTACTTTAATCATAACAGACGAAATGTGCATTTGCTATACGCCTCCGCCTAAGCCAGCATAGATTTCATAAGTCGAATACTAGGATAACTCAACCGGGTATACACCAATTACATCAACCGAGTGTACGATTTCTTCTTAGAAGCAAAAATAATTATCTGAAGAAGAAAATACATGTCCTTGGAAACCAGCAAATTACAGGTTCAACTACACGCCTAATTGACTTGAGATCTAATAGCTCATACGAAAGGTACTGCGTAGAAGGAATGATGAAATACTATGCAATCTCTAAGCAACTGTTAACCACGGAGTTGTCATGTAAGCCATGTGAAAAATTATTATTTGTGTAGGAGAGAATGAATATAACCCTAGTACTATGTTAAATGAATTATATATGTTTATAAAAAAACATAATAGTCCTCCAATTATTGTGTTGAGTGAGTTGGAAAATAAATATCTAAATGAAAAGTTACTGAATAATAATTTAGAACTGATATGTAATAATAATGAAAATTGTTACCTTTCGGATTCCAAAAAAAGAAATCGACAACCACAGCGGCATTTAACTTAATTAACCTAGTTACTAAAAATATTGACCATAAAACCCCGACAACTGTTGTATTTTTTGACATGTCAAAAGCCTTCGACTTTGTATCGCACGAGCTACTACTAAAAAAATGTGATAAATATGGAATACGCGGTAAGGCAAATGCATGGTTAAAAAGTTACCTTACAAACAGATCGCAATTTGTAGAAATTACTGTGGATAAACCAAACCTACCCACTCACGTCCTGTAAACCACTGTTCAAGGAACTTAGAATACTTACATTAACTGGTATTTATATTGTGGAAATATGTAAATTTACCAAATCTCACCCTGAGATGTTAGAAAAACTGGGAGATAAATGTAAGTTCAAAACTAGATATCCTAATAGATTGATAATTCCTAGAACGAAAACGGAACTATATAGACGAAGTTGCTACCCTATGTGTACTCAGATCTATAACAAGATTCCTAACCAAATTAAAGAACTTCCAATGGTCCGCTTCAGAAGGGTTTTACACAGGTGGCTAATTGAGAATCCCTTCTATACTGTTAAAGAATTCCTTCAGTTTAAATCAAAATGATCTAATTGTACCTATACCAGAAAATTTGCATGTCTGTTATGATTGAATATGTTAAGCTACTATTATACTACCATTGTAAGAACTTTTGTAACCATATTTATCTGCAAATAAATCTTTGACTTTGACTCTGTCACAAAAATTAAAACCAGTGCGATTCTGTAACCATCTCACCGTGAAAACTTAGGTGAAGTGAGAGTGGGATGAGCTGTCATTCCAACTAATGCTAGGGATTGACACTATTAACAACTCACTCTAAGCTCACTTCACTTAACTTTTCACGGTGAGATTTTTACAGAATCGATCGGCAGGTGGAATGACAGCTCACTTCATCTAAGTTTTCACGGTGAGTTTTCTACACGTGTGAGGTTTGTGTAATGTACAGACGCCAGCACATCAAGCTACTACAATCTGTCAAATTTCTTTAATGGATTTTCAACTTTATTAGGTTGATTGGGAAAATTTGACAGTTTCGGGTAGCTTGACCTGCTGGCGTCTGTACTTACTACTAACTAGCTGTAATACTGGAGAACATATTAATGTTATTCTATTCTATCCAGCTAGTTACGCGAATATGCGCGTAGGATGAGATTATTATAAAGTCATCATCATCATCATGCATGACATGATGATGCAGCAGTATATGCAGGTTTAGACACTAACAAGGTAATCAATCAGCCAGTTCCACTGTAGTTGACTGTAATGACATCCTTGATGGTTACGGATGCGATTTTGCTGCACATTAATCCAATTTGTATATCATGGCGGATGTTACCGAGTATCATTGGCATTTACGAAGCATGAGTAGTGAAAGTATCAGTGTTTAAATGATTGCCTTCTTTTTGAACTTCACTGCAGCCAGATAAAACAACGGGCAGTGCTATAAAATACAGCGCAACAGTTGCATGTCCACAAATTCATCGCTTTTGCAGGAGTGATCGTGGGTTAGTTAGAGCAGGCCCAGTAATAAAAAAATGATAAAATCGCATAGGATTATATGAACTCAGAGGGTTGTGTTGATGATTTTAATGATTATAATTCTGTAGAGTCATATTTTTTACGCTCGCGAATCATATTTTAATCAACAATCAACGTGACACTGGCCTGCAAATTGCCAAAAATGTAAGAAAATTTGAAATTCGCGCTTGCCTGACGCTTCCCCATTAATATTGAACTTTCATTTAAAATAAGAAATCCCAATGTTGTCAATTCGCAAAAACCAAGCGAAGCAGGGGCGGGTCGCTGGCTCAATAATATATAAAGTTGTTTAACTTACCATGCCACTGGTAGCTTTAGATTCACGTTGTAATTAGTTTGGTAGTAGTCCTTCCCGACGCCCAAGGCACGCGACAGTCCAAAGTCTGATATCTTCACTCTATCCTTACTGAATACTAATATATTCCTTGCTGCAAGATCCCTGAAAAATTATAGTTTAAACGTATTACTATGACGGATATGCTGTAGTGGTTAAAATAGTTATAACATAACATCACACCTGTATTCCCCGAAGGGTTAGGCAGAGGTGTTCTCACTACTCAGATGTACCCAAATTACGCCAGTTGTGTTTAAGTCTCATAAAATAAAAAATCGATGCCAATAAATAATGTCATTTAAAACTATTACGAACCTTACCATACTTCCTTGGTAATCTTTGAATAGTATAAAATAAAGTCATTTACCCACCTGTTTAAAATATACTTTTTTACTTCACACTACTAGGAATTGCCCGCGATTTCACCCGCGTCCTGAGGTCCCAATTTTATATACATATTAAGAGACAATTTAGGTTTTGTTAACAACCAAGACATAGTCTTATCTTTGTACCAAAACTACCGAAATTTATTGAGTTACTTCATATATTCATACTTAATATCAAAAATGTGAAAATAACTCTGTCTGTTTGTCTGAAACCGTTTCAAGCTTTGACGGCTCAACGGATTTCGATAAAGCCTAAAACCTGGATTAGGACATATGTGACTTTTTACCCGGTAGTACGTTCCCGTGGGATAATTTGAGGCATTCACGCGGGTGAAGTAGCAGGCAAAAGTTATTTTCATTATAAAACAGTATCTCTTCGTATAATTCGGTGGCACAGCTAGGTTATAATTATAGTAGGATGCCAAAGTTCATTTTCATTTAAAATCAAACTTCAATTGAAGTCATAAAGCGTTTGTAAAGACAAAAAGTTACCAATACCGTCATCCCTCATATCGTTACTACATTCTACATACCTATGAATCAGTCTTTTGCTTTCTAGATAAGTCATCCCATCACAGATCTGCTCCGCAAACTCGCAGAGATTTGGCACCGGGAAGTTGAGTCGGAACGACACCTCCCGCAGGCACTCTAAGAGCGAACGAAGAGGCGCCAGCTCCGTCACCTGGAATGTATTTCACGTAGTATGTTTATAACGTCCTATTATAATCGGAAAAACATTTGTACACGGCACGGTTTCTTTACGGTACGGCGTATAAACCCCGCCGTAGAAAAAACATGTCCGTCAACAAGCTTCCGTAGTGATCCATACAACAATGACAACAGTGCTTGCATACGGCGAATAAACCGTAGCTTTTCACGGCAGGAACGTGTGTGTACAAAGGGCCTGACAGCCCGAGAGAAATCGAGAGATAACAGTTTCTACAGGTTGTAGAAACTATAGTCCGGCTTTCTTCGCCGTGTTTACCATCATTTAGATTTAGAAAATTTCCGTAATCGTCACCGGGACGGGCGAGAGTCGCTGCTACACCGAAATGTAAATGATACGAACATCGTCAGGGTATTTTCTTTCCCGCCGGTTTGCACATTTGGATATACATATGTCGCTACTTTGGAGGCGTAATGCAGCTATAAACCTCTTCTACGTAGGTAGAAGAGGAAACTGTAGAGTTTCTACCACAGTACCACCTCCTGATAAACATTCTTAAGTGCCTATGACGACTAAGGACAGTAACCGCCCAAGTGCGTGTCGGACTACGCACAGTAAGCGGTGCCGTAAGTAATTGGGTTAATTATGTACCCCTGCACTACACAAAGACGGTGTATTTTGTGCACCACAAAACAACGTTTTGCAATTTTCCTTTCAATTCAATTTCAATTGTTATTTCTTTTTTGTTTTTACAATTTTCATAGATATAGTGCAAATGGTCTCCGAGTAAAATGGCTGTGTAACATCCGGACAAACGGGCATGACGAAATTAAAAGGGTGACATCCTGTTTGCCATTTCGTTGAACAACCCTAAAAAACGATGAAGTTTGTTTAGTCTCAACACACTGTGGTAATACGGTGTCATTAATAAATTCCACTGCGTAATAGCTCCGTGGGGGAGCGGGCACCATCTGTTCTAAAAATACCGTTTGACAAACAGGAGGAAAAAAACTGAAATAATTACGAAATTCTTGGGGTACTAGCGTTTTAATGGCTTTACGGCATTTTTGTTGTTTTGGTTTTAAGCGGTTGTTGGTTCTTGAATTAGCGTGTGAATTTATTTATTTTAGTTTAAATATGTATTTATTGAAAGCCTAGTTTATTAACATATGGCTTTCAATAAATGTGTTTTACGCTAACTATGCTATTGCCACGTCTTACAATTAACTTTGCAGATTTTTTTTTTTTTGTCTAGTTCGAGGTCATCTGCACTATTTTCCCAACTATGTTGGGGTCGGCCTCCAGTTCAACCGGAAGCAGATATAGAACAATTTATGTCCATATTGACTTTGAAAACTTGAACCTCATTGAACAAAGGTTTCTTTATTTTATTAGAGTTGGAATAACGTATGAGTACTTCTTTACTTCTCGTTTATGTTTTAACTCAATTGTTGAATAATGTTACCCCTTGCCTTTCCTTCTCCACAAAATATGTATCAAAATACGCGCATTGACGTGGAGTTGCGGACACCAGCCCGTATTACCTAAATATGTATAACTAGCTCATACCCGTGATTTTCGAGAGAAATTAAAAAAAAATATCGGTTTGGTATCAGTCCACTAACTTGCTCACCAGCCGCCAACTGACTTCCTGACACTTCAAAAGTGCCTGAAATACCGTGTCTTTGCATACATACCAGCATCAAGGAGTCCAGATGAAGTACCACACCGTACAAACGAACGATGTTGGGATGCTCAATACTGTGCATCACGGCTGCCTCCTTCAAGAATTCTGTCGAGTTTGATGTCATTCGCTCGTGCCCCAAGCATTTTATAGCTACTTGCAGCTGAAATAGTAAATAAGGCTTATTAAGTTTTAACTGGCATAAAGTAGGTTTTTTTTAAGTGAATGGCAAACTTACTGTCCACCACCGGCATTTATATAAAGATAAAGGTTGTAGTAGGTACGATGGGTACTACACAAGAATATCTATGACTATACAACTTGTCCCAGAATTAACGCACACCACCAGACACCCCAATTAGAATGTTATGTTTTATAATCATAATACATACACTGATTTTTTATTATTATGTAATAAACATTGTTTTTCTCATAAATTTGTTACACTGATTGTGGGAGAAAATTGTGGTCACATTACAAATCTACGCATGCAAACAGTCGCACTCGTTTAGGGGTCTAGCGCAGTAGGTACTTCATCTATTTTGGTTTGTTTTGACTGTACAGCGGAAGTGTGACAGTAATTTACGTAGTTTTAATTATTTTTGGGATAAAATATTACCTATATTAAAAATTACAAAAATCGATTCAGTAAACGATTCTGAACAAACTACTTTCATAATGTGCATTAATTCAGTTACACATTGTATTTTTTTTTACTGTAGTATATTGTCCCATTGCTGACAAAGGCCTCCCCCAAATGTTTCCAGATACGCTTTTCTTGCGCCACTTGAAACCAGCCTTCTCTGTGCATCGCTACTATTTTTCCTGAGTTATTCTTTCTGAGTTGCCTCTTCAAACAGCAACGCTGAACCGGCAGAAGTTACTAGGAATGCTGGCAGTACACATCTTCAAGTTCTTATAACATAATCCTTATCCAAGTGCATCCATGACAACAAGTATCGAAGCCCTGCTTAAATACGACCTTAAGGCATATTTGCATTGGTAAACTAACAAAAGACGTAAACACAGAGTCTCGCATCTGCATATATGAATGTTAGACGACCAGGGCTGTAGCTAGAGTCGAATTTGAGGTAGGGCAGCATTGGTTACAGGTAGGGCGGAAGTAAAAAAAATATCATAATTGATCTGCCCTCGAAGCACGGGCTCCTAAATTAATCACCATGTATATCATTGACCTCTAGGTCAGTGATGTACGGACGCCAGCAGGTCAAGCTACCCGAAACTGTCAAATTTTCCCAATCAACCTTAAACCTTAATGGTTTAGCAATGAAGTTGAAAATCTATTAAAGAAATTTGACAGATTGTAGTAGCTTGATGTGCTGGCGTCTGTACATTCAATAGCTATTCGTAGACAAATAATTTCTGTGACAGAGCATGAGCATGGATATAAGAACTATTAAATCCTCAATGATGAAGAACAAGCGAACAAGATGGTTGAACTTCCAGATTTGGATGTAGAGATCCACGTCTGAGTGAGAGTGAGGTAATAATTAATTGTTGGGTGATACGAGTAAATAGATACGACCAAAAATACAATTTAGATCATATTGTTTCTGCAAACTTACATATTATAATAATTTGCCTCTCAAAATGGATGTAAGATGTCTGCCTCTCAAAATGGATGTAAGATGTCTGCCTCTCAAAATGGATGTAAGATGTCTGCCTCTCAAAATGGATGTAAGAATGGGTCCCGTGGTACTAAGGAGCTACTCCTCATTGATGTGGCCATTAGAAAACAGGTTCGTCGTTCCCGAAAGGATCTGTCGACATGTTGAATAGGTTATAAGAAGGCCTATGACTCGGTGCCACATACATGGCTCATGAGGGTACTGGATTTGTATATGAAGTAGATGCAACTCTGCGTACCTTCCTGATGTCATGTATGCGGCAACGGAGGACGGTCCTTCGCTATCCAGGATGTCGAAATATTCAGAGGAATAGCGAACCGATAAGGATCGAACGAGGCATATTTCAGGGCGATAGTTTGAGTCCGCTTTGGTTCTGCTTAGCCTTGAATCCTCTAAGCACACTGCTGGAGGATTCAGGTCTAGGTTACCGGCTGAGGAGAGGTGGTCAGGTTATATCGCACCTCCTCTACATGGCTGACCTAAAACTCTTTGCTCCCAACAATTTGCAACTTATGGAGCTACTGAAAGTAACTGAACCTTTCAGTAGCGCCATTAGGATGGAATTTGGTGTGGACAAATGTGCCGTCATGCATGTAAAGCGAGGGGAGATTGTGGAATCCGTGGGAACCCAACTTTCGGATTCCACAAACCTTAGAGCCCTCTCCGCATCCGAAACCTATAAGTATTTGGGCACATATATCGGAAGCGTTAGGCATCAATGTTACTGACATGAAGCAATCGTTGAAGGAGCGGTTCTTTGGCCGCCTGAAAAAAAGTAGTTAGTAGTCTTCTATCGGGCGGAAACAAGGTGCGTGCCTTCAACAGTTGGGTCATGCCGGTTTTGATGTACTCTTTCGGCATAATCAAATGGACTCAAACCTAACTAGACGCCCTGGATAGGAGGGTCCGGACGCTGTTGACTGCAAATCGATTGCATCACCCACGGTCATCGGTAATGAGGCTGTATATCCCGCGAAAGTGTGGAGGTCGAGGCTTTTTAAACGAAGACCCTCCACAATCGCGAGATATGCAGTTTCAGGGAATATTTCCTAGAAACCGACGTGGGGATGCATCGAGATGTAGTCGCGGTGGACAAGGGCCTCACCCCGCTCTCCTTGGCTAAAGAGAACAGGCGCAAGCCAGTAGTTCTTGACACCAATGATCGCATGGAAGTATGGCAAAGTAAGGAGCTTCACGGACGCTTTTACCGGGCCCTACATGGACCCGATGTAGATTTACTAGCATCCGTAGCCTGGCTGCGTATCGGTGACCTCTTTAGAGAAACCGAAGGTTTTGTCTGTGCAATTATGGACGAAGTTATGATGACGAACAATTACCGGAGATTTATTGTGAAAGATGGCACGGTTGACATCTGTCGGGCATGCCACCGGCCGGGGGAATCAATCAGGCATATTATCTCCGGGTGTTCTCGTCTAGCTAACGGAGAGTATTTTCATAGACACAACCTTGTAGCCAGGATAATCCATCAGCAACTTTTTCTGAAATACAGCCTTGTGGAATCTGAGGTGCCGTACTACAGGTATGTGCCCGACCCAGTTCTCGAAAATGGAAATATCACGTTGTACTGGGATCGATCCATCATCACTGACAGGACTATTGTTGCCAATAAGCCTGATATAGTGGTGGTGGATCGATCAGAGCGGCGCGCAATAATTGTTGACATAACCGTCCCGCATAATGAGAACCTCGTGAAAGCCGAGAAAGATAAACAAATCAAGTATCTTGACTTGGCTCGCGAGGTTGTCGAGATGTGGGATGTGGACTCAGCGATCATTGTGCCGATAGTCGTGACAGCCAATGGGTTAATAGCCAAGAGCCTCGACCAACACCTGAGGAGGCTCTCGTTGGGCAGCTGGATCAAGGGCTTGATTCAGAAAGCGGTACTTCTGGACACGGCTCGCATTGTCAGGAGGTTCCTCTCTCTGGAGCCCTGACCGCCGGTAGCTTGGACCCTGCTCCCGATACCGGTGGGCTACTATTTTTAAATATTTTTTTATCTTTTTGTTTATAAAAATATTTAAAAATATAATCTGTAAGTATGTAAATGAAATAAAGGAAAACATAATAATAAAAAATATTTAAAACAGCTGAATTCTATGATTCGCCATGTTATTAAAAATGCGAAGAACTTCGATCAGATCAACTGATTTTGTTCTTTTTTTATTTCAAAGGCCAGAAATACCATACCAGCCATTCTCTCGTGACCGGTTGACAGTCTTTGAGGCCATCGATCACTAGTAGATCGTAGGCTAGTGATCGATGTTTGAGGCCTATTGATTGCAGTTAAGGTAGGGCATTGTGATTTCAAGGTAGGGCATTGCCCCACAATGCCCCCCCCTAGCTACGGCCCTGTAGACGACGCAACTGATGATGATTTTAAAACAGTTGCTATCTTGCTGCACGGTCACAAGCGACTAAGGGACTGCTTATGCTCCGTTTCTATAAACAAAAACAAATCGTTTTGCTTACCAATGGTAGAATTTTTATTATCAAACTGGCCATATAAAAAGATTCGTAAGCTAATATTACCTGTGATAGCTAAGTAGCTTGTCATAGTAGACCCTCCCATATGGAAGTCCATGCTATGACCAAGCATGTCCAAGCTATGAGGTCTTTGTTTTATTATTTGTA
Organism: Apamea monoglypha; assembly: GCA_911387795.2. Taxonomy (NCBI): domain Eukaryota; kingdom Metazoa; phylum Arthropoda; class Insecta; order Lepidoptera; family Noctuidae; genus Apamea; species Apamea monoglypha. Next base: position 26,515,506 of record OU426914.1, on the reverse strand, counting down.
AAGATACAAGAGTCTTTTAACCAATACATGTCCGTAAATTATAGGAATCGGCCATTAGGACCAAGTGTTAGGTTTTCCATTAAGAACTTCTCAGTAGCTGTAGCCCGGAGTTTCGAAGTAGGTGGTGTGACTCCCCCGTGTCTCGGAAACCACGCAAAGCCATCGGTCCTGCGCCTGCTCTCACTCTGGTCGTGCCGGATCGCCGTACCATCGGACTACGAGATGAGGGAAAAGGGAGTGCACCTGTTTGCGCACACACTTGGGCACTATATTTCCTGCGTGCTTGGCTAATCTCTATCGAGATTGGAAGAAAGAAAAGAAAATAGATTGGCTTCCGCGACCGCGCTGGGATTGTTATCCATACTAACATCCATACCTAATAAATGAAAGTAAGTCTGTCTGGCCTATTCACACCTTAACAAGTGAACGGGGTTGATGAAACACACACACACACGTCTATGGCACACAGACACAGGTAGACCATGACCTGGATTAGGATATAGGATACTTTTTATCCCAGTAGTCCATTCCTATGGGGTAATTCCTCCACGCGGGCATAGCTAAAAGATATTTACTTATAATAGAATCAATAAAAAGGACTTACTCTTTGATTCCCTGTAGTCCATGTTCCCTGTTGCACCACACCAAACTGACCCATACCAAGTTCTTTGTTGATAGTTATATCTTCTATGGAAATTATGTGCTTTGTAGGTACTTTCACATTGTTCTCGAAAACCGGTTGGGTGTCTAATGCTATAGACGAGTGACCAGAAAAATTCTGAAATATGCAAAATTATATTTCATCTATTTTTAACAGGTATGAATGATTTGTTTACTGTCTTTAAAGCACCCCAATGAAGCCTTTACAAGCTTTTGCTTGTAAAGGCATCATTGGGGTGCTTTAGGAATAGCAACAACAACAGTTGCAGATGCTCCATGTATATCAACTGTCAATAGATCTAACAGTAAAGAAGCCTATGAAAGCTAACATTGTAGTGATTTTAGTTTTGAAATACATCATCATCACTCTCTTGCCCTTATCCCAATTTATTGGGATCATTGCAACATGTATTTTTCTTCCATACTTCTCTATTCGTCATCATCTCGGTAATCATCCCCTTTCTAACCATATCATCATCCACACAGTAGATCCATGCAGTTTTTAAATACATATATTAACTAAATCATCTTTATAATGAAATGGTGCAGTGCTGGACAATCCTCTCCCAATTTCCCTACTACAACTGATGCCCGTTGTTCGCATCCAGGGTGTTTTTAGGCATCTGGCGGGGAGTGAAGGTACACATACAGTACACTAGCTGGTAAGGCTTAAAATGTTGGGTTAGGGACTAACCACACTTACTCAGCTCTGTTCAGCTTTTGTCCATAGAAAACATCCATTTTGTATGGAGATGAGTCCGTAAAGCTGAACAGATAGATACGCATCTCCATACAAAATCGTTGTTTTCTATGGACAAAAGCTAAACAGAGCTGAATAAGTGTGGTTAGTCCTTTATTTGCCATTAAAAGGCCACAAGTACAGAGTAAAGACTGCTTCCTAACTATTGATAATTTCGCAGAAATAACTAATCTTTTAGGACAAAATACGAATTTTATGACCACTTCCTTTATAATAATAGCACTAACCTGGTCTCTCTTTTTATTTGATTTCAGCATTTTCCGTATCTTTGATATATATGGGTTGGGAAAATACTTGGCGTATATCTTCTTGTACCGTCTTTGTTCTGGCCTTGACAGGCCAATTTGAGCTAAGTCTTCAGTCAATACAAATTTAAGTTGTGACACTTTTGTTACTTTTAATATGTCTCTGAAACAAACAAACCATTCAAATGTATAAATATGTAAAACACAAGTGCTTACAATCATATTTCACATAGCTAAACATAAGTGCCCAGCGACTTTCACACAAACATTGTATTTCTAAAACACAAATTAGGTAGTATATTTGTAGTAATTATGGCAAATATTTAGAACACTACAAATGGTATTATCCACATTTAAATTTGGACATAATATTTTGATGAAAATTCGCATCTGCCAAAGTATTCAACATGTGGTTATGTTAACTTATCTAGCACTACAATGGACACAAATAATCGCAAATGCAGACAAGTAAATACAACAAAAGCCTTACTCTTTCGAAAAACTGAGCCAAACCAAATCAATGAATGGTAAGTAGGTACCTAACAAGCAGGTCTGTAATTCTCAACACAAAACGTAAAGGGTTTATAAACAAAACTGAGATACCAAGTTGTTTATATTTACCTAAACAATTCATAATACTGTTGAAGTTCGGCCTCCTCCAAAAATTCATTTAAGTTTTCACGGTCTTCGGATACAGCCTCTGGAAACAAGACATCCCGAAACAACAGTTGTATTTTATGCACAAAAAGAAGTATTATAACTTAAACTTATTATTTTATTAAGACTATTTACCCATAATGCCGCCGAAGACACTAAAAGAACGATAAATAAACTGTTATAACAAAAAATAAAATAAAAAAATATGAAATGTCAACTGCTATACAACTTCACGTATTTTATGCCCAACACAAATAAACATTTTTTTTTATCACGGTAGTCAGTCAAATCAGTCACAGCCACCGAAAAACAAAAAGCCAGTTTATCTATATAATCGATTCAATGTTTTAGAAATAAAATTACAAACAAAATCGCCTAAATTCTGTTCAGACTCGTTTTAGATACTTTGTAATGCAATTTACAGTCTTGACTTTTTAGAAATAGGTTATGTTTTATCAAATACGTTTTGCAGGTATAAAAATCAGTTAAAAACTAGGAAAGGAAAGATAGACATCAAAATCAAACATAATCTTGTAAACTGATTTTTAATTTGCTCTAGCAAATTGACAGTTACGAATGCTGCCCTGCGGTCGACCTTTTTTTGTCATGTTACCACAGATTAGTTTAATGTAACAAGCAATTTTTTTGTATTCAATACGAAACGTTTGGCAAAAGTGCGCGTCTACGACCGTATAATCGTAATTAAGCTTTTAAATACGTACGTAATCATTTTAAAGGATATTGCCAATCCAATGCTTCAGATGTTCGAAAATTTTGTCTGCTCAACAACGAAAAAAACGCAAGGAATGTTGTTGAACTGTCAAAATGAAAGCCATTGCTACTAGGGGATTCAAATACCGGATTTTCTAATACCGGGATCCCACCATTCCGGTATTAGAAAATTTCTATTGAAAAAAATTTAAAATAGGTACTACTACTACATTAATACTACACTGCATTGTTTTTTTTTTATTAAATAGTTTTACTAAAAAACAATAAAATACCGTTTTTATATATAAAATCCAGGCCAGTTATCGTTGACACAAAAATCGCGTAAGGTAGCAAAAAATTCACTGGGCTGATTTTTTGGGATGTTGTTAGGATAGTATGTATACGAAACTGTATCTCAAGTTGTATTGGACCTACAGAGTTATGGCCATACTCAAATTCTTTAAACATTAAAAATCTATTGGGTGATTTTGCGTAGGATGCACCTTTTAGAAGGTATGCACCATGCAGGCGCACAGGTGTTTCGAAGCTGCAAACTTGGTCTTACACTATTAGTATCTATCCTAACAATGGCGCCGATTCCCTTGTTCACAAACTAAACTAAATTTATTGTATAGTTCAAATTCAGTGTATAGTTTTCTTTCTGTTTCGTTAAGAAAAGGACAGAAGATGAATATTAGTTTAGACCTGTCAAATTAAGATATTCCATAGACAGTTAAGACATGATCAAAAACATGACTAATAAAAATACGTCAATTTACGCTAGGCGCTGACTAATTTGACAGGACTAAACAAATATTTATCTTCTCTCTTTTTCTTAATAAAATAGAAAGAAAAAGATGCACTGAACTTAAATTTAGTTTAGTTTATGAACAAGTGAATCGGCGCCAGTATCTCAAAAATTCAGTAGGTACAGTGCAATTTTTTGTGACAAGTAACATTAAGTTGCAAAATAAATCTCTTTACAAAAAATAAGTCTCTTTATTACTAACCTGACACGTCAGTATAAGACAAGTAGATAAATCAGTATCTATTTTATAATTCATATTGTTGACTAAAATCACATAAAAATCAGTAAAAGTTGTTTAATGCTGATGCTTTATGATTCCCATTCTTGACCTGCGCAAGTAGTAATAAAATTTAACTAACTGTCTAAATAAACCACAAGATAGGTAATTAAAATACGCAGTTTTTTAAACCTCACCCAGTTATAAAATTGGCTGGAAATATAATGTGCAATAGCACAACATTGTGCCACTGTAGTTGCTACTGAATAATTATGAAATAAAATTACCAGTACTCAGATCCTGGTATTGGATATTTGAATGTATGTATTGAATTATATAATATGATAATTGAACGTAATAATGTATTGAAAAATGATAACAAATGTCCGGGATCCCGGTGTCAGCCAATGCCGGGATCCCGATATTCAAATATCCCGGTAATGGAAGCTCTAATTACTACTGTACTTGTGTTCCGCAATCACCCCGCAGAACAGGGTAACGTGAGGATCGGTTCTTTACGGAGGCGCGGATTACATTATGAGTTCCATGTCATTCTTTAGTTTCTGATTCAATATTACATGGTAATGGTTTTAGTCACGCAACAAACAAATGGAATGTCATTCGAAATCTTTTATGTTGCGACATTTATTTCTAACTAATTACATTTTTAGTCGATTGTTCACATGGACGCTAGTTGGCAAGGTACCATACGAAGTCGATTTTAGTCATTTTAGTTTGGTTCTCACTACAACACATCCTGGTGACAGACGTTAAAATAGGGTTGCCGACATCGGAAATAGTTTCCAGAAAGGTATTATTTGTATTATTTATTAGTTTTTAGCAAAAAAATCGGTAATTCTTTTATAATTTTATTTAGTTTTAAGCGCATGCATAACTGTGCGTTTCCACCGGCTTATCATTTACATAATAATTTAAAAACTCTATTTTTTGACAGTGTATCGAGCTGCGTTTGTATTGTCACCCAACTTGATGAACTGAAACTGGTCTCAAATTAAAGACGGTGACCTTTGAGTTCGTTTCGGTATTTCTTCTCAGAGCAGTTAGGAAACACTGACCTCATACAGTACAGTTTCAAACAATATAGAGAACGTGTTAATTAAATAATTATTACGAACAAATTTTTCCTGTTTATAATATAAATATTATTTAATAACAGTGACAAAAAATTAAAGGAATATGAAAATATATGGATTGGCCATGTTGAGAGATAAATGCAAAGCGACTAACAAATAGTATTTACACTCTAAGTGCAAAATGCTTGGAGGGGATGCTCTCAGATGCGTAAGTTCTCACAACAAGAAGAAGCAGAAGGTTGTGGTAATCAGCGGGATTGTCCGAAAGGGTTACCGCTACCCCGGAACATAAAGGGCAAAGGAAGGAACATGGGTGGGTTTTAGTCAGTAAGAGTCTGACACTACCTTCCGCTCCACCCAGAGCGGGAGGGGTCTATTGATGATTTCCCATCCGGGAAAAAAAAAAGGATGTGGTAAAGATCGTAGGAGATGCGTTTATTGTTTTCTTTTTTTTTCAGTTTGTGCCTAATTTTATGGGAAAAAAGCGCGAGTTTATGTTTGTGAGTTATGCATTTTTTTGTAAAGGATTAATTGTAGAACTTTACTCTGACAGTTAGATTGAGGAATATTTGATGGGAAAGACTCGTTTCAGCCTATTCGCTTGAGGAAACGGTTTGAGTTTGGGTCTGCATTACTATTAAAGCATGGTAGTTTTTATTTTATTTTATGAGGCAACATTGTTACCTACTTTGCAAATATGGCGTAGAGTTGTATAAAATGCAGTGGGAGATATATGATAAACTTGTCAATTCTGAATTTTAATAAAAAGATGTATCTAGGATAACACTTTTTCAATCGACTATAGTGTGCTAGACGAGTATTAACAGTGAAATGTGAATTTTACGCAATGTAGGTACAATAACTAGATAATTTTCTAATTTGAAAATAAGTTAGGAATTTCACGTCTTATCGCTATTCCGTTTAGTCGTTTGTTTTTAGTAAAACGATCTTTTGTTTATGTATTGCAGTTTATCTTTTGTGTCGCGACCGTTAGGCCATTGTTTGTATAATTTTTAGTGCAGTTTTGTCAAGACGTTTTTTGATTACAATCTGGTAGGGACTATCAACATTAATAAAATTCAATTTCATTTAAAGTAATTTTTATGTAAGAGATAACTGTAATTTTCTCTGCATTTTGTTAATTTTAACGTTAATGTTTGTTATGTAGTTTTAAGTACTTAAGTGTTATGGACTGTAAGTTATGAAAATGATGGAGATGAATAAAAGAAGACACCTGGTTGGGTTTATAATGCTGCCTCATTTAAAGGTTAGTGTCTTTATATATTTATTAAAATTTCAAGACCTTTACAATTCAACTGGGTGCAATAGACAGCCCCATAGAACACCAAGTGTACTGTTGTCATTAGGAGATTTAATTAAATAGTGTATTTCACACTTCTGAAAATGCTAACTGCGTCTACAACTTTTGTGGTATCATCATCATCTGCCTAGCCTTTTCCCAACTATGTTGGGGTCGGCTTCTAGTCTACAACTTTTGTGGTATGACTACTAAAATATAAAAAGTAAAATGTTGACATAATTCTGAATCTAGTGAAAACTGTTTACAGTCTGCAACAGGCACGTCATGATCAATTACCTATTAAAACCTTTTAACAAAGTCCAACTTTGATTCCTATTACTTGTCCACATTGAATGATTTCTTCACAACAACATGTTCAATCGGGCCTCTAATTGAGCTGGTCATTTGTCCCCATGATTGTTATGTAAATGCGGCATCAGTTATAAATCGAACAAAAGGCAAGACAATTATCTTTCATTATGAATTTTATAAGGAAGCATTAAGTATTGGACAACAATGCAAAGTTTGCCATTCTACTAGAAATATATAATAACTACAAGTAAGTACATATTTTACAATTCAACTCATTGTAAAAACTACTCAAGTTGACATGTATTTTGGCATACAATCAGTAGTTTTCAGGTCTTAACAGAAATATTTATTTTAACGATAACCATTAAAAATATTTTAAGGACTTACTACTTATAATTTTAAGCATAGTATTTATGTAAGCAATGATTTAACCTGGGGCGTAGCTACCGCTGTATCAGCTGTATCAATGATACAGGGCCTCCGAGTTACAAGGGCCCCCACAGAGGCGACATGTGTAAGCAAACATTCATAAAATAATATCCAAAACCTAAAATTATTATTGGTACAATGGGACCAACGGCTTAATGTGCTTTCCGAGGCACAGAGGGTTCTCGGTATGTTAAGATAGTCGCTCACCCACTGGCAAACTGCGGCAAGCGTAGCTTAACCTTTGATCTACCTGTGCGGCTGTTATTACTAAGCCATGAGCCCCCATATTTCAAGTCAATTAAAGAAAGAAATAAATAAAGTCAGTATGCTATAATATTATTTATTTTTAACCGACTTCATAAAAAGGAGGAGGTTCTCAATTCGGCTGTTTTTTTTTGTTTTTTATGTTTGTTATCTCAGAACTCCGTTATTTATAAGCCGATTTGCAAAATTATTTTTCTATGGGAAAGGATATACTTTCAGATTGGTCCCATAGAAATTTGATCAAAATCAGTTCAGTAGTTTGGTTTTTAAACCAAAATTCCGGTTAAAAATTCAAGAAAACGAAATTGCGTCGTTTGCTTTTCACAACTGAAAAGTGAAAAGGTGTCTATGAGAATTTCCAAAAAAAAAGGATTTTTTTTTAAGACAAGCTACGCCACTGGATTTAACCAACTATTAATTTTGGGGTTTTAAAACAGCCCACCCACAATCGCTCAGAAGTTATATCTACAACCACTCAGAACTCTTTGTTTTGTTTAGATGGACAGCTGAAAGTAAATCTAAATAATAACAATATAATGGTTTGTAATGTACACAAAAGTTTATATTGTTTAAATATAGCCAGCACACAATTTAATGCAATTTCCTTTACATCAGAAGGCCAATTCTCGTAATTTAAAACGTTCAAAATCTAGTCGCAGTCTCACCTCGGCGACAAACAAATGTCAAAAACTAGTCAAAATGTAGTGAAATTAGAAGTATTTTTTGACAGATTGAGACTGAGATCAGACTATGAACGTTCTTAAAATTACGAGAATTGCCACTCTGGTGTTGTTATCTATCATACTCTAGTATTTATAGAGAAATTTTACATGCACTTAATTTACAACATGCAATGCTGCAGTGAAACTTCTTGACCTGTGCCCACTTCTCCCCTTACTACTCTCATAGTTTCGTACATAGATTTGCAAAAAATCAACAAAACCATAGAACAACCAATGTTCCCAGGCAATTGATTGTAGGCAGTCAAGAATAGCTATACTAATGGTCTGCTCGCAACTATCTAAACAAATTCTTAGGTTCAGGATAAACAATCTAAGAATAATGACACACAAATGCCACAGACATCCCATTCTGTAGAGGCTGCTTTAGGGCAGAGAAATCGGCCGCCCACTTCATCCTGGAATGCGAGTCCATAGCTTCGCCCACATAGATCCCACTGGAATGTACTACCGGAACAAAAAATATCCGATGTCCTAACCCCGGCCATGCGTCTATCCGTGTGCCTTTCATCCAAATCCGATCAGTTGTTGAGGCGTCAAACACAGACTGAATTACTTTTGCATGAATAATGTTATACTTATACCATGAAAGGAAGTATAGATCATCTCGAGGGAACTCTCTCACTTCTGCTGGGGAGTTTGTTGCGCCACTTCTTCCCAGCAATAGCAGTAGGAAGTGGCGAAGGGCGGGCGTTTTTGGGGGACTGTCTTTTGTAATTTTGACGTTCGAAAATTGCTGATTCTCAGCCTAATTAGAATAAATGACTTTTGATTTTGACTGATTTTGACTCCTTAACGGTCAAATTAAATATACGCATGTTATTATGAAAGCCCATTCTAGAATCCACCATGACCTGGCTGCTGCACCCAGGATTGGCTCAATGTTAATTTCTTGCTTTGAAAGTCGTAATTAAAGTATTTTAAACATCACGGATGTTTAAAATGCATAATTCATCTTTAATAAAACTCCACTTTTCTAAACCTATGCCTAAGAATTTTTCTAGATAGTGTAGCCATTTTTGACTGCCTACACTTTGATTTGAATTGCCTGGGACCATTGTTTGTTCTGTAGTTCTATTGATCTTTGGCGAATCTATGTACCAAACTAGTAGAGAGTAGTAAGTAGCTAGCATTGCATGTTGTAAGTTAAGTGCATGTAAAATTTGACTCTTGAGCAAAGCATATGTACGATCGGGAAAAAGTTCCGTTCGTCGACGCTGAACGAACGAAACTTTTTTCCCGATTGTCAACAGTGTAGGCAACAAGTTGTTACTGATCGGGAATATTCGTGATTTTTTATTTGGTAGACAAAAATGTTTGGTCTAGCAAATTATAAATCAGATTTTATGTAAATTCGTGTTGTAACCTTTTGCTAGAACAGATAGAGAGATTTTATGGGTTGGAGTTGTGAGCACGACACATACGAAAAAACAGGATATTTTTTGAAAAACATCAAAATTCTTACAAAAATTTTTTCATAGCATTTATTTATTACAATTAAACCATTTTTAAGGAACTTTTGAATTGAGCTCTGAAACTTTTGTCTGTAAATATGAAGCTATTTGCACATTCCAAAGAGTAGTAGGTAAGGTACCTATGGAGATGAACGGGCAAGATACTCTATAGACACACTTTTAAATCAAATAAAAATATTGTTACAAAAATAATAGTTACATCATTAATGTTGAATAATATAAGTATATGTGAGAACGATTTAAAAAAGGCCCGTCCAGAGTACTCCAATTAGAAACAAAAAAACACAGACACACGGCGCCCGTTTACGAACATGCCGCATGGATCAGCACCATTCAGCTCAACCATTCGAGAAGGGAGCTAAATGATCCAACAAACCACCATCTCCATCAGCGAGACGTTTGAGTGAGCATGACATACTATCAGGCGCCAGGGCACATTCAAGTCAATGAAAGACATATTAAGTACCTGATAAAGTTTATAATAAAAAAAAAAAATGTGCTATACTTAATTATTGTTTTGTCATCACATCAGTGATCAGAAGGCGTATTCTCGTAATTAAAAACGTTCAAAATCTAGTCGCAGTCTCATCTCGGCGAAAAATAAATGTCAAAAACTTGTCAAAATGTAGGGAAATCATAGGTATTTTTGACAGATTGAGACCGAGATCAGACTGTGAACGTTCTTAGAATTACGAGAATTGCCCCCCAGATTGGATTTATATAACGCATTCATTGTAATCACAAACATTTCTGTTATATATTCTTATTTTTGAGGTTTCTGGTGCGCGGCATTGCATCTTCTCTTAAAATATTCTTCTAAATGTCATTCATTGACTATATTTCGACATGTTTTTTGGGAGTAAAATTTTGATTAATTTTTAGAAAAGCTATCAAAATCTGTTTTGTTATCGAGATAAGTTGTAAATATTGGTGTTTATTTATAAACGACAAAAAACACCAAAACGTCAAACATGTATAAAATGTATGGTTAAACAGTCTCTAATCACTACTTAGCTTTAAGCAACGGTTATGAATAACTGTTTAGAACTGTTTACTAGGCTTAAGTTCTGACCGAACGCAAACTGTTATAAGTCTTGTAGGTACCGCGTTCATTTCTCAAGCCTAGTCCGTGGGGACCGACTATGTTGCTATTGTCGAGTTCCCTAGCACCAACTTTGACGTTCAACACTCCCTCTACAATCGTCCACGTGGCTCGGTTAACGTCACATGCCTTATTTAGGAGGTCGTAAAATTCTTCAACTTTGTCGGCAGGATGGAATGATGTTGGCGCATAGACTTGAACTACCGCTATGGTTTTCTTGTCGACTATACGGAATCTAAGGACAGCTATTCTATCTGAGTATTTTAAACTTTAGTATGTGATGTTTCCATTTTTTGGAGACTAAAAAACCCACACCGTGTCTACTGTTGCTCCCCATCGCTAAAATAAAAGGTGTAGGTATAAGATTTAAAACAACCTCTTTGTATCTTACATATTCTTTCAAGGTAGCCTGGAAGAGATCGCAGATAGCGTTATCGCTATCTGCGATCTCTTCCAGGCTACCTTTTAAACAAATTTAACACTACATACAATGGGCGACTTATATAAATAAGCCCATTGTATGTTGCGTAGTGTTACATTTGTTTTTTTGTTACGTATTTTATGATGTACAATAAGGTATTATAATATATGAATAAATAAATGTTTCTGAGATACACCTAAGTATGATATTTATGCCATAAACACACAATTAACTGCAACAGTTCAAAACCGTTCAACTAAACTTAGTGTTAGGTTGCATGTACAGACGCCAGCAGGTCAAGCTACCCGAAACTGTCAAATTTTTCCAATCAACCTTGAACCTTAATGCTTTAGCGATAAAGTTGAAAATCTATTAAAGAAATTTGACAGATTGTAGTAGCTTGATGTGCTGGCGTCCGTACAACCGCGGACCATGGTGGTCGACCACTTTTCACCCTTATGGCCTTATTAATAAGGTTGAAATGTGGTCCACCGCCAGTATTCGCGATGGTACATAAAATAAAAACTTATTAACGCCTGTATAGCAACACACGCGATGCGTTCTCTTAATTGGCCACATGGTGCACCCCCGCGTTCAAACGAACACGTTAGTTCTATATTCCATATTCTCCCTAGGGACGACTAACTGTCGTCACTTTAAAGAAATAAGGTCCAATTTTGTAAAACTGCACAAAAATCATACAAGTTCCAAGAACATGTTATTTGAACTTTCGTGACTTTGAAAGAACTAAAGAAAGTAATAAATATGTTTCTAAGAACACAGAAATCTCGTTTATCCCGTTTATGTTGTGGTTGATAGTTGATGGCTGTCACAAACACGTGTAGGTAGGTATAATTCTTTTATATCAGAAAGATAAAAAAAGAATCTTGTTGTTATTCAACCCAGAAATATGTCTAAACTAAGATGTAACAGAGTTAAACAGAATTATGATGATCGAATCAAACATCTCAAGATTATGAGTGATGGACGGTAACTGACGGGCAGGTCCAGAGTAAACAGTTTACTATTGTAGGTACCTTACCTTATCCGTCTGTATGAAATATACATTCGTAGGTAAAATACACTGTTACCTAAAAGCTATTTACCGAAATGAATTTTCTTCTTTTCGTGACAATACACTGGCCTGCAAAACTAAGTACTACACTTTTAAAATTTCAATTTCATCTAAACTATAGAAGTTAGATATTTAAAATAAAAAAACGTTTTATAGCAAATTTTAGCAGCTTTCTTTGAAACTAGTAAACTATACATTAGTAACATTTTTAACTTTAAAAAAAGGTAAAACAATAAAAATAGCCAGTTTTAGCTTAGTGTCAAAAAACTCAATTAACATTTATCTTCTGACTACAGCTTCGAGCTGGTTTGGCATACTGAACACGAGGTTTCGGAGCCGATGTTGGGGAATATTCTCACATTCTTCAATCAGGGCCTGTTCTAGTGCCCTGAGGGTGGTAGGTGGTGGTCTGCGGCTTCTGACTAGCCTCCCTAGCTCATCCCAGGCGTGCTCCATCGGTTTGAGATCAGGACTTCTTGATGGCCAAGCCATCACGCTGATACCAACCTCCTGAATATAATCTAGCACGACCTGAGCCGTGTGTGGCCGGGCATTATCATGCATCAGCATCGATCCATCACCCGTATTTGCTAAATACGGCCCTGCATACTCGTTGAGAATCTCTTGGGTATATCTTCCCCCAGTCAGAGTGCCATTTTCTATAGCCACTAACTCTGTGCGACCTTCTGAAGATATGCCAGCCCATACATGTACACTGCCTCCACCGTACTGGACTCTTTCTGAGAAGCAGTCTTGAAGGTATCGCTCACCAGGCCGCCTGTAGACACTTCACCTCCATCAGTGTAAAGTGAGAATCGAGACTCATCTGTGAACAATATTCTTGACCACTCTTCTTCATCCCACTGTATGTGTTCACGAGCGTATCGCAGTCTCGCTACCATCCATGGCAGACGATGCTCTCTCTCGGGTTTGGGGCCACTCGCTGGTCTTCGGGGTTTCAGATTTGCTTTAGCAAGTCTTCTTCTCACTGTACTGTCCACTAATGTAGTCCTTTCGGGTCTGAAGAAGCTGTTGCTGGACTTCAACTGTATTAAGGCGGCGATTTCTCCAACACAGTGGAAACAATATAACGGTCTTCTCGGGCACTAGTACACCTGGGTCTGCCATGACTTCCAGTCTCTTCGTACCTTCACTTCGCCATCTGGACCGTTCGTAATGTCACATCCACCATTCTTGCAGTACGACGCATACTGATGCCTAGTTCCAGAAAATACACAATCCTAGCACGTTCTTCAGGTGACAGAGGCATGATGAATAAAATTTATGTGCTGTTGTCTAACTTAGCTTTTGTAACAAGACATACCGATCAAGAAAAAAATTTAAAACAAGAACAGAAAAAAAAAATAATGGTAAAATCGTAATTCGAAAAAGTTTATTTTGGTTTTAAAGCTCTTTTCAGCCATTTCTTAAAAGAAGGTTTCTCGACCATGAAGTTTTTATATACAAAATTAAACTCTTTTTCGAGTCCTTTTTATTTCGAAAGTACCTATATCTTGCGTACCTTCTTGAAAAGTTATACCAATTTTAAAAGTGTGATACTTAGTTTTGCAGGTCAGTGTAGATCAACTTATTATTTCCAACCGAAGTAAGAACTTTGTGAGCATTATGAGTTTTTGACAAATTTGTCATAGATATCTGTCAATAACTTAAAATGACGCGACCATTGCAACGTTTCTTCATTCGACCATTTCAACAGCTCTGTTATAACTCGTTTTACTCCTAATAATGAATACGATTAAATAACTGAAGGCAGATTCTCGATTTTTTTTTATTTATCTTTTTATTAGTCTATATTGTCCCACTGCTGGGTAAAGGCCTCCCCCAAATCCTTCCAGGAACTGTTTTCCCTCGAAAAACTCGAAATTTTAAACGTTCCAAATCTATTCGCATTTTCATCTCGGCAACAAACAAATGTCAATAACTTATCAAAAATATAGGGAAATTAGAGGCTTGTTTGACAGATTGTGACTGAAATCAGACTGTGAACGTTCTTGAAATTACGAAAATTGTCCCTCTGGTCGAAAATTGGTTAAAGATTTCTGTTGGGATTAAGCAAAAATTTTATGTGTTACGTAAGAAGGTACTCCGAAAAAACATCCAAGTAATAAAAGTGACAAAGACTATTAAAAAAAAACAAGGGAAACTATCTTCTTTTTCTTTAACCTTTGCCGAGGGTAGCTATTGTGAAACCTTCGCGTCGATGGGTGCCGCTATTCTTTTCTTAGTCAACGTTTCAATCCGCTTACCCTTTCAAAAAATCACCCTATATAAAAGGTCACTTTAAACAAAATTGCATTCATAGCGAATGTCTATAACTGGCTATGACGTTCTGGGCTTAACTTTTGTTATAATCCTCCAGGCTTTGTTCCTAAAGATATCCTTTTCCTTTTAAATCTATGTACATTGCTACTATTATCATTATCGCTGTAAGCATTTGCGCATATCGCGCGTGCATATTACAAAATTACGTCATAATCTCGGTATTAGTTCAACGATCCACTTATCAGTTTGAGCTCCGTAACCCGGGGCAACAAATACGCTACCCAGGGCCTTTTCACATTTGCCGATAAGCCGACCTACCCGACGCAGTCTGTAAGTAAGCGCAAAAACCCGTGTGAAGTACATTTCGAAGCAAAAGTAATTATTAATATGGTTAAAAAAAAAACACCATTACTACGAATAGCTAAATTAGTTTATTATTTACATTTAACTAAAATCATCCTGATGTCTTATAATAAAATAAAAAAAAGCATGGCCCCGTTGAAAATAAAGAATAACAAATAATAATAAATAATAAATAAATAAATCCCTGGACATTTCACACAGCACCATTTGTCCCAAGCTAAGCAACCTAATGCTTGTGTTATGGTAACAAGATGGCTGACAAATCAAAGAAACAAAACGTAGCTAGGGACATTATACTTAAAAAAAAGATACAACTATTGATCGCCATAAAGTGTGGGAATCCTAGTTTATTCTAGTAATCTTTATCAGGCACTAGTTCGATCGCGTATCACCATAAACAAATCGATCACAGTGGTACCAGTGATAGTACCAGTGCTCTTATCTCTGAGGCGTATCTGCCAAATACCAGCTTGATGAGCTTGAGTCGGTTGAGAAACGGGCCAAGAGGCTCATCAGCAACGACGCACTGGTCCAGTCAAAGCTCCATAGCCTGAACATCGTCGCCGAGTTGTCAGCCTATCGGTTACAATTTACATTTCGGGGAACACTCCGAAATATAATTATGGAATTGCACAGTTTAATTCAGCCAAGCCCGTTCCATCATCGGACAACAACAGAAGTCCAATTATCGTAATTTAAAACGTTCAAAATCTAGTCGCAGTCTCACCTCGGCGACAAACAAATGTCAAAAATTTGTCAAAATGTAGGGAAATTACAAGTATTTTTTGACAGATTGAGACTGAGATCAAACTGTGAAGATCTACTCTAAAAAATTCACCTTGAAACTTAGAATATCCACCTGGTGCTAGGAATTGAAACTTCACGTTAAAGCTCAACAACTTTAAAGGTTACCTCACCTAAGTTTTCACAGAATTGAGGCCAGATTATAACAGAATACCCGCACAGACATACGGCTATGTACCACCGCTACGCGTGGTGGACGTCCCACCCATACGCACAAAACTTAAGAACACTTTCATTTTGCATACAGCTAAGGAGTGAAATTCCCTGCCGGAGTTTGTTTCCTGATAGCTGTAAACTAAGGTTGTTTAAGTTGAGAGTGAACAGACTATCTCTAGGCAATCGTGCTCCATCGTCAAACGTGACGTTATTAATAATTCAATTATAAAACAAAAAAGAAATGTTTGTATACGGAAAAACGCCCACAACCCTCCCCTCTAACTGTAACCGTTAGTTTACCTCGATTTTAATTAATATGCCAACAAAGTTAACCTTTGTGTAGACTAAATAAAATTCAATATTTCCATTTTATTTAGTCTACACGACTAAATAAAATGGAAATATTGAATTGGGTGCAAAAGTAAATATTGAAAACGCAGATGTAAATAAAACAAGCGCTTGTTTCTATTAAATATCTAGGAGAAGCATTGAGTGCTGGGCGTGCCTGAAAACCGTTTCTGGGACCCACAGTACACAGACTGTGTTTGTGGGTTGTTTGTGACTGTTGGCCGAGCTGAGAGCTTTAGTTCAAACAGCATAGTGTTTTTACTTATTTCAATTTGCTACAGTTTTCGATTTTAATAGGAAACTGAGAATTGATAAAGGAGGACAAGCGATGAAAACAAATAATGAAACTCGATAGGAAATATAAATCACCATTTTAAAAAGTGTAACAAAGTGTAAATGCGTGTAGTGTGTAGTGTGTGTATGTGTGTGTGTGTACACTTTGAATCTAATATCCTCGCAGTAGCTATTGCCGTTTCAAATACGTATAGGCGTTTCTATCAATGACGGAGAAAATCATAGCGCCGCCCTTAGTCTCCTGGCGGATATGGGCGGAGATGCATTCAAGAATCGATCACAAAATTATGCTGGGGATAGACACTGGAAAAAAGCAAAACAACATAAAGTAATATTATTTAGTATTGATGTCTGTGTGTTTCTGTAGGTTTGCTTCACGGAAAAACAGTTTTAAACGGATTTCAACGATACTTGGAATCAACATAATTGAGGCATTACGCTCTATACTTGTGCGCCCGTCTATCGAGATAACCCCCTTATTATGTGCTTAGCGTTCGAGGGGCGACAGCAATACTCGGAAAAATAAAGCGTTAGTTCTTTGCGTAGTTTTATTACTTCACTTTCATTTTAAAACGCTACTCGGTTTGAAACTATTTATGAAAACGCCTCATAAACATACCGAGACTATTAAATACAAACTGTACATAAACGTGTACCTGTTATTGTTTGTAATAATTATTTTACCGCTATTAAAGAGCCACCGCGCCATGATTATTGCTCGTGGCATAAATTCAAGAGAAACGACTGCTTGTAGATTTAGTATGTCTCATGCCACGGTAATTTGCAAATATTTCGCTTTTCCAATACTTATTCCATAAATGTCGATACAGCCATAAAGTCACTGCACCTGATGTCGAGCTTCGTAGAGCATGCGCATGCATTCCAGCGACTGCAACTGGGGCGCGGTCTGAAATCCCGCGCATTCTCGCATAAACCCGAACACTAGCGTCTTGAGAACAATAGCGGTTGCGGTTTGCGCAGCAGACTGCGCCTGCCGTACGCTCTTGGATTCCACGGCAGCTGGCCGAATGTCCAAAAGCCCAAGGACGTCATCATCTTCCTACTCTTGACCTAATTTAATTGGGGTTGACGCAGCACGTCTATTTCGTCCATACATTTACAAAAAACTGGGTACTACTACGTTCAAGGTCAAGATGTAACATAATGTAACAATGTACGAGGGACTACAAGCAATTGAGTGAAATTGCTTGTAGTCCCCCGTACATTGTCCTTCAAGGAACTCTTTTGGATTGGTTCGAATTTGTGTTCGAGTAGAACATACCGGCCACGCGTTGTCTAGTTTGACTGTCAGTGTGTGGCATGCCAGAAGTAGAACATACTATGCTGGTGCATGCACTGGTATGAGCTTTGGGTTGCAGTAAAAATATAGGAATAAGCTTATCTAGCGTTTTGCTTTCTAATAACCAAGTTGTGAGAATAATTTACATTCAATATGATTCATGCGATACCGCTTTGAATAGAACCTGATTTCGAATTATAAATTTAATTAATTATATTTGCTTCAAATAAATAAATAATTCAAATGAAAGATAATATTATAACGCGGAATCAACGTTCTTCAAAAACACATGTTAAAAAAACAAATAAGTAATTATCTCTGGACCTTTGATATATTACGTATTGTCGCTCTGGACAAACGTGGTTTTACTGTTTTCAGACCCACGTACGTTAGGGACGCAATGAGCGTTTATTGTTTGCATATTATACGAGTCATATATAAAAGAAACATACCCACACATTTTATTCCTTGTTTTAATGTCCCATAAAATGAAGCGAAGAAATTGTATCTCCTGTCTCTCAAGTAAAATAAAATTCTGCTCCATGTTTCCTCCGGAAAGTTTTGCTGTGGGCAATTTTATAAAAGGTGGTATATATATCGAATTCTTTCAGTACCTACCTACCTTCCGTATTGCATTACGAAGGTGGAAGTAGCTCCGAGCAATTATTAGATCATGCAATGCCTGCCTGCTAGATGCCTTTCTCTAGAATTCTTCCGAAGTATGCTAAGCCTTCGATAATATAGGTCGCCCGTTTACCTTTTACGCTCAGAGATGTACCTTGAAATTGTGTTCTCATTTTTATCATATTTTAGAAGACTTCTTTACTGTAAGTTTTTTTTTAAAGCAAAAGCCTGCCGGCTCTCTTTCCACCTGTCTCAGTTCAAAGCCACCATGGACCACTCTCTGTTAAAGGAGTCCAGATCATACGGCACTCTCCGTCTGGGCTTGGTTACCATTATTTCACAAAGTGCTTCTGATGATACCATGGCGACGCTTACAGCTTTCTTATTCCCAAAGGTCTAATTTGGATCTTTTTATGAACATGAAACTATGATTACATAAAATATGACTGGTTGGGAAGTCTAATTAGGTACATAAACTTACTCAATAGCAAGTTACACGTGCTGTATTGGACAATCGTCATTTACTATATTCTTGATTTGGAAGTTACTAATTCAAGATAAACCGGAACAACAGTTAAATAATTTAAATACAAATATTTCAGGTTATAAAATACCAAGAAAAAACAGCTTAAGCGAAATAGATTTAAAAAGTGCTGTGAAAAAGTGGATTTCTGTATTTGCGATTTGTTCAGTGGTTTCGGGCTTTGGGCGCAATCGCAATATTCAATTAATGAACATAAATATGTTGGAAGCATCCACCAGGAAATATTTCGGTGTTCAGGTAGAACTTGTCAGGTGGGTTTACTGAATAAAGAACAATGTGCTGGGACAGGCGCTTCACACAAGGCATTCGCTTGTATCCTGATTTAGTTAGACACAATAAAAGAGTTGTCAACGGAAGAAAAATATCGATGCAATTTCCTCTTTCGTTGCGAACAAAGGCCATGGGATGAATGAAGTATTCTAATAACGTTCGATTCATAGAATTCGTAGAAACAATTATTTCGATCTGCTTTAGTTTTATTAGCTTAGAAGAGACCTCCAAATAACACTCACTAGTTCGGTGAAAAAATTAAAACTTAATAAAATGTAACCCCGCACAGCACCTTGACTACGTGTATCATATTTACCACTAATAATTCATGAAGTCATGACACTAATTTAATATAAAAGTGACCCAGTTTTATCCTGCCATATTTATGTACGATATACATGGAGCTTACTCGTATGTTAAAGGACAACTTTTCTTGCCGCTCCTACAGTAAACGTCATCCGCATCTCGCAATGTTCTACATATTAAAGGATCGATGAAATTTTCATGTTTACATGATGGATGAAAAATTGCAAAGCAGTTTTATTCAAGCCTTTAAGTATATCACAACGTTTGAGGAACTGCGATTCAACTTCTAATCTTACCCATTTATTCAGATAATATTAAAGTGGTTTGCGCTGAAGTTTTATAATTACGTATGCTGTGCGCCAGAGGAAAAAACTGTCAAGTGGGGCTTGATCGAGAGTAGACCACAATAGAGACCAATTGGTTTGGAAAAAATGTTGGAAACAGATTGAACAGAGTCATAATTGCAACTTCACTGTGGACAAGTCATGTGTACAGTTGGTTATTTTTAGTGTTGATAGAATTTTATTTTGATTTTCGATTTCTCACCTGTGTATAATATAATAAATTAGGTAGGTATCATTAATATTGTGTTTTTCTTCGGAAACTGCGTGATCAACCCATCTCTCTGCATTCTTTAAGACTAGTCTACTAGTCTAAACGAAAAAATTCTATGCAATAGCACTTTTGTACCTCCCGTTTTTTCACTATTTTAATTAACTATTTTCTCAGGCAGGTGGAGTTAGCGTGTCTATGCCGCATTTAACCTTCGTTGTAATTTCCGTGATTAATGTAACCCCATTTGGATTGGACTCTGCATTTATAAACGCTGTGTTATGTAATACGAAATCCGTTTCGCTATGTGTTAACAAAGTTTTATGGCACTTGAAGATATCGTTGGGAATACTTACTGCACGACGAATTTTCTGTCTGCCATACGTCTTTCGGAAATAAAGATGGTCTTAGACGACCTGGAAATTTTTATAATTAATTAAGCCATAAAACATTTCCAGTTTAGTCATAATCCAGTCGTAAACAAAGAAGCTTCTTAGAAAACTCATGAATAATCGTCTGTTCATCTTAAAGTTCAGGTTAGTCATCTTCAATCTTGGTATTTGTTTATTGGAAATCGTATTCTGTATCATGAATATGAACCCCTTGCCACAATTAGTTTTGATTGTCGTATGACCTCGGTTTGTAACGGTCCTCCCCCTCGCCTCGTGTCGTACTATAATGATACGACTGTCCGTGTGTGTGTATGTGTGTGCTAAGATTGCGTATTGTATTGTGGTCGACAATAGGTCCTCCAGACGGGCTGATTGTTTCAGTGTACTTGTTCTTGTTGATCGGGCCTGTCACTGCAAATCGTTGCGAATTGATCATGATTGTTTTCAAGTGCATAAAGTAGAAACTCTAAGTCGAAGGGCTAACTCAAACATCCAAGTAATGAAAGTTATTGCTTTTATAAGGAGCTTTACAACCCAGCGCTTTTTAAAACTTCCAATGCTGACTGATATTATTCTACCGTTCCAATTAGATAGATACTTCAGTACTTTATAGAAAAAACAGTTGGTATAACCACAGATGAATTCAGAAAGTTTTGATTGCTTGTTAGCGACTGCGGCGCCTGTTACCCACGCAAACTGTCGTTGTAAGTAGATGCGCTCACTGACCCTGATGGCTCGTCGTTAGGTTTAAACTTAATGGGGTTTATTTGTAAATGTTGTTTAAAGTTAAGAGACGTTTAAACGTCAAAACAGTCGCTAATCATTACCTAACTTTAAGCAAGTTTATGAAAAATCCCACCTACGACAAGAAAGCTGACGCTGACGTGACTCCGGTTATACAAAAACCGAAAAGAATAATCAGTACATATTATAAAACAAAGTGGGCCGCCGCGTCTGTTCGTCTGCCTGTCTCTGTGTCTGAAACCGAAAAACTCAAAAAATATCGAACGAATTTTTATACGGGTGTCACTAATGGACGGCGTGAATCATGATGAAGGTTTAGGTGTATACTTCATTAAGGTTTTGTGTAAATTGGCTGAAATATGACGATGGTTGTTGAAGATGTTGGTTAACATTATGCCAACTGGGAGCTTTACTGGCTTGGGCCAGTGTAGTGATGTCTAGCTTATAACACGCGGAACAACATGAAGCTGCTTGGCCAAACGCTGGTCCTGCTCCACAGGACGCATAAATAAATTGATTAGCATTTGAAAATACTGTTGGAGCCGCTAAAGATTGTAAAATACTATTTTTGCATTATATAAATTCAATCTCCTAGTATTGTATAATTGTATAGCACATGTGTGAGTACTATGTACATACTATAAAGCTACCATTTACTGGGTACGTCTTTCATTGACTTGAATGTGCCCTGGCGGCTGAGAGTATGTCATGCTCACTCAAATGTCTCGCTGATGGTGGCACATGGGTTGGATCATTTAGCTCCCTTCAAAATGGTTGAGCTGAATGGTGCTAATTCATGCGTCATGTTCGTGAACGGGCGCCGTCAGTAGGGACTGGTCATCTCTTTGCTGCCATGGCTTATTTTAATTTAATTTAATGTTTGGATTGTTTTAAACTTTTCATTACGGACGCTTTTAACGTTCTGCATCGTTCTCACATGCATAATTTTTAACATGAATGATGGTAACTAATACTTTGTAATCATATTTTGATTTAAAAGAGTGTCCATGGAGTTTCTTGCCCGTTCTTCTCCATAGGTACCTACTACGCTTTGGAATGGGCAACTAGCTTCATTTTTCTGACTGACCGACCCCTTCAAATTCAAAAGTGCCTGTAATTGGTTTAATTGAAATAAATACTTTGAGTTTGAGTTTGATTTTGAGTTTGCTTCCAACGATACGTCGTTTGTCAAAATACGACAAGTCGTTTAGGAATTATGAGGGAATAGATGAAAAAACATGCATACATAGCATGTTAAAATCATAACCCACCTTTGGCTTTGCCGTAGTCGGGTAAAAAGAATTATGGCAGAAACTCTTCTGGGGCCTTATCTATATTTTAACCCAGTTTACCTGGAAGGGTGCACAATAGTATACGTTTTAACAATCCTCTTGTGCTAGACGAAATTACAATTCAGTTTTCAGTTGCTTCGTCTTTAAAAACGACTGCACCGTATCTTAAAGGAACTAGGTTACACAATAAACTGTATTCTGTTCCGTCTTCCTTTATGAGAAGGCAACAATTTGAGTTTTCGCAAAACGTGGCCGACCAGCATAGCTATTCACAATCATTCGACAGGTGGCCGAATCGAATATGACACATTTTCAGTTATTAATTTGCCTTGCCCCCGACAGGAAATGGGTGTCGGAAGGATGGCGGTCGTCTATTTGATTTAAACTGACATAATTTTCGGGCTTAGGATTTCTGAACAGCCTTTAGAAGACCTTTTTGATTACATTGATTGATGTTCGTTTCGGCGCGGAAGCGTATCAAACGGTTGTGAATAGCTATGCAGCTAGGTTACACTGTCTCACTGTGAGGGTGTTGCGGAATTGTATTGTGCATCTTAATTAAACTCTTAACTCATGACCTTTCGTTTTCCGTTGTCAGACAATTAATCATTGTATGCTCTGCTGTATTGACTGAAAGAAATCCCTATTTCATTGCAAACCGCAGATGATCACACACATAAAATTGGAGCAACCATAAACAAAATAATGTGTTTGTCAGTGGACATACGCTCCAATTTTATTTATGTGTATGACTATGGATTACCGCATCACAGAAACTGTTGAGAGCAACGCACACTACGTACACATTGGCTCGAAGCATCGGTTATCGTATCCACGATCGATAAAATTGCCGGTTGAAATGATTACGGGAAATGTCAATGCTTTTGGATGTGATAAATTTGTTTGTAAATTCATCGTCGTCATAAAATTGATTCATAAGTTTTCTAAGCAATTAAAATCACGAATAGTTTTCATGAATTTATCGGTATTCAAACGACACATTAAAGAAAATTAAGTCCTTCGGTCATTACCAAACAATTACGACGTAGGGTAATAAAAGAGGTAAACTGTAGTACCAGTAATTAATTCCTTAGTAATTGGGACACAGCATTGGGAGAAAGAGAAAAGTTTGTCGGGTATTACACGTGCGTGCGCAATAAATGAAGACAGTCTTGAGAAGTGACGAGTCGAAATAATTATTTTAAGGCTTGAGCGAACACTAAAAATAAATCGCCAGTGTGATGTCATGAAAAGTGTTACGTACCTATCCAACACGCATCCGAGTATGACATCAGTTCTCCTCGCCACGATCATCTGTTCGCCCGTTGAATTATTATCACAGTTCCCACCATTTGTGATTCACTGTTTTTTTTCTCGAGCTACGATTAAATGGATTTTGCAGAATGTAGGTTGGCTAACCCATTATCGCAGTTGATACCTAATTAGCGGTTGGATCCGGCCGTTGTTCAGATAAACACCACAAAACGGTAAAGGACAGACAAAATGGTTATGTTTCTGCTACGTTTGCTAATTATGTCTGGTATAAAGTCGGTATTGTTTTTGCCTACAATTATTTTGGCTTAGATTACTGTTTTTTGATCAAGGGAAGATTAAAAACGGTTTGCGCCCTGAGGTTGAACGTTTTTAAATTTATTTTCCAGTGGGCACCTATAACATCGTTCTTTTACATTTTAATGCTCCTATTTAAATGCTAGTCGTAGCTTCCCGATGATGTAGTCACCTTATTCGATGCGCTACATTATTCATAGACGGCATCGCCTTGATACTGTAGTTAGCATGTTGTTTATTTTTGCCTATCAAACTATTACTATATCTTTACCTAATTTTAGCTACTACTCAAAATATTTATGTTCCAACAACGCCCACACAAACAGCGGATGGCCCGTCAATGTTGTCCTCAACATGGCATTGTTTTCGTTCGGGTGTTACGTCGCGGCATGCGTCACTCTCTGCTTTAGGTATCTACGTGCATGTAATTCTGCGACACTACATCGCTCTGCACTCGGCTGCTAGTCCGGCAACATACGTTCGCGCCATGCGGGCTTTGCTAGTGACGTTTGAAGGTTAACTGTTCTAGTTAACTGGCGTTCATGCTACACGCGACCCACGATAATCCGGATAATCATAGTTACCAATAGATGCTGGTGTGTGTCTAGCCTGGACTTGGGCCAGCCCACTCAGACACTCAGAACTACTGTGACTCGTTCATGACGCCGCATATTTTTAACGTAACAAACAGCGCAGACACACTCTCGAGTGCCAAATGTAAAGTTCACTAACATAGATTTGGCAAGAGGAGCTATTTACGCGAGTGTCTATGCTTCTAGCGAATAATCGCGGACCACGTAGACATTCATTCTTGTGATCGGCGTAGGAGGAAGGAGGATCAAGTGAGAAGAGCACCTGCATCAGTTGATGGAATAGATCACAAATTGCCCTTTGTGCATGATATAGACAACAACGCCACACTTAAATACCGTAATGCTGTATAGTGAAGTTGTCGTTGTAACTACCAAATTCGGGCATGTTACATCTATTAATTACAAGTTAAATAATAATACCTACTTTAAAATACTTACCGCTAATATTTTCAATGAAGATTATAATTGCTCTTTGTTACCAATAATAAGAAGGTTCAAATTGCCTTCCCTGCAGAGACGAGGGTAAAGTTTAATTTCTCAAGAATGTGCAGTCTTATTATAATCCGATTAATAAAAATCCTTGGTCTGGAACCGTTCGCTTGCTTTCATAAAAATGGATTAAATTTAATTAATTAACTTCATGATCCTAGCCAACTAGTATAGTGCACGTAGTTGTGCCAGATAACTCTTTTTGCTTCGAGTGTCGCATGCTAATTAAATGTTACTTTATCGTCCGTTCAGAGTGCCTGCTTTCTATTGTCTTTGGCAATTCGAACGATTTACCTTTTGGTAGTAATGTATCCGGTTATTAACGACTTGCCTTCCTAATCTTCTGTCAGTAGAATAACAAATTGCATTAGGTACAAAAATTATGCTTCAGTTCAAGATTGTAGAAGAAAGATGTCGGTTTATAATACTGTTATGTTATTACTATACAGGGTGGCAGGGACATCGACGCGCAACCGCTTATGGATTCAGTACATGATTGTGGACTCTCCCGCGTTGAAATTTTTCGTCTGCTTTTTCTTAGTTTTTACGTTTTTTTCTGCATATTTTTAATCATAAAATCATTATTTCTATCTAACCCAATGAGATTTTTAATAAAAAAATAGTAAATTCACTTGTCACTTAAAACAGCAATGTAAATAAAACTCGAAAGGGCAGCGCGCGGTATCGCGGTAGGTACCGCGCGCGCGCGCGCC
Source organism: Apamea monoglypha (assembly GCA_911387795.2). Taxonomy (NCBI): domain Eukaryota; kingdom Metazoa; phylum Arthropoda; class Insecta; order Lepidoptera; family Noctuidae; genus Apamea; species Apamea monoglypha. The sequence continues at coordinate 26,489,600 of OU426914.1, read as the reverse complement.
GTTTGACCGTTTTGATCGCTTTGTTTGCAATACATTGCGCACTCAAAAATGACAATTATTTTAACTGGTCATTTCCGAGATGAATGACTTTCGTAATTTTATTTATGGCATCAGGTGTAACCTTTTCACGACGTTTGCGCGTCGATGTCCCTGCCACCCTGTATTGTCCAATCAACTGTCATCGATCCGACCGCTCCTCCGACCGCTTCTTTGTCTCTTAACGAATGGTGGCAATATTATTTATAGCATGTCGTCGATGGACTGTTGGAGGAAGAACGAGATTTTCAGCTCATGCCTCCGGAACTAACATAGGCTATTATGAGCGACGCAGACATACGTACATGTTATGTATGCTCGAGTCAGTTTCTGGCATTGTCTTGTATGTACCACGAGCAACATTTTATCTAACCTACATCACTCCATGACAATTGATTCATCTTGTGACCTAATGTAGTGGCCACATTTTTACTAACAATGACAGTCTCGGAAGTGGCAAGCAGCACAAGCGGACAATACCAATTGGCATTCTCCGTGATGTTTTGTTGGCAGACGTGTTCGGCAGTACTTGTCTCCCCGTTCAATATCTGATAGATTGAATTAACGACATGTACCTTTTAATGAAATTAAATTAATCTTTGGTCTAGGCGCATTTAATGAAAGATTAATCTTTGCTCTAGGCGCATTTAATGAAAGATAATCTTTACTCTTGGCGCATTTAATTTATTCCATGTCTAATAATCCTTCAAACGACATTGAACGCTTTTTAATATACTTAAGCCGCCTTTTTTTCCAATTTAAAAGGAGGTACATCAAAGAAAGAAGTCCCTTTGTGGCTTTTGATTAAAAAGCTCGGAATATTGATGCAGAATTTCAACAAGCTTAAGACTTATCTCAAGAAATATCCGTTGCGGCTTCCTGAAAATCTTTGCAGGCATTCATTTGTTTTACTTGTACCTACATAACTCGCTGATCATAAATGTCTCGGAATCAGAAAAAAACGTACGATTCCCCACCTCTGACATATGAAAATATTTTATTGATCTGTTAGCAGCGACAGCTGCATGTACGTTTTCATTGCTCTCCTGTTATTACTAAACGTCTTTTGTTCTATAACGGTCACCTTTCAAATGCCTCTAATTTATGACGGCAACGAATCCCTTGTGCTTTTCTTATTTTTAAATTCTTCTTCCGCGGAGGTTATTTCTGGTAACAAAAAACATGCCTATTATAAATATCTGAAGTTTTGGCCGAATTTTCCGAGCGTTTCCGGGAAAAATGTTGCAAAATTCTTATCTTATCTTGCAACATATACATATCTACCGTGTAAAAGTATTGATTTAAGTTCTGATAATTATTAGTAGCAGTGCAATAATAAGATACGTAAGAATATCTAAATACTGCATAAGTGCATAGGTTGACATGGATATTGATCAAAAATCTTATAGCACCATAATAAATTAAGTTATGTATCTGCTTTCTTATTTACTTAATTTGTTACATTTGATTGTAGATTTTTATTTAAGTACGCTTGTACATTCGTTCGCGTTTTTAAGTGCCTAAGATCGTAGGTACGTAGGTACCTAATTCATTTAGTGTGCTATGCTGAAATTATTGACAGGCTGTCATCGTTTCAGGTGTTTTTCATAAAATCAATGAATTGACGTTTATTTTTATAGCAGGGCCAGCAAGGCAGGCAGCATAATATACATTACCTCCTTATTTTTAGTAGGTATTAGGTATAGTTTCATTAATCAAGAAACGGGAAACCATGACCGCGGTCTTGGACTGAAAACCTAGAATGAAGTTTTTGTTATTTGAAAAACACTTCTTGCAAATGTTGAAACGCACTTAGTTCGTTAGTTAGCTATCGCAATAAGTAGTTTTAGTTTTCGTCCAGAAGTCCCATCTAGAAATTTCGCCCTGTATTCCGTACCTACAGTTTCCACAATCGGCGGAAATTGTAGGTAGGTACCTTGTAGGCGAATTTCACGGTTTTAAACCGAATTCAAGAGCTGTCAAAATTCCACAACAATGATGACACTGATCGCGAACGCGATGATCTCTTGAACGCGGTTCAGATGTGCTGATCGCGTTCAATGTCATTGGTGATATTCGTTCTGAAATAAAGAACATGTTTTGAAAAAGTGCGAACATCTTACTAATATTATAAACGCGAAAGTTTGTGAGGATGGATGTTGCTGATGATGTTTATTGCTGTTGTTGTTGCTTGTTACTCTTTCACGTAAAAACTTCTGCACAGATTTGGATGAAATTTGGCACACAGATAATTTATAACCAGGATTAACACATAGGATACTTTATATCCCGATATTCCCACGGGATCGAAATTTATGCGGGTGAACCCACGGGGCGCTGCTAGTACTTCATAAAATAATTGAATCATAGGTATTTATTGAATACTGGTGCAGCCCTTTTGGTTAGCGTTCGAGGCTGAGCTTGCGTACCGTAATAACGTTAGAAACCTTAACTCTCGGGAGCCACCTAGTGGCCTAATCTAATTTCATCCTACACGCTCTAAATATATTCACTGCATCCACTGTAGCTAATAAAATTGATTACCAATGTTCCTGTTTCATCTATATTGACGTTTCCAACATGTTTAGGTTACACACACACATAGTGGATTGATCCAGGCTTTAAATTTAACTGTAAAACGGTTGTAAAAATAAAAATGCGACGTTGATCCGCGGGGTTTTTCGGAACACACTAACAGTAGCAAGTAGCAATGGCTTTCTTTTTGACAGTTCTACAACACTCATTGCGTTATTTACGTTGTTGACCAGACACGTTTTCCGAACATTATGAAGCAATGGATTAGCAAGATCCTTCAAAATGATTCAGATTATGATTGAAAGTGCGTTAGGGAGCTGAATAGTGAGTGAACTTTATTTATTTACACCAATTTGAAGAAACTGTTCCACCTTTCCGGCGTACAACATTTATTTTTAGCTAGTCTTGTCGCAAATGTGAATGCAGTCGTATATTATTCCCAGATGATTTGTTTTAGTTCGCGGGCAGCGATAATTCTAGTCATTCTAGTTTCATTACAAATCGAGATTGGAAGACATGATGAATGATGCAAGACGAATTAATGTGCCTAACGAATGAGGAGATCACGGTGGTTTGCTTTTATAAGATACGTTCGTATAAATAATGTTAGTATGTTGCTATTGTTTGTTCCACGGGGAAGTCGGCATCGATTAATTTACAGGCGTATACAATCATCTGCCTAGCCTTTTCCCAACTATGTTGGGGTCGGCTTCCAGTCTAACCGAATGCAGCTGAATACCAGTATTTTACATGGAGCGACTGCCTATCTGACCTCCACAACCCAGTGACTGAGTAATACAATACTACTTACCACCGGTAACGACTGTCAAAGATCCACGTATGCCAGCCGGGACCAACGGCTTAACGTGCTTTCCGAGACACGGAGGGGTCTTGGTATGTAAAGATGGTCACCCATCCACGGACCAACCGCGGCAAGCGATCGTTTATGATTAAACCTGCAGCACAGAACATGAAACATAATTTTATGAAATCACTGAAATTTTATATGCTTTGTTGAAACTAGGCCGTTGCCCCAACATCTGCCTATAGAGAAGCATGCTTGGATTTTCCAACGAGTAAAGTTTTTCAGTCTTTCCAACGGGTAAAATGTTACCCAGTAACTGGGTGTTGGATGTCAGATAGGCAGTCGCTCGACTGACCCCAATATAGTTGGGAAAAGGCTAGGCAGATTACATTTTTACTTGGATTTTCCACTCTTGGAGTTATGTTTTTACTTTTGTTACTATTAACTTAATAAGTTAATCTTATTATGTCGATTGTGTAGGTAGGAACCTACTTACAATACAGCAGTTTAACACACAACTAGAAATTAGTCTGTCCAGCGCAGTAATTGCGTAACACACTAACAGTAGGAATGGCTTTCATTTTGACAGCTCAACAACATTCATTGCGTTATTTCCGTTGTTGAGCAGACACATTTCTCGAACATATGAAGCAAGGGACTAACAATATCCTTCAAAATGATTCAGATTATGATTGATAGTGTGTTACGCAATCAGGATATCGATAGCCGGTCGTTTTACTTATGTTAATAAATAATTGAGTGTGTTGTGTGTCGCGGTTCCGGTTTTCTGCGAAAATGCAGTTCGTATTTTGTAATTTTTTTTAACTGAAAATAAAAATCAACTGTCCGTCGTCCACTAGAAATAGACAGTAATGTCTCTTTGATAAAAAGCCGATTGTTTTCATCCATCGTTTGTGCACCTGTGCTTGCATAAACCAAACAAATACCATATTTGTTTACCGTATTCCGTAAAAGCAGATACATTAAACCCGAGTGGAAAACCATCGCAGTTAACGTAATTAACTTCGGTTATTCCGTTAGCCTATAAATTACGTTTATCCATTAATTCGTAGGTAAGTTTTAATTTCCATTAGATATTAAAGTACTTTAATATCTTAAAAAATAAAAATTCAGAAATTGTTGACAATTTAACATCTCGTAGGTATGTGGACCTACTCGTATATTAAAAAAATAAATGAATTTGAATTTAAACAGTGTTCCTGACTGGTACAGAAGTTTCCAGATTGAGTTAGAATTACATTTTGTTGTTGTGCGTTGAGTTGCGATTGTTGAGAACTAGCTAACGAGGTGTATTTCAAATGTAGCTAGAGTTAATAATTAGAAATTTACATCTGACTAGCTCTTGCCTTCGACTTTGTTTTCGTGTACCTATTTTGAACAGTAACATAATCAGCCTCTAACGTTCACACTGCTGGGACACAGGCCTGCTCTCTGTGAGAGGGAGTGGGCCGTAATCCACCACGCGGGCACAGTGCGGGTTGGTAGATGTCACATGTCTACGACAATAATAATTCTTGAAAAATAATCATGTTTTAATACAAACGACCAGAATGAAAAGTAGCCCGAGCCTAGAGTCCAATCGAATTTCATTTTCGTTTCCGGCAATTTGCGCAATTTCCGCAAACCTAGATATCCATTTTCGGCCGAACAAAAGTGTATTATTTTTAGCGGTTATGAATGCCGCCGAAATTAAATACGTTCCGTCAAATCAATACTTTTAAAACTTTTATTCATAGAAAATCCATACCCGCAACATGTAAAAGCACAATAATTAAAATATGCATAAAGAATGCTTTTTCTCGCATTTAAAAACTCCCGAGCAGACAGGCGCGACGCAATACTGGTAGAACAATTTCCATGTTGGTAGTTTTCATAGAAATTGTTCTAGGTGCCTACTGGAGTCGTGTCGCGCGGTCGCCAGTCAGCGGGAGCCTTAACATCAGATTCTTTTTAAAATTACATTTGTGACAATACCTACTAATAGGTACAATACATTTCATGTGATTTAAATTGAAACGGTTAAATGCAATAATTGACAGTATTGTCCTTGTAGATACTTCCAATCAACCAAAAACTTACCTATGTACCCATAGGTAAGTTAAGTACGAACAGTATTTTTTTGCTTTTCGCCCGAAAATGCAAATAATGACAAATGTCATTTTAGGCTGAAAAAAAAAACATTTTTGGTAGTACTCCATCTGAACCCTTCTGTCCCAGGTCCCAATCTACCTGTCTGTGAAACTCCATGACGACTGGTTCAGGGATTTATTTATTTATAGCAGCGCCCCGCGGTTACACCCGCATAAGTCTCGATCCCGTGGAAACATCGGGATAAAAAGTATCCTATGTGTTAATCCTGGTTATAAACTATATGTGTGCCAAATTTCATCCAAATCTGTTCAGAATTTTTTGCATCCTCATAAAATTTCGCGTTTATAATATTAGTAGGATTATACTCCAGAAAACAAATATTTAAAAAAAAAATGACACTACAAAAACATAATTGGCGGCCTCTTATAGCTATGAAAAGCCGGTGATAGTTATCAGCGATTTCTTTTAGGCAGGCTTGGTATGATGGAATAATGAAAATGGTGTACAGGTGTGAAAAAGTAACACACAGACAGACATAGTTACTTTCGCATTTGTAATATTAATAGGTCTGGATTATTTACAATGTAAATACTAGTATTTAGACTGTAAATAGTAGACCGGAAATAAAAACCGCCAATGATCTACATCTGCTTGATTTTGTTTATTTCTATTTCCTTTCGGACAGTTGGTTCTACTGATTTAGTTATAGTATTATAGATTACAATTTTTACACTGTAAATGTTATCCTGCGGGGTAATTTCGTAACACAGTAACTGTAGGAATGGCTTTCTTTTTATCAGTTCAACATCATTCATTGCGTTATTAAAGTTGTTGAGCAGACAGAATTTTCGAACAAATGAAGTAATGGATTAGCAATATCCTTCCTTGATTGTGTGTTACGCAATAAGGGTGCTAACCTATGCGTTTGAATATTTTTCCGATAACTACAAACTACCTACGATTCAACTCCCATGGGGATAGCAGCCAAGTCAGGCGATTTTTATTGTCTAAAATAATTCAGGTCACGAACTTTTCGGAATAGAAAGCGCATGTTATTTTTCACATCTGAAAAACTATATTTTTTGTAATTATATATTATACTACACTGGCCTGCAAAACTAAGTACTACACTTACACACACAACACAAAATTTCAATTTTTTCTAAACTGTAGAAGTTAGAGATTTAAAATAAAAAACGTTTTATATAGCAAATTTTATCAGCTTTCTTTGAAACTAGTAAACCATACTGCTTCAATCAGGGCTTGTTTTAGTGCCCTGAGGGTGGTAGGTGGTGGTCTGCGGCTTCTGACTAGCCTCCCTAGCTCATCCCAGGCGTGCTCAATTGGGTTGAGATCAGGACTTCTTGATGGCCAAACCATCACGCTGATACCAACCTCCTGAATATACTCTTGCACGACCTGAGCCGTGTGTGGCCGGGCATTATCAGGCATCAGCATCGATCCATCACCCATATTTGCTAAATACGGCCCTGCATACTCGTTGAGAATCTCTTGGGCATATATTTCCCCTGTCAGAGTGCCATTGTCTATGGTCACTAACTCTGTGCGAACTTCTGAAGATTTGCCTGCCCATACATGTACACTGCTTCCAGCGTACTGGACTCTTTCTGAGAAGTAGTCTGGAAGGTATCGGTCACCAGGCCGCCTGTAGACACTTCGCCTTCCATCACAAGTGGAGACTCATCTGTGAACAAAATTCTTGACCACTCTTCTTCATATCACTGTATGTGTTCACAGGCGTATCGCAGTCTCGCTACTCGATGCTCTCTTTCGAGTTTGGGGACACTCGCTGGTCTTCGGGGTTTCAGAATTGCTTCAGCAAGTCTTCTCACTGTACCGTCACTAATGTAGTCCCTTCGGGTCTGAAGAAGCTGTTGCTGGACTTCAACTGTATTAAGGTGGCGATTTCTCAACACAGTGGAAACAATATAACGGTCTTCTCGAGCACTAGTACACCTGGGTATGCCATTACAAGGTCTCCTCAGATGGTTTCCAGTCTCTTCGTACCTTCGCTTCACCTTCTGGACCGTTCGTAACGTCACACCCGCCATTCTTGCATTACGACGCATACTGATGCCTAGTTCCAGAAAAGTCATGATCCTAGCACATTCTTCAGGTGAAAGAGGCATGATAAATAAAATTTATGCACTGTTGTCTAACTTAGCTTTTGTAACAATACTCATCGATCAAGACATAAATTGAAAACAAAAACAGAAACAAAAAAATGAATGGTAAAATTGTAATTCGAAAAGGATTATTTTTGTTTAAAGAGCTCTTTTCAGCCATTTCTTAAAAGAAGGTTCTCGACTATGACGTTTTTATATATACAAAATTAAACTCTTTTTCGAGTCCTTTTTATTTCGAAAGTATATCTTGTGTACTTAAAAAGTTATTCTGGTTTTAAAAATGTGATACTTAGTTTTGCAGGCCAGTGTATAAGAATTTTTTAGTCGAGTTTTCTAAGATCACTAAGTTTAAAAAAAATATCAATCGAGTTTTGTAAGAGTAACTCAGTTTTTTTAAATATCAAATAACAGAAGGCCAATTCCCTTAATTAAAAACGTTCAAAATCTAGTCGCAATCTCATCTCGGCGACAATCAAAAACTTGTCATAAATGTAGGGTAATTAGAGGTATTTTTGACAGATTCAGACTGAGATCAGACTGTGAACGTTCTTTAATTTACGAGAATTACCCCTTAGTTGTCTTAAGTTTCAGTAGGTACGATATATGTAATTGTCATTTTGGCGCAGTATTTAGAAAAGTGCGACAAATACATTTTGTTGCCAGCGTTTCATCTTACTTAACTCGACCTTACAGCGATACATCTAGCTACCCAGTTACTTATCTATTATCGTCTCTAGATAATATATCTAACTTTGGAGTCTGTTATGTTAGTAAATTACCTCATTTTGCGAACTCCTGGTAGTCTGTTAATCGTTTATAACTTCCTGTTACAACCTAAATTCGATGAATGAACCGAACTCTGAGCCAAGTTTAAATTGTGATCGATTAAGCTGAAACATCTGATAAAATAGAGCGAAAATAGCCCAGTGGTTTAGGTGTCTGACTAGCGAAGCCAAAAGATCTTGACTTTGATTGTAAACCCTATGTACCCCACCCATCGCCCCGTAGAAAAATGCAAAATAGTTCACCTCGTTTGTTAGCATAAATTCTTAGTAGGACTGGCAGTGTATGTACATAAGGCGCATTGAGGTTGGGTAGGTACCTAACCTCTTGGGTTATAATATAATAGCATATTTTATTATGTTCATCATATGATTAAGGGCTGATTTTTCAACGGACATGTATTTGTTATTCGTGGAGTAAAATAGACATCCGACAGTTTTTGTATGGAAGAACTGTCAAAAATTCAAAATTATTCATCTGACAGATATAAAAAAAGAAATTTTACATCTAAGGGTGACACAATGGACGGTCTTATACCTAAAATCGATCTTTTAAGACGACCTTAGGATGCTTAATTAAAACAAATTAATTTTTCAGGTCTTGTTTGTTTTGATCCTGTGATTAGTAATTACCAACCTATTCAGTACAAAATTAGTGAATTTAATTTAGGTTGGGAAACTTTTTAATTTGAGGCTCGTAATAATTAAAAAAATGTAAAAAGTATGTTAAGTAGTTCGCTAGCTTTTGAATAGGGTACCACGCGACGTGCACTTATGTTTGCAGGTTTCCGGGCTGCACCGCGCAAGCCTCGAGCTTTTTATGTGTAATACATAGTCATCATAAATGTAGCAGTAGTAAAAAACGCTCTAGATACATAATTATATTGACTGGAAACTTAAACCCTCGGTAAACGTTGCGCCTCTTTCTCTCCGAAAGCGTTAAGTATCGGGAGTACCAAGTAGGTCCACAAAGATTTACGTAAGTACTTGGTTCTTTTCAACTGCTGTTCTCGACTCGTTTGAGAGCCCAGAAAGACAAGAGCCCTTGCCCTCGAAAGAGCTTCCTTTCTGAAGTGATATTCAATTTAATCCCTTGTCGAATCTTAAATGAACTTCTTGACGTACTTATTGGTCACCAATCAAGACACAAAACATGAGACAGAGGTTAACACCATCAATCTGAAGGCAATTAGATATTACCGAAAATGTTTGAAATCTCTACACTAATAATAAAGCTGAAGAGTTTGTTCGAACGCGCTAATCTCTAGAACTACCAATCGGATTAAAACAAATCTTTTTCATTTAATAGCCCAATTCTCGAAGAAGGCTAGCCTTCTTCAAGAATTGGGCTATTTAGCTCTACGCTAGGACCCTTAGAGCGGAGCAAAAAGAAAAAAAAAAACCTCAGAAATAAAGCTAAGCGAAAACGAAATAAGTAGCGCAAGCAGGCGATGGGGTGGGTCGTGAGAACAAGAAATTTTACGCGGACAAAGTCGCGGGCAGAAGCTAGTTTTTAATAAAACATTTCCAAATCCGGATTGATCGTTATCAATCTACATATTTCATGATCAGTTTACCGTCAACCCGTTCAAAATATCAGATTGACCCCAAATTAATCGTGTACCCTATCCTCCGTCTAAGATTTCACTTGATCATTTTTTTTTTATAGATTGAGGGTAGATAGGCTTTACTATTTAAATTTCGTTTCATCATCATCATGCATAAGCATGACCTGCATAATTGCTCACTGTCCTTCGTTACCCTTCGGAAACGACGATGTAAAAGAGATGCTAAGAATGGAAGGTTGGATTAATTCCGAAGAATTTGCATTTTTTCCGTATGACATCGTGTGACGCAATCCTATGATGCAGTGGTTCACTACATAGTTTATAGGAATTGTTGGCATCAGTTGAATTATCCCTCACTACGAAGTTAGGACGGCACTTGAAAAACGTCAGCTTATTACGTTTCAGTTTCAGCTATTTCCAATCTGCGCATTATAATTGGTAGGTATTTGTTCAAGGAACCTAGCACCAACCATTTTTCGACGAATTCATTTAGAACCAGCATAAAACGTTGATAGTTAAACATTGATTTATTCTTTCATTTTCTTACACCTAATTACTATTACCTATACTAATTCTTAGGTACTCCAAGTACGTAATCCACCCTCTAGTGTGGATACCTGCCGTTATAGGTAGGTACTATGATACATCCACACTACTTTTTCAATCTTTATTCTATTTTGTTCAAAGTTGTTTCAATCGCTTAATTAATTTGAAAACCAACGCAAGAATACTAAGTAGGTTTTTAATATGTATGCTTACTCATCATATTGCTATGTGATATTATTATTTTGAGGTATATTTATATTACCCATGATCTCGTGATCTGTGAATCACAGTCATGTCTAATAGCAATAATAGTCTTAATAATATGCATAGGTGAAACAATGGTAGCAGTTTGTGTATTTAATAAATTTGGTGGAAAGTGGAAATGGCGCGGGCTACGCGCCAGCTAATCGATACATTATACTTTTATTTTGTTACAAACGCAAGGTCGGTTGGAAGTTGGGACCGCATTCAAACTCAATGCCTAGTATTAGGGGAATAATTCATTGCGACCGCAGTGATTACGCAGTCTTACACCTGCGCAACATATTTTAGTGGCCATGTTTTGTTGTTCTAATAATTTATTGAGAAATAAACAAATACAAATGTTTGTTGTAATTTATGTCAACGAATTATATCAACTTTGAATCTTTACATGAAAAGAATCAGATGTAAAAGTTGACTATTGCACCCTCTAGTGGCGAATGTGCGACCTACGTCCTCCCTTAGTTTGTGAAACTTTCTCTACTTTCAGTTTCCATCCACTGCAGTAAAACTTACAGCGCGCCATCTGTGTGCGCCGCATCGAACTTCGTTGGTGATGTTAGTTCTGGAAAATCAAGACAGAGGGCGCTAGTAGTATCCATCTGTTAGAATCGTCAAAATTATTATTCAAGGGAAAGCTGGGCAACCAATCGTTAATTTGATTCAAATCCGGATTCAAATTCGATATTTTGATTTGCTTTCGTACATTCGGATCACGAAGTTTGGGTCGCTTTGTCTTCATTTGGTTTTAAATTTGACTGTCACACGGGCTTCTGCTCTACAATCCGTTATAGAGACTGCTCTATAACGGATTGTAGAGCAGAAGAATTTTGGATAATGACAGAAAATTTTGTATAATGTGGTGAAACAATTTAGGTATTACCCACTTGTTAACAAGAACATAATACCGTAGATACTGTTGATAAGATGTAGTTGCAAACAAATTTCGTTACGATATGTATAGGTACACCTAGGCACCTAGCTAATATTTGATTAGATTAGATTGTGCATATATAGACACTATATACCTTCGGGTGGAATATGTATGGAAGCAAAGTGCTGATCAAAGGTTGCCTGAAAGCTAAACGTGCCGTCTACGTACCTACGTAACGTACTCCGCGTACATGCATTTACCTACATAGGTCACAAATACGTTTGACGATATTCTAGTCTAGTCTAATTAACAAAACTGGTTCTAATTGTGTTTTTACAGCAACCTGAATGGGGAACTTCTTAATGACTCGGAAAATGCCCACTTGAATGTGTATTGCACTTCCTTTGCTGTAGGAAATAAGTGCTATATTATCGGACATTGTATTGTCTACGCACTCTAGGCTGGTGACCAGACACAAGGGTGTTTTCTTTCGATGTTTCTTCTTAGATAAACTTTCGGAAAAACCACCGCCAACTCATTCATAATGTGACATAAAAAGCGGATACAAAAAAAACCTTTTCAACAACTATTATCATTTTGTAACGAGGTTTAAATTTAAACTGAATCAATCAATTTGGCTATCAGGATGTTTCTGGCTTAACGCTTAATACGAAATTTCCGGCTTAACAGAACACACATTTTATCCCAAGTTCGATTGAAAAAGCTTACAAAATAAATTATTTAGTGTTTTTTTTTTAATGTAGATTATTTGGGTAGAGCTGCCGTGATTCCTCCGTTCCTTAAGTACCTACCTGTAACCTAAGTGTTTTAGTTATTTCAATTGTAATGTATAGGTGCGTGGAGCCATGGTGTCAGGGAAAATCTGTACCTACTTAGGGGCCAATTTTCAATCGTCAGATACCTTGTACCTTGAAAATAAATGTGGTAATTTAAAACATTATCAGCTCTTAATGTAATTAATATGGAAGTCTATATTCGTTTCACGCTCGGCCAAGCCTGCATGGCAGTTTTACTTAACATCTCGATACCGACATTTATGCATACTTCTGTTCTACTTTTTCTTTTTCTCATGTTGGCTCGAAATCTGTTTATATATATGAAAGAAAAGAAAGAAAATACGTTTATATGCGGCAAACATGACGCATAAAAAAGAACATAAACACAAAAAAAAAAATAACAAGTTGGGGGTAAGCATGCGTCACATCATATCTAGGTATGTATAGACAACTGTTGTAGTATAGATTAATGTCACTATAATTTCACGGTTATATTGATTAGCATAAAATAAATTATCGAACCTAATGTAGGGTAAAGGTAAACTGAAGATAGAAAGAAAAAGTTAAGATCAAGCGACTTCAGTATTCGAAATAAGATTTTTAACACTTCTTAATTTATACTTCACTTTCGAGTTCTGAAATTAGGTCGTGTCACGAGTGGTACTGGAGAAGAAAAGGTAAAGATTTATTTATTCCAAGATACTTTAGTTACCTTCAGGACGGATTTATTCATATGAAGGGTCCAGTACGGAGGAATGAGGAAAGTTTTGAGTATTAATATCGATGACTATCGGAGTAGCGGAAGACCAGTATGGTTAGATGATGATGGTTAGAAAGGCTGTGACTACCGAGATGACGACTAATAGTAGTATGGAAGAAAAATACATGTTTCGCCGACCCCAAATAAATTGGGATAAGGGCAGGAGAACGATGAAAGGTCCAATATGTTTAACTTTACCGAGCACATAGCTAATTTCTTATGCGGATCCAAAATATAAATAAATTACAACTGTCGCGTTTGACCATTACCTATTTTCACTAATTGACTGTGGTTAATTTCCTTTTCAACTAGGTATTACACTATAAAAAAGAGATCGCTGAACTAGATAACAATATGGCTAGGTTTAAATTACCCTAGTTAATCTCTCTTGTTCTCCATTATTTCGAATATTGCTGCACGATTAATGTACCTACAACGCTCAGCTTATTAGTGGCGGTTTCTGGACGGTCGAGTATCTAATCTTTATGTGAGTATTCCTGAACCTAAACAGATGTGTTCGGTTAGAAATTCCGCCTCGATATCGATTACCTACGATAACTAGGTACTTCTTAGAAACGCTTGAAAACATTAAGTATTTAAATTAGAGTCTACAAAATCACAAATCGAATGAGTACTGTAGTTAACCTGACTGCCGCTAGTTACTGTAAAATTGGCTGGAAGAACAGACTCTCTGATTGCTTGTAATGTATGTGAAATCAATTTGCATACAACCTTTGTAGATATGAGCCTCGTTGCGTGACGTCTCTGCAGGTAACAAAGACTACTTGCCGTCTAACCCTATTTAAGGCATAGGGAATATTTTTTCCACCAATTATTTGGCAGGAAAACAGACAAATATTCGGCAGAAGGAATTTTATTTTCTTTTCTACTTCGGAATAACTGTCATATTTAGAGAAAAAAAGTCACTGTCAGTGTCACATTTCACAAATGTCAAAGTCAGATGTTTTGATTTGGTACGAAAACGAGAACCTGAAATAAATCTGTGTGCATCCGTGTTTTTTTTTATTGTCGTATTGTGGATTGTGAGATTTCATTTATTTATGATTTATCTATGCAAAACTAGGTATATTTACGTATTCAATCATTTTTATCAACTAAATCAATCAATTCTCTAGGTGGGAATATTTCTCCCACTGCCCGCTATTATGATTATATTATTGTAGGTTGAAAAATGTCGAAAAAGTTGCAAGACGCTGAAATTTAAGATGAACTGGCGGAGATCTTCGGAATCCCAGATGACGGCGAGTCCAAAGACGGCTTAGAGTCGTACGAAGAAGAGTTTAGCGCTGAGGCGTTACAACGTGTTTTGGAGAAGATTTAAATAACGCTTCTACTTCTACCCCTATCGCAAGTTTACAACCTGCCGATTCTGAACTTCTGCAAAATGACGTGTTGTAGAGGATTCTTCGAGCGAAGATAATTCGAAAAAAAAATATCGAGCTAATCTGAAGAATCAGACGAATCTGATATAGATACTACCAGTAGCTGGAAAAAGACTATGTGGATTACCCGGCCAGAACCAGAGACGTTTGATGAGATACCAGTCACAGCACAATATTTGTGTAACAGTCGAGTCCGTCCAATAACACACTTTCAAAGATTTTTCCACGAATATATATACTAGTTGAAAGTCACTCAAACCAATCTTTATGGTCAGCAGATTGGGATCAAAAACTGTACGCCTGTAGATACAGCTGAGCAGCAGCGCAGCATTTTTAGGCATATTTGTAATTATGGGATATCATATTTTACCACATATGAATTTGTAGGTACGGGTCTCTGATCCAGGTTTCAGAGTAAATGAAATAACTGATGTTATGCCAGTAAAAAGATTCAAAGAAATATTGCACTTGAATGACAATAGTCAACTACCAACAGATAGAAATAGTCCAGATTATGATAAATTACATAAGTTACGTCCACTCATAACGCTTTTGAACAATGTATTTCAAACAAATGCAAAAAACTCCACTTAACAGAGTATCGATGAAAGTATGTTATTATTCAAAGGTAGATGCACAATGAAGCAATACATGCCACTGAAACCCATAAAAAGAGGGTACAAAGTTTGGTGTCGGTGTGATAGCGCTACGGGGTACCTGAGATTTATACAGGAAAGGCAGGAACTGTAACAGAAGAGGGTTTAGGGATCTAAAGTGATAAAATAGTTATGCACACCATTGATGAGAGAAGAACATAAAATTCATGTCACGTTTGATAATTATTTTTGTGATTTCAATTTGTTGCAATATTTTCATGATAAAGACATATATGCTTCAGGGACTGTAAGAAGAAACAGTTGTGATCTGCCAGATATCATAAAGGGAAGTACTAGTAAGGGCAAAAAAAGATCCTTGAAACTAAGCAAAGGTCAATTCAAATGGCGGACCAAACAAGATGTTGCATTTGTTGTTTGGCAAGACACCAAAGAACTGCTGTCAAATGCTTTCCACACAAAAATAGGTAAACCTACTGTTCAAAGGACGCAAAAAGATGGTTCAGCTTCAGATTTGACCGCCCAAAGGGTACATATTCTATTGGCAGAAGGAGCAAGCGCTGGTGGCTCCGAGTATTTTATTTTTTGATGGATGCTTGCCTTACCAATGCATTTATTTTATACTCAAAATCTACAAGGTTCGTGAAGCTGTCCAATTTAGAGTTTCAGTAGCGAGAAGTTTGATCGGAGGCCATTACAATGCCATCGCATTGCTATTGCATTGTTATTGCGGTGCCACTGCATTGCCATTGCATTGTTGTTGCGGTGCCATTGCTATGCCATAGCGTTGCTATTGCATTGTTATTGCGGTGCCATTGCAATACCATCGCATTGCTATTGCATTGTTATTGCGGTGCCATTGCATTGTAATTGCGGTGCCATTGCATTGTTATTGCGGTGCCATTGCATTGTAATTGCGGTGCCATTGCATTGTTATTGCCATTGCTACTGCACTGTCATTGCATTGATATTGCAGCTATTGTTGTTGTTGTTGTTTGACAAAAAAACACACCAGTATTGAGTCTGAGAACACCGTAATAGGTATTCCATTTCCTCATTAGGGCGTGGAACTCTGTAGTTAGTCACACACAGACAAGCAACAACAGTCAGAATTATCAAAAAACGATTGTACCAGAAGAAATTCGCTACCGGAATGTGGGAGACCATATGCCAACAGAATTGCTGTCCTATAGGCGCTGTAAGCTCTGCAGTACCAAAGCAAATGATAAACGCAGCAAAATACAATGCACAGCATGCAAAGTACCACTTTGTATTACGCCGTGTTTTGCTGCGTACCATGTTGTATGAGTAAAAAAATCTTACCCACGACGGGCACCGGGAACCTATTTCCCACCAAGTTTTCCAGTATTTCCAAGATTTTCTTAACTTTTCCTTATTTCTGATTTTTTTTATTATAATAAAAACATACTGCAACAATGTCCAAAGTTTATATTTTCCTCCTGGATTTTTATGCCCTATAAAGGGCTAACGATGTTAACCTGAAACTTATAAAATTCCTCGTAGGTTCGGGTTGTCTTTTCCTTCCCTAAATCGTTATAAAATGCACATCTCTTAGTTTGATTGATCGTTACTGCGCTCATCTACTCTTCGGCACCTATAATTTATTTGACTTGCTGGGCCCATTCTGTACATTCCTTTAAGGGAATGCAAAATCTACATTAGCACATTTCATGCAGATCACATACCCGATACGCAAGGACTCCGAAATTTTTGAACGATAGGTAGGTATGGAGAATGCAATAATTATGGAAAAGTGGTCCCTTGAAAATTTAATTCTATGCGATGACCCTAGTGCCCTTTCGGCAAAGCTACATTTTTTTTCTGATTATATAAGGTTATCTAAATCGAATGGGTGTAATAAAAGAGTCCATTTTTAATTTACACGCCCTAGAAAGAGCAAAGTATTTTTATTTTAATATTGTTGGGGCTGAACGGTAGAAGTTATTAATTATATACTGGCAAAGGTCAGTGTGAAAAGCTGGCCTAGCTTTCTGTGAAGTTCGCTATCAATATTTTGTAGATACATTGGAAAAGCAAATGTCATAAACGATTGCAACTTTGAGGCTACTTAGCCACGAGACCCTCTCTTCTATCGATTTATTACTTAATAACAGCCACACGGATAGACCTTCAAGGAAAAGCAGCGCTTATTGAGGTCAGTCCGTGGGAATCCACGCACATGTTCATGTATAATTTTCCGCACAAAGTCAGAATTTCATTACGCGAGAAAGGGTGGTCGTTCATTTGTATTTGGATGCAAGAGCCAACGTGAAATCGTACTTTACAGTTTTTAACAAGGCGTATGAAAAAAAAAATAGGATGTTTACTATACCTATGGCCTAGATTCGATATCCAAGCGTTGCTCGAATGGGCTGATGTATTGCACATTGTAAGTCAATTCTATTAAAAAAGTCTCGCCGCATTTATGCCGCCACTACATTTTGTGTTGAAGATAATCCTTGTCAACAAAAGTAATTACTAAAGCCAAACGGTAAACCGCAACCATTTCGGGAAATAAAGGAGGCGGACCATAATACTCGTAATAATAATTGTTTCAAAATATGCAGGCAGTGTAACCTATCTAACATACTTTTATAACATTACATAAAACAGCTCTTTAATTATGGAACTCTAATAATCGTCAATGTGATATCTTCATCTGCAAGACCTATGTTATCTACTTGTCTAGTTATATCTAAAGTTGTTTTATCACTTTTCTCCCGAGTTTGAATCTACCTGCAATAAATTAATATCCACAGTCGTAAATAACCACAAGGTGAAAAGAAACAGAAGGAGGACGCTAAGATTTATGTGTTGGGCTTTGGATTGAGTCCGGTAGGAGTTAAAGTCATCTATGGATGTCTATCGTCTCCCTGCAAACCTAACAGAGCTATTAAAACACCGCGAGATATATTTTATTCATGATCTAATTTCTCCTATATTTATTCATTCGGAAAAGCTGTTCGGCCTTCGTCTGTTACGGTGGCTGATAAAATTATGACGTGTAAGTATATCTCCCGCGCCCTTTCATGCGTGTAAGTAAAATAGGCTGACGCGCGTATTGACGCAACGCAGGTTTAAGCGAACTTCTTAAAAAGTGGTGTTCATTTTGTCTTTGCGGAAAATTCTCTCAAATGTCAATTTTTCGCATACAAATTCCCAATAACAATTTACCAAATGAACAGTTTCAGCCTCAGTCAGTGGTATAATAATACCGAATGGACGGTTTCCGGAATAGACAATTGGCCCGAATGCATGTGTTCAATTTTGAGTCAACGGAACTCCATTTCGCAGGGCTCCTATTTCTGGGGATATGGATGACGGGCTTTGTTCATTGTTAATGTCAAACTGTCCATTCTCGAAATTCTGTTTGGAAAGTTCTCCGTTTCACTAATAATGTTCCGAAAAGTTATTGTAGTATTGAAGGGAATCGTATTCAAGCATTTTCCTGATAAACAATATATAGTGTAATTTTGAAGCATTCTGCCCTGGGACTACTGAAGACATTTCAATTTTATATCCATTTCTTATAGTTAATAAAAACGAGTATTTTAGCAAAAGTCGGCTGTCCGAGTTCCCGAGTCAAGTTTTTTGTAAAGTTACAATGATTGAAGATAGTCACAATTTGAACTGTGATATATAATGGATACTTGAGTATTTGCTGCTTTGGTACATACTATCGTAAAACGGGTTTTTTCGCCACAAAACTGTGCCGGATGAAGCCTCTTTGGAGTCGTTATTGATCTGCTCGCAATCCACTTCTGTCTTGCTACTCACTTTATATTGTACAAAGTTATATCTTTTTTGTGTTTTTAGTCTCGAGTCTGTCTCAGCGGCAGGGCTAACATGCGCTATCCGTTAATAACCTACACTTGCGACGAAAACATTTGTCACCATTCAAGGGGTAAACCTCTAGGATATTTTAAGCCGTTGGTCACTTCTACAGACTAGGCGCTCTTTATTATGGAGATGAGTATCACTTTCAGCAATAATCAGTAATTTTGCAAAGTATGGTGATTAACGAAGTTTTGGGAGTTTAAATCAACCTTCGTAAATTATCGCCAGCTCATTTTCTAAGGGTGGTGATTAACAACGTTCAGTGTTTTATGGTTATAATAGCGAAATTAACCCAGCTGAATGTTAGTATGATCGCCAGCACTGTTGCTAAGTATATAGTAATTAACAAATTTCTCTCATAGCGAGTAAACGAAGCGTCAAAGTGCATGTTAGACGTTAGCATGACGTAGGAATTGTAGACAAATCTCGACAAAACGTTAGAGAAGCGTTGCCGCGCTGTGCATGTTAGCCCTGCTGGACTTTCGACAGACATCCTATTAAGTAGGTATGGTATTGGAACTACAACCAGCCATGTCGGTTCAAAAGCTCTTCAACGTGGAAAGATTAAATAGACAAATAGATTTATTGACATCGTTGACAGTAGGATTAATCAAGGAATGAATATACGTTCAATGGAGTAATAAACTTAATGTGTTTACTTGACGACTGAATACAGCCGGGGAATTTTAACCTTGATATGGTCCTGGTTTTTTTTATATTGTTTGGAGAGCTAAGTTGAAAAACAAATCATGAGAAAAAAAAAATTATTAGTTAATTTTGGACTTGCCCGGTTGGCACGCATGAGCCAGTCATCCTTGAGCTCAAGCTCAAGCTTTCAAGTTAGAGAATGCTCAACGCCCCGACGAACATTATCATCATATGGAACACTTTGGTATGCCGCATTAATTACAAATGACATATAAAATACCTAGTTTTACGTAATTGGGGTACGTTAAATTGTCTTCAACTATGTAGGTTCTTATTTTACCTAATACGAATATCAATAAAGATGTAATATAGAATCAGAATATTACGAAAATGTTACAAAAAGCTCTGTTATACTAATAATGTAATGTACCTACAAAATATGATTTAAACATATGTAATTCGCGTTCCACGTTTTCGTTCGCTGATAAATGGTAATTTATGCTTCTAAAACATTACCATGTTCATTTGATTCAGTTGTAATAAATTCTTGTTCAAAATATGAAAAAAAATCTTCAATTTCAAGTTGAATTATTAGCTTTGGGCATCGGCCGTTCGATAAAGAATTCATACCAGGTGCATTTTTGGAAGCCTTTATACATATTATTAATGGATATGCCATTAAGAACTGTAAATGTATGTAGCGATTGTATCTGAATAAAATATGGGTTTGAAATCGGTTTGCTAAATCTATTTTTTCGTTTTTTTCCAACATAATAACAGTAGTGTAACTGGTAACAAAAGTACTTACTTCCGAGTGTGACTTACAACGTTTTATTGGTACGCTACTGTATGTCGCATCAAAGTCATTGAATATTCGATTTTCGATACGAAATAACTTGACTACCGACTCTGCGAGTACCAGCGCTCACTTACTCAACTAACTAGAGTTAGGTCGCTAAGTAATTGCGTCAATTTACGTTAGTTTCGGTGCCGTTGGTTCAAAGTACCCGCACCGGCCCCTTTAATGCCCCGACCCGTTACCCTAGTTGATTATATCAACACTTTTATCTTATACACTAAAAAACTTGGTTATAAGATTCATTTCATAATTAAAGTAACTACATTACGTGCGACCACAATTGAAAAAAGTATCTTGAGGACCATTTGAAAACTGATAGGTATACTGAAAATATGTCCCGTACCCTACTTGCGTAACACACTATCAATAACAATCTGAATAATTTTGAAGGATATTGATTATCGAAAAATTTTACTGCTCAACAACGTAAATAACGCAATGAATGTAGTTGAATTGTCAAAATGAAAGCCATTCCTACTGTTGAGAGTGTTACGCAATTACGCGGCTGTTCAATAGCCAAACGATACAGGCATCGTTTCTTAGTAAAAGTAATTCTATCTAATGTAAACATTACTAAACATAAACACCAAAAAAATATTTATGCCTCTCTAAACTGCACCTTGTTTTAACAAGTCTAAACGCGATTATGTCAGTCATCGACTTACCAGGTGAAAACGGAATATCATTTGGCCACGGCAATATTTTACCATCGATTTGTTACCCACCTACAGTACTCCTGTTCGTTTCATATGTTGTAGCCTATTTATTCATATTTGTGTTATAAATTGCTTATTTTCAGCGCTTGTCTGATTACTTCATCACACTTAGTTTGTTTTACCTGAAACTTTTCGAATCCGGGAACTAACACTCATTTGAAAAGTTTCAGGTTACCTTGTGAGCGAGAGTTTAGTATGATTTCGTACTTATTATTATTTAATCATCCAAAAGAAATACTTCCTAGTCCAGTGATCGCAAGCGCTACTGCTGGGCATGATATCTTGAGTGCGATTCCCAGGTCAGACAGTGTTATTGGGTTTTTCTCATCAGGAATTTCTGAGTAGCATTCCGGTGTCTGGATTTTCGCCCCCTATTACATGGCACTTAAACATAACTGGTGAAATGTTGGTGTTACTATAGGTACTCACACCTCTGCTCTACCCTTTGAGAATTACAGGCGTGATATTATGTTATGTAAAAATTGTATAACTGTGACTGTATTAACTTGTTTTATATAATATTGTGTAACTACCTACTCTTTTGCTTTGTTTGCTACTGATCTCGTACATTGTTGTTATTGTTTTACTTGTTCTACATATCTGCATGCTTTGTCATTAGACGACGATTACTTTTTATGTTAAAATTTAAATCTCATATAAGTGAACTGTATCTTGTTCTTATGGGAAATAAATATTCTTTAACCTTAAAATAAGTAGTCACGGAACAACATTAGAAATCAAAAACAACGTCGGAAGCGTCGGAATGATGTAAATGGGAAAACTTAATGTCGATTATAAACGACTGCGAGTGAAAAGATGCAACAAGCCACATTGTTGTCATTTTTAAGTTGCGGCACTTTGAATCTAGGAGGATTCGTTTAGTTACTTTTAAAGGCTTTGATACTTAAGCACCGTCGGGAAAAGATCTCGACGCCGCGGCATTTAAGTATAAGAGCCTTAGCAGAGTTAGGTAAAAGAAAAATGAATGAGATAAATATCTCGAGCACATTCGTAAGAAGCTGCCAGTGCTATCACAACGTTAATGTTTTCCCGTTTTTTGTCTTATTTTTTATAGTTTATTCGTGTGTATACTGAATATGTATGTATATTTATTTGTACTTTTATTTAATTAGGTACCTATACTCGTATATTTCATTTTTACGAGTACCAAAGCTCCAATGTTTCCTATTAAATATTGTAGTTCTAAAATATGCAGGTATCGTAAGCATTTTTATAATATACATATCTTTGGGTTACTCGTTCATTCTTGTTTTTATAGCCAGGAAAACCCTCGGGAGGACTAAGAAGACTTTTCCTGAACAAACATTTTCAGAAAGTCGACTATCGCCTCCCGGGACATTTCCGGAGTAGGTATATTTCTTCTGTTATCAATATCCTTATCCTTCATGAAATTACTTTTAGAACTAGTGTTGAACCACTAAATCTCTATTTTATAATGTCCTTAGAAATTAAATGACAGTCGGCAACAAAATTCGATTAACACTTCAGTCGCAGTCACTATTAGAAAAATACATAAAAAATATGAGCTGATATATAAAAATAGCAATTCTTAGTTATTACATGAAATGCTAGAAAGTATACAGGGTGACTATTAATTAATTAAACGGTAAATTTACATATTCCTTCCAGGATGTCAAATTGTGACCGATTTGCAACAATTAAGCACCCCATAAAGCCTGGGCGAAAAATTCAAGGGAATCGAGAAAACCCAATTTGTATGTATTTTTGAAAATTTCGTAGAATTCGTCACTAAATATAACTTTTTTCTAAACTCAAGAAATTTAATGACCTTCATTGCTTTGGGTACCTTATACTTCAAAAAACCTTTCGATTTAACCAAATTTTCAAAAACATCAAACAGTTAAAAGTTAAAGGAAGTAGTTTATTAACCATTTTAACAAATCGTCTACGTAGATGAACTTTAACACCATTTATCCCAAAATATTAGTATGGCATTAAGCGTAATTACATCTTCATTTAATAAGCTATCCAACGAGGCACAAATGTTTAAAAACTATTTAGAGGTGCCGAGAAAAACACAATAATACTTGCAAAGATCGTATTTGCAAATTGTTGTAATTCTACAAAAAATTTGATAATCGAATTAATTAACTGGTTTATGCCATCCCACTTCTTTAGCTTTATAATCTACAATAAAATTGTGTAAGAAATAGAGAATAAATTGACGTGGATAGCGCTCTTAAATTTTTATTCCTCTATACGCTTTTAGCTATAACATTCAATGAACGCGAATAAAGCTTTTCACTTCACTGATCTTGACAAAGATTTTCTGAATTAATATAACTTCCCGTTTTCTCGTCGTACGACTCGATCTTCCTTTTAGTTTGGAATACCTAGCGCTTGTAAGCGAGGACGCAATTGCTTCCTCTCATACTTTAGAACTTGGAAGTTTGTTGGCCGTATGCGACAAATTTCCACACAACATAGTCATGACATGACTACTAGTTAGAATTTGTTGCAAACGTCAGTATTTATGTTCATTTAGATAGGTATTCGACCAAGTAGAACTTGGAGAGTTGTATTGATGCTTTGAATGATTAGTTATACATTGGTAAATACAGATTTTTACGGGAGCATCTTACTATTTAGGGTTCCGTACCCAAAGGATGGCAACGGGTCGTCTTAAAACATTTCGCATCCAAAATTTGCTTAAATATCTGGGCCCCAATTCTGTATTATTCCCCGCGAAATCTTACCATGTGCAAACCACGTCAATATCGTGTCTTGTTTACGACAATGAATCGAAATGTCAACCGTACGACATGTATTTTGACATTTCAAACGAAACCATTGTCATAGAGAATACGTTAATAGCAGAGGTCGTGATTAACTAAGGAATTGACGTGGTTTCAAAGTAAGGAATCGTTAAGTGGTCATATTGAATTAGAGCCCTGAGTAAGTATTAACAGATACTTTTAAATAGGCGGTAAGAATATTATCCATCTCATTCTCAGACAATCGTGTCACAGGCATGTTATCTGTCACACTCTGCGTTATCTAGTCCGATCAAAGCACTCGAGCGATAATTGCTGGTTATACGTCGGCGTCGTTATCACAAGGTTAAGCGGACAATGGCACGAGTGTAATGCCATTGTTCGCGCATATTGCACTAGCTAATATGGGATCATTTATCAATGTCCATGATAATGTAACCTATGTACATAAACAAGGGAAAAAATTGTACTGAATAACAAGAAATGGCTATCAATTAAATTGTTAGTAAAATATTTCAATTTGTTTTCCGTTTATAATTTACTAGGTACCCGTCTCAGGAGGTTACTCTAAGCACAAAATCCGTAGTTTTAGCCTACGTTACGGGCGTATCCTACTTCGTAACACCTACGGATACAAGATTAGTTTGAGACTATACTAAGAATGAATATCAACGCGATTTGACAGTTGTCTCTACCCCCGATGTGTATTGCACGTCCGAAAAAGATAGAATAGGGAAGGGAGTAGGGCTCACTCCCAAGTTTTGAACTAAATTCTGACGGGATCTTGATTGACGGGCTTAGAGAGTAAGCACCCCTGTTTCGCTCAGGTGCAATGGCGACATGTCAAAACATCGAGATTTCTATTTATTTATTTTATTTATTTACTATTTATGTACACACATATATAAAGAACAGAAAAAATAGGTTCTGCGCTACGAGTATATCCAATTTAAATATTAAGGGTATATAAACATAAAACTTCTTGACTAATGCTCTAATTGATGATGACAACCACATCACAGTTCAATGTGCGATCGAACTAAGCGGTCATACAGGCAATAAATGTACCACATTTCTATTTATAACTAGTGCTGTGGAAATAAATAGAGGGACCAAACCAATTAGTTTTCTATAAGTCGAAAGCTTTTGTAAATACTGCATTTAGCGAGCCCGACCTTAAGATTGAGCGAAAACTTTTAATGCAGCGGATTTACGAGAAAATCTTATAACAGAAATAGACCCAATTCATACTATAAAAATGAATTATGACTTTTCCGAGGACCTCATTTAAATACCTCATCATCTGCCTAGCCTTTTCCCAATTATGTTGGGGTCGGCGTCCAGTCTAACCGGATGCAGCTGAATACCAGTATTTTACATGGAGCGACTGCCTATCTGACCTCCACAACTTAAGTACTGGGTAAACCCAATTACTGGGTAATACTATCGTATTACCCCGAAAATCTGACAACCAGTCTTACCAAGGGGTATCCCCCTTGGTAAGACTGGTTGTCAGATTTTCGGGCTTCAGACGACCCGTAACGACTGTCAAAGATCTACGAATGACAGCCGGGACTAACGGCTTAACGTGCTTTCCGAGGCATGGAGGGGAGGGGTCTTGGTATGTAAAGATGGTCACCCATCCACGGACCAACCGCGGCAAGCGCAGCTTAACCTGATCGATCGACCCGTGTGGCTGTTATTTCTTAGCCACAAGCCCCTCGTTTAAATACCTATGTGTAAAAAATGCCTAATGTGTGCTTTTATAATTCCTAACGTGATGATATTACAGTGGACGCCCTCGTCCATGTCACGGAAACACGATGACACAGGGAAGTAAAAATGTGTATGGAAATTTATGAAGACGCTGTTTTTACGCCCATGATAACGTTATAACATAACGTGCTACGTGCACATCATATGGACGTAGACGTCCACGATAATATCGTCACGTTAGAAATTAGAAAAGCGCACATTCGGTGCTTTTATATGTAAAATAGATTTATTTAGATAAGAAAGCGATTTGGCGACATTAGCGACTTGTTGACTCCAAAAAAACTCGCGTGATTGAATGAGGCAAGCTTTTTTAAAGCCCGACATTGGTTAAAATATTGTTTATTGCAATTTATTTATTAAACGGACATCTTGAAACAACTCCAGTAATTGAATGCATTTTTATTTGAAACCATTCAGTGTTAAGCACCAATTAACACTATTTGTATTTTCTCGCCGTTCGTATCGGACGGTGTTAATACGGAAATAAAATAGTAGTAAAAGCGAGTGCAGGAATTCAATTTTCTAAAAAAATAGTAAATCACGAGTTCCAATTGCTTCACGAATTGCAGTTATTGAACATTAGTACCTACTTAACTGTATTATTTGACCGTTTAGTTTAGAGAGAAATGTTTCGATCATTTATGTAGGTAGTACTGAACTGATTAAGTATCGGTTCCAAATGTTCGAATTGTTCTTTGGCGGCAACAAACAAAATTTAAAGTTTTTGGCGTAAGTAGACAGCCGCATGGGTCGATCAAAGGAGAGCACGTTAAACCGTGGTTCCAGGTTGTCATTCATAGGTCTTTGACAGTCGCTACGTCAGAATCCCAAATGTATGACAACCAGTCTTACCAAGGGCCAAGGGGTATCGTGTTACCCAGTACCTAACTGGGTTATGGAGATCAGATAGGCAGTTGCGCTATGTAAAATGTATTCAGCTGCATCCGGTTAGACTGGAAGCCGACCCCAGCATTGTTGGGAAACAGGCTAGACAGATTGAGGTATAGATAGATAGATAGATAAAACGTTTATTCAGTGCAACACAAGACACAATACAAGTAATAAAAAAACACGACGGGTTGCACTCCGGGAGTGCCGGCAGAAGTGAAAACTTACCGTCTTACGAATTTTCGATCAGTTCACGTGTCCTGACGCGAGTTTAACATTTTTTACCCATTACAAAAAAAGTGTTCAACGCCGCTAAAGAAGTTTTCACTTCAAAAAAAACATAAACAAAAGGTGAAGCAAAAAAAAAAACTAAGATTAAAAAGATAAATTGACCCATAGACACCTCGTATAAGTAAATTTATAACGGTCGATCACTACTGGGCGGTGTGTGTCTCATGGTTGCACCAAATGG
Source organism: Apamea monoglypha (assembly GCA_911387795.2). Taxonomy (NCBI): domain Eukaryota; kingdom Metazoa; phylum Arthropoda; class Insecta; order Lepidoptera; family Noctuidae; genus Apamea; species Apamea monoglypha. Next base: position 26,462,387 of record OU426914.1, on the reverse strand, counting down.
GAGTCCAGCTCAGCATATGTCAGGTACAATACCTGACGCTGGTATTCTGCTGCATCCCGTTAGTGACACACGGATGTCGAGAAGACACATCTGAGTTTCAACAAAATGGTACCTACATAGTGCGGCGCGTATATTATAAGGTGGTAAGTACCCGCATCTTACTTGACTTGCTTTTAAAACCGGCAGAAAGAAAGATTTTGAAATTTTAAACTTATTAAGTACAAGTACAGAATAGAACTAACACTGAAATATCTATTGAAATAATAAATTATTCGGGCCTTTCACTAATAGATGTAATAACGGATTTTAATGCTTATATAGAATTTCAATCAATAAAGATTATCGTACTGATAGAAAAGTTATTTGTTTTAAATGAGTGTTGTCATAGTACAATGCGATTTGCGTGTTTGATAATAACAATAACAAAGTATCTCGTGGTTTTTGCCGTTTTAAAAACAAATGAAAATCAAACTAACTAGGTACACAATTAGTTTTTCACAAGTGACCATTACCTTCTTTCTCTAAATATTTATAACTCACGCATCGAATAATACGACACAATTATTATTTTTCTGTTGCGAGACCCCCCGGAGTCAGACGTCGCTTAATAGATTACCTACGCTTTACACTCGTAGGCTAGTTTGTATCTAATCATAGTAATTATACACTCGTAGATAGGCACTTAATTTAATGTTAAATACTCGTCTTTATTCAATAATGTAATCATACTTTTACATGTCGATAATAGTTTTAAACGATTTCGGTTTTTTCTATCCGACTACGAGAAAAATGCTGATGTAAACTCAGAGGTCACAGGCGCTTATTAATGTCCAGACATAATCTTGGTCAGATCATGTGAGGAAAATGTAGTGCCTGAAATGGTCTTTTGAGAAAATAACCACACATATTTGAGTGGACATGTCCAGTCAGTTCACGCAATTGTCAGTAAACGTGTAGCTCAACTCAGAACTTAAGGAGCTTAACGACTCGACGAACAATACCAAAGAAAGAACATTTGGGTAGGCCGCATAACTTTATTCGGCTTACCCAAATGTATGTATATGTATGTACTATATGTGTGTATGTATGGTTCTGGTACTCACACTGCCAGACAGTCAATGAAACTAACTGAAAACATACATACCTGTTTAAAGCATAACCCTCATTTTTGCTTCGTCGTAAGAGGATAAAAAAAATCTACATGTCCACATAGTCATCACATTAAAATAATCATTTAAATAAATCTCTGCCCTACTCTATATATAAATAAATCTCTTACCTAGAGTCTAGACCGCTATTAAATATCTGAAAAGTACTTACAACGATGGCGTTTGTAATTAAATTTACTGGAATAGTATCACGGCTAAGTAAACTCTATTAGTTAACGTGTTATGAGTTAACTAACCAATTTTCTTATAGTGTTTGTATGAAAAACCAGTTCCACGTATAGGTACGATTATGTACAATGTAACCCACTTTAATACGTGGAAATATTTGTACTTGTTTTTTGGCTATCGCTGTTTCTTAACCTTTTGAACGCCAGAGTATAAACGTATCGCCGTACCCCTGACGCCAGGCCACTTTTCTGTCAAATGACCTTCATAAAAAATAGGGATTCCAAAACTTATATCGATATACAACTGAGTTTTTATTTTCGTCTTTAATTTTCTAATAAACCGTACTCACGACACTGAAATTTTATTTAACCTGCCACTATATTCCAATATAGTAATCTTTACACAGCATTTAACAGAGACTATCAATGAAAAAGCAGATATTAGAAAACTAAAAAAATATATTTATTACAATATGGTTACAACACTATTCAACATGACTTGTCATGGTATTGTGACAATGGCGTTGCTTGCCAGTCAATTTTATGAAATTCTCGCATCGAATTAGGGATGTAGCAGTGTACACGTTGGTTATCGATTCTAATAAGTAAGTATTCTTTTCTAATATAATACCTATCCATATCTAAAATACGCAAGGATTTTAATGTAGTAATAAAAAAAAATTGAAATCTGTATTTTAATTATTGTTTTTTTTTACATGTAAAAAATACGCAGAAATAATTTAAAAATCAACAGTTACATATACCTAATAATTATTATTACGAATCAGTCTTAAAATATCACAAATCTTTAACAAAATGTACCTAATAATATACTAGGAAGAACATCAGTTTAGTACCTAATAATAATATCTATTTTGGGTTCAAAATTAAAATCACAAAATTCTATAAAGCTTTTTATTTTTCCTTATAATTATTATCAGAAAGCAAAAGTTATTATAGTTCTAAACTTTATGTCCGCTGTTTGTAAACGACAATCTATGTACCTATATACTTCGGAGCGGCCATATCGGCCTGGCCACGACTCCGGTCTAAGCCAAAGCGGTAAAGTGTGTAGAATAATAATAAGTACACTAACTGGTTCCGTCTTAGTAGTATATTTAAAATTAATCATTTTTTAATTAGGTTAGCTTACATATTAGGTGCATACTATGATTACTACCTTTATTAATGCATACCTATGTAGACATTGTGCGCTGGTCTAGGTACGACATTTTACTCATTCGTAAGAGTTATATAAAAAAAAACAAGAACAATAAGGTCAGATAATATTTTCAACGATTGATTCATATCATAAGTAAATCTAATAAAAGAGAAAATATTTCAGGTGCTTATCAAAGCCTGTATCGTTCTTCTATAATAGAGTGTTATTTTTTGAAAAAAAATCGTTTAAGAAATTACTGACCTGTTTTTGTCCCTAATAAATAAATTAAAATGTTGATATAACATTTTTGATCAGTTTTTAAAATAATTCACTTCTAAATCATCTTCTTGTATTGATTCCGCTTCCGAGAACTCTTCGCCATCTCAAATTCCTTCTAATATTCGAAGAAGTTCTTCGGTAGTCATTACACTCATGATCACGGTTTATACTATAACTAACTTACACGATATTTTAATAATAAACAAATACAAAAAAAAAATTAAAGCACTTCACTAAACTTAATCGCCTGCGCTTACGACGTCACCGCTGTGTCATACATTTATGACTATGGCGTACAGGGGACTGATAATATTGGTTTGCGCTAGGGATGCGCAAGAGATGAGTTTAACAAGTGTCGATATTAGACATTTGCATATTTTATTTTTGATTGTGTAGCTAGAGGCACGGTAGTATAAGGCTAAGTAGTTTTAAAAATACGTTTTATTTCTCCTGATACCAACTTATACACAAATAAAATACTCTGGACCAAAATTTCATATTCATCTTCTTAAGTTTTTATTGATTTTACAATCATATGTCACAACACTAGCTGTCACATATAGCGGACTACGGCGTGTGGGGGACTCCTTTTATACGCGTTTAACATCTACTTTTAAAACAACAAATTTCTCGATATTGGTGGTTTATTTATATTAGTTTCATGCAATACGATATAGACGGAAGCTTAAACTTTTAAATTATATAAATAAAAACACACAAAAGTAATGATTAAATAGTTTATTTCATAATATGGTGCGACGTGTATTTTGTCATCTATTTGTGACGTTGGCGTTCAGGGTAAGATTTCGTTTGTCACGTATATGTGACAATGGCGTTCAAAAGGTTAAGTAGCACAAATTTGTTACCTGCTTAAGATTCTGTGAACAATATATTTTTCATAACAAATCGTGTTTACGACAGGAAAATTCAAGCTAAGGGATCGTCTTTTTTCGTTTTCATAAAACGTCTTTCACAGTTAGTGTGATTTATTTTACCTAACTTACGATTGTTTGATACTTATTTGCCAGTTTATAAAGGTGAACATTTAGTAACGCATTCTACCTACTTACTTACTGTTATTGGCCAACAAGGTGATTTCGAAACACACGTACAATTCTTAATAGAGGATAAAAAAATAAACACGAACTAAATTCTTAATCAACTACCTACTTACAATTTCGTCCTTGCAGATGAATCTCGAAATTAGAGGTCCAGCTACGGTGTTTCTAAATTAATTAATTTACCGTTTTATACTAAGGATGAATGAGGAAAATGTCGTGAGGAAAGTTTTGAGTATGAACGTCGAAGCCTATGAGAGTAGGGGAAGATCAGAAAACGATGGATGGAGTGTGTGTTTGAAGATACGGTTAGAAAGGGGGTGAGTACCGAGATGGCTACTAATAGAGAAAGTATGGCAGAAAAGGACATGTTGTGCGGCGACCCCAGATAAATTGGGAAACGGGTAGGAGAATGATGGTGACCGTTTTATACTACGGTACGTTGTACAGACGCCAGCAGGTCAAGCTACCCGAAACTGTCAAATTTTCCCAATCAATCTTGAACCTTAATGCTTTAGCGATAAAGTTGATAATCTATTAAAGAAATTTTACAGATTGTAGTAGCTTGATGTGCTGGCGTCTGTACAAATGACATCATCATAGAATAAATAAAAAATATATACATGTACGTCTGTTTGGAACAGAAACTTGCTTTATATATTTTTTATTGTAGGTTCCTTCCTACACGCAAGAATTATAAAAGCTAACTGAAGCTTATAAAGATATAAAGGTGACCATAGTTATCAAGAAAATATTTTACGTTCTATGATGTCCAAGAAGTCTATTACGAAGGTTGTCAACAACGCAGGTGTATTCATTAAAATACTTCACGTGTCACTTTGTAATGATGTAATAAACCACCCTACCTGAACATTAGTGTTAATGTCATAGTGACAAAATTAATCTGCACTGACATTGAACAATACCTCTTGTTCAATGTCAGTGCAGATTAATTTTGTTGAGACATAACCTTTGTCTAGTCTAGATCATAAATTAATATCAGCATTAACCTTCTGTCTGCCCTACCATACAACCTCAGATGTTCAGTAAGAAGCATTAAATATTGACAGCCATAGTTATGATTTTGGTTCACTTACCCACATATAATATATACATCTATACAAGTCAATAAAATTGAAGTGTCTGTCTGTAATTTCAAAATAACAGCTTTTTACTAAATGCATATGAAAGTATATACGTACTTATAACAAAAATCTATTTTTAAAATGTTTGTCTGCCTTTCTGTTTGTTCCGGCTATTCTCCGAAATGGCTGGACCGATATTGACGGGGCTTTCACTGGCAGATAGCTGAAGTCCTATTCTCTAAGTAAAAATGTTCAAAGTCTAGTCGCATTCTCATCTCCGCGACAATCAATGTCAACGACTTGACAGTAATGTCGGGAAATTAGAGGTATTTATTGACAGATTGAGACTGAGATCAGACTGTGAACGTTCTTAAAATTACGAGAATTGCCCCTCTGATGTTCTATGCAGTAACTTGGCTACTTTTATTTTTGAAAAATAATTAGGATGCCGCACAAAAAAGTTAAAACCCATGAAATCTCATGAAATCGAATTATATTTCCGACATGCACGCGAACCAAGTCTTGTTCTTGTTCATATTGTTCACAGCTGTGCCCGGAGCTGTGAACAATATGAACAAGAACAAAGCATTTAAATAATCACGGTCGGCATTACCTTGTTTCAGAAGCCTTATTGCGACAAACTGAAAAGTTGTGGCGAAACTTTAAGAAGTTGTTCGAGTTTTATTTTTCTACGTAACAATAATGTTCACGTGAACATTTCCCACGCAATTTCTTAGTATTTCGCCATGTTTGAAGAAACCCATCAACCGCTTAGCGATTTGCGAAAGAGCTTACAAACGTACCCTTGCGACGTACCCTACGTTCTAGAAGTTATTCCAAGTTCAAGTTGGTTGGTCCATGGTCATACTTTGTAATGCGGAGGAATTGGGTGATGTCGTGAGGAAAGTTTTGATTTTATATGTTAATGAGGGCTCTGAGAAGTTAGTTTCTTAACGGCTCTTCTCCATTGGAAACGACCGATTGGAACTGTGCACCTAGGTTCTGATGTTTCATAAATGCCCATATAGGTTTTCATGTGAAATAAAATATAGGGTGGCGGGGAAAGTTACCCCGGTTATTAAAAAAAAAAAAGCTTTTCCATACAGTTTGATCGCGTAGGTATTGATTGCACTTATCTATGAAACAGCAGATTTTTTTTTAGATAACCAATGAACAATTTCTGCACTTGGGGCTCAGGGGTAGAATCATATACTGAATGGTTACAAGTTGCGCGTCGATGTAGCCTCCCTGCCAGCCTGTATATTGATGTTTGTGAAATTTGGTCATTTTTGCTTGCAACGTGCTTATTGAGCACGTTGCAAGCGAAAATGACCAAATAAAAAATGTAGTCAATTAGCAAGTTGGTAACAGGACTGCCTGCGCCGTACGTACACGTACACGCTACACATACCTATGTACTGACACTCGTAAAGGCTATTTTAATGCACCCCCGTTTGTGTTGGAACATCAGACAAAACAATTATTATACCTCGCTCCCTTGAGCGCGAATATAAACAAATGTGCAATTGAGCATGGCCCTCGATGCCGCTTGACTTGTCAGTATATTATTCGACTCGGTTACATCGACATTTGAAACTGAACCGAAAACGTGGAAATGGAACCTTGTTTTACGTTATCCAGTTTCGTTTTATTTAGGCTGGTTTTCATTGAGGTCATTTGGCGCAATATCTTGTCTCGCGTGATTAAGTGTCTTGCTACCGTTTTATCTATAAAGTTTCTTGGGAAAGTGGTTCCGTCATATTTTAAAACAGCCGTCATGAAAATCAGTAATTTTCTCCAGTATTTGAAATTAAAGTGTGAGGAGCTTCTGGCTAAGTATTAACAGCCCCACGGGTCGATCGATCAGGTTAAGTTACGCTTGCCGCGGTTGGTCCGTGGATGGCTGACCATCTTCACATATCAAGACCCCTCCGTGTCTCAGAAAGCACGTCAAGCCGTTGGTCCCGGCTGTCATTCGTGGATCTTTGACAGTCGTTACGGGTCGTCAGTAGCTCGAAAGTCTGACAAACAGTCTTACCAAGGGGTTATCGTATCGTAACTGAGTTGTGGAGGCCAGATAGGCAGTCGCTCCATGTAAAATACTGGTATTCAGCTGCATCCAGTTAGACTGGAAACCGACCCCAACATAAATGGGAAAAGGCTAGGCAGATGATTCGAAATTAAAGTGTCAGAATACACTCTGTATTAGGTCAGCCGTTATTGTGAGACCTTTGTACATTTAATCTATGTGTGATCATTCACAGCTTTCTTAGGAAACCAAAGCTTCTACAATAATGACATATTTTATGAAGTTATGAAGCAACTAGACGATTGGCTGTTGTTTGAGTCGCCAAATTTTTTGTGAAAGAAATGTGACGCCGTTGTCGCTAAGGAAGGCTTCCTACAGGAAGTTCTTTACTATTAAGGAAAATAACTAATTGCTGTATTACGGAAAATAACTGTTTTGACGTAGTTTGGTTTTCTAACAGTTTGTTTCTTGCGTTTAATTACGAAACACGATTATGAAGGCAATTCAGTTAAAACAGGTGCTAATTGAAACCGATGCTGTAAAAAGACGGAAGGAAAACGTGAAATGAGAATGAATGAAGGTGTTTTTCCCTTCAGTATTACGCACCTATTCATTTTGTTTTTTTTTCCTGGAAAGTAAGTAGGTGTTCATTGTAATAGACACTTACCGCCCTTTGCGACACTGGCGGCGCCGTGCCCACTGAACAGCTGATGGTGACCTCTAAGGTTATTGTTTACCTGCAAGTCGAGATGTTTCTATCGACCTTTAATAATTAATCGCTAAGCAAATTAACTACCAACCTAATTGTCCGTATATTCAAATCACAACTGTCATTCTTTGACAGTTGAATGAAATGTTAATAACACTGCAAATGGACGTAGCATACTCAGCCCATAATGTTCCCACTGCCGGGAGGAGTGGGCTGTAATCTATCACTCGGGCCCAGTGCGATTTGGTAGATGTCACATGTCTTCGAATTTTTGGTTCTAGGATATTTTTTCTTTCACCGTTTTTAGAGATGTGGTGATGAAATTATTTACACCAAGTAAAGCACCTGCCTGGGGAACCCACGAACTACAACTCGTAATTCGGGGCCGTTACCACCGAAATGGCAAATTGACGTATTCATATAAGAACAAAGGGGTTGTTGTTCCCGGCGAATTGAATATATATTCTAGAGCTTTTAACGTGTTCTAGGGATTTATTAGCGAAGTTCCTCGTCCAACATTATCAAGTTTCAGTCTTCGCCAAAATTTGCTTACAATGCATGTCTAACAAGCATCGAACTCGCACTTTTGGGAGCGGTTCACCAACTTGCACAATTATTCAAAATGAATTCTACTATCATGTAGTCCGGCTATGAATTTTCATCGATTTGAAGTAACCACTATACACGGTGAATATACATAACATCACGCTTGTAATCCCCTAAGGGGTACGGTACACCCACATTTCACCAGTTAAGTTTAAGTCCCATGTTATAGGGGGTGAGCCTAGTGCCATTGACCGGGCTCAAATCCGGGCTACTACCTACTAAGAATTTCCTGATGGGAAAACCCAATAGCACTTTCCCCGACCTGGAGGTCGAACCTAGGTAACTCAGCAGTAGCGCTTGCGACCACTAAACGAATGAAGTAACATGGGTCTGAATTTTGACTTGCCCTTTATTTATTTATAGTTAATTAAAACGGTACAGCACCAATTATATTAATTAACATAGGGACAATAATTACGTTGACAATAGTATAACTTAAAACCAACATGGAACAGTGGACTTACATACATTCTCTCACAGAACACCAGACATATACGCATATACCTACCCTTAATCTGTGTGTTTTTGTTCTTGCAGGTACGTACCCACGTCTACGGCGTAATTGAATATGATGAATAGCGACGTAGTAACAACTCGACGGAAGATGGTAAGTCCCTATTTTGTGGCAGTTTTTTAGACGAAGCACTCAAATTTCTCTTCGGTTCGGTCCTCCTCGCCAGTCAGAGCTTTGTATGGATGATATTGAAAAAAAAAAACAATTCACGCGCATTGCTCTCCGGTGCGCCCCAGGCGCCAGCTATACAATTAGACTTTTGGGGTGGGTTGGGGTAAAGGCTTGTGTGTTACATGAAAAAAAAATACACATGCAGATTTTGCCCGTCGCGGCGAACAGACCGATAATACCTAGATACATAAATGTACGGTACCCTGCAAAATGTATTTTAAACACACTACAATACCTCATCTGTCTACCCTTTTTCCAACTATGTTGGGGCCGGCTTCCAGTCTAACCGGATGCAGCTTAACGCCATTATTTTACATGGAGTGAATGCCTATCTGACCTCCACAACGCAATTCTGGGTAATAGATTAGTAAGACTGGTTTTCATAGTTTCGGGCTTCTGAGTACCTGTAAGGACTGTCAAAGTTCTACAAAAGAGCCTCCGATCGACACGTCCAGCTGTTCATATTTAGCCACGAGCCCCTCACGCACTATAATATTGTGATTAAAAAAACCATATACAACACAAAACAGTACCTTTGTACACACACCCACTGTAATTACGAATTTTTAAAGCCAATTACGGGTATTTACGAATAGCAACAGAAACTAAAACAGCGTCAATGTGAACCCAATTTCGAACGCATATTTGTCGATAGCAAAACGAACTGTGAAGAACAATTGCCCACATTGATCCAGAATACCTATGTATTGTTTGTGATGAACACAATGGACGGCAAAAATCCGGAATCATTGGAATTCCTATTGAACTAGCGACCCGCCTCTGGTTCGTACGGTTTTTACGACAAAGCATGGAGATTTCTTTATTATAGCTAACTAACTAGCCTATATTGTCCCACTGCAGGGCAAACGCCTCCCTCTCCCTTTTCCATACAATTCTGTCTTTTGCGAGTGCGGCCTGTCCTTTGGTAGTAATCAAGTTAGTCCCGCCATTTACGTCTCGGTCTGCCGCGATGGCGTCGTGCGTTTAGGGGGACCCAATCGGTGATTCTCTTAGCCCAATTGTCACCTGTTTACTATATGATAGTTACATATTAACAAACACATAAACCTTCCGGAATAAATTCTCTAAACAAAGGTGAAAACCGCATCAAAATTCATTTACATAGTTTGGAAGGACAACGCGATTCCACAGAGACAAAGAACAAATTAATCTTTTGTACAGATGATGCTCCGTTGTAGTTCTGGTCTTTCATATGGTAGCTTTGATCCGGCTCGCTCGCTGTCAATTTCGTAAAACAATACCGCGCGTTCGTCATTCGGAAATTCACGTGAAAATGAGCGAATAATTTTGATTGGCGCTTTTCGAGTTAAATTCTCCCCCTTTGGTTCAATATAGTTGTCAGAATATGACTGCCTCCCTTATTCAATTAATTAGCTTCTGGAAAGGTTACATTATTATAATAATATAGTTTTGATATTATAATACTATATATATCATTGTAAGGTTCAATGTAAATTCATTTACAATTTGATAGTCGCAGTCTCATTTCGGTGACAAACAAATGGCAAGAACCTGTCAAAAATGTAGGGAGCGGTATTTTTGACAGGTTGAGACAGAGAACTTTCTTAAAACTACGAGAATTGGCCTTCAGTTTCATCCTTTTATTAGTGCCTGAATGTTTAGTTTATACACGAAAGAGTAAAAACTGCTGTCAAAAAAGAGTATTCATATACGCACATCGACTGAATTGAAGTAAATCGACATTTTTGCAATAATTTTATCCTAAACCCGAGGTCAGTTATGAAATATGTAGTACTAAAAACACAATCGACTACGACGGATATAAAATAAAATCGTGTTCTTTTCGACAGCCAATTATATTGGAAAATGTTTGTTTTCTCCTAATTGGACTAAGTAAAGTGTATTTGACCTTCTTGTCGTAGTTTTTATTAAAAATATTGTGCTCCGCTAAGGCTCCGGTTTGTTGGTTTTTTCTTTAGCGGTTTTACCCTAGCTTGTTCCTAGTTATAAGGTATCGACTTGTGACGATCGGTTGGCTTGTTAAGCTACTTTCAGTCCCTAATAGCAGAATTTACTTCTGTAAAAGATGTATCAAAGAGCTATAAAACAGACCGCTTTGATTTTTCTATTTAAACCTTTCCTAGTGAAGCATTTCCGTCGCATGCTTCTAACTTATAAAATGCGTTATGTTACTATATATAAGTGCCTGCATAAACAGCAGCAGTAATAATGATTAATTAACGTGTTGAAGATGGAGGATATAAAAGCTCTTGCGTATGTTATTATTTATAGTAGCGGCAAGGTTTAAATCTACTTGCAGAAGTTTATTGCCTACTGCTACGTCGCGTAGCAGCAGCCTACGCGCGGAGAAGTCTGCTCGCCTGTCAGAAAGATTACGTGTATTATTTTGTAGGGCATCATTTTGCAACATGATAACCATTGATAACAACTTTCTATAACTTTTAGTAAAACTTAATAACGTGTTATTATCCATTGTTGCCCACTAACACTTGCAAACGTTGCTCCACAAAAAGAAACTTCAGTGCCAATGCACCTTTAAAAGCTTCGTGTGAGACTCTCTTAGATATTATTATTCATATTCATGCCATCATTAATTCAATAGTTTCTATGTGTGTAAGAAAAAAGAATGTGCGATTAGTCTGTCATCGAATGATTAGCATTAGTCAGATCCTGTTACTAAAGCTTACGGCAGAAAGAACCAGAGTAGGTACGTAAACCTGAAAATCGATATGTTACTCATACCTAAACAAATGAAGCGGATCCCTAAACCCATTTACTTTTCACTAAACTTGATTCCAACTGTGCGAGTATGTAATTGGGTTTTGACACATTAATTTTAGAATACATACACGTGTATTTACTTTCCTTTTAAATCCGACGCCTTGTTTTCATGTCGAGTTTTGTGAATTTTCGCTAGCACACTGCTTCAAAACAAACATTTGTTACGCTTTATGTCTGAGTAAAAAGAAAGGGAAGCGAATTGTGCCAGTTTTCATATCACCCTAGTATAGAGCCGACCGTACGCAATCCTTATGAATAGAACATGTTTATCATATTAAAGTCGGTCTCGGTGCCCCCGCCGTAATTTGGGCGTAGACCCCAAACAAAATGCATTAATTTAACTTTGTTCGTGAGTTTGTATTTGTCTTACTCCTTAACATAGCAATGTTGTTCGCTGAAGGTTGAAGGTCACTCTAACAATGCTGAAATCGTATGAATTTTTAAGAACCGACGAATAATAAACTGGTTTTCTCCTTCGTGGTGAGATAGTTCTAAAATAGTTATCTTGAAGCATGCGATGTAGGTTAGAGAGCTCCGCATCTGGGTCTTTACTCTCTCCGCATAAATTATTTAGGCACTTCATCACGGCTACGTTCCTTTAAGATACAATTCGCACTAAAGACACCTCTAAGACCCGTTATTGCTCTGTCAAAAGCATTATATAACTATATAGTAACGCCACCCAAACGAAAAATTATTTTATCTACAGATCAGGAAACGCTAACCTATATTTTTATCCAAAAGAGTTGGCAACGCCTCTGCTGTAGTATTGTCATAAATAAGCGCCTTAAATACCTATTTACGATAAGTTGTAAGACACGTTCACCCCTTGGAAATCACCGACTTATCGACTGGGGATGGCCTTGGGCTTTAATTATAAACTTGGGTCGTTTAAGTTGACTTTGTTATATATAAAACAACGTCGCGCTTCGTTGAAGCCACTACCTATGCGAGCTAAGGGGTAACGTGGTTGGCGGCGGCAAATGAAATTACCTGATTGCACGTAATAACCCACAAACATTATGAAACTCGCCGTAGCCGTGACTAAGCTTTATCCCGCGTTCAACGCTGTCGAACACACTTGATTCATATCCATATCTATATGTATTGTAATACGTATGTTTGTTTCTATCAGCAGAATTATTTGTGCGACATAGTAGGTACCTTCACTGTGTATCGATCCGCCCAGCTCACTCATCACTCGTAGTCTGTCATTTTTGAATTAATGCCACATATTCTTGTGGGTGAGTGTTACATTGATGAAATAGACGTCGACATAAATAATTTATCTGTAGTACGTACATTTTTGTAATAGTACAACTGCCACAGCTGAAAACATAATCCATAAGTTATCATCAACATCATTTCAACTGGAAGACGGCCATCGCTGGACATAGCCCATATTAATACATTAGTAATTACCAAAATGTCTTAGTTACTGATTAATTCTCCTATCACTATAATAGCTTTCAAAATTAGTAGGCTTACGAGATCCTTTTACTTAGTAATTTGGTACGGCTTACGTTCCACAGGATGCAACGTGATACAAATGCACAAACCGCTTGTGGTTATTGTGCATTTGTATCACGTTAGTACAGGCCTTGGCCTGTACTACCTACCTAGGTTCTTAGATAGTCCTCGATCTCAATTATTGAACGGCTCGTCCTAATTCTCATCTCAAATCCAAATTCGCAAGAGAATTTCGTCTGTAAATGAATCCAATGCCAGTTTAAACTGCAGCTAAGTCAGTCAATCAGATGTCTAATAGCTATGAGTTTAGCTGGAAATAAAGGAAACTTGATATTAATGTAGAAACGAAGTAAGGAGAGAACAAATAGCAAATAAGCGCGGTCGGTTATCAAGATACAATAAAAATAAGTGCAGAAACAGTTCCAGGATCTCTGTTTACCCAAGATGTGTGCAAACGTGCACCGAAGTACATATAAATGAAAACGAGACCTGCGCCAAGATTACTTTAGATCGAAGCTATTAGAGAATTAAACTCGTATTAGGATATCCTATAAAGAATTACTTTTTACATCAAGATGAGCCTGAGCTGAACCGACTCCATTTTTCTATCCTTCTTAAAATTAAATAATTTGCATTATGCTGAGCTATGACCGGTTTGTGTGGATGTCACGCATGTTTTCCCCCAACTTGTTATTTTTTTGTATTTCTGTTCTTTTTATGCGTCATGTTTACCGCAAATAAACGTATTTTCTTTCAAATAGTGTTTTCTCCACATGCCATTATGTTCCTAAATATTCGTGAAGGTTGCGTGATCCATCCCGGTTGAAACCTCACCAGTACTTACATGAATATGAATCCTAAAACCTAACGCTTCATCCAAAAATATTAATTAACGGGTACTGTAACTAGTAACTAACACTAACTAGCTCATCCAACTTTTTAGGATTAACTCCTGCACTATTTGCAGTACCTATCTACACAGGTAGATTTTAGCATAACTCCTTTACCAAGCTATTATTTAGTACCAACAACTATTGCATATCAACAACAGTAGGTATGCATTAATTTGACATTTGCTTTGTAAGGATTCGTATATACTCGTAATTGCAGGCACTCATACATAAATTACAAACGGCACGTATTATTCGATTGTCTGACCGACGTTTTAAAGGACATGTGCTGGTAATAACTGCTCATGCCTACGTCACGTTTGACGCACATTGTCTGAACAATGGACATCAAGAGTACAATGGCATAAAAATGACTGAAACACTAATTCGACCCTATTCTCATCTCTATCCAACGTCATAACTCAGCACAAACAAAGTCCATTTACTTGCTTCATTAAAGGGCTGTAGACTAACATCGTTAACTGTGTAAATTAAACGGTCGAAATGGAATCGAAAAGATCGGAATGGATTTTGATAATATTGAGTTTTTTAAGTTAAATAGCCCAATAACATCCATAACGCCTCGAAATATATGTGTAAATATATGTGTCTTTGGCGGGCAGGGCTCCAATGGAATAGTTCATAACAAAGCCGATGAAATACAAACAGCATTGCAGACTTTGTTTGATATTCAAGAATAAAGCTGAAAAGTTACACAAAAGCTAGGTGGCTCTTAATAGAAGCTGCGATGAGTCCGATGAACAAAGACAGCACTGCACGGCGCTTTCGTATCTCAAAATGATAAAATGAAATGATAAATGATAGCAGTATCAATAATAAGAATTGAAAGATACTGAAATAATCAAGAAAAGCAAGTAGTTTTCTATTTCCTACAAATCACATCTTATTTATTGTACCTACAATCCATGTAAATAAATTTCACTTTACTTTCCTGGAAAAATTTTCCTGACTTCTGCTTTGAAAGATGTTTCGAATTGCAAGAAAAGCAAGTAGTTTTCTATTTCCTACAAATCACATCTTATTTATTGTACCTACAATTCATTTAAATACATTTTACTTTACGTTCCTCGGAATTTTCTCCTGACTTCTGCTTTGAAAGATGTTTCGAATTTCCTAACATTTCCGCACAAATTACTTTATAAAAAACCACGTTTACGCGGTGCAAGTTTTTTGCCCGTGGTATACAATAAACTTGAGGTAGAAAAGAGTCTGAACACTGTTTCGACGGTGCAACTGTTTTGAAACAACAATAAAAGTTTTCATTACTTTTGGTGCGCCACAGGCAATTAAATCAAACTGTGTAAATGAGGCTTAATATAGGGCGATTTTTTATTCAAGTTAGTTTTTGTAGATCCAAGTGAAAAATATTTTTGAATAACTTTTTGCATTGCTTAGTGTTGGTTTCGCTTATCTAGGCAGAAACAGAAACATGAAAAGTTTTATGGGGTCTTAAATAAAATGATTGGAGCACAGTAGAACATTGACCTCTAAATTAACCGACCACGTCTTTATGCCGCCATAAAGTAGACGAGCAAACACCGAGAAGGCACTGTGTCGGTTCCTCCTTTGAGGAGATCATCCGCTATGAGCTGCCGAAGTACTCACTATTCCAACAAGAACTCGGTACGTTACTTTATCACTTAAACTGAAGTTATACGTTTACCTTGTAAATACTTATTTTTAAACTTAGCAATTTTATACTTACTTAATTCTTTAAAAAAAAGAGAAAAATGTTATTGAAATGTATTAAATTCTAAGCTTACATAACATTTTAAAACTTCTCTCACTATGTAAGCTCGTATAAGAGAATTCCCTGTGGAGAGCCGTGGGCGAACGAATCGCAGTTGAAAATCGATATCTCGTGAAACTTAGGACTATACCCTATTCAAAGCTCCGCAGAGTTTACGGCTGTTATAATACCTATTATATACAACAAGCCTTTGTGCACGCCTGTCCTATGTCACCGAGATCCTGAACAGTGGTCGACGTGACACTATCTTTTACATTATATTGTTCCAAATAGGGTTTATAAAAATATTCGCATGACCTACAAAAGTGTAATGTATTCCAGTTTTAAAATAATAATAGTAAGATGTGATGCGAGGATATAATTCAATATATTAAGTAAATTTGGATTGTGCGGTTAAAATGTTATATTTACCTGTTTTATAATAACTCGAATT
Source organism: Apamea monoglypha (assembly GCA_911387795.2). Classification (NCBI taxonomy): domain Eukaryota; kingdom Metazoa; phylum Arthropoda; class Insecta; order Lepidoptera; family Noctuidae; genus Apamea; species Apamea monoglypha. The sequence continues at coordinate 26,446,090 of OU426914.1, read as the reverse complement.
TCCGTAATTGATCATCATTTACCTACTTAAATTGTGGAAGGTAATGATAATGAATGCGTTCAATTAACGATATATGGACCGCATTAATTATGAACCAATTTATTAAATAAACAAGTTTACACAGTGTTATTGAGAAGCTTCACGTGTTGTCTACGTTTTCAGTTTTCTCGGGAGCTTACATTTCTAGTTCAAGTTTAGCTTCAAGCGTCAATTCTCCTTGTGGGATGCAGCAAGGTGTTCAAAAAGAATTTTTACTACATTTTAATGAAAAATGTTAAACATTTATGGAGCGCAGACCCAATAGTGAATAATGCTCTGTATCTTTGTAGGGTATTATACTAGTATTGTATTGTAAAACATTAAATAGGGTATCAGTTAATATGTTGCAACGTCGCGATGCGTCCACTGAGGAAAATAGGTTGAGGAAATAGGTTATGAGCTAGAAATCTGTGAAGACTTCTGCACCATTGTGATCTTTTAAGTTCAATACGTTTTGGCTTTCCGGCCGGCTTTGCTCAACTTCGCTGAGATAAAAAATACTCTTCATTTATAACACACATTTCAAGTGCAGCCTCTGAAGTTAATCACGATAAAAAAAGGCAAATACGAAAATATGTTAGGTAATAGGTACTTACTTGTAATAAAAACGTCATATTTATAAGAATGATTAGAGTTCAAAGTAGGCTGACATATTAGTTACATAGATCACCATAGATGACCATTGAGAATATATTTTTTTCTAGAGCCCCCCAAATTTTTGTACTTACCATCTGTCGCGAATCCCAAGCAGCTATTGCCACGATTATATTAAGGGCTGATTTTTCCATAGCCAATTAACTTTTATTCGAGGAATAAAATTGACGGTGAACAGTTTTTGTTTGAAACAACTCTCAAAATTTCAAAATTATTCCTCGAATAATGTTTTCAGATGATTGAAAAATCATCAGCCCTTAAACGTGTAACATTATTTACTCGTAAGATAGTATGTATAATTTTCTCTGGGTCTTCTACTGCCCCCTGAAAGTCTGAAACGCCCATAAGGGGCGTTATTGCCCAAGTTGAGAACCTATGACCTAAACAAAACAAATGAAGAAATTCAATTGTTGTTTTTTTTAAACCCTTGATTGTAAGCACGTGAGCGCTACCTAAATAAAGATTTCCACAGGAAATCTCACAACGTAGTCACGCGATCGAGTAACTTCGGCCCTATACTTAGTCAAATATTCATGCAGTACATACAAAGCTTATGTTAGCGTGTTTACGGGTGCATCATAATAATTTCATGTGCTTTCCGAGCGGTGTAAACATGGAGGCACTCAATAAAGTGTCCGTCGACCACCGAACCGGTGGTCGACGGACACTTGATTGAGTACTTAGCGCCGGAAATACATGGCCGACGACGTGACGGATGTTGCACTTTATCGCCGGGTGAGATTTTTAAATGGAATGCAATTTGTTTTTTTTTGTGTATTGAATATGTGTTTTTCCATGCAAACCTACATTTCCAATTTCTGTTCAAAGTTGAATTAATTTCCGTATCATGAACATTATTAATTTCACATACTTAATTGCCCGTCCCAAATATCATTTCATCTAGCGTTTTCAGAGTTAGTACGTCAAAATAATAATTATTCGCTGGAAATTGTTTGCTTATGCTTTATTGCACTGCACTGCCGTTCATATTTAATTTGCATGGAAAAGGGAACTAAAATATCATCAATGTAATATCCGTGGTAAATATTTTTGGTTCAGTCTCAATCAAGCTGTAGTATCAATTTAATGCACGTGACACTTTATTCAACATCCAATTCAAATGATGTGCTCTGTTTGTTTTTGGAGGGTAGCAATTTATTGCTAAATTACAGTTCAATATGCTCAACATTTAAACTGTAATGAAAACTGTAGACTTGGCGTTTATATTGAAAATATACAGAACAATATATTTTCAAGCAGATCTTTTCTTGTTACTGTATCTCCGGAATGGTTAATTTGATTTAGGAAGAACCTTCGATGCTAGATAGTTTAGTCATAAAATAGTCGAGCGCTCACCCGAAGCTCTCACTTCGTTGACGTCCATAGCTGTACTATAAATGCGAGAGTAACATTGACTGTTACTTTTTTTTAATGTACAATCCGCTCTGGACCGACCATTCTGAAATTTAACAAATAGGTAGTCGTAGCCTGGGACCTGGAGAAGAACATAGCTTAGGCTATTTTTCGTCCGGAATATAAATATTATAAAAAAAAGATGAAAAGAAAAAACTGACAACAGTTAGTACTGTATAACCGATGATCCGGTATTGTAGACTTGACCTTATCCTGTATAACCGATGTTTCAGTATTGTTGACTTGGACTTAACTCATAGGTAGTCGGTATTGTCAAAGTAGAAAACCTTGTAGCGGTCGTCCAATCGAAACTAGTGGAGTATTGTAGAGGCAGAAATATTTGTCGAAGCGTAGCGCACTTTTGATTCCATCGCGGTTCATACCACATGGCTCTATTCTTTGACCCTCAACTCGACCTACTATGACGGTCTGACATTAGCAACGAAAATTAAATACATACTTAAACTCACGCCTTTTTCCCATGGGGGTAGGCAGAAACTACAGAACGTCACCTGCTATGATACTTACATACCCCTTTTGCTTCGTTTATGTTTATACATCTGGTCAAAGACTTACCTTCATACAACTGATTGTGTCAAAATCTACTGCATTGTGTCCTTTCACCGCAATAAACGTGGCCACCTATCAGTACCTATGATATATAGATGTACCTACCGACGAAACGAAAAAAAGAAGAGTGTGTGATGTTGTTCTAAAAATCTGCTACATACTTAATTCCAGTAAAATTCCGCTGGTTTGACATTAAACGTAACGTTGCAAGGCACTGTAAGATGGAGTCACAATAATAACTTGTTTCCTTGAATGCAAGGAGAATCTGAATTTATAACTCAACTTATAAATATTAAATAACCCGTGGCATCAATAATACTTGTCATTATGGCCCGCTTGCACCACGAAACATTCTGTTCCGGTCAGCTGAGCGCTAAACGAAAGATTTGTGATGCAAGTGGGCCTAAGGATTGGGTATTAGGTACAAAAAGTATTAAAAAATACGCCACTTAGGCCTCTGCTGTCATAGTACTTAGTCGCAGCTCAGAAGACGCAGAGATTGAAAAGCAATCTGGACTTTTTACTGTCGAAAATTCTTACCCCTTCAATGTTTCTATCAATTTCCGTAAAACGAGAAACGACACTGGGTTTTATTTCTCTATTTTCTCATTAAGTTCCAGCGCGGGAGCAGGTAATAAACTGAATAAAGAAAACGTAAAGCATGTTTTTTATTTTTTTCTTGGTTCCATGCTGCGATAGGTTTTGTTTTTAATATTTCTTCTGTCGCGACTACTGAATACTACTATATATATACTACTATAAATGTATTCTCTTTGAAATGTTCATAATTAAAACTCCTTATTCATTCTCATTTGGATTTTCATATTCAAACAAAGCAAAGTGGGTAGTTCCGGGAATTTCCTTTGAATTAGAAGTGGCTTTCATTATTAAACGACTTTTATTTGTTTACCTGCTCTTCTTTGCAGCTGAGTTGTGTACTGGACTCAAAGACTAATTAATTTAATTCGCCCTGGCCGTTTTATGTAAAAAATAAATAAATAAAAGCAGCTAAATCGCATTCGATGTTTGCCATGGACAAGTTTTGCACAATATCGTGTTGTTGGCTCAGTAACTTGATCTGCGAATATGGAGCTGCAAGTGGACCGGTTAGACCCCGCTCGCTGCGTTAATACAAACCTAATACTAAACAATATGTTGAAACTTGTGTTTATATCACAGGCTTTAGGATACGTAGACTTTCAGAATACCAGTTGCATAGAGGAAGTGCGGGCTGAGACAATTAATAAAGAATTCATAGGTAATCAAATGATTTTGATAGAAATTTGTTGTCTATATGAATGTCATATAGTAAACACTCTAAGTAAAACGGCACTGGTTTTTTGCTTTGGTAAGAAATTATAAACCATTTCCACAGTAGGTGTACGTCTGTACTAGTGAAATGAAAATGGAAAATTCATCGATTTGCCCGCATTTCCACTAGACTTTCGGATCAAAGACAAAACGCCTGCGTCATTTATATTCCATAACACGTTTTATACTCGAAGTTCATCTCGTAACAAAGATGAATTGTGTCGAATGGAATGAACGTTCATTTACGTAGTACGTTAGTTGTTATTGTTCGGCCAGATAATATGGCGAGTGTAACTCTCCAATGAATAATTGCTTTTTAGCTGACTTAATTTTGAATTTTTGTGTTTACATTTTTTTATTGGATTACCTAAGCCGTCTTAATTGGACGGTACAGACGCCAGCAGGTCAAGCTTAATGCTTTATCGATTAATTTGAAAATCTTTTAAAGAAATTTGACAGATTGTAGTAGCTTGATGTGCTGGCGTCTGTACCTAAGCCTTGATCGTAAATCCTTGGACTCGTCTTCTTGACTACCTTCTTAGTTATAAGTACTTACCTGAAAAAAAAAAGAGCTACTTACATAGTATTATTACTTCAATGATGCTAAAGTCCTGCTAAAGTAGAGTTTGGCATATTATCAGCTTTTAATTCCCTGTGCGAGTTAGTTAACTAGTCGTGTTATAAGTTAGGTTTTATATTTTAGTGACCTTTCTCATCGAAATGGTATGAAGAAAGACAGGTGATGTCGCGTAGCTGCGTCATCATTCGATCGGTGACTTTGTCAGGGTGGTATGTCGCGGGTCGAAGTGTATCTGTAGTTGAACGATAGTGTCTGTCACTATCGTTCAACTACATACTTTGATACTCGCATTATATTCATATTTTGCGAGCATTCGACGACGATTACTTGCACTTTGCTTACATTACATTTTATGTGTCACTAAGTAGGTAGCGGGTATTTTATCATTTTCTATGCATATAGGTACCCTGGAATAAAAAAATGTTTATGTATTATCATCGTTGAATTCGATGACGATCTTACTTGCAGTTTGATAAGAATTGATTTGAATTGAGTCACTTTTCTAATGATATCTTTTTTCGCATTTATCCTTATTTATTTACTCTAGAAAAACAGTGGTCACTATGAGTATGACTACTATTAACGATATGTTGGCTATATTGGTTATCCTTACCGTCACAGTTGAGTAATCTCTAGATTGTCTCACAATCTGTACCAGTCCCCTTCCAGCATTGCATTGAAATTATATACGCTCTACAAGTTATTTAGTAAAGCTAACAAAAAATTTCATTCTACCTATACAAAATGATTCAATGAAATCTGAATATTTAACTATTATGTCGTCAAGACTAGCTTGATTCTTTTTTAAGAATGGGGTGAGAACAATGTAACGCAAAAACCAGTCTCAAGTTCGAGGGGTGCTTCACATAGCGTTATTCATATAACCAAGCAGCTTTGACACAAGATATTTCGAAACGTTCCCAGATTTATTTCAAACTGTATGAATAAAAAACCCTATAAATATTCGCCATATCCCATATCATAATGTATGTATTGACATTGAAATGTGTCCGAGGTTATTGGCTCTAACCCGTTTTATTGTGAAGATGGCGGCACGTGCGACCCTACAAAATCCGAAATTTTGTGAAATTGTATAAGTAGAGGAACATGTTTCATATTTGTATATCTACGTGCTTTTGCTAATCAATAGATAAAAGATACTTGTTGTTTGAGCATTAATTGAGCGCACCTGACACCGCACCGCATTGTACCCTTCGCGTTGCTAACTAGAGGTGCTCGCGAACTAGATTGATCAATGGCCGTTTGTGAATCTCCCCTCTGGCTTTCTACTTGCGACTACCTGCTCCAGAACTGCGACTATTTTTGTAGCGAGCTTCAGCTCATCTTAATTAAGCAGTTTTGAAGTTTTAACTCCCTTGATTTTAAAGTTGTAAAGAGTTGGTCGCTTTATCCGTGAAGACTGAAGACGTTGGGTGTCCTGGAGGATAGTTCCATCCTCTTTTTAAAACTTTGAAGAGGGACGTAAAGTTTCAGAATTTTAGAAGTGGCGGTGTGTGCTCGTAAAAGTTTCGCCAAGATTTTCGGTGATTGGAGTCGTGTAAGGAGCAGCGGAAATCGATATGCAAAGTAGGTTGGTTAGCAATGTGGTGTGGAGGTCGCAGGCTATGCGTGCCTATGATCGATGGCGTTGCGTGCGCTGAGCGGGAGGTCGCGGGCCCGCTGGCGCTCCGTGCGACCCTCATCCAGCACCGGTAGAGCGCCGTGACGTGACTTCTCTTTGTTCCATGCCGCCCGTAGTCGCCACCATTGCCTCCATCGCCTTCGTCGCTTCGTATAGCGACGCCGCGCCTACCTCTCATTGCGCATGCTCAGCGCGATTCTCCTGCGTACCCACTACGTCATGCTTTAAAATGATATGCGGAGCAAAGTAGCGTACATTCTATCTGTACCTACGTCGTTACAGTCCGGATTGTGGCTGATACGAGCGTTCCAAAAGTGATCGCAGCGGGGTCGTGCCGTCGTCGTGCTGTACCGCTGTGGTCCCGTGGTTAGTTGGGAGCTGGGAAGGGAGCGCGCGGCAGTGCCGGTATCGATCTGAGCGTTTGGTGTGCCCGCTCGTGCACGACGCGACGTTCTCTCGGGATATTCGCCCAGTGGTCGCCGTCGGCGCCGGCCTTGCTGCACTGTTTACGCGCAGTGTATATTTATTTCATCCGCGCGATCATGCTCACCGGAGCTAATTGATAACGCGACACACGCATCCGTGAGCGCATCTCCGAGCCGCACCAGGCTCCGTCGACGTACTTATACAATTCCAGCGCTGCAAAACTTTTGGTAAGTCCAGTTTTTTGTGTTCAACGTGCCCGAACTTTACTTTATTTTTGCATTTTATTTTTTAGCGGTCGGAGCGAATGTTTGCTATGTTTTTAACACTAAACGTTCTGTTCGTTAGGCTTTTAGTTGCTATTTTATCCAAATTTATATTTTTGTGATTCTGTTCCATCTTTCCACGTATTTAATCTCTGTTTAAAGTGTGTTCAAATATTTCTATTGAGTGTTTTAGCCGGCCATCTGGTTTATATTCTAAAGTTAGATTGTAAAATCGTAAACCACAGGGAATCATCGGTACATAGGTATTTTAACAGAGCGAGCGGTTTGTTGAACGCACTCCATCCAACCATGCTGAACAAATTCGATCCGGTTTTTGTACAAATAATAAAGGGCTTTATACACGTGAGATGTTTCTTATTCATACTGCGCATATCTTTCAAATTTATTTGTCATATAATATCTGTACAAAGGAATTCTTAAAATCGGTAATACGTGGTGGTTTACTCGGAGAAATCTTCAATAGAGAGTATTCTTTAGTTTTCAAGCTAAATTAGACCAGAATCCTTTCTTGTATGCCAACCGTGTACGTGTTGAATGGCTCAGCAGTGAAATGGAGTGCCTACTCAAACTCAAACTATTTATTTCAACTAAACCTCCTTACAGGTACTTTTGAATTGTCAAGGGTCGGTCAGTAAAAGAGGAAGCTAGTTGCCCATTCCAAAGCGTAGTAGGTACCTATGGAGAAGAACGGGCCAGAAACTCCATGGACACTCTTTTAAATCACAATAATATTGTTACAAAGTATTGGTTACATCATTCATGTTAAAAATTATGCAGGTGAGAACGATGCAGTACGTTAAAAGCGTCCATAATGAAAAGATAAAAAAATACAATTCAAATATTAATTTAAATCAAATTAAGCCGTGGCAGTAAAGAGTTGACCAGTCCCTACTGACGGCGCCCGTTCATGAACATGACGCATAGATTAGCACCATTCAGCTCAACTATTTTGAAGGGAGCTAAATGATCCAACACATGCGCCACCATCAGCGAGACATTAGAGTGAGCATGACATACTCTCAGCTGCCAAGGTACATTCAAGTCAATGAAAGACGTACCCAGTAAATGGTAGCTTTATAGTATGTACATAGTACTCACATATGTGCTATGCAATTATACAATACTAGGAGATTGAATTTATATAATGCAAAATAGCATTTTAAAATCTTCAGCAGCTCCAACAGTATGTAGATAGGGTGGGCGTGTGTAAAGTATTTTCAAATGCTAATCAATTTACTTATGTGTCCTGTGGAGCAGGACCAGCGTTTAGCCAAGCATTTTTGTCAGCGATGTAATCCCCCGACTTATAATATGCTTGGCTGCATAGTGTGCGTTTTATGTAAGATTTGAATTTCGTTTAATTGAGGGAGTGTGGGGAGGTATTTTATTGTAACATTTTAAACAGTACCCCATGAAGGAAGAGTCTACTTTAGCCAGTCTGAAACCTGGTTGAACTAATTGGTCCCTATTTCTAGTTCTATAGGTGTGCCGTCACCTCTTTTACTGAAAAGATTTAAATTTTTCCTTACGTACATGATGTTTTCATAGATATATTGACAAGGTACCGTATTGATATTAATATCTTTAAACAGATCCCTTAGAGAATCACGCCTGCAGAGGCCATATATTGCTCTGGTGGCTCTTTTCTGCAGAATAAAAATAGACTCGATATCTGCAGCCCGTCCCCATAGTAAAATACCGTAAGACATGAAACTATGAAAGTAACTGAAATAGACTAGCCTCGCGGTATCTACATTAGTACCTAAACTGACGGATTGTTCTTACAGCATATGCTGCTGAACTTAGCCGCCCTGCAAGAGATGTTAAATGAGGACCCCATTGCAGCCTTGAGTCGAGCGTTATCCCCAGGAAAACAGTTTTGTCGACGAATTCTAGTTTTTCTTTATTCAATACTATGTCACAATCACTACTTTTAACCTACCTATACTGAAGTCCCTCTATAGAGTACACGGAGCCTCTTTACCCGCAGAGGCTGTTTAGCGACATTGTTAGAGCGAGGGCGAGGAGGTAGGAAAAAACCTAGTTATTCGTAGACTACTTTGTTTAAATGGCACCTAAAGCCTTCGAACAAGATCGTTGAAATCTTTGGAGCATTCTTGTCGTTTCAAAGCCAGATCACACGGTGTTTACCCGTCCCTAGATCACGTTGTTATGACTAGTATTATTGTAGCTACATAAATATAACTATGTACCTATTCAAAATTCATACTCTCTCCGTGATGTTCCAATTATCACTCTTCCACACGTAGGAACTTCTTACGTATAGATACACAATATCTCTATTACCATTTACTTATCTAATATAGATACAAATATATGGCAAAAACTACAAATGTTTTGCTAACCCTGTAGTTACCATCACAATCTGTTCAACGCTGCGCATGTGTCATCATCGCTATAAAAACAGCATAAACGGCGACAAAAATGTATCGCCATTGCATATTGACAGTCTTTTATATACTGAAATGTTCTAAGAAAATTTCGTGTACCACATTTGTATGGAAATAAGGCCTTAGGGATGTGCGAAGATATCTTTTAACTTAAGGTGGAGTCTTAGATGCGAGACCCACTATTTCATGTAATCCTACAGTATTTTTATGTAATGGGCTTCTTCAGTAAAAACATTGGGATATTTAGGCATAGATTTGATGAAATATCGAACTTACTCCCGAATCCTCAGACGACACTTAACTTTTTAAGACGTTCGTAAATGTCTGTCGCTAGATACGTACAATACTGAAGGGAGGGAATTTCGGGGACAACTTGAGAGTTTATGTCAACAAAAAATTTAGTTGCGTTTGATCAGCCAATAGAACTGTTTGCATAAAGAAGATGAACCGGCTGATACTAATAAATACATAACTCAATTATGTCAAAAACAATTATTCGCAGTCATTAAAAAGCACACAAAGAACGGCCAAATATGAACCGGTTAGTAAAAAAAGTTATCCAATGTAAGTAAATTAAGTATAGGACTTTTTTGGCATTCCTTCCTCTGTATCTGTCATCATTGTTGACCGGTGCATAATGCAGGCTTGAGCTTAAAAAAAAAAAAACTAGTTCGATTAGGTAGGTTGGTTAGGTAGCTCCCAAACTCCGAACTAGATTAGAACGACTTTCCGCCATCAGGCGCGATATTTGTGGAGAATCTAAATATGTATGCGGTTCGAACTATCGTCGATACTGACCTTTTCAGTTTTAACCTGAAATTGATTCTATAATAGTCGTTCAGTTCATATTTTATTTTTGGGTATATCTGACCAGTTTAAAATTGGGATGGAGGTCATTTTATCTGCATTCGATTCCATCTCAAAAATTTAAGCTATGGGATTAAGTTTTTCATGATTAACAATTGTTGCAGCAAGATGATTTTGTTTATTTGATTGTGGTTTGATTTCTGCAAAAAGGTTACAAAAAACATGGTTCTGCGACTACTTTTGTTTACTATGAGTACTTGACTGTATTCTATATTCTCCTAGAAGGAAAACATCGTGAGGAAACCGGCATGTCCTAGAACCGAAATTTCATAATGTAACATGAGACGTCCACCAAACCGCACTGGGCCCGCGTGATGGATTTGGGGTCGCTGCGTTTCACAGACGCCAGGCCTGTGTCTGTTTCCCAGTGGCACATTGTAGGCTGATTGATATTCTCCTAGACGTAAAGTAATATGTGTATAGGGAAATTAAAAGTTAACCAAATTCCGCTACAGTTACTAATAAACGGTGCTTCCTAACATAGTACATTCATAACGCAAACAACTTTTCTGCCTTTTAAAAATACGACAACATTTTGGCAAACTAACATTCGTTTATGCGAGGAAATTCACCTTTTTTTATTACTTCTGCTTCTGTTCTCGTATTGGCACTATAATATGATAATAAGTAGGTGTAGCTGCCAATCTGCAACTTAAGTAGCAAGGCTGACTGCCCGAAGTGCACCAAACATACTTTTAAAATATGGTGGTTCTTTAATACCCCTCCCCCATTCTTCTGATTTTCCGGTTATTAGGCAATCGCGTTTAAAAAATCACTTTTAGCATTAAGCTTGTAACAGACTATCGGACACGACTGCTTAGATTGCAGGTTTAATACCTACCTGGTTTCTGAGTTAATTATAACCCGAGGTTATCAATTGGGTTTGATATCTTGAAACATTCCGTTTCTAAATAACCATTAATTAGTATTATCTTTGTTTACATTGACAGGTAACTTTATCGTATAATTAGCTATTGTGGGTTTATCTTTTAACCGTGCATTAGTGTAACAAAGGTAGTAGTTACCAAGGGTATTGAGCTGTTCAGTATATTCGCGTTTATGAACGCGAATATACTGCAATGAATTAATAATGCAATGTATTTATTAACGTGTGACGTATCCGAGGTACTTACTTATGCTACACTGACGTATGTTACAGTAATTAACTGAAATTGCCTGACGTTGAGGGCGTTTACATAATTTCTATAATTAAAGGTTAAATTAACGGCAGTACCGCAAGAAAAATAAGAAGCAAAAACGTTTGACCTTTAAGAAAAATAAATAAAATAACTTCATTTTCAGCTTAACTCCTACTTATAAATAATCAACGTGTTCAAGTTTTTGTGGCATAATATTAAATATTAGCACTTACCGCGGCTCGGTCCACGTGAATTACGGGTTTTGCAATGTCAACAACCAAATTCACTCCCTCTTCGGGGTTGTTACAATAAGGCAACGCCTAATAGAGAAGTATAGAGAAGAAGTCATGCTGCGCCGACCCCAAATAAATTAGAATAAGGAAAAGAGAATGATAATGATTCGGGGTTATTTCATTTAAGCATGTGTGACGTTATTATCCTTTCTCAGATACAAGCTATCATTACCGAATTACACAAAAATCGTGAAAACAGATACTTAGTCGCATTCGAATTTATGGCATTAGTGTGAGATTATTGTGGAGTGTGATGAGAACCAGGGGGCCTACTACGAAGTGCAAAGTGCGAGTGATCGGATCGGACCGACACATGGCCGAACCGAATATTATTGAAAAATGCGAAAAAAATTCGGATCGGCTCAGTTAGGTCGGGACCATAGTCAATATTCGAAAGAGTGTAGGAGTGTAGTATCGGGACCGACCGAACCAAATAGTAACTTCGTAGCAGGAAACGGCCGAACATTCGGCCGATACCACTTCGGAGTAGGCCCCCTGGACTTATAGGTAATATAAGTCTGAAATCGCCGACCCGTCTTGTGAAACCGTGGTGATCAATGCTCGTTCCTTATCTGTATGAGAAGGCCTTTGCCCTGCAGTGGGACAATAACAGGCTGGTATTATTTATATATATGTATAGATTATATTTGCTTCGTTAAAGATGAAGCAAGGATCGTGGTCTTTATGACGTACAGTCGGAGAGACTTAAGGCACTGCCCAAACGTAAAACCCCTTAAAACGATCTTTGTTGGCGTACAGTTAGGCGTATTGGTACACATTACAAGCCAGAAAAAAATCGAGCGTATGTATTGTCAAATGTTCAAAGAAAAGACTTACCTGTTCAAAAATATTTCTTAAAAATAAAATAGTATCAAGATAAAACAATCGTAAAACAGTGCTCAATAAATATTTTTCGTCATATACCTAATTCTGAAAATTTTGAGCGTAAACTATCATCTATACTAGAATTATAAAGGGGTAAAATTTGTTTGTTTGTTTGTATGTGGTAATCTCCGGAGTTAATGATCCAATTCTAAAAAGGTTTTCATTGGTAGAAAGCTACATTACATCATTTATTTTAGCTGAGCTATCACAACTTTGGTCTAGCAAGTCGGAAAGAAATACCTCTTAAACAGAATTATTTGCATGCGCTGCCTCAACAGTTCTATATACTCGTATTATGTAACTAAAAACAATATATTGCAATCTGGTCCGCCTTAAATAAGTCCGCGACACCATATTTCTATTTTATCTTTTAATATCACTTTTATGTTTTAAAACAGTATTTTTTCACATGCTTACGTTTGGATGAAAATATTATTTTTAACTATAAATCCTTATCAATATAAATTATTTTATGATCACAAGGACATTATAGAGATAAGATTTGCCCTTACAGTATGCCAATTGGTCATATAGTTTCGGAGATAATAGAAAATTACTAAAACGCAAAATACCGCTAAAACATTCACGAATACGGGTCGGAGGAACCAAAAATTCCACGCGGACGAAGTCGCGGGCAGAAGCTAGTATTTTATGTAATGATAATAGCAGGAATTCAATCAACTAAAGAAATTACTAAATTATTCCACTGAGCCGTGAATTATTTTTTCACGTTGGTGGTCATTCGATTCAACTAACATCAAACGCATCGCTGTTTTGAACCTTATTGGTCGCCGCGATGCGCTTTTGCCAATTACCTATCTAACAACTTGTTTCTTACCGGGCCTTAAATCCACCAACGAGCTGCTATTGGCTGATAATGACTCTAAGATCGTCCTTGTTCATAACAAAATCTTTTTATCTAATCTCAGCAGACGAACTAGGAGCACAGTAAAGATAACAACAGTTAGAGAATATTATAATTACAAGTGTAATATGTAGTTTCAAAGAAAATCTTGCATATTTCTAACCTCGGGTGAAAAGTACAGTCAAATTTTCAAGTTGGTGACATTTGTAGAATTTAGTGGCGAATTGGTTGATGTGTCTTATCTGAACGCTTTCAAGAAGAACATTAAGAAGCTTTTCCGTTTGGAATGACATAGTAATTTAGGTACGTTTGTATTTATTTTGGTATTTTAAATACACTGTATGTTTATATAAAAAAGGTTTTTCTCACCTGTTTTTGAAAAACAAAATATTTTAATTCTCATAAACCTAAATGGGCAAAAACCTACATATGAAAAGCGGGTCGTGGAGAACAGCCGGCAAGAAACTCCGTCTACTCTTTTAAAAATAATTTGCCTTTACAATTTTTTCTAATTACAGTGTAAATAGGTATGGGAGGACAGTATAAGTTTGCCAACAAATACCAGGTAGGTACTTAATAAAATAGAAAATTACACAAATCTATTCTACAAGGCCTACATCTCTTCTTATCTGTCACTCAAAGATTTTGCTGTGTGGCAAAACTCATTTTAGGTGCCATTGTGCATGCCATATTGTTATGTGTGATGTAAATATTTTTATGGTGTACCTATAATAAAGAATAATCGATGTAAAGCCACAAGAAGAAAACAAACACACGCGACAAAATCAATACCTTTGTTTGTTTTCGAATGATTTGCTCAGAATACAACTTCCATTTCACTCACTCATGTAGGCATTGTTAATTTTTAAATCGTCTAGTGATTAGCAAAGGCACACACGTCCGTGTCCCATATTATGTTAGTAACCTTATCTCTAGTGTTATCCGTTCACAGTTGCAATGAAGGTTTGCAACTGAGTATTGAGTAATTCTTAGTCCAACGGAAACCAATATTCCACTTTACTCGACGTAAGAATCTAGCGCGAGACCTCTAGCCGAACATATACGGATGTAAGGGGTGGTACACACATGTTCGTGTCGGCATGATTCGGCACAGCCTGGCGGCAAAATCGAATATACATATCATATATAGATATATTTATGAATTGTGGCGCGCCCGAACCTGATTCAGTGAGGGTGAATGTTGAACGGAGTTTGCCGATCGAGATGAGACAAAATACGAACCTAGATAAATTTTAACAATATTTAATAAATTGGAACATAGAATAAAATGCGTTTCGTTCTAAATAATACGGGTTGCCCTTCGGATATAGAAACGAATAACTAATGTCAGAACTCTTTTGAATTTCGAATTCGCTGTAAGGGATGATTTATGCTAGACCGTGCCCGAAGGGACGTTCGTTCAGAGAAAGAGGGTCTTAAAGTGGATGGAGTCGGAATTTAGACTTTACACCGACACAAATTGCGTTGCGTTTGAGAATACAGCCGTTGGTTCGTTATTTCTACACTGAAAAGTAGGCAATGAATGTGCTTCAGTTTTTTACTTCAATAAATCAGAAAGCCAATACCCGTAATTAAAAACGTGCAAAATCTAGTCGCTTTCTCAACTCAGCGACAATCAATGTCAAAAACTTGTCAATAATGTAGGGAAATTAAAAGTATTTTTGACAGATTGCGACTGAAATCTGAAGGCCAATTCTCATAATTTAAAACGTTCAAAATCTAGTCGCAGTCTCATCTCGGCGACAAACAAATGTCAAAAACTTGTCAAAATGTAGGGAAATTAGAAGGATTTTTGACAGATTGAGACTGAGATCAGACTCACAGTCTGATCTCACGTTCTTAAAATTACGAGAATTACCCCTCAGACTGGGAACGTTCTTAAAATTACGAGAATTGTCCCTCTGATTTGATTGACGCTACTTAAGTATTACCTAGTTAGTAAGTTATTTTTATTTTCAAGTAAAAAAAAAATCATATTGTATGAACAATGACGCGTTTGCAGAAGTCGTTGCATATTAATTACCTACAAACAATACCACCCCCTTCATACGTAGGTACTTGTCAAGTAATGATGACGTAATATAAACTACCGTCACTACAGATATCAATACTGTCGGTAACAATATCTTGCATATTAGGTAATACGAACTACTGTTCGCAACTCCACGTCAAAGCGCGTATTTATGTCTTGCATATTCCTTAGATATCAAGATAGTAAATTGTTATATTAGACGGTCACAAAAATAAGTTACAAGCAATTCTGGACCTTAAACATGGGGTAAACATGTTGTGTCTCTGTCTGTACAAACTTTTACAGTGTGGCAGGGACATCGATGCGCAATGTGTAACCATAAATTCAGCACATGATTCTAGACTCCCGCGTAGAAATTTTGGGTCAGTTATAAAAAAAAAAAACAAGTGTTTCATAGAAAATTGCAATACCTACGCGGCCAAAATGTACGGAACAGCAATGTTGTTTATTATAACTGACGAAAAGTTTCAACGCATGGGCGTTTGGAACCATGTAGGTACTGCATCTATGGTAACAGCTGCCACCCTGTATAAATAACTGAACACGGCCAAAGTCACGACAACTCTGAACTTTGTTGGTATCGCACGACTATACATGGCCACGTTGCTCTTATAAATTCTAGACTTAGAATTACACGAATACATCCTTTGTGTAATAAAGGCGTTGGAGCTGAAAAACATCGCACAATAACGTACATATAATGAACACAAAAGAATAACTGTAGGCTCACACAATTAAGATTTCCATCGACGCGCTAAGAATACCTAAGATTCCTATTCAGTAAGAATGCAACTTAACCATTTATCTTGATTTGCCTAGCGAAGAATAAAACCTTAGGCTGTCACATCTGCATTATAAATGCAGTGAGTTCAAATATCTTTCAGGAAAAAATAGCAAATATATTTTGTGCTACAATGTTTCAGATAAGTGGCAGTATATGTAGGTTTGTAGACATCAGTGAGTAGTTCTATAAACAGAAGGCCAATTTTCGTAATTTATAACGTTCAAAATCTAGTCACAGTCTCATCTCGGCGACAAACAAATCTCAAAAACTTGTCAATAGGTAATGTAGGGAAGCTAAACGTATTTTGGCAGATTGCGAATGAGGTCAGACTGAACGTTCTTAAAATTACGAGAATTGTCCCTCAGATCCTGTTTGTGACAAATTGAATCATAGAACGGAGATTATTTCACTTTATTTTTCTGATGGAAAGTTACATTTTTCCTTAGGCTTAACAACTTTTTAAAAATTTTCGTACAGGCACACAAGAAAGCGAAGTTTTTTGATTAAAACAAATTATTAGGTTAGGAGGAATGTAATAAGGTTTTTTTATCTTGGGCCTAGAAGATTGTCTGAAGTGGAAAAACTTACCTCAAAAAAAAAAGGCAGCATATTCAAATTCTTAACACAATGTAGGAAACAGTCAATTTAATAAGAGAAATTGAAATTACATGTACATTGGAAAACTCATTAAAAAACTTAGTCACAATAAAATTACAAAACGTTATAAGGACACACGACGACATGAAGCTACACATTTCCAATACAAGCTGACTTCTCATTGTACGGAAACCTTATACCTACAATGAGAGTTCGGCTAAAACTCGAAATGCATAGATACGAGTATGTCGCCGTGGACCTTCAAAGTATTAGGTCTTCATATTTTTTGTATATTGGCACCTTTTGACGTGACATCCTCTAATAAATCGATGAACGCCGGCTGCATGCGCGAAAAAGGATGACTCATTGTCGCGTTACGCTCATTGTACGCTTGAGCGCTTGCAAAGTATGCAATCATTTTTATCAATGTTTTGTTATGACGTTGTCACGTTAAACTATCGTCCGTAAATCAACTTTAAAGACAACCAGCTTTTTTAATTAGAAAACTAAAAGGACTCATTCTCCCTCTCGGACCTTCAACTTTTTATTATAGTCATGTAATTTTGTTATCATTTAATCGTGCTTTTGTGTGCTCTGAATAAATGTTTTGTCTATCTATATTTCTCCCTCAAAGTAATCAAGTTTCCTATTTATAAATCGGTATCATTCAATCATGGGGCAAAGGGACGCTATGCGAGCAAGGGTGAGGGTTACCTACTGTGGTACCTCAATAGAACTCCAATAACTAAGTTTTATAAATACGAACCACTTCATTGGATTAATTATAATAGAACGAACTGTATTTTATTTATTATTTTTACTGTAAAAGTTATTTACTCATTTGCATTTGGTTGAAATGTTCACGCTCGCTTGGGGCTCTCAAATAGAATGCAGCGAGAACCACGGCAAAGGAAATGGTTTTAATATTTTTGTTTTATCCCCTTTGTTAAAAATCTATTTCTCATTTACATTACATCCAATAACCCTAATTAAAAGAGCTATACAAAACACGACGTTGGCTATTTCGTGTGTTTCGAAATGAAATGAAGTCAAACAATAAAATAAAAAAAAAATAATTAGTCTCAGTACCAATAATACAGAGTACGACATTATTATAGTAAAGTTTTCATTTATAGATGTTTAAACACACAAGTACACATAACACAAATTTGTTTACCGATTGAATATTTTTCAATTATTTTCCTACTATCCTAGTTTTGATTTTGACCGTACACCAGCTTCATAAAAGAGTGTTATTTATTTATATATACCCAGAATCCAGGATTTTAAACACTGGCTGTTTAACTGAACCATCTTTTAATTAAATATACTAACTACCCTTTGTTTGCCTAACCGCTAGTTAAAATACTGCACAGCCAATCATTTGCCGGTGTTGTTTACATTATTGTTGCGGGATTTATTTACCGACATTTGATGTAGTATTTATTTACTGATATTTCGCGTTAGCCGTTAGTACTGTGCTTTCTATTTAAATACGGCTCTCCATCATCACCAAAATATATATCAACACTAGTACTAGAACATTGGCTATTCTGCAAGATAACCACCAGTCTCTATGTCTACTAATCTAATCTAACTAATCTATACACCGGACATTATTATCACGCATACTTCTCGGATCACAACGAACTATTGTCCCAACAATATCGTATTCGACGTTCCGCGTACAATTAAGCAAATTGCCTCCACAAAGCCACGCTCGAACCACATGTAACGTGATCTATAGAAGGATCTGCGAGCATTGATTGAAAGGGAACACTATAACAAATAAATTAATAGCATGAATACCATGGAGATTTCGCTTTGTGTCTGTCCTGGTCAAAAGCGAAAGTCAATACTGTTATCTGTGTTAAAGTAACAAACTCATGCCTTTGAAGCAGGATACGCTTATGTAACCAGTGTTTGTCTGGCTGACGGAGTCAAACATAGGTACGAGGTACGACCGACCAAATACGATATATAACATAAATAACAGGCGGGAGATATAGGAGCAAAGATTTGTACGCTGCTTTATTGTGAATCGATCCGAAGAGAGACTACGATGCTCGCATGGACCAATTCCCAGATTGCACCCAATCAAATAGTTCTAGGTTTATCTGGCGATAAACCTAGAACCAGCCTTAAAACATTAATCTACTTCTACTCTTCAGAAATAAAATACCATTTTATACCTATTTAAATTGCTCACTGCATTATGTATTGTTCATCTTGTGACAATGAGCTCGACACATTCCTTTTTTACACGTTTTATTGTGTGAACGATCTCGAACAAATGGTAATTACGTGACAGGGGGGTACCACCCAACCTCTCCGCTTCTATCTCTCATCTGCTGACATTGGCCTGACACAAAGCATTTTCCATTGCAATATCTGGGTCCGACATCTCCGACAGACGATCGCTACAATCATATTTATAGCAGACTCACTAGCATTTTGCAGACAAAACATCGTGAAAGTAAACTCAATGAATTTGTGGATTTGTATTGTGTAGCTGTATTCGTAGAACGTGCCTCTAGACGACACTAAAATGTAGTGTCTTCTTAAGTTAAGATCTTTTCACTGCGCACGGCTTACAGCTCTAGAAAAATGTTATGGGTTCACACAATATTACCCCCTAGGGCCGTAATGAGTCTAAAGGCTGCTCTTATTATGAGTACAATATTTTATCTCGCAGAAAAGCACCATTTTAAATGAGTCTGACGAATACGCAATGTCTCTGGAGCAGCTTTATGTTCGTCATATATCATTCGTGTAACGTATTCTTATTCCGTTGGTTCACTTTCCGTCTATTGTGTTTGTGATAGTGTAAGAAAATGGGGCACGAGGGTAGCCATAAAATGGGTATTTACTTAACTAGAAAATGAACGAAGTGTTGGTTAACTTACAATCGATTCGCCCCGCACTTTGTACTACATAGTATGGTAGTTTTAAAAAGTTGTGCGTGTTACAGGCTTTAGGAAAATGTAGTACAATAGTCTTTATATATTTCTATATAGTCTTTAGTTTCGAGTTCAGAATAAACTCTCAATCCACCCCTGTTACAATCATTTTAAAACGAATCGCAACGCAAATAGAAAATATCCACTTTTTGATAACTTGAATAAAATGTAATTGGGAAAACGGGTCCCCACTACGTCGGGCATGCAATACCGGTTTACCGGTTTTCATTTATACCGGTAACCGCCCATTTTGACGGTGAAAACAAATCAAATCGGTATAAATATTTTTTCAATGCGTCTAAAATGGGGTTATTTGGTTTTGTTATTTTAAGCTTGGATCTGTTTGTTTGAGAGTTTTACAAATCGAAATTGCTTTGTTTTACAATGGTGGCCTAAACGGAAAATATCTTTCTAAAATTTTATATACATCCATCTAATGAACTAAATGCAATCTAGACAGTCTTCATTACTTAGTGCCTTATCCTTATCCAATATTTGTGGCGATCTTATGCGCACTTTTACGTAACTAAATATGATGAAAATAATAAATGAGCTTGGGTACAAACCTCAAATAAAAACAAAAGAGTTTAAGGGTTGCTGCAATGCTTTTTCCTCACGTTGTATTTTTTATGTTACAAAGCTGGGGGTCTACTCCGAAATGGTATCGGCCGAATGTTCGGCCGTTTCCTGCTACGAAGTTACTATTTGGTCCGGTCAGTCCCGATCCGATCATTCGCACTTTGCACTTCGTAGTAGACCCCCAAGTCCCGACACGAGGTAAACTATGAAAAGTGCCAGCAGCAAGAAATGCGGAAAATTATGAATTTAATTTTTCTTTTGCTGGATTTACGGCTAATTGTTTCTCGGTGGGTACGATAGTTCAACTAATATTGAAAGCTATAGCATAATCAGCCTATAATGTTCCCACTACTGGGAGACAGGCTTCTTGAGGGGTGGGCTATAATTTACCAAGCGGGTTCAGTGCGGGTTGGTAGATGTCACAGTCATGTTTTGGAATTTTAAGTTATAGGACATGCCGGTTTTCTTACGATGTTTTCCTTCGCCGTTTTGAGAGCAGTCGTGATGAATTTCTTTACACAAAGTAAAGCGCCTGCCTGGGTTCGAACCCACGATGTACAACTCGTAAGTCGCGGCCGCTACCATTGCTCATTGAAAGCTAGGTCATCACAAATGCTTTGTGATACTACCAATTTATCCCACTTGTCATTACAATAGAGATCCTAAATAACATTCGTATAATCACACCGTTTGCACAGTAAGCATTTGCATTATGCTTAACTATGTTGGGTTTAGCTAAGCTTTGTAAGTCTTAGCTTTACTATGCAATCAGTCGGTGGCAGACGATGCAAAGAGCGCAATTAATTTTGTGAACAGGCGACTGTTTCGGATTAATAAACCCAAGTTGGACATGGACTAAATCTAAAATATTGCTCTTCTCTTTTAGGTGCTGGCTTACGGTATTATTATGTACAGTTCGCGTTTTAATTGGGTTTTAGAGCATTGTTTCTTTGGGACCCTATTCTTATCGTTTATTTATTTATTAAAGTATCATCATCATCATCATCATCATCATCATCATCATTTCGGCCAGAATCACCCATTGCTGAGGATAGGCCTCCTTTTTTTTGTTCCATACTTCATCGGTTCTGTGCGGCCCTCATCCAGGTGCTTCCTGCGTCTTTGACGATATCATCAACCGAACGCGCATTTGGATGGCCCTGGTTTTTTCTGTCTTCTTATACATATATATAGGTATATTCACAAGAATAAAGAATACCAAGGCGTTGCACAATGCAATTTACAAACTAAAATGAATTATAAACATGGCATACATACCTACGTACCTATAAAAAACAAGTAAACAAGAGAAAATAACAAACAAAATAAACAATGCCAATCTCGAGGATGAAGCTAGAGTATTCATCCATCTTCTCACAACCACACAGATCTATCTATCTCGCGGCAAACAAGTCATTTGCTCAGAGCAGTTTTAAACAGTTGGTGCACACATGGTACAAAATCTCATCATACTACAATTTTCCTCTATTACTCACCTGCTATTGGAGTGTATAGTAACATGTTATAAAGTTATAAAAACTCTTTCGAACTACTATAGTGCGCTACAGTCCGGCCGTCGAGAGAATGCGTTACTGACACCTGTCAGTGTGACAATTCTAGTAGCTAATAAAGATAAAATTCACAAAAAAATGTATTCGTTTGTAGAAAACTGACAGGTGAACGCATTCGGTCGCACTGTAAGTTGACATTTCTACTTCCTAATCTCTTTTGTCTTACATTAATAATCCAGTACAGACCGTGCCAATCAAATTCGAGCCCAATGTGGCACATACATAAAATTTAGTCTATACACACTCGACCGCACACAGTCGGTCTTTGTAACTTACTGTGTGGGAACTGTGCGCAAGTGTGATTAGTATCTATTGGATTCGAATATACAGCTAAAAGCCACTCGCTTTCTGGCTCGGTGGAGACTCCCCTAACCAATTTTCTTTTATTCTTTCAAATTATAAAGAGTAGATATCAATTGGTACTGGTTTAATGCTTCTTCGTTTTATTGTATAGATGGTAAATTCAAGGAAATGGATTGATAAGATTTATTAAGTGCTGAGAACTCTGATGGTCTGTAAATTCAAATCTCATCACACATCCATTGTCAGTCGTAGGAATGGCTATAGTACTTACGGAAAACATGGATTATAAATTTTCTCAAGAATCATATTTCCTTATTGTAAATTATTTTAGCCTAGTAAGTGGACACGCCTAAATATTGTGTTGATAGTAGCTCGATAGAGTCCTCTGTGGTATATCGATTCTACCTAGATTAATAGAGACATAACCTCTAATCTTTTTGGCATCCACGCATCACTATTTGGACGTCAATCAGGTGATAAACTTTGATAGCAACGAAATTTCAGATTTACGACGCAACAGTTTTATGTAATAAAAATAAGCCATAAACAGGTTTCATATACCTACCTACCTTGTACCTATATTGAAGTTTGGTCGCTGATATCTCTCTCAAATTGGAGTCGAACACGATTTCAAGCCCGACTTGCTGTTGTATAAAGGGCAGGTAGAAATGTCGGATGCAATTCCAGAATATACATATTTTCGAGGACTAGAAATCAGGATTTCAATAAACCATTCATGAACTGTGCTTCAAAGACGTCCGTCGAGCTATTTGGCTACGCACCGGTGAAGACCCATAGAAATGTTGCAAGCTACTAACCCTTTGAGGCAAAATTTCGCAACGTTGCTCAAACTGACTTGTCATTATTATAGTCAATTCTGTTTTCCTTGATGAATATTCCTGAAGGCACATCCATGCCGACTTATAGCTTTGCGCAGCGGTTCGGGAACGGAAATTTCTTCTCTTTATCCAGCAACCCTCTGCTATATTTCATTTAAACTGCTACTCTCAATTCTCTACAAATTAACTAGACGTGGTTGCTCTAAAAATGTTAAATTGAAATTGGCATTTTACTTTGCAGCGTTGGATTTCAGCTGCAAACTAGTAAAAAGTATCATTATACTTAAAATTGTGACACGCACGGACAGCACCTGCTGCCGCGACTGACAGCATCCGAATTAATTCCACAAAAATTCACTTTTCAACTTCGTAACGAAATATTATAATTGAATTTCGCGTAGAACAACATGTCAATAAAACATCACGATTCTTCAAACATAAACGATTTTACTTAATAAATTCAGTGGTGTTTAAACGATAAAATAGTCACGAGGCTTGGGAAAGTGGAGTGTTGCGGCTAATAGCTTAACCGAACTATGGCCACGGCAGTTGATGGCACACTGATGGAATTATGGCACGTGGCGAGGCGCTGCGGGTAAAATCGCCACATGAATGCCGATATAAAACTACCCCCGCAGCCACGCTTTTGTTCGGGAATTTAGAAAATTTTGAGCTACATAACGCAGTTTTAAAACCCATAGCCGTAAATAAACTCATGAATCTAATTTGTGGTTTTTTGGAACGAAGTTCTTTTACGGAGCTTGCGGAAAGAGAGAGACACAGATATATAGTTTTCGTGGTTTTAGAGGGTGATGGAGCCGGTAGTGAGGTCAAAATGAAAATCCAAGATAGCAGCAGCAAAACTTTTAAAATTTTTCGTCATGGGTGTCGTTTTCATGGTTTTCGAACTCAAACTCAAACTATTTATTTCAACTAAACCAATTACAGGCACTTTTGAATTGTCAAGGGTCAGTCAGTCAAAAAGATGAAGCTAGTTGCCCATTCCAAAGCGTAGTTGGTACCTATGGAGAAGAACGGACAAGAAACTCCATGGACACTCTTTTAAATCACAATAAAGTAGTTACAAAGTATTGGTTACACCATTCATGTTAAAAATTATGCACGTGAGAACGATGCAGAACGTTAAAAGCGTCCATAATGAAAAGATAAAAAAACAATTCAAATATTAAATTAAATCAAAATAAGCCATGGCAGCAAAGAGTGGACCAGTCCCTACTGACGGCGCCCGTTCACGAACATGACGAATAGATTGGCACCATTCAGTTCAACCATTTTGAAGGGAGGTAAATGATCCAACCCATGCGCCACCATCAGCGAGACATTAGAGTGAGCATGACATACTCTCAGCCGCCAAGGCACATTCAAGTCAATGAAAGACATACGCAGTAAATGGTAGCTTTATAGTATGTACATAGTACTCACAATGTGCTATGCAATTATAAAATACTAGGAGATTGAATCTATATAATGCAAAAATAGTATTTTAAAATCTTCAGCAGCTCCAACAGTATGTAGGTAGGATAGGCGTGTGTAAAGTATTTTCAAATGCTAATCAATTTATTTATGCGTCCTGTGGAGCAGGACCAGCGTTTAGTTAAGCATTTTTGTCAGCGATGTAATCCCCCAACTTATAATATGCTTGGCTGCTCGAGAGTGCTGAAGCCGATAGTGACGTCAAAATGAAAATCCAAGATGGCGGCTGCGACAAATTTCAATTTTATTTTTTTGCAGCCGGATCTTGGATCTTGGATTTTCCTTTTGACCTCACTATCGGCTTCCTCACCCTCTAAAACCACGAAAACTATATATCTCTCTTTTCGCAAGCTTCGTAAAAGAAGTTCGTTCAGATTCATGACTTTATTTACGGCTACGGGTTTTAAAATTGCGTTATGTAGCTCAAAGTTTTCTTGACTTTGTTCCTGCCCGACCCTCGACCCCACACATTTTTTAATCTCACGTACCAACTTGTAATCACAGCTAAGTAGCACATTAGTACATTAGTACAGTGTCAGAGTCTAGTCTTATTAGTGGAGTGGAAACTAAGGGAAAATGTACGCTTCAGTCGAGTAAATGAGAATCTACTTGTTCCTATTACGTACGTACGTACGTACGTACAATATAGCTAACGTGTCCTTACCACAAACTGGCAAAGCCGCGCACAATGGGGACTATTTACTGAGCCGCGAAAATAATTGTCTTCAATAGTTTGCCGAATTATTGTTAGCAGAGCAATTTTTGTAGGTATAGTTGCCGTGAACAATCGGATACATGTACTAAATGGTACCTATCGAAGCTTTGGAAATTTAATTTCTAAACATAACTCAGAAACGAAATAAGCTAATCAAATCCATTCATGGCTTCCAAATGTTTTCAGAATTGTCCACACAGAATACAACAAATAAGATTTGTGCACTCCTACCTCTATGCTTATGATAATCAAAGGTTTCAACCTTCATTGTGTGAGTAAAGAGGCATACAAAACTGCGGAGCGGATAAAATCCTCAATACTTCAAAGCTCGCTTGTTCGAACCCAGTGGACTCTTGTGTACTTGTTAATTGGCGGGGCCGGCAGACAAAGCCTTTGGAAATTAATCAAGTTCGGAACAAATCAAAACGGACTATTCCAATGCTACTTGTATTTTGTTCTTAGGCGGATATTAGCAATTCATAACGTAGCCTTCGCGTGATATTGTAGTTACAACGAAAATTTTCGCGCAGCTTTAGAATTATGTAAAGTATAGGTAGAGTTTTGCATCGCTTTGCTAGTGCCGCTACCTACACTTATAAGCATTTGTAGGAGGTTAGGAGGCTTGGGGTCTTATAAGCTTCCACAAAACTTTATCCGTGTAGTGAAATTGCAACATTTAAATTATTTCGCCTCCTAAAAACTATTTGTTGACAAACTATAATGTCGTTGACATTACATCTTGAAACTTTTCCATTTTTAATGCACCATCTTCGATATTGCTTTCAATATCGCAAAACTATTAGAGGCACGTTTAAGAAAACAAGCGGCTTAGATATCAATTCAATTGTGCGACGAAATTAATTATGGACTGGTATCGATTATTTTAAAATGAATGCAAAGAAAATCACGACACTCATATACTTGTGTCGCTCTTCTTAAGTTTGGTTTGCCGCGTTGTCAAAAGAGGCTACCTACCACGCCTACCACAGACGAGGAGATGAGATGACAGTTGTGACACTGACAGTTGATCTTCCACAGAATGTGATATGGTGGCGATGGCGAATGTAAGCTTTTCCTAAGGAAATAACAAGACTCGAAATAAAGGCTTTAAATGTTGTTTCTTTCGTTTTTACATGTAATTAAATAAATTGTTTATAGATGATGTAAGTAATACTTATTTTGTATTTTAAATTAAAGCTTACCAATTGGTTGAAGTAGAAATAACAAACACCATTATAAAACAACATTTAATGTATTTAATTCAAGAAACATGGAAAAGTTGAGGTTTGATTTTGTTGTGAAACCAGCAACAGATAGAAAATCAAACATAATGTGCATAACATCAATAGCAACACCACATGGACATATCTTTGGAATACCAGCTGAATACCAACCTACGAATTTATACTCTCAACTATGCCAAAGTAAAAAAAAAACATTAAATAAGAGACATCAAACAAGGAACATATAGATAACTTTGACGGATGTCATATATCAAAAACATATTTGGATGAAAAAAAAAACTAGCAGTTTAATGATTTTTACCTAAAAGAAATAATGGAAAAAGTAATAATGCTGAATCTATACCTACTGGCTCAAATCAAACAACAGAAAAACTGTTGGAGAAGTTACTTTAAGAAAAACACCAATAATCTGAAACGCAAAATTTAGGGAAAATCGCGCAAGGATTTCATGATTGAGAACTTCACTGGAAGAAGCTCAAATGCTTAACAGTGGATTAAGGATTTTAATGTGAACGTTTCCAAATGAATGAAGACAAAGAAAATTTAAATTTTAAAAAACTTTATGGAACATTCCAGTGTAAATTTGTACAGCTGTATGCTAATGAAACGTCATTTTTACGTCATTTTTTCAAACCGTAGAACAACTGAACCAGTTTATATTTCTCTAAAGCCTCTTTTCTTGTAAGTCGTTATAATAATTTTAAGGAAAAGCGGCTCATAAGATATTCGCAGCAACTCGCTGTTATTGTGTAATGCTATTGTTTTCAGAAACGGTTTCATTTAGATTCATCCAGCACTTAGAAAACTGGAAGATGTAAGGCTAGCTTTGAGTGCACTGGTACTAGTCATTATGGTTGAACACCTATTCTCTAGAAAGTTGTTTCGAAATGGATGAATTCTGAGCTTGTGCGAAACAATAACTTTATAAGAGCTGCGCTCGCGCCCCGCCTGGGTACTTGCTCAAGCGCGACTCCTGAGAGTCTTTGTCTAATTTTGCAAGAAATTTGCATTATTTTAGGCGAGTCTTCAAACAAGCACTCTGTATAACCATTACCGTGGATTTCTGTTAAAGGGGTGCGCTAAAGTAGCTTGCGAAATTCAAATTTTCTTACTATTTTAGCAATTTGCAGGTCTGTGTATGTTGATCTAAATATGATTCGCAACCATAACAAATATAGCTTTTCAGAATTATAATAATTAGAATCAGCAATACAACTCCTAAGTTAGAATTGACCTCAAATGTCATGATTTCATGTCATTCAATAGGGTAAATAACGTGAACTTAGAGAGAAATATTAATTATTTTTAAGATATATAATTCTATAAATATATATTTTTTACTTATCAACATACATAAAACTTGATACTGACATGCTAATTGCAAAAAACATAAGAACATTTTAATGTCGCGGACTACCCTGACGGTTTCGCCTTAAAACAAATCACGTAATTACGAGCACGTCTATGTCATCAGTCCTCACGTACTTACCTACAGACACCTACATCTGTACCATATCTTGGTATCTACGTAGTATTTATGTCGACGATAAGTGCTTAATGCCTCACTAATCACAGTAATTACGAGTACTACGCCACTGTAAGCTGTTTTCATTATTTAAATCATATAAGTACTTTGGTATAGCAGGTAAGTACTTGTATACCTGAACTTCCACGGAGCTTTAACCAACTATACAAGCAATAGTTAGTTAAAGCTTCGTCGAAGTTCAGGTATTGTAACGTGTTAAGTCATATTGTTATAGTAGGGATTTTCCATACACTGATTAATAAAGTATTGCACCTGTGTAAATAACATACTTAGTAACATCAGATCTGTATATGAGGCTAGTAGATCAGATAATTATTTACATTTTTTAGAAAATGTTGGAGAGTTGAGCTAAAAATACTTTACTCGATTCTCAGATGAATATAAAATATTGTGAATTCGAGTGTTTGTAGGTAATGTAAAGGTTGTCCGCCGAAGGCAACCCTATGTAGTTCAGACTGGCTATAATTTAGCGCGGGTTCCATTCGAACACTCAAGCAAGTTTAGAATGAGGTGTCAAATATTTAATTGGGTTTTTTGTTTTTAGGAAGTTAGTGCTAGTTTAATCGGAAATATGTAAAGACGTTCTGTCAATATAAACTTAAAGGAATCGTATCGTTGTTTGATTCCTCCCTTGTACCTCGAAGGGCTCATCTAGCCCTTCACAGTAATAGAAGACTATATATTTTTACCAAAAAAATACCTACACTTCCCAGTATTACTAATGGATCTACGTTTTCTATAAGAACGCCATCGTAATAAGTTTCAGAACTTTGTAAGAAGAGTATCGAAAAATACCTAAAGTCGCAAACGAACTAAGGGGCATCACTATAATAAGGGCAAAATAAACATAAAAATACTATATCTTCAAATTGTCAGATATCATTCTGTTTTCGTAACAGAATTTAAGTAGGTCAAATTAAGTATTTTTATACGTAACAGAAAGCGGGTCGTCGCGCTAAAATATCGGAACATTTTAAACCTTTTTCAGAATTAATTAAATTATGGTCGCTTCTTGAGCTCTTCAGTAAGATATTGCTTATCTTTTCTAGCTGAAAACGTCTATTGAATTTCATTGAAACAAGATAAAACTTTTTTGTGAATACAACCGTTGGTAGTGAACGTGACTGGAATTTAATTCCGCATATCTATATTTCTATATGTTTGTATGTAGGTGGTAATCTCCGGAACTACCAGTCAGATTTGAAAAATTATTGCTTTTTTGTATTTGATAGTACCAATTTTTGAAGAAGGTTATAGGCAATTTAACAACATCACTCCCTAAGAGCCGAGCAAAAGAAAAAAAGTCAGAAACAACGACAAGCGAAAACGAAGCTGTAGGACGGGCGAGCGATGGGATGCGGGGCATAGATTTCACGCGGACGAAATCGTGTGCAGAAGCTATGTAGTATATGTATATTTATGTGATTTTCAGATTTAGTACAATGCGGTTTTCATGTTTATTTGTGATATAGAGATCATTAACATGACAATTACTACGTCTTAAATATATATATTTTTATATGAAAAATTATTATAACGATCGGTTCAGTATTTTAGGCGCGAAAACGTAACAGAGGCACAGATGCTTTCGCATTCATAATATGCGAATGGAAGTATGGTTTATTGCTCCAGTAGATTACCATTGAAGTACAGTAATTTGGATCTAAATATTATAAGATAAGTCAATTTTATTCCATTAATAAAAATTATCTGTTGATTGAAACATCAGTCCTTAGAACAACAAAATAATACTGTTGTTTCATAAATTATATCGTCGTATTTAACAAGATTACAACATCAATCAATCAATCTGCCTAGCCTTTTCCCTATGCTAGGGTCGGGTTCCAGTCTAACCGAATGCAGATGAATAACATTATTTCAATTATATACATAAGAAGCTTAAATCTTTTATCTTAGTAACTGGTATTTATATTCGTTACATGTTTTCGTGAAAACAAAGGAAAATTAATTGTATCGAGAAAAGTGTATATACTTAGAAAATTAAGTTATTGTAGCTATGGGTACCTACCTACTTATATCTTCAAGTAGGTAATCAATAGAAACAGACTGTATTGATTTGCCGGAACTTGTATTATTTCGGCAATGGGCGAAAATAATAACATTTCCTTCAGCCGGAAACGAAAATGACCCAAAAATTATATATTTCGGCCGAAAGTTGTCGTATACCAAAAACGAAAAGAAATTCGGCCGGACTCTAATAATTACTAATTAGGCACTTATGTAGGTCTAATACGCTTTTTACGCAGCTCAATATATTTTTATAGAAAATAACAAATATCTTATATTAGAGACATCTAATATTATAAGACATCGTTAGTCTTTCCGGTATGGAATTGGAAAAACACGTGAAAATATATAGAGAGAAAATTATTGTCCTTGTTTCAAAAAGTGTAGCTATTCTTGACGAATTCCGTAGTAATACAAAAGCGTGTGGATTTCACGAGACCGGTGTCGCCAGCTGGACACGGAAAGGGAAATGCGCATTCTTGACTCAATTAGTGTAATAGTATCTCGGGAGTATTTTATTACGAACGTTGTTTTTGTTATAATTGTACTAAAGACAAAAATAACAACATGTTATGGTGACCTAACATACTTCCACAGGTAATAGGTATGGTTAATTTAAAAAAGAAGTATCACAAAAATGATATGACAGCAAGGACTCTACGAGGACAAAAATCTGATACTTATCATAAATTACATGATTAGACAATCTAGATAAAACAGCCAGATAATATATGATAATTGCAATTAGATTAATATAATAAAACTGTCCATTTCCTCCGGAACATGGTTTTAGCGTATTGTCTGAGCAATTAGGTTATCGATAATTGGATAGATGTCAACAATGTGTATGCTGTGTCGATCACTTAGTTGTAATCCAGATTCACATACACAATGAAGGAAACAATCATATTAGGCATCACTGCACTGGAATTGAACCAGGAATTAACTAAATTAATGGATTTTCTGAAATCAGTAGTATACATGCCGCAGACAAAGCGGATATTGCAGAAATGTTATTATTCGTAATTGAATGCAACTCGATACCTGCCGGATTGAGTGCATCTGCATGTGCCTTACTAATTAGCATATGCATAAAACTGATATTGATTCGAAATCGGCTATAAATACCGAAGTTCCCAGACAGATTTATCCCGACATCGACAGCCAATAAAAAAAGTCTATGCGGTTTGCGATGATTTTATGTTGTTGACTTACATAGTTCAATAAATACAGCAAGCACTTAACGTTTATTTTTGGCAACATAACATGGAAATAGACTTGGGCCTGCTGGCCCACCTGAAATAATAATGAATGGCAAACATTTACAACTTTGATATTCTGTGTTCTATATTTGTCTAGGGTTCAGCAATAGCTGTGACTTTTACACTTTGAGGGTCGCGATCGAATATTAAATTTTTTCCTATCCATACTAATATTATAAATGCGACAGTAATTGTGTCTGTCTGGTTGAAGCTCAAATCACTGAACCGATTGTTATGAACTCTGATAGATATGTAGCCTGGGGCTTGCAGAAGGAAATAAGCCACTTTTCATCCCGGATATTTGTATTAACAGTTATGAAATAGAAAATAAACGTAGACGAAGTCGCGAGCAACAGTTAGTATTATATTATACTTTTATAAAAAAAGATATATGTACTTTATAGTGCTTTGCTGGCGTCTCTTACGCAGATAATGCGCAAAACATATGTTGTGGTCTTGCGAGCATTCTACAAGTGTTTTTTCTGAACACAAAATTCAGCTTGATCTCATTGCTGGTCTTACAACAAGAGTAAGACGATTATATTAATGGTACAATTTCGCAATACATCTTAAAACAAGACCGCTTAATATCGTTTCCTGTACCTTACTTATTTCATAATTAATACACGCGGTACCGTAAAGTACCAATGTGAGTATATTTTTGCATCAATCATTCAGTTCGTAGTAGTTCCAGTATCGTAATTGAAATGGATCGGTGACAGAAGCATTGTTTGCATTTTTCATTTGCATTGCATTGCAAAAACTCTATAGGTAGGTTGTAGGTAGTCACCTAAAAGTATATTATTTTGCTGATAAAAATTGCGAGTATGCTCATCGTCACTAGTGGTACTTATCCGACGAGCTGCCTTTGCTGAGAAATGTTGATGACAAGGTGTCATGTAACGAAAAAATTAACACTGTTCAAAGAATAGACGTTGAAAGCGGTTTTCTCTCTCGATGTTGCCCTAAACGAAACATGTGGAACGATGATAGGCTGTCTGATATCCCACCGCTGACTTAGCACCACCACAAGTCCGAAGAGAAGTTGCAAGGACAGTGGAAAAATCCAAACAGGAATCTGATTCCCCTTATCTGGCGCACAGCTATCAACGCAACGGTTAAAAAATAGGCACAGCTTCTTAAAATCACAGCGTCTCTACCAGGAAACACGACCGACGCCCGTTGCAAACTGTGACACTGCGTTAACCGTTTACTTACGTTACTATCTATCACCAAAGGAGCATCTCCTTGTAGGACGTCCTTTCGTGGTCCACTTGGAAGTCCCTGAACTGTCTCCGGACACAAGTGGGAAGATTTGACTTCAACCATCATGTAGTGAAACAAAAACGAAAAGTTGTTTCTAGTGATACTCGTACATTTAAAAACGCGTAGTGTCAGGTTGAGAACAAAAAACTGTATTAGGTAATAATATTTAATGTCCTGCATTATTTATAATATTTTTCATTGTTCTTAAATACAATTTTTGAATAAAAATAATTTACTTTCGAGAAGAGCTTACATTTTTTTTCTAGTATCATAAAATTCAGATATTTCAATCATAATATTCAACATTTGTAAGATGATGATTTGTGAGATGCTAGTTTACTCGATTCTCATCTTAGTCAGTTAACTATAGATTGCTAGGTTTGTTTACAAACTTGAATACATATGATCAGTTCAGCTTACCTAATTGATCGAGGAAAAACTAACTGAGAAAACAGGTTTTTAATGAAATGCCATAAATGTCTCGAAACAGCACGGGTGTCCATTAACATGGGTAACCGGAAAAAAGTTGAATCAAAGGAATCCTTTAGTTTTACATTTCTCAAATATCAAGCCTTTGGTTCCGCATCAGACAGGGGCTGAAATTTTAAAAAAGATGGTACAAAACGCGGGAAGGGGATGATGTGTATGCAATGGGGTGGTGTAACTTATACCTGGATTTTATTTTTTCGCCATGCAAGCTTTGACCACCCTACTACTCCCTCGCGTAAAGTCATCAATACACTCATGTCTGTATCATATCTATAACCGTACTAGTATCTACATATGTATAGGAGGACAGATAGAAGCCAATTTCAGACGGTCTGTTGTCCGAACATTTTGCTTTGAAAATATTGGCTCGGAAAATTCTGAGGGCGTGACCCGCTCTTAGGCAGAAATTGATTAGTGACCAGTGACTTTCGTTAGTGTCAAATACCACTAAGACATGTGCCACTAAAATAATGACTACCTCTGCGAATTTTTGCGATTTCTTAGCCAGTCAAGCGACTATAATGAGCGGATATGATTTATTTTTCCTTAACACATTTTCATAGCTTGCGAAAATGGTCTTGACGACAATAGCGATTGAAGTTATATATAGTGTGTAATTAAAGTAAGATGAGTTAATTAAAATCTGAAAATACACAACTAATCTTTTTGTTCTTCAAACGACACCAGGCCACGTTATCTATCCACAATCAGTACACAGACACAGCCCCAACTTTAACACAAGGCTACGACGATTTAGTGACATCAAAGGGCTGGGAATTTCGCCCACAGTGGTTGATATCAGTGGTTTCGTATAATCACTATACTTCACTATACTTCTAACACAATATAACGTTAAATTTTATTGTATTTTATTAACGTCATATCATGACAGTTTTGACAACGTTGCCATGACAACTTTTCTTTCAAATTATTGATGGTCAGTTATTATATTGCATCCTTTCCGTGAAATATAAAATTGATGTTGAACCTGTGATGCTTATTTCCGAAGATAGGGACTGTCCTTGTCATTGGCTCTAAACTATTCACGTCGCCGTCGTAGCCACAGCGCTGCCATAACTATTTGTCCAATTTATTGTGATGACTAACTTGTATGGTGTGGCAGTTAGCGCCGAACATTTACGTCTTTCCCACATTTATTACTTATAACTATTTCATCTTAGGTATTCTCGATACTGAAAATCTTTGTGTACACTCATCAAGTCTTCAACCTACTTGAAAATTTAATTTGATGTAATACTTAGTTGCTAACAGATTTAGACAACGATGACATAGCTCGCGAATTTGTGTCCTAAAATTACGGTCTCGCAGGGTCGCCGCTCAGCTCAAAACGTACCTACTGTGAAACACTCAAACTAGATTACTTTAATTATTGTGAATGTGAGGACTATGTGGGTACTTTTTTCCTTTCTCCGTTAGTTTTAATGATGGTCTGGCAGTTTGAGTACTTTATGCGGCGTACCCAAATGTCCTTTCTTTTGTATTGTTCATCGAGTCGTTGAGCTTTTTAAGTTCTGAGTTGAGGTTGAGATACACGATTACTGACATATACTTGCACTAACTTCAGACACTAATCTACATGGTCCTAACATGATCTGACCAAGATTATGTGTCGACTTTAAAAGAGACTGACCCCTGAGTTTGTTTTTTCATTTTTATAAGGGTACATAAGAAATGTCGACTCCATCTAGATTTTTTTCTTTTTTAATGACTTGTAAAAGTGATTCCGATATCCTATTTACAGAATGAACAATTTCATTTCATTTCTTCACGATGGATTTAACAATAATAAATAACGAAAAAAGAAAAAAATAATATATTATTATTTTATTTGTTATATTTATTTTTAAAATATTTTTAATTTAAACGAAATAACCTATATTTTGTTTAAAATAAAAACATTATAGCTGACTTAGCCTACGGGAGTAAAGTTTATAAGTACTGGGTAGATAGGTAAATAATGGCTTTGTTTATTTTAACGTTATTTAGGTATTGATTTCCTTTCAAGTTCCATCGAGATCAAGCATAATACAAACTACAATAAATACTACTATAATAAATATAATAACAATACCTGCTTAGAATAGAAGCGGCCCGTGGGCGGCTGTTCTTAGGCATACACACTAATGAGCTTACTAGAAAACAGATATTATTCACTAATTAGCTGGTAGGGCTAATTAAGCCCCTTTGCAAGAAATAGGAATATCATACGAGTAGTTCAAGTAATCACTTGAACTATGATATTCCTATTTCTTGCATAGATATATATTGCTAGCATGAGGGGCTTTGTAATTACAAAGCCCCTCATGCTATACCTACTTAGCATGAGGGGATTTGTGAATATGTACTTGAACTATGATATCTGTCTATTTACGATATGCATTTGCCTTTTACCAATCCATACTATGCTTACTACATTAATATTATAAATTCGAAAGTAATGCTGTTTGTTACCTTAACCACTGAACGAATTTCGATAAAACTTGAGAAGGAGATAGATCGCATTCTGGAGAAGGACTACTATTTTTGTCTCAAAAAATATTGTAAAGAGGTGATATAGGGTGTGAAAGTTTGTATGGGGAATATTCACATTTATGCTTTTGGTAAGAAATAAAGTATTACGTGTTTCAGTGTTTTTGTGGTAGGTATGTCCTAAGACATAGGATACTATGAATCCCGGTAGTACAGTCCGCGGGAAAAGCTAGTAAGTATTAATTAAATAGGAAAATACAAGCAAAAGATAAAGCAAATGAGTTCCTTCGATTGTGCTTAGTTTATTTAAATGCATTCGTTTATTAACATATCAGTTCACTGCAAAATAAAGGGCTTTTCATTTATTATTGAATTTCCCACACGTAAAAATAATAAATAAATATCTACAGCACAACTGCTGCCGTATCTGAACAAACAAAGCGGCATTTATTTTTGTATGTCGTAGTTTCATCTCTACAGCGGATGTCGGAATTCATTTTACGAATCATATTCCAGCAATTGCAATTGGGGCTTCAGTTTCTGTGGAGAATGGCAACTCTCGGACAAACGGTTCAAAGGTTTCATAGCTACATGGTGTATTAGATCGAGCTCTGATAGCGATCGCGTGACGCCGCAGATTATTAATTAGGTAGGTGCCGTGGCCAGGTTGTATGCAGGTTCCAATCGAGCTGAAGGCAGGTTTCTACCGAACTGCGAGCTCGCCGCTAATTTAGTTTACATTAAATATTGGTTTCCGTCGAGTGAAACCGAAACATTTTGACCGAAATGTAAAATTAACCTGGCGAAAAGCGAAATCCTATAAGATTAGTCATGATTACCCAATATTTCAAGATGCTATTTAGTTTTATGAAACGTCTTGGAATACCTATCAGTTATGACCGCTTAGATCACCATCTGACTATTGTGGCTTTACGATACGGCTGATCAATACATATGTTCGTTATTCTTATTGTAATGTAAACGTGTATGTTAGTATTGAGGAACAACAACTCTAAATTTCGTCTCTATCGTCCAAGTCACCGCAGCCGGTTTGAACACTTTTTAATAATTTCGCGTTATACGAGTAACTAGCAATAAACTAATTAAAACCTCTTCATTAAAAACTCTGATAGGAAACAAGGAGAATGCGATGTCGAAAATAATTAAAATGTTTTTACATTTTAATAATTCCCGAATGTTAATTACTCGTCTCTCGTTGCATGTTGATTAAATTCCTACAGGTTATTTGAAAACGTTTAATTTTGTGTGCTGGGTAGATTTTCAGTTGGATACGTTTCGGCAGCAGGACCATAGTGGGAATAATCGAATTTCAAGCCCTTCAACTTTTGAGAATTAATATGCGAAAGCCATGTTTGTGTTCAGTTCCATCATCATTATATTTATTATATTGCCTTCATCACAATTTATTTGGGGTCGGCGCAAAATGTCTTCTTCCATACTACTGTATCGGTCGTCATGTCTGTAGTCACCCCTCTTTCTAGCCATATCATAGTTCGCTTCGTAGCTAGCTTATTAAAATTAGGAACAATGCGATACGAAGTTTATCGTTCTGTCACAGTTAGAAAAAATATAAAATATCTCTGGTTGCGATGCTTCCAACGTCGGATGTGTGCGCCAGTTGTTGTGTATAAAGCCTATAGGAACGCAACGCCGGCGGCGGCGGCGCAGCTTTATAACAGTGATTGGAGTTTCTTTTGTTTGCCCACGACTATCGCCAGCTCCGATTCACGCTTCATTTCAAGTACTAAGGATTTTATTTATCTTTCAGTTCGCGAAACTCTCAGTGCCGCGATTCTATATTTTTCGTCCCCGATTTATGTAGCCAAAAATGCCATAGTTTTTTTGTTCACGCACATAGTATAACAAAAATGAATCAGTAGTTGGTAGATAGAAATCTGTGACTTTTAAGCGTACTGCCAATCACAAATTGTTGGGCGGACTAAACTTCCTAACGATTTATTTTCGCCCATCGAATTTGCATTAGACTGCGAGCTACCCGTCACTACTTTACTTTAAAAGTAAAACTACTGCTGCGCTTTCAGAAACCAAAACTTCAACTAAAACAAAATAAAGGCTCACGTAAAATAGATACAGCCTGGATATTTTTTTTTAGTTTTTGTTAATTGAGAACCTATTTACTTGTACCTACATACGAGTATAGGTCTTCTCAAGTCTTCGAATGCATCTACGACTCGAACTTCAAGTAAACACCGCGTTGCATTATGGTAAATTTTCTTTAAAGTTCTGATTTAAAGTTGAAAGTACGAAAATAGTATTTTATCCACAGGTTTGGATGAACTAAGTTATGTCTCAGAATAAATTAGTGTGATAATGTTGAAAGCCAGCAAATAAAACTGTTTTTGTTGTTGCAATAAGCAAGGTTTTTGTGAGAGTACACAAACAAAACATATTTAGTACAGAATTAAATTAGTTCGTTAAAAAGTAGAACCTACTGTCTACCCCATTTTGTTTCGCTCGGATTTATAATTAACATTACAATTTACCTTTGAGAGAGATGAGTGGTGCAATTAAATATTGGGCCTGCAAACGCACACGGTTACAACATCATGATTTCCGTTACAGTCGAGACCCGTAAGTACCCCCCAATATAATGGAAAGGAGATATTTGTATTGAATACACTACCGTAATTCTCGGAACTGGGAGGCGGGTCCGCAAGCCTGTATGGGTGTGCGAGAGCGGGCGCGGGAGCGGGGAGTTAGAGAAAACGGCGATTTCGATGCGCGCGCAGCCCCTGGGTTTAACTAAGCGCCTCCTCTCTCCGCTTGGACGCTATAAGTGTCCAGCGCTGCAATTGCAACCAGTCAAACGCATTCCCGGTTTCGCCGCTGACATACGTCTCGCTAGCGGACCGCGCATCCCGAAGCTCCCGACTTCTCTCAATCATTACGGAAACTGCTAAGTCTCGGTTCGTAACAATTTACGAGCTTATAACTACTGCTAAATATTTTATTATTTAATAAATTAAGTGCCAGTGCTGCAGTGTGTTTTTTATTATTTAGTTCTGCAATGGATGTTTCTTTTGTTTCAAAGTTTTTATTATATTCCTGTTTTGTACTTTGTATTTTTTTATTTCAATAATGTATAATTATATACTTTATTTTATAGAGTTTATTATTTTCTTTTTGTTATTTTTTAATCCTTTCGAATGGCTTAGTATTCGTAGTGTTTGTGATTCCCGTAGGATTTGGTGATCATTATTTCGCTTCTTTGTAGTTAGAATGCTTTCCAATATTTTTTTGACGCGTACCTTTTGTAAATTTTAACGAAGATCGCTCCGTGTGCAGGTAAAGTAATTAAACCAAACATTGTCCGAACTGAAGTTTTTCCAGTGGCCAGTAATCTCGACGGAAGTTTGCATTTCATCATGCGTTGAAATATGTTTTTAATTAATCGGTAGTACTGATAAAATTCATAATACAACGGATAGTTAAAAATAAGATTTAAGGAATTTATTATAGTAGCTTTGAAAACTGGAGACTTTGATTTTTCACTCGAAATGGAGAAGTTTCACTCAATTTAACCCGTAAAATAAAGTCAGCCGATTATTTTATTCTTCTTTTGGGAATTCAAGTCGTCAGGCTATATCTTGCCAACGCGTTAGTTGATAAAGTTTCTTCGGGGTGGACAATACAACATTTCAGAGTTTGCACTGAATTCTCGTCACCAATGCGTTCTAGATAGCGGGTAACTTAAAACGACAATGTAATAATTGGGTTTTATCAAAGCTATCAAGTTTTGGTTTCTCTCTCCGAAACGTAACGTAGATCTAACTCCGTTTTCGACTTTCTGTATTGTTTTGGGACGGCTCAAAAATAAGTTTTCGAAAAATTTGAATTTTTGGATAACGTTTGTTGCAGTTTTATGTATTAAGTAATTCTTTGCGTGTCCGTCTCCGATCAACAATGGCACTTGTAGATCGAAGGTGTCTGCAGAGCTTTGGGAAGTTGATTAACTTTTCCTATCAAAGATCTAACACCATTAAGATTTATCTTTTGTTTGTAACATAATAAGTTATGCTCGTTGCCCATAAACTAATTAATCGACTACGTTTTACGTACGACTTAGCCATACAAAAGATTGCGTAGACAAGAGAAAATACATTTTTTTACATTTTCAGCAATATTTTAGCGCCCTTGGGAAATCAAAGCAAAAATATTCAAATAGCTAAAGTTTATGTCGAATCGGGCTAAAGGAAATATTTTTTAGATTGAGTTAGGTATGTATTGAGAGAACAAAACGTTTCGGATATCTGTCGATGGATATAATAAAAATATTTTCGCGGCAAAGTGATGACGTGATTTTAGAGAGGCACAGCTAGTTTATTCACAACTAGCGGTACCCCTGGCTTCGCTCGTATTGACTTATACCTACTTAAGCCTAGCTAGAGAACATAGCTATGAATTAAAACAAAAAATGCGTCAATCGGATAAGTTGTTCTTAAGTTACAAGGGCACTAAATTACACAAGCAGTGTGTTTAAAAAAAAATAAAGATCTAATATTTAAACTTTCTAAAATCAATTTTATAAGCGCTATCTATTTCCGGTTGGCAAATGCCATTTAGCTAAAGTACTAAGGTACAACACGCCCTAATAATAACCACATGGAAGTTCGCTACATGCCATACCATTACTTTAAGTTAATTACTTGCAAAGTGCATTTCTGATTAATACCAAGTCTATCACGGCAGTGTCTACCCACCCGCTTACAGTTTCAAATTACAAGTTGGTAGTCAGTGCAAAGCAGGTTTACAGTACATTTAACTTCGGAAGTGAGGGCTAGCCACCCTCGCCTGGCTTGTTGCTATCTGCTTACTGCCTTGATTAACTATCACATTCTGTCAACCTCAATTTGAAGAACTCAAACTTCAAGTTGTGGGTGTCTTAGAAAAGCGTAGGAGTTTGCTGTTTAATTGGATTCATGCTCATATTAATTACCTGCTGTGCCCCGCGTTTTCAAATTTCATCCAAATCCAAAGCGTACAAAATTATCTAATATTTTCTCTTAATAATATTTGTGTTGATGTTGAGTTTGCACTACTCGGATTTTAATCAAATACCTAGGTTTATAAAAGCACAACTATTTTGTTTGCCTGTTTTTTTTAGTAAATCTCTGCAAAAATACCTCAAACGAAAAACAGTCGAACGAGTTATTTCCTTTTATGCAGAGTGCATCCATTTTTTGGTTCGTTCGATACGCTTTTGGAGAATTTTATTCAACGAAAAAACTGCCTTCACTGTCGAAAAGCAAACAAAAATTCCTGCAAATATTTATTCATCAACAAACCTCGTATATGACATTATTTTATATCCATAATCTAGTGACGTTTTCAACGTATTCTGATTCGAATGATCGTGCTGTCGACTATCGATACATCATACAATTCACACTTTTAGATTTGTT
Organism: Apamea monoglypha; assembly: GCA_911387795.2. Classification (NCBI taxonomy): domain Eukaryota; kingdom Metazoa; phylum Arthropoda; class Insecta; order Lepidoptera; family Noctuidae; genus Apamea; species Apamea monoglypha. The sequence goes on along the minus strand of OU426914.1, from coordinate 26,405,047 downwards.
ATGTACCTACTTAAAAATAGGCACATTATTGTATTTTAATGAATAAGTCTCGAAAACTGATCACATATACTAAATACATAATCAGCCTATAATGTTCCCACGGCTAGGACACAGGCCTCCTCTCTGTGAGAGGGAGAGGGCCGTAATCCACCACGCGAGCCCAGTGCGGATTTTTGGTCCTAGGACCTGCCGGTTTCCTCATGATGTTTTCATTCACCGTTTTGAGGGCAGTGCTGATGAAATAATTTACACAAGTTAAGCGCCTGTCTGGGTTCGAACCTACGACCTACAACTCGGTAAGTCGCGGCCGTTACCACTGGGCCACCACTGCTCACATATACTGAATAGCATAGCATAATCAGCCTATAAGTTCCCACTGCTGGGACACAGGCCTCCTCTCCGTGAGAGGGAGTGGGCTGTAATCCACATCTAATAACTACTGTACTGAATATCTTATTCTAATAATTCGGCAAACTTTCAACAAGTGCATGTATTACTACACTAGTTCAAACTTTTAATAATTGATGCTACTAAGCATCAATTATAAAAACGTTTGATGTCAGTGCTCATTACCGCGGGCTCTTTTATGTATGTTTTACAGTCGCGCATATGTAAGTAATGTAAGTCTCCGGGTCACCGGGCCTTATGTGCCGTGTACGCGGAAAGTGCTAACTATCGCTACGATGATCGTGACTTTCAACGTCAATTAGGCAAACCGACCTAACACTAGCGCTTTCATAGACACAGAAAATTGCCTTTTTTCTCTTCCCCCCCCGTGTTACTTTCACACGCGTCGACCTATTATATATGCTGCTGTGAAAGCCCCTTTACATTTCCGAGCCGCTGTACGTTCGACAACTATTTTATCGATGCTAGCTTCCACTACTCTACCATTAGTCCTCTCCTATTTCTTTTGTTTCTTCAACCAAATGTTACCTTTTGGTTCTGGAAACTTTAACATCTCCTACGAAAGATTAATTTCATCTAACATGGTTTAAGAGAATAGGTAGTAGGAGTCGCTTGAAATAGAACCACCCTTCAAATCTAGTAACACTGTTCAACGGAGAAGAAAAACGAGATTGGATCGGGTTGGAGTTGTGTCTGTTTAAAAGCCTAGAGGACTAGATTCTCAAAGGCTCTACACGGTAAGTAGAATGTACTAGTACTACCAAGGTTGGAAAGCAACGTGTCCAGCTAATTCGATGACTTCTTTGCGGTGTGTACTCCCATTAGTTGCAGTTCTTGTGCAAGGGCTGTACTTAAATTAATTATATTGCGCCACGTTGGTTGCTTTGCCTTATTATTTAATTAAATAAAGAATCACTCCGGTGCAAACGTGTAGCTTCACTAAAAAAGAAAGTATGTTGAAGAACTATGACAAATTGGTACTCGAACTAATCAAAACTTGAAATAGTTTGTTTAAAGATTAGTATCTTTTAATTTATTTCGATTTCATTCGTAACTTAATTATGTTGTGCCATTTGTTGCTCATGAGAACAGGGTTTTTGTATCAGAAATTATTCACACAGTCAAATAGTTTTCATTCGAATTCAGAAGCGTTAGCACACTGGTTTACCCGACGCGGCGGGTAGCGCTTTACGTCCAGGGTCCTTTAGTTTTGTATTATTTCTGCATTTTTGAGTCTGAAATTCAACATGTCCAACTTCTAGTTCTGCTTTTGTACTGAAACCAAATATTTTATATCCAAATTGTATAAACTCTTTAGGTAGGTATATGATATTATTTTTATCTCGTATTTTTTTTCACTAACAAGCTCGCAGCATGTGAGTACTGAGTATCTCATAGAATTAAGTCTACTGTGCAATTTAAGCGGTTCTGAAAGGATAGGAGCTTGTGGAGTGTGCTCCACAAGAGTCAAGGGACGAACAGAATAACAATAAGTGTGTGTCCCTCTCTTGGAGCGCGACCTGAATGCTTTATATAATTTAGGCAGCATTGTGTCTGAAGGCCAGTCACCCAGCTGGCACCGGAGTGCGTTCCCAAGTGCACCTGCTTTTCACACCTAAGGCTTTACACACAAGCCTTTATTACAAACGCAGCAAACGTAATATAATCTCTGTATACCGAGATATTCTTGGGCGTGAGCAGCGCAGACGTGCATAATACAAGAGAGAACCCTCTCGCTCTGTGACCCACTACTACAGCGATAATATCTCTGCTCTTCCAAGAAATTCCATCAGATAAATATAAAACGAGGTTATAATTCTCCACTGAATGGTCATTGGTCAGTCCGAATTCTGCGGCTTTCTTCAACTACGCCTAACAATTCAAGGCCTTGAAGTAACACCACAAGCGGAATGTTTTTATTTTTTTAATTTATCGCTCTAGTGGCGTGGTAAGCCGCTGGCGGCACTTTATATTGCCTTCATTATCCCCGTACCCTTGTGACCTGGCACTTTAGGTACCAGTAAGAACGGGTATAGAGTGTCTAGCGATGTTTTCTGAGATGTTTTGATATTTTTAACTGCCAGTTTTATTATAAATACAGTGTCTTCGTGAGGTTGTTATGGTCACTTAATTGCGGTAATAACGTCAGGCGGCCGGCATTCATGAAATTGTGAAACGCCGCTCCGACACGACGTGACCGGCATCCCTGTCGACTGCATTAGCAACCTTCCAAAAGCAGACGCCACGACTGCAACCTTGCTTTAACACATGCACGGATTACATACTACACTATTGTTGTACACTTGCAAACTTGCGAACCTGTTTGAGAACTTACCACGTCTTCATTAGTCATGACGTAAGCAGCTCGATTGTGTGGCTAATTCGGAAAGTAATATACATTTTTGAATGCCCCGTCTAATATATATATATATATGACTCATAAAACGTAGGCTAATTAGCGAGTAGAAAGGAACAAATTATAACTATTTGTTTCTTTGTTACAATTCCTAGCATATGAAATTGTTAGCGTTTCTCAGCAATGATAAATGAGGGCGTGTGTTTAGATAATACTCCTCAATAACAGCACATTATGAGAAGTGCGGGCGGCGCGGTTTAGCCACAATTCTTGGCGCCACAACAGATCTAACGTATTTATCTCGATGAAGCTCGAGCGCTTGCCTTGACCGTGCTAAATTAACACTTTCCAGCGTGCTTCTATCTAGTGCTTCAAGTTATTGACGCAGCTCAAGAGGCTTCCGGTCAGATAATATTAAGAGGCTTCCGGTCAGATAATATTCGTCGAAGTTCACTGCATATTTCTCGGCAAAAAAATAAACGTTTTTGCTATGGTAATAGAAGCCATTGCATACAAATTGCAGCCATTCCTTTTTTACAGGCCAGTGGGTTATAAAGCTGTCTGCACAAACAATCTTACTGTAGGCAAATGCCTACGCACATAAATAAATTAATTTAACGTCACGCTATATAATTAGAACACTCACATATAATATATAGCGATCGCAGAACTTGTATTTGTATCTATAATGAAAACATTAATCAGTCAAATGTAAGCTGCACTTGTAGCACTATTATAGCAACAATATGTACGTAAAATTATTAGAGCATTGGTGCAATTGGCTCTCCATTGCGTTATCGTCATTACTGTCTAGTGAACTTTAACCATAAACTCAGCTCCAATTTATGAACGGATGATTCCAATATTTCCTTGTCAGAGTATGATACGATAATACGCTGATACATCCGTAGGTATCTGCTGCAGTAACTCGACATGAATGTAGATCGGGAATTCATAATTGTGACTACGGGCACATCAATTATGAACAAACCAGATGGGAACGGAGGGATTTCGTTCGTGTGACCCGCAAATCACTGTTTTTGTGGATAAACGCATCTGAAAAATTATACTAATTGAATGTTCTACTAGGTAATCAGCGCGTAATTATTTTCTTTCTTTTAACCAAATTAACATATTTTCCAACTTCTAAAAGCGTTATCGAAAGCCATTCTGCGTGTAATGGTTGCATAATGAGAGTAAGCCAAAGAAGCCAACAGGCCACGAGTTGAAACGACACAGTTCGTGATCGCGCCTCATTCCAATGTCTATAAAACGCGTCTCCCTCATATATTCAATGCCGAAATATCCGATGTCGTATGCATGGACACGCTCAATTGCTTCGTCAAACCGACATTGAATGAAACAAGTGATCTTGCTTTTGGATTATCGTAAAACTATTTTCGTGTATCGACTGTAGAGTGCGCGTAAATCACTTAGGCTATTTTTTCCATGGCGTTTAGAAACATCTCAAAATAGCAATTCACGTAGGTATGGCTTTTTATGACGTCACTGCCGTGGGGCACCGGAGGACGTGATACGGAATTGCATGGCACATTCAGTTATATCTCGTTTCTGTCTAAGAGTGGTGACCAAGAGGTTGTGATAAAAATCTGCCAGCTGTTTTAGGGTTACAGTTGTCATGGAACATGTACTGCTCCAATTTGCCGCCGGTTCCGACGCTAGTCAAACTTTCCTCGTTACACTCTGTTGTTTCGAAGCGCCCATGAAGGGTGTGACAGCACATAATTATGTGCGTCGTTTTTATTTACGTTTTGCGAACAGCGTGTTTTGATAAACGTCACAGACCTGTTGGAGTACAAAATTAATTTCGTTGCATGGAAGTTAGAAATAGATAGCGTTTAAAACTATGTCCATAATAGTGACACCATTTTTATCGGCGCAAGTTCAGAACTTGTATGTGCCGACACACTGCGCTCAATAGTTTTACTGGTTGTATATATGCTTTCGATATATGCCTATCATGCATTTGTGCAGAAACACAATGGAAACTATTAACTGCTAATACATGATCTATCTAAATTGTCATCATACAGTTTTAACACTATGATTTAAGTAATAAAGCAATTGGAAAAGTTTCTAAAAGAACTCTTTTATAGACCGATAACAATGCTCGGAGTGCAAGGATCAAAAAAGTTGCGCCACTTTGTCTCAACCCAGATACATATATAACGCAAGTTTAACGAATAAGGGGAGAAAAATAAAACTTTATTCCAGTGTTAAATATTATAATGATTCTAAACGATATCTCAGTACTACACACGACACACGATACAGACACGACACGACACGACGACACGACGTCACGTACATGACTATAGGCCACACTCGAGTTTCCGTTCCCAACATTTTCGCGAAAATTCGGTTCAGTAATCAGAAATCGATAAACTTGATTAGAAATTATCCAATCAAGGCGCTTACCCGAACTCTCGGGTGCTACATGGCGCAGTCGACCGATGACAGGTGATCGCCAATGTCTAAATAACCTGTATGATGGATTTTCGCAGTGACGCTGCAGTTTTTTTATCGAATTTCCCTTCGTTGCCGACTGAAACCTACCTCCATTAGGTAAATGAGCGCCGACCGCGATGCCCGCGGCACATAACGTTTTCTTTGGATTTTTATATTTTATTCCTTTTTACTATTTTTAAGTAACGGCTTGATTGAACGGAATTTTCCAATATTTATTACGGACGACAGAAATGAATTTTGTTTTTTTTAAAGGTTAAAGTAATTCCAGGTTTTATTGGAGCACGTTGGGGGAACTATTTCTGTTACACTAGCTGTAAATGGACTTCTGTTAGCAGTCAGGATTCAGGATAAGTAGTTATGTTCTGTGCAGATGCACCGACTAGTTGTAAGGCAGTTGCTTAATGCTTGAGCAAACTCGTGCGTCTTCAAAATAGCAAGTTAAAGTCCTCCTTTGTCAAGCAAGCTTATAACTTCAAGTCGAAAGCAAAATGGAACTTCCGCCTTCAGCTCATTAAAGAGCTGATTGGTTTACGTCCGAACGTGTCAAATCAATTAGACCACTTTCTTGAACGTACGTGCTACGTTTAAAACAATATTACTTACGCCCAAGTAAGACAGCAGGAATTAAAAACTATAAGAATATATAAGAATTATAAATAATAAAAAAACATCTAAATAATGAAATAATATGGCAGCGTGGCAGCCATAACTTTTCCGTCATAGCACAAAACTGTAACTCAGTTAAAAGGTTACCCAGTTTTAATATAATGAAAATAATATTTACTTTCGCGTTTCTAGTGGTTTCACCGGCGATGTTGATGTACTAAGTAGGTAGCTACCTACATCGAGCATTAGAAAGAGACTGGTGCTGATTCTGTTCGCCACAAGCTAAACATTATTTAAGCTAGGTATTTCCACCTTTATCTCTCTAATAAGAGAAGAGAGGGACATGGAATAAGAGCTGTTTTTTGTGGAAGTAAAAGTTGACATGTCAGAACATATCGACAAAAATACAGCGAAGTTCAAGTGAGTTCAAGGCATAATCTAATTTGACATCTCAACTTGGTTCTTATCTGACGCCGTCTTTTCTCTAGCTGAACATTCTCTAATTTTAGTTTAGTTGGTGAACAACGGAGTCCGCGCGACGACGACGTTCTACTTAGCCGAACTTTTACTTTAAACTCGATGAGCTATATATACGGTACCTACTGTCTCTAAGGTCTAGACACATTACTTAGTACGTACTTTGGCTTCGCTTTATTGCTGTCACTGTCGCACAACTGTGAAATTACAAGTGCATGATAGGGACGGCAACATGCATCAGTGAAAGCACGTGCAAAGTAACTTTTATAGATCTCGGCCTCAGTCCAAGGTATTGTATTAAGTCCACACTAGGTTTTGTAATTCGTTTACAGCACGAAAACAGTGGTGCCCTTTGTTTCCGCGATTCGCGACCTATTCGAGTGTAGGCCTGTCAGTTATAACATGCAAATCGTTTTAAATAAAGTTATTTTTGTCACTTGTTTCGGAATATACGAGCAAATTGCGCTCGGCAACTTTGAGCTTCATTTCCGTATCGCTTAATGAGTTTTACAATAGCTTTCGCTTTCATTGCAATTATGAGTTTCATAACAGCTATAGATTTATTTTGGTTCAACTAGCTAGATAAGTTAGGTTCTTCGTAGGTACTTTTGGAATTGTCTTAATATTTGAATAACTAGTTCGTTTCGCTATGAAGGGCAATAAGCTGGAGCTGGAGCAATAATAATATAAAAACATTAGTTCCAATTTTATAATTAACATAAAGACGATAGGTTAGTACTATGACACTATTATTTTTAATTAAATTGCATAAATCACTGACTATCTCCACTGGCACCCAAGTTAAGATTAAACTTGTGTTATGAGTGCCAGGGCAATATTAATCAAATTACGAATTCAAGCTTCTGAATATTCAGTAAGTCTTTATAACATTAAATTGGCCGTGCCATGTGGTGAACAGTATCGGCAGTACCTTCGGTTGTAGCTTTTAGGACAAACATCAAATCAAACATTGAGTTTTGGGAGCCTCCCCGCCGCCGCCGGAGGCGCGAGGCGGTAGGGTCGCTTTATCTTTATCGCTGTGTCCGTGACATTTCCACGCCCTAAGCCCTCTGTCGCATCAAATACCATCCTTCACTCACTGATACAATAACCATGCCCGAATAACGGTTGATAAACTACGTCTAGACTGAAATAAACGTTTAAATAAATCGTATTTTTCTTCGTCTTTACCAACCTGTCAATTAGTTATTGACAAAACAATTGCCTAGTTGTCGTAAATACGAGTAAGTACATATGTCGTAAATGGTGTCGTGCGAATAGTTGCATGCTTTGCATATTCAATCGATTACAGGTGTTGGTCAACTAGAATTTCTCAACCTGAAGGAAACTTTTTCAAGTGGTGTGCACTTTGATTAGAGTAGGGAAACAAACAGGTGCTTTGTGATTTTTTTACCCCTTTTTTAAAGATTTACGGATTCGGTCTTAGCGACATGGAGTTCTTATACATTTTCAGCTACCGGGGCATATCTCCTTCTTTCCTATAACTATGGTTCTACCCCTTGTATGGTTCAGATGATTCTTTTCGATGGATCATTATATTCATATGCTTAATATTGGACTAGACTTTCAATAAAGATTTATTCTGTTTAGTTTAGCTGTCGTAAAATAACACGTTGGCTTACTCGCTCTGGTGAAACATGTTCTAATTGTTTTACATATCTGTTATTAATGGAAACAATAATTTGATAGCAACCGAAGTTGATTCACCATCGGTTTTTTAGAAAGCAACAATATAAATGTATACTTAGGTAAATAGTTTAGCGTAACCGGCATAGTCTAGACGCGAGACTCCCGTCTCGGTCTAAACTTTCTCATCGAGTAAATTGATATTACTAGGACGCTATGAACGATACTTAAACGATAATTGAATACTTTACCTGAAGAAACCTATACCGGACTTTCAAAGCTTTCTGGCTGTGATGGCTAGCTGAAACCTTACCCCTTCATATTTTAATTACAGGGTCGGCCAACTAGTGTTTTAAATTTGAAGTACCGATTACTTTGACTTTGAAAGGTAGAATGACATTTATTTTTTGACAGGAAGTTAGTTTTGTGTTTGACATTTGCAATAGGGGACGCTATACGGTCGAACAAAATTGGGAAATATTAAAAACTTACTTCCAAAGTAGTGACTCTTTAACGCAAACTCAAAGAAATTTACGTGGAAAATTTTCGAGAAATGATCGCCTTCACTTCAGTTTGTGCGTGAATTTGTGAAGCGAATCCGTGAAAATGGATAGTTATTGGACAAAGCAACCCGTGTACGTTCTCGTCCAGTGCGTTCAACCGAAAACATTGCTGCTGTGGCTCAGAATGTGCAAGAACATCCATAAACATCAACTCGTCATCGTTCTCAGGAACTGAACATTTCTCTCACTTCTCTGAGAAGAATTTTGCATAAAGACCTCGGTATGAATGCTTACAAAGTTCAATTGGTCCAAGAACTGAAGCCTCATGACCATCCAATGCGTTTTCGCTTCGCACAAAGGGCTGAAGATTGTTTGGCAGGAGATAAAGAATTTTACCGAAAAATCGTGTTTTCAGATGAAGCTCATTTTCATCTCGGTGGCTATGTCAATAAGCAAAATTGCCGCATATGGGGTTCAGACAACCCACACGTGACTATTGAGAAGCCAAGGCATCCACAACGAGTCACTGTTTGGTGTGAATTTTGGTCTAGCGGCATCATTGGGCCATCTTTCTTCGACAATGAGCAAGGAGTCGCCGTTACTGTCAATGGTGAGAGTTACCGTGCTATGCTCAACGAATTTTTGTTTCCAAAAAATGAAACATGGACGACGTTTGGTTTCAACAAGACGGGGCCACATGTCACACAGCCAACGTAACCATCGATCTTTTGCGCACTGTTTTTGAAAATCGAATAATCAGCCGAAATGCTGATGTCAATTGCCCGCCTCGGAGCTGTGATTTGAGCCCTTTGGATTGTTTTCTATGGGGAACCATTAAGGATAAATGTTATGCAAACCATCCAGAGACAATTGAAGCGTTGAAACATGAAATCGAAGTTGCCATTGAAGAGATTCAAGCCGAAACAATCGAAAATGTAGTGAAAAATTGGGTTGATAGGATGGGGTACTGCCGAGCCAGTCGTGGTAGTCATGTGAATGATATTGTGTTCCATTCTTAAATGACAAAGTTCAACATTTCCAATAAAACCAGAAATTTGAAAAAATAATCAGTAGTTTTTTTTTATATAGCCGTTTCAAACTTTAAATTTTAAATGGCCCACCCGTTAAGAGTTGCCTTTTAGTTATTCTTCTTCAATAATGGTGTCTTAATTGCTTGTAGAAAATGTAACAATTAACTAATGGATCTTTTCTCTTTGTTCTAGAATCCAAGATGGGGTGCTTCGTCAGTAAAGACAAGTTGACCAAAGAAGATATGGACTTTCTAAAAACGCATACCTCTTACGATGAGACCACCATCAAAGAATGGTACAAGGGCTTCAAGGTAAAGATATGAAACGACATGGAGATTGGAGATCACAGTCGTCATACACACACACACAACCACACACATAGGATTTTTAGAACCTTTTCAGCTTCGGGATAGGGACTATGTAGAGCATCTACTAGGTCATTTACAAAAACGTACCGAAATTAGTCGAAATGTAAAATCCAGATTAATTAATCGTATCTTAGACGGAGCTGGTGAAACAGGCCATTATTCTTGAAACTGAATTCGAATCCGAGAATTATCGATTTTCCGACACCTTGCTTCGGTTTGTCCACATTATTCCTAGATGAGTAGATAAAGTAGAGAAACATATCCAATTGGAAAACTAGTTCAGTGCATTTTATATCGTGCACTATAAATGATTAGACTTCAATATTTACAAATCCCGGGAGACCAGCTCGTTCTGTCTCTCATAATAATCATCATCTGCCTAGTCTTTTCTCAACTACGTTGGTGTCGGCTTCCAGTCTAACTGGATGCAGTTGAATAACAGTACGTATTTTGCATGAAGCGACTGTTTTATGACTTCCACATCCAGTATCTGACCCTCTGACTCCATTGAAAAGGGAGGATCCTCCGACTGGACGGGTGATATGTCTGGCTACTGTTCAGTCGCTATTCTATGATAATATATTTGAATGGTAACAAGTAATACTTGTTTGTATTGTTTTGATTTATTGTGTGGAAATTCAGTCAGCCCGAAGTGAGTGGAATCTGCATCTTGGCTCGGTTAGCTTGTAAATACGAGTATTGTTCCGCTTACTGAGACAATAAAATTTTACTCAGTTTTTGAGATTCTTGCAAATTATGAGTGTTTACTTGAATAGTTTTTAGTACAGAAAAATATGTGAGAGTTTTGTAACCTCGTAAATGCAACATACACTAATGAACCTCGATTTTAACGTGATCTAATGAGGTGTCGTTGCATGATTTTGTCCAGATCCAAGCTATATCTTGATCAGACTCCTCGTTAATATAATGATAATGATGTCAAACATACTTTTCCATTTGTTTTCCGACATAACATTTTATTACTTATTATCCTTTGGAAAATTGATATCTTGATATAAGTTCGCAATAATCCTGAACTTATGAAACCTAGGTATTAAGTGATATCCCTGAAATAATAAAGCCAGCTATATTTTTATCACACGATAAATAAAAGTTATGTTCTCATTTGAACTGCCTGTGTTAGGGTCGCCTGTTAACGATGTAATTTTTCCAGTGAACTGCAGCTTAAATGCCACGATTATTATTTCCTCATAAACGGTTTTGATGTAGATAGCGGTGCCCTTGGTTCCAATCCGAGCGCACTCGAATTTATGGATACTTACTAAAGTTTTTGTGGAGGTACTTTCCTTTAATTGTTAGAATAGTTAAAAGTATAGGTATTTTACTGGGCTTATTTAGACGACATAATTAGAAGTAGGTAGTTTTGCACACTTAGATTTTTCGGCTTGTTATCACCCAATTACTTCGGAGCCTTTATGAGGCCAGATCGCGAATCGAATTTGAGAGTATAAAAGTAAGTCGCAAAGAATAGTTTAGCAGAAAAAAAAGCTTGTTAACATTAGAAGACATGTGTTAATCACTCAATCGTGCTCTTACCGACCTTAGCCACCGCTGCGTACATGGACACAGCCCTCTCTTTACACAAACAAACACGCAAACATCGGTGAATTGACAAATTTGCATTTGCACGAAGTTACACGATTGTACCGACCGCGTTAGGCCCACATGCAATGTTTGGTTTAGGGCAGCGGTTCACCATACACATCAACACATCTGCATAGTGCACACCTGCTGTATTTGTTCTTTCTCCATGTATCGAAACAAAACTTTATTCTTTAAATACACATAATATAGGTCCTACTCTCATACACACTCTTAACTTTTAACATCATACTCATAATTTCTTTTCCTGTCTTCCTGCAGCAAGATTGCCCCAACGGCAGACTGACTCCTGCCAAGTTCGTGGACATGTACAAGATGTTCTTCCCATCCGGCAATGCCGTCGAGTTTTGCGACCATGTGTTCCGCACATTCGACATGGACAAAAACGGATATATTGATTTCAAGGTAACATATTGGTATAGTTGTAAAAGCAATGCGACTATTTGTGGCAATTTACTAGATTGGGCTAGCTATGTCATCACCAGCATAATATTTGGCTGAATAGCAAGTGGTCATTTGTTGCACAGCAGCAATGCGAATGGCTCGGTTAAGGCACTTGTCCCATCGCCGACGAAGAAACGAGTTGGCGAGCAATGAGCGGCGAGGTTTCTGCCCGCCAAGCGAGCGTCGCTAAGCGAGTTTTTTCTATAATAGCTCTTGACACTGCGACAAACTAATGGAGAGAGAGTTCTCGCCGGCAGTGTCAACAGTCAATGGTCAACTATTAATATATGTATTTCTTTTACTAATACAGGACCTACATCTATTGTACGGACGCCAGCAGGTCAAGCTACCCGAACTGTCAAATTTTCCCAATCAACCTTGAACCTAATGCTATAGCGATAAAGTTGAAAATCTAATAAAGAAATTTGACAGATTGTAGTAGCTCGATGTGCTGGCGTCTGTACGTTTCTTGAGTGATAAAATAGTCGATATCTCGTACCTCGTTGGCGGTGGGACAGGTGCCTTAATTTAATTTTAAACTTCTTGCGAATGATTGAACAAGTTTCTTTCTTGCTTGTGTTTTTAATTCATAATTTCTTACTGTCAGCAGTAAACAGTATTTAAAATTAATCGAAACAAGAGATCACCGAGCTCTTGTTTGTATTGGCCCCGACTCGCGTGGTGTACCAAGAACTACTTTGTTGTAGGAGTTTCTGCAGGCCATCCACGTCACTTCAAGTGGGACGCCGGAAGAAAAGCTGAAGTGGGCTTTCCGCATGTATGATGTCGATGGCAACGGTGTCATTGACATTCAAGAGATGACAAAAATCGTGCAGGTTTGTTACATAGTACAGATTTTATAGATCAATACGTAGCAATGCCCTTCTTAACGCTAGCGTCTGCAGGTTAATTATCTATACCAAAACCAACCGAAACATCCGCGCTATTTGCAGATTCGTTGATGATAATTAACCCCGCCGATTCCGAAGCACATTGCTGTGTGATCTTACAAAGAGTTTGCAGCCATTGAATGTTCCCGGAGCATATGAGATAGTCTTATAGATGAGTCATGATAGCAATTTGTATGTTTCACGGCATCTATATTATTATCTAAGAAGCAGCTTTGTTTAGTCTCAGGTGAACGTATTTTATAGTAATTGTTTTACTAGTTTTATGAACATAAAGCTTTAACAGGTGCGGCTCTGAACCTAGTTTGCATATTACATTCGATAAAATTCGGCAGTGCTAAGTTTTAATTTTAACCAGCTTTTAAAGCAAAACAATCCGGCTGCCTATTATAATGAAATGAAATAACGCTTCATCATAGTGCGTCACACACTATAATTTGGTTGGTTTGCGAAATTGTGTCGATATTGTTACGTCACCACTAGTAATTGTTAGTGGAACGACATGATGTGTGATGTCCATACCGAATGACAGTGTCCGGCATCTCGCTGAAAACGGACACTCTATTTGCCGAGCTCGTCGGTAGTAGGAACTAATATTTCTCTAAAAGCTTTTTTAACCTCTAAGGATTTCTCAATTCTCTTCAATCTAAATCATTTACCGTCGACGGATAATGCAGTAGCAGCACTTGGACTGGCCTGGCAACCACGATTTCAGGTAACGAGAATTTCTGAGCTTGAGTTAATGGATTTACGCGCCCTCGTCCTATTATAGATACGCTTAATTGATATTTCGGAAAGGCTATTTTAATTAATATGTTTATTAACTTGCTGTGATAGATATAGGACACCTTTAATATTGGATTATCGATGGTTGGACAACTACCAACAGTAGTCATCGACATATTGACGGAAATAAAAGTTCTTTCCCCAGTCTCGTATCGTCCAAAGCAGTCGTAACTTTTCGCCGCTGCTTGCATCAATTGGACGGCAGATTCGAATGAAAACACTTTGAACACCCCCCGGGAATTAGCACTTCGCCAGAGCTTCGACATAAATATGTTATCGGAATCACAGTCGGGGCGGCAAAATCAGTAACTCAGTTAATCGCTTTAAGTGTGTGTGACATTTGAGCTGGCTGGACAGAATACATCGAACTGTTAATGTATGTTGCTAATACCGGACGGCAAATGCGCTTTGAGTTGCTCTTTGAGCTCCAAACCACAAACGCATTTACGCTTACATGTGAACGTCGCGCACAGATCCAGTATGAATACACCCGATCTTTCGAATTTTATCCCTCTGCAGCAGACCAGTATATTCATCAATATCGACGGCATTATAATTACCTCACAACATGAATAGAAAGATAGCCATTTCGTGTATTTCATCGATTGCATAGTTAGCAATTAATTAACATTGATTATTCTATTGCGTTCTTTCTTTCAATCATGAAAGCTTGAAAAAATTGCAAGTAAACGAACGGTCCCTTATATAATTACTATTGATTAAAAGCATTGCCTGGCAGTAGGTACTGCTGATTCTCACAGTTCTTTAAATATTTCATTGTCTCGTGCCGTCAGCGGCATGTCGAGGTTATTACGAACCCTTACATTATATTGTGGCCCTATCGTCTTAAGCCTCTGTCAATCACTTATTTATAGAAGGAACTGCTTAAGTTCTATGTCCTCTCATTGTCATCGTTAACCATTGGTAAGTGAGGGCTATTACGAATTTATGCATTTCAGTATTCCGTTTTACAAGAACCGGCTTGTGACTTCAGTCGCAATTTGTAATTTTATCGTCATTCAACGTTGATAGGTGGTATTTAGCATGTCCACGGTAGAAGGTTTCAGTTTCAGTAAATGACAGGCATTTATTTTCCGTAATAAATAATTTTTGTTCACTATAATTATGTGATTTTATTAGACGTGACAAGTATTTTTAAACCGGATTGGGTTTAAGATTGATGATTGGGTGAAAGAAAACTCGATAGTCGATCATAATTTGCTTTAGCGGATTCAACTACCTGATTTAAGAAATAGTTTCTTCAAAAACTATTTTCTTGTTTGTTGTTACCGGTTGACTTGACGTAAAACGTTAGACGTCCCGATGTTTTTATTCTGCAAATCCGATTCCGAAGCTGCATCGACTTTTCACGAACTGTTAGGTACCTATTCAGCCTTGGATAACTGGATCATGGCTCGGCTCTGACTGCGGTATTAGTTTATTTTCAAAGAATTTTGTTCAACCAATAATGTTTATGCCTTGAGCGCATCTATAAAACTTTGACTAAAAGCACGCATGAGGTGCAAGTTTAAAACTAGTTGTTATACCAGAGCAGCTCGGTCGTAAGATCGGGCGCATTACTGTCGAGGTTCCGAACCGGAACGGCAAAACAAATAGGAATCATAGGTACGGGGTCGCACGTACAAGGCGTCACGACACTGACAGTCTAAATTAGTGGTGATATATCGGACAAGAACCGTAACCGGAGATAAATGTAGCTATTGTGCTAGCTTGATTACCTAGGATGGAATTAGAACGGCACGGCGAGGGATGAACAATTAAACATTCATTTAGGTCGTGATGCGCTGTTAGGAATAGGAAGCGACGTAAAAGTGCTGGTTAAATTCCCAAGCGAATTGGAGATGGAGTGATTAAAATCGATTTTGTAGACACAGCGGATACTGGGTTTCAATAATTAAACAGGACTGTGTAATCACTTAATTTACCTCTATCTGCTCCGGGAACATCAAAATTATGGCTGATCATTCATTGGCTTCTAATGATTGTACAATTTGTGTTTTTCTGCACTTTCCAGGCCATCTATGACATGCTCGGTGCTTGCTCAAGCAACCGACCAGCTGACTCTGCCGAAGAGCGCGCTAAGAACATCTTCGCTAAGATGGACGAGAATAACGACGGTCAGCTGACGCAGGACGAGTTCCTCAAGGGATGCCTGCAGGACGAAGAGCTCTCGAAAATGCTGGCACCTTAAATTGGCGCTCAGCTTCTTTTAACCCTGCGATCCGTTCTCACATACCCACCCCCATTGTATGCCTCACGATAACCCGACGGCGTCGTCTTGTCCACACGGCAGCATTAAAGAATGAATCGTTTCAACAAAATTTATATATTTTCAGTCAACCATTCGATCATTAACGTACATTCTCACTGTAAATATATTTTCGAAAATTAAAACTCACCCGCGCATTTCAGTACTTTCAATTCTGTACAAAATTTTTGTAATAAAAACGAGCATTTTTAATATTTGGAGAAATTTTAATCGTTGCGGTGTAAGTGGAGGTAATAAAACCGGGTCAGCTTTTATCATCGAGTCGGATCTAACACGGTAAACGGTGCGGTTGTGTGGTGTTGCTGTCGTGTTGACATGGCATGAGTACGTAGCATGTGTCCGTGTAGCACACACTGTGTTTGCGCATCCCGCCCGCGGCAAGTGCAGCCGCCGAGTGTTCACTAACATCTGCTCAAAGCTAAATATAAATCACAAACCGAGCTAAAATGTCGTTATACCCCGTCGAGTAAACACAGTACGAATCTATTGATTACATCCGCGTGTGATC
Source organism: Apamea monoglypha (assembly GCA_911387795.2). Classification (NCBI taxonomy): domain Eukaryota; kingdom Metazoa; phylum Arthropoda; class Insecta; order Lepidoptera; family Noctuidae; genus Apamea; species Apamea monoglypha. Next base: position 26,388,602 of record OU426914.1, on the reverse strand, counting down.
TGTACTTCACTCCACAACACACCTAAAAACAGATACAAACCAACAATGTATCCTAGCAGTTGTTAGTCGGCTGGAAGTATTTTAGGCCAGCCACGTTTCGGAGCGGTTGTGCGCTTCACAGTCTGCTTTCCCACGACACATGTGAATTTGTCGATTGTAAAAAAAAGTATTGTAAAATTTAAGCTATGTATTATTGATGTAACGAAATTGACGTCAATAAATCCTCGAGTTAAAAATTGTCCATTCCTAATGATAATGTATGAATGATAATATAATGTATGTGGAATATGTCGCTGTCGGATTGTCCACTTCGCTAATAGTATAAGATTGTGTCCGAACCATTCACTTCGTAGTGTCTTTGACTATTCCTATGTGACTCTTGGTCTATCTGGTTCAACGCTATATTCAATCCGATGTCGGATTACTATAATACTGCACAGTATAAATCTTACATTCTAATATTAAGGAAAATTAGTCTAGCTATGTATGTACAGAATCGGTCAGATTGGATGAACAAAGTCCGACAATTTGCACGCAATAGGTAGGTACAGCGCGCTAACAAGATCGTAGCGCGCATCACGACGCGGTAATAGCGCGGCGGTATTACTATCACAAACAACACGAACAATCTGATCACTTCTGTCGGCGTTAAGTTCAATTTACGTAAGTTAAAATAACCGTAATATTGTACACGAGTAACTTTAATTATTATCGTTTCTAGTATCGGTGTTGTTTATAATTGGTGTATTCGTAACTTCGTCAGGGCTCTCCTGCACCGCCCGGCTCCTCAGGGAGGACACACGCTTCTTTATCCCCATATTGTTTCAACGCTTCGGTTTACTCTATTCGTGATACTATTAATCAGTTTTTTCGCGTTGTAATAAATTACCTACCTACTCTTTCTAATTAATTGGAGTATTTATATGTATCTCCCAGTTAATTTCCCCACTACTGTGCCTTCTAGTTCCCCGTTGTAAATAGTTTACCGGTTCAGCATTATTTATTTAACCTACTGTCTAAGTTATTGGTTATTCCAGTCAACTTTGCCAAAGGCCATAACCTTGGATCTTTAACTCAAACCAAATTTTAGTGTGCCCTAGTCCCATACTTCGTGTTATAGTTATTTTTAGCATTCTTATTATATTTCGTCGCATTCTTCACCAATAGCCACTGGCCGCACATAGTCGAAAGGGTCGCGATATTATTAATTAATTTAAATTATATTAATGTATAAGCTGTGTTGTTTTGTCTATTAGTTTTCAGTGCATAATTGTAAGATTATTTAATGTACCTATTTGTAAGTAAAACACACATCGCTGAAATAACGCACAATAACGTAGCCAGGCCAAACGCATTAATTTGTCGTTGGCTTGAATCAGGCGCATACGACATTACGAGGCACAATTTTTTTAAAGTAATTAATCTATGCTTCGAACCTAGACTCTCTCGTGCCACTAAAGATGACCCTCCACACCAATATTTCACAAAAGAAACAATAATATGTTGTGAGTCGGTAAAGATCACGCCTGTCCTGTCACATGTAACGGAGAACAAGAATGTTACCTCTTGTCTTTATCTTCTTCATACAAGTTAAAGAGTCATAAACTATGACCAGTAATACCGAGGAGAGTAAGGTATTTCATTTCATATTCATGTGCACTGGAAGCTAAATATCCTTGCATTAATTTGTTGTTAAGACATTCCATATGGTAACGCATTGCACTATAGTCGTTTAAGTGTTTCCTTAATTTTTAATGTACGATTATTTCTCTTGTGAACGTCACATTTATTGTATTTTGCCGCTTTATAAGAATTTGTTGTAAACTATAGTTATTTTGTTATTCACTGTTTACAATCCCTTAAGATAAGTTCAGTTGAATTGTATTCATTTAGTTGCTACCCGTCCGGTGACGGTCATCGGACGAATACTTAAATTGTAATATTATTGTAATGCAATTCTCCTGGTTGCCACGACTAAGTACGTCGCATAAGTAGAACAGTGTAAGCACGATCATAAATCGACTGAATTATATACAAAAAGAGGGATCAATAATTCTCATCTCGGACCCGAAGGCAGCTTCGCAGACAGGGTGTTGTGTGACATATCAGAAAAAAGGATTTTCGATTGGAAATATTAAAATTAAAAAACCCTTAATTTAAAAAATTACATTACAATTTCGTATAAAAATTCGCCCTAGGCGTCACGTACTTTGTCTTGCTAACAAGCAATTAGTTACGGCTTCAACATTGCCCGTGTAGTGCCGTGTACATATCTCATACAAAACAATGACAAATTACAATTTCATAATATTTAGTCAATTATAATATTTATGATACATTTTATTATTACGCGACCCAGGCCTACGAGTCAGTTGCTAGTTGCTACTGAACTTTGTAATTATGGTTAGTTAGGCATTGCCGCTTAATTGGCAGTCTTTACAACTACCTTTTTGTCCAAACCTTGAATTCAATCTTAACTACTTGACTCGATCACTTCACTTCGAAAGAAAGCTTCATGTATGCACATTATCGCACCACGTATAGTAACTTCTATCATAGATTTTTAAATCTCAAGTATAGAGTCGTAAAGTCAATGTGAATTAAATTATGTTCGCTTGTGGTTTCAGTTCTTACATTTTGTGCCATGTACTTCTCATTATATTTAAAATCTAGGGCGAAAATTGGCAACTAAAGGCAATGATCAACACCCACGTGAGGGCGCCACTGGCGGCTTGCTGGTCGTTTTAAATCTCGTAGTGAGACGGTTCGTTCACTTTGCGCATTATCGCCCATTTTTGTACTTAAATATTGGTTAGGACATAAGTGAATACTTTCTTCTTGGTCTCAAAAATGAAATCTCAATCTGTGAAAGTAAGGAACTACTCTGTTCTAACTAGGCGTGGCATTTTACATAGTTAACCTATAATTAACTCGTGATTTTTATATTTAGCTGAAATTACAATGAATGAATGTTAAAATAATTAGGAAGCATTTAGCCTATTTTTATTCATTTTATATATTAATTAAGGTAATTAAAAATGTTACAAACATTAATATTTCATGTAATGAGGGTTATGTGTACCTTTGTTTTGGGAAATGTCATTTCTTTGTTACCATCAAATCTATATGTACAGGAGGAGTTCATTACACAGCGTCACTCCTGATAAACTCGATTTCAACTGTTAAATGGCATCTCTCATTTCTTATAATTTTACATAAACAAACAGAGTAGTTACCTTTGATTTAATCAATTTATAATTTGTAAACATACTCTTAGTAGTAAGCTTCAATCACCATTTATTGGCTCACGCCATAATATTTTTTCTATAATACAAATATTAGTGTAGTATATAATTTAAGATATTATTGTAACTAGCTGCGATAGTCGCACAAATCAGATACTTAGATTATTTTCCGAAAATTCAGATACATAATATTAAACATAACTTAATTGATTTCGTTTAGTTTGTATTGTATACCATGTATGAAAATTCGAGCAGTAAAATATCTATGTTAAGTTTCTGTTGAACTTTGTCTTGACAAAACTGTACCCAAGCGGTGGCGACACGCGGTGGATAGTCTCGCGAAAAACGTAACATAACTTTGGGCTTACCACCAGCTCTTATAGCAGGGCAGAAGTTGAACTGCACTACTTTTTTGTACTAAGCCCCCTGATTGGTAGAGGTTGGTAGAACTGCATAGTGAACCAAGACTACTTTCCAGATACCTACTGTGTGGACCCCGCTTTACTTGTTGAAGTCTGAGTAAAGTATTAACAGCCCATAGTGTAATCTTCATTTAAATATATTCAAACTTGAGGCTTCGTCATTATTTTATCGTGTAAAGTCGTTTCAGGCGATATTGTTACATTCATTCGGCATTATGTATTAGATAAAAGTATCCACAATGTGTCCCATTTCACTTTTTGTATTTCTAAGAATACATAGTTTTTATGAATTCACATTTTGCCTATTTATATTATGTATAAATTAAAATACAAGATAAAACAAATAGTTCATAATTATTTGTCTCATTATTGTAGTGTGCACGACAACGTAGTTTAATTACTCAGTAAGTAATATAATCAAAATCATGTACTAAGTCAGTCTATCCTTTGTTGTAATTGGGGAAATTGTGGGAACGCAGGATTCATTACTATTAATAAAATTAGAAAAAAAAAGTACCTTACTTAATTTAATCACCCAATTTTCATTTTCTTTATGTTCCGTTTTAATGGACGGTGTGAATTGACTGGGCGTGACATATTGCCATTTTCTTGACTTAGAATATAATCACTTATGTGATTTTTTAACACGGTAAAATGTAGTCCGACTAACATTGTCCCAGTTCAAAATAATGACACCATCCATATTGCCATTATGCCTTCTAAACAAGAGTGCGCGAAAAGTTCAATATCAACGTATACAATTAATATTGAACTGTGCGCTACAGCTTACCAGTCACGTGAGATGTGAGACGACAAAACCACCCGCAGCTCTATACTGCACCGCCTAAAAAGTGCCAATAGCCAATCCTTTCCTTAGTTACGATTGTGATTATTTCATGGAAATAATCACAATCGTAACTAAGGAAAGGACGTAGTACCACCCTACCTTCCCGATACACCCACTTCATAAAAAATGCGTCAGTGTCACGTGGCGTGAAAAGATAAAGCAAACAATAAAGTCCACAATTCTAAAAATAGAATCTGCCGTAATCAATATTTCAAAATTATTCTTAGAATTGGCGCAGGCGCAGTGACTCCTTGTCTGTGTGCAAAAAACATACAAACAGAAAAAAAAGTATCATTTTTTATATTATAAAATCATGGCTGCCAGTTCTCGTACAATTAATTCTGGGAGTGACGCAGGCGCAATGGAACCGCCACCCATCCCCCGGCGGTCACTCCCTGAAATGGATATGCTTTAATGTCTGTGTGGTGTTAAAATAAACAAAAATAATATAAAATACACTACTCTATTAGCCATACTTTTGATCATTTTTCCAGATTTTTTCCTGGAATTCCCCCCGTCTCCCGCCACCCCCACTTTCATGTCTCTCTGTTGTTAAAAATAAAAATAAAATGCACTACTCCGCCAACCTTTGACAACATTTTCTGTTTTTTTCCCGAACTTCCCCCCTTCTCCCGGCACTCCCACACCCCCTTACCTATATGTTTGTGTTGTCAAAAATAAACTCACTACTATGTACGCCCACCTAGAGTGAGGTTTCTAACCAATTTGTGGAACTGCCGCGAGCGCAGTGCGGCCCCGCCCACTTCATCGCCAATGAAGTGAAAATGTAAATTAATTGATTGGACTTCATATTTGTAGTTTTATTTTTAACAGCTAGCAAATACGCCCCCAAATCACCCTCACTCACACTCGCTTCTATTTCACCCCCTCGTCCACACAGTCTCACATCACTGGCCTGCAGTACGCTCACAAACTAGACTGGTACAAAATATGCATGTGTGCGTACTATCCGAGCTTTGGCTCCAAACTGTCGTTTGCAGCTTTTCCCAGAATTTAATCACTCACGGAAATTCTTTATGTTATTCGCATAAATGTAGGTTCTGCATTTAGCACTGGTACATGATTTTGACCAATTAAGTAAACTATAGTGTCGTGCGCATTCTCCATGATTTGGTTTTTAATTATGTTATTTTTGCTTTTGAATTCATTGCTCCAAAGAACCTATAATAGCGTTAAATTTGCGCAGGCTACATAAGGTCAGATTTTTTCTTTGACTCTGTTCACTTTATTTACAAAGGTTAGACTTATTAATAAATCATATCAAGACTGCTTTTTGTCACCGTTTCTGTAGAAATGTTTATTATGTTGACGAAGCTCTACACCTTCGTAGTTTATTTTTATATAATAACGTTTGTAAATAAAGTTATAGTTTGTAGATTTCACAGTTTGATATTTAAAATTTTATTTTATTTGTAAGAAAACTGCAGCTACCTTTTACTGATTGAGAGTAAAGTGTTATCGACTTTGGCATCGGGAACCTCAACGGTTTTAGTAATTATTTGAATGATTTAAAAACTATTTTTCTGCGGTCCAACCAACACAGACAGTACCGAATATGAACATAGCTTTGTATCTCCATAATTACTATATTGTTCGTAAAACAGCCCCGTTGGTCGCGTGGTTGCAAGCGCGACTGCTGAGCGTGGGGTCCTGGGTTTGATTCCCCGGTCGGACATAGTGTTATTGGGTTTTCCATTAGAAATTTCTTAGTAACAGTCCGGAGTTTGGAAGTTGGCGGTTTAATACCCCCGTGCCTCGGAAAGCACGCAAAAACCGTTGGTCCTGCGCCTGATCACTCCCCGGTCGTATCGGATTGCCGTTCCATCGGAGTATGAGAGTAAAGGAACAGAGAGTTCACCTGTGTTTCCGCACACACTTGTGCACCAGAATACCTCCTGCTAACCTGGCTAATCTCGGTCGAGATTGGCCACCGTGACGGAAGTCGGTCGAGACTCGGGAGGCTATTATTGTTCATTAATCTTCTGGTTGAAAACCTGAGATAAACAAAACAAACTTAGGATGAGTAGCTTTTCTACAAAATTGGACTTACAAAATTAAATTATCATCAATCCAAATTTTGATTCTGTTCCTTGGTGCAAAAGGACATTGATGCAATTTGGTCATGTCTTTATAATGTGTCATTATTTATTTATCTGAACTTCAAGAATGACGCTGTCATTTTCAACTCTTTAGATTGGATTCGCCACCAATATATTCTTACCTTGACGATGCAGCATAGGTATCTTTCCTCCCATACCTTCGTATCAGCTGACGTCGTCCACACAATTTATCCATCCTTTCCTGTTGGAATTGAATTGGGAAATATGTGTTTGCACATAATGCAACATAGGTTCAAATTGTTTTTATAGGTCGATGATAGCTCAGTGTATCATGAATTCAATGAATACTGATTTTTTTTTCAGTTTGAACACTTCTTTAAAGTACTAAAGGTTTTTAAGTTACTTATCTGTATCTAGCAGTTTTCTTACAACATTTATATGATAACAAGTTTAAATTTTCAGCAGTTATTATATAGTTTAATATGTTTTAGGGCACAAGATTTGACTACTAACTAATAGCAAGCAGGTTGTGTAATATTTTAACGTCCTTTCGGAAATATAAACAGAAACCAAAATGGGCAAACAAAATAGTAAATTAAAGCCAGAGGTCTTGGAGGATCTGAAGCAGAACACTGAGTTTTCAGGTAGATATACAATTGTTATACTTTTATGTGCGATTTGGACAGGCACGCGCGCGTCGGGCCGCATCGCAGCGCATTTTACAATTTGTTAAAGGAAATTGAGTTATTTATGCAGTAGTTAAATGTCATATTTGCAAAGAATTTACCCGTTCGGATGCTGTGGTAGCTGGTCAGCTTCTCGCGTACGCGGACGGCTGCATATTGCTGCCGTCACGTTTGGACCCGTTCGGCTACTGCTACGAGCGCTCAGGTGTCCCTACTTGTCGCTCTAGTCATGATAGCCTGCCGGCAGATGCGCGCACAAGCACCCAGGTTCCAGCGGGTTTTAGTACTCGGGCGGACGCAATCAGCTTCCGCCACGACGCGCTGCGCCGCGGCCCGGTGTAAACCACACTTTACTATCAACCTACAGACAACCGCTCGTCCGTGACAACAACTTGACTTTGAGAGCACCTTTATTCCGTAGCAGTACGGGCGGTTTTTGTACTTCAAGTGTTAGTACTGACGTACTACTTAACTAAGTTGTTGAAATTAGATGATGTTGTCCAATCCTTTAATTAACTATTGTCAATATTAAGGTGTAACTTGAAAACAAATTACTTGTACCACGGATATTCCTGAGGTTCTTTTTGAGTTAAATATGTAAATCCTAATACGTTTCTTTAATAATTTTCCAGACGCTGAGATACAGGAATGGTACAAAGGTTTTCTAAAAGATTGCCCCAGTGGACATTTGTCTGTAGAAGAATTTAAGAAAATATACGGAAACTTCTTCCCGTATGGCGACGCTAGCAAGGTAATGGAAATCTTTACACACATTTTTCTTTACAATATTATCTTTAACGTCGTAAACGGTCATGACTACATCAGAGTCTTCGAATTTCAATAACCGTCACTAGAATTATACAGATGTATAGGAAACGTTTTATGTCATTTGTGGCTTTTCTAGTACTCTAACCTCAGTTGGTCCAAAGATACTTTTGATCCCACGAAACTGCATTGATCGACATCATAAAAACGGAAATGATGTTTTTCTAGGTGACTCAACCATTTTTCCAAAATCTGTGAATGCAGTTAGCAATAAATCAAAAAGTTAAGGGCGGTCTCCTAAGAATTTATATAGTTAAAGAAGTAGTTTTTCTGCAGTTCATCTAAAATATCCATCCTGTAAATTGACGAAACAATTCAACAAAAACTCGCCTTTTCTGATAGTGGTGTCTCATTACATTACCATATATTAATTTTTAGTTCGCGGAGCACGTGTTCCGGACATTCGACGCGAATGGCGACGGCACGATAGACTTCAGAGAGTTCCTATGCGCGCTCAGCGTGACGTCACGCGGCAAACTCGAGCAGAAACTCAAGTGGGCCTTCTCGATGTACGACCTCGACGGCAACGGGTACATCTCGCGGCAGGAGATGCTCGAAATTGTCACCGTGAGTTTACTTTCTTATAATATGCCCTAATGTCATGATGGTCTAGTGGTGAAGGCCTTGACCCTCATGTACGAGGTTGTGGGTTCGAATGTGGGCAAGTACCAATATGACTTTTTTAATTCATATGTACTTGGACATAACACTAACATCGGTAAAAGATCGCGTTGAAAGCTGGACTTATAATGAAGTCTGAAATCACCAACCCGCCTAGATCAAACGTGGTGATCAATATTCATACCTTCTCTGTATGAGGAGAGGCCTTTGCCCTGCAGTGGGACGGTAACAGTCTTGAATTATTGTATAATATAAGCTTATATATTACGGAATACGGAAACGCCTCGGCAGTAGCTGCCGGAGGCGGCATTGCCAACAATTTCCATACAAACCAAGCGTCGTCACCGTTTACTCAGGTTGACGGCTTTGAATAGCGGTCCGCAAAGACTGCCGTCACCCTCTATGGCAGGGATGATGATTGCCCATGAGACCTGTCCAGGCAATTTCGGTGCGTCGTACTAATTGTGATGTATTAATAATTCCAGGCTATTTACAAAATGGTCGGGTCCGTCATGAAGATGCCCGAAGACGAGTCGACGCCGGAGAAGCGAACCGACAAAATATTCCGGCAAATGGACAGAAACAAAGACGGAAAGCTTTCCCTCGAAGAGTTCATAGAGGGCGCCAAGAGCGACCCGTCCATCGTGCGGCTGCTGCAGTGTGACCCGCAGTCACAGTGATACCTTAAATATTAAATCTTAGTACTCAATGAGTACCACTCAGTTTATCCACACTTATATAAAACTGTTGTAAAATATCACCCTTATTACAATGCTTGTAAGAGCTAGTGCGCGTGGTAAAGCGTTGGTTACACATTGAATCAGTTTGTTGTCCTGTTGCTTGGCTGTTTGCTACATTTTCGCCAATTCTATGGATTTCCATAAATATAATAAGATTATTAGAATTTTTTAAAGAAAATATGTAACATTTATACTCTCTGTGATTCTTGTTCACAAACGAAACAATACGGTTATTTATCTTCACGAACCGATCGGCATGATGAGGTTGGGGATACATATTAAGACAGAGTTCCTCAATAACCCAATACATTATGGTTGTGACAAGAAATGTACAGAAAATAATAGATACGATTTATAAATGAGAAAGAGAGGTGAATATTTACAAAATAAACACAGTAGAAAATTAGTACAAACATTAGTATAAAGTAGAGTGCAAATAGAATATATATTGTTTATATCGCGTCTGCTTAGTAAAAGAGAAAAGGTGCAAATATAAATATTACAAAGTGACGAAAACGCAGCAATAATATTCCAAAGATAGTAGCATATTTACGGTAAGATAGGTCTATGAAGAAAACAAGAATATTTTGATATGAGATGTAGTAGGGTAACGAACTCTTGTCTTCTATACATAATCTGAGACTTCTGAAAGGAGGCAAGGAACCGTCAGCAGCAGACAACTATAAGAAAGTTAGATAGAAATCGCAAGGGCAGTTCATAATTCGTTGAACTTGATGGATTTCAATTTCTGTAAAATAACAAACTCACTGTAACAACCAAACAGCAGGACAAATTATGTGCGACTCTAATGTGTATAGTGTTCAAAGATTTTTCCCATTAATACTAGTTAGGTTAATACACATTCTCTGCCCACAAACGTTTTGCGGCTTTTCGTATAAGCGGGCTCGCGAGTTACCCGTGCTGTCGGGGACTTCGAATGTTCGACGGGTTAACAATATACCCAGGGAATTCTCGTTGGTATAGCCGATTGTTAAGATAGCGTTCCATTTTCATGTACACACATCGACAGTATCTAGGGATATTTTATATTTCATCAAATATCTAAAAATCTATGAAGAATTTTCTGATATAGTAAATGGAAGAATGATAGGTTATTTTAAGGTCTTTAATAAAAAAATAAAAAACAATCGTGATTTTTTTGTTTTAAATATAAATGTTAATTTTTTTAACCGCTGTAGAAAATTTGTATGATAAAAAAACTACATTTCTTCTTATAAAAGTATTAATTTTAATTACAATTGAAAAAATCTTATAAAAACTAATTATTAATAATCAGTGTTGCCACCTTTTACATTAATTACACATCGACATCGATTGTTCATACTTAAAATTAAATTGTCAATGTCTTGCTGCGGTATGAGGTCCCATGTTCTTTGCAAGTGCTCGCAAAGTTGTTATTCCGTCGTCAAATTTGGCGGGAAATGTCTCAAAGCTTTTCGTTGTAACAAGTCTCAGGAATGCTCGATAGGATTTAAGTCGGCCGACTGTGCAAGCCAATCCAAAACTTGAATAACGTGGTCTCGGAGAGCGGCCGACACCAGCCACGCCGTATGGGAAGTAACATTATCGTGCATGAGTAGAAATTCCTGGCCACTGGATTCTGTGTGGGACAATAACGGGCTCTACTACCTCCTCGTGGTATTTTTGTGCAGTCATGCTGCCTGCTGCCTTAGATCCAAACGAGCTGGGTTCGTCCGCCAAGACGAATTCCTGCCCACTCCATGATTGTCCCGCCTTGGTATGAGTGGACCTCCTGAGGGTGCCGTAGACGGCTAATTCCCCTGGAGTTCTCCAAACGCGTGTTCTTCGTGAATCCGGATGAAACCCAAACCGGGACTCATCGGTGAACAGCACCAAAAACCATTGTTCGTCACTCCATGTTAAATGCTCCCGAGCCCACGAAAGCCGCCGACCGCGATTGCCAAGTCGCTATGCTGGAACACGTATCGGTCTTCCAGCATGAAGACCAACTTCATACAACCTCCTTCGCCTTTGGTCGCTTACCAGCTGCCGGTGGTCCTCCTGGAGCCTTTGTACTAGTTGCATCGCTGTGATATTGGGTTGTCTTCTGGCGGTCATTTGGAGAAATTGATCTTGTCTCTGCGTAGTAACACGATATGTACTCGTGTGCCGTTCAGCCACATTCCCAGTACTGCGATAACGTGACCACGACTTTGATATCACGTTTTGGCTGGTGTGTAGGGCCTCAGCAACGACGCGTTGAATACCACCATTTTCTAACATGCCCACGGCTCATAACATTTCAACTCGACTCAAATGATGACGTGACATGACTCTTAAAGCTCACACGGCACGTTAAATTAAAAACGAAAAACTATCTAATCCCTTTTCATTAATTAATATTAATAAAACAACTTTAATTTTCCTTAACGCAACGAATTACTTTACTACGATTTTGCGGCCGTATTTTGTTTTTTCTTTTGTTTTTATTATTAACATTTTTATATTTTGAAAATAGAATAAAAGTGGTTTCAATCTGTATATAAACTTTTTATGGAAACTAAAAAGATTTTAAACTATAAATTCGTAAATAATTTAGGATTAAGGTATGCCTAGATATTGTTGATGTGTGTATATAAAATATATTTGCAATAGGATAATTAAGTACCTTGTCTGTCTTCCTGCTGTCTCTTGAAAGATTGTTGCATCCAAAGTAATCTTGTACTCCTGCACCAATACCGGAGTACAAGATCACTTGATTGGGTTTAAGAGACACCATGTAACCAATTACATGGTGTCTCTTAAACCCAATCACCTAGTAGTAAATATCGATACAGTCGTCATCGATAGTCGATAGTCTTATATTTGCAAAAATCGCGTCTCTACATCTCACTTGCCCGCTTATATCGCGTCTAAATTTTTATCCAACTATCTTCCTATATTATCGAAAATAATTTATTATATCTACAACTATTGAATGTTCGAACAATCACAACGTGGGTGTAATATGAGATTTTCGGAGTTCGTAGATCTTAATCAAAATGATTCAATTTAACTTTTAATGCAGTTATTGACCTTATATTTGAAATAAATTCTAAGTGTGTCTAAATACATTTGACTTACGATATTCTAAAGTCTTATTTGACAGAAAATTACATATAACCATATATAGTTGAAGTAATTATGATGTAGAATAGCAGGTATATTGTTTAAAATAATTTAACGATTTTAAGTCCAGCCTTGAGGAAAAAATGGGAAAGTAACTACATACGCGCAGTGCCGTATGAACAATCAATGGTATGAATGATCTATTTCGGATATTAGTTGCAGCAGATCTGTTGCTTGTGCCAGTGAAAATTATTAAACGGATCTTGTTTGTACGAGTTGAGCGCAGATGTCGCTGCACGATACCGCTTGGTGCGGGCACGGCGCGTATGTCGTTGCGACGCATATGGTTCGGTAATAAGGTTGTACGGCTGTCTTCTCACTGCTAGCAATTCTGAGGACGCTGATCATGACTCGTGTTAATTGTGTGGTACATTGGTAAAGTCAGCTGCCGATTTGAGAACATATACCTACAAAGATCATGACCCAAACTGTCATCACAATGTCCTAGTTTTAAATCCCTATGCGATAACTGGTTTTCTTGTATGAAACTGGGTACTCGTTGACCTATCTGAGTATATATTCTCATTTTTGCACCTGTTTGTGCAGCAACATTGCATGCCTTATTATATTCTAAATCTAAATCGTTCCCCTTGTAGTGTGTAACCGAGCTAGCACTGAAAAGACAGCGTTTTGTAGCACAATTTAGGAAGACATTTACGCAACAAACGATACAGACAAATACGAATATACAGTTATTATTAATTTATATAATAATGAATATTCATGCTGATATATTCGCGTAGCTGATATTATTAAGTTTAGTTTTAATGAATGATGAAAAAATGTAAATTCATTATTATTGTCCCGAATCAGCCTAAGTATTAGGTATTATTCAATTAATTTGTTCAAAATGATGTGTAAGGAATTTTAAATATGGTTAGTATAAAAAGTAACAATTGATAGTAGTGGAATGTTGAGTTTAGCGGTGACCAAGTATCGTTTCAATCCGCATTCGGCTTAGGGCAGCCGCAGGGGGACCACCCATTCGATTTCGTTGAATGAAATTGAAATTATGATGTGTACAGACGTTTGTAACAATCACAATATGTTTACATTATAATATAGTATTGGTGTATTCTGTACAAGAAGTTCTATTGATGAAGGTATTGTGGCAAGACTGCTATTAATTGTTATGACGTTAGATATCTATATACTTAGACCCCGCCCCTCTTTAGCTGTGGTCTTTCTACGAAAGCCCTGAACCAGATTCTCGGTGACGCTTCGACTGAAATAACTAATTGGTTTGCGCAGACAGAGCATCGCCAGACAAACGCCACGCCGCTGCGATACCGCCTTTATGTTAAATGTTGTATAAATGTAGAAGTAAAAGTGAATAGTATTGAGTATAATTATAGATTTGTCTAAAGCAATATAACAGACTGAATTTATAAATGGATAATTGTCCGCGCAACTTTATTCATTCGCTTCATGCTTAAAGCAACCTATTGTGATAACTTGCGCTGCTGGCGCATCTACCGATGCGTGTAGAATATCTTGCTGAATGTGTACCTCGTCTTCCAGACAAAATATTCTCTATCTTATGTAGTCGCGTGTCTAATCGCAGTGGTGGCTCCCGTTCGTCTGAAACATGCTCTGAATTAAAGCATTATTGGAATACACTTTATTGGTAGTTATTGACTTTGTAATATTATGATAGGTTACATATTTGACTACATTTTAATGTTCATTTAAAGTATTTATCACACTTCACCAGTGTTTATATACAGTTAAACGAGTATTGAATATTTTAGCGCTTGTTATCTGCCCATATACCACAATAGTTGAGATGATCTTTTGGAATGAACGATTTTTTATAATATAATTGTTTATGTAGCTATTATACCAACGATGGCCCAAATCTCGATGCGAATATAAAGTTCAAAAATATATTCACAGTGAGTCTCATTCTGTTTGTTATGATAACTACATACAATACACAATGTACTATGTATTTTTAATTTTATAATAATCTGATTTTGCAATGTATCGCTGTTTTACTAACGCAATTGTTGTCGCTGTATTATTTTTGATTTCACTAATTTTTTAAACTAACACTTATGTTTTAAGCACGCTTGATTTTTATTTATTTATTAGCTTTACATAGATGTAGGTACTATGGATAATTTCTCATTTTATATATATATATATATTATACAATGCGAATTTTAATTGACCGATATTTTATTTTGCTTCTTTAGCTAGCTAGTTCATTGAACGGAATATCGAATCAAATGCACAATTATTTTGGTTTTCGCACAACAGCAGAATAATGTACGTATCAATATGGTATAAACAATAATTATGTATTTATTGTGGAATTGATGGCACGTATATTGCAGCCTTATGGAGCGTTTGAGTTGACTTCTCTTTTATATTATGTAGGTAACATATTCACACCAATCCGCCAGTGCTTATGATAAACACTTGAAAGTATATTTTATATATATATATTATAGTATTTATTGCTGAGCAATAACAAATAGTGTTATGTTTAATTACATGAAATATATATCGTAACGTTAACTCACCGAAACACAGAGACACACATTATATCCAGAAGTCTTCTAAGATTATATTCCATAGCGTCTGAAACTTTACAAAATATTATGATGTCGTGTACTTTTATATTCTCAGTAAGTTTTACATATCTGTTGTATAAAATCGACGTTCAACTAAGTGTCGTAGAATTAAATTCCGTAAAAAAAATATATCGAACCTGGACAAATAAAAAAGAAAGAATAATATTTTTAATATATAATTTTTTGATTGTGTACAGGAACATTACTAGGTGTTCGGTCGAATTTTATATCTGTGTCATTTTTTGCTATAAGATAAATAATTAAATTCTAAACATGAACGGTATGTACATCATCCTGAATGAAGCCTTTTATTCTAAGTGTTTAAAATGGAATTAACGTTGTATTTTGATTTAGATTTAGCAAATAGATGTTTATAAGAGTAATTATAATATTCCTTACTTCCAGACACCGGACGTTTCTATGCATTTTTCTCTTTCTTCTATATATTGTGGTCTATATATTTCCTGACTGTGCAGTTGATTCTATAATCAGTTTCATATATTCGGTCTGAAATTGCTTTAACATAGGCGGTGAGGTCATTTGCTGTACATACTCAAGTACACATAAAAGTTTAAAGCGTACAAAACCTACCAATTTGTTCTCTTTAAAAAAATATGGTATCGAATGTTTCACAGTGCGGGTTCTCCGACTGCTAAGCGGCAACATCGCCATTCGACCTCACCCCTATGTGCTTTCGGGATACACTAGCTATTTCTGAAGCAGTCCTGATAATGTTTAGTTATTAATTTGCAAATAAAATTGGCTTAGTCACAGCATATATGCTGTTGGAGCAAAATTTCAGGATGTGAGCGAATCACCTGATAGATCCTTAGATAGATAGGTTATATACCCAATATTAGATAGGGTTCTGTTTAAAACGCTATATGCCCCGCGTCCTCGTCATTATAGATGGTATTTCTGAATTCTGCAGACGATTATTTTACTGTCTTCCAGTATTTTAAGCAGTAGATGACTGAACGTACTTGCGTACGTAGTTACACTTCAATTTACTTAAACAATAAATGATTTAGTTCAGGTTTTATTCCTGATAGTAAACAAACACACTTAGATGATTTAGCACCGCTCTACTTTATTGGTAGCATTAAATGGGTGCTAATTTTTACATACATTACGATCTAGAATGCTTTGAAACATTTTTTAGTTTACTTAGCGGCGCTATAGCGGGGGTTATGTATTATAAAGTTACAATTTCTTCCTAATATCTAATTAGATACGTTTTAGCTCTTCCTCAAATATGCTTATCGCCTTTTTAAGTTATTCACTCTATGATATAATATCACTTGTAATCTATGGTGCATAAAATGTCCTCTGAGATTAAAGGATTGTTATGATAATGTGTAGCTATAGTTGAGGTGCGAGATGTACCTACCCAGATGAAATTATATTTTGGTGACACCGGTATTTTAATAAAGTTTTTCAAGAAAAGTAAATATATTATGCCGACATAAATTCTCGGATCTGAAAGTTTTCATACTAACAAACATTCTCCGTACTACTTGATCGAAACTGTCTCAATGGTTCTCCACTAATACTATGCATTGCACAGATGATCGTGCAATCGAAAAATCGGTTATGAATTCAGGCCATTGACGTCTTTAACTTTGGTATTCTCAGATGTACAAAGCTAAACAAACAATATTTCATAATCTTGCACTAAACTAAAGCTACCAGTCTAAATGTTTAACCTTTTTTTTTCGTAAGTATCAATAATTAATACCTACCGTGTTTAGCATATGAACTTATTATTTAATACGTAAAGATGTATTGTAACTTAGGTATTATAATTATTATCTAAACTCAGGGTGCTATAGTATTGACTCGAGAATTCTCGAGATTGGGCGCCGGCGATCGATTGTAACTCGTCAAATGTGTCCATGTCGCAAAGTTCTTGTAAAAACACTAAGATTTTTAGAAAAAAACATGTCACTGTCAAACACAGTCGCCGCGACTTTACTTGCGCACGCGCATGAGTAAAGCTCAATTGCCCCACAGAGATAGTAGACTTACTGAACCCGGCCGCAGTGGCTTTTGACCCGGCTGAGCTCAGCCCGATCACACCGCGCGAAGCCTTTCGTGCTAACAGCCCTCGAAACGCTTCAAGGACCAATATGTACTAGAGTTGTAGTACCTAAGTCGTAATAAAATGTACCCTGACAGTCGGTATTTACGCCGACATCTAACTAAGTAGGTGTAATATCACGGACCTCCTAACTGTTGTGCATACAAATTGTTGTACATATCAAATCGCTTGAAACAGCATGTTCTCAGTATTAACACACTTTGAGTACACAGTGGCTTCTTGAACAATTACAATTTGTGATCGGCATTTAAAGTAAACACATCCATGTTTGATTCACTAATAGCACCCTGTTCTTTGACGATTGTAAGGTTGAGTACGACGTCGACTTGGACTAGGAATATTTGGCTCCAACGCAAATTTTGCTTGTATACTTAACCGAATACATTTTGTCTTGGCAATCCTTGTTCTGTGTCGGTAGTCTATTTGTGATTCCTAACATCATTTTCTTTACAATTGACCTTCTACGAGTAGCTCTGATACTCTGTTTTAGATTAAAATTATTATGTATATCTATTTATTAAATCTTTCTCCTCTCAATCGACGTTTCATTTTCCAACCTTATGATAATCGTATCCTTAACGTTTCGCCTAAGCGTTTATAAGTCTTTAATATTATAAATGTACCTATTATAAAATTATTGTAATCTTGTTTGGTGTTCAAATAAACTAATTATGTATAAAGTTGACTTAATTTTCTTAGTAATCCAAATTCTTTGACGCTGTAATGGTGATGACACTTACATATTAATTACTTTTCTATTACTTCTCATTGCTTACTTATCTACTTCTCTGCTCATCTTAGCGGTATTTAAAATATCTCATAATCAGCCTATAATGTTCCCACTGCTGGGACACAGGCCTCCTCTCTTCGGGAGGGAGTGGGCTATAATCTACCACGCGGGCCTATTGCGGGTTGGTAGTCTATGTGACATGTCTTCGAATTTTTGGTTCTACGATATGCCGGTTTCCACACGATATTTTCCGTCACCGGTGATGAAATTATTTACGCAAAGTAAATCGTCTGCATGAGCTAGAATCCACGACCTACAACTCTGTAAGTCGGGGCCTTTACTACTGGGCCACCACTGCTCTCACTGGGCCACATTGATTAGAAACTAAACAGATTACAGAATCTGTTTAGTTTCAATTCGTCTATAGAGGCGCCGCAAATCTCCCAGTACCTACCTACAACACTCAAACAGACCGCGATATTTTCCAAAAGACCAAATTAATTAGACCAAGTTGTCCACCTACCGACCACTTAGGGAAACTAGTTGCTGAACTTTTAATTAAAAAGCCGTTTTTAGCCGACTTCGGATGTTTTTATGTTTCTCTACTCTAGCACCGATTATAGTCGCCTATGTGCGTTCATGATTGAATTAAATCGACAGTCTTTTTAACATTACTCGAATACCTGTTGGCGCCAGATGAAGGTCAGCTACATGATAATGAAGCCATAATGATCAAGACAGCAGGGAATCGCCGTGCCAGCAGCAGTCGCCGAGGCGCCTTCCTGCTTTGAACTAAAGTAAATAGTGAACGATGAGTTCGCACAATCGGACTACATCGAGTGCTGTGCCTGGGATATACTTAATTTGTTTACTTAAAACATTCTAGGACATCAGATTATGATTCCCCAAGTTTGCAGACAAGTCAGCGGGATTATCCGAAAGGGTTACCGCTACCCCGGAACATAAAGGGCAAAGGAAGGAACATGGGTGGGTTTTAGTCAGTAAGAGTCTGACACTCCCGCTCCACCCAGAGCGGGAGGGGTCATTTGACGATTTCCCATCCGAAAAAAAAAAAAGTTTGCCGACAACATCGATGTTGCCATAGAAGAAAAAAAAAATGCAGTAATAGGTACCTACCTGTATAAAATACCGCCATCTATCGTATGTTTGATGCACGACGTTGTGGAAGAGGTGAGGTTATTCATTGCCCCAGGCGCCAATCTATGCTGTGCTATGGGTCTATTTAGCAACTCTTATAATAAATGTCATTACTGGCATTATTAGTTCCTGAAAGACTCGCATGTTCAAATATGTAGTATTTATGAATTTAACTTTAATTATTGAAGATTTTTTTAGTTAAGTAGGTACCAGACGCTAGCAGGTCAAGCTACTAGAATCTGTCAAATTTTCTCAATCAACCTTGAACCTAATGCTTTAGCGATAAAGTTGAAAATCTATTAAAGAAATTTGACAGATTGTAGTAGCTTGATATGCTGGCGTCTGTACCTACACAAAACATCTTAGTCGAGGTAAGAGGTAACGGTAACGTTATAGTTATTTCCTGAAAGACTCGCATGTTCAAATACTTAATATGAATTTAACTTTAATTAATGAAGCCTACACAATGAAATTCACATCATTACATCTTATTCGAGGTAAGTAGGTACAATGTAAAAATTAAACTGGGTGAAAGACAAACTAATAATGTGTAGGTAAATGGAAAAGTAGCAGAATAGAAAAAAAAATGGTGTGTAAAAAGAGATCAACTATTAGATACGAGGGCGACACTGAAAGTTTTTAGAACTGGCCACTTGTAAACGATATAGGTAATAAAAAATTAAATTCAAATGTTGAAAACGGATCTCTGCCAATATTATTGTGTATGTATTTTATTCATTTGTCATTTGTTTATGATTTGGCGGCAAATTGAAAATTGTCTGCGTCACGTCAGCATGAATTTAGGTAACGCGAGAAAATTTTCGTACAATGATTTTTTATGACTTTCGATGTCATTTAAGTCAACAAGAAAGTTATGATAGACTTCGATTGGCCTTTCACGATGAAGCCCCATTTCGTGCCACTGTTTACAACTGGTTTAATGAGTTTAAACGTGGTCGCACTAATCTCACCGATGATCTGCGTGAGGGATGGCCTTTTACGGCGATGACTGAAGATAACATCAGTGTTGTGCGGCGTATGATGGACACTGACAAAAGAGTGACTTATCAGCAGATTCGGACAAGCTTAGGGATCGGTATGAGTCAAGTGCACAAAATACTCCATGAACATTTAGCGATCAGGAAGCTTTGTGCCCGGTGGATACCTCATAATTTGACAGAGGCCCAAAAGCTCCGTCGTGTTGATTGGTGTCGTGAAATGGTTCAAAGATTTAACGGAGGTGACTCAAATGCTGTGTTCTATAATAATAATAATAATAAATCCCTGGACATTTCACACAGCACCATTTGTCCCAAGCTAAGCAACCTAATGCTTGTGTTATGGTAACAAGATGGCTGATAAACTACTTATATACAATTTTTTTTTTTTGTAAATACATACATATTATAGATAGAAAAACACCCAGACTCGGAACAAATACATGTAGGTCATACAAATATTTGTTCCGTGCGGGAATCGAACCCGCGACACGCAGCGCAGCAGTCAAATCGCTTAACCACTGCGCCAACCGTGCCGTCATACTTACGGGTGACGAAAGCTGGATTTATTGTTATGATCCTGAAACTAAGAGACAGTCTGCTACCTGGGTGTTTCCTACCGAGGAGTTGCCAATTAAAGTCAAGAGAGGTCGAAGCGTGGGAAAAAAGACGGTGGCCTCATTCTTCGGAAGATCAGGTCATTACGCAACCATTCTTTTAGAGGATCGAAAAACAGTTACTGCAGAGTGGTACACTAACAATGGTTTGCCACTTGTCTTAGAAAAAGTTCGGGAGAAACGACCTCGTATTAGGATCCTCCTTCACCACGACAACGCCTCGTCGTACACCGCCAAGCAAACAATCGACTACTTGGCGACGTAAGACGTGGAATCACTGGGTCACCCGCCCTATAGCCCCGACCTCGCACCTTGCGATTTTTATTTATTTCCGAAAATAAAAGAAAAACTTCGAGCAAAACGTTTTATGGACGCCGAGGAAGCAGTGGCTTCGTTTCAAAATGCCGTCGAAGAGACCCCTAAGGACGAGTGGGCAAAGTGCTTTTCTCAGTGGTTCCATCGGATGCAGCGACGTACTGATGTAAATGGAAACTATTTTGAAAAGATATAATAAAACTAATAACTTGTTAGTTTGTTCAGTTTTTGATTTTCTAAGAACTTTCAGTGTCACCCTCGTATCTGGCTTAAAGATGAAAGCAATCTGGTTAATAGGCTAAAAATTTATCAACTATCCCATAGAAAACTTCAATACATACTCCTACGCGACGTAAACGTATGAGACGGCTGAATTTTTATTCGCGATTACGATATTGGTCCCATGGAAAAAATTGTTCAGTCTGATGGTCTGTACGACGACCCTTAAATTTGGCGGGTTTTGAAAACTAACCCTATATAAGGGAATTACCCCCGTTATAACGCATCTAATTAACCCATGCATTGCCACGTCCTTGTACCCAGCGGGGTAATTGTGTATCACACTATCAGTAGCAAAGGGTTTCATTTTGATAGTTCAACAACACTCATTGCGTTATTCACGTTGTTGAGTAGACACATTTTTCGAACATATGGAGTAGGTACCTAATGGATTAGCAATATCCTTCAAAATGATTCAGATTGAGATTGATAGTGTGTTAAGCAATGAGGGTGCTGATCAACTCAAGGTTGGAATAGTAAGACCTATCCATAGGAATGGTTCGTACACAGATGTTAACCACTACAGGCCGATAACTATTTTTATCATGTATTAATAAGATAATTGAGAGGTATCTCTGATTTGAAATCAACCAACTTTTGATCTCAAATAATGTTATTAATGAGAAACAGTACCTTTCAAAAAAACAAAAATACCTCACAACTATTATCAAAGTTTAGTAATGAGGTCAACGTTACCTGAACAACCGTGAACACGTACTTGTTATCTTCATTGGCTTTAGAAAATATTTTTGATTATTTAGAATATAAGACACTATTTAATAAATTCCAGCAAAATGGTATACGGGGTTCATTCTTAGAATGGTTTAAAAACTACCACAGAAACCGCTTCATGTCGGTGAATGTCTCTGGTTCATTAAGTAGCATGATTCCAACCCATAAAGGCACAGCACAAGGTTCGATTCTTGGGCCGACCGAATACATACTTACTGAACGACATGTGTAATATTTTGAACGCTCCATGTACCAATTTGCTGTCGACACATGTTTGGTTGCTGCACGCAAAGACAGACGTGAGGCACAGAGAGTGATGCAGAGTAACTACGACCTCTTATTTAAGTGACCTCAAGACGTTGGTCTTGAAATTAATGCAAAAAAAGAACGAACTACTGCACATACACTCGCCTTTCCTAACGGCGTCTTGTGGGCCTTTTGTCGTTGCCCATGAGCATCTGTGTCTTCACCGATCGGTCACAGCGTGTAATTGCCAGAAATTAGAGTTGGTGACTCAACATACGAGTATGTATCCCAACATGGATTAATATGTAGTGGCACCAAGTTGCCGTGTCTGGCCATACCGCTGTTAAACCCGCGATGGTTTGTGTGGCATGTTTAAAGGTTTAACAAATCCTTGCAAACTGGTTTTGATTAATAAACAATAAAATTTTAAAAAAAAGATAAGAGGTAACGTAAGATTTTGTAATGGATGCGAGAAGCACAGAACTAGTCGTAGTGATGCTTAAGCCTTTGTCCAGCAGTCGACGTTTCGTCCTAGTCGCTAGGTAATTAATACTAACTTGTTTGTTTCTGTAATAACTACTTTGCCTAGGTAGGTTCCCACTCGTACCATAAGTTATCTAATATACCTAGTCTTGCCATAAACATTGTCACGAAGAAAAAATTTTTTTTATTGCAAATAATATTTATTACTTTTACAGTGTGTTAGTTTAATACATAAATATAAAACAATTTAAAATATAAAAAGCTTATTCGAAGTGGTCTCCATTACAGTCACAGCCATTACAGCTGCAATACAGTCCTTTAAACGTTGAGGCCAGTTATCAATAGAAGCACGCACTCTTTCCATGGGATAATTCTTCACAGCCAATCGTATGGATAGTTTTAGGGACTCCAAATTATCATGGCGTTTAGAGCAAACCGTACTCTCTAAAACTGACCATAAATCATAATCCAGCGGATTAAGATCGGGACTAGAAGACGGCCAGTCTTCAGCTCTGATGAAATCCGAAACGTTCACTTCCAACCAAGATTGCGTGGACCGAGTTTAATGACCCGGCGCCGAGTCTTGTTGGAAGGACCATACTTGGTTATTGAACATGGTGTTGTTAAGGGGCTTAACTACCTTCTCAAGAATAGTATCTTGACACATTTGTGCCGATGTTTTGATACCTTTTTCACAAAAATATGGCTCAGTCACTCCTTCATAGCAAACACCCCACCAAACCATCACTGAAGTCGGATAATGCCCACGTTGCACTCTGTCGACTAATTGGGAAGCTTCCTTAGAGATTTGAGCATAAATACAGTCATTTTGTTTGTTAAAATGTTGCTCAATTGTAAAGATTTTCTCATCCGTAAACAATTTTTTTTTTTGTGACATTTGCGTACCGCTTCAGTATTTGTTTCGATTTTACCACCCTATTCTTGTTTAAATTATCAGTTAAAAAATGACCAGTGCGTCTCTTATAGGCTGCAAGTCCTAAGTCATCTTTTAAAATACGCGACATGGTTCTGGGTGCTTTCTTCATCTTCCGAGATAAAATCTTTTGCTTTCGGACAAGATTTCTTCGAATTCTTTCCCTTACTGCTTTAACCACCTTTTTCGTACGAACACTACGTGGACGGCCAGATCTTTTTCTGTCACAAATAGAGGAAGTCTCATTAATAGCCCGGTACACAAACATTTGACTAATACCAAGCGTATGGAGAGATTTTAAAAATTGCAGTTGGCTCCACACCAACTTTGTGTAATGCAATCACAGTGATTCGGTTCTCTTTATCACCCCACTCCATTTTAATATCACAAAATATTGTATAATGTATTGGCGCCAAAATTAGAAAACTCAATGAACAATCGTATAAAAATGACAGATTCCAAATTCAAATGTAATATCTTTTTTATTTTTAATCGTAACAGTATTTATGGCCAGACTGTGTAAATACCTACTTCAAAAACTGAAACTCTTAAATATTTTGTAACCGAAAATGACTGCTCTTACTTTTGTAGCTCGGCATAGAACTACTGAAGCCTGAAGTCTATATTACTCACAAAGGGCTAGATACCAAATTGGTAGGCAGGATTTCAGGAATGATGATTAAAGTGCTAAAATCACGCATTTCAGTAACTGAAATTACTTAGTGATTTTATTGGAATAGTATCTAGTAATTAAAGAGAATGTATGGATCGTAGCAGGTAGCGTTCTGTTGTTTCTGTCTACCCCCGTAGTAAGAAGGCCTGAGTTTATGTATGTAGTACATTAGTACTACTTAATTATAAGTAACGTATCCATATTAGCGGATAAAGGTTGCTGCAGCCCGTAACTTTCACGCAGCATCTGTGATTAAATTTCCTATGAACAAGATGTAAAAAAAACCTTAAAACAGGTGGGTTATGGTGCAAACCCAAATATGAAGCGTTGTCCATGCAATGGACAATGGGAAATCAATATTAGTCCGAATCATAGAAATGTATATTTCTATGGTCCGAGTTTAATATCAAACTACCCTAAAATTAAAGTCATCAATATTCACTGAAATCATCTACCCAAAACAAAATGGCTAAAATCACAACTACGCACGAAGCATCCGTAGTAGGAAGGGACGACTCGCGCTTGACCCCCATTTCATCCCCTCTTCACTTTACGTGAGCGCGTAGAATTCGCAGTTTTTTAATCAAACTTTATCTTTCGAAACTGTAGTGGAGAAATACGTAGAAAACCCGTTTTGGTTATACTAAGTAATACATACATTAAAAAGAAGAAAACTCGCAGCTATTGAAAAGTTTTTAGAAAAAAAAACTGTATGGGCTACGATCAAACTTGCTTATGTGGATAAGTATTAGGTAAGTAATAAAAACGATGAAACTAATATGAAGCTCCTAGGACCATAAGTGGAGCTAGTGTTAGCGAGTAACATTGTAACCAAATGAAACAATTACAAACTCTAAAGCCAACGTCCGTTCAAATTAAATCAGCTTAAACCAAATAAAATTACACGCCAAATTGATTTAAAGCTCACTAGGCACACATATATCTAGATACAGTATGTATAGGTGGGCTCCAAATTGCGTATTTAAATAAGTACCTATCTATACAGGAACACGTATGAACGAGTTTATAGAGGTTGGCAGCGGAGTTAGTTCGCTCTCTGTATGGTGTACTATGCGTGAGGGGGGGTCCAGGGTGGACGGGCGGCGGGGGGCGCAGGGGGTGGCGGGTGGCGTTCAGGACGCCGCCTAAGGGGCCTCGTCCAGAGAAAGTAAAATATCCTGGTATGGGGGAGGCTAGTATTGTCAAGCCAATGTATAACTATAGCTTTAAACTATATATCGGGGGTCCATACTATAGCCTGTGGAGTACTTATTTACATACGTATATAAGTTTATCTATTATGCAGACATAGGAAATGGAACAGGTTGGGTAAGGGACGTTGCGAAATTTGCTTACATCAGATCTATTGGACGTACAGTCGTTCTAGTTTGTAATATTGATTTGAATTCTCATTGCACGATGGTCACGTTATAATTTATGGAGGCTCCTACATAGTTCTGTTATTGTTTGAACAGCGGCGTGTTTATTGTAAATAGGCAATGACGATAGAATTCTTAATTTTTCAAGTATATTGTTTTAATTTTTTTCATTTTTCATTCGATTCTTCACGTGACCAGAGGCCTAGTTTTTGGCCAAAGATTCAGCATTGCCATACAACGTGGCAATGTTGATTCTTCTCCATTTTATATAGTTGTACATATTATTATTATTATTTGAAGACTGTTAGCATTTTAAATTAAGTAAATAAAAAAAAATCATATAAGTATATAATACATTGTTTAAATATATAGTCTTTCTTTGTAATCACACGTCATCTTTATAGTAACTAGGTAAAACTTTATAGTAAAGCTAAAATTAAATTTCCGTAGTAGGTCAGCTCCGTAGGTACGTAGGCACCAAGTGAAAGCCCACTGCAGCAATTTCCTCGACCTCGTTGACCTAATAACAACCCGTAGTCGCAGATTTGAATTCAATTTCCTTTGGCAAGACGATTTTTTAAAACTTTTTTTTTTTGATAACTTGATTTTGCCTTAGAAATTTAATGACAATTTAAGTGCATTAAAATATCCTTCGTGAGTGACATTAGGGAGGTACATTAGTACTTGATACAGTCAGGAAAATTTATTTATGAGCAAATTGACTACCATCTGAAATTGTCCAGATATTCAAATCACAACTGTCATTCTTTGATAGTTGTATGAAATAGCTAGGTATATGTATTACGATAAAATGGCGTAAGATTGGTAAGGTGTCAAATCAAATTGCTGATCAATTTATTTCTCTGTTTTTACTACTTTTAGTGCACCCTGGGCAGTGGTCAGCTTCGCTTCAATTTTGCAGGTTGGCTATGACTTAAAAAGAGGATGAGCAGTACCGTTCTCCTGCTTGGTAATTACACAAAAAATCACCAATCCGTCCGGCAAGTGTGGTGATTTTAACAATCTCCTCTATTGCTGCTTATTGATGATTGGCAGTACTGTAGGCCGCACATCAGAGGTACCAGCATAAATTGGCTTCTTAATCTATTGAAACTCAATGCTACGCTAGGCCAGCTCAAGGTCACAGTGATGTAATGGATTAGTAACATCATTAAAATCATTCAGATTGTGATTGTAATTGTGTTACGTGATTAGGACGCAGATCACATTCACGTTTTTCATTTTAGAAAACTTTGTAGATACTGTAGGTGCACTACACTTCATCATCATCATCTTCCTGCCCTTATCCCGTGGTACTTGGGGTCGGCACAACACATTTAGGTGCACTACACTTGTTCTTGATTTATTCTGTTTGAATACGAATTGAGCTCGATGCCATAGAGAACTCATATCTGGCATTTACAAAAAATCTTTCAAAATCCCCATCATATATTGAATTTGAAATACTTAAATAATTTTAATACTACCAACCTGCAAGTAATTGCAGTCCGTTTACAGAGGCGCAATTCTCGTAATTTTAAGAATGTACACATTCTGATCTCAGTCTCAATCTGTCAAAACTACCTTTAATTTCCCTACATTTTTGACATTAGTTTGTCGTCGAGATGCGAATGCGAGTAGATTTTGAACGTTTTAAATTACGAGAATTGGCCTTCTGTTTTTTTACCTCTGATTTTGCATCACTGTCCAAATCATAGTGATTTCTATTCTCATTAGCATAAGGTTTCTATTGGGTTGCTGCCATTTACAAGTCTGTCAAAATCGTAGCGATCTATATTCTCGTTTCCTTAAGGTTGCTACTGTCAGAGGTAAAATACCTGTCAACAGACTGTATACTTATTGACTTATTGGCGTTACCATATATCACACTCGGTAAGAAAGAACGGCGATTTAAATAATTATCAAATACTTAATCACCACGTTTTAATTCATCGTTTCGGAGATTTCAGGTTTTCAGGCGATTATTAAAGCTCCAAGCTTATTTCACTTCAGAACTTTGTCATAAAATAGCAAAATCTCAGGACTGTCGACCTACCGCGATGGCGGGTGAAAGCGCTCGTAAAAGACAAACGGTAGGGGATCTACGGGAATTCCGTGTAGCATTTTATTCCCCAGACTTAAGGTTCATTTTTATTTAAGTCTCTGACCGCGTTCGTCGAAAGGGTTATGTGCAAAATGTCTGAAGATGACGCATGACGGTAGCTTTTGAATCTTTTGGCATGCAATAACCAATCATAATCACAAATAAGCGTCCGATTTGTGATTATGATTAGTTAGAGCCCCGTCTTGTCAATGACAGGTCAAGGAAAAACGGTATTGCGTTGAGAACTTTCGCAAAATTTTAACGTTCTACGAAGGCCACGACGGCGGCTACGCCTGCGTTTCGTCGCCTTTTCTAGGGGTCTACTACGAAGTGCAAAGTGCGAATGATCGGATCGGACCGACACGTAGACGAACCGAATATTATTGAAAAATGCGAAAAAAGTTCCGATCGGCTCAGTTGGGTCGGGACCATACTCAATATTCGAAAGGGTGTAGGAGTGTAGGATCGGGACCGACCGAACCAAATAGTAACTTCGTAGCAGGAAACGGCCGAACATTCAGCCGATACCACTTCGGAGTAGACCCCCAGGTTTAACCCGAGCCCTAGACAAACTACTATACCTACAATAAAAACTGGAACTTTATTGTAGTATTTTTATTTCACGAAGCAACGCTCGCTTTCTTGTGGTAACCATAATATGTGTAAACACGCTTTGAATGTGTCCGTGAAGAGGAGTAGCGTCAACACACCCTTTCGACTTCGCCATTGTCTTGGACGGTACCGAGAGTTTCTGCGCTTACACACACATTCACATTGTGTACAAACTTAGTAAACACAAGTAAATAATAATAATTTTTATTTCGGACCAAAGAATCCATAGAGTGTCAGTAACATAATATTAAAACAACTTATTATCTAGTGTTAGTACCAATCACCCTCTGCACAAACTGCTTTACAATTGGAGAGCCGAAACTCTCCGCTACAGTTCTCAGAATGCTGTTGCGACTGTCTCTCACTCTCCTCAGGAGTGACGCTGTTTTTTTGCGAATAATCGCGTGAAACCCGTCGGTACGAGCAAGCGCAAACATTTCCGACGCGCTGCAGTAGCGAGGAAGTCCCAACAACATCCTGAAACCATTAGCGCGCGTCGCTTTGTGAGATAAAATAGTGTAAGTAGAACTCAGAAGACTGAGCTATATACTGAGAATTTTATGTCACAACTGGGCAAAGACTTTCTTGCAGGAGATTGCTTAAAATACATTTTTAAAAACGCTAGCCTAATATTTTTTAGGTAAGTACCTACTACTCATCGATGGGGTTTAATGGTTTACGCGATAGGCACTTTGGTCATGGCCGTGATGACAGAAATTAAAAAGTTTATGACAAGTCCTACTGAAATGATGGTTGACGACATTTTACCGTGCATTTGTGATCAGCGGTTTAATTGCGTAGCACGCTATCCGTAGCAATGGGTTTCATTTTGACAGTTCTACAACATTCATTGCGTTATTTACGTTGTTGAGCAGAAACATTTTTCGACCATATGGAGCAATGGATTAGCAATATCCTTCAAAATGATTGAGATTGAGATTTATAGTGTGTTACGCAATTAGGGTGCAGTTCCACTAGCCGGCAATGACCATCTGTCGTGTCGTAGGAACACGTGGCCAACAAAAAAGCATGTTTAGTTCAGAAATTATTTACAATTTCTAACAAACATATTGGGTGTTTGACCCAAACAACGTTGAACGAGGTGATTGTATATCTGATTGTGAACCCAAAACAATAAAAAGGGGACCTTAACGAACACTCTTGACCTTGACCGATAGACTTGTCAAGTGCGGGCGCGGCGCTAAGTCGTGTCTATGGTCATAAACTATTCAATATTTGTGATAAATTGTCGGTACTTAGATACTTTTTTTTATTGGCTATGAACTCTGAAGCCTCGTGGCTAATTGATAACAGCTGCACGTCGATCGCAGGTTAAGTTACGCTTGCCGCGGTCGGTTTGTGGATGGGTGACCATCTATTACATATAGCAAGTAAAGCCGTTGATTCTGGCTGTCATTCGTAGATCTTTGGCAGTCGTTACGGTTAGTCAGAAGAAGCTCAAAGTCTGACAAACAGTTTTACCAAAGAGTGCCACCCAGTAACTGGGTTGTGGAGGTCAGATAGGCAGTCGCTCCATGTAAAATACTGGTACTCAGCTGCATCTGGTAAGGCTGATGATGCTGGCTCTGAAGTCTGAGCAATCAATTGGTGAAATATCGATCTTTTTCTGGTTTGGTAGTGCGTTATTATTAGGCTCTGTGGCTGTTATTTAATTTCTGCGCTGCGTTCACAACAGCCGATCGATTCTGTAAAAATCTCACCGTAAAAAGTTAAGTGAAGTGAGCTTAGAGTGAGCTGTCAATTGTGTCAATCCCTAGCATTAGTTGGAATGACAGCTCACTCCACGCTCACTTCACCTACAGAATCGCACTGCAGCCCGTCGATTCTGTAAAAATCTCACCGTGAAAACTCAAGTGAAATGAGCTTGATGTGAGCTGTCTGTAGTGTCAATACCTACCATTAGTTGGAATGACAGCTCACTCCACGCTCACTTCACCTAAGTTTTCACGGTGAGATGGTTACAGAATCGCACTGCTGTTTCGATTTCCGCACAAAGAAAATATTTATGTTGTTGTTTCCATAGAAAGATTTTCCGGTTTTGGGCGTTTTGCGTGTAAGATTCGTGTTTGGAAATCACCCAGGAATCAGGAGATTTTTTTAGTGAGAGGTGATATCTTTTTAAGTAAACACAGGTTTTGGTAACTTCAAATCCATTACAGTTTTAAGTTTTGGCGCAAAGGCGATATATGCATTTTGCTTCAAATTTGGTAATTTTGGTATTGTATTATGTTATAAATTTTAAGACGTAAAAACCGATGATATGTAAACTAACACAAGTTGTGACGAAATAAGAATCGGTCCTACTGTACGAGAGATTGATGAACTAATGCAGTGTTCATAATCTCAGATAATTTAATTCCATCGCCACTTAATCAGTTATCTACTTTAGTTAAATGTATTTTAAGTTGATTTTTGAGTGACCATTTGTAACAAAAAGGGCCTAATAAGTTTTTAGTTGCAATGGAATTTGAACTTTGTTAAGTATGACATTCAGTTTGTTGTTCCATAACTTGAAAATTATCTTAAAT
The DNA here is from genome assembly GCA_911387795.2 of Apamea monoglypha. Taxonomy (NCBI): domain Eukaryota; kingdom Metazoa; phylum Arthropoda; class Insecta; order Lepidoptera; family Noctuidae; genus Apamea; species Apamea monoglypha. The sequence continues at coordinate 26,357,496 of OU426914.1, read as the reverse complement.
TCCTGGCTCTAATATAGCTACTAATACTAGCTATAGAGTCGTCGACGTCCGCAGTGTTCCTTCATGGAAATTACGAATAATTTCTTGTTTTTTAGGAATTTCTAATTATGTAGTAGGTAGGAGTAGGTATGTGATTATGTAATGAACTAGAATACACAATCCAACAGCCCACAGCTTTGTGTAAGACTCATTACGAAGCCAAAGCCCCTCTCCATCCAATCATCGTACAAGGATCATAAACAAAGCCCTAAGTCTAATGAGAAGTGATGGAAAATTTAATTAAGTTCGATCGAGATGTTGATATGCGAGCAGGCACTCATCTGGAGCGGCCGAGGGGGCCGTCCGAGCAGCGCATGTAAATGCGAGCAACGCACCGGCGCCACGGGCACCACGGGCCGGAACCTACAGCCGCAGTAGCCGGCATCGGGAGGAATGGAAAATATATATCAAGCCGAGCGAAAAGTCCACTACACACCCCGAGGGTGGCGGGCCCGGACGTGCGTTCGATTCAAACGAGCCGTGGCCGCCCCCCTCTCTGACGAGCTTCATTTTATTGTGACGTGCGATAGCGTGTGCCGCGTCCACCACCGCATGCTGCACACGCTCTGCATGTGACGCTGTAGGCACATGTCGCTCGCACCGCACCGCACTACGCTACCCAATCTACCCACCTACCGGCCAGCACCATCTCCTTACGTACCCACTGCAGAGAAGTTTTTTAGATGTAATTTCAGATTTTTCTCTTTAGCCTCGAGAACGTCCCGAGGAAAAATAAATATGCTTAAACCCGACCCTAAAGGACCCGAAAGAGGAAAAAATATTAAAAATTAAGAAAATATTTGTTTTACAGTTATGTAAACATCTCTAATTACGACCTGTTCAAATTATTATTTTTTCTTTGCAGCGTGCGCGGGTCGGCGCTCTAATTAACATCTATTACAGGCTTACAGGTATTTCGGGAACAGAGGAGTATCATTTGGCGAGGGCGCTGAGTACACTCAATTAAACGAGGCCGCCCCCGCCTCGCCTCGCGGCCGAGTGGAGCACCCTGTATTCTGTAGCCGTGCTAACACTGCACTCCTCGTGCACATCTTTCACAACGTTTAGTGTCTTGCGGCTTCTGGAGCCATGGGTTACGATGAGCTATTAGGATGGGTTTGATGTTGACGGTCGCCTGGCGGATCCCGCGTTATCAGCGTCTAGACCAGTTGTCTGGACCTGTTGCATAGGTGGTTGCGTGGTGCGTGCAGGGCTACGGTGCCGCTGCGTGCCGCTAGGCGGCGCTGTCCGGCACACGCTGAGCCTCCCCGTGGTCACCCGCTCGGAACGCTCGCCCCCCGCCGCCCCCCGGCCACCCTCTTTAAAAGCCAGTGGCGAGCTTCAAGAGAAAGTGCCGCGTGTGTACACTCACATGCGTACAACCATCTTTGGCGAGAGCCGGCGGGCGCAGGCCGGCGGGGTGATCCTCGGATTATGTGGAGGCACCTCCCCCCGTATGCGTAAGTGCGTTCACACAAAGCCTTCCCACATACATTTGCATAGTGACATTGTTCGGTAATAATGTATGTGACCACTCGGCTCGCCGCCCCACGGCGACATCTTTCAATAGATCGCCTCGCCGCTTGTTCTGAGCCTCCCGAGCCTCCCCGCGCCCCGCACCATCTCCCGAGCCGCTTTCTAATTAAAATACATCTACTATAATATATTATTTGATTTTCTATACGTGTTCGTGTTCCAACCATGGAGGAAGATATTCGAAGTTGAAGATGATTAGGAATTTTAAAGATGTATACAACGCTAAATTTCCAGAAGAGTAATTTATAGATCCATTTCCAGAAAAGTGCGAAACTTCAGTCATTGACAGGCTAGCTACTCGCTAGTATTTACATAGATGTGTGCCGTCCGATCAATTGGATCAGAAGAAATTGAATGTGTAATTTTGATTTACATATGTGACTAGGTACACATGTGCGTATAAGAGTATTTCTTGAAGTTTCGTCGATATAGCGGCGGGTGGCGAGGGTGGCTCGGACGCTCACACGCCGCCCGCCGCGCGTCGGTGTGCGTATGTCTCGGACATGCACGCTACGCAGATTTCTCTAACGATTTTCCCGGAGTGTGAAATGTAAAATAAGGGGTTAGACGAGGCTGAGCTCGCCCTCGTCCCGCGCGCCCCCCACCTGCCCCTCCACTCGCCAAATTGATGACCAGCCACCCACAGGGCGATCTGTTCAAATTTAACACATATCGTATTTAAAAGTAAAACGGTTCGGAACCTTATCTTCCCTCATTAATATTCCCTTGCAAATTGTTAGCATACTTCGTGCCGATTTTACTTTTCATTCCCTACGAGTGCTTGTAAGACCCGCATGCTAATAATTTCCCTAGTCACATCTTTGGGGTAAATTAAATAATTGCTAATGTCACTTAACGGAAGACGTACGTTTCGTAGTACCTATGCGGTACGGTAGCGGTACACGGAGTAGGTAAATGTAACTTGTAACTCACCCCTTTTTCTATTAAAACATGCCATAGCCAATATTGACTGGAAAGCAGAACCTAAGAATATCTCCAAGATCTGGCCATCTTTGGATGAAATTATCTTCAACCTATAACATAATTACACTAACGTTCTACGCATCGAAGGACTATGCTGTTAGAAACTTGTTAAAACATTTCGAGTCCTACAAACGCTAGCGATTATCATTATAGAGTTTGAGTTTTCTACTCATTTCTTCTAATGTACAATTCCTTCATACATTTATTTTTCACAGTACTTAAAAACTGTGTTTTAAATAGTTCTCCGAATTATTTTTGCAAATTGGTCAAAGTTTCCACATTTATTATATTCATACCTATTGTAACTATAGTTTGTCAAAGTAAATGTAAAATAGCCAAAGACACCCTTACATTCACCATACGTTGAGCGGCTACGAGATGTTGCTTGCTACGAAGCTGACATTTATTTAAAGTTCTACTGCTACGAGGATACTGTAGTATTTACTCCAGTAAAAAGCGGCATCAATAGCTCCCATTTATTATTTGTGCTGAAAATACTCAGTTAAGTCGATCGTGTGATTTGTTTTCTCACTAAGTAGGAGACGAAACTTTTTTATTACAACTAGGTAATGTTATTTTATCATAATAACATTATCATTATTGTCATTATTATTATTTATTATTGTCATTTTTTATCATAATTTTTGTTATCATAATCATCATCATCTGCCTAGCCTTTTCCCAACTATGTTGGGGTCGGTTTCCAGTCTAACCGGATGCAGCTGAATTCCAGTATTTTACATGGAGCGACTGCCTATCTGACATCCACAACCCAATTACTGGGTAATACGATACCCCTTCATAAGACTGGTTGTCAGACTAATAAGACTAGTTTTTATCATAATGATAACAAAAAAAAAACATTTATCATAACAAATATCCTGCTCGTATATTTGTTAAGTTACTTACATTGCATTTTCAACGGATTCTTCCTTTAAATAAATTATTAAGAACCTTAGTAACGTTAGTAAGTCAAATCTCATCGGTTCGGGTCAAGTCTGAGAAAATATTTTTGATTCCCATCTACATCCTAAGTACTAAACCAATTCCTCCAGGAAGTAGCCCGATATTATCAAACATTTTCGCCCAAATTACGAATCCAAAACTATCTATAAGAAATAGCAGTGGTGGTGGGTTCTATAAACCGGTTTCAACTCAGCCACCCCCGCATCTAACTGTATTTTATCGTTTTTTACCACTCCCGCTGCATTCCTATGCACCCCTATCATCTTCTACAATACAGTGTGCGCCGCTTTCGGAAATCGAAGTTTTTTTATTAAATCCAGTATCACCCCCGTTGAAAATAAAGTTTGATTCAACTGAATCAAACAGTACACACATTTGAGAATCACAAATGTGTATTTGTGATGCTCAAATGTGTGTAAGTACTGCTTTTTACAATTATTTTTTTACGCAAAATGCCTTTGAATAAAATAATTATAAGTACTTACAGTCAACTTGAATAATTATCAGTTTGTTTCCAATTCTGTTTCCAATTGGCACAAAATAGCCTGTCAAATTATTATTATTAACTGGATTGTCTCTAATTTCTTAATAGAAGTCTATAAAGACAGTTCCGCAATATAACTAAGCATTTTGCTCCAGCAAAGCAATTTTTTACAATTATTTTATATCGCAAAAAGAAAAACTTAATGGTAAAATTAGCTTGAGAACGTCATTGGTATGCAGACCTACCACAACGCAAGGCGATTGACATTTAACACCACGTGCACAAAAATAAAACAAAACAATAGCAAGTTGCAGTAAAAACAAACAAACTAGTTTTTCGTATAAATTATCTAGTCGTTACCTAATACAACATACCTATAGCAAATCTTAAACAACCAAGTTTAGGAACTGATTCCTTGTTACAGGTGGCTACGGAACAAAGAGCACTAAATCACTACTGCGTATTACCCTCAAAATTGCAAGAGAAATCCAAACGGCCGGTGAGCGGTGCGGGCGCATCATTGTTTTCTCGGCGCCGCTGTGTGGGTGCGACTTAGATTTTTTCTGTAGCACAAACGCATTAGAACCTGAGTGTGCGTGGCATTTCTCAGAAACCTTTCGTGAGAATCATGCGCATTGTCCTCGTGTGCGTACAACGTGCATTTTACACCTGTTTCGGACGCGCCTGTGTGGGTCGTTTTTTCTCTCGTGGGGGTAAATGCGATGTTGCTAGATGCATGTTTAGAATGCACTGATGTAAATTTGACAACGTCGCACAATTTAGATACACCACCACTCTTCGAGCAGGGGTTGTTGAGGTTTTGGTTTCTGTTGGAGTTAAAATAAGTATTCGTTCCGTATTCGAATAAAAATGAAGCTGTATTCATATACTTTTTTAGGATATTCTGCTTAGTTTTTTATTGTACGTACCTACACAGAACGGGTTAATTCACCGTTTTATATTTTATTTTCCTGTTGGTCGTTGAATAAACTTTTTCTTGCACTGAACTTTTTTAAACTATGGTAATAGAAAAGTTTAGCACTTGGTTATAAACTCAAAACTTCATGAGTACCTAATTACTCTTAAGTTATAGATTATTCTAGTATTGTTCAGTTATTCTACAATAATTTTGTTGGCATTGCATTTTGCTAACCCTAGATGGCTCCAGGTGATTTGACTACAGTCCAGCCGTCGAGAGAATGCGCTCCTGACTCCAGCACCCTAATTGTGTAACACATTATCAATAAGAATCTGAATCATTTTGAAGAATATTGCTAATCAATTGCTTTATATGTTCGAACAATTTGTCTGCTCAACAACATAAATAACGCAATTAATGTTTTGGAACTGTCAAAATGAAAGCCATTGCCACTGATAGTGTGTTACGCGATTACCCCTCTGTCTGTGCGACAATTCTAGTAGCTAATAAAGATCATTTTCGCAAAACACGTTTTCTTTTGTATGAAACTGACAGGTGTCAAGAACGCATTCTCTCGTTACTGTACTTACTGTTTACGAGACATAAAAACCAAATTATCTCAAAACAAGGCTTAAATCAATCCGTAGGTACTAGAAATAATAAGAACTAAGTAATGATTGTCTCCAGCTTGCCACTTGCAATTTCAATTTTTACAATATTAGTCTTTCCCTGGTTACATTTGACGCACATGTTGTTTACATGTTACATTTAAAAGTACTTCCGGAGTTCAGGGAATCCCTGGGTCTTGCTACCAAGTCCCTGGCTGGCTTGAGCACGGTTTTAGTTATTATACCAAACAAGAAGAAGAATTAGAACAAGTTGAAAGTATGAATAGGTAAGGTAAAAAGGCCACGCACAGGGAGTGCGTGGCCTTTTTTGGTAACTCGGGATAACACAAAAAAGACAGCGAAACTACAACAACTTAAAGACTATTCAAATCCTAGTTTCTAATAGCTGTTACTTACACACTTAATGAATCTAAACTTTGTTCTAGTGTAAATAACAACTAACACAGAAATAATTAATTAAAATAACAATGTAATGTAGTCTAACCTAGTTGTTATATCTATGTACATATTTCATTTTAATTCTGAATAAGAGCAAAACCATATTGAAGATAGTGTAAATTAATTAATTATTAGTTAATTTCAGCATTACTGGTAGGTACTTAGTATTGAAAAAGACACAAGTGTTTGAATATTTCAGTTTTTTTTATTTTTAAACACAGGTTTTTGTTTACATACTTGGAAATTAAATAGCAAACACAATGTAGACATGCTGCACTGCCCTAAATAAATTGGGATAAAAGCAAGAGCATGATGATGATGAAGGATTCACTGACGAATTAAGTATACCTCCTGTCAAAATCCATATATCATGACGTTTAAACTGACTGACATTAGTTAAGGAGAAGTTGTTAATGAAATGTCAGTAACCAAGGTAAATGGTAGGTAGATACAATACGTATAATTGACTTTTGTTTGAGATAATTTGCAAAAGTGAACCATTGCAGTCTGATTGCACATATAACGTACCATAGCTACTTACAACGATTTTGAGCGATGTCCAATTGTATCTGACTTCTGACAGATTGCTAGATTATATAATTAAATTATTGGTTTGTTTGTTGCTAGTTGAATATGGATTATTAATTATTTTTATTCAAAGTTTTTAAAAGCAGGAAGTTTAAAAAGTATGAGCAAGTATTTTGTGGTCTTCTGAAGGGTTACTGCCCCGGATCTATTTCTGCCTATAAGCTTTTTCTATTCGCTGCTTCTCACCGTGAGACGTAGAGACTCAGTGCTAGTGTTAGTTAGCGTTTCACAAAGGACAACCTAGTTTAAAAAAAAATATCATGATTCAGACAGATCCCCGAACAATCATCCTAATATACTTAGATACCGCTAGATCAAAAATAGCCTAGAAGCCAAACAAAAACATCGGTCAGAGTTTAACTCGTAATGAATGCCAACAAAAAGTGGGTCGGTTCGTGTTGCAGACTGCAGCATAACGGGCCATCGAGCTAGGAAACTTTTTCACTCCTTATGCGGGTCAGTTCTCAATGCTCTGACAACTCAGACATAAAAATGAAGTTTAGTAATCGCTAAATAATAACATGTCTGGCGTTGGCTAACTAAAAACGGGAGCGTTCGTAGAATCAGCTCGAATGTGACCTCAGCTAAAGTCAAATCGGTCACATGACTAAGAGTACTAATTAATTTTTATATATGCACGTACCATGTAGCGATATGTTGCATTACTTTTTGTGCGATCGCATGGCCTTCGCTGTCGGTAACTGTTCATCAGACGGTCGTCTTTGTGCAGCGAGATATTAGCCAAATGATACTTATAATGTTTTAGTATAATGCCGTCTTGTGACCGCGGATACGTAGACGAATAAGATTTGCTGCCTGTCAATCAAGTATAATTATAATTAGCGTTCCAACTTCTCAAAGATCGTTATGTTGTATAAATATAGTTTCAAAGTCATTGATATTATTATTTGCTATTAGTCTAAATTAGTGGGCACGTGTAACTTAGTCCTTGTAGGTCTGCCTTTATATCTCATTATCTTTGATGTATCCACCATTTTGTAAGTGGCAGTTTGAGTCAGTTTCAGTTCAGCAAACGACTGCAAAATGACCAGGTCCACATTTTGTCTCTTTCTTCTCGGTTCGGTTCTTCGGTCAAGTCATCATCATCATATTGTGTAGCCATATATATTTACCTTCTTTCCTTATTCCATGCTTAATTTAACTGTTATTTAGTTTCTCCCATAACAAGTAATGGTTTTCCTCGTATTATGAAAACGAAGACCAAGATTAATATTTCGTTCGACATAACATTACCAATAGTCAGGGAAATTAGTAGCACTTAAGCAAATTAATTCCCGACTTCGATTTGCCGTGCTATAGCCATTTTATACAACTGTTAAAAGGATAGCTGTGATTTCTTCTTCTTCAATCGGTTCCTCATTACTGATCATCGTAGTCTCACTCAACTCCAGTTCAAAGTTGCCATCCCCACCTGCTGCTTTGCTTGAGGACTTTCTTTTACTTAGTCAGACTCTTTCCTCCGGTATTGCCAATAATGAACAGCTTTTCAAGTCTGCTATCTCCCCTTCGCATTATGTGGCCGAAATAGGTCAAAATGCGCCGTAGTCGTGATTTCAATATACGGAAAATTTACATAAGTGGGTACTCAATTTGCTCAGCAATTAATTTCCCTGACTTTACTTAAACTCAACCACTGATTTTGCTCGCATTATTTTATTTCTAATTAAAAGTTAATTTATGTAAAAAAGAAGAAGTAGGGCTCGATATATTGGTCTATTCTTGGTAAAGAACATAAAACTATTATGTATATTGTATGTATTAAGAATTCTTGCGAACGGCAAAGTCAGCTGAGGTGGCTCGTGGCCCGGGGCTACGTTTAGCCGGCAAAGGACAAACGTGCGGGGTACATATAACTAGGAATTATTAACATCACGACTTAGGTACATTTTAGCAATAGAAACAACCGATTCTGTAAAAATCTCACAGTTAAAACTTAGGTGAAGTGAGCTGTTAATAGTATCAATCCCTAGCATGAAGTGTTCGCCAGTTCACTTCAAGCTCACTTCAAGTTCACCTTATCTAAGTTTTCAAGTTGGGATTTTTACCGAGTCGACTGGCCGGCACAGATGCTTATAGTATCGATAATCCTGTTAAAACTAAGGAAACCGTATCTTAAAACTTCTAAAATTACTATTACGATTTTCTAAACGACAGTATTTTGTTGTCATTAGTTATTTCATAGCCTAGCTTGTCTATTTAGAAGTACCTTATAGAATAGGCACAGAAGTACATCATTGTCGCGGTGAACTGACAATGGTGATGGTAACACAAAAACCAACCAATCAAAAACCAGGTTCGTATTTAGACGGAATTTTACAACAAATATTTAATTTCGAGAATTATTTCGTCATATTGTTACTGAAAACTCCCTTAACGTAGCTGAGCTGATGATGAATTCATGACCTTTACTATTTCTAATTACTCCGTTTGCTATTACGAAAACAACCCTAACATTGAATCTAACAGTTGTTGAAATTAAATTAAATAATGCCATTCTTTTTCTAGATTATTTTTAGTCATAAAGCAACTGAAAGAAAAATTATTTCAGAACTGTAGGTACGAACTTAGCCCCAATTCTGATTAATCCGAGTACAAAAGAAACGACGAATTGACGATATGACGAATTCGTGAAAAGTCGCTCATATAATTTTTTTACAACATAATTGGTAAAAACCATAAAATCAACGTGAAAGTAATGGAAATAAGATAATATCTTCAAGGATTTGTTACAAGCGTACCATTAGAGCTAGAAACTTTTGACAGGTAACGATACACCTACCTTTGTTTCACGACTCAGGATTTACCCAGAAATATTTATTACTTTGTTCCTTAAGATAAGACTTTTTTACAATACCATCGCGATATAATTCTCCGGTAATAATACGTAGGTATACCTTTTGTTATTCCAGGTGTTATGTGAAAGTTACTTAAGCAATAGCTTAAGCTTTTTGTTCTTTTGTTTCAAGTTATTATTGTTCTTTGAAAAAGTCTCTGATTCTAGAAATGTTTCAATTCAAGTTGAGCTTAACTACATTTTCAAAGAAATTTGATTAACCAAACGTAAATTTTGAACAAAAAATAACTTACATGTTTTGTTCAAAATTTACGTTTCAGAATTATGATCTTTGTTTATCTCAACATCATATTTATTTTTTATTTATTTATTAAATACTTGAAGTCAACCTTTGGGTGATGCAGTGACAAACACTGGTAGGTGCAATTATGAAAATTGAGTAATAAATATTTTGAATATAAAGATACGTATCGTATTACAGGCACTGATTATTATAATTCACATTCTTAAATAGAGAAAGGTGTCTGAGATAGGAGGGTCCTTTATTACAGATCACCCGGCTCTCTTAGATACGAGATTTTACTTCACACAACGATTGGAGTTAAGAATAAAAGTGAAGACTATCAAACAAGAACTTTTCAATGAAGATCCGGGCTAGTAAATTAATTATGAAAGCGACCGTGAAGTAGCTTAGATGACTCAGTACAATACCGCTAATAAGATTGATAGTGATAACATCCGAATAAGTCCGCGGCTAGACGCTCGGCGGAGGTTGGGCAACGTTGCATTGTCAGCGGGGCGCGAGGCATAGCCGGCCGAAGCACGCTCTAGAAAGATGAATTTACTGGCTTCGCTTGTGTGTAGCAAACTGCAACATTGGCGCCGATTCCCTTGTTCACAAACTAAACTAAATTTAAGTTCAGTGCATCTAATTCTTTCTATTTCATTAAGAAAAGGACAGAAGATAAATATTAGTTAGTCCTGTCAAATTAAGATGCTCCATAGACAGTTTAGAAGTGATTAAAAACATGGCTACTAAAAATATGTCAATTTACGTCAGACGCGGACTAATTTGACAGGACTAAACTAATTTTTATTTTATTTATTTATTTATCCTCACACTAGAACGCCATACAGCAATTACACCAATGGAGCAAAAATCACTTGATGTGCTGCTTTCCATTCATCCTGTGCGCGGTGGACATCGAACGAGTGGCGATGGATCACACACACTCACGCAGCGTGCAAGTGCAGCATTTCTCCATAGCACTAATATTTCTCTTCTGTCCTTTTCTTAATGAAATAGAAAGAAAAAGATGCACTGAACTTACATTTTGTTTAGTTTGTGAACAAGGAAATCGGCGCCATTGTAAGTTACTGAATGCAAGGTACATTGGCAGGTAAGTTTCGGCAATTTAAATTGCTTGGGTCGCTCGCTCGGTTGCTCGTTGTTTTATTTTAGAAAAGATTGTCATTTGTCGTTGTCAATAAATAGGTTGGAAATAAACATTCGAGACTTAAAAATAATGATATAAAAAGACAATGACCAAAAGCCGTACCAAAAAGTCTCATGCATCAAGATCAAAATATTAATATAGTAATTATTTTCATAATTTTTTACGACATTACGCGTCGGGGATTGATTTTTGAACAGGGAATTTAGTTTAGAGTAAAAAAGTGTTGATGTTTTTTTTTATTCCCTTTACATGACGTTCCGTTTCCAAACGATATGATTAATATAACCATGAATTTTGAAAGCGTCATGATCGCGTCTTTCAAAAAACATTAAAAAAAATTAAACTTTGCGGATTATACGTTAATTAAAAATAACTAGAATAAAATAGAACGAAATTTTTATTTAAATGATTATCATTTTTTAGGAGCAATAATGGCCGTTCGTGTATGACTTGTCAAACAAAATAATGTACCTAGTTTATAGGTTATTTCGATTTTTTGAAAATCTCCGAAACCCGGGTTTTGTTAACAAAAATAATTTTTGTAGGAGTTAATAAAAAACAGTAGTCTATAAAAAACAAAGTTTGACTTTGATGCAGCATGGTACGGGATTCCATACATACATGCGCATATATTTTGGAATTGGACTTCTTTATCAGATACGATAAATTATACGATACTACTGAGATTATTATCATATTTTCATAATCAATGCATTGATAACTTCCGATCTTATTATCTATAAACAAAAAGACTAAAGCAATAAACTCGTTTTATTTTTTAAGTAGGTAATTATATATTTTTTTTGTTAATTTTATTCACATTCCGCTTTAGCAGCTCAAAATCTTGTCAAAGGATCGCATGCGTCAATAACTTTCGATTTTATTATCTTTAAGCAAAAATACAAAGAAACAGTTTTTTATTTGTTAAATAAATATATGTATGTGTAAAAATAAATGTTATACATAAAAAAAACTGGTACAGACTATGTTTTTTCGTTTTGACGGTGTACAAATATCAAATAGGTAGGTAGGCAGACGAAATTACAAATTTTGGTTATAAATTAAATGACAAGCTAAAAGCTAAATTAAATACAATAGCAATATATTCAGATTTGTGTGTTAGTGTATCAATATCTTTCATTATCCGCTTCCACATCTCACAACCCTGTAAAAGAACCGCCTAATTAAGATGATCGCTGACAATGCGACCTCGGGCCGCGCAAAGTTGTCGAAGCTCAACTTTGCTTGTCAGTCTGTGTGTTTATTGCCTCCGTCCCTCATAAAATGTTATGAATGATACAGTTCGCGAGGCAGGGATTAACCGTTTAGTAGCTACGTTTCGTAACCATTATACGTTTAGTTCGGCCTTTTCCAGACCTTTTTGTGTTGAATATTTTCAGCTATATTTACATGACGGGTGTCCCGAGCACTTTTTAACAGCAAAACAAAGGTTCACATGAATGTTGTTGTGCATTGTTTTTAGTACCGCTCTGCTCTGTCTGAGACTTTTACTTGTGTGGAGTTTTGTGCTGTTTGTTTTTATTAACTTTTGATTGTCATACAGGAAAAAGTTAATCGAATAGTTTAGTCAAGTTGAATAAATTCAGCATATCGTTCTAGCGTAGAATGTTTACGACGGTTATAAAAAATATATTAGTTATTCCATACATTTTGACCGCATAGTGTTGCACTTTTCTAAGAAACAGCAGATTTAGAAATTTCTACGCTAGGGGAATTCTAGTAGTATTACAGTTTGCGCACTGGTTAATTGTTTTGCCTGTATATACTTAGGTATTTTAGTTTTTTCCTTTCCTAAGACCTCGACTGCAAATTTTGGCAATTTCCTAGTGTTGTGGTCATCATGATTGTAATGTTCATTCTTTCCTCCTTGTTCGCCTCGGTCGCTATTAAGTTATGACGCAAAGGTATTACCCAGTTTGTAAATAAGTTTACGTAGGTACTTTCCGAAACATTGTTCCGTCCCGAAGTTTCTTGTAATGTTTTGAATGTTTAAGCTTATTTTATGTATCCGCAATTAAGTCACGTGGTTTATCTTATGAATTATGGAATGTAAAAAAGGTAGTGTTAAAATATTTTATAAAGTACTTAGTTTTATTATTAAGTTTCTTAGCAAATACTATAAAAACTTAGTCAACATTCAAAATCTTATAGAATCTAAACGTAAAAGCCTGCTACGCACAGAGGTGTTCGGGAACAAGGAAGCCTCTTTATGTCAGTGAAGGAAGCTATCGGCACAGTCCGAGAAAATCGATGTCGGCTCCCCTCATAGTTTGCATGGCCACGGTCCGGTCGCGGCCACCACGCTACGAAACTCCTTACTTTCACTACCAACCTACATCTGTGAATTTTTTATTAAAATATTAATATTATATGGCTGGACGTAAGGGGTAGTGCTTTCGACGTGTTTAGAAAAAAATTAAGGAAACGCGCCGACCTCCCCCCCCGCCCCGTCTCCTCCGCCCGCACCCCTCGCTCGTCCACGATGCAAAATTTTCAGTGCCCTGCGCACGGCTCGGCCATTCTGATAATACTAGCTTCTGCTAAGGATTTGCTTGTTTCATTTCGTTATTTTGTTTTCACATGTATGTAGATGATAATGTGGAGGCGAGATTTTATAAGTTTATTATTACAGTCTTCTTAACAGGAAATCTAAAAAATTCTTAGGATTCTCGTTTTAACATTATAGTGGCATAATAGGAACTATGATTCACACAGAAATACCGCTACTGATATTGGCACGTATTCATTTAATTATGAATCCTTTTGTCTACCCACTTAAACCCACTAATGTCGCTTTAAAACATGACCTCGAACAATTCAGTTTTTATTCTCTTTATCATAATCACAAAGATCTTTTTCGGTTATTGACTTCGAATAAGGAAATGACATTTGCTTGTCATCTATTACGGATTAATAATAATGAACACATACACACTCAGCTATTTGTTTTGTTTTCTGATCAAGTAGTCGATAAAAAGGTTGAAATTATTTCGATACCAAGGTGACCCTCGTCGTTCGAAATACTTGCATCAATTGTAAACATACTTTACTAAGTTTTAAATTATTGTTTAGAAATTTGAGGTTATTTTTACGTACAACATAATAAAGGGAGATTTAAAATTTAGAGAATTTCGTCGCAGGGCTCTGTCCGCCCGCATTGTAAGGGTGGGTGCTATCGCTATCCTACTCGGACGCAGCTTCACCGGACATTTCGACCGGGCATTTCAATTTTGAGAAAGAGTAGGACCAGCCCCGTCCCCCGCGCGCCTCAGCCACCCCCGCTCGGCGCTCTCGCTCGCACTAAGGACACACAAAAGGACGAAGGAGCGATAACTTCATCACCGTGCGGCGGTCTCTCTCGCACACACGCTACGGTGGGGGACGACGTTGCGAATTGTTATTGAAGTCATGCCCCCGAAGGCAACTTCGGGAAGGCTGTCAGTTGCTAGTAAACGTTCGCAGCGTCCGTACCCGGTTGACCCGAGACGCCTTCGCGACGACGCACCTAGCACACTACAAACTATAACGTATCGCGCTACCGGGTTTACAAACAAGTGCCAAGTTGTTATTCCAGTACTTCCTCTGTGATTTTATTTTGTTATAGACATTGTTAATTATTATTAGACATTTCCGAGTGACAATAAGTTATCGCTTCGCTACTATGAAACTTTTGGTCGAGTGACGCGAAGTGTTGGCGATCACCGGTGCCGCGAGTGTTGTTGATGTACCGGGAGTCGAGCGGAGTGCGCCGCTCGCAGTGTTTACAAGCGCGCACGTGGTCGCGCCGCACGCCCGCGCTGCGAAATGCCGCCAAAAACTTTCTTTGGAAACATTGCCGCTGTTTGAACGGAGTCGTGAGTGTATCCGCGCCGACCGCGACCATGACTTTAACCTGTAGCGCCTGATCAAGTAGGACTACATGTACGTCGATACGAGAAGTGCCCCTTTTTTATTATTTTTTTTTCGTTGGAGGAGACGGTGCTCTCCTTTGGATTGATGATTTAAATGGCTAACAGCAACGCCGTTTCGTCGACTTTACCATCGAGAGACTATCATTGTAAGATTTGCGATCTCTATTTGGACACTGTCGAATCATTAGAAGTGCATTTGCAATATCATAAAGAAAATTTATACGTGAAGTGGGGTACGCAAAACTCACAGAATGATACCGATAACAATAACGGTGCGAAATTGAAGATCGAGACCACGGTGTCGGCGCCGGCCGACTCGAGCGACAACATGATCACCAAGCCCAGCCCCGAGTTCCCGCAGCGCGCCACGCCAGAGACGTCGGCGCAGTTCCCGCACCCCGCGACACCGCAGAGCTACCACAGCGCGCCTTCGCCCTACCAGAACCCCGACCAGACCAACTTCTCACCTGGAGCACAGTTCGGTAATAACTACTCTCATTCTGGCTTCTCACAAAATCAGCATTCTGAACAAATGAATTGGGAACAGTCCCAATATAACCAAGAGTACCACAAATCGAACCGGTTCCACCCGTACAATATGCAGGAGCGAGTGTCGCAGGTATCGTCGTCGAGTCCACTGTATGGTCAGCCACTCAATCAACCGACGCCCTCGCCCTCGCCTAACCAGTGCGACAAATGTGGGTTCGTATGCGACTCTGCCGTCCAACTCAACGAGCACTGCAACTCTGCTCACGCGGGGGCCAGCACTGCTCCTACGTCAGCGTCAATGCCCTTTCAACAGTATCAGGGAAAGCCATACAACAACTCGGGCTATCAAAATGAAAACCCAAAGGTAAAGGAAGAACACGAAGAATCGTCAGATATATTAGACCTAGACTCTCAAAAAGTTGTTTACCAAGGAAATGAGGGCGACCAGCCGACTGCGACTTTTGAAGACACCACAAATCAAGGCCGAGAAGTGAACACGCGGACAGTGCCCATGATGCCTTGGGAGGCTCAAAAATTATACAGCAATCCACAGCTTAACGGAGATGTATCTCTTTTCAAAGAACAAAAGATGTTTGCTGAACAAAAGGGGTATCAATCGGAAGCAAAAATGTTCCATCCTGAACAAAAGTTTGCCTACACACAAGACAAGTTTCTCGGCGTACATCATGATCAAAAACCTTTCATGCATGTTGAACAAAAAATATATCCAGGCGTACAAATGCCTCCTCTTACTGATTACTCGGGCCCGGTAGCATCTTCAAATCCAGATATGAAACCACCGTACCGGCCATATGATTCTCCAGCGGCGCCACAAATAACAAGCACACAACCTGCGAATCCTACATCTTCAACCCTTCCAAGTATCGGAGGTAAAGGCGCTAATTGGAAATCAAATGAAGCGCGGCGACCGAAGACGTATAACTGCACCGCTTGCAATAAATGGTTTACTAGTTCCGGTCACCTAAAAAGGCATTACAATACGACGTTGCACAAGAACGCGGTGAGATCGTCGGGTCAGCCCGACCCGGCTACGATGCCCATCTCCAACCACCATCACCCGAGCCGCGAGATGTCTCGCGCTCAGCAGCAGGCCGCCGACTCCAACACGCAGAGCCCCGTGCCGTCCGAGGACGCGCGCGGCGTGGACGACTCCGCGCTGCAGTCACCCTACGCGTCGCAGAGCTTCGAACGATCGCACCGCGTAGCCACCATGCAGTCCAAGTCACCGTACTCGCATCTTCAACAGGGTAACTTAGATAATAATTTCAGTAATAATCCTTTAGCTAATCACCCTTTACAGCACCAGGTCGGGTCGCATCCGCTCAATATAGGTAGTCAACCGCCGGGCATAGGGAATCCGAACGATAGTAATCATCAGTCATCTAAAGGTGTAACAATTTCAACGGCAGGGAATCCCCCAAACGGGGAAGCAGGTCCCTCTGTTTCTCAAAATCACCATATGAGGGGCCTGCTATCAGTGTCAACCAGCAATATTTCAACTCCAATTCTAACGCAGAGTACGCCGGCGCTTACAGCGCACACCCTGCCTCCGTTCAGTCATTTGGGTGTCAACCCGTACAGCCCGAGGTCTACGGATCCTTTGGGGCCTTCGGTTCCGGACCCCACGCACACCCCTTTATATTTGGGTCAGAATTTTCAGCAGACTATAGCACCGAGTTACCCAAACGGGATGGCCCCCCACGTTATGGATATGGCTATCAACAATCTGCCTATAGCCAATCAGGCTACTTTTGGTGAATCAACACCTGAAGTAGTCGAAGTTATGGAACAAGAAACGTCAAGCGAGCTAGCCGGCGGCCGCCTGCCCAGCTTCTCGCAGCTCCAGACGCAGAGCTTTAACGTTTATGTTTCTAACTATATTACACAGCCTAACGTGGGGGGTCCAGTTGTGTCTGACGAGTCGACCGCCAGTTATATTTTAGTGGCTGACCCGGGCCACTCAACGTTACAGTACGGCAGTCCCGACATACAAAATCTAGAGTACGATTATAACTTTTCACCGAGAAAAGTCAAGGACGTGGACGTGATCGATTACGACCCGGAACATGCGAAAGTTTATCCTTACGGTTACGCCGTCGAAGGAAAAACTATAAAACGTGAAGGGGACATATTACAAACAGATTCGGGCGAACTTCAGATCTTAAAGATAGAGGATATCATGGACTATGCGAATAAGGAAAATTATGGGACTCAAATGAAGTCCCCGGCTGGTCCGGAGAGCGCGAAGGCTGAGAACGAGAGCCGCGGCTCATCCGCGGTGTCATCCACCGTGCCGAGCACGCCGCTCACTGAGCGGAACCAGATGAAGAAGTCAGCCGCCGCCACCGTGCACAAGTGCTACGAGTGTGACAAGCTGTTTAACAAAGGCTGCTATCTTACGCAGCACAACAAGACGTTCCACTCGGGCGCTAAACCATTTAAGTGTTTACGGTGCGGAAAACGTTTCTCAGACGACGCTTCTTACGAATGGCACTGCATCAAGCATTCCGACAATAAGCCGTTCAAATGTGTCGAGTGCCCGAAGTCGTTCAACCACAAGTCCGACCTGCGCCGGCACATGTGCTTGCATTCTGACTGTAAGCCGTTCAGTTGCGACCACTGCGGCAAAGGTTTCATTAGAAAAGACCATATGGTTAAACACTTCGGCACTCACAAGAAGAAGATCCGCTCGTCGTCGTCGCCGACGTCGTCGACCTCCGTGTCTTCCACGTCGAACTCGCGCGCGCTGCCCGTCGTCTATAACTGAGCGCTCCGGTCCGAACGTGTCGCACACACATATCATTTCATATTTGCAGATATCTCGTACTGACATTTAATTTACTTAGACCCTGTAGTGAATCAGAACCTGGTGTTCCGCCGCGATACATATTTATTTAGAGCGCGTTATATCGCTGTAGGGTGGCCGCGGCGCGACTCCGGCGCACGCGTTCATTCGCAGCTCGTTTTTTGTTGTTCATTCAAGCTCACCTTGCGTCCGACCGGCACAAGGTGACTTTACATGCCTGGGTGTCTGGGCGCTAAACATATAATTACATGACGTTAGAGTAATTCTACGATATCATCTAGATCGAACCATATCATTTTTACATATTGAATACGAAAAGAAACGTAGAAATAATTAGATAAAGTAAAAAACGTCGTTTTATTTGGGAAATATCAGACGCGACGTTACATCACATATCTTATTTTATTGTAAAATATTATAAATTATAAGAAGTTTTTTTTAACTTTAATTAAAATTCTATGTTTTCTTATGATTGTTGAAGTTTACAAAAGGTAGGTATGTGTATTTTGAAAGTATTTAGAATATTTTTTGTAAATATTGGGACACGATTGTCAGACATTTATTTTAAGTAGGAACTGGAAAAATACAAATCGTACGCCGGAGATAAGTGTTATGCTTTAATTATACGATGGGTACAAATTGAAATTTCAAACGGTTTAGATGAATTGCCAAAATATAGGTTTAATGGCAAACTTTGTAATGATGATAGGTCGGTAGTGCAAGCGGCGCGGGCGCCGGCGACGCTCCGCTCGTGTCGCGTCGCCTGCGCCCGAGCGGGCGGGACGCGCGACGCGGCCCGCGCGCCCCTGCTACGTAGCTATTTAGCTTTTTTGTTCTAGGTGTAAAATCTTCTATTGATTATATTATTACGTATTGATATTTTCCCGGTGCTTCCTATTATTATTTTGTCTGTTAACATTTGTTTTAATATTGTAAGCTAGTTGACTTCTTTGTTTAAAATTCTGAGTATTTCCTAAAATGATACTAATTTATGTCCAATTTAGTTACCATACGTTATTTGAACGAATTTAGTTATACATTCCTGTTTCGTTAGTGGTAGGAAAGTAGTCTTCCTAAACGTTGCCAAATTGATTCCGCCAACTATATGTTGCGAAACGATTTAATTTTTAATAATTTTTAGACTAATGATAATGAAATTCTCTAGCAATAATTTAACGTAATATTGTAAATGTTTTTTGTATAGTATTAAAATTAAATGGTCACGATTTATTGATTTATGTACCGAACAAGTTATAAGGGAATCATGAATAATTATTTGTATATAAAATTGTGAAAAACGGTAAAATCACATTATGAAGGACATATCAAGGCCACAATGCGCGCGCGCTGGCGTGTCAATATACTCGCCGTGAGCGTCAATGTCGATGCAAGTTTGTTTAGTGTTGAACCCGGTGATCACATGCATGTGTCAGCAGCCGCAGTGCACTCGAGGTCGTGGTGACACATCAGGCAGTATATTGACGCGCCACGCTGCGGGCTCCATATCATAGGTCGATACACGAACCTAATTCCAATTATCCGTTTGTCAAGGCAAAATGTGCAATATAAACATTATATCGATTTAATTTTTGATAATGTTTGTATTTGAATGTTGATTATATTGCAGAAATATTTTTATACACATAGAATTACCTACACTAACAACGTTGATCTACCTCATCAGCGCATAATTATACACTATTTAATAATTACAATCCGAGAACTTGTTGTACAGTAAAACGATATTGTTTAGCGCATTCCAGTGTGACCAACAACTGTGACGGCTCGGACCGATATGGCCTACCTCTTAAGAATTAATTAACTTTTAATGAAATGTAAGACTATAGTGCGATTGTCAGTTCAACTATCAACTGACGCCTGCGATCGTTTATATACTTGCCAATATACAAACATGAAACGACTTCAGGCTTAACGTATCGCACAATATCAATATATACAATTTCTGATAAATTATATGAACTGTTTGTGAAAAGTAATACATAATTATATTGTTGAGAATAATGTATAACAGTTTTTTTCCTATAGCAATAATAATGTGTGAAACAATATACGAAACTTAACTACCTCAAGTAACGAGTAATAGGGTTAGTGTTGCGAGGGCTGTGGCGCGGTTGTCGGACCGGCAACTATATACCTCATCTTGCCTTCCATGTTACGTTTAGAGAGTAATACGTTATACAGCACCTCCGGCGCGACACCCGCGCCGCAGACCCTCACCAATATATATATATATATTAGAAGGCAGGTATGTCTCCCCTCATACTGTTTAAAGCACACAATAGTAGTATCAATTAGATATTAACTTATGTAAATATATAATAACGATAAATTTGTTATTTATCATATTCTATTATCGTACTCATCGATAGACTTATTTTTAAATAAGTTTAACGTAGAGATTTCAAGTTTATAACATTAGTATTAAGGACGATAAGATATAAGATTTTTGTGATGATATTTTGTGTATAATGTATTAATTTAATAATCAGTTACCAGAGGATTTCTGTTACATTGAGTTGAGTAAAATGGAAAGAGATAAATACGATAAGATGTTGTTTTCTTTATATCTTGTTCCCTCGTCCAGTCGAGTCTGTATGCCTGTGGTGACAGATATTGCATGCATTTCATTTTTATTATCGAAACTTGTTAGCGTAGCGACAAAATTTAACATCTTTAGATGACATTCGGGTGGAAGCGACCACTTGCTACTGAAGCAGTGTTAGTAATCTGCTCCTATCATAATCTGAAGTTTTCTTCAAGAGCTTCCACTCGAGTGTTGTCTAAGTGTAGAGATAAGTCATGATTATAGATATATCTAGTTTAAGGCGACAGATCTGGCACACCGCTACGGCGAAAGCTCTGTGCTGTGCGGCGGCTCGCTCATGATTGACGATACATTACCGAACTTAACATCGTCAAATATCTTGCAACGTTAGATCTCACTTTACCTCTATCTAGATAATTGTATGTGTTCGATTCTCAAACGTGAGCGAGCCACACGAACTATTTCAATGCGAAATTTTTGTATGTAAACAGCAAAGCGATTTATAATTTTATGTATTTCCCAGAATATTGGACGGGAACATAGGTAATCTCTACATTGTTGTACTGGTAAGGTTTACAATGTCTCCGAAGTCGCTGTAGCAGTAGTATTCGTTTCAGATCTGTGAGTTAATATAAATTTAATGTGAAAATATTCTTGTTTCATTTCCCTGTATTCCCCTGCCATGTGCGATTTTTTATGCTGAGCAATTTTATTTCATTTTTGTGGTTCATGTAGACATAAAGCCAAAATATTTTGGTGTATTGAAACAGCCTAGTTATCAATAGTTAAAACAGTTACTCTGAAAACGTGTATGATTGCAATCACAAAAAATGGGTCAATTGATGAAGATAAAACTATTTTCAAAGTTTGTTTTTCTTATAACAGCTAAAATAAACTTTGTTTCTTTTATTACTTTGGCGTGTGTAAACATAAAATAATAGACATTAATAATGTGGCCCATTTTAAGTGTATCAGCAATAATATAAGTAATTAACAACATACACAAACTGACAACAGAAGTAATATTTTATCGCATAATTAAAATAATTGTGATTCATAAAAATTGCCAGAAATTCCTAAAACCTCATCCATAAGTTCCTAAAATGGTAAACTTCCTTTGTTCGTAGCTCGAATCGAAGAAATAATTATGTCATTGAGTAGTTTCAGTTTTTTAATGACTTTTTTCAAATAATTTTATCCGAGGAATAATTTTGAATTTTTAACAGTTCTTTCATTCAAAATCTACCAGACGTCAATTTTATTCCACCAATAAAAATTATCTGTCGATTGATAAATCAGCCTTAAATGATAACAATATGTCCTATTCTTCAATCGAGACTACGAAATAAACGAAGCAAAACAACATCACCCTACACTAACTACACCACACTAACAAATGAACAAAATGCTAAAAATAAAGTTGACTTCGGTTGATTTTATCTTTAACAATACGAACGGAGTGAAGCGGAGCAACGATGCGTAGCTGAGCTGCAGCGCTGCGTAGCAAGCGGAAAGCGGGTGCAGCAGAGGTCTAAGTATAAAATATAAAAGGTAAAAGAAAGTACTATTGCCAAAATCTATGTCCGACCATATATTAGTCGACCTAAAAAGGATCCTCTTTTGTTTTTCTTACGGACGCAGCTGTGGTTATCATGTGCACGGGATTTTGTATTCAAAATGGTCAGATATAGGTTTTGGCGATAGTAGGTACATTACGGAGTAAGTATATATATCTATGAAAGGATTTAAATTCTAAACTAAATGAAATAGGCTTTTGTATAGTTTTATTACGGTAGACTAAACTCACACTAAATAGATAACACTAATAAGAATGCTCTAATAGAACATTTGGTTAGTAATCAAGAAACATTGAAACTAGAATAATTCCAAATATAAAATTAAAATATGTAGACTCTTCGGTTGCGTTACAAATAGAAAATGGTTTACTTTCGTAAAATCGCCATAAAACTACAAGTATTAATAGAAATTATATTATTAGACAAAATAGATTTTCATCTGTAGCAAAAATTTTACATAGAAAATAAATTATTTATTTTTTCTCAATATTTACAGGTAATTTCAAGAATAAAATTATCTGGAAAGATTGAGAAAAAATAAATAATTTATTTTTTATGTATTTATCCGAGGAATAATTTTGAATTTTTGATAGTTCTTCCATACAAAAACTGTCGGACATCAATTTTATTCCACGAATTAAACTTATCTGTCGATTGAAAAAGCAGCCCTAAATTAACTAACTAACTATTCCCACTGAATAGTATCAATAAATAAAAAAAAAAACATTAAATATCCTAGCATAACTTTACAACAAACTAAAATATCAATAATACTATAAATTAAACAATGGTGAGAATAAAATTAATATTAAAAAAAATGAAATAGTTCTAAAAGGTTGTAGCGCGACGTAGCGGCCCGGGCGTTCATACAAAAGACTTCAACGGGCCAGCCCTACGACACCTCTGGAATGTGCAAAAAATATTTAGTAAAAAAAAATGCACGTTTTTTAATATTTCATTACTTTTTTATTTTCAATATAATATTTTGATATGAATATGAATTGCAACGATCCCAGCGTGGTTAAACCAGACTCGATTAATCCAATGAACCCCAAGATTCGCACTAGCTCCTGTAGCCTCAAGTTCATGGTGCTACAGCGACCATTGCATATCAAGGAGTAGACCGGGGGGCACGGTAATTGTAGGGAAGACGTGCCCGTAGGTAAGGGTAGGATTTAAGAGCCTACCAGATATGCATCCTAGAGTAAGCATTGGACTAGTGGAGAGATGGGTGATATTTGTCTATGGATGGGCATCTTTTAACGACGTCGCAGGCCAATATAATTAAAATTTCATAAATAAATTATTATAACTCAAATTAAACGTAATTTGTCCCGAATCAAGAACGATTTCTTTTTTAATAGTTACGTCACAGTCAGCCTCAATAAGCAAAAATATTTCATTTAATTGTCCACAATCTTGTCAATCTTTGTTCCATAATATTGTATCAATGTATAGTCACATTATTACAAATTCGGTACGAAATTTTAGCTACACATGGAAACCGTATTAGAAAACAGAAATTGTAGACAATCAAATGCCTTCTTCTCGATGTATCATCCTTTTGAGGCTGACTGTACATAATATGTACTTATAATTAGATTCTTTAGCATGAACACATGAGCACATAGGTACAAATAGTCAAATAATGCCTACAGACATAAATCAACAGAAAATTTAAAAAATCTCATAGTCCGATAGGACGGCAATCCAACACGACCGGAGTGAGATCAGGCGCATATCTAACGGCTTCACTCAAATGCAAGTAGGTATCAAAGGTCGGAATACTGTTACACTGTCTGCTTGTACGAGAGTGAGCTGTTTGAACATTATATATATCAAAACAAGGAGAAGTAAGTATCTACCTGTTAAGACGAAAGCGTCAAGGTAGCCCGCAAAATACAAATTTTCTTACGTTTTTTGCAATTTGCAGGTCAGTGGCGCCGATTCCCTTGTTCACAAACTAAACTAAACTTATGTTCAGTGCATCTCTTTCTTTCTATTTCATTAAGAAAAGGAGAGAAGATAAATACTAGTTTCACATCACATCACATCATATCAGCCGCACGACACCCACTGCTGGGTATAGGCCTCCCCTAAGGATCTCCACGACGATCGGTCCTGCGCTGCCTGCATCCACTGGCTTCCCGCGACCTTCACCAGATCGTCGGTCCACCTTGTCGGGGGCCTACCCACTGAGCGTCGTCCGGTGCGCGGTCGCCATTCCAGAACCTTTCCGCCCCAACGGCCATCGGTTCTTCTCGCTATGTGTCCCGCCCATTGCCACTTCAGCTGAGCAATCCTTCGAGCGATGTCGGTTACTTTAGTTCTCCTGCGGATCTCCTCGTTTCTGATTCGATCACGCAGGGAAACGCCGAGCATGGCTCTCTCCATTGCACGCTGGGTGACCTTGAGCCTTCTTATGAGACTCATAGTTAGCGACCATGTTTCACTGCCGTAAGTCATCACTGGCAACACACACTGTTCATAGACTTTTGTCTTGAGACACTGAGGTAAGTCGGACGCGAAGATTTTTCGAAGCTTCCCGAATGCTGCCCACCCAAGTTGGATTCGACGAGAGATCTCTTTCTCGATGTTGGACCTACCTAGCTGGACTAATACTAGTTTACTCCTGTCAAATTAAAATACCTATTCCACAGCAAGTTTAGACGTGATCAAAAACATGGCTACTAAAAATACGTCAATTTACGCGCTGACTAATTTGACAGGACTAAACTAATATTTATCTTCGGTCCTTTTCTTGATGAAATAGAAAGAAACAGATGCACTGAACTTAAATTTAGTTTAGTTTGTGAACAAGGGAATCGGCGCCAGTGTCAGGTTGTATGTTGATCTAAATATAATTCGCGGCCTCTGATATTTATTAATAAAACCATATTTGTTACGGTTGCGAATCATATTTTAAATAAAATACAACCTGACAGTGACCTGCAAATTGCAAAAACCGTAACTAAATTTGAATTTCGCGGGCTACCTTAGCGCATCCCCCCTTAACTATACTTTCTAAAGAATCTGTAGGACAAAGATTTCTTATCCCAATAATATTAAGTAATGACGCGAAAGCGTTGTAGGATAAATGACGGTTTGATAGAACCTAATACAGTCAGGGAAATTAATTGGCAAACAAATTGACAAACACGTCCATTTGGCGTGTTATACAGCTGTTTTATACAACCGTCAAAGAAAAGCATTTGTTATTCGAATATTTCTGGTTAATTAAGGGCTGACTTTTCCAACGTCAGATAACTTTATCGGAGGAATAATTTTGAATTTTTGACATTTCCTCCATACAAAAACTGTTAAGACGTTAATTTTACTCCACGAATAAAAAATATCTGTCGGTTGAAAAATCAGCCCGCAAAAGTTGATAGTTAATTGAATTTGGTAAACAAATAATATCCCTGACTTTACATACACAAATTATTGACCACTTCGTTGGTCTAAATGTCGCAAGCGCTGCTATGGAGCGCAGGTTCAATGCCCAGCCCAGTAAAAATAATATGGGAATCTTCCTTTAGGAATTATCAGCAGGACCCTGGAACCTGGGGGTCTACTACGAAGTGCAAAATGCGAATGATCGGATCGGACCGACACATGGCCGAACCGAATATTATTGAAAAAATGCGAAAAAAATTCGAATCTTCTCAGTTGGGTCGGGACCATAGTCAATATTCGAAAGAGTGTAGGAGTGTAGGATCGGCACCGACCGAACCAAATAGTTACTTCGTAGCAGGAAACGGCCGAACATTCGGCCGATACCACTTCGAAGTAGACCGAGAGAACATTATTAACCGATCACAAATCCAGGGGGGATTTGTGATCGGTTAATGGAAATAGGCTCATCCTCTATTACATCGAATACAGGGTTAAATGAACTATCAGTTAAGAAAACCTTATTTTTGTAGTAAACTTCACATATATTTTATATTTTGCTTTATCATGTTTAGATTTTGATACCCTTCATGGGTATCAAGATCTAAACACGATAAAGCAAAATCATACTGATTTTCCTAGCTTATACTTCAATTACCTAACTAAACTAAGCGCAGCTCGTTGACCCAAAAAAAATCATTATTCCTTTTTTATCATTTTGAGTTATCGATAACCATCACATATGCAGAGTTTCTCTAGCTAATTTAATTTGACCTTTTATAAATGACTAGGGGGTGTAATAATACTTCTGTACACATGTACGGTCACCAAAAGAGATAAGTAACCAGGGTCACCGTTTATAGTTGAAGTTTAGTAAGAAACCGATGAATATTTTCGATTAAAATTTAATAAATGAACTGTTTGTTTTCTATTTCTTAATTAAATTAAATTTTACTCGAAAATATCCATCGGTTTGTTACGAAACTTCAACTATACCCGACGACCATGGTTACATATCTCCTTTAGTGATCGTACACATGTCTACCCACTTAGGGAATACTGCCGTGATGTTTCTTTTCCAACCACTGCCACTTTCGTTGGCCAGATTAACATACGTGACTAACCAGAAAAGCGCGATTAGTCCATTCCCAGAGAAATGATTCAAGTATACTGGAACTTCCAACATAATTAATCAGAAAAGAATGTTGGAGAAGTAGGAAATAACTTTATAAGTAACAAGGCCACTTCTCTTAATTCGGTCACCTATAGTTTACTATACTCTGTTTCAAAAGTATCCGACTAAAATGTAAATAAATGGATCGGAAAACGTAATGGCTTTGTAGTGCACTTACAAATCGAGTGCTTTGTTTTTATTATTTGAATACGTGAACCTGAAATACTGATTTTAAATCACCGTAAAGATGTTTTTCATTTGACAATAGTTGAGGTTAATTTTATAATCTCAATTTGTGTCGATGATTTTTTTTTATTACGACTGAATAATGTTAATCAAACAATAATTATTGGAAAAGTGGTGAGATATTACGTTGAAACCTTCTAAATACAGATTAATGTGTTACTAATTCCCTTTAAGGAATGGTTGCCTAAGAATTTAAGCTGAGGGGCAATTCTCGTAATTTTAAGAACGTTCACAGTCTGATCTGTCTCAATCTGTCAAAAATACCTCTAATTTCCCTACATTTCTGATAAGTTTTTGACATTGATTGTCGCTGAGATGAGATTGCGATTAGATTTTGAACGGTTTTAATTACGGGAATTGGCCATCAGATCAGGGTTTGTTTACCCTTTTATCAGATACTTTTTAAAAGGCTATAGTTCATATAAATGTGTAGGTAGTGTTTAGTGCTATCTTGATTTATCTCGCCACAGGGAGAATCGAAAATAACAACTCAATGTACAATAATACTCATAAACAATTCCAGTTGTCACTTTTAAGGAGCTAAACTTAATTATAATTAAATTAAATTAGCGATGACGCTAATAAGATAAAGGAAATACGTGAAATAAAACCGCGTCAAAGTAGGTATTTAGTGTAATCTGCGCTTGATCAGTGAGTTTGGGATTCTGGCTGGTTCTGTGGCTCGAAACGACACCTTGTTTTCGTTGTCCGGTTGTGATGCTTCGTCTGGGAAGAATAATTAAGTAATATTATTAACTTGATTGAATAAAATAATTTATTTTAAGATAGATTTCAGTAAAAGGAAATAATCGATCCGCAAATGTCTTTAATTTATTTGAGAAACAATATTGTTCCGGTTGATGAGACTTATGCCCGTTTTCACAAACACAAGGCGACACCTGAGTGAACGCGAAGCGCGCCATTAGGTTTTCAACTATAGGCGCTGAGCTGAGCGTTGAATATCCAGCGCACTTATATTTATGTGTAGGTAGTTTTCTGGTATACCTCTGCCTAACGCTACGGGGAAAATCGGCGTGATGTTATTTTATGTTAATATTGCCAGCCACCAGCACAGCTCGGACTGAAATATTGATATAAGTGCTACGAGAACTTCTCCTTACCTTGACTCGAGTGTCATTACCTTAGGAGCTTTTAAATATTATAATAATTATTAAAAATATAGTGTCATCATTATCAACTTGCCTTTTTCGGTGAGCACTAAGAACTTAACTCGTCTTAAGGCAATAATAATAGCAGTGCATGTAAGGGCCTGCGCTCATCGGCGGCACGGCACGGCAAGGTATTTTCGTGTCACGAATAGAAATACATATAACTTAATAGTATTACAATGAAATTGAAATTTCAACGGCAATGATGCCGAGGTATCCTTGGCAGGCTGCCGCGACGTCCTTAGGGATCATCATTGAAATTTAAATTTTATTGTCATACGTATAAGTTGTATTCCTGTTTCATAAAATCCCTTGCCATGCCGTGTCGCCAGTGGGCGCAGGCTCTAAGGTGGCTCGACCCCTGATGCTAGATGATCACACTGGTGTGTCCTATTCCTAAATATACCATGTTCGTAAAAATACTTATATCAAATGTAAGATATATAGGAATAAGAAAGTAAGAAAACTATTTACATACACATACATGTCCTGCAGTGCGATTCTGTAACCATCTCACGAAAACTTAAGTGAAGTGAGCGTGGAGTGAGCTGTCATTCCAACTAATGCTAGGGATTGACACTATTAACAGCTCCAGCTCACTTCATTTTTTTTTTTGGGTGGGAAATCATCATATGGCTTCTCCCACTCCGCCCGGAGCGGGAGAAGTCAGACGATGATTGGCATGTCAGACTTTTACTGACTAAAACCCAACCGTGTTCCTTCAGTTGCCTATGCCAGGGGCCACGGTATCTCTTTCGAACAACCCACAGCAGCTCACTTCACCTAACTTTTCACGGTGAGATTTTTACAGAATCGATCGGCTGCAGGGCTAACACGACACACTCGACAGTTACTCACTCTCGCGTCGAAGAGAAATGACTGAGTCTGTCACTTTTCTCGTTTTCTGATAGTGCTATCATACAAAATGGACTCGATGGTATAGCCACTAAAAGATTTATACATCGACAAGAATTCAATTACTGTCTACAATTCGTGTTCCATAATATTGTACCGCTACAGTTGTCGTGCAATGGTAGTTGTAGGTCATGGGTTCGAACCCAAGCTTACTTAGTGTAAATTATTTCATCACCACTGCTCTCAAACGGTGAAGGAAAACATCGCGAGGAATCCGGCATGTCCTAGAACCAAATATTCGATATAAGAACAATAGAGTACACGAAAATACTTTATTTCGCATGAATTGATTTCTTTGTGATTCTGAAAAGTTTAGTCGTATGTATTTTTATCGCTTGGTGCTGAATCGATGTCGGCACCCGCCAGCGCCACACCACTAAAGCGCTCGTGCTCGTTTTTGAAAAATTCTGAACCCAACCTAACCTCAAATGTCAACAATGTCAGTGTCACTGTCACATCACAGTCATGCATGAGTCATTTTTCTTTGTTTTGTGCGAAGCGGTTTGAGTGCAATAAGAATTCGATTTAACGGGCTTATAAATTTATGCTATAGTAAATCATGGAGACGAATACTC
This sequence comes from Apamea monoglypha, assembly GCA_911387795.2. Lineage (NCBI taxonomy): Eukaryota > Metazoa > Arthropoda > Insecta > Lepidoptera > Noctuidae > Apamea > Apamea monoglypha. Next base: position 26,327,778 of record OU426914.1, on the reverse strand, counting down.
CACATACACCTACAAAACGTAGTTTTCATAGTGAAACGGATCAAATAAACAGCGAAGAAATGTTTAATAAAAAATGATACGTTAACACCGAAAAAATGTTTAAAAAAAAATGATATGATAAAGCAGAAAAATAAACGATTGCAGAAATATAAAAGCCAGTGGGAAATCGAACATGGTGATTGGTTAATTAATGACCCACAAAACGAATATAATGGAAAATGCAAATTGTGTGGAATTACATTATAGATTGTAAAGATGCAAAAGCAATAAAAATATGTTTTCAAATATAATAATAAAGAAAAATAAATTGTACTTTATTTTGATAATATGTACTTTTTTTCTTACCTATAGTAACCAATGTGTACTTTAATTGCGGAAAAAAAGGTGGCAACCCTAGTCACCGTCCAAAACAAAAGTATCCAAAGAATCTGTATATAACTAGGTAGAACGTTCAACTTCTACTAATTTAATAGGAAGCTAGGACATAGAAATCGAGAGTGAAACTAGTCGCAGCTTCGCGAGACTAGAACAATTACTTCGCTCGTAGTCACACAAGTTCAGTTTGATACCGTCGGTGCATGCTTGAAAGGGAACGCGTGGGGAGTCGGCGGGTGCCGGCAGTCCGGCAGTCCGCGGCGCGATGACCTACACCGGTTTCGCTTTCGTTCGAAGGTCACAACTGAATCAGAGCCGGCTAGGGAGGGGACTGCACCGTCTTGCGTATCGATGACCGGTTTTTGTTGCTGAATTATTAATCGCGAAATGGGTGTCAATGAAATGGTTTTTTTAATGGTGTAAGTTTTCGCGTTAACTTTGGGATACTTTCGGAATTGTATCGAAATTATATTTAACGCTGCTTTTAAGTTTATGTTTCAACTAGAAATGATAAATTTCGGCTACTTCAGTAGTCCTCGTGTAGGTATACAAAGGTGACCGCCAAGCGTGGAGTCCTGGGTTTTTTCATAACAAAAATTTTAGTAGCTGTCTTAAGTCGGGATTTATGCCTGATTAAATAAGAACATAGTCATTCAGTAAGTTTTAATTTTATGAGTGCACACAACACTTGAAAAAAAAAATTTAAAGGGGTTTTTTATGTATTTTTATTTTATCGATACATGATCGAGCGCATCACTGGCTACCAATAACGTCGAGATTCGTTGTTGTAATAACAACATTATTTAATTGAACACATGTTCGCGACAAACTCCGTACATATTTGTCGAGGCATATTGCGTTCCTTATTTATCTACGTCTATATATTAGCCGTAACTGGATTAGGTTACGTGACAACTTGGACGTTTTTATATGACACACCGTTTTTGTGTATCTTTATTGTACGGATATTATGTTCTGAGATTCAGTTATGATGATTTCATATGATTTGCATGCACATGTAACACGTGTGAGAGCAGTGGTGGTCCAGTGGTAACGCCCACGATTTACGAGTTATAGGTCGTAGGTTCGAATCCAGACAGGCGCTTTACTTTGAGTAACTTATTTCATCACGATTGCTCTCAAAATGGTGAAGGAAAACATCATGAGGAAATCGGCATATCCTAGAACAAAAAATTCGAAGATATGCGACATCTACACTTGGCCCGCGTGGTGGATTACGGCCCACTCGCTCTCATCGAGAGGAGGCCTGTGTCCCAGCAGTGGGAACGTTATAGACTGGTTATGCAAATGTGACGGTAGAACTGCATGTTCTACCGTCACATGTGCATAATCAGTAATAATAATAAATAATAATAATAATAAATTATTAAGTACAGGACTATTATGAAAAAAAAAACCTCTATGGTACTACTTACCCATGTTTACTTACCCATGTTTTGAAAACAATGAATGATTTGATGACGTTTGATGGAAATGATGATAATTAAAAAAAAATAGTGTTTAAATTAAATTAAGTAGTATGTTATAATTAACAACAAGAATAAGACGGAATGGTGGTAAAATAATATTTCTCTAAATTAGAAGTCGCTGTATTAAAGTCGACATTATTTCAATTCTATTAAATATAATTTATATAATTGAAACAAACAGGATATTAAACAATAATATGTACACCCCACACATAACAGGTTTTATACCAAAAAACAGCCACATCGCTGCGTTAGTAATTCTAATTATTTCTTCCGAAGAAGTATCGTTAGAGATACCGACAATCTACATACCTACATAAATTATTTTCAACAACCCAAAATGTCTAAGGGCCAATTCCACCAAACTTATATACCTAGAATAAGTCTTATCCTGAGAATAAATTTTGAATATTTGACAGTTTTTTCATACTAGAACTGACAGACGTCAATTTTATCCCACGGATAAAAGATATCTGATTTTGGTAAAATCAGCCCTATGGTCTTTAGTACACACGGCTACACATCAAGCTATGCATTTCCAGTTTTAGCTGACCTCGCATTGTATAGGTTTTTCGTACAATCAGAAGGCAGCTTATACTGGTTTTGTATAGCTTGATGTGTAGCCGTGCGTACAGGGTGACGGGAACATCAACGCGGAAAATGTTACCATGAATTCAGCACATGGTTCTAGACCTTCCAACGAAGATATATATCGTCGGTTAAAAAAAAAAATATTGCTCTTCCATACATTTTGACCGCGTAGCTATTGCACTTTTCTATGAAATAGCAGATTTTTTTGATAACCGACGAAATATTTCTACGCTAGGGAGTCTAATATCATGTGCTGGACTCATGCTCGGGCAGCTCAAGGTCAAATGCAAATCAAGACTTCAGTTTTTGTAGCTTACACAAAGCTATTTTTGATCAATGCAAGTGTAGTTTCCAAATCTCGTCTTACTGGAATAAAATAATTTCCACAAAAAATAATTAAATGAACAGCTTTATTTTGCATTCAATCTTTCGTGAATACAACACTTGGTCGCCCGAGGTGAAGGACCTCGTCTGTTTACACAGAATATAGCAGTTGTGATACAAACCTCAAGTTCAAATTCAAATTATGAGATTGAAAGCACGGTTGGCGCAATGACTGTATTTATTTGCTGTGTTCGCAGGTTCGACTCCTGCACGAGACAAAAAATGCCAACCAGTCTTTTCTGTAAAAATCTCACCATGAAAACTTAGCTGAAGTTAAACTTGAAGAGAGCTGCCAATGGTGTCAATCGCTATCATCAGGTGAATGACAGTCTACTTCAAGGTCACTTCGCAAGAATTTTACAGAACAGATCGATGGTCCGGTCTGACTTTTACTGTACTGACGGCGGAGTGATTTCTATTTGTGACTACGATACAGAATAATTGTCTAGTGTCGGGACTTTTAAAACCAAAATCATGTGCTATTTAAGTCTGAATAACTGAAATAAAAACAAGGAAAACACTAAGCAATAATAAGCGTTGCTTAAGACAAATAAATTGGTGTTTACGATCTGCCGAAGGCGTTTGAGCGTAGCCATTAAAAGTTTTTACAACTCAATGCATGTAAATTAAAGTCTGATAAACGTCAACCGGTGGGTTATAATCCTTTGCTTAATTAATTTTATTCCCATCAGGAATGTGGATTTCTTACCTTTCAGTAATTTTGACCGATGGCCGGTGGAGCAGACGAGTCCTGGACCGCGTATCGTTTAGCGTAGTGTGGGGCGCCCTCAAGCTAGATGTAGCGCCGACCTTTAAGAGATGCCTGGGATAGACTGGATACAGATGGCGGAGGACAGGGTGATGTGGTGCAGCCTGGGCCTAAGCCGAGTTGAATGAAACATTCACTGTCAGGGAAATGAATGTTTACCAAAACAACTTCAACTTAAATTGCCCGTATAATCAAATCGCAACTGTGATTCTTTGCCAGGGGTATGAAATTCAGCGGGATTGTCCGAAAGGGTTACCGCTACCCCGGAACATAAAGGGCGAAGGAAGGAACATGGGTGGGTTTTAGTCAGTAAGAGTCTGACACTCCCTTCCGCTCCACCCAGAGCGGGAGGGGTCATTTGATGATTTCCCATCCCGAAAAAAAAAAAAAAAAAGTGGTATGAAATGTGTACACTACATATAACATGGCAAATTGATGTAGTATGTTAATAAGATAAACAATTAATTGCCCTGACTGTATTGATTTTGTGAAGGTGGTTTGAAAGTAGAAAGTGTTTCTTTTTAATCTAATTCTTGTTTTCAGTTAGCTGTGGTGTATATTATGTTAACATCTCTGCAAACCATTGTAGAGAAAACAGACGTAATTTTAAAGTATTTTAGATAAGTACTACATGTGACATCTACCAACCCTCACTGGGTCCGAGTGGTGAATTACGGCCCACTCCCTCTCAACGAGAAGAGGCCTGTGTCCCAGCAGTGGAGCAGTAGCAGTGCGATTATGTATGTAACTCGTAGAAAAGGTGTGACTGAAATAACTGAAAATCTGAATCCATGACTCTTTTGACATAACAAAAATCAGCTGTTCCCTATATTTTATCGAGTTATGCAAACTTAAATATAAGGAACAGCTGATTTTTTTCGCGACTTCGAGTTGACCTTTTAGTAATAGACTACACTTTTTCTGGTTTAAAATTATTTCAATTACTACATATCGAAATTAGATTCGGTCATTAGATTCAAATTAAGATATAATAAAATTAACTTTAATTAATTAATTTTTATATCTTAATGTTAGTTTTATATTCTGGTGAAACCGTGGCTTAAATTGATAATAATAATAATATAATTATTATATTTTTCCATAGAAGCGAATAATTGTTGTGTTGTGTGGTTTTTTATATGAACAAAAGTATCCTTAACCGCAGTACTAGAGTAGAGATGTAGTAATTTATGTGGTATTCAATTAATATCCGGTCTCACGCACAGTGCGTTGATATCATAAATTATTCTTCGTGGGCGGACGGTAGGCTTTGATGCGGTTACTCAGGCTGAGATTTGACCATGTTGAATTCGGCCACTTAGAAACTATTATATGTTTTTTGAGTTTTAAATGAGGAAAGCTTGTTTTGAAACTTTGGAATGTGTTTCCTTACAGCTTTTTTTAAATAAATAAGTACTGAGTATTCTATCTCTAGTTAAATCTGTCTGTCAGTCTGTCCGTCCGTTCGGATGTTACACAGCTATTTTAATCAGAGACTGTTTGCACTATATCGATAAAGTTGGGAAAGAAGGTGTATTCTGTTTACATCTTATCACAGATTGGTGGGAGAATCCCATTTGTTTTGCGGTCGATAACATTAATATCTACTCATCATCTGTTTCGCATTTTCCCAACAACAATGTTTGGGCCGGCTTCCATTGTAACCGGATACAGCTAAATATTAGTATTTTACATGGAGTGAATGCCTATCTGACCTCCACAACCCAGTTACTGGGTAATACGATACTCCTTGGTAAGACTGGTTGTCAGATTTTCGGGTTTCTGACGACCCGTAACGACTGTCAAAGATCCACGAATGACAGCCGGGACCAATGGTATAACGTGCTTTCCGAAGCACGGAGGGGTCTTGGTATGTAAAGATTACCCATCCACGGACCAACCGCGCAAGCGTAGCTTAACCTGATCGATCGACCCGTGCGGCTGTTATTACTTAGCCACAAGCCCCTCCCAAGCCTTCTAAGATATTAAAATTAATACCTAATGTGCATGCGTAAATATTCATCCCAACTACAGAACCCTTGACTGTGCGTAGTCCGATACGCACTTGGCAGGTTTTGTTGTTTGTTGGCAATGCGATCATCAATAATTCCACAGTAAGACACACACACACACACACACATACACACACACATACACACACACACACACACACACACACACACATACACACACACACACACACACACACAAAACAACAACATCAACAACATCCACATTAAAATATATGTAACTCACTTTGTTGTGCACAACACAGCGTCTGGCTTTCAGTAGTTTCTGCCTTACTCCCATCGGAAAAGGCATGAGTTTGTATGTGAGCATGTGCCAGCCCTTCCAACGCTTAGTGCGCATACACACCAGCGACACGCGTCAGCGGCATAGGTAACTGCAGCCGTGGACACTGACGTCGACGCGTCGACGACATCTATCGATAACGTGCCTCTCGTGTATTTGAGTGCAGTGCTCAAATACACGAGAGGCGAGTCGACAGCAGCCGCCGATACACGTTGACGGCGGGCGTCGACGGGCGTCGACGGGCGTCGACGGCTGCAGTTACCTCTGACGTTGATGCATGTCGATCGTGTCGTCCGATTAAACAAACATAACAGGTGATCACGGTGATCATCTTACAGAATAGCATTACAGGTTAAAACTCCCCGATGTGTGTGCACACACATATTGTTTATCATCACAAACCGAGTCGTCATTAAAATCAAGGTTACAATGACAATAACTAAATAAAGTGCATTTGTTTTTTGTCAGGTTGGTCAATACACCTTAGTGCGTTGATCGGTAGTTTAACCAAACACGAGTATAATATAATATATATTTTTATTGGTGACTCATGATTATTCGGCGACTAAAGGACGGCGCATATGGATGGGATACGAGTAAGCAACTCCTTAACTCGAGTCGTTTAGCACCATAATTGCGTAACACACTTTAAATCATAACGAGGGATTTGAATTAAATTCCTAACGCATCACTTCATAGGTTTCACAAACTCGTCTGCTCAACAACATAAATAACGCAATGATCGTGTCTGAACTGTCAAAATGAAATGCATTGCGATTGATTGCTATTGATATATAGTGGGGCCACCACTATATTGCTATAGTGGTGGCCCAGTGGTAACGCCCATGACTTACGAGTTTGTAGGTCCTAGGTTCGAACCCAGAGAAGCGCTTTATTTTGTGTAAATTGTTTCATCACCACTGCTCTCAACAGACACACATTTCGCCACTTATGTTTAAGTCCCATGTAATAGGGGACGAGCCCAACCTGGTACAAACACAGATTCCGGGCTGCTACTGAAAAAATCCAGATGGGAAAATCCAACAAAACTTTGCTCGACATATTAATTAAACCCAGGACCTCATGCTCATTAGTAGCTTTTGCGACCACTAGAACAACGAGGCAGATTATTGGCAAGAGCCTTACTACATATAAATATCTAATTCTAACATATCCTATAGTTTTGTTTTTACTATAATATATTGCTTACATTGCTTAAAAACTACACCTGCATTTCCTATAGCAGAATTAAACCAAAAATGTACAGCGATCAGCGACAAGACATAAAAAAAGTATTTTTTATTTCTAATAAATAAGATACATATAAGATAAATAAATAAGATCAGATAAATAAGATACAGAAATATAAATACACACATACAGATAAGATAAATAAGATTTTATTTGATTGAAAGGGGCTGATTTTTCAATCAAAGTTAATTTTTATTCGTGGAATACAATTGACGTCTGACAGATTTTGCATGGAAGAACTGTCAAAAATTCAAAATTATTCCTCGGATAAAATTATCTGGCGTTGGAAAAATTGGCCCATAGTCGTTAAAAGAATGCATAATAGCTACAAAATACCTACTGTTCATATTTTATTGGAGATTTTTTAAGCGATTTTTTTTTTCATAAATGTGCTAAGGTGAGCTTGTTTTGCAAATTGTTTCAAAATTCAAAGCGTTTATTGTCACAATTAGCATATTATACATTAAGACGTGTTTGGAGCCTCCCTTTAAGCAAACAATGCCTGAATTAGGAGACTCCGCTCTTCCATAACATTGGCGTATTATACTCATACTACCTGTGAGTTACTATATGATGAATTAAAAAATTACATTAAATATTGTATTGTAGGCATTTTTTCTATTTTTATTTTGCACCAATGACAACTCCATTTTTATGTCAACGCAATCACTGTCCATTCCAAGGTTGCCTGGAAGAGATCGCAGAAAGTGATTAGGCGCCATTGCCATTGTATTTTTTGTAGTGTTAAATGTTTTTTTTTTAAATATATTTTCTGCGGATGGATTCTGTAAAAATCTCACCGTGAAAAGTTAGGTGAATTGAGCTTAGATTGAGCTGTCAATAGTGTCAATCCCTAGCATTAGTTGGAATGACAGCTCACTCCACGCTCACTTCACCTAAGTTTTCACGGTGAGATGGTTACAGAATCGCACTCCTGCAGTACAATAAAGTATTTTTTTTTTAACTTCTCGCATACAATAAGGTACAACAGTGGACTTTATGCCTTAGGCATTATCTACCTGTCAACCAAGGGTGGTGAAAATATAAGATGGCATGGTGCTCAGTTTGAGAGGAGAAAATAATAATTAAAAAAAAGAACGTAATTAGTTTTAAATAAATAGGTAACTTATACACATATGTACATAGTAATCAACTCAGCCTATTGCAGTCCAGTGCTGGAGACAGGCCTCTCCCAGGCTGCACTACAACACCCTGTCCTTCGCCTTCCGCATCCAGCCTGTCCCAGCCACCATCCACCTTCATTAGGTCGTCCGTCCAACTAGCATACATATATATTTAGTAACACACGTACATAGTATTGCTACTATAATATATTACTTGCATTGACTTTAAACTACAGCTGCATTTCCTTTATTCAAAATGAAACCAAAAATTCCCAAGAATTTAAAGTGTTTGTTCCTCAGACCAAATTCCAGAATTTTACCTTGAACCCAAGTTTTTCCTATCAAACATTAAAAAACTAAGTATGTGAAGCAAAATGTGCAGTTTGTTCTTTTTGTCGAATGCGTTTCAATATGGTATCACGTCGATGTTAATGACCGTTCGCACTTGTTCGTAAACTTGAAACGACGGAGGTCACTGGCGTGCTGACGACATTGTGTTTGCAATTATAACTTAGATGAGAATGGACGTGATCGTGAACGAGGCAATGCATGGACACGATGTGTGTACACTCGACGGAAGAGTTAGGCGTGTGGGGTAGAAATTAACATCATCGTAAACATAACTTTACGCCTGTATTACCCGAAGGGTTAGGCAGAGTACCTATAGTAGCCAGAACATCCACATTTTGCCAGTTATGTTTAGGTCCCATGTAATAGGGGGCAAGCCTTTTGCCATCAACCGGGCACAAATGCAGACTGCAGACTGCTTTTTTTTTATATTAGGAATTTATCATTAGCAGGCTGCTAATGATAAATTCCTAATATAAAAAAAACCCAATAATACTGCCCGCACCAACCAACCCTCACTGGGCCCGCGCGGTGGATTACGGCCCTCTCCCTCTCACAGAGCCTGTGTCCCAGCAGTGGCAACATTATAGGCTGATTATGCAATACTGCCCGAATGGGGATCGAACCCGGGACCTTATGCTTGGCAGCAGCGCTTGCGACGAGTATACCATCCAGGCAGTTTGTAATAAATATGTAATATATAAATAAACACCATCAGCCTAGCCCTTTTCCAACTACGTAAGGGTCGGCTTCCAGTCTAATCGGATGCAGCTGAATACCAGTTTTACATGGAGCGACTGCCCATCAGACTTCTATAACCCACTGCCGGGAAACATGATACCCCTTGGCAAGACAGTTTCAATCTTAAGGGGTTGTATTGCTGATTCGAATGATTATAATTCCGTACTTGATCACCTACGAGTACTGATGATTATAACTTTGTTGCGGTTGTGGATCATATTTTAATCAACATACAACCTGACATCATCATCTGCCTAGCCTTTTCCCAATTATGTTGGGGTTGGCTTCCAGTCTAACCGGATGCAGCTGAATACCAGTATTTTACATGGAGCGACTGCCCATCAGACTTCTATAACCCAATAAAGGCAAGACAGTTCATCTGCGAAAAACCTGAGCCCTAAAATTTAGAAAAAAATCTAGGAAAAAGTTTTATACATACTTATGTAGATTACAGGAACGTGAAGTGAAGTACGAGTATTTATCTTTTTGTTGAATTAAGCTGTCCTGCATACTTATCTCTTTTGCTGACTGTGCGTAGTTCAGGGCCCCCGAGGGAATCGATTTCTCTCTCAAACTTATTCGAGTTGTTCAAGGATTTTATTCGCGAAAGTGAAAACGTTATGCATCGATTCGGAATCGATACTCAAATTGATATTGATGTTTTTCGGCGTGACTGTGCTGTTCATGCATTTTTCTTTTGTTCCACTTGAGTTTGATTCTGTGATTGTATGAAAACTGTATCATAGTTCGAAGGCTTACGAGTTTTAGGTCGAACCCAGACAAACGTTATACGTTGTGTGAATTATTTCATAACCACTGCTCTCAAAACGGTAAAGGAAAACATCGTGAGGAAACCGGCATGTCCTAAAACCAAAAATTCGACGACATGTGACATCTACCACCCCACACTGGGCTCATGCAGTGTATTACGGCCTACTCCTCCTCACAGAAAGGGGAGGCCTGTGTCCCAGCAGTGGGAACATTATAGGCTTATTATGAAATAGTGATGACTGCTTTTATCCGACTGCTAGGGGTGGAATTCTGGATTCGATTCCCAGGTTAGACAATGTGCGATTGGGATTTTTAATCACCATTTAGTAGTACTAGATGCAAGATTGTTGCTCGATTAATGGCAATAGCCTTGTCGCCGAGTACATGGGAATTAGATGAAACTGGCGAACTGGTGCATCGCCTAACCTTTGGAACATATGGACATGTTGAAACATTATATTAATAACTTATTTAAAAAATCAAAAGGTTAACTAGTCTACTACCTTTAGTTGAAATAATAACAATGTTAATTAATATAAATTGGCTGCAGGTGCTGTTCAAACAGACGAGTGTTTCAATCATTCCATGTTATCATTGTATTTCAAAATTAATTTACGTTTAGAGTAATTAGGTACTGGTACTAGATACGTACCGGAGGGGCTTGTGGCTAAGTAATAACAGCCGTACGGATCGATCGCATGCCGCGATTGTCCGCGGATGGGTGACCATCTTTACATATCAAAACCCCACCGTGTCTCGGAAAGCACGTTAAACCGTTGGTCACGGCTGTCATTCGTGGATCTTTGACTGTCGTTCTAAAATAATCGAACAGTGAGGTGCTTCTTGTCACCCACTGTGAGTTTTCCTAAATCTACACCCTACACCTTAGACTTATTCATCAGAAGGAAAATAGAGGTCACTGTAATTTTTACAGTATTGCAAAATCATAGGTAAAATAACAAAAAACTGTGAATGGACTGAATGAAAATGCACACTGCAGGCGAACCGCTCCGCGCTTTTTAGTATGTACGGCTCGTTTCTTAACGGGCGCTTGACTTGATAGTGAAATATATATATTTTAATAAAATGACCACTGTTGCCGACTTACGAGTTGTAGGTCGTGAGTTCGAACCCAAGCGGGCGCTTTACTTTGTGTAAATTATTTCAACACCACTGCTCGCAAAACGGTGAAGGAAAACATCGTGAGGAAACCGGCATGTCCTAGAACCAAAAATCCGAAGACATGTGACATCTACCAACCCGCACTGGGCCCGCGTGGTGGATTACGGTCCTTTGCCTCTCGAAGAGAGGAGGCCTGTGTCCCAGCAGTGGGAACATTATGTGCTGATTATCATATGATGACCATTGTTGCACATTAGCCTTAATAGCAAATTGACGACTGTTGCACTGCACTCACATGTCGATTAAGGGTTTGCGTGCGCTTTGCAATTATGCTAGCAAATGGGCTACAGTAACATGTCCTTAGTGTCTAAGTCCTAAGGATTTATGACTGTGAACACTGTGAACAATGCGTCATTTAAAGTTGCTATGTATACATCATCACCATCTGCTTAACCTTTTTCAAACTATGTTGAGGTCGGCTTCCAGTTCAACCGGGTGCAGCTGAATACAAGTATTTTACTTGGACTGCCTACCTGACCTCCACAACTAAGTTACTGGGTTATACGATACCCCTTGTCAAGACTGGTTGTCAGACTTTCGGGCTTCTGATGACCCGTAACAACTGTTAAAGACTATGTTTACAGAGTAAACTTTCAAAGTCAAATTGTCTGATACGTCTGCCCGCACCTTAAGAAAAGGCGTTCGTTTAGATATCATTCAGCCGTGCAACCTCTCACCGCATCTTTCGAATCCTTAAGGAACACTTACGTTTAGCCAAACAAACACTTAAAATTCCGACGCAAGAGCACACCGAGTTTGTTTTTATGCGCAAGATTGTTAAATGTACAAAACATTCGATATCAGGCCCTTCCTTATTCAAATTGGTAATATTTAAATTTGTCCTTGTTGATGACCAGATAACCCCGGTCAAGTAGTACCTACGTAAATAAAAATGATTTGATTCGGTAAAAAAAGAGAAGTTCGCGTGGCGTGGTGATTGGCCGTGCGGCTTCAAGGAGGCTGCAAGGGGATGAGGTCCTCGACCTATATTGAAGTCGCTTGCACATCTCACGCACTTGTTTACTCTACTGTTTAACACTGCAGTTATATAGGTCTCCTTGGACGTCGACATTCGTAGTACAGTCGCACCTCATTGGTACGACTTTAACTTTGAGCTGGCCTAGTGTACTACGGAGTTTCAGTAGAAAACGATATCAGTTTATACTGGTTTAGCTATTACTGGTTCAACTGTACTTACATTCATAGATATCTATACAAAAATATGATACCTACCTCCTTTCGTTTGTCTAGATGTCGATGCCTTGCCATATGCAAATATACATGCTTTACCTACTTTATGCATTATGTTGTAGCGACTTAATGTAGGTCTGCAGTAATTTATCAAATAAACACCTACCTACTGGGTAGGTATTGTATTTTAGTTACTGCCTCATACTGGGTAAAATTAAATTAGCTAGCAAAACTCCACATACGTGATGGGTATCGATATTTAAACACGACAATATAAAAAGGTTCTTTATTGGGGTCAACGACCGCTGGTGGTGTTGTAACTTGGTGACTATGCGTTGAGAAAATCTATTTTTTTTTTGTTTTATCGTATTGAGATATCATTACCTATCACGTCTGTGAAGTTTACACAAAGAATACTGATATTTAAGGTAACTAGATTATCTGCGGTTGATGACCCCAAAAGAAAACTCATCAAATTAATTTATTTGTTATTTGATCATATTTAGATATCGATACGCATCACGTTCGCGGAGTTTCACTACCTTATCTAATTTGACCCTATAAACTACATTTAACTTACTTACCCACTTCACCTTCACTTACAGACACTTATGACGCGCAGAAATATGACAAGGGCAGACTTTTTCCAATTTTTTTATACTCTCACAAGGCTGTCTTTCAAATAATTTATGTATATCTAGATTTTTCAAGCTGCTCCCGGCTGTCATTCGTGGATCTCTTTGACAGTCGTTACGGGTCGTCAGTAGCCCGAAACTCTGACAACCAGTTAAAACTTGGTAAGGTTGTCAGTTACTAGGTAATATGATACCCCTTGGATACCCATGAGGTATCATACATATTACCCAGTAACTGGGTTGTGGAGGTCAGATAGGCAGTCGCTCCATGTAAAATACTGGAATTCAGCTGCATCCGGTTAGACTGGAAGCCAACCCCAATATAGTTCGGAAAAGGCTGGGCAGATGATGATCTAGATATTTTATTAACTAAAAGTAGATATTAATAGTCATCTTTCTAGTATTTTTGGGTTCCGTAACCAAAGGGTGCCAACAGAACCATATTATTATGTCGTCCGTCCGTCCGCGGGCTTTATCTCACGAATCGTGATAGGTAGACAGTTGAAATTTTCACAAAGCATGTATTTTAGTGTATTTTTAGTGTAGGTATGTGTTTTCATGTATTTATGTATGTTTTGTGTATGAAATTGTAATGTGTGTTGTTTATGGACTTATGGCCTGAAATAAATTTATTATCTCCTTTATTTCAATGTAAACATATATATTATATTTTTAAATATTAGAATATAAAAGAAATAAAAACATTTAAAAATATAAAAAATAGTAGCCCACCGGTATCGGGAACAGGGACCAAGCTACCGGCGGTCAGGGCTCCTGAGAGAGGAAACTCCTGACAATGCGAGCCGTGTCCAGAAGTACCGCTTTCTGAATCAAGCCCTTGATCCAGCTGCCCAACGAGAACCTCCTCAGGTGTTGGTCGAAGCTCTTGGCTATTAACCAATTGGCTGACACGACTATCGGCACAATGATCGCTGAGTCCACATCCCAAATGTCGCCAACCTCGCGAGTCAAGTAAAGATACTTGATTTGTTTATCTTTCTCGGCTTTCACGAGGTTCTCATTATGCGGGACGGTTATGTCAATAATCATTGCGCGCCGCTCTGACCGATCCACCACCACTATATCAGGCTTATTGGCAACAATAGTTCTGTCAGTGAGGATGGATCGATCCCAGTACAATGTAATATTTCCATTTTCGAGAACTGGGTCGGACACATACCAGAAGGTCAATTCTCGTAATTTAAAACGTTCAAAATCTAGTCGCAGTCTCATCTCAGCGACAAACAAATGTCAAAAACTTGTCAATATGCCTACATTTTGACAAGTTCTAAATATAATTTCCCTAGAAATTAAAGGTATTTTTGACAGATTGAGACTGAGATCAGACTGTGAACGTTCTTAAAATTACGAGAATTGCCCCTCTGTAGTACGGCACCTCCGATTACACAAGGTTGTATTTCAGAGCAAGTTGCTGATGGATTATTCTACCTACAAGGTTTGTCTATGCAAGTATTCTCCGTTAGCTAGACGAGATCACCCGGAGATAATATGCCTGATTGATTCCCCCGGCCGGTGGCATGCCCGACAGATGTCAACCGTGCCGTCTTTCACAATAAATCTCTGGTAATTGTTCGTCATTATAACTTCGTCCATAATTGAACAGACAAAACCTTCGGTTTCTCCAAAGAGGTCACCGAAACGCAGCCAGGCTACGGATGTTAGTAGATCTACATCAGGCCCATGTTGGGCTCGGAAGAAGCGTCCGTGAAGCTCCTTACTCTGCCATACCTCCATGCGTTCATTAGTGTCAAGCACTACTGGTTTGCGCCAGTTCTCTTTACCCAAGGAAAGCGGGGTGAGGCCCTTGTCCACCGCGACTACATCTCGATGCATCCCCACGTCGGTTTCTAGGAAATATTCCCTGAGACTGCATATCTCGCGAGTGTGGAGATTCTTAGCGTTTAAAAAGCCTCGACCACCACATTTTCGCGGGATATATAGCCTCATCACCGATGAGCGTGGGTGATGCATTCGATTTGCAGTCAGCAGCGCACGGACCCTCCTATCCAGGGCGTCGAGTTCGGTCTGAGTCCATTTGAGTATGCCGAAAGAGTACACCGAGGCTACCTGATTTTTGGAGCAGGTGGGTTATTCCTGTCGTTAGAAACTGGGTCAGCAACCTTGACTCTAAGGCTGACTGGAACTGGGCTGCCCAGGGGGCGTGCGACCTTTGGAACCACTTTATCCTAAAGTTGTGCAGCCCGTCCGGCCCTGGAGATTTCCAGTTAGGCAACGGACGGACTGCACGAGCAACATCTTGGGGGCTCATGATAAGTGCCCCCATTCCTGGTATTAGATCGCACGCTCGCTAGATCTTCTCAGTCCAACACCTTCGGTGTGACTGACAGGCACCGACCAGATGTTTCGCCAGAACGAACACATGGCGACATCATCCGGTAGGCGCGTGTCAGTCACACCTTGGTCCGGTCGCTCCCAAGCCCTATAAACCCACCTTTCATCGCTCTGGAATGTGCGATTCTGAATGTACCGCTCCACTCTCCGTCTGTACCGACGAATACGGTTTGCCCATGCACAAATTTTCTGCTTCAGGAAGTCGATAGGCTCTGTGACGCGGGAAAAATAATCTCGAGAACTTATATCAGTCCCCGAGAACGCCCGCCACACAAAGCGCATCACTCTAGGGCGAGTATTGCCCTCCCTGAAGCAGATTAGTTTGCCGATGAGCGCTCTGGCCCCACCATACGACGCTCAATTCTGCACTGCCAAGCTGGTATGGCTGGTTTCGGTCGTGTAGCTCTAGAGTCACTGGCAAATTTGACGAGAGCTACACGATATGCCGCTACAGCCGCGCAGTACAGAATTGAATGAGTATCGGTGAGGTCTTCACAGGCATCAAAAGGACTTGACAACTGCGCATCCAGAACCGCCACCAGCGCCCTATTTTTATTATGCATGGGCAAACGAGGTAAGCGTGGTCTAAGTTCGGGTGACATGAACCGATATTCCCGAATCGCACCCTCTAAAGCATTCCTCAATTCCTCATTGCACTGGATACTTACATTTGTAGCCCTGTCATTACTCCTCTCGTCAGCATGGCTAGTATTAGACTGCGGTAGTACTGCAGCAGTCTGCGACTGTTGGGCGATGACATGGCTACTCTGCATTTCACTTCGCAGGCGGTCAAGTACAGTGTCATCTAACATATGATTACGCTGAATACCCCGCACCTGATCCGATAGTCGTTGTGCCGAAACGTTGACAGCTGGCTCAAGCACCTGAAAAAGGGAGAGCATCCGAACACGGTACGCGGTCAGATTGTTTCCTCCCTCTGTAGCCCCATAGTATTAGCGCATGACATTTTCATTGATGGATTGTGTCTATCTCATGCGCTGCACACTTCCGCCGGGAGCTGGGACCCTATCAGAGGCCGGTGGGCCTCGAGGTCCTAAGCCGTCCAGCGGCCGGCGTCCTCCCCATCGACGAGCAGGTGTTGGCGTCGTGGGCGGAGAGAAATACTCTTCGCTCGAATCCGACGCAACTGCCGCGGCCGGTGTCATCACAGCACTCACAGTGAGGCTGGGTACCGGCGGCGGCGAGGCGGAGCTGAGCGAAGAGTCCAGAGGACCACCTCTCGACTTCTCTCTGAACTTCTCGACGTGCATGCCTACCAAGGCATGCACGTCGAGAAGTTGCCCTTGTCAACATTATCACATTTTTCTAATATTTGTTTTGGCTTTTCAAAATTATAATGGACCATAAAATTGCCGAACCGGAGGTGACATCTGTCATGTCACCTCGGGTTCGGCAATTCTATGGTCCATTGTAATTTTTATTATTTTTGTAATTTGAAATTATCTTGATAAGTATTTAGTATTGCGGTTTTGCCTGTTTCACAATAACTTTACGTATAAAAACTGCTTCTAAATATTAAATGTGAAAATTATTGAAATCTGACGTGTTGACGTTGACGGTGTTGCCAGCTATTTTTATTATATTATGTTTTTTTTAAATTTATTTTCTCAGATTCCTAGAACCTGGTATTTATTAAAATCTCACGGGTGTAAACCACGGTGAGATTTTAAGTTTGAGCAGATTAAGTGATTTGTACTGCACTGAGACTATTGTCTTAATATAATTGTAGGAATTTCCGAACTATGCGACATGTGTTTAATATAGCTGCTTTCTGTAGTATAAGGTATGTATATTTGGGAAGATTAATTGACACAGCTCACATGAACATTTTAATAAGAGAATTCTCTTATTAAGATTTTCATATGTTTCAATGATTTGTTTGACTTTTTTTTCAAGTTTTCTCGTTTTTTTTTTGTTATATTATTATTATTTCTAATGCCGCTATAACAATATATCACACATATATAAACTAAACTAAACATATAAACTAAATATATAAACTACTTAAAGATATTGAAGTCGAGTTGATATGAAGAAAACAAACAATTTAAGGAACAGGTTTGACTACACAGCTTCCAGCGAGCTGAAAATGAGAGTGATCTGCGCGTGCGTGATGTCTGAGCGTGAGGTCCAGTTTTCGAGCCACGTGTCCGGCTAAGTGCTATTGGGTTCATCCAGAAATAAACTCAAAGTTCGGAGTCTGGATAAGTGTACCGGATAGTAACCTGTAACCTTGAATTCAGCACGTCATGATTCTAGACCTCCACCTAGCGCAGAAATTTCGAGGGTTATAAAAAAAATCTGCTGTTTCATAGAAAACTGTTTAATAAAAACCTCACGCGGTCAAAATATCTCATAATCGGCCTATAATGTTCCCACTGCTGGGACACAGGCCTCCTCTCTTCAAGAGCGAGTGGGTTGTAATCTACAACGCGGGCCCAGTGCGGGTTGGTAGATGTCTCATATCTTCGAATTTTTGGTTCTAGGGCATGCCGGTTTCTTCATGATGTTTTCCTTCACCGTTTTGAGAGCAGTGGTGTATAGCTGATTTAATCCAGCTTTCAATAATACCCAACAGTAGCCTGGCGTTATCAGTGGGTCCCGGAAACGATGACCAGTCCGTCTTATTGTTTAAGATAAATCTTTGGAAACTGTCCACTGTTACCGGGAGAGGTGGATTTTGAGCCTTGATGTCTTCCGCTTTGTAATTCAATTGACTGCTTCTGATAATATATAATTCAATTTAGAAGCAATAGCCTAGTGGTTAAGGCCTCATGCACGAGGTTGTGGGTTCAAGTCCGTGCAAGTACCAATCTGACTTTTTCAATTCATATGTACTTTCTAAGTTTATCTTAGACTTCACTGATATCGGTGAAGGATAAGAGAGACCCGCGGTCTCACCCGCATAAGTTTCGATCCCGTGGGAATATCGGTATAAAAAGTAACCTATATGTTAACCCTGGTTATAAACCATCTGTGTGCCAAATTTCATACAAATCCGTTGAGTAGTTTTTGCGTGAAAGAGTAACAAACATCCATCCATCCATCCATACAAACTTTCACGTTTATAATATTAGTAGGATTTAAGTCAGAAATCGCCAGTCCGCTTTGAGCAAGCATAGTGATTTGAATGTTCGTGCCTTCTCTGTATGAGAAGAGCCCTTTGCCCTGCAGTGGGACAGTAACATGCTGGAGTTATAGCCCAATGGTTAAGATTCAGGCTGTCTCATTTACAGGTCTTGGATTCGGTGCATACTTGTGACAATAATATGAAATGTAATTAATTGAAATTGTTTATTCTTTCGATAGGATTCACTTTTACACGTCACATAATAAAATAAAATTTAAAAAAATAAGCTAGATGAGGTCGGTGTTTCCTATCTCACTACTCTGAGGAGAAAGGCCGAAACAAACTCAGAGACCACAGTCTCTTTTAAAGTCATATATGTATACATAATCTTGGTCGGATCATGTGAAGACCATGTAGATTAATGTCTGAAATGATCTTTGCAGAAAGTGCTACACAGTACGATACATTTGGGCGTATTAAAGATTTTCCCATTAAGGAAATCGAACTTGTGACCCTGTAGGTACGTTGCTTTATTGCGCCACACAAAATTAATTGATAAAAATAAATAATATACATTTGTACACTGTCTGCTGCGCAATTTGCATCATTTATAATAATATTATTATGCACTGCGTAGCATACAGGTAAGCAAGTCTCAATCTGGAATTTAAAAGGAAGAACAAATAAATATTGGTGGATAAAAATAAACCTTAAAACAATCAGAGCGGAGTGAACATAGCTTCAGGCAATGTTGGTAATATTAACCAAAGTTCTATATATACAAATAAATACAATTGAAGCGATTGTTTGTAATGTCGAAATAACAACTTTTTACTAAATACATAATTATAAAAGTATTTACGGTAATTAGCTCTGGCTAGGTAGAGCGACGAACTTCGCAGGATGGCTGGTAGCAGCTGGATGAGAGTTGCCAAAAAATCGATTCGAATGGCGTGCAATAGGAGAGGCCTATGTCCAACAGTGGACTGCTATAGGCTGATGATCACGATGATGATACGGTAATTATAACAAAAGAAAGAAAGAAAGAAAGAAGAAAGAAAATACGTTTATTTGCGGCAAACATGACGCAAAAAAGAACATAAAAAACAAAAAAAAAAAACAATAAGAAAAGGTTGACATGCGTCACATCCACGCAAAACGGCTATCGCTCAGCATTATGCTGCGACCCTATGCAAGACAGAGCCCCAGCGCTGGTTTTCAGCGACAGCCGGCGCCGACGTAATGACGTCGTACGGTGCAGCAAACAATTATCCATCAACCAGCATTTAAACAGACAAACAAAAAAAAAATGTTTGTTTGTTTGTCTGTTTGTTCCGGCTAATCTCCGTAACGGCTGGCTGATTTTGACAGGTCTTTCAGTGGCACATAGCTCATGTTATAAGGAGTAACTTAGGGTTAACTTTTATTTTAGAAAAATATTTAGTAACGGGACACATAATTATTTTCCGAGTCAAGTGGTGGGCAAAGCTAGCCGTACTAATATTATAAACGCGAAAGTTTGTGAGGCTGGATGGATGTTTGTTACTCTTTCACGCAAAAACTAATGGTTTTGGGTGAAATTTAGCACACAGATAGTTTATAACCACGGTTAACACATATGGTACTTTTATCCCGATATTCCCACGGGATCGAAACTTATGCGAGTGAAATTGCTAGTTAAATATAAATTGAAACTTCACTAAGGTTGAAGCTAGTTAACACTTAGAAAAAATATCTTAACTATGTCGTTTTTCATGCCGTGCAAGTGACATTCAACCTTGTAGCGGTATCTACAACGCCACATGCGAACAACGCGTCATACTGACATCACGCAAATCCTGCATCTCGCAAGCAGAGTTTACCGCGCAATTAGCATATATACAAATTTCCCAACATCAATCGTTGGGCAGTTGCCCGCCAGACACAACACCCGTCTGGTCGGAGGATCCTCCCTTTTCTATGGAGGATGAGTGAACTTTACACCCTGTTCCTCATACCTCTATAACCTTATGGTGGTAAAGCAATGACGAGTTTCCGACTATATCTAAGTATATATATGAGTGGAAAACAGTAAAAAATAATCTTCAATGATGCATGGATGATGTTTAAACCAATCTCTGATTCACTGGCAGTCAGACAGCGCACAGCCTAAACCAAAGAGGAAAATATGAAAGTAGATACTTACCAACGATGACGGAATTTGGGAAATTAACTCTCAATTCAAAACTTGAATCATAAGGATGTTTTTTTGTATGTAAACCTATTTTGGAAAACAATAGGGTGAAATTAAATTAGCGAACAAAAATCTGTAGGCGTGACGGGTACCAATATTTAAACACGATAAAATAAGATAAAAAACATACTTATGTTTTTCCTTTGGGGTCAACGAACGCTAGTACCTAGTTGTGTTACTTGAAGTATGAATAGAGATACCTTTAGTTTTATCGTTTTTAGATATTGATACCCATCATGGCTGTGAAGTTTAGACAAAAAAAAAAACTGTTTTTTTAACTGATACTTCATGTGACTACAGTAACTGCGTTCGATGAGCCCACAAAAAAATCATCAAATTTTTTAAAATATTTTTTCATATTAAGCCATCGATACCTATCACGTTTGCAGAGTTTCGCTATCTAATTTAATAATTTGATCCTGTAAACCTAACTATCTTTACCGATACAATGAATATCAATAAGACTTTGCCCTTTACAAGACAAGCACAAAGCGGTATCAATGCACCTAATTACCCGAGCTCACATAGGGTATACGAACGTGACCATACATACCAATAGCCTATAATTAAGTATCAACACATAACTTTAAAGTACGTATGCACTATAGCAATTAGCACCGCTGTCCTTGAAACTCCGATGACCTTAGGACGTGAGTTATGCATAAAGAATCAAATACTAAATTGGAGCTGAGAGCAAAAACTGGTCGGTTCAGGTCTTGCGGTGACGTCACTGCACCGAAACGCGCCCGTTTCCGATCAGAGGACATTATAGAAAACGACAGCAGACTAACTGTTGATACCCGCGCTTAATGGGTACAAGGTTGGGACGTCTGGGATAGCTCCTTTGTTTTTAACGAGGACCACTTTTTGGCACTAGTGCTGCTCGCTCGTCAATTGTTTTACGCTTTTTAATTTGGTGCGTTTCGAAATACGGTTTCTAGGCTTTTAAAAGCTCTGTTAATTGCTGTCATAGACGTAAAAACGTATACACATACTTACAGTGCGTATTAGGTATGTCAAATCATTAAATGGTACCTAGTGGTAAGATCTCAGGACACGTGACATTCACATAAAATTGGTCTACAGGCCTTATAAACTGTTACTGTCAGCCTGCATCATCCTACTGCTGGGCAAAGGCCGCTCCCCATGCCTTCCAGCTCTTTCGATCCAGGGATAAAGTGGACCACTGGTCGTTTGTTTTATCTAGCTCGTCTCACCGTCTTCTACGGGGTCTGTCGCGACACCTTCTAGCTGTGTCAGGGCTCCATGTGGTGGTTATTTTGGCCAACTCGTTGGGAATACGGTAGACGTGGCCAGTCCAGTCTCACTTCTGCTTAGCGGCATTTTGAGCTACGTCAGTAATCTGTGTCTTGGAGCGCAGTGTGGTGTTGCGAATATGGTCTGTCAATTTGTCGCCTAGAATACTGAGCTCGATTATAAACTATTCTTCTATTTTTTTTATTAATATAGAATCCAACCGATATCTCCTTATAGATTTTATTTATTGTGTATTACTAATATGCCCGATTCTCTCCAAGATTACATATTTAAACCACCAAAATTATGTATATAGCGTCCGGTTTCCAAAAATAGTGCTTTCGGCCATTCTCATAGGCCTTTTAATTATACATACAAGGAGAACTTTATTGGATTATTAGCAATAAGTATTCGATAATTTCCGGCAATGTGTGGTCACCACGAAAGTGCGTTGAGCTGCTTCTCGGGATTGAGACTGAGGTGACCATGAATAGTGCAGGAGTGATTCGAAGAAGTTTTTAACGATGTAGTATGTATAGCGCTTCTAGGTTATTTTGATACGTCGCCAAAATCGGAGCTAAGGCTGCTATCTTGCTTGGGCGGAGCACCGCCATGTCCTCGTAGAGGCGATCGGCAGCGGCGGCGGCCTCTCGCGCCCGGCCCTGGTGCAAGCCATGGTCCGGGGCGAGAGGGAGTGGGAGGCAGGCGCCTCCTTCTGCGAAGCAGTCATGCTAGCGAAGGAGGTGGCGGGACGGATGAGGGAGAGAGCCTCCCGTCCCAGCCGCCGCGGGAGACGCTCCGGGCGTCGGGAGCCGTGTGACGACTCCCGGCCACCGTAGGCGCGGGCCTGCGGATGGAGAGCAATGGGTAGCTCACCGTCCGATCAGGACCAGGCCCGTGCCGGACGGCGCGTAAGTGTTCCACGCGCGCCTCAAAGAGTTGTCAGCATAATTTGAGGGGCCCCTTAGGGCCGAAGCCTGCCGGGTCAGCGGGATTGTCCGAAAGGGTTACCGCTACCCCGGAACATAAAGGGCAAAGGAAGGAACATGGGTGGGTTTTAGTCAGTAAGAGTCTGACACTCCTTTCCGCTCCACCCAGAGCGGGAGGAGTCATTTGATGATTTCCCATCCGGAAAAAAAGGCTGCTATCTTATTTTTTGAATGCAGATCATTTTTTCAACTCTGATATTATAGGACTGTCAAAATCACAGTGATCCTAATTCTAATAAGGTTGCTATTGGGTTGCTGCTGTCAGAGCTAAAATAACTGTGAATGGACGTTTCGCAAAACAATTTGTGATCCTTGTAGCAGTGTACATACTGCTTTCACCAGACTATCCCTGTTGCCCTTTGCCGTTGCCTTTTGTTTCCATTGGACCACAGTCTAACACAATATTTTGTTTTCCTTGTTGTCATACTTTTCTATACATTCTACTATCGCAAGTCCGTGAACTTCTGACCCTCGTCTTTTAAATGACAATGTATCGACTGTTTTTTTTTAAATTTTCCTTCCTGTTTCCAGTAGGCAGCTAGTAATATAAAATAAATTCGCAGTCGAAATGTTAGTGGTTTACTTAACGCTATGAGGACTTATCCCAATCTTAAAAAAATATATGGCATCACTAATTTCGCAGTATTTTTCGCTTTGTTGTAAAAAACGTGTCGGTTACTCATAGGTCAGCGGTGCGAGGCCAATGTATTTTTGTTAGTTTTTTTAACATAATTTATATGTATTGACAATGAACATAAATCTTTGTTTTATTGGTGTGTATTGTGGCTCAATGACAAGAAATATTGAACCCACAATTCAAGTTAATTGTGTTAATAAAATTATAATAGCTCTCGATTTCGCATTGCAATCGGTTTCCTATTTATTTTTCATGTTACCATGTCGGATTATATGCACTAATAATCTTATTTATTTATTTACCATTTATGTACACACTTATATAAACAGACAAGAAAAACAGAACAGAAAAAATAGGTACAGAGGAAAATCTCGAGGAATCTTGTTTTTGACAGATTTGTTCCGCTCACTTACAGTAGAATATTGTATACCTTACTTCTTTTTCTCTGTCGCTGGCACGACGTTTATTCGAAATTTGTTGGCCCAGAACTTCGCCACTTTTACGGCATTATCGGTGGTAGCGCAGACCTCGTCTTGCGGCACAGAGGGCAGGATAGGATGTGAAGCACAGTTTGTGACTCAGCTCCACATCCACACCCTGCCGCCGTTCCGTCAAGGTAGCCCCACTTATGCACTTTACTAAACATGTATATGCTTTGTGCATACAGCAATATCTTAGCGAATTTCTTAACAATCATCATTTGGTTTGCCTAACAAATATTTGTTTTTAATCATAACCAATGAACGGTCATCATTATTATATTTAACTTCAATGTTAAATTGTTTAAATGAATACCGTAGGTACTTACTTATTTTTTTAATTCTTCACCTTTAGATATGACTGACCAAATATGAGAAGTATCATTGACATTCAAATATAATAATTACCTACACAATAGAATTAAAAGTGCACTTTTGCATTATTAATAACAATTATAATTCATGTATGATACATGATTCAACAAATAATAATAATTACAATGCTCCCAAACTAAGCACATAGGTACATAATTATAAGAGATCAATCATATATCACGAAAATCGTTTCTAAGGATTAATAAATGCATAATAAACATGCAATTTGTACTTACAGGATGGTGCTTTATTAACACATAATCCTACTTCTTCTTCTTCTGTGTAGTCTTCTGGATGGATGGATGGATGTTTTAACAAACATCCATCGTGAAAGATGTTACTCTTTCACGCCGAAACTACTGAACAGATTTGGATGAAATTCGGCACACGTATAGTTTATAACCAGGATTAACATATAGGATACTTTTTATCCCGATATTCCCACGGGATCGAAACTTACGCGGGTGAAACCACGGGGCGCAGCTAGTATAACATACAATCACGCCTGTTTTCCCCGGAGGGTTAGGCAGAGCTGTACCTATAAATAGTAGGTACCTACCCCCTTTTGTCGCCAGTACCGGGCACAAATGCAGACCCCGGGCTGCTACTGAGGAATTCCTGATAGAAAAACCCAATAACACTTTGTCCGACATGGAAATCGAACCCAGGACCTCACGCTCAGCAGTAGCGCCTGCGGCCACCAGACCAAAGAAGCTAAATAATAGAAAACTTTGTGTTGGTATGGCTGATGATGAAAAGTTTGAAGGAGGCCCCTCAAAACTTTCTAGTAAGATAAGTTTATATCGGTATTTAATTAACCAGCTACCTTAACCCACCCTTAGTGGGAAAACCAAAACGCTGAAGGAAGACATCGTGAGGAAACCGGTATGTCCTAGAACCAAAAATTCGAGGACATGTGACATCTACCAACGTGCATTGGACCCGCATGGTAGACCACAGCTGCCTGTGTCCCAGCAGTGGGAATATTATAGACTGGTTATGCTATGAATATATCAACTGTCCAATTGTTCAACAATCACGCATCCATTAATTTCGTATAAAAAAAATTGACACATCGAGTACATTAAAAACACCTGCCTATTGGATACTTGGGTGTAGACACAGGCAAGATCAAGTCCGGAAACATGTCATCGTCTGCACAGCCTTTTCCCAACTATGTTGGAGTCGGCTTCCAGTCTAATCGAATGCAGCTGAATACCAGTGTTTTATATAGAGTGACTGTTTATTTGACCTCCACAACCCAGTTACCTACTTGGTGGGTTACCAAGTAGATAACTTGGTAAGTCTGGTTGTCTGATTTTCGGACTTTTGACTCCTTGAAACTATTGTCAAAGATTTACGAATAACAGCCGGGACCAACGGTTCCAGGCCCGAAAACGTGTCCAATGTATTATATTGGTTTTAATCTCTTTCCTCATCTTTAACCTCACTGAAGATGAAGAGAAATAGATCTGCAATGGCCATCAGGCACAGAGCAAAGTTTGGTCATCAGTATTGTATATGTTTCATGAAGATTTACGCATTCTATTAAAAATCCACCATTATCACGATCTGCTTAGCATTTTCCCAAATATGTTGGGGTCGGCATCCAGTCTAACCGGATGCAGCTGAATACTGCGTATCTGACCGCCACTATCCAGTTACTTAAACTAAAACGTATTTTCCGAGGCTATGTAATGGACGGTCACAAATCCATGGACCGACCTTGGCAAGCGTGGCTTCGATATATAACCTTCGATTGCCTCGTGTGACCGTTATTACTTAGCCACGAGCCCCGTCCTCAGCCAGAAGATCCTTCATTAAAATGCACACCCTATAGGTAAGTTCTCACGTCCGCGTATATTTTATTTTATCTAACTGCATTATTAAGAGGTGAGGCAGCCCCGGTGGTCTGCGGCCTTTTTGATGCAGCAACCTTCAAATAACATTAGCCGATCGCTTGTTTTCCGTACAACTTGGTCATGACAAGACTTGTAAAACTAATTAGAAATATATTTTGTTTAGAGGTCATATTGGGATCAATGGAATCATCGCTTGTGAGAATTTTAAGTAAACAACGTTTTTAAATCTTAATATAATATAAATGCAAAAGTAAGCCCACGTTCGCACAGACGTCAAAATATCGCGGCGGAATTTTATGGCGCACTGGATTTTCAAATCTCGGTGTTGAGCCGAGCATTGAGAATCCAACAGAGCGCATCCCAGCGCGTCAGAAAACACACTGCTGGATTTTCAACTCTCGGCGCTAGGCAGTGCGTTGAAAATCCAGTGCGCACCTGTCTGTTATCTTATCTCGCCTTAAAAGCGGAACTGATCTGGATGAAGTTTAGTCTACAGATAGACCATGACCTGGGCCAGGTAGGACATAAGATACCTTTTTTATCCCGGTAGTACGTTCCCGTGGGATACTTTCCGCTGCTTTCGCGCGAGCGAAGCCGCGCACAAAAGCTAGTACCTAAAATATTGTAACGTCGTCGTCATGCATATATTTTGTCGACAAAAGTTTAAGTTCAAGATGCAATAGGGCTTCAGCCTAATGTCACGAATGACTATGGGCTGCAACTGAAAAAGTCCTAATAGATTATGGAAAACTTTAAGCCGAATTGGGGATCGAACCCAGGGACCTCACGTTCAGTAGTCGCGCTTTCGACCGCTATACCGACGAGGCTTTCCAATACTTTTTTTATGATCCAAGGTTGAAAACTTCATATCTATACTATTCATACTAATATTATAACTCTTATTGAATTGTAATAAGGTGTAAATTAGAATTATTGCCGAGGGTTTTATAAAACTTACGGCAATCATTCTAATTTATACTTTATTACAATAAAACAAGAGTTACTCTACTATGATATGATATAGTATAACAGCGAAAGAAACTGTCTGTTACCTTTTCACGCCTAAACCATTAAACCGATCATTATAAAATTTGTAAGATAGGTAGCCTGGGTCCTGAAGAAGGATATAGGCTACTTTTCATCCTGGATGGCAGACGAAGTAGAGGGCAACAGTTAGTGTAGTTTCAATTTACTGGGAATCGCTGTCAAAAGTAATGAAGCAATTGCTAGGTCCCCTATACCTACGACTCGGAGGTGGATTCGAACCCAGGCAAGCACTTTACTTTGTGTAAATTATTTCATCACCACTGCTCTCAAAACGGTGAAGGATAACATCGTTACACAGGAAACTTGCATGTCTTAGAACCAAAAATTCGAAGTCATGTGACACCTACCAACCCGCACTGGCGCCGCGTGGTGGATTACGGTCCTTTGCCTCTCGAAGACAGGATGCTTAATTGTGTTCTAGCAATGGGAACAACAGGCTGATTAAGCTATACTTACCATTTGTTCGAATAATAACTTAGAGATTAAGAAGTTCTTATCAGTTTTAAGTACCCCAGTCAGTGTGTAAAAAGTTTTTTTTTTCTTTATAATGAATAAGGGTTTCCCAAAACTTATTTATTACGTACTTTAAATTTAAATGAGAGAATATCGTATGTACATAAAATACTTTAAAAGCGATTCTTCTTTTATTTTTTCTTTGCCGCCACGTTGCACCGACACAAAGATGTATAAAGACCCGTTTTTGATGCGTTTGAACCGATTTAGTCGAATCAAAGTTGTTATTAGGGTAACCACTTGCTTCGACGTAATTTGGATTTCTTGAAATTATTGTTTCCAATGCTTTTATTGTCTAAATTTCCGATGAGTAATGTAGTTATTATAGTGATTCAGACCAAATTGATGATTTCTTTTTGTACCTAAATTCATCGCTACAGCCGAACTTAGATAATACAATGTGGAGTCGACATCATCTGCCTAGTCTTCTCCCAACTTTCTTGGGGTCGGCTTCCAGTCTAACCGGATGCAGCTGAAGACCAGTATTATATTATTACATGTAGAGGGAAATACGACAATAAATGAAAACACTCACAATACTAATTATGCATTAGTATTGTGAGTGTTTTCATTTATTGTCGTATTATTTTGAAACTATCAAATACATTCTTATAACGATTTTTTTCAAACAAACTAAATAGTAGTGATGGGCCAACTATGGGTTTTGCCTATCAGCCGACGGGCTATAGTGATTATGCTATTGGATATATTCGTCATAAGATATTCGTCGACGACATTAGATATAAGAAGTAAGTACAATTTATATGTTTTGAGGCAGCAAATGGTCGTCTACTTACCGGCCTATCGTGATGCTCGACGAGGTGGGTAAGCTCTTAGAAAGAGTCATTGCAGACCGCCTTGTCAGGCGGCTGGTGCGGGTGGGGCCGGATTTGGCGGAAAGCCAGTTTGGTTTCCGCAGGGGGCGCTCTACGGTGGACGCCATCATACACGTGCGAGCCCTCACGACGGGGGATGCCGTGGCCCGGGGTGGGGTTGTCTTGGCGGTGTCTCTAGACATCGCCAATGCCTTCAATACCCTGCCCTGGAGTTGCATCAGGGAGGCACTAAAGTTATCACCAATCGGTTCCCAAATAATGGTAGCAGGGGTTCATCAGCTGACTCCCGGCCACCGATGGCGCGGGCTTGCGGGCGGCGAGCAATGGGCAGCTCGCCGCCCGGCAAGGGCCAGGCCCGGGTCGACGGCGTGTTGTCTTCCACGTGCGCCTCAATAAGATTTCAGCACGAAGTGACGGGGTCCGCTAGGGCCGATGCCTGCCAGGGCCGCGGGTTGTTCGAAAAGATACCGTGGCCCCTGGCATAAGCAACTGAAGAAACACGGGTGGGTTTTAGTCAGTAAAAGTCTGACACGCCCTCCCGCTCCGCACAGAGCGGGAGAAGTCAAATGATGATATCCCATCCAGAAAAAAAAAAAAAAGGCAGCAAATGGTCGAGCAACAGTCCGGCCGTCGAGAGAATACAAATGCAGTTTCATACACACGAATACGTGTTTTGCGAATTTGATCTTTATTAGCTACTAGAATTGTCGCACTGACAGGTGCCAGGAAGGCATTCTCTCGTTGGCCTCACTGTAGTATTTTAGGTTGCACAATGGCATGTGATGAGGTAGCATGCAAACCTTTATCCTTTGTTTGTTTGGCTTTGATTGGTTAAGTAGGGACCTAAGTTTTCTTCAATAAAAATGCTTTTAACACCTAAATTTAGATGATCAAAATACAAAACAATAAAATGTTAAATTTTCAAAGGAATAGGTAAATTTTAAGAAATTCAGCGATGTTATTCAATGTTTCACACAATTTTCACGCCATTTTGTTGTGAAATAAGTTACACGATAAAGTTCAAGGCTTGCGGCAAACATCTAAAAGTCGGATTATAGCGGATAATACAAAGTTAACTTAATCAAATTACTTTAGACACAATTGTCCAATCATTTGGAATTCTTGTACGGTTTTCAGGTGCAAACTTTTTGACTTGAGAGCAGTGGTGGCCCAGTGGTAACGACCGCGACTTAGGAGTTGTAGGTCGTAGGTTCGAACCCAGAGAGGCGCTTTACTTTGTGTAAATTATTTCATCACCACTGCTCTCAAAACGGTGAACGAAAGTTCAGTAGAGGACCAAGCTTGAGGTTAGCCAGCGAGCGATGGAGGAGGTAGAGCATCCGAGGGGTTCGACTTACCGACCGATACGGAACACGATACTGCGCTCCACGGAACACGATACTGCGCTCCAAACACAAATCGCCGAGGTCACCCAAAAAGCAACAAAGCTCAAGTGGAACTGAGCCGGACATGTTTGCCGCATGTCGGATATATTGTGGACTAAGACCAACATGAGCCCCTGAAAACGTTCAACGGCTTCTCCGCAGACCCAGGCACAGATTGCGGGACGAGCTTGTCGCCTATACGGGATCGGTCCAGATTAGCGTAGGATCGTTTTGAATGGAAAAAAGAAATGGAGGCCTTTGTCCTGCTGTGGAACATCACAGGCTGACTTATTTATTTTATCATTCAGTTTTTCTGCTAGCAAAAGCCATGAAACCACGGACGGTGCGTGGTTACAGTAAAGTGTGGTCACCCCAATCGCGATAGAAACGCAATATCGCGTGGCGCTGCAGCGCTGCAATAATTGTTGCCCCAGAACGACGCCCACACGCTTCGCTTTAATTAATAACGCCAGCTTACAAATTGCAACCATTTTTGTGTTGCGCTATATCGACTATTTATCTTTTAGCATTATGTGACGTACCCGTTGATTTTCAGGGTTCCCTACCCATATCGAACCTATAACTACGCCCACTCTACGCGCCGTGTGTCTGGGGGTGCTTCATACTTGTTCGGGTTGCTATAATTAGGAACAGCCGGGGGCAAAATGGAACACCTGATATAATTTTGGATATTTTCAGGCACTTAACCAATTTATTATTTTTATTGCCTGTAACTTTTGATGCTTAAAATATAAGTTTCTACAAGTTTAATTATATACAAAGTTTAGATTTTGATCTTTTGCATCTATTCGTATTGTGTCGTTTTCTATTAAGATAAACCAGTTTGAAACACCATGGCATAATCAGCCTGTATTGTTCCCACTGATGGGACACAGGCCTCCTCTCCTTTTTAGGGGCCGGAATCCACCATATACCAGCGCGGTGGTAGATGTCAAATATCATCGATTTTTTGGTTCTAGCTCACGCTGTTTTCTTTCACCGTTTTAAGAGCAGTGGTGATGAAATAATTTACATAAAGGAAAGTGCTTGCCTGAGTTCGAACCTACGACCTAAAACCCGTAAGTTGCGGCTGTTACCACTGGGCCACCACGGCTCTCTATATTTTTATAGTAAATCGGTGATCAATGTTCGCTTCTCCTCTCCATCACGTGTGAGAAGAGGCATATCTATGAATTGTTGAACCATGGTTCAGGTCAAAAACCTTGCAAACTTTATTGCACCTTTCTATTAAAAGTCCTCTAGACCGAATTTCGGCCATGGCGATCAAACACAGCTGTGACAAGCCTTCGGCGCGGGAGATATTATAGTGTGTGCACAGACACAGTGGCATTCTCTCTTCTCTCACTCTCATTGTCCGATGGGACGGCAACTTCCAAACTCCGGCCTGTTACTAAGAAATTTCCAATGAAGAACAATTTGCCCGATCCGGGAATCGAATCCAGGATCCCACGCTCAGCAGTCGCGCTTACAACCTCAAGACCAACGGGTCAGTTACTTTTCTATTACCAGTGACGTAAATGGAGCATAAACAATATTTATAATCTGTGCCAGTTAACGTCACACCGATGACATGTACCTGTTGTTCTATTATTATAACGCGTACCGGGTACGGTGTAGGCTTGCAAAGCTATATTAGGCATGCCTCACAGTTTATAGCGATAGCTGGAGAGATAGTATGTAGATACACGAGCTATGCTAATGAGCGATGTTCTGAAATATTACGGCGGTTTAAACTCAGGTTTAATTCCTAACGTTTTACGAGGTTGCCGTTTTGCATGTGGTGTGCAAAAGCTTAATGGTCTTCGATATTTAGGTTATATATTTTATGAAATAGAGATGTAACATGTACTTAACATATAATCAGCCTATAATTTTTCCACTGCTGGGACACAGGGTTCCTCTTCGAAATGGAGTGGGCTATAATCTACCACGCGTGCCCAATGCGACTTGGTAGATGTCACATGTCTTCGAATCTCTTCTTGTAACATGTAACTTACCTACAATATTTTTTTGTTTTGTTAGGTCACGGGTGAATTTCACCAAACTTAATACCTAGAATAAGTCTTATCCTGAGAATAAACTTTGAATTTTTGACAGTTTTCCCATACTAGAACTGACAGATGTCAATTTTATTCCACGGATAGAAGATTGCTGAAATCAACCCTTAGTTGTGAGCTAAGTTAAATCTGAATGAATAAAGATCACAGTCTTGTATGACGTTATGAATGAAGCACAAGTATCATTAACCTACTTCCCTTATTTAGCCAACCTATTTGAAGTAAGCTATAAAAAAGCTCCTATTCACAATGAGCCCACATTCGCTTTAACAATAGCAATTAACAATCAATAGAAAATGAAACTACACACTGGTATATTTTTGGAGCGATCGCGCCGCATCGTGTTCGTTCCTTTGTAGGGACAGCGCTCGCCGTGCCAACCACTAGCTAAGGTGTGGGCGACACCGAGATTACTTTCTAACATTCATTTGGATTCAAATCCGAGGTTGTGGGTTCAAATCCACACAAGTGATAATGTGTCTTTTTAAATTTATATGTACTTTCTGAGTTTATCCGTGAAGGAAAAACATCGTGGGGAAATCTGTACTTAGCTTAATGTAAATCTGAAATCGTCAACCCGCCTTGAGCAAACATGGTGATTAATACTCGTGCTTACTCTGCAGCGTTGCAAGAGTTAGCAGTTATCAGTACAAATACACTAGGACTGTCAACTTACTAACAACCTATTACCGAAATAAGAATCATCTTAGATGGCGCACTCACACACGTACTACTTTTCCTTAGCGTGTCGATGGCAATCTAAATTGAGACGGACCAGAATTTTAGCTATGAGTCTGGCGTCTCCAGGAGTGTCTATAAGTTCTTGTAACGTGTAGTAATATGAATCAAAACTCCACAACACACAAATCAAAATTATAAACAGAAACAGTAACTCGTATTCTGCCCAGTAGAGCAGAATAGCAGCCTTTTGACTATTTGCATAGTCTCATAAGATTTACTTTGATTTAGTCACAAGAACTACCTCAACTACGTATTCTCCTTTAAACGTAAAAATCCACCTGTCCACATTTCTCCTTGCACGGGGCAATATGAGGAATCCCCCAATCTATCCCAATTTCTATAATTTGTATGGTGTACAATAAAGAGTATTCTATTCTATTCTAATCCCCAGAATACCAACACTGCGACACTTTCTTTTCAATATCACAGCACCATGCTGAGATTTTTCGGCCTGGTGCTGGATATCTGTATATCTATTTTAGTGTATTGTATACATAATATTTGTTATTCCAAGGCTGCCTGGAAGAGATCGCAGAAAGCGATAAGGACGCCCGTTGTATATTTTGTAGTGTTTGATGTATTTTTTTAGGTTATGTATTTTGTGATGTAAAATAAATTAATTATTTATAAATAAATACATACAGAACTTCATTTTTTATTGTTTTTATTATGTTGTTTTTAATTACTTTTCCTGTGCGAATATTTCTTTAACTTCAAAATAAGGTAATTTTGCGCTCATAGCACCCCCGGCCCGACCCGTTCGTGCAACCCCCGTTATTATCTAGACCGCAAGCGATGTTGCTCACTTAGTTACCTCCAGCCCTTTACGCCATAAAGAATACACCATAATACACAAAGAAAATGCACCGTAAAAATTGCACTTCAACGTTACAAATAGCTAAAGTTTGACGAAACTATTGCAATAAAAACAAGAACAGTAGATTTTGCAGAATTTTTAAAACGTACTGCAGTGGGCGAAAATTGTTTTGTTTGATATTGTTTTTGTCGTTATTATGGCGAAAACTGTTTGCTTTTGCTCAAGTAACTGAAAAAGATTTAACAGGGTGCATCGTAGGATTTACTTGTATGCGATGTCCTATACGTATGTAGCGAAAGCACTAGGAAGTGGTGAAGGGCGGGCGTTTAGGGGGGCTGTTTTTTGTAATTTTGACGTTCGAAAAGTGCTGAATCTCAGCCTAATTTGAATAAATGACTTTTGATTTTGGTAGTGAAGGAACAAACCATTTGTTCTATTTAATTAGTTATATTTTAATAGATTGTTAGAACCTTCTTTACGTTTAAGGGGGATGTTCTAAGGTAGCCCATGGAATTCAAATTTACTTACGTTTTTTTACAATTTGCAGGTCACTGTCAGGTTGTATGTTGTATGTTAGGAGGGGATTGTGGCTAAGTAATAACAGCCGCACGGGTCGATCGATCAGGTTAAGCTACGCTTGCTGCGGTTGGTCCGTGGATGGGTGACCATCTTCACATACCAAGACCCCTCCGTGCCTCGAAAAGCACGTTAAGCCGTAGGTCCCGGCTGTCATTCGTGAATCTTTGACAGTCGTTACTGGTCGTCAGTAGCCCGAAAGTCTGACAACCAGTCTTACCAAGGGGTATCGTATTACCCAATAACTGGGTTGTAGAGGTCAGATGGGCAGTCGCTCCATGTAAAATACTGGTATTCAGCTGCATCCGGTTAGACTGGAAGCCAACCCCAACATAATTGGGGAAAGGCTAGGCAGAATGATGATGTTAGGTTGTATGTTGATTAAAATATGATCCACAACCGCAACAAAGTTATAATCATCAGTACTCGTAGGTGATCAAGTACAGAATTATAATCATTCGAATCAGCAATACAACTCCTTAAGATTGAATTGGCTTCAAATCTTATGAAATAGTCATTTGATAAGGTAATATAAACTTAGATGGATGATGACTTTTATGATTATAATTCAGTAAATCAATATTTGTTATGACCGCGGATCGTATTTAGATCACCACACAACCTGATACTGACCTGCACAAATTGCAAAAAAGCGTAAGAAAATTTGAATTTCGCGGGTTACACTGACGCTTTCGCCATAATAGCTGCAACATTTCAATTTGGATGACCAGAGGGATTTCTAGACCGTCTAAAGGAGTTAGCTGGCTGTTTTGTTTGTCAATCAGTTTTCAGGCAGTATTATTAACTAACTGGCTATACCTGTATCTAATTTAAATAATTTAACAAGTAGCTTCTTTGCACGTGGTATATATTAGGTAGGAACTATCGCCAAAATCTATATCTGACCACCGTAAGGGCTATTCCTGCTTGCAGCGCATATTATTAGTCGACATAAAAAGGGTCCTCTTTTGTTTTACTTACGGACGCAGCTGTGGTCATCATGTGCACAGGATTTTGGTTTCAAAATGGTCAGATATAGGTTTTGGCGATAGTACATATTATCAATAAAGAAAACCAACACACTATCATCTTCATATTTGCAAAGTAACCACAAAATTATCAGTAAACAAGATCGTTTTGTAAATTAATGTAAAGTCTAAAAAAATTAAAAAGGAGACCACCCCAAAACAGCAATGTTAATAATAGATAAACAAATGGTTTAGTAACGACAAAGATAAAGACGACAATATAAGAAAAGAAAGGGGTGTGAGAGAGACAGAGAATCTTAGCCACAATATGGGTGGTCGAACATTTTTTTTCACTGCAATTTATGTTCGTAACAAAGTTTTAGGAGACGGTTTAAAGTTTCTATCAATTTGAAAGTGGGTTCTTAATTTTATTTAGAACAAAGTCCATCCCGATACCTTTCGAGTATCTCTTCTTTTGAGTTTTAGCTCAAAATATAGCCTAAATATCTAATATAATAAGTATCTACCAATCCGCGCTGGGCCCACGTGGTAGATTACAGCCCACTCCCTCTGAAAGAGAGGAGGCCTGTATCCCAATGGCGGGAACATTATGGGCTGATTATGTATTGCGTTAATAGAGGTCATCACTGCTCGCAAATCGTAGGTATCTTTAGAGAGACTATAATTACCGTTTACACTACACCTAGGTGGTAAATACATTTTATATTTTCAAATATGGGTAAACAATATGCACATGTTTTACATTCATGTAATCATTGTGTATCACAGTATTGGTATAACCATATTTTACATAGAAGCATGCTGCGCATAAAATTTTAAAACTAAACAGAATAAAATTGAGAATGAAATCAATAAAACTAGATTAAAATAAAGCATAAAAAAAAAACATATAGTTCATTCTGCAAATATTCAGGTACACTGTGATGTGCTTTATTTATCAAAACAGCTTTTAGTTTATTTTACTTATTAGGATGTTCCGGATGTTTGTTGTTGTTGTTGTTTGTTGTGTGTGTTTGGATTGTTGTTGTTGTTGTGGGATGTACTTGTTAGGTGTTGTTGTTTGTTTTTTGTTTGTTCTTTGTTGTTTGGATGTTCTTGTTGTTGTTATGGTTGTTTGGATGTTGTGATTTATGTTTTATAAATTGTATGGTGTACAATAAAGAGTATTCTATTCTATTCTATTCTATTCCCGCGATCATTGGCAATTAGAAAACCAGCTCATTTATATTCCGAATTGTGTATTCAACTGAGAGAGGTTCAAAGTGAATTTTAAGAACAACACTACAGTTCATGAATGAGCATACATACACAACGTTACGCCTTTTTCCTGTGAGGGTAGGCAGAAACTATAGAACGCCACCTGCTCTCCGATCCTTACATACTTACTCCTTTTGCTTGCTTCATTTACGTTCATTCATCTGCACCTTAATTGCGTAACACACTTCAGTCACAATCTAAATGATTTTAAAGGATATTGCTAATCCATTGCACCATATATTCGAAGAATATGTCTGCTCAACAACGTAAATAAGGCAATGAATGTTGTTGAACTGTCAAAGTGAAAGTCATCGCTACTGATAGTGAGTTATGCAATTACCCTGCTTGTCATTCACGCACACCGGTTGCGGGTACTACGCACGTGACATTTTTCACGAACACCTCCAATAAGGTCAGTATTTATATGTCCTTATGCCCTTTGATAGAAATGCAATGACATCATTATAATATAAAAACACAACTACAAAAGCTCTGAATTCTGAAAACTAAAACAGAATGGGAAAACTCAATATAATAAATTATGTAAATGACTGCAGAGAATCTAAGCGATGGTAACTAAACAATGAGTTGTATCCTTTAAAATACCTTTCGAAACACGATAATACAATAAATGTAAATGTTCCTATAAATTGTAAGTATTCAATATTTTTTACGTTATTGTGAACCGGGGATTGGCTTCGATTTAGTGAGTTCAACTAATTTCGGAACCATTTTGTATGTGTACAGACGCCAGCACGTCAATCTACTACAATCTGTCAATTTTCTTTAATATATTTTCAACTTTATCGCTAAAGTATTAAGGTTCAAGGTTGGTTGGGGAAATTTGACAGTTTCGGGTAGCTTGACCTGCTGGCGTCTGTACCTATCCGTCTTGATTACAAAGGTACCAGGTCAGTTGTTGGTTAGCGATAATGAGGTCGATTATAGTGATTGACAGTTGTTATTATTTAAAAAAGGGCAAAAGCCTCCCTTTCTCCGTTCCATTCCTCTCTGTGTTGAGCTACTGTGGACCAATCCTGTCTGTAGGCGTCAAGCCCGTCCCGCCGTCTTCTCCTGGTCAATTGTTATGTTCATTAAATGTTTTGTGGATGGAAGATCCACCACAATCTGGTTTATATGTTTAAATTGAAATACAACCAGGCAGCCTGGAACGTTCGCTCTTAATAAATTAATTGAGACATTGGGTGACGAATTTAAAGCTTCCGTCGTTTTAGATGGTACATTAGTAAAGAGATTTACAAATTCCTGAGCTACTTCTAAGTTAGAGCTAATGGCAGCACGTGAGGTCTTCATCTGTAATCATTGTTTCGTATTTTATTCCTACTAGTTTCGTTATCTATAACTTTCGAAACTGATCAAACAAGCAATGCCAATGTGGTAATTTTAACAGTAGAAGATAAACACGCCTTCTGCGCATCCTCTTGATGCAGTACCTAAATTGCGTTTATAACTACCACTAATGCAGAGCCTACCCCACCTTTGGTCCTGCGGGGTAATTGCGTAACACACTAACAGAAAGAAGGGCTTTCATTTTGAAAGTTCAACAACATTTATTGCATTATTTACGTTATTGAGCAGACAATTTTTTCGAACATATGAAGCAATGGATTAGCTACATCCCTCAAAATGATTCAGATTGTATTGATAGTGTCTTATGAAACTAGGGCGCAGAACTCTTAAAGAAAATTTTAATTATTTACAATACTATAACAATAAATTCTTCTCTCCGCAGTAATTATGAATAGTTATGAATGCGATCGATACTCAGCAGATACCTGTTACGACTTGGCACTATTGTGTCACCCAATGAAAAAGATAGAAACTTATAATAAAGGAATAATACACCGTATTTCGAAGCGATGTAATGAAGATTATTCAGACATTTTCAATACCTACCTTTTGTAGTTTATAAAAACAGTTTTATCATTAATTTAAGTAGGACACGCCAATTCCTCAACACCGTAAAAAAGGAAGTTACGCAGATGTAATTGACCTTTAAGCAGAATTTTAATTTCTTTTTTTATTTTATTTTGTGGTAGTAACATTTTATGGTCCCTATAAATAAGAAAGATATGCTTCATATGTGCTCCGTACGACACATAGGTACCCAGTACAAGCAGTCTAGCATGAGTCTAGAACATAAAAAGTCGCGTAAACTAGAAGTGGGACACCTTGTATAAGAATTATGAACGTTCCCATGCTATAGGCTGTGTTCATAAAGAGGTTTGACGTTTTATTAGTAGCGACTCCGAGGTGATGTTATTTTATTTTTTATGTTAGCATATTGAACACTAGCTATGTTTTCATTTATATTTTGTTCGTATATATGTATATACTAGCGAACTATTTAAACTAGATTATAATGTGCTACATTTCAGTTAAATATTAAATTATTTTACACATGATTTGTATGCAAAATATATTAATATTGCCGGAATAAATTCTTGTGAAAATCGCACGAATTACGACTTTGTTTTATACTATTTAAAATAGATAGGTAGATATATTTTTCAAATAAAATATATTTTTTTAGATTAAAATAATCGCAAAGCGATTACTAGTCTTAATAGTTTCGATAATGAAAGGAGATCTCTCTCTCTCTGTTTAGTAATGACTGACAAAAACAAACAAACCAACACGTGCACATACACTACACAACAATTAAAAAAAATCGGTACTACCATGATTAAGTGCTACGAGTTTCTACGCTACGTTGTAGCTATGCTACGAATAATCCGTAGCAAACTGTGGCATACGCCTGTGCTACAAGACCATGCGAATTTAATTACCTATCAAGTGACTTCGCTACGCTTTTGCGTATATATATATTATATATAAGATTTAATTACCTACGAAGTCACTTGGTAGGTAATTAAATTTATTACTATTCTTACATATTTTATAATATTATAAAGAGAAAAGATTTCATTTTTTGTATATTTTTTTGTTACGCCTTCATTGGAATTTGGCACATGAGTAGATCATGACCTGGATTAGGACATAGAATACTTTTTATCTCGATATTCTTACGGGATCGAGACTTATGCGGTTGAAACCGCGGGGTGCAGCTAGTAATTTATAATATTATTACGAGACTATTAAAAAAAACTGATGGACTTAAATTATGATAGTAATTACGTTTATTAATGTTTGTCGCGTGACACGTGTAATAGAAGTCACAGTCAGAAGCTAGTCTTACATAATTTGCGTAATCCAGTTATGAACGTGCCTTTACCGTATCAGGAGGCTATTATGATAGGATGTTCGCGCCGTGATACCGCGGTAGACGAGGGCGCGACGCGGCACACTGAAAACGTTCCACCCTCGCGAATAACCGGTAAACTTTTATTTATCAACTAATAATATACGACCGAATACTTCACACAGTTTATTGGATACTCATTTCACTGAATATGTTTGTTTGTTTCGAGTTGCTACCAGAAATGCACTGCGATTTTAGTAGTAGTTTCGGTAATGCAATGCGATGTAATTTTTTTAATTGGTTTTTGTCCTTGCATGGAATATTTACTGACGAAATCATGTGATTGTGTTTTTTTTCTTGTTGTGATTAGATTTTTTTGCTTCATTGTTCGTGTGCATGCCGTTGATTGGATGTCTGTAATTAAGGTACTCAAATATGACAGGATAATCACCTGTCAATTTTGAACTTTTTATTTTGTGGCGGTTGATTTAAAAGGAAACAAAGTTCGTGATTTTAATTTTGAACTTGTTTTTTGTAAATTAGTTACTGATTATTTAGGTAAGTATTATTGCAAATTATTTAAATCGATTTGATTTTATTGTGTGTATATATGTATTTCATGTAGATTTACTTCCGTCTGTAATTTAGTAATACTTTAGGCCATAAGCTTTTTCTCATACCTTTTAAAGGAGAATAGCTGTACTGGGAGAGTAGGGAGGCCTTTGCCCAGTAGTGGGACAGTAAGGGCTAATAATGAAAAAAAAGCTGTACTGGAATGACTTTTTTTCAATTATATTTCATTATCGTTCCAGTTACTTGCCAATGTTGTGCACTTGCGGCTCTAAATCGCATCGTAGAATAGGTACAGCCGCCCGTTATTGGTAACACTGTGACCTAGAGCTGACCTAACCAAGTACTAAGTTTCAATAGAATAAAAGGTCAGCTTAGACTGATTTTGTTACATGTGACGTGCGGTCGACTGTACAGACGATGAAATATCAAGCAATACATTTCCAGGTTTAGCTGACCTCGCATTTTCGCTTTTTGTACAAGAGAAGTCAGCTTATACTGGAAATGTTTAGCTTGATATGTATGTAGTTTTATTCAAAGTCGTCCCAATTTTTTTTCTAGTTCATTATCCATATTTCACCTAGTGTTAACGTGCTTAGTAAGCTTGTATCCATTACATAATTAATCTCGTGCTCGTTAGTCTTAAACCACTACTAGAAATAATTTCTTGCTTTTCTAAGATTGTCTGCCCCTCCAACTGCCTCCCTATTTATTTATAACGTTATGGACAAATATTGGCCAACATAGTAGGTATTCAACGACTTTCGTCATTATCTGTTCAGCAACTAATTTATTCAGAATTTAAAATTAAATGTAGCATAACAAGTTATACCTAATGAGTGAATTAGTGTTGCTGATTTTAATGATCATAAGTCATATTTGTTACGGTCGCGAATCATATTTAAATCAACATAGTAAAAGCTGACACTGACTTGCACATTGCAAACGTAAGAAACTTCTATATTCCATACCATACTCTTGATGAAATCTGTCTTCTGCGATACTGTTTATATTTTGTTTTATTTTTTGGTTAATTTAACAAAAAAAAAAATATTTTAAATTTTATTTTAAATTTGATTTGTTTTATGACTCTAAACCGCACCACTACCCCTGCTATGAGTACCTTTACCTCCGTGCGTTTTTGTTAGAACAATGGTACCCATAACACAAGTTAAATCTTACTTTGGGTATCAGAGTTCAAAATACGCTAGTTTTAATTATTGTTCTTTTGGTAACATAATTTGTAGTGCAATATTACCTACTAGTGTTATTGTACACCTTATGCTCAATAAATAATTTTAATTTAATTTAATATTTTAATACAGATGTGCAACAACGACTTTCAACAGGATTGCTATAAGCTTTTCGGTAAAACTAACTGTGTCAGTCCCACACAGTTTTACCTTTTCCATCATCATTATCGATGGTAGAATATCAGTCCGTCTTAGTCCTCTGCAAAATCATTATGTTCTCCTTACAAAAATCACATGTACCTAACGATCAAAATTTGATTAGATTGAGTGCTGTACATAATCAGTCTATAATATTCCCACTGCTGGGACACAGGCCTCCTCTCGGTGAGAGAGAGCGGGCCATAATCCACCACGCGGGCCCAGAGCGGGTTGGTAGATGTCACATGTTGAGTGCTGTATCTTTCATAAAGAAGTAGAAATTTAAATTTAAAACTTTACTCAGATGTAAAGTTTTAAATTTAAATTTCTACTTCTTCAATCGGTCCCTCATTACTGAGGATCGTGGTCCCTGGACCCCTTTGAGCGGACAATGCCTCCATCGACGCCGGTCCAAAATTGGCATCACCATTTGCTAAAATTTGCTTGAAGATGCGGCTTCTTTTACTTGGTCAGACAATCATATTGGCGGCCGGCCTCTTGCTCTCTTTCCTCAGGTATCGCCAACAATACCCAGCTTTTCAAGGTTGCTCTCTGGATCACCCCTTTGCATTTTTTAAAAACATAAATAATAAATCACATTTAATAAGCCCCTAATTAAACGCTTAAACTTAATTAAAAGCAAACACGAGCACTGGATTAATCCAGGTTTCATACTTCTCGTATCTTTATGCCTCCAACAGTCACATAACCTAATCTAAATTACATGAATCCTTTCTGGACTTCATAAAAGGTTTAACACGAATGACGTCATCAACCATTTGCCGATCAATTTGCGACTAATATATTTCACATAGAAATCGATTTTAATGCCTCCAAGGTAAACATGCGTATCGGGCGGCCCCTTTGATGTCAACAAAGGCGACCGACAAAGGTGCCGAACACCTAGTCTATTGTTAGAATTAACTTTACTGCACCGAGCGGCAGTTTAGTTAAACATGTAGTAATTTGTTAATTGTTTAAGTAGTGTTCTCAGTTTCGCAGAACTGTACTCAAAGCAAATATAACTCGGTTTTGTTTGAGCTTTAGGTTAAAACCGCCCTCTAATGTACAATTGTTAAATTAACTGAAAAGAGCGGAGTATTATTTTTCAGGATTAACTTTCTCTAAAATATTCGTCTAGTGCTAAGTAATCGTATTAAGCTTTCAACTGTTTTGTATTCCACTTTCGACAGTATAATAACTTCAAATTTTTCTATAAGATTCATGTAAATAAAGCTGTAAGACATTCTAGTACAAAATACAGTACCTAAGTATTCTTAGGTCTTTATAGTAAAAAATATTGTATGTATCTATAACCATTATACATAACTATTAGGCGCTTTTATAACCAATAATACCAAGGGGTATCCTGATCAGATAGGCAGTCGCTTCATGTAAAATACTGGTATTCAACTTTCGGGTAGACTGGAAGCCGACCACAACATAGTTGAGAAATGGCTGGGCAGATTGATGTGATTCAAAAGCTTGATTGGTTTTTCGAAAACCATGTTAAAGAAAACCTTTGAATAATCAGTTATTCATGCTGTGTTTCAATTATATCCTATGGAAATAGTTACCTTCTGTTCGCGACTTTGTCCGCGTGAAATTTCGGCATCCCATCGCCCGCCCTCCCTATTACTTCGCTTATCGTTCTTTCTGACCTTTTTCTTTTTGCTCGGCTCCTAGGGGTCGTAGCGTGATGTTAAATAGCCTAGAACCTTCTTCAGAATCCGAATGGGGCTATCAAAACCAAGATAATGTTTCAAATCTGACTGGTAGTTCCAGAGATAAGCGTGTTAAAACAAACAAATTATTCAGCTTTATTAATAGTATTATATATTATTATATACATATATATAGATAATATATTCATAAAATAAAATTGAAGCCTGGTTGAAGTTTAGTAGAAATAGAATAGATTATAAGACCTTTGAATTATAAATCACAGCGTAAATTCAGACCAATTGCGCGTCATCATATATGGATAGGATTCTAGTATATTT
Organism: Apamea monoglypha; assembly: GCA_911387795.2. Classification (NCBI taxonomy): domain Eukaryota; kingdom Metazoa; phylum Arthropoda; class Insecta; order Lepidoptera; family Noctuidae; genus Apamea; species Apamea monoglypha. Next base: position 26,283,891 of record OU426914.1, on the reverse strand, counting down.
TCGTACCTTTATTTTTTTCTTTTTTTTTTCCTGGGTGGGAAATCATCATATGGCTTCTCCCGCTCTGGGCGGAGCAGGAGGGCGTGTCAGACTTTTACTGACTAAAACCCACCCGTGTTCCTTCAGTTGCCTATGCCAGGGACCACGGTATCTCTTTCGAACAACCCGCGGCCCTGGCATTTTTGTACCTTTGAATAAAAATCGGTTTATTCATTCGCGAATACACAAGTTGTAATTAATGAAATAACTGAAAACCTGAAAAGGGGTCATTAGCACTTGTCAGTGGTTCACAATGTTGCATAATCAGCCTAATATAGTGTTCCCACTGCTGGGACACAGGGCTCCTCTCTGTGAGAGGGAGTGGACCGTAACCACGCGGGCCCAATGTGGGTTGAAGTCACATATCTCCGTATTTTTGCTTCTATGACAGGTTTAGGGTTTCCTCACGATGTTTTCCTTCACCGTTTTAAATGCAGTGGTGATGAAATTAAATACACAAAGTAAATATCCTGCTTGGGTTCGAACTCACGACCTACAACTCGTAAATCTGGGCCATTACCACTGGTCCACCACTGCTCCCTTTTGTGAGCAGTTGTGTAAAAATCCTACTTCCTACTAATAATATCCTACTTCCGACTACCTACGATATATTATATTTATATTTTATATTATCTCCTACTAATATTATAAATGCGAAAGTTTGGATGGATGGATGGATGTTTGTTACTCTTTCACGCAAAAACTACTGAACAGATTTGGATGAAATTGGCACACAAAGGGTTTATAACCAGGATTAACATATAGGATACTTTTTATCCCGATATTCCCACGGAATCGAAACTTATGCGGGTGAAACCGCGGCGCGCAGCTAGTACATCCATATATCGACTGAAATAAATAGCCCTCAACTCGGGGAATCACGAAAGGGTGCTGCTTAAAGTAACATGTCATCACTGCATATGTTCTGCAGTAGATTTCGTGTTAGGAAGCCATGAATCACTCACTTTATCGTGAAATACTCGTAGCATCTGTGATAGGTGTATCGACATTTATGAGGAAAATGTTCACTTAGTGTGAGTGCCACAACGACCGGTCCTAACATCCAGCGACTTCCCGTGACCTTCACTGGGTTGTCTGTCCACTTTTTAGGGATTATCTAAGCTGACCCTTACTGTACCTTTTCTCCACTCTAGAACGTTTTGGCCTTTTTTAATAGAACGTCTATGCACTTTTAAAAAACACAATACTTCCATATATCTTCAATTGTTTAGGCTGTCATCATCATCATCAACATTTCAGCCGAAAGACGTCCACTGCTGGACACAGGCCTCCCTCAAGCATCTCCACTTGGACCGGTTCTGTGCTTCCCGCACCCAGCGGATTCCTGCGGCCTTCACAAGGTCATCGGTCCACTTTGTGGCCTTCCAACGCAATGACCCTTTCCAGTCATAATAATCTTTCACACAGTCTTCCCATCCTTTCTTTGGTCTTCTTACGTATAAAGATAGATTCTACAAAACTACGTTAAATTAAAAGAAAAACAAACCTACTTATAGAATTGTATGAACTAAATAATCATCGAATTAATGTTTCTGTTCAACTGGTAGCGTGCTCCAAGGGCTAGGATCATTGCCCTGTTATATTTAGATTGTCTAGATGACAAATAGCAAAATTAATCATTATGTATTTATTTTGTCTTAACTGGAGACTCGCTTATAGTAATACTACGAGGTTTTATGTTAAACATTCTCGACAAAATTTAGTTGAACGATCATATTCCTGCCCTTATCTCAATTTATTTGGGTTCGGCGCAACATGTCTTTTTCTTCCATATTTCTCTATTAGTCGTCATCTCGGCAGTCACTCCCTTTCTAATCATATCATCATTCACACAGTCCATCCATCTTTTGTTTGGTCTTCCCCTACTCATATAGCCATCGACATTTATACTCAAAACTTTCGTCACTACGTTTTCCTCATTCCTCCGTATCACACGACAACCGATTTCCACACTTTTCAGTTACCGGTGCCACTTTCAGACTTATTCATAGGTACTCATTTAGTAAGTATTCTATACATTCGTGTAACACTACACGTCCCTCTTACTTGTAGCATTCTCATCTCAGCTGCATGCACTTACCTTTCATTCATGCCTTTTATGGCCCAACATTGATCACAACATAATAAAATTGTTAAACATTACAGCATAAAGATTATGTACACGTATATGAAAAAGGAAGGAACAGAATCAATGGGTATCAAAAAATTCGTTCACATCGCTGTCAACAGGAAGTTTTCTTTTTCATATACATACACACAACATTAAGCTTATATTATGTAATAATAATATCTTGATTAATAAAAATATTCCCTTACATAAAGATTGGACATAAAAATGATAGAGTAAAATATTTAAAAAGTCAAGCAGCCAACATTTCCTGACCAACCCAACGTGGTCACCACTTGAATTTATAACGCATTGAGATTTCGTGTCCCGTAAAATAAGTATTTCGACTAAGCCTAATTAAGATGGTCAATTGATTCTTAATACTTCGGTCAGTAGTCTACATTTCATGCGGTTTCCGGGTCATCAAGCTAGATTAACTATTTTCTATTGAGTTAAAAGATATTGGTCATTAGCTTTATAACAATTTTGTCAACCCGTAACCGTGGTTCACCGGTAATCGTGGGTCACAGCGGCAAATGTCGTTGTGATTGTTATCTTTAGATTTTTTTACTGTATTGTAATAAACGAGTCCATTTAATATAAATTCCAGTTACAAAAGAAGGTTTATTAATTAAAAGAGCAGTGGTCGCCCGGTGGTAACAGCAGCAGCCGCGACTTACGAGTTGTAGGTTCGAACTCAGGCAGGCGCTTGTGTATATTATTTCATCACCACGGCTCTTAAAACGGTGAAGGAAACCGGCAAGTCCTAGAACCAAATATTCGAAGAAATATTATGACATATTGACATCTACCAACCCGCAACTGCGCTCGCGTGGTGGATTACGGCCTACTCCCTTTTACAGAGAGGAGGCCTGTGTCCCAGCAGTGGTAATATTATATGCTGATTATATAATATTAATTCCGAAATGTTAATATAATTCGTAACTATCTATGCAATTTAGGTACAAGTCTATAAGTTGGGATACATAATCTAAACAGTCAGCAACTTTTTATCAATTTTAACCTACAAAACTCCATTAAAAATAAAGCAATTTTATCAAACTAATCGCATGCAATAAAAAAGGCTGAATTCGTTCATACAAGCTGTCCCTCAGTTATTATTTGTATCAAATACACATGCACCAGAAACGCCATTGAAATGTCTTGTCGCAGACGCATTCAACTCGCTAGCTGGATCATGGATGTCTAGAGAACAATTTGTGAAAGAGACAGCGCTATACACTTATGTGAGACAGGAGTTATAATTCCCACAACGATTACCTTCACCTGAGATTTGATAGGGATGATACGAAAGGTTAGGGAAGTATCGATATCGATGTAGTCTTCACAATAATGACTTCGATACTTCGTTTAGAACGTTTATTCTGGGCATAAATTTGCTAATCAAAAGTTTATTTATACCTCTTTTTAATAAAAAGCATTTAATTTGTTTGTTTATGAAATTATATTCAGTTGTATCTATCATAATAAAAATAATTGGGTTGGACATTAAGACAGCAGTAAAAATACAATTATGTTGAATATGACCCATATGCCTAGTTTAAAGTAGCTCTGTTGATTTGATGTACCTGATGACCTTTCGCATAATAGCTGTAGTTTAATGAACTTATTTCTGACAAATGTTAATAATCAAGTAACCTTTGGGAGCCTTTAGTTTCGCAGTGTTCGTGAGTGTAACAGTAGACAACGACTGTGAAGAGCAGATGAGCTCTTCTATGAAATCAAACAACGTTTCGATTTCTGTGCGTTTATTTTGACTAAACGTCTTTACATTTTCCCGACTAAGTTATCACTGTTTTATTCTAAACAACAAAAGTTAATACAAAAAATTTGACACCTCGTTCCAAACTTGCTTGACTGTTCGAATTTATTGCCAGCCTGCACTACATAAGTTTAACTTTAGCGGACTACCTTTACACTACCACCAGAACAAATCCTATCTATCGATACTCAACATAATACTTCATTATCGTAACATCCCTACTAAGAATGCACCTTGACAGCACTAAGGGAAATGGTTTTTTTTAATCACATCAATCTTCACAATATATCATCCCTTTATTTACTGTGCGTCGCTACATATTCGCGCAGCCGGCTTTGTCTGGTCGCCGATATATTTTAGGGTAAGGGGTCCCGGTGCCGGTGTATTTTCTATAGAAATAATCGCCATTGATGCACGTCTCATGCAACGTCACAATAAATGATCTTGAAGAACAACTGGTTCATTATAGGGTATGGGAACTCTTTTATAGTAATAATACTCAGGAAGACGAGTCATCTGTTTCGCAAGGTGGGGTAATTATTGAGGTGTAATGGACATAGTGATGTACTTTACTTTACTGCAATATTGCAATTAAATTAAAGAAAATTTAAAACTTGTATTAAAATTACACTCTGTAAACAACGATATTACAAATTAGAGGATTACATATATTCAAGATAGGAATGCTTGGAAACATGCTGGTCCTGCTCCATAGGACAATCTCTAGAGTCTAGACAAAGTCAAACTGGTTGCTAATGTAATTGTAAATTTTTTTTTGACGTTGATTTACGGTCTGTAATTACTTAAAGTCACACCCGGACTTATTACTCTTTTTTTTTACGAAAATCGTCTACTTTTAGATTGTTTGTAAATATGTGAGCACCATGTATCCATCACAAAGTTAATTTATATGTCATGGTTTCATTAATCCATTTTAATTTTTTACCTATTGTGGTATAGTAATTTTCTTTTAGGTGCATCAACTTCACATTTAATTATATAATTTAAAATGTATGCAAAATATTGGAAAACACATTTTAAAAGAGTAACGGTGGAGTTTCTTGCCTATTCTTCTCCATACGAAAACTACCTTTTTCAAGGGGCGACTAGAATCAATTTTATTTTAATTTAATTTTTGACGTTCAAAAGTATTACTTTTTTGTGCCTATTTGGAAGAAATGATTTGACATTGACTTTACTATAAATAAATAATAAATACATTCCTTACTGGCATAAAAAAATTACAAACAAAGTGAATCCCTGACACCTGCGCTAGGTAACAACAACTGTGTTACCGGAGCCAGGCAACTACTGGTTGACAATTAGATAGTATGATGAAAGGAAGAATCTTATAATTTTTGACTCAAGGACCAGGAATTTGTAATTAATTAATTTTTTACACCAATTTCATTCATAAAATCAATTCTTTCCATCTATGTTTGTCATCTATGAGATCTTTGTTGGCCCAATGGTAATGGTCCTGACTTAATTGTGGGTCGTGGGTTCGAACCCTGACAGGCGCTTTACTTTGTGTAAATTATTTCATCACCACTGCTCTCAAAATGGTGAAGGATAACATCGTGAGGAAACTGAAAGAAAGAAAGAAAAAGTATTTATTGCGACTCGTACAGGATTATAAACTAAACTAAACACAGTTAAAAATAAAACAAATATAAATAAACAAACAAACTGACATATCCTAGAACCAAAAATACGGAGTTATGTGTCATCTACTAACCCGCACTGGGCCCGCGTGGTCATTACGGCCCAGTCCCTCTCACAGACAGGAGGCCTGTGACCCAGCAGTAGGAACTTTTATCTAGACCATAGATATAAGAAGGTAGGTACATACGCGTACATTTGTCCCTCTCGTTTTGCCTAGCCTTTTCTTTTCTGATAATGTCAGGGTACTATTGCTTCAGCGGGATTGTCCGAAAGGGTTACCGCTACCCGGAAACATAAAGGGCGAAGGAAGGAACATGGGTGGATTTTAGTCAGTAAGAGTCTGACACTCCCTTCCGCTCCACCCAGAGCGGGAGGGGTCATTTGATGATTTCCCACCAGAAAAAAAAAACGGTACTATTGCTAAGTAGATAATTTATGCCGTAGCGAAACAATTCATATTCATCTTTGTTATAATTTCTACTAACTTTAAACAACAACGTCGAATTGCAATGGCCATAAATCAAGGACACTTAATATTTATAACAAAACAAGAAGGTAGGCGTATATCTTGTTCCTTTTTGAATCCAGGGGTACCCTATTGTGATGATAATCGCGAACGACTAGAGATTAGGATGCGGTAGTAATCAATACGGTTTTATTTTGACCTGCTTTTGTGCACTGACCCCATGGCAGGTTGCTTTGTATAGTCAACTTGTTCGGACAGGGGTCTGCAAGTGAACGGAATAAGGTCAGTTTGGGGAAACAGGTTATGAGGTTCAGATGTGGGGTAGTGTGGGCATTCTGTAGCAGTCGTTTACAAGTTCAAGTACAGAAAAGGCAATGTTTTTTTTTTTGTAATTGCAATAAGGTGTTCAGTTTTATTATTCATTTTATTCAAACGTTTGAATATTCAGTGGTGGTTAGTACTTAGGATTATTTAAAGACACTATGGCCAAATGATTTAGAAACTGTATACCTAACAATTGATCAAAAATCATAAAGTTTCATATTAATTCATTAGCATGTCGGAAAACAAATTGGATTTTATGGGGCTTTTTTTTGCGTGGAACCCTTATTCTTATTCTAAAATAAAACAACGGTCGGCACAGACAAACAAAAATGTAAAAATATGTTTTCTTGTTTATGCAACGTATATATTTACATTTATGGATTTAGTAAAAAGCTGCTATTTTGACATTACAAACAGACACCTCAATTTTATATATTTGTATGTATAGATTCCTAATCATTTATAAAAGCAAAATTTTAGCATAGTGTTTGTATTGGAAAAGTGTGTATTGTAGAACACTATAGGGATATTAAGTCAAATGTAAAATTGCAGTATAAACTGTTGCTTTTTGACCTTGGTCATACAATTATGAATACATAACATATCATCACGCCTGTGTTCCTTGAAGGGTTAAGCTGTAAGCAGCTTGATGCGCTGGCGTCTGTACACCTCACAGACGCCAGCACATCAAGCTACTACAATCTGTCAAATTTCTTTAATAGAATTTCAACTTTGTCGCTAAAGCATTAAGGTTCAAGGTTGATTGGGAAAATTTGACAGTTTCGGGTAGCTTGACCTGCTGGCGTCTGTACCTTAGTTAGTACCCCCAATTCGCTAGTTATGTTTCAGTCTCATGTGGGGCAAGCCTATTGGCATCAACTGGGCAAAAACTCCGGGCTGCTACTGAGAAAGTGCTTATGGAGAATACCCAATACCACTTTCTCGACCAGCTAGGTAATTGCGTAACATACTATCAGTAGCAATGGCTTCCATTTTGACACTTCAACAACATTCATTGCGTTATTTACGTTGTTGAGCAGACAAATTTTTCGAACATAATAAGCAATGGATTAGCAGTATCCTTCAAAATGTTTCAGATTGAGATTGATAGTGTATTACGCAATTAGGGTACTGCATGGGAATCGAATCCGGAATCTTATGCTCAGCATTAGCGCTTGCGACCAGAACGGCTACCGAGTCAGTTAATATGTAATAATCCTACTAATATTATAAACGCGAAAGTTTGTGAGGATGGGTGGATGTTCGTTACTCTTTCACGGAAAAACCATTCAACGGGTTTGGAGAAAATGTGGCAGACAGATAATTTATAACCAGGATTAACTAAAAGAAAGGATACATACTTTCTATCCCGGTATACCCACGGGATCGAAACTTATGCGGGTGAAACAACAGGCTGCTGCTGGCACATTCATAAAAAACCTCTTAACTCCAACAATACATTTTTGTAACAACAACAATGATTCTGCCTAACAACTAAGCTTCCATTGTTTCTTCAATATTTTAACTAACTAAACCTCATTCTTAACAAAACGAGCTTTGGTTCAAATTGTTAAATCAAAACATCTGAACACTTTGGTCAAGTCCATTGTTCAAGTTCTTGAGCTTTTCACAAAACTTTGGAGTTTCCCCAAAAGTCATCTTACAGTAACACGATTAGAAGTACCTAATCGGTTTTAACCGAAAAGATAGGAATTTGGACGTAGTTTTATTTGAAATCGCTGGTTGATTACCGGGGTGAGTTTATCGATGAATCATCTTTTTCATAAGAAAGAGTTTCAATTTCCAGCGCTAGAAGTGACGGAAATATTGCAAAACGCTAGTTGAATCTTTCAATTCGTAAATAAACAATAGCATAATCAGCCTGTAATGTTCCCACTGTTGGGACACAGGCCGTCTCTCTGTGAGAGGAAGGGGCCGTAATCCACCACGCGGGCCCAGTGCGGGCTGGAGGGTACATAGGATGGAGGTTAAAAAAACAATGCTGGGCCTAAATAAAGGCAATACACACTAATGTCTCAACAAATGCAAGTTCTGTATTCATAAAAAAACTAAAAATACAAATAAACTGCGCTTCGCACGATCCGGACACATAGCACGACAAAAATGTGGCCCCATTTACGTGCCGAGCATTTTAAGCTTGTACCCATAAATATTCCGAATGTGCATAATTCCTACATGAAATCGGAGCTAATAACTGATGTGCAGGACATAGTCACGCGCGCAGGTTTGCTCACAAAATTCAACAGAAACAGAAACCGTATTCGTATCGTAGGCCATGCAACGTGCATTTGGCGCCTATGAGATACGTAGCTTTTTTTCAATAATTATGAAACTTAAATTCCTCAACGCATCCCATACAAAATTCAACTCTATCTTCGTTACTACAAAGAATGTATTCTCCCCAAAAATTTCGGGTTCTGGATGAAATCTAAGTTAATCGTTTTACAAGCGGGGTGATTTTCCATTGTCACCGTTAACGTTTAGAATTTAGGGTCGATGTTTCCGTGGATTGCCGTGTCCTTGTGCTAGGATAATAATAATGCATTTTTTGTTATCCAAGATGTCCGTGTGCGATGCACCGATGTCTGTGCTTGTGTGCGTCTTGTCTAGCAGCTGTGCCTATTATTTTGGCGTTGTGTGCGAGACTTGAATAGTGCGACTTTGTGAATTTGATACGTTGCAGTCGATTGTGGTGCACTATTGTGTGGCTCTATTGCAAATCTAGGTTTATTCAAAATATAAATGATCCAATATGCTTAAATGTATTATATTACAGAGGTTCCCAAGGTACGCTACAGAACAAATTATTCAAATCGGTATTGCAAACTGTAGTCGATATCAGATAAAAGCCCTCCTGTCATTTTATTTCCGAGGTCTTTAGACGCGTTTCCTAAAATACGATGTGAAAAAAATTGACGCGACGACAAAACGCACAACATCCAAGGCTGATTATGTTGTATACGCTTGCGTGACAGGTTGACATTCGACTTAAAAAGTATAGTTTAATGTCAGACGGTAAGCTAGGGCCAAATGTGTTTATATTCGGCTTTGTAATTATGCAAAGCGATGATAATGACTCCGTCAAGTCACGATTAAGCCATATTTGAATTTTTCCAGGAAACTTTTTCCGCATTAATGTTTATGGATGTAGCAAACTTGTTAATTTTTACCGAACTGGGTCAGGACATTACACTGCATTCATAAATAACTCTGTTCAAAACTTACGCGTAATTCAACGCTAACATTGCGTTTATAACTCGTGTTGTGAACTTTCTATGCATTATACACTTTTCAACGATCAAAACTATTTGAGTGCATAACAAAAATAGAAAGAAACGTTTTTTTTTGCATCGTTGGCAAAGCCATTCCCAAGAACATGTGGACCGCTACGTTGCTAGATCAAACACACCATCCTGCCGACATTGTAGTTCCTTTATCAATACTTTAAAAAAAAAAACCCTGTATAGCATCTGTCTCACTTTAATCTGCCATTTAAAATACAGAGGTGTGAAAAGGACGGGTATAGAGGAACATCTTAAAACATAATTGCTTCCAAAATGAATAGATGTTAGACAATAGTCTTGAGAAAGAATGACAAAACGTCCGGCAAAGTCTCTTCTGACGGTACAATTGCCAATTTGAGCTTAACACTTAATTTATTTTGTTTATTTTTGACAATACACTTCTTCAAAATGAATGTATTTTGCAGTTATTATTTTAAAAGCAGAGCTTTTGTGTTTTGCTGCGACTAATTTCAATGATATTTCCGAACTTAAAATATTGGTTAATAATAAAAAAAAAGACTGACTCCTTGTGGCTAATTAATAACAGCCCAGATCAGGTTAAGCTACGCTTGCCGCGGTTGGTCCGTGGATGGGTGACCGTCTTTTTACATACCAAGACCCTTCTGTGCCTCGGAAAGTATGTCACGCCGTTGGTCCCGGCTGTCATTCTTGGATCTTTGACAGTCGTTACGTGTTGTCAGAAGCCCAACAAAACGCCAAGCGAAACTGTCAACCAGTGTAAGTCTGGTTGACAAAGTTTCGGGCTTCTGACGACAAGGAGTAATCAAGGTCTTTGAGGGGTATCTCTAAGAGGAATCTGATAGGCAGTCGCTCCATTTAAAATACTGGCACTCAGGTGCATCCAGTTAGACTGGAAGCCGACCCCAACATAAGAGAGAGAGAGAGAGAGAGAGAGAGAGAGAGAGAGAGAGAGAGAGAGAGAGAGAGAGAGAGAGAGAGGAGTTGTATATTCATGTTTATTTTAAAGGGTCAAAATTGTACGTTTTGTATAAGGTCAGGCAGTTTGTTTTATCAGCAATAAATAAGCAGAAAATTGTTAATTGATCCTCTAAAAACTTATTGTTCTTCTGGGATCACAAAAAGACGTCAACTTATTATATACGTATAGTGTATCAAGATCAAAATATTCTATATCACATAAACAAACAGGGCACTTATGAAACGTCAAAAGCTAGGTGGATGGTTCTAATTGGTCGTGTCCTATGGAGAAGAACCAGCAAGAACCTCCACGTTTACTCTTTTAATAATAATTAGCTTTTACAATGTTGACGGCACGGTTGGCGCAGTGGTTAAGCGATTGACGCGCAGCGCAGCAGCTGCGTGTCGCGGGTTTGATTCCCGCACGGAACAAATACCTACAAGGTAGGTATGACCTACAAGTAGTTGTTCCGGGTCTAGCTGTTTGTGTATGTGGGTTTAATGTTTGTAAACGCACCCACGATACAGGAGATATTCCTAGTGTGGGGCAACGTTAATTAAAAAAAAAAATGTTTTCTAATTACAGTGGTTACAGGCATAGGAGGACAGTGTAGGCCTCTCAACAAATTATAGATTTATTTATTTTTCGTGACATCGAAATGGGAATTACTTAGGGAACTATTCAATACAGAAAAATATGGGTTTCAAAGACTGGACAAGTAGACAGTGCAGTGGACAGGTTCTATTTCATTTTCCTTATCGTGTATTACGTAATCGACGAAGAGATTTTATGTAGTCAAATATATGCGTAATATATAATATCGGTTCTTACGTAAGTAATTCTCTGGTCCGATGGCTACATGACATACAAATGATGTAACGGTTTTGTTTACTTTATTAGTTTATCAACCATTGATTGAGACACAGAGCTGGCCACTCACACTCTCAATGTACAGACGCCAGCACATCAAGCTACTACAATCTGTAAAATTTCTTTAATAAATTTTCAACGTTATCGCTAAAGCATTAAGGTTCAAGGTTGATTGGGAAAATTTGACAGTTTCGGGTAGCTTGACCTGCTGGCGTCTGTACTTAATAAAAATCTTAAATTCATTCACTGACAGACAACACACAGCCTAAACAGAAGACGTCCATAATAACGAAGGTGAGCATTAAGGAAATATTAAAAAAAAATCATCTCCTACCTAAATGTTTAAATATGGGATGAATGATTGTATCGCGCACACTTCTTGTCTAAAACACGACACTATGCAAAATCTATTAACTAACATAACTTGTGCCATTCTCACTTATCTATAAACGAACCTAGCTCGCACGACATTACATGTAGTTCCGAAATACTGAAATAGTTTGCCGAAAATATAAAATTGCTTACATACGAATCACGTTGTTACCAAATACGAAAGCTAATAAACCCCATGATATACTATTTCGGCGCACTCGTTCCGAACTCGTCCTTGAAACCTGTTGGTACTTGAGACCCTTATAAACTATACTAAATATCACAAACACAATAAAATTTCCGACAGTAGATACCTAATCACGAATGCCGAATTAATTCAAACGGTTTTTACTTGACCTTGAGTTACCTGTGAACTGCAGTTAATCCAAGTTCGGAGTGTTGAACCTTTGTTGTCTTTGGAGTTAGTTCATGCTAGATTCAGTGGGTTATTGTGCAGGATAACTTATTACTTGTAAATATAATACAAAAGTTATTGGAGTTGAAAACCTGATGAATGTAGCCAAACTGAGTTAACTGCTGTACAGTCACGAGCACCAATATGTCAACACTTAGCAAACTTTCAATTTTTATTTTTTCGTGAAATAACGAATGCAACGTTGAAATACCACACATTGCATAAACCTATGGGTTCGAAAATGCTATGTTCGTAACAACATAAAATTTCATTCAAAAATAAAGGAGAAAATCGCTTTTGAATAAAGCCTAGTGTATACATACTTTTGCTCGTGACTGTACCAATAGACCAATCGGTACAAAATTAACCTAAACGCTGACGGATTTGGATGCAGACGTATAGGCCATGACGTCACCCAGACGTCGTCGTTTCACCCAGATGGTTACTACTAGAACATAGGATACTTTTTATCTCGGTAGTATATTTACGTGGAATAATTTTCGTCCTATACGAGGGAAAAAGCTAATATATAAGTCAACATCATCTGCCTAGCCTTTTCCCAACTATGTTGGGATGCAGCTGAATACCAGTATTTTACACGGAGCAACTGCCTATCTGATCTCCACAACCCAGTTACTGGATAACACGATACCCTTTGATAAGACTTGTGGTCAGACTTTCGGGCTACTGACGACCCGTAACGGCTGTCAAGGATCCACGAATGACAGCCGGGATCAAAAGCTTAACGTGCTTTCCGAGGCACTGAGGAGTCTTGGTATGTAAATATGGTCACCCATCTACGAACCAACCGCGGCAAGCGCAGCTTAACCAGCGGGGCAATTCTCGTAATTTTAAGAACGTCCACAGTCTGATCTCAGTCTCAATCTGTCAAAAAAACCTCAAATTTCCATACATTTTGACAAGTTTTTGACATTCGTTTGTTGCTGAGATGAGACTGTGACTAGATTTTGAACGTTTTAAATTACGAGAATTGGCCTTCTGACCACTTATTGAACTAAATTAATGATATCGTATCGACTTTATTTTAGAGAGAAAACAAATGAAATGTGCCAGAGTACATCTACAGCAGAGAACCAAGAGCAAGATGAAAAGAGAGAACTCCACAGTAATTGAGAAACCAAGAAGATATTGCCAGAAGAGGCTGGTGAACCCTCAGCATGAAGAAGATCCTAGGTGGATTGATATTTTGGACAGGTAATGGATGATGCCGGTTCTGTTCTGCACGAGCTAAACTTAATATTTTATTCCTTTTCTTTCTAATAATACAAGAAAAGGACAAACTAGTATTAGGACCTTTTTTTCTTTTTTTTTAGAATTGTTATGAAAGAATTTTTAAGAATTATTTCATTATTCGAAGGTTTGGCCATTAGTGAAGATGCACTTTTGCCATTTTTGTTGACCAATAACTTTCACACTATATATACGGGGTCAAATAAAGTTAGTTAGCGAAACTCCGCTGATGTGATGCGTACCAAATGACGGCTAAACTAAAAAAAAAAACAATTCAAACTTTAAATTGAAAGTCACTTCAGCTAACCTCGGTGGTGGTAGTGTGGCTATTTGAAATTTGAGCTTAGATTTTTTAGGTTTTCCAAATGGCCAAAACCGGAACCCTATTACTAAGACTCCACTGTCCGTCTGTCTAGAAAGAAAGAAAAAAGAAAGAAAATACGTTTATTTGCGGCAAACATGACGCATAAAAAAGAACATAAACACACAAAAAAAAGTAACAAGTTTTTGGGGGTCTGTCTATCACCAGGCTGTATCTTATGACCCGTAATAGCTAAAATTACAGTTGAAATTTTTACAGATGATGTATTTTTGTTGCTGCTGTAACAACATATACTAAAAATAGAATAATATAAATATTTAAGTGGGGCTCCCATACAACAAACGTGATTTTTTTGCTCGATATTAATAACGGTCGTAAGCGTGGTATTTTTTTATATTTAGTTTCTTTTATTTATTAATTTAATGAATAGGCATCCATAGGTAAAGGTAATAGCGTCTTATGTTGTATACATAATGATACGGAACCCTTCGTGCGCGACTCCGACTCGCACTTGGCTGGTTATTCTTTTGTTTTGTTGCCATCCGATGTCGATATCCATCACAACTGCGGAGTTTCGCTAACTAATTCAATTTGACTGGCGTAGTTGAAAGCTCAAACTAATTTCACATTTGTAACTTAGTTCTTACAGTACTTTCACTGTTATCTTTGCATCGCTGTCAAAATCACAGTGATCTTTATTCCCGTTACGATAAGGTTGCTGTTGGATTGCTGCTGCCAGAGGTAAAATAACAATGAAAGTATTGTATCTGTCACTATACTTTTCTCGTAATTTCTATGTCTGTTTACTTTGTGAATAATGGAATCTGTGGCAATTTTTGCTTTTCACCTATGACTTATTTCTGGTCGTTAGGTATTGCTGGTCGTACTCCAGTCTATTCTGCACCCTAATTGCGTAACAGACTATCAATTACAATCTGAATCGTTTTGAAGGATATTGTTTATCCATTGCTTCGTATGTTCGAAAAATGTGTCTGCTCAACAATGTAAATAACGCAATGAATGTGGTTAAACTGTCAAAATTAAAGCCATTCCTACTGTTAGTTTGTTACGCAATTACCCAGATTGGGCAAGATTTATGATTTTCTGATCCAACACACATAGAAGTTTTTAAACACCGAAACTGTCAATATCGTGCCACAATTACGGGTCTCGAACCTGAACAACCCAAATATCGGTTAAGGTAGAGTCTTGCTAAGTAATTAAAAACAAGGATATTAAAATATTTTTCTAAGCATGATTTATTTTATTGTACCTGCTTTTCCCTCTTTTTACGAAGTTACTTTCTATTCAAATATTCAGATAGAAAGGATAAAGTAGTTTAATACCTATATATTCAAAAGGCTTTGAATGTTTTATTACAAAAATCATCATCATCTGCCTAGCCTTTTCCCAACTATGTTGGGGTCGGCTTCCAGTCTAACCGGATGCAGCTGAATACCAGTTTTATTACAAAAATATGAAACTTAAATGTTAAACTTTATACGTTTATGTTTTTGCATGTTTCTGCGTAAATGCATGTTCTTTCTTTTGGCTTAGATTCCATTGCAACCTGAACAGTGCTGACCTCTCCGATGTCCTTGATAGCGTCCGCGCTCAGCAAGTTACAGAAGACATGGTCCTCACGGTACAGACCCTGAAGTTCCAAGGTGACGTGGACCAAATCAGCCGGCCAAGAACCAGCTTCAAATACAAGAAAAACACCGATGGAAACAAACATAGAATGTTCGTCAAACAACCTGTAAGCGAAAATGAAGAAGGCGAAGAGGACAGATCATCCCAGCTAACTTATTACTACTTCGACGAATACATAAAATATTTGTACAACACTGACAGATCAAGACCAGCATCTCGAACTTCCAGCGTATTTTTGCGAGGATTTAGCAAAGTGAAAGATAGAGGAATTAAAGTAACGCCAGTCGAAACTAACACAGACGAAATGAAAAAATCGCGGAAAATTGAATCCAAAAATAAGAACTACGCAAAAAAAGTCCCTAAGACACAAATAAAAGACGAAATTAGAGACGACTCTGACACTATAGAAAACACGAAAATTACTTATAAAAAAACTGGCAAAAGGAAAAGTCTTACGATATCCCGAGCTCAAAGCCCTGAGACTGTCCAAGTAATTAGAGTCGATGTTGTTTGTAATTACACCAACAGTTCATCATCGGACTATGAAGATAATAAAAAAGAAAGTCTCTCAGACAGGTTGGAATCGTTTAAAGAAAATGCTATAATAAAGAAAGATATTTATGCAAATAGGTACAGTAACCATTTAGCAACCAAATACCTTTTGACGAATTCGATAAAATCCGTAGACGAGAATTTATCAGGGGGGTCTAAAGTGACGCTACTCTGTAAAACATTTAAGTTATCTGATCGAAACATATCTGAGAAGCCGGAAAAAGAAAAGAAGCGAACATCGAAAAACAAGAAGACTTACAAAATAAAAAGTAATAAAGTTAAGCATCAGGAAATAATCTATTAGGATTTTTATTTTTCTGTCTTGGCTGTTGACAGGGGCCTGTGAAAGTTTTTATGTTCCTTAAAATAAGCATACTGATAATATGTAATTTAATATAAACATACCTATTAATAACAATTTTCCATCGTTATAAATAAACTAAATATGTTATGAAAAAAAATCAAAATAAATATAATCCTTGCAAAAGCACTAATGTGTTACTTAATTCATTACTTCTTACTGTCTCACACTCGTTTTCTAAATTAAGAATTTGAAGAACGGTTTCTGAATTAAGAATTTTAAGCTGAGTACTTACTTGTCAACTCTCAATTCTCAATTCAGAAACAATGTGTCATTGTTATGATATCACATCTCCGCTGTTACTAACGCCATCTGGTATATTTTGAAAGAATCATAAGAACTGCTATCTAATCGGTTTTCTTGCGTTGTTTGAACATATCTGATACAAACACAACCACACGGGAGTTTCAAAATATACGTACCTAAGTATCTTAACTGCCACGCTGCTGAGACTGCGACACGTTGATGCTGCGACTGCTGGTGTGGGGGTCCTGTGCTCGATTCATTGGTGTAAGTATGATATTTATGATGGAAGATTTTAAAGGCTAGAAAGGCTAGGAAGGAAAGGCAACGTAGGCAGTGTAGAAAGACGAAACGCTCTAAAAGCGATTAGCCCACACGAGCGTGTTTTATTTGCTCACTGGATTTTCAGCGCTCTGCTAAGCGCTGAGAGTTGAAAATCCAATAGTGTGTTTTCTTGAGACGCTGGGATGCGCTCTGTTGGATTCTCAATGCTTGGCTCGAATACTGAGAGTTGAAAAACCAGTGTACAAAAAAAAAATCGCCGCGATAAAAATACGCCTTTGAGAACCTGGGCTTACCACCTGTCTATGCCCTCTAGTATAACAAGAAGCTGCTGCAGAGTAAGCCGCAGTAAAACAAGCCATAACTACAGAACTTGGGAATCGAACCCATACTTGGTAAGAGGGTATAGCTTCAAAGATGAACCGACAATTTTGATCTTGATTCAAGATGCGGAAGGCAGAGCACCGGATGTTGTGGCGCAACATAAGTTAGGACTATGCTTAAGAGTAGGTGAGTTGATCGGTAGCGGTGACAGCAGAGACTAAAGCCAGTCACAGCTGGCTTTAAAACAAAACCAGAAGACCTATTCCTGGAGAGTAATTGCGTAACACACTATCAGTAGCAATGGCTTTCATTTTGACAGTTGAGCAACATTCATTGCGTTATTTACGTTATTGAGCAGACAATTTTTTTCGAACATATAAAGCAATGGATTTGCAAAATCCTTCAAAATGATTCGGATTGTGATTATAGATAGTGAGTTACGTTAATATGTTGCTGTATTTAAAAACGTTCAAAATATAGTCGTAATTTAATTTTAGTGACAATCAAAGACTTGCCAAAAATGTAGGTAAATTAGAAGTATTTTTGAGAGATTGAGACTGATATTAAAACGAGAACGTTCCTAAAATACGAGAAAATGGCCCCTAAGGGCTATCATTATACCCAGGTTTAAATCATCGAGCCATTTTTAAATTTCGAACTCTATTGCGACTATGTAAAGTTCTAGATACGAAAAGTGAATTTGGTATTAAGAACTTTACGTTTGTCGGAATAAAGTTCGAAATACAATAACTGGTTCAAGGTTTGGGCTTGTACTTAATTTAGAACTCGTTTTGTAATGACATGGTTTAGGTTGTTGGTCAAAATGTGAATTAATTAAAACTAATTATTGTTTTATTACAGGTGAATCCGATCACACTCTCAAGCTCATGAAGGAGCGGCGTGAGATGATCCTGCAGTCTCCAGACGAGGCGTGGAAATACCGGCAGCTCAATAGACGGATCTCTAAATCCTTGAAGAGCGACCTCCGCCGCTTTAATACCGAGCGTATCAAAGACGCGATCGAGCGGAACAAAGGCTCCAAGGTATTTGCAAGAGATCTGGCTATTGGGCAGAGCCAGCTCACGAAACTGAAGACCGACGATGGTAGGATCTTATCCGCCAAACCGGAGCTTCTGAGGGAGATCGAGAGCTTCTATGGACAGTTGTACACGTCAACCAGTAAACCCGTTGTAGATCTAGCAAACGACCCAAGAGCTAGACTGACCCGACACTATACCGAAGACATCCCGGACTTCAGCCTGTACGAGATTAGGATGGCTCTGAAACAGCTCAAGAACAACAAAGCACCAGGTGATGACGGAATTACGGCCGAACTCCTGAAGGCGGGTGGAAAACCGGTACTTGAGGCCCTTCAGAAGCTGTTTAATTCCGTCATACTCGAGGGGAAAACGCCACAGGCATGGTGCAGGGGTGTGGTGGTACTCTTCTTCAAGAAGGGCGACAATGCCCGGTTGAAGAATTATAGGCCCATCTCACTTCTAAGCCATGTCTACAAGTTGTTTTCAAGAGTCATCACGAATCGTCTCGCGCGCAGGTTTGACGATTTTCAGCCTCCCGAACAAGCCGGTTTCCGAAAAGGCTTTAGCACCGTGGACCACATACATACGCTGCGGCAAGTTATACAGAAGACCGAAGAGTATAACCTGCCACTCTGTTTAGCGTTTGTGGACTACGAGAAAGCCTTCGATTCGATCGAGACCTGGGCTGTACTGCAGTCTCTCCAACGGTGCCAAATCGACTATCGGTACATCGAGGTGTTGAAGTGTTTGTACAAAAACGCCACCATGTCAGTCCGACTTCAGGACCAAGCTTCCGAACCTATCCTTCTGCAGCGAGGGGTGAGACAGGGAGACGTCATATCTCCGAAACTGTTCACCGCTGCACTAGAGGATGTCTTCAAGGTTCTGGACTGGAGAGGGCTAGGCATCAACGTCAATGGCGAGTACATCACTCACCTTCGGTTTGCCGACGATATAGTGGTCATGGCTGAGACCATGGAGGACCTCAGTATAATGCTCGATGACCTCAGCAGAGCTTCCGGAAGAGTGGGTCTTAAAATGAACATGGACAAAACCAAGATCATGCTGAATGCCCATGTCACACCCACTCCTATCAAGATCGGAGACTCAACACTCGAAGTTGTAGACGATTATGTGTACCTGGGACAAACGGTCCAGTTAGGTAGGTCTAACTTCGAGAAAGAGGTCAATCGTCGAATCCAACTCGGCTGGGCGGCGTTCGGGAGGCTGCGCGGTATCTTCTCGTCCAACTTACCACAGTGTCTCAAGACGAAAGTCTATGACCAGTGTGTGTTGCCAGTGATCACATACGGGACTGAAACGTGGTCGCTCACAATGGGCCTCATCAGAAGGCTTAAAGTCACTCAAAGGGCAATGGAGAGGGCTATGCTCGGAGTTTCCTTGCGTGATCGAATCAGAAATGAGGACATCCGCAAGAGAACCAAGGTTACCGACGTAGCCCGAAGAATTGCCAAACTTAAGTGGCAGTGGGCAGGGCACATTGCTCGCAGAACGGATGGCCGATGGGGCCGAAAAGTTCTGGAGTGGCGACCGCGAACCGGAAGACGTTGCGTTGGAAGGCCTCCCACTAGGTGGACCGATGACCTGGTGAAGGTTGCGGGAATCCGCTGGATGCGAGTCGCACGGGACCGGTCAATGTGGCGACACTTGGGGGAGGCCTATGTCCAGCAGTGGACGTCTATCGGCTGAAATGATGATGATGATTACAGGTGAAAAAAAAAATTAAAATAAATCCTCCGAAAAACTTTTTACATTAATATCACTTACCAGCTGCGGTTTCACCCGCATAAGTTTTGATCCCGTGTGAATATCGGGATAAAAAGTCCTAAATCCTATATGTTAATCCTAGTTATAAACCATCTGTGTGCCAAATTTCATCCAAATCCGTTCAGTAGTTTTTGCGTGAAAGAGTACAAACATCCATCCATCCAAACTTTCACGTTTATAATATTAGTAGGATAGTAGGATTTCACAATTTACAGACGTCTAGTTTTCATGGTGGAGTGGTATTTAGTTACAGCAAATTGAGTGGACAATAGATAGTAAAGATACTTTAATGTAAACGTCACAGCGACACCATGGTGTCGTTGGATACCTGCCCGCAAACCTGCCGGCATTCTGGCGCCACCCTTACTTGGACCAGGGGCTCTCAAACTTTTTGCTTTAAGTATGTTTTTTTTTGTTTATTTATTTATAGTTATTCTGCCTAAACTTTTCCCAACTATGTTAGGGATAAATTTCAGTGTAACCGGATGCAGCGAAAAACCAGTATTTTTCATGGAGCGAACACCCTCAACAACCCAGTTTCTGGATAAGTCTTGGTAACAGGTTGACATACTTTTGGGCTTCTGACTACCTGTAACGAGTGACCAAGATTTACTAATGACAGCCGGGACCAACGGCTTGACGTGCTATGTAATGGATTTTAGTACTGGACGTTTCTTTGTGTAAATAATTCCATCACCACTGCTCTCAAAACGGTGAACAAAAACATCGTGAGGAAACAAAACCGCTCAAACCGACAATGTCCTAGGACCAAAAGTTTGAAGACGTGTGACATCTACCAACCCGCTTCGGGCTCGCGTGGTAGATTACAGCCCACTGCCTCTCAAAGAGAGGAGGCCCTTGTCCCAGCAGTGGGAACATTATAGGCTGATTATGTTTTGTTAGACGAAATAAGAAATATTCTAATATGAGGCAATATTGAGGGAATACGTATCTACCTTCAATGTGCGGATTATTTGTTCCAATAGTTAGTTTTACAAACAGTTAACTTACTGCTTTATAAATATCGTAGAGTTTTACGGCTTGTACTGACTGAAACTTATCAGGTGAATTATTTTATAACAATGCTGTTTCGTTTTCTGTGATTGAAAGAGCATGATTATATGCGGACACTATGAAATATCATATTTAACCAGCAATCTTAGCGAAAAACTTTGACAATCCCTGACTACTACGCAGAAAAAATATCATAACGTATAGTTTTCACAAACCCAGTGGTTTAGTGAAACGGTGCGTGATTAAAAAAAAGTCGTTTAATCTACAACGATGGACCGACAAAAAAAATTAACAAAACGTTCGGTAATCAATCTTTTAGTTTTTACAAAAGTAGACAGATATTATTAACGAAATGCCTGTTTGTTGGGAAGATTTCTTATTATTACTTAAATGACAAACCTGTAATTACCTGAATTAAAAAAAAAAAAAACACGATATAAATAAAATGAAGATCGATAATTATTATCAAATTTTAATATTAATTTAATGTTTGGTGTTACTGTCGGGTGCTACGTAGTGGCCCCCACTTACTATGTGTAGGTCGCGGGTTCGAACCCAGCCAGGCGCTTTACTTTGTGTAAATAATTTCATCATTATTGCTCTCAAAACGGTGAATGAAAACATCGTGAGAACCAAAAATTCGAAGACATGTGACCACTTTGGTAACTGGCTAAATACATATTCTTTCAGCAAAGACATATTCGGACAAAGTAGCACGTAATATTCTTTAACTAGAGAAGAATTAAAATAATATTTTAATGTCAACAAGTGAAGTAAAGCCAGGGATAGTAATTGTTAAATCAACGTCAATTTGCCGTATTAAAGCGGTTTCAAACAACTGTCAAAGAATGACAGTTGTGATTTAGCTACACGGGCAATTTAAGTTGGTGGTCAAGTCCCTTATTGATAATTTTTACCTGACTTCACATTTCCTCCTCTCAAGTAGCTTAAAAACGATTCGCTCGAAAAAATTGAAGTTGGCGTCAGACACCGGTTGGATGAACTGCGCAAAACTATAACTTAATTACTGGCGTTAACTTGCGTTATAACTTGATGTACGATATTATACTGGTAGCGCCATCTTGCGGAGGGTTGAAGAAACTACGCGCATATTAGGATTTGATTTACGATAACCTTGAATGTTTTACAGTGTACTATTATGCAGTGAGGAATATCGACCCGCATGCTGTTTCCATGAATTCAGTTGTTACATGATTCTGGGATCCGCAGCGTTGAATTTTTTCCTGAAAGATATAGGAAAAGGCTTTTGCCAAGGAGAGTTTAGACCAGAAGGCCAATTCTCGTAATATATAACGTTCAAAATCTAGTCGCAGTGTCACCTCGGCGACTAACAAATGTCAAAAACCTGTCAAAATGTAGGGAATTAGAGGTATTTTTTACAGATTGAGACTGAGATCAGACTGTGAACAGTCTTAAAATTACGAGAATTGCCCCTCTGGTATAGGCAACCTTTGACATGTTGAGGGCCAAACTTTAGCGTGCAAATACGTTCGCGGGCCGCGTTTAAAAGTACTTAGTGCATTTTAAAGTAGTGATAATATTTTTTGCGATAGATATTAGACACGAAATAATACGACAATGTTATTATAGTACAATTTATTAAAATAACAAAATGAAATTTTAAAAAATGGTACATTATAATTAAATCGTTAAATTTGCAATTGTTACAAACTACGAAAGTTAAATACACCGAAATCAATGAGACACTTGAGCTTGAATTTGGGAAACTAATCCATCGATATTTGGATTAATTCCTTTGATACAAAGATGTAAAGAATATTCCAAATTATCGTAAGTCAGTCTTGTACGATGTGTTGATTTATTAACTTTCATCAATGAAAAGAACTGTTCGCATTTATAAGTACTGCCAAATGCACAAATCAATCTTCTTGCGAATTTTCTAAGCTGCGGAAAATTTTCTTCTTCTTGGTATTTTTTGTAGAAATCGCACAACTCTACGTCTTCTAATTTGGATTTTAGGATTGAGTTTTCTTGAATCTCGATCAACTCCATTTGTAAGTGTATTGGGGCATTTTGTACATTACATTTTGTAGGAGTTGCAAATAAACTGAAACAGTCTTCCATGTTTTTGAAGTCGCTAAATCTGTTCGAAAATTGTTCCGACAGTAACTGAGTTCTTCAGCATATTGAGCATAAGCAATATTTTCATACGCAGAGAGCGTGTTGAAAAGGTAACTGTTACCAGACAGCATCTGTGACTCCCACAAGCGTAGTTTGATCTGAAACGCTTTCAAATGGATGTACAAATCATTTACTAACTGTCCTTGTTTATGAAGTTTCAAATTTAAATCATTCAAATAGTCTGTAAGATCGACCAGAAATGCTAAGTCACATATCCATTTTGGGTCACTTAATTCAGATAGTGGTTTATCTTTTATTTTCATAAAGTCTGCTATCTCATTTCTAAGCTCGTAAAACCGTTTCAACATAAAAATGTTGAAACGGTTGACAAGTCAGATGGCTGAGCAAAGGAAAACCTTTGCTCGGCCATCTGACTTCACAATAATATGTTACGTCGTTATATTCAGCTGATATTTCATCCAAAAACGCCTTGAACTGACGATGGTTAAGCCCTCGGGATCGAATAAAGTTGATGGTTTTTACTACCACATTCATAACATTCTGGAGTCGAATGGACTTAGAACACAAGTTCTGTTGGTGGATAAGGCAATGAAGGACTATCAAATCATCTTTTTGCACATTTAATTCTGTTGCTTTTTCATTCAAAATTCCGATGAAACCTTTACGTAAGCCGACCATAGAAGGTGCACCATCAGTGCATACTCCAATTAATTTTGACTGATTAATTTTGGATATCGCTTGTTCAAGTTATCACCTCGGGAGCTCAAATAGAACAGAACTAAAGTTCGGGCCATCCACCCGCTTATATAGGCAAAATGAAGGAATAATCTGGAATAAACTAGTTTAGAATAATTGAGAAGCAATAAATCTTTTGATGTGTCGCCCGTGAGTATAAGTACCTAATGTAATATTTTTTTAATTGGGTTTTTTCAAAATGTCTCGCGGGCCGGATCATATCTTACAGCGGGCCGGATCCGGCCCGCGGGCCCGTTGTTGCCCATATATGGTTTAGACTAACGAAAAATAATAAAAAGGCTTTTGCTCGCGACTGCGCTAACGTTGAGGTCGGAAATTATCCCACGGGAACGTACTACGGGGTTAAAAAGTATTCTTCGTCCTACTAATCCATCTCCCGGTCTACCTGTGACCCAAATTTCATCAGAATTCGATCAGCCTTTAAGGCGTCAAAAGGAAAGACCGATAGAGAGACAGTTACTTTCGCATTTATAATATTAATATGAATAAGAGCAGTCATGAATTACTCAATTTGCGGATCTAACGTAATAGCAACTTGCATGACCTGTCACGCTTTTTACAACTATGTTATGGTTGCGCTCGTCGTTAAGTTCGACAGGATGCAGCTGAGTACCAGTATTTTACATGAAACGACTGCCTATCTGACCTTCACATCCCAGTTCCTGGGTTACACGTTATCTCGTGGTTACACGTTATCTCTTGGTTACACGTTATCTCGTGGTTACACGTTATGTCTTGGTTATACGTTATCTCGTGGTTACACGTTATCTCTTGGTTACACGTTATCTCTTGGTTACACGTTATCTCGTGGTTACACGTTATGTCTTGGTTGTACGTTATCTCGTGGTTACACGTTATCTCTTGGTTACACGTTATCTCGTGGTTACACGTTATGTCTTGGTTATACGTTATCTCGTGGTTACACGTTATCTCGTGGTTACACGTTATCTCGTGGTTACACGTTATCTCGTGGTTACACGTTATGTCTTGGTTATACGTTATCTCTTGGTTACACGTTATCTCTTGGTTACACGTTATCTCTTGGTTAGACTGGTTGTCAGATTACTAGGCTTCGGACTAACCATCATGACTGTCAAAGATCTACGTGTTCGATATCTCTATGTTTTGATATGTCGCCATTGAACTCGTGTGTAGAAGGGCCGCAGGGTCACAGTTATCTCTAATCTAACTAGTTATATTCTGCTACTGCCGGGCAAAGGATTTCCCCTCCCTTTTTCAGATAATTCTGTCTTTTGCTAGTCCTTTCGGTCCTTTCACAAGCTAGTAAATAAATACTTAAGAAAATGCACTAACAGGTCCACTCAATCACAGATTGAGTGGACCTGTTAGTGCATTTTCTTAAGTATTTATTTACTAGCTCGGTCACAGTTATCTCTAATCTAACTAGTTATATTCTGCTACTGCCGGGCAAAGGATTTCCCCTCCCTTTTTCAGATAATTCTGTCTTTTGCTAGTCCTTTCGGTCCTTTCACAAGCTAGTAAATAAATACTTAAGAAAATGCACTAACAGGTCCACTCAATCTGTGATTGAGTGGACCTGTTAGTGCATTTTATTAAGTATTTATTTACTAGCTCGGTCACAGTTATCTCTAATCTAACTAGTTATATTCTGCTACTGCCGGGCAAAGGATTTCCCCTCCCTTTTTCAGATAATTCTGTCTTTTGCTAGTCCTTTCGGTCCTTTCACAAGCTAGTAAATAAATACTTAAGAAAATGCACTAACAGGTCCACTCAATCACAGATTGAGTGGACCTGTTAGTGCATTTTCTTAAGTATTTATTTACTAGCTCGGTCACAGTTATCTCTAATCTAACTAGTTATATTCTGCTACTGCCGGGCAAAGGATTTCCCCTCCCTTTTTCAGATAATTCTGTCTTTTGCTAGTCCTTTCGGTCCTTTCACAAGCTAGTAAATAAATACTTAAGAAAATGCACTAACAGGTCCACTCAATCTGTGTAGTTCGTTCTTCAAAAGACCGTTTCAGAAATCAATCTACATTGACTTCGCGTGATCTGACTAAGATTATGTCTGGACTTTAAAACCTCTGAGTTTGTTTCGAGGTGTCAGGAAACGTCGACCTCTTCCAAAATATGATTGACGTGAAAAAGTGTTTGTAGAAACCTACCTAAAGAAATAAATTCATTTATCGAATAACGTTGTCGCAAAGCAGTCGAATATTTTTGCAGTTGAAACAGTTCGTTAGCTCTTAATAATTTTTTTGTGAAGAGATGATTTTAGTAACTGAAAACCACGTTATACTGACTACAGTACCTATACACCGTGCCATTATTATGAACTTACAATGGCAACTCAGTTAACACCTGTATCCAATGGCTACTGCAAATAAACTCAAAGCCACGAGTATCTTCTTCTCGTATAAGTCTGAAAGAAATGAAAGACCTAATAATTTGGACCAAATATGGCGAACACAAGAAAATGAGACCACTTCCTAGTGCTTTCTCTGGGAAGAAGAAGTGGCGCAACAAACTCCCCAGCAGCACAACTGTCTTTTCAGTTAAAAAAAAAAACTTGCTTCTACACAATATGTATATGTAGTTAATATTACGAGACACAGAACATTAAATTAAACTATTTGCCATATGTCAGCTAGCCACACCAATATACCAATAAATAGTATATATGTCTTATTCTATTTTCCTCTATGGCAATGGTGCCGATGTCGACAATTCTGCCAATGTCAGATGTGATATGAGAAAACGTGCGAATATATGTCTTAATAGATGTCTTAGGACCAAACATTCGAAGACACTTGCCATCTACCAACCCGCACTGTCCGCGTTGTGGATTACGAGCCATTACCTCTCACAGAGAGGAGGCCTGTGTCCCATCAGTGGAAACGTTATAGTCTGATAATGCTATTATGCTTATACTGTACATAGATATCGTGCAGGTACCTACGGTTTACATTAATAGGGACTGAGGTCACGTTGAAGACGATAAAAATATAACCGGGTTTTGCCCTTTTCCATATGACTGACTGAGTGTTACTGGGTTAAATTATGCACTTTCATAACATTGTTATTATTAGAGTGCAGTTTTTGTATTTAAGCAAACAACTTCGAAACTTTTATCGTGTTTCAAATCTTTACAATTTAACATTGTTTTCAAAACCCTACAACGGAACAAGAACAGGACGGAAGGAAATTAAGATACTCCATAGACAAGTTAAGACTTTATTAAAAAAATATCTGCTAAAAATACGTCAATTTACGTCAGGCACTGACTAATTTGACAGGACAAAACTAATATCTATCATATGTCCTTTACTTAATGAAATAGAATGTAAGAGATGCACTGAACTTAAATTTAGTTTCGTTTGTGAACAAGGGAATCGGCGCCATTGTCGGAATAAAAAAAGTTAAAAACTAAAACCCAATTATGACAAAAACGTCAACTAAAAAGGTATAAACAAGACATCGTAACAAAACAACATCAGTTTTCGTGTAACCAGAGTCACAGGTAATCTGTAGGATCTATGCTAATTAGTTATAGTCATTTCATATGACTCCGGTTATACGAAAACTATTTTTTTTTCTTACGATTTCGTGTTTATACCATTTCAGTTGACATGTTCGTCGTAGTTTTCGTCTTTTTTTTATTTCAATAATTTTGGGGTAAGGGCTCATTGAGATCATTATGAATTTGATACCTATGATTTGTTAAGAAGCATACAATACATTTTAGAGGGGTATTTAGTTTTATTGAAAACAGTCATGAGTGAAAAACAATTGTTTTATTCTTATTTGTAGTATATGTATGAATAATTATAGATATCCAATATATTTTCACAAAGTACGCTTTAAGACTTTTCATAAGATATCAAACAAGATATATATCAATTTTTATTCCGTAACACTTTAATCCGCTGTAGAGCTAGTTCTAAAGCGGATGTAATATGACGTCATATAACCTATAACCTGCGGAACAACATAACGCTTCCAATGACACCTCGTTTGTTAAAATAAGATGAGTAGTTTAGGAGTTAAGAGCGAACAAATGAAAACATACATACATACCTAAAAACTTCGCCTGTTAAAATCATAACCTCCTTTGGTTTTACCGTAGTCGAGTAAATACAGTGTTAAAATCCACATTATCTACATATTTTGAGTTGTATAATGTTTTGTTTCCCTCTATATTTTATGGCTTTATTTGGCATTATAATATTCAAATTCTATATTGATTAAGATCTAGCTGCAGTTCATAAACCAACCAAGTTTCGATTCATTTAGATTTTAAGCCGTTAAGGATCTTTGTGCTAAAAAAGTCTGATACCTTATCTACCTTTTTCTTCGAAAACTTTAGTGACCACACTGAGATACAATAACCCAAAGACATACAAACCGACATCGTAGTTTTTCTTAGTAGTAGAATCTCATAGCATTGTAGTTGTATCGACTTTGAGTTTCAATACCATACCAGATATATTTCAGAATATGTACTCCTCAAAAGCAATAACACAAAGCGGTACATGGGCGGCCTACCGAAAGCGAAGGTGTTGTACATAAGCGAGATCACTGGCAGAAACGGCAATGATTAACGATAGTAACGGAAACGTTTGTGAATATTAATTTATAGTGGAGGTCACCGTCGCTTGCCAAGTGTGACACGCCAAACGAAAGGATTGGTGCGTTATAGACCTTCCCCCCTTCCCTAGGGGTGAAATGTGTGTGCCGAATTTATAGGTGTGAGAGATGGAACTTCAGGGTAGCTAAAGGGTGAGGTTGGACTTCGGACACCCTCACTTGGGGGGGTTTGTAAACCCCCCAATTTGCCCTAGTCCGGCGCCCCCGCCCGAGGCTCCCGTTCTGTCCAAGCGATAAGAGGGAAGAGGGAGATCGTCAAATGGACGTTTTACGCATAATTTAGAGAAGTAAATGGATTCGAACAGTATCCACGCAGCATAGGTAGCTACATATATCGGTACGAGTAATGAGTCGATTATGTGAAACATTTGACTTGGAGTTTTGACTAATAATGTCGCATGTAACGCACAGAAAACTTAAGTGTTTTTTGCATAACAAACGTCGGAAATTA
Source organism: Apamea monoglypha (assembly GCA_911387795.2). Classification (NCBI taxonomy): domain Eukaryota; kingdom Metazoa; phylum Arthropoda; class Insecta; order Lepidoptera; family Noctuidae; genus Apamea; species Apamea monoglypha. The sequence goes on along the minus strand of OU426914.1, from coordinate 26,254,795 downwards.
CATTACATTAGGAACATTTCTCAAGGCAATTTGAAGGTGATTTTTTTCTAAAACAAAATCGATATTTTTTTTCTAACATAAGTTTGTTAAAACCATGATCAGGTTTATTACGTAGCAGTTACGTAAAATTACAAGTAATTCTTAAAAACTTTTCTTAAAAATAGTCTTTGTAAAAAACAAGTTTGTTTGAAACCTTTCAAACTACTTAGAGCTGGACTTTTCGCGAGGGATTCGACGCACTCGGTTCAGTTTTTTACTCTACCTACTTACCTCCTACTTTCTTCACGGCTAAACAACTTTGGAAAAATTCAATAGTGCGACTTTTATTCTAGGATTCATTAAAATTCAGGAATTCAGTAAAATCTGAACTGTTAAAAAAGTTTAAACATATCTTTCCTTTTATTTCTAACACTTAAGTTTAACACGTAGACATTAAACAAACATTCAAGTGCAAACATTCAAAACAAAAGTAAAATCACATGAAATAGAGATGTTATTAAAAGGGAATTAACATGGTCCATGGGGCCTTCGCTGGCCGGTAATTAGGACAGCTCAACGATAGCTGGTCAAGTGTTGCCCGTAAAAGGGTTGGCGTTACAAAGAAGTGAACGTGCCAAATTGGATGGACGTACGTACCTATAGTTATTGACATTTTTAATATAGATTCTTCTATATTCCTGTGTCAAGGAGGAAAATAGCTGAAGCTTTTGAAGCTGAATAAAACTCAGGTAATAATTTTATTTTAATATGAGTTAATTAAATACCCATTTTTTAGATAGTCGTCAGTAGTCAGTAGGTAAATCGTTAATTTTTTTTTCTTGTTGCAAATGTTTTGATAAAGTTAAGTCAATCAGCTGTTATTTTTCCACCCAACTTAGAAAAGTGTTCTTAGAAGGTTTTTGTAATTAGATTTCACTAGATTAGGCTACGGTTGTCATTAATACAATTATATCCCAACTTGGGCTTGTTAAGATAGAAATCTAATATTGTAGATTTTTCTGAAATTTAGCAGTGTTCTATCTGATCCACTAAAAATTTCTTGACCTTAATACATGTGACGTGCTCTGTTAGGAATAATGCTGGCATTTTAGGGTTTCAAGTCAAAGTAGGACAGCGAAGGTTGACTAAAACTTAGTCCATCCTGTTTTAGTCAACAGCCTCTAACACAATATTGTTCGTCGATAGCCTTTCATGACAATAAGGTCTGCGAAATTTTTATGTTAATAACATAAAAATTTATATTCGCCTAAATTAAAATAAATGAATCCGGTTAAGAATCTTCATTCTCATAAGAATTATAACAGGTTTTCACTTACAAGAAAAAGCTAAAATTTAATTAAACTTACTAATGAGTGCAGCTCTAGAACATCAAAGTATTAAGATACAAAATTAAAAAGAGGTTTGTTAACATTTTACAATCTGTCCTAGTGGTAAAAAAACTTTGCAAAATATAATGGAATATTGAGGGCCATATACGAGGTAAACTATTTCTTCGTAAACGGCAATCAATATTCCAGCTAAAATAACACTTATATATTCCTTTGTTGTTGTTTTGTAATATTTTATGATTAATTTGTCATCTGGTGAAATTTTATATGGGTAAGAAAGAAAGAAAGAAAAGGTATTTATTGCGACTCGTACAGGAAGATCATAAAACTAAACTAAACACACCGACCTGAAATAAAAATGATTTGATTTGATAATTAAAGTTAAAAAAAAAACTTAGTAGGTAAGTTGTTAATAAGCACCTAAGTTACTTATTTAGTGCATGAGCAGTGGTGGTCCAGTGGCAGCGGCTGCGACTTACGAGTTGTAGGTCGTAGGTTCGAACCCTGACAGGCTACTTTGTGTAAATTATGGTGTCATCACCATTGCTCTCAAAACAGTGTAGGAAAACATCGTGAGAAAACCAGCATGTCCTAGAACCAAAAATTCGAAAACATGTGACATCCACCAACCCGTACTGGGCCCGCGGGGCGGATAACGGCCTACTCCTTCTCAACAGAGAGTAGGCCTGTGTCCCAGCAGTCTTTTCGAGTCTTTATTCGAGACTGATTATGATTTAGTACAATACCTATTCTATACTCACATTATATTTAACTAAGAAATGGGATCATTTATTGACGGAAAAGGAAAATAACTGTAATATAGAGAAACATGGTACCATTTTACCATTTCCATTTTCTAATATTGGAAAATCACGTCGTTGCGGATATGAGAAACGGTTTCTAAAGCGATGTCAACATGTGTTCCGTTGCTCGCTTCATTACAACTTGTATCCTTTCAGAATTTATTGAAATAATCTGAAATACAGTTTTCAGCACATTTTCTCGAAAAGTGATTGTTATGACTGCATTAAGGTTCACAGCGCAGTGAAAATTATTGCGATTAGAGTCACAGATGTACAAATCAAGTTACCCGAAACTGTAAAATTTTCCCAATCAACCTTGAACATCTTTAGCGATAAAGTTGAAAAAATCTATTAAAGAAATTTGACAAATTGTTATAGTTTGATGTGCTGACGTCTGTACATACGTTTTACAAGCTTTTATTTAACTAGTCTTGTTAGTTAGTTAGTTAGTATGTATTGGAGAAATTTTGCAAGCTGAATTAAAACCACTTCCTCTTATAGGATAAAAGGATGTGGTTTTAATTGAGTGTGTTTTTTTTAAATCTCATCATAGATTATTCTTGCTTTTTTACCTATGCCTAAAAATTTTGTGAATAAAACTGTATAAATAAACCAAACGTGATAAATAAAAATAACATTATATTCCTCAATATTTTTTGCACTCTCGGCTCCATTTAGCAATACTGCCTCGAGTGCAATGACAAAATTTGCACACTTGCATCAAGATGTACTACTTCGTGTAAGGTTTCTATAGTTCAGAGGATCATCATCATCTGCCTAGCCTTTTCCCAACAATGTTAGGTTCGGCTTCCAGTCTAACTGGATGCAGCTGAATACCAGTATTTTACAAGGAGCGACTGCCTGTCTGACCTCCACAGCCCAGTTACTGGGTAATACGATACCCCTTGGTAAGACTAATTGTCAAATTTCCGGGTTTCTGACAATCCGTAACGACTGTCAAAGATCCACATCCTCGTTTTGTTGCAAAAGGAAGTCTTGTGCAAAATTTCGTACTTCTAGGCCGTGGTTAAGGCTGTGCGTTGTAAGCAGTGAATTAATTTAAGATTGAATAGTAAAGACCATAGGGAACAAACAGATCTGTGGGTTACTTACCAAATGCTTTTCAGCTTAGTCCCCTTTCAGTAATATCAGAACAAAAAGATTTTCTTTAAAAACATCTGTCGGAAAGCGTTGAAAGTCGGCATTTACTCGGACGCAAGATATCGCCATTGCTATTCCACGTGGTATCCAGTTTCTGGCCCTCTGCCAAGAAACGCTGGCATAATATATTTTTATAAATAGTGAGGGAAAACAGCTTCGTTTCAATTTAATTTTCCTGGAATAACTTTATGAAAAATATTGTGAAAATAAAAGCTAGATAAAAACCGGGATAAAAAGTGTCCTATGTGTTACTCCAGATTATAATAAACTATCCGTGTGTAAAATACTATGGTGAATGCATGCAAGCCTAGTACTTTTTGTTAGAATACTGCTCAGAAAGTCGGGTCATATTTCAATCAAGATTCGAAAGACACGTAGCGCCATCTCGCGTCTTTAAACAATTTTGACTGTCGAAAGTTCTTTTCCTCGGGAACAGTATTTTTTTTCAGGATGAAAGGTACCGTATGTCTTTTTTATACCCCTGACAACGTCTATGCAAAAGACAAATGCCCATTTATGGCCATGAAACGCCCAATAATTTGCTTTTTTTTTAAAAAAAAAACATCTTGTTATATGTTTATTAATCGCGGTATTCATTTATCCAAACAAGATTGCAACATTTATGCACAATAAAAAGTACTGAAAAGATAAAAATGAAATTATAAGTATTTCAAATATACATAATTGATTCTCTTTTTTTCTTTCGAATTTTATGATGTAATTATTAAAATGGAAACATTATTCATTTTTTTTCGATAAGTATTAAGATGACAAAACAAGCGAATTGCTAGTTGATTTATCATGATTTCTTTAGATCATAACCAAACAGATGAAAATGATAATTAAATTGTGCAGTAGCGCTGCACAATTTAATTACCATTTTCATCTGTTATTAAAAATAGATAGGTAGACAACTATAAAACTAAAATAAACAAAATATTTGAGGCGCTTTAATTAATTCGTCAGTTAATTCATGTTGAATTATAAATCGAGAAAAAAATCTATATCGACTTATCGATTTTATCTGTCTGTCTGTCTGTTAAGCGGCAACATCGAATCTGACAGAAATTGCAGAAGTGTGAAATCTTATACAACAATGGATTCGACCACAGCAGGTAAATAGTTGTTCCATGTTCTTAACCATGTATCACTGTCATGTCTTCTTCTGAGAAATGCTTTTTATTTGAGGGGACTTAAAATAATATCAATATCTAATTAATATGACTTCTTTATTAGGTACAAGTTTCGTGTGACAGTGTATCGTAGTGCGCCACTCGTGTTGGACTGCAGCCTGAAATCAAATACGACATTCAACAAGTGAACATCAAAATGCACCGATTGTTTGTCATGGACGTGTGTGTATCAGCTGTGGCAGGTCACTTTTGAGAATAAGATCACACACACTCAAGTCCGATTCTGCACGCGAGGAACTTATAAGGAATGCGATTGCCCATCAGATTGCACCACGTGAGGTAAGCGTTCAATGGTTTTTAATTTATGTAAGTGGAGTGCTGATATCTGACAGTGATACATTCTTTTTAGTCTGTTTGCTTAATAACCCGAAAAGTTATTTTATTTTTTCACATCTGCACAAGCTATGACAAACATAACAGCTTATTTATCCATGGTGATAAGATTACCTAGCCAACACCAGGTAGTTGCCAGTGAGGTTGACTGCCCATTTTAAACCCATCAACTACCGAGAAATGAGACACTTCCTCAGTCCTTAATTATTAATTCATATAATTATTAATTTAGGGCATTAAGTCCGCCTTTGTGCAGTATTTTTTTACTTGTGCTTATAGTATGAAATAAATATTAATATTTTATTTATATTTGGTCGGTATTTCGGTTGGGCTCGGCATCAGACTAATATTTTCCCTCCTGCTCAATTCCTGGATGATATACTGATAATATATGATAGAAATGATGTATAAGATCATAAAATACCTTACAGATCTAATCAAAACTTAATAATGTAGGTATGTATTACAGTAAAATGATTGTTAAAAAACTGTATTTGTAAAAATAAAAACCATTGTTTATCTTAACAATCCGGAGTTTTTTTTAAACCAATTCCTTTACCATTTCATTCTTTAAATTGCATATTATCATTTCCATATGCTTTTAGATGTGTGCACCCAGGGCCGAAGTGTCTATGGTCGGTGGGCACTCAATCAAACAAACAAACTTACTTTCGCATTTATAATATTATCCTAGTTATGATTCTTTTGCTGTAAAAATAATCTGTGTTTATCGAGGGACGTTGGGGACTGTAAACTGTTTATAAATAGCTATGTAATTTTAGAAAGTTCACCATTTTCTATGTCAGCTCTTGACTAAGATGGAGTCGACGAGACTAAAATCCCATAATAAAATAAATGATTCTGAGTCGAATTATGAGAAAATAATTTCTAAACAAAAGCAGTTGTCTCTTTGTAAGTACAAAGAGACAAATGCATTTTTTGAGAAATTATTTAATTTACGGTAGGAAAGTTCCTACCGTCGATATGTGTACGATGACCTTAAATTAATACGCCCCAAGAAAAACCGGTGACATATTAGCCCCGAAACAGAATTTCAAAGCAAAATTATTCTTTTAAAAACATTTTTCTAATACATTTGTCTGTCAAGTTGTGTATTTTTGGCCAAAGAAATATTTTCTTGTTCGTTGTTTTTATGTAGGTATTATTTACTGATAACCTTTGATGATACATTACAGTTGGTTGGGCGCTATACCCCAAAAGTCAAACGAGATTAATAAAAATTTATGGTAGCCTACCTTGGACTTTGTAATATTCGGGATGAAGGGACGAATATTTTCCTCACACGCGTGTTGAGGGGGTTTGAGAATACAGAGAAACGGCAAACTCACCAAACTTATAAGTGGGTAGTACGTAGACTCGATGAAGTGGCTCGTCCGAGGAAGTACTACCACATATCTAGTTCTGTTTCAATATAACATATATATACAAATAAATAAAATAGAAGTGTCTGTTTGTAATGTAAATAACAGCTTATTACTAACTGTTGTATGAAAGTGTAGATGATACTTGTTGTCTGTCTGTTTGTACCGTCTAATATCAGAAACGGCTGAACCGATTGACGGGACTTTCACTCGCAGATAGCTTGTGTTACATAGGCTTTTTGTTCCGGTAGCACGTTCCCGTGCAATAATTTCATGCGGCAAGGCGCGGGCAGAAGCTTGTTGCCAACAAAATGTTATCCTATAGGGCGGAGTGATAAGTCTGGTAAAAATCTATTTTGGAATAAAATGATCGCAAATTGCATGGAACCTCCTTGTTCACAACTCTTTTGAAGGACTAAATTAAAATTTTCAGCCAGTACTGTCAGTTAGTTTTTTTTTGACATCCATTAAAGAAAAACAACTGGACACGTTTTTGCAAAGATGGATTTCGTGTCGTGATTAAACATTATTTTTTGCGCAAAAAAACTATAACGGAAACGAAACAAAATAAAATTTTGATAAATACAATGGGGACTTTGCTCCGTCGATTAAAATGATTCATAAGTGGTTCAACGATTTTCGGTGAGGTCGTACAAGCACAAGTGATGCTGTGCGTCCAGGACGCCCAATTGATGTCACTAATCCAGAGACGATCGCAAAAATCCACGATATAGTGTTGAACGACTGAAGAGTAAAAGTGAGGGAGATAGTCGAGATAGTAGGCATCTCAGACGAACGTGTTCGCAATATTTTACACCAATATTTAGATATGAAGAAGCGATTCGCGCAGTGGGTGCCGCGTTTACTGACTGTTGATCAAAAACGCATGCGTGTGACCACTTCGGAGGCAGGTTTGGCGTTGTTAAAACGAGATAAAACCGAATTTTTCGGTTTTATTTTGCGTTTTATAACAGTAGACGAAACATGGATCTGCCACCATACCCCGGAAACCAAGCAACAATCGAAACAGTGGATTGCTACCGACGAATCAGCTCCAAAGAAGGCCAAACCAGTATTATCGGCCAATAGAGTGAT